>CM037090.1:38852890-40249978 GCA_020916435.1 Oxytropis ochrocephala
TTTTTATTTCGGCTGTCCAAACTATATTACAGTTGTACCAAATTATTGTCTTGTAATGTAATTAGATAGTTGAAATCTAAAAATCATTATTACAATTATTGATGTAAGACAAGAATAAAAGAGAAAGATGTTGTCAAGCTTAAATTAGCCGAGGATCGACTAAAACTTATATCTTGTGATTATTTTTTCAAACGATTAAACTGAGGAAGAAACTATGTTCCTCAATTATGAGTTTTCTAACTACTCCAAAGAGCATTAGAATTAGGTATGAGAGATGAATAAGCTAGTCTAGAATTAAACTAAGGCAATGCATTACGTAAAAGAAGAGGAAAAATGTTTGAAAATAGATGTTTGATTGAATGTCGTGTGTCTAAGTATTTACAAGCTGAATATTTATATACAATGGTCTCGGTTAGCCACGATCACTAGCCTACCGCTAACCATGAATACAAAAACGGTTGGATCAGCTATAACTAACATACACTAAGCCTCACACGCGCTATAACCTAGGAAAAACTGGTGCATAGCGCCCACTAGCACGTTTAGTGGATAGTAACCATCATCTCCTATATTTTAGGCGCCTAAACACATTCTCTTCAACCGCTCTACGCCTTGCCTTGCACTCTTCAACGCATTTTCCACGTGACTTTACTTGCTTCCTCCCAAAGCAACTTTTACGCTCCAACAATATTACCTCGCTGAAAATCCTTGACTGCTAGGTCCTCAACTATCATTCCCTCGGCTGAGACGTCCAACTTCAGCAAGAAAAACCATCCTCTTAGCAGCCTTAGCATAAGGGTTGATCCTAAGGATCATCTTGAGATTCTTCAAAACATTCTTCTTCATTGTAGCCCTCTTCACCTCCTTCTTAATAGGCCTCACAATAGACTAAATCTCATCAGAATTAGTGATCCTCAAAAAATCATAGTTCACCATATTAGCCTGAGACAAAATTTACCCCTTCTTCGTCCCAGAAGGCTTATCCCATTAATCATAGTTTGCTGAGGCTACCACCATAGGTGCTTTTAGAGCACTATACGAATTTCTTGTGTGTTCAGTTTTCAAGTCTACTGAATTACTACTACTACTACTACCTTCATTGTACTGATATCAAGCATTCCATTTCCTGGTGGTTGAGTCAATGAGTTCTCTCTTTTCATCAAAATAAAATATAATATATTGTATGACTGACTTGAGATTCGATGAATATTATATTTGAAGTCATAATAGAACAAAGGTTTGGACTTATAGCAACAAGAAATTGAATGGTTAAATTGCATAAACTATAGCTAGATGACGATTATACATATGAATATGATATGACACGAATGAAAAATCCTTACATATACTTTAACTAAGTAATTATACAACACCTAGTTGTTTATCTGACATTTTTTTTATCACTTTGCTGAGTTTGCTCCACGTTATCAATATTAACTCAAATTTTAATATGGGAATTTACTTAGTTATTACCTGACCCCAATCACTTGCGTGAACTCAATTATTTGTTACTCCATTTGGTTCTTATTATAGGAAAATTTTGCGGTTTTAGGTTCATTGAATAAGTGATGTATCTAGTATATATTATATACTAAATACATTTATTAATCGATTATTCAATTAACTTAAATCTGTAAAAAAATTATAATAGGAGAGAGTATATACGAGAATTGATACGTTACACTGTATCAATATTTTTAGAAACTGCTGCGATTAATACTTTTTTTTTGTATATGCATGTTTGTGTTGTAATCAACTTCGATATAAGAGGTCCATCAAAAAAAAAACTTCAATGTAAGTTGTAGTTTTATTAGGTCCACATGCAAGACATAATGCCCATATTTTCTACATGGTCAACAAATACTTTAGGAGGTAACCCTTTCGTCAAATGGTCGACAACCATAAGATTTGTGCTAATATGTCCGATAGACACTATATTTCTGAACTTATTCTTTAACGACAAATATTTCAATTTCATATGTTTAGCACCCTTGGAATACTTATTATTTTTAGCTAGGAAAATTTTGTCACCCATTGTAGTCTTTACTGGTTCGGGATTAAATCTCTGACATTGCGCATGAAAATCACCCAATTTAAAAAAAATATATCAAAATAAAAAAATGTAAGACAAGCAGTTTCTATATGCACAGCTACAATTTGCTACATGCACCTGTACAAATCCTTTTATAGTTTATTCATTCCCTAAAATATTCTTTATTATCACAATTTTGTCAGGAGTTCTTAATAGTTTTTAATTTGGACTTTTTCAACCATTTTATTTTGGACTTTTTCTGAAAATTACAAAAATAGTAGTTTTTGCGTATTTTTGGGTGTTAGTTTTTAGCTACTATTCAAAGAAATTTCTCTCTCCTTGGACCTCGTTTTTACGATCTGAGCGGTGAAAGTGAAGACATATTTCCCACGAACACGCGGTAAAAAAATGAAGACGATCCGACGGTTAACGAATCCGGAATCGAACTTTTCACGATGAGAGGTTTGAGAAAAACGGACCAAAAAGCTGCAGCTATTGCGAAAGCAATTTCTCTCTCCTCGGACCTCGTTTCGACGATCCGAGCGGTGAAAGCGTAGATATATGTCTCACGAACCTACTGTCAAAAAGAAAGACGATCCAACAGTTAATGAATCCGGAATCGCAGTTTTACGGTGGCGAGTTTGAGAGAAAAAGGAATTGTGTTTTAAAGAGAATTGCTTTCTCTACCTTGTTTTTGTCACATTCTTCACAAGAAACAAGAGCTCCCTAGCAATTGGATATAAAAGGGGTTGAGAGGTGAAGATTAGAGGAGGAGATCATTGGCGGGTTAAGTGATCTTTTGGGTCAAAGAGAGAGAGCGCCCATTTCACTAAAAAAGTCGTCTTTGATCATTTGGACGTTTTTGAGTCGGCTTCCAGATTCTCAAAGCGGTTCCGGCGATCTTAGGGTCAAAATGGACTAGATAGGAGTCTGCAGTTCGCGTTGACTGGCACGATTGCTTCGGTTCGGTTCGACACTCGTCGAGTCGAGGTTAGTTTTGTATTTATTTTGTTTATTTTTATGTACATATTTATTTATCATTTATTTATAATATAATCTATTTATTTATTTATTGTTTATGTATATATCTATTCATATTTATTTATGTATATAGTTATTTATTTATTTATTTTTAGCCTAGTATTTATTAATTATCGCTTTTGTCTTTTATTTTATTTTTATGCACAAATTAGTTTATTTCTTCAAAAATCAAATAAAAGACTAAGTCAATGTATAACCTAAGTTAGTCATCATCCTAGGACCAATGAGGTACATGCAGATTCAAGTAATCCTAAAACTTATAAGTAAATAAATAAATCACTTTTCCTAAAAATAGAGGACTAATGAGTTTATGCAGATTCGGGAGTTCTAGAATACCTATTCTAAAACCAACTCACCTCACATCAAACAAACTTCTTTCAAAAAACCTCAAAAATACTTTCAAAAGTAGGGGACTAAGTCGGTTGTACAATCGGGTTAGTCGGCGTCCTAGAATCGATGAGTTATGCAGTTCAAGGAATCCTAGGACCCCTACACTAAAAAAACACCAACCAACAAACCTTTTTCGGGAAGAACTACGTAGCTTTGATTCCTCCATTGCATCCCAGAGATGCGTGAGAGCAAGAGTCCACTCTTGTCAAGCACTAAAAATAAAAACTTAATTAAGTCTTTTTCTCTGTAAATAAAAGGGTAAATATTAAAATATAATTAATTAGACAAATGATGTCGTGGGGTGCTAACACCGTCCCCACACATAACGACTCCCGAACCCTAAACTTTGCATTGTCCAAAACATAAAGGGATTTTCCGAATTTGCCATTAAACTAAAATTTGGTGGTGGCTTCCTTCGAACTTGAAGAATCCTTTCCCGGATTTTTCTTGTCGCTACAATTACTTTCCCAAAACTTTATTTTTGAACCGAGTTTTTGTCATACCCAAAATTCGAACTGCGAGACATTGCGATGGGATCTAAGTTACCACTCAAATCAAGCATTGTTGGTAAAAATTCAAATTAAATAGCACTAACACAAAATACAAACTAAATAATACTAACAGATTCAAAATTAGGATAATAAGAACAAGAATGGATCCAAGGAGATAGAGAGACAAAAACTTTTTTAAAATAAAATATAGTAAGAGTGTGAGTGATTGTGTGAGTGTGGTGCATTAGAGTGGTGCAAAATTAGGAACTTTGGAGCAAAACTAAGAACTTGGGTGCAAAACATATTTTTCAGGGGATGCAAAAACATTTTTCCCTAAGGTATCAGTGCTAATTTTATTATTTGAGGGGGTTCACTTGAACCCCCTCAAATATATGTAGGTCCACCACTGTTGTGACTAAAATGAGACCGATCGAAAAAAATGGGTGGAAATTTTTGTACCCTTCTTAGACCCCATACCCCCTAATTAAATTTAATATCAAAATACCCTCTCATTTTCACAAAAAGTACTCGAACCCCCTAAAATTTCACCTTTCCTGGATTTATCTTAAACACATAAATCCGGAGCGTTAAATTTATAGCCGGATTTATGTATTTAGGATAAATCCAAATTTACTAAATCTTTGACTCCGGAAACACACTATATGTATAAATCCAGTTTATGAACTATCATAATTTGATAACACAAGTAACCACTTTATTTGCATAGTTCATACACAGTAGTAAAGATGATGAAAACCATAATTTGATTACACAAGTAATCATATAACTATCTTAGTCAAATGCGTTCTCAATACAATCATATAACAAGTAATCATATAACTATCTTAACTATTACATACTTTGAAAATTTGAGGATGAAAACCTTTGGGGCAAACACAAATACAGGAGAATCATGTGTTAGTATTGTGAATAAAGAGGACGATTACAAAAACATAGTTTGTTAGTATTGACCATAAGTAATTTGACCCCGAATTTATCCATCATAGATAAATCACAGCAGTCTCTATTGCTATTGCTATTAGTGGCGGATCTTGACAAAAAAATTGGAGAGTCAAAATAGTAACAAATATATAAATCTAAATTAACTATGTATTTATAATCGTTTGTTTGGTTAGTGTTCAAAGTTATTTATGTCAATTTTAGTGTCCTGAGTTCAAATCTTGCTTGATGCATTTTTTTATATTAATTTTGAGAAAAATATACAAATAACTGCAAAAAAGAGGTGTGACCATCACAAGAATTGAACTGGAGACTCTAAATACACTAGTAATGCTCTTAACCACTCAGCTACTGATACAATTGTGCTTAGTGTTCATTCGGTTCTATATATTTTAACTTTGGGTATAAAATATATATGTGTACATACTAACTTAATGGGAGCCGGGGGTGTTAAGATATGCCACTGACTGCTACTGTTGAAGAAGTTCTCGGATTTATCACTCGAAGGTAAATCCAGAGTCAAATTTTCAACTCCTGAATTATCTTCAAATGATAAATCCTAGAACTTCTTCAACAACAGTAGTAGCAATAGACTACGGATGTATCAACGTTGGATAAATTTGGATACGCAACCACTACGGAATTATCATCATAGGATATTTTCAGAAAAAAAAAGTTTATAGTTTAGTGAAGGGCAAAAACGAAACTTTGGGTGAAAAGGGGGCTAAGATGCCAAACATGGGGTACAAAAATCGCAACCCATCGAAAATTATACGAATCAATGAGTAAGTCAAATCCTATTGAAGGCGCAACCATGCTTGTCATTTATCATAATAAATTTTGGGTTACTACCTGCACCCCTATATATTGCTAACGACACCCCCAATATGAAATATTTTCATACTTTTCACTCATTTTAACCAATATTTTTAAAACTGGATCGGAGATCGAATCGGCAAGACCTCTGGTCATGGTTCAATTGGTTCACTCGGTTCAACCATGATTGAACCAAATGAGTAATTAATAAATAAATAAAAAAGTATTAAATTTTGGGGAAAAAGTAAATAGAAAATTCAAATAAAAACATTTTGGGTGATTCAAACAGGTTAATTGGCGGTTCAAAACGGTTGAACTGCGGTTCAATCCGCTCCAACCCGGTTATGGGAGGTTCAACCAGATTGTGGTCCAATTGGAATTGAACCAACAGTTAGACAGAGCGGTTCTTGATTCAACCGGTTGAACTATCTGATTCGGTCCGGTTCTTACAATAATGATTTTAACCCTTGATTGTAAAAAAACTAGTATACCCCTTTCCACACGCACTCCCATCCTTCATTTTGAAATATCATTATTCTTTCCCCAATTCATTTCCAAAGCGGCATGTTTGACTTATTTTACACAAATTAACTTATCATTGTTTTGTGTTTGTTAAGTACTCCCTCCGGATCTAATTATAAGCAAAAAAGTGTCTATTTCTATAGTGGACTTAAATATAAGCAAATTTCAACTAATCTACCCATATTTAATGCTATTTTTTCATAATTACCCTTAAATTAGCTCATTCATGTTGTGAAAAGTTGACTATTAATTAGGGATTATTTAGTAAATCTATTTGTTTGTTCCATGAATTCAAGGAAATTAAATGCACAAAACTATTATCATTAATATGTGTGAAAGTAATTATTTTTGCTTATAATTAAACCTGAAGGGAGTACTAAAACATCTCCTTCGTAGTTGTCTTAGGATAATTAAAATTAAAATAAAAGAGGTTTGAGACAATTTTGGGACTCTAAAAGACTCAATAAATATAAATGGTATATTTGGAAAATTTAATTTAGAAGTATCATTGTTTTGAAACAAAACAAAATAGCAAAAGTACCAAGATTAGGAGTGGAGAGAGTAATTAGTTTTATAGGTTTTTGTAAAATTTAGTTTAGACAAATAAAGTGATCGAATACATTAACCATATCATAATTACTCTGTCCCTAGATATAGACCTTATTGACCAAATCACCAAATTAAGAAAATTAAAAAACTATTAAATGTGTTGACTATTGATATTATTTTTACAAATTTACCATGTAAGAGAAAGAATCGAGTGTGTAACATCCTAATTTCGTTAATTTCGAATTAAGAATTAACGAGTGATTTATTACTCGAGTAGGTAATAAATCAAGTCACGAATATTAGGTTTGTCACGAAGAATTTATAATTGCTTTAGAGAATATAATTTAAAATACATAATTGAGTGGAAATTAGAATCTTAAGAGTATTTTAGTCTTTATCTACCACTCACACTAAAAATGAGATCAAGCAGCAAAAATATCCAAAATCTTTCTCTCATTCCACACTTGTGTGAAATAAAAGAGAAGGGGAAAGTAAGAGAGAGAAGGAAGGAAGAAGGAAAAGAAAGAAAAAGAAATAAAAAGAGGTAAATAGAGAGAGAGGAAACCGAGAGAAAGAAAGGGAAAGTAAGAGAGAGGGGTTGAGAGAGAGAGAGAAGAGCCGAGAGAGGGAGTTGCAAGAGAGGAAGAAGGGGAAAATTATGTCCATTGTCTTCCTCCTTCTCACCCAAACAGAAACCTAACTTTACCTTACTACCATCCTTCTTCTTCTTGTCATAAACTACTCATAAAACCATAAATCTTCACCTTCCAAACAGCCTAAATCAAAATGGTAAGTTGATTTTGAAGCATTGCATGTCCCTTCTTTCAACTGATATGAAGTCACTTAAGCCTCCTCATTCCATTTCTTTTACCAAGAGTTTCGAAAATCACCAAAATCACAGGTTTCCCAAATCTGTCCAAGCTTCAACTTCCATGGAAATGTGTTTCTTAGCTTGCATGTTCATCATTGGATCATTAGGGGTTTTTAGAGGACTTCTACTTCAGTTCCTTTGGATTTCTAGAGCCTACCTTGTGGGTAGAAGCTTTTGAACAGAAGGTTTAGAGCTGAGATTAGAGCTTTGGAGCGTGGTTGGTGATTGGCGGAGCGTGGAGTCGAATTCGGGGATCGTTCATGAGGTTTCGGTCGTTGATTGAGCTTCGTGAATCTCAGTTGTTTGTGATTTTCATCACAAGAGGTGAGTTTTACTCGCTTAGGGTTTTGTTTTATGTTGTGTTGACTGATTGATTTACGTGGTTGTCGAAATTGCTTTCGCGTTTAAGTAAATTTTGAGTCGCGAAAAACACAATTTGGTCTCGAACTCGCTGTTTTAGAAAATCTGGACACAGCTTCGGTTTCCTTAGAACTGGGACTGTTTGGTTAATCCAAAAATTATGTTTCGATTGTTTTTGAAAATAGACTTAAACGCCGGTCGTTTTGCAACTCGTTTCGTTAAATTTGGAGTTGTGTAGCTTTCGAGTTATGAGTGTCTCAAGTTATGTCAAATTTTTGAAATTAAACTGTGTATAGGTTCAGTTTTTCAGGTCTTGAGTTCTCAATTGAACTCCGTTTTAAATAATTCTTATTTCATTGGAAAGTAGACAAAAAGTCCTTCAAATAGGCACAAGAATCACTTGATTTGACTGTGTATTGAGAGAGAACAATTAGTTACAAGTTTCAGTTTTGTAACCGTAACGATTTTGCACCAGCCACATTGTTTTAGCCATAACTCTCTGAATACTTGTCATATCAGTGTGGGACTTGAACCATTGGAAAATAGACAAAATTATCTACACATTAGGCAATCGTTTGGATGGTTTTGGTTAGAAATTGAATAAGTTATGCTCATTCAAAAACTGCACAGAGATGCTGTCCGAATACATTCGGTTTAGAAGCGGTTGAACGAGTTCGGGATGAGTTCGTGAGTTTTTCAGAATCGTTTGAACTTCTAGAAGTTTCGGTTTTGTGTGATTTTCATCACACGAGGTGAGTTTTACTCACGTTTAGGGAATTTTAAATATTGTTTTTGTGTTACGTTTGAATGATTTCAAAATTCGGAGTTTCGCAAATTTTCGAGTCAAATACGGTATTTTACAAAAAAATTACGCGTGTTGGAAATTTAAAAAGAAACCATATTATTTTGATTGTGAATTCTTGTGCTGGATTGGGATTTATGTATGTGGTTGTAAATTGTCTGGACTGGTTATACAGGTAAGTATTTTTTTTTGGGATGTCCATATTTCAGAGGAAAC
This sequence comes from Oxytropis ochrocephala, assembly GCA_020916435.1. NCBI lineage: Eukaryota > Viridiplantae > Streptophyta > Magnoliopsida > Fabales > Fabaceae > Oxytropis > Oxytropis ochrocephala. The sequence continues at coordinate 38,861,941 of CM037090.1, forward strand.
TCTGCCGAATTTTCGTTAGAAACTTTGATACATGTTCAAAGTGGTTTTGAATTAAACGGTTAATGTTACGAATATTTCGTAAAACTTAGAGTATCGTGTGGGAACAATTGTTTTAAGAACAAAAATTGGTTTCGGATCAAGTTATGCGGAGTTCATAAGAAGAACCGTATGATATGGATTTATATCATAGAGTAAAATTATATACGATATATATATATATATATTTATATATATATATATATATTATGTATAGTCCGGGTGACGACCCACCTAAGTTAGCATACTAGGAGGGGAGGTCATGGACCCCTAAACCTAGGCCTTCAAATGATAGGGTTCACCGGATTAGCGGATGTGCGATCGGTGTTATGCTAAAGAGAATTAATGTCTTGTGGCTCGGGATTAGCGGATGTGCGATCGATATGGTACAATTGTTTTGACGTTATGAATGCAATCATTTCACGGATTAGCGGTGTGCGATCGGTATTGTGCGATTAATAACGTGCATGGTTTATTTATTAAATCAAGAAATTAATTAATGTTTTATAAATGGACCGAGTGATAGGTAAGGGTCACGGTAAGACTCACCGAGATTTGTTATCTCACCCTACAAATGTTGTTGTTTTTCGAGAAACAGGAAAGGAGATTCTTTATGGCACGAGTGAATAGCGTGCTCGAGAAGAAATGGAAGACATAGTTCTTCTATTATTAGTTATGGTTTCCCAGATATCTTTGTTTTCGATTTATAACTTGAATTTGTATTTGAGTTATGTAATCGTTTCCGCTGTTGTCTTGTTTTTGGATATTGAACTTTGGACTATATTATGTTTACGACTCTTTGATTTGGATTCGAGAGTTTTTGGTCAAATCAATATATGAGACAGGAATTTTTATACTCTGATGTATGCCATTAGGTACACTTTAGTATTTCTACTAGATAGAAATATGAGGGTGTTACACAGTGTCACTTCAAACTGCATTATTTTTCGTACATTTTCTTGTATCTTGTTGAAAAACATGACACCCATAGAAGAAATTAGAGAAAAAAGCTCTAAAAGTCTATTATGTTTTTTTTTGTTGACAAATCAAAAGTCTATTATGTTGAAAGTAGTGAAATGTAACAAATGAGAAGAGTTGATTGGAAATGAGTCTACTATTTACTTTCTATACTAACCAACTAATGAAATTTACTATCTATTCATACTAACTGATAAATGAGTCTTACTATTTATATTTCAACAGCCTCTTGCAAGTTGAAAGGTGTTCACAACAATTTCAGCTTGGGATAATGAGATAATCAATACAAAATACTATCAAGTAAAAAGATGAAGAACAATCTACGAATTGGTGGTAGTTGAGGTGCATAGCTTTTAGAAGTCTTTGACAAACTTTTGGGACCCTTCAAGCTTCTTCCAGAATCTCCACAACATTCACTCCAAAAGAATCAACAAACTCTAGGAGTAACCATGCATCCAAGCGTCAAAGAAGGCAACAAAAGCTTAACGATCGAGCATAAACCACAACTCAAGATTTAACCACTCGGAGGAAGCAAAATGCTTAACCACCATAGGGCAGGAGCTAATATCAACGAAGACATAGAGTCAAAGGCTTAACCACCAAACGTAAAATATATCTCTCCGAGTTTAACCACTTGGTAGAAGCACAAACAACAAAGAGAGCAAAACTTAACCATCCATGGAAGGAGCCTCACAACTTTGACCCATGGATATAAGTTAATAACTAGCCAATAAGGAAAAATATCAACAAAACCAATTAAGATAACAAACTTAACCATTCATGACAGAAGAATCACTCTTAACCACCACAAACAAAAGTTAAAATCAAGCCAATACGACTAAAAAAAATGTTCATCGAATCCACTATAACAAGACAAATATCAACAACAACGATACCAATTCCAGCAAAGCTTTGATAAGGGTGCATCAAGACCTTTATTAAAAGTGAAATTACAATGTTGTAAAAGTTGACAAAAAGATCTACAGCCAATTGGAGGACCAATGTGCATGTTTCATGAAGCCACACATCTTGATATAAAGCTCACTGTTAGTCTCTATTTAACTGTTATGTGAACCTCTTGTATACAATTCAATCCTCCGATATCATGTTGAAAAATATGACATCCATAGAAGAAATTAGAGAGAAAAACTTTAAAAGTCTATTATACTAAAAGTAGTGAAATGTTACAAATGAGAAGAGTTGATTGCAAATACTATCTATCTTATATACTAACCAACTAATAAACTTTCTTTGTCTATAAATACTAACCGATAAATGTGTCTTAATATCTAGATTTCAAAAAGCTTTATATTTCTTTTGTCAAAAAAAAAGCTTTATATTTCAACATATCTATTTAACTTTTTTTTTTGCATTGATTGTCAACCAAGTTGGGCTTGAGTCTATTCAAAATTGGGTTTTTTTACCCCACCATCTTTTCATATACCCCCAAAAGATTTTTTTGACGAGAATACCCTAAAAAATTGGACCAAAAATCGTATATACCTCACCATACATATATACGACTTTGTAATTTACAAATCGTATATATATATATATGTGAATATTTTTAAATACGATTGTTTTTTTAAAACAAGTCGTATATACATAAGGGTGGTGTATATACGACTTTGTAAAATACAAGTCGTATATACCCCCACACCTACATATATACGATTTGATGAAATACAAGTCGTATATACGTAGGTGTGTCGTATATACGTAGGTGTGGGGGTACATACGACTTGTATTTTACAAAGTCGTATCTACACTCACCCTTATGTATATACGACTTGTACTAACTTTTTTTTAAAATAATATTTTTATTAGTTTTAACGTTTAGGATTTGACTTCCAATGTTGATCAACGGTGTAGATTACACCGACAATATCAACGGTTGATAATCATTGACGACATCTATAAAAACACTACTAAAAATTCGTTAAAGAGTCAAAACTAATCAAAAAATTATAAAAACACCACTAAAAATCTAATAAAACCAAAATAAGGTTATGCAAATTGTTTTAGATTTTTTGGAGACTATGAAAAATTTAAAAATTTAATAAAAAATAGTAAATGATGGAATTTGGGATTTTGAGCCTCGCAATCCCGTAAGAAGTCCTTGCTAGGGGAGTATTGGTCCTTGATTTTTTTTTCCAGATTTAATGGATGTGGTTTCATTACAATCGGAGTAGGTTTCCCGAAAACCGATTTTTTAAGCCAAAATTATTCCCTCGACGTATAACATTGTCGCGTGTTAACGAACTACACCCTATACAAAACCAAAAGACGGTCAATATTCATATCTAATTTATTTTTATAAAGAAATATATTTTTAAATTTTTAAATGATTTATTTATTTTTATTTGGGTTACAAAATCGTATATACGTAGGTGTGGGGTGTATACGACTTTGTAATTTAGCAAATCGTATATACCCCCACCTAATTATGTATATACGACTTTAGTTTTTTAAATTTTTAGGGGATAATCGTATATACATATATACGATTTTAATTTTTACATTTTTAGGGAAAATCGTATATGCCCCCACCTTAGATATATACAATTTCCCTTTTTGTTTGAGTTGTGGATATGTTGGGGTTTTTAAATTTTGTGAAGGGTATTTTGGTCTTTTCACAGGGGGCGTGGGGTTTAGATGGGAAAGTGGTAGGGATAAAAAAAAACGACTTTTCAAAATTTTGGTTCAATTTTCTAAAAAAATTCGGTCTAAACAAGGTGTGTTACTCCTAGTTCTAATTTTTCTTTTGGATTTGTCATTGTTATAAATTCAAACAAATTGTTCATACTCCAATCTAAACACAATTCCTTCAATCACAAATCTAAGCAAAAAGACTACCTTACACCATTTAAGAAAATTAGTGATTTGATTTAGTTTTATTTTTATTTTTATATATAATCAAAAATATATATAATTTTATTTCTTAAACTACGTACCTAATCGAAAGTTACTATAGAAACATTGTCATTAAATAAAGTGTAGTTAGTTAAGATTTACTTATATTTTAGATCATTAAAAATATGAAATTTTATTGCTTATATTCGAAATGTGAGTAGTATAATTCACTATCATATATTGGCTTCACACACTATTGCATGTTAATTCAGCAATAGTATCCGATTTATATTGGCCAAATAAGGCTATGTAGAAAAGATAATAGATAATCTAGCTTATATCGGATAAGCTAGCGATTCAATTCAAAATTGTTTGGTAAAATTATCGATTAAATTAACTTATACTATCTCTCGTCCCACAATATACAAAACTCTACATTACACGTAATTGGTGAATGACAGTGAAATCAACTATTCTCATTTAATAACGCTAACAAATTTCCTTCTTTTCAAGATTGCCCTTTTCATTAATGATGATTTACACTCCTAATTAATGGCATCACTTTTAGCTATGCCACTTAAATAGGGGTAAAATTGGGATTGATTATTTAATACACCTTAAAATTTGTGTTTGTTTCTTACTAGTATAATTCACTCGTACAAAGACGAGTCGATATTCATGTGTGTGTAGACCGTAAGGTAGCTACTTCAACTCATCAGATTTAGACAATTATATATATTTTTCTATATATATATATATATATATATATATATAAATTTGCTTCAATTTTGATTAGTAAAATTTTAAATATTTATATATATATATATATATGATATAATTATATATTATAATTTCAAATGGGATGTGGGGTTTTGTCGAGGAAATGATTTTGTTTCTTGTCTTATAATGTTTTGTAATAACTAATTTAAGAAAAATTAATATGATAGTTTTGACATCATTTCCCTGACCCTGAGATGATCAGACGACCCTCTCTCCGATTGTAGATTATATCGTTGAATCTAACCTGTTAGTTTCTCATTAAGAGATTTTGTACCCTCCTTTATTTTGTTTTATGAAAAACAAACCACCAAAAGATTAAATATTTCCTCACACTACTTTGAAAGAGCGTAACTCTAATGTATTTCTATCCTTGCTATAATAAACTCTAATTTTGCATGATATCTAATAAATGGGGTTGACTATCCCTTATACCCGTTATAATATAACTTTGCTTTATACTACATTGTATATATGACTTACAATCTATCAAAAAAGAATCCACCAAAAAATCTATCAAAAAATATGTGTGTTGCAATTTAAACGGGTTATCGTATATTTCTTTGCCATAATGACTCAAGTTGCATACTTTAGATTAAAAATGGTAGGATAGAATACATTTCATGTAGTCCCATTTCTCAGTTATAGACAGAACCCAACAACATAAAATAGTGTTTATATATAGTGATCTCTGCTATCCAATACAATTGCTTGCTGCTTCAAAAGAAAATACAATTGTTTCTTTGCATATGATTTAACTAAATATTTATAAGATTGTGTAATTGGGTCCAGCCTTATATGCATGAGACGAATAACATAGGTATCCTTGACTTTGGCACATGACCATACCCCACCCCAAAGGAATAAGATTTATGCCTAAAGATAGAAAATTACCTTGGAGGACAAAAACAAATTCAAAAAAAGCATGGTTACGTTAGTAGCTTGAAGAGATTCAAAAGTAAAAATTCGGAAGGAAACAAATGGAAAGAGAAGAGCGACTCTAAAGAATACAAGATATATACTTTTTGTGATATCACTATTTTAACATGTAAATAGCAAGAGTAGCTAGTGAAGAAGAGTGTTTTTTTCTTTGTACCACTAAGTTCAAAATTCCAAATAGTAAGAGTACCAAAGTATATTATGAGAGGCCCACATTATCAATGTTTTTGCCATAATAGTACTCTAAAATTTAGTAGTGACATTACATGACATTGTAACTAAAATTGAACTTCATAACAAAAACTAATATTGGTTTTATGGGTTTTTTTTGAAGAGAATATTTATTTATTTATTTTTATGTTTTTTTTGTAAAATAAATTGGTTTTTTTGAAAGAATATAAATAAGAAAAACGAAAAGGGACTGGATTAGTAGAACAGGGGTGCAATTAGAGCAGATGGATGTATTATTAATAGGGTTTGCGAATAACAGAAGCCCAATTTACATTTTCTGGGTTTTAATAAGTGGTTTGCGAGCTGAGCTTTCAAGGGGGCAGTATAATTAAAAGAAGGGAGTGTAAAACAAAATCTGACATTTTTTAAAATAAAAAAAAATAATAAATAAAGAATTAGTATTTATGGCTCATTAATTTTGGTGAGAGAGAGTGAGTGTTTTGTACTGATAAATGCAAAGTTGAAAACACAAATAAATGCAATTAAATTTGAATTCAATATATTGGTTCCTATTTTTTAGGGATTTGATTAGTAGCAATGTTATTAAAATCGACCCGGTGATTGACCCGAGCAGGACACTTGGTCACTGGGTCAATGGTCAAACTGAGGGGTCACTGATTGACCTGCGTGACCCGGTATTAATCAATTTGATATTAAATTAATATGAGAATTAGACAAATGTAGGATATTATAAGTCAATATTTTTAATATAATTGAAACTTAAAAACAAATTTTAAAATGAATAAAATTACCCATATTTAATAACATTATAGTTAATAAATATATAGAATCTAAAATCTATGGAATGTGATACAAAATACTAGTTGTCAAATAAATATAATATATAATAACAAATATATAAGTATTAAAACACATAATAAATAGATATAAATAATAGGTAAAGGGTTTTGTAATTAAAGAAGGAATATGGTAAATATTATGTAATACACTTCAATACCATCAAAAAGATATTATAGATATAAGTAAATGGAGATTTATAATTAATATTTAAGAATGAGAGAAAATATTCATTTAATGAAAGATAAATGAGGAATTTAATGAAAATAACAAGGTGAAAATGAGATAGAAAGTGAAACAGTATAGGCTATAAGCTCAAACGCTACTTATTAGATATAGTTAGTTGTTATATTATTTAGCTATTAGTTAGGTTTGTTGGCTATTTAGCATGCTTGTTAGCTAGTAGTTAAGCTTATTATCAAGCATTATAAATATTCCTTTTATATGTATAATTACATTTAGATAACAGAAAATATACATTTACTTTTTCCAAAATCCGCTCTGTTACTTTCTTGATATGTTAGATATAGTCGGTTGTTATATTATTTAGCTATTAGTTAGGAGATTGTTAGTAGTAATTAGTGTATACCTATATAAATAGGCTTGATGTAATCATTTTAGTTAATAGTCATTTGAAGCTTTTCTCCTCTGGACTGTATTCCGTTCCTTTTATTAGAATCTTGATCGGACCGATTTTCTCTCTTCTCTTTGTGATTTTCTCTTTTCTCGTAATATTGATTCATTTTTCCTCTTGCTATGATTTTGTGCCCTACCTCTGAATCCACAATTTTTTTTCTTCAGTTTTTGATTTGAATTGTTGGATCGTTTCAGGATCCTACCTTTCATGCGATTTCATGTATCATTTCTGGTTGTGAATCACATTCCAGTTTCTCCTTCCTCTGGAATTTTCCTTTTTGGCTCCATCTTGCCCTTGAATCAATTTTTTCCTTTTCTCTTGTTCCTTTCTTCCACAAAAAGCCATAATAGTTTCCTTCTTCTCTTCATCTTGATGCATTCCGTCTCTATAGGAATTTATGTAGAGATCATGTATTGATTTTATAGCTTCTATCGTGTGGTCATAACATTGTTTCTTCCTATGCGTGGTTATAGTATTGCTGCTTCTATCTAGTGGTTATAACATCGTCGCTTCCTGCGAGTGGTTATAGCATTGTCGTTTCCTGCGAGTGGTTATAGCATCGTCGCTTCCTCCGAGTGGTTATAGCATTGTCGCTTCTTCTGAGTGGTTATAGTATTGTCGCTTCCATCGAGTGGTTATAACATTGTCGCTTCCTCTGAGTGGTTATAACATTATCACTTCCTCCGAGTGGTTATTGTACTGTCGCTTCCTCCAAGTGGTTATAACATTGTCTCTTCTATCGAGTGGTTATAGCATTGCCGCCTCCGAGTGGTTATAGCATTTTGCCTTATAGCTTTGTTTTTTGCTGATGTATTTCCGACATCTCTCATTGTAATTTTCTTTGTTTTGTTTTGATGTACCTTGTATTGTTCGTGTCAAACTAGAAGTGTTGTGAATACCTTCTTTATGCGGGACTATTAGATAAAGTTAGTTGTTTATTATTTAGCTATTAAATTATGTTTGTTAGCTATTTAGTAGGCTTGTTAGCTATTAGTTAAGAAGATTGTTAGTAGTTAGTGTATGCCTCACTACAACAGAATTGTTAAAAAATGGCGTCCCCTTTGGCGGCGCTTTGTTATAAAGCGCCCTTATCTCAAAACACGAAAGTCCTTGAGGCACTTTATACATGGCGCCCCCATTCTTAAAATACGGAGCCACAATCGGGGGTGCTTTACACCAGCGCTCCCGGCGAAGGTGAATACTGAGAACCACAATCGTGAGGCACTTTACACACTAGTTAGAGCCTGCATGTTTACTTGTTTTTAAACCATTTGCACATATAAGCTTGTCACATCTCACATGTAATTAGGCCAATAAAGCCTTATCACTTATTCATGATGGTTCTTCACTAGTCTGCATTGGTGGAACTTCTAATTACCTAATATAATCTTAGATGTGAATGCCTTGACAGTTTGTAGTTCGAACTTTAGATATTAATTATTGTACGTTAGATTGATTGGAATGTGGAAATTACTTATTTTTCTTAGAAGTGATATGTGCAAGATTGCTAAAGTTTTATTTGTTGGATATCACTTGTTAGTTATTGGGATGAGCATTTTGATGTTCCTTCTAAGTCTTTCTTCTTTCTGATGTTTCAGGTAACTTAGAGATCGTTATGAACTTTGTTGAAGATTTCTTAAGATTGTTTCATTGATAGAAGATGTTTTTGTAGCTGTCTGGATTTGAATTATTGTTATTGTAAGAGATATTGCTTTTTGTTCCTCACATTGGATGTCATTTTGGTTAGCTTGGATTCGAAATTCATGTACTTTTGGTTAGCTTGTTTTTTGTTCCTCACATTGGATGTCATGTCATTTTTGTTGTCGATGTTGACATTCAGAATTTGGTTAATGATTTATGTAATTTTTGTTGATACGTACTTTGTTAATGATTTATAAGTTATTTAGTTGGATCGAATTTGATTTGGAATTGGTTTGTTGATTTGAAATTTGGTTCATATTGGTTATTGAGTTGATATTCGTTGTTGCTGGTTGATGAAAATGAGAGTAGGGATGTGCTGCAAAATATTGGATATACCATAAACAGAAAAAATATATTTTCTTTTTTGTCTTTTTCCATACTTCAAATCTCCTTTAACATTCTCTCTCTTAAGTATATTTGTGCTAAACTTAGGACTGTGCAGATGATTGCAACTCATTTATGCAACTTGCAGCTCTTATTACGGCTGCTACCTCTCCCTTACCTAACATTGTTTCTGTTATATCCATATCTAGATTCATAATTATACCATGCATCGATCCTTCTTCCAGGTACCGTCGAATATTAATGGTTTTGAAACGTTATTCTTAATTCCTCATCCGCTTCCTTCCTCAAAATAAAAAAACGCGATAGGGCAAGGCTACTCTAAAAACGACCCTTGGCAGTTCCAGGGGTCATTTTTTGTTGCAGATTCCAAATGCATCAGATAAGATGAAACTACTTCAAATAATCTATCTCTAATAATTTCCATCCAGTTCATCTTTGAGACACGTACAACACTTATCTTGTTTTTTAGTTTGCTTTTGCTTCTTCTCAATTCATAATTTAACTTTTATTAGCTTGGACAAGAATCAGACAACTTAAATTTTGTCGTCGATAAATACAATTGTACAACCTAAAACCAATTAGAGTTTGGTTTGGAGTAAGAAAATGGGTTGTGTTCCTATCTGATTTCTTGGTAGGAAATACACCTACGAGTATAAGGGAATGATGATTATCGTAAGAATAAAGTGCAGAGAATGAAAGAGACATCGTTGGTGGAAAAACGTAGGCGTACGGTGTTCGAACCCCACTCCCCTCTAACAACTAACACACTAATTTCTAACCACTTTGCCTATCTAAAAAAAGGTGTAGAGAATGAGTGAAAATAGAGAGAATGAACTCTGAATCCCTTTCATTGGCCTCAGTGGACTAGTTTATATAGTACAATGCTTATTAATGAGATTAAATGGGTATTATGACCATTATGACCATTATGACCGTTACAATACAATGAGAGAAATATTAGGGATCAGGGATTCTCCAATGAATGCATTGATTGTTATTACGACTGATTTGTCGAACGGATATAGGCGAGAAGACATTGTCTGATCCATGAGTTTGGTAAGAGAAATAATCTTCATCCCCAAACCCCACCACTACCCTCTCACTCTCTCTCCTCCGTGCCGCCACCACCACCACTGCGACCTCTCTCTCTTCTCATTGTCCATCTCTCTCGCTTCACCCTCTCTCTCTCTCTCTCTCTCTCTCTCTCTCTCCTCTTTTCTCTTATTCCCTTTAATCTTCAACCCCAAACTGAAAAATTTGAGTTGCATAAGATGCATGCGTGGATTCGGTACAGTTCGTTTAGATCGCATTAGGTTGAAAGTTCTCGCTCTATAAGCGTTAACTCTTGGTTCCAAACCCTGGATCCCACCGTCCACAACAGAAATAAAGAATAATATTAGTACTACAGCAGTCGACGACATTGAGTGCGAGCCTTCATCCAACTGTCCACAGGACACCAGCACGTTCATGAGCTTGATGCGCCCCAAAAACACCTCGCCAGGTACAAATTCACTCTCCCTAACTAATTATTGACTTCCTCTTGCTGACTTGAGCGTTGTAGTGCCGTTTGCAGAAACAACACTCAATTTGGACTCTAAGCCCCGACTTCCATAAGAGTCCTACCAACTATTTCAGACCGGTCCAACGACTTTGGATAAGGTACAGCTCTGGATCCATGTACGTAAACTGTATCATATGATGAAAGTTGGGGTGGCGACTTGTGGTTAACAATGAACGAATTAATTATTTTTCCTTTTCCGGGCACTTCGGGCATGAAGGTTCTTCAGCGCAATTCAGATCGTGCGCATGCATGTATAAGTTTGGTTTTAAGAATGAAGACAAAGTTTAAGCACTTTATTTGACTGAATTTAGATTATTCCTTTGTGACATTGAAGAGGCTGAACACTACAGAGGAATCTTGCTCTCCACCCTTTAATTACAATGCTAAACCCATTAATTTTGATTCTCCACTTCGGATAATGACATTTTGACTTTTGCGAGGAAAACTATTGATTTACTTTTTTGTGACAGTTAATGCAATTTATTTTGTAGTTAATGACATTTATCATCCTCATCCACTATGAGGTTAGTCCAAGCCGGAGTTTCCAAGCAGATCAAGGGCTTATTATATGGATTTCTATTTTATAATGTTTTGCAGTAGTATTGAAATTAACCACAATGGAAATGTACTAACCAGAGTTAGTAATTGGATTCAGATTCCACTCAATAGTTTCAAGTTCGAATTTTAGTTATGACAAAAATCTCTATCGTAAATAAAGAACCACACGACTGACAAAGTTGGGTACACACGCGGTGGCAGAACTAGGTGTATTTCAGGGGGTTCAACAGAACCCCTCTAGAAAAATAAAATTAGCACCAATACTTTAGGAAAAAATATTTTTGTACCCCCTGAAAAATATCTTTCGCACCCAAATCCTTAGTTTTGCATCAAAGTTCTTGATTCCCCAAATCCTTAGAATCTGTGTTTTGTGAATATGTTGGTTCTCTTAGTACTATTTAATTTATATTTAAGAACTTGTTAGTATTATTTAATTTGTGTTGGTCTAGTTCAACACAAGTTGTAAACCTGTAAAAATCTTATTTTTATTATATTTTTAACGATGTGTGTTTAAAAATTTTGTACCCCATAACCTGTCTTGGGTCCATCAATGTATACACGGCTGCACACCAATAATAAGATAAAATAACCAATGAAAATGTGCTATATATTTATCCAGCTTGTTTTGTTTTTGTTAATTTGTCTTTTCCAATAAAATTTGTTCGCTCTAATGATAGACTGCTTAGCTTTTTTTATTAAACAAAATTAGTAATTAAGAGCATGATTGACAATTAAGGGTGGCGGCCACCAAACTTATACTTATCAAAATAATAGTCTTTTTAGGTAAAGTACAAAAATTTAAATTAATTGTCGTTTTGTAATTCTAATGTATTATTTATTAAATCTTTTCAATTTTACCCTCATTAATTGTTGAAATTTTTCACTAACCAAAGACATCACCAACATGCATTTATTAATTGATGGAGATAATATAGTAAAACTACCATTTTACTTTGTCAATTTATTGATTTTCTTAATCTCCGTGCCAAAACCTTAAACGACTATTATTTTGATACGGAGGGAGTATTGAATAGATTATCTCATCCTTAATAAGGAATATCATTGTGGGCAAAAATAATTGTATTCCTTATAGAGAAGAGTCTTTGTACAAGGACTTTCTGTCTCTTACCTTAAGTGAGTCCCATTTAAAAATTTGTGAGTTATTTGTTGATAATGATGTGTAGTTTTTTTTTGAACAATTAAACGGGCAGATTGCCCGGATTTATTAATAAAAAAAGGAAATAGAGAAAAGTGAAAGGGGGGACTAGACCGAAACCCTTGCCATCAGAAAATATCAAACCAAAACAATAATAGAGAGCCTCTTACAGAGCCCCTAAAATACCGTAGCCTACAGGCTAGAGTAAAAACCTAAAACCAAACTAACTTACAAAAATTAGATAAACAGTCGAGACCAACCAATCGCTGTCTAGCGGAGATAATCAGAAGAGCGAGAAACCCTCAAATCAGATAAAAAAGAAACAGAGATAAAAAAGAAACAAAGTGATGATGTGTAATTATTTATGTGACCCATTAAAGAATTTTTTTGATGGTGTTGCATTGGGGGGTTGAGTGCTTATTAGATATTAATATTAAAAATGTATAAAAGAGTGATATATGTGTGTGTGTGTGTGTGTGTGTGTGTGTGTGTGTGTGTGTGTGTGTGTGTGTGTGTGTGTGTGTGTGTGTGTGTGTGTGTGTGTGTGTGTGTGTGTGTGTGTGTGTGTGTGTGTGTGTGTGTGTGTGTGTGTGTGTGTGTGTGTGTGTGTGTGTGTGTGTGTGTGTGTGTGTGTGTGTGTGTGTGTGTGTGTGTGTGGTCCATTTAAAGAATCAAATGGGGAGTCATCCATTGTGGATGCTCTAACATCTCCTTCTCAACTAAATGAGCCTCTGTCTAAAGTGTGTTGCTTTTCCCACGCTCCTCCTACTCAAAACACACCTCATAAGGGTGTGAAATGACCAAAAGACCAGCCAAAACGTCTTTTTTTTAAAGAATTTTCACGTCTTCGAACACGGGCCTTCGAACCCATTCGAATGACATCGTTCGCGTGAGTTAAATATTAACTTCACACCCTCTTGTGCGTAATTTCACCCTGTTGACAAGTAGCATCTATATTAAGCTTAATGGGTAGTGTGCCCTGCCTGTTGACATCCCTAGTTTATGGTGTAAAAAGAGGTTTAGACTACATTTGTTTTAAAACCTTAAGGTGATACTTAAATAGTTGAAGTATCTTTGTTGCATTTCGACTAAGAAAAATCAACATCAAGAAGTGACAAAGCATATGAATATTGGAGTGTTCATCGGCTAACTCGTTGTTGCTCCTGGTGCTCCCCCAGACTCCCCAACAAGTGGTATCAGAGTCATGGTTCAGCTTGGTGGAAGAGCGGGTAGTGGATCCTGGTTTGGGTGCAAGTCTAGCGATGATGGTGACTCACACTTGGGGGGAGAATGTTTTGATCAAGTCTAGCGATGAGGGTGACTCGCACTTGGAGAGAGAATGCTGAGAATTCATGTGTGTCTGGTTAGTCCCACATTGGGTAGTAATGAGTTAAATGAATGATATATAATAGAGGAGATCCATATACCCGTTGTCTTGAGGTTTTCGGTGGAGATGTGGTGTCAAAATCTCTCAGTGGCCCGTTGGTACCTATGAAGCACAACCTCTGACACAGACACCAGACACGCAGACACTGCTAATGTCTAAAATATAGGACACCGGGACACCGCATGTATATAATTTTATTTATTATAATTAAATAAAATATTAGGGAAAATCCCAAGTCCCACATTGACTAGTGATAAGGTCTCTAGAGGGTTTATAATGAAGAGACGGCCCTCACCTTACAAGCCGATTTTGTGGGGTTGAGTTAGGTCTAAAACCACATTCTAAGATGGTATCAGAGCTATCCTAGATCTATCGGGCCACCTACCATTAAAAAAAACACGCTACAAACCCAAAAATAAAAAGGTGTTGCGCGTGAGGGGGTGTATTAGGGAAAATCTCAAGTCCCACATTGACTAGTGATAAGGTCTCTAGAGGGTTTATAATGAAGAGACGACCCTCACCTTACAAACCGGTTTTGTGGGGTTGAGTTAGGTCTAAAACCACATTCTAAGATAAAATATGAACATTACCTATAAAAGATTTAAGTTGAGCAATTTATTTCATAACAATAAAAGTTCTTAAACAAAATAAGATAGTTTTTCACATTCATTTTCCATCTATCAATAAGCTAAAAATTATCTAATTAAATTTAATATCTCATCACTTATATTTTGACACTTCTTTAAACTTTGTAAAAATGTCTCAAAAGTGTTCAAGAAGTATCTAAGATGTGTCGAAGAAAAATAAAAAATAATAATTTTGGGACACTTGTCTGAAGTGTCAAACACGTGTCGTACGGGTGTCGGACACTGACACGTGTCAAACACCGGAACACATCTAATCTAAGAAGTGTCCGTACTTCATATAGGTGTCCATGCTTCATAGGTTGGTACTCTCCCGGACCCCAACAATGAACACGATGAATTGTAATTTGTGTATCTTTTTAACTTTTGATAATGGGAACCCATTAAGATTACTGAACACTATTGGGAATTCTGGGAGTTAAAGTTCCACTGTGCTTTTAAGATGAATATAAAAGTTAGCTACACTTTTTGGTCATGTCTGATTCTTCACTTTGCAAGATATATGCAGTGTCAAGCAATGGGACAAGACTTATAACTCTATTATATATTTTCTTTTTGAGGAAAGAAAGATTGGCTATCTATTTTTCGATTAATCAACTGTATATGAATGACTAATATTTTCTTTCCGAATCACTTGCAAGAATAATTTCAGATCTATTGTTTCTGAATTTATGCCAGTATCTTTATCTAACAATTAATTATTACCCTATAGATGCCCATAACAATATTCTACAATTTTTAAGATAATTAATTAATTATTATTTTCAATATTAACTTGGGGTAGTACTACTTAATTGTGACTCATTCAACCTAGCTAGCTACTAGGTTGCTTTAGCTGTCTTCTTTCCTCAGATTCTATAGCACTTGGTTTAAAATCATATGAAGACAACACTAGACAAAAACTATTTGTTTGTTTGTAATGCTTTGTAGTTTTCAGTGTTCTGTATTGGTTATGTCAATGGATTAATCACTATTCAATATTCATACACTATACTTTTTTTCAAGAATAAATATGAGTTATGACCTTGCATGGTTGCATTAAACAAATTAGATTCAAATTCAAATCTTATTGTTGAAGCCTTCAGAGAATATGAGAGAGAATTTTATGCCATTATAGCCTCGAATAATTTAGCTTCAGTATTCATATTCTTACCTTTCCAATCTTCTGGCTCATCTCTCTTTGCTTCTTATTTTATTTCCATTCCCTCCCCCATTTCATTTGGTATGGTAGATTAGAATTTGAAGAGTTGACTTGCCCACTCTGCTTGTAAACGAATAGTGTCTCGAACAGGATTAACTCTGGTGGGGACAATCCTCCGAAGGAAACGAAAAAAAAAAAAAAATCATTGAAGGGACAATTGAGAGTGTCTACAAATGAATGAGAACAAGATTGATTGTTTAGGAAGGATACAACAAAGCCATGTAATAAATGGTGATTTCAATTCTGAACTAGGAAATTGTTCTAGTCAATTTTTTGATACAAGAGAGGCTTCAAATATGGTAACTTGTAATCAACCATTTTCAATGGAACAACCACCATTATCAAGCACAATTATAAGCCGTTTTGAGTCACCAGCTTCTGCTTTTTATGCAACTGAAATCTGCATGGGTTTTCCACAATATGATTGTCAAGTTGGTAACCCTTCTTTGATATCTCAATTCTCTAAGGTTAATGATTTAGAATTCCCTTTGTATCAATGTCCTAAGGAAAGTCTTTTCCAACCTGGCTCCAACTTTGAGATATCAAATTCAAGCACTTTGCAAATGCAACCAATGCTTGAATCTCAAGTGAATGGTGGTGATCAATGTTGTTTAACATCTCCTGGTAGAAATTTTCTTCCTATTGAACAACATAAATTCTTCATTGATGATGTTGCTTCAATTCCTCCTCCTAAAGCAGCAAATATGGATCACAAAGTAAGTATTTTTGCACTCCCCATATTTTTTTTACAGGTAGGAGTCTCGTTAAAACCTTCTGATACAAATCCTCTCCTTAGAGAAATATCATCAATAAACTTATATTTATTGCATAATTTTTTTGTGCTGCAGGTTTCTCGTGGTTCATATAATTTACCTGTTTCACAATTATGCTTCTCATCATCACAGCAAGAGAAGCTGTCTTGTGGAAACTCTGGTTCTAATGGATCAGCAGTTTCAAGTAAAACACGTATAAGATGGACTCAGGATCTTCATGAGAAGTTTGTGGAGTGTGTGAATCGCCTTGGAGGTTCTGAGAGTAAGTAACTTGCTAAATTTAATTATTACTTAAGAAAAATATATATATATTCAACATCTGATTTTATTCTTGGCTGGTTAACTTGTAGAGGCAACACCAAAAGCTATATTAAGGTTGATGGAATCAGATGGGTTGACTATTTTCCATGTTAAAAGTCATTTGCAGAAATATAGAATTGCAAAATACATGCCAGAACCAGCTCAGGGTAATCCATAATCTTCAATGATATTATGCACTTTCAAATATTCTAAACAAACCTGTTATCATGTTTCAGGGAAATCTGAAAAAAGAACTAATAATGTAGAGAACGTGCATCTTGATGTCAAAACGTAAGGCTACTTCTTTTGCCTTATTCATTTTGTTAGTTCTGTTCTTACTGGAATCAGATCCCTAGTCTAACTTAAAGTATTAAACTATACTTGTTGCTCTTAATTTCCAGTGGCTTGCAAATTAGAGAGGCACTTCAGCTGCAACTAGATGTTCAAAGGCGTCTTCATGAACAACTAGAGGTAAAATCATTGCAATTCTTATATATTATTTCATAGTTGTATTCCTATGTCAGCGTCGGTGTCCGACACGTGTTGTGCCGGACACCGATGTTGACACTTCAATTACTTCTATTTTTCAAATTATTACTAGTGTCTAGGTGTCTGGATTAGTGGTGTGTCTGGTGTCAATGTGTGTGTGAGTGCTTGTATTATGTTCACTTTGTACTAAGTTCAAATTTTGTTTTGATTTATTTTGTGGTTCCAGATTCAGAGAAAATTGCAGATGAGAATTGAGGAACAAGGTAAGCAGTTGAAGATGATGTTTGATCAGCAGCAGAAGACAAGCAGTGGCATCTTGAATAATCAAAATTTGGGAAACACAACAAATAATGATAAACAAATTAGTCCTAAAGATGTTGATGTTTATATTTCTGAAGGGTCTGGAAATTCCTTTTTCCCTTACAAGATAAGTTAGGTGGTCTTAAAGCTCATTCATATTTGATACCTCCTTACATATGCCATTATTGTGTAAACAAAGTTTACTCCTCATAAGTGATAATCAAACTCAAACCACAGCATACAATTTTGTAATTGTAATTTTACACACAGTTCACACATAGATCTTTTTTATCAGTTTAGCACAGAGTTGTTGTTTTGTGCTGCTCCTTCTTCCTTTGTCTTCAGGACATCTGATGCTTGGCCCAACAATAGCTTGGTCTAAAACAATACAAGATCTTTTATAATTGTTTTCAGCATTCCCCTACTCACCACACACCCCTAATTTATTTCACACGCTCCAAAACAATGCTGCATTTAGGACTCGTACAGTACCAAAGTACTCTACTGGTTCGGTACTAAGGTACCCTAGTTAACTTTTGTGATTAATGATGGTACGATATCATATAACCGTACCTTCTATAATTTTCCTTAGAGTTGGTATTTAGCAGGTGAGTATCCTTGATATGAAGCAAGTAGGCACTTGTAAGTTAAATGGCAAAGGTGATGATGGGGTTTGATGCGCACATCAGAAAACATGGTAGAATATTGCAATTTGCAAAATGCTAACTGCCTAACTCAACTAAAATGTACAAGGTAAAGGCTAAATTAACTGGAGTTACAACTAGATATACTAGTTTATTTTGCATAATTAACCAGAGCCTAATTAATCAGTTACAACTTTATATACTAGTTTATGATATATGATTAACCAAAGTCTCAAAAACATAAAAAACACTTATGCAAAATTTTTAACAAGTAGGACACTATAGTGCCATACATGTTAAAAATCATATAATTGGGAGATGTTTGACAACACATAAGCCACGATACTATGTACCATACCGCCGGTTCGACATCATAGTGCCATCCGGTTGAAAACCAAAACAAAAAGGAGGCGCTTTGTCACTTTTATTCATTAAGGTTACTTTGATCATTTGGTAAGGTCAGGGGTGCGTGGTGAGTAGGAGGGGGAGGGTAAAAAGTATTGACCTTAAGGGTGTGTTTCGGAGT
The DNA here is from genome assembly GCA_020916435.1 of Oxytropis ochrocephala. Classification (NCBI taxonomy): domain Eukaryota; kingdom Viridiplantae; phylum Streptophyta; class Magnoliopsida; order Fabales; family Fabaceae; genus Oxytropis; species Oxytropis ochrocephala. The sequence goes on from CM037090.1 coordinate 38,880,775, forward strand.
TTGGAGGGGAGGGGATGAGAGGGCATAGAGCTAATAGTGTAAATTTATTAGTGATGAGGAGAAAAATGATCCCCCTAAACCCCTCAAAACCTCTCTAGTTCATTTTTGGATCTCCTCCAAAACCCTCCAAAATTGGGGGATTTTGGAGGGGCTCCAAAAATGAACTAGGAGGAGGGGTTTGGGAGGGTTTAGGGGGATAGTTTTTCTCATTATTACTCAAAAATTTACACTACTAGTCTAATGCCCTCTCCTCCCCTCCAAACTCCCAAACACACCCTAAGTTTTCAACTATTATTTAAAATGTGAGGCTTAAGTAAGAGAGAATTGAGGCTTTTATATGATAGGCAGGGCCGGCCATGGGCTTGCGTGGGTTGTGCTACCACACAGGGCTCAACCTAATGCCATTTTTTTAGGCGATTGCTTTCCCACGCCCCCTCTTACTCAAAACACACCCCCACAAGGGTGTGAAATGACCAAAAGGCCAGCCAAAACCTCTTTTTTTTCACGAAATTTCACCTGTTTGAACACGGGCCTTCGAACAGGTTCGAACGACATCGTTCGAGTGTGTTAAATCTTGACTTCACACCCTCTTGTGCGCAATTTCACCTGTTCGAATGGGGTCACTCGAACCAGTTCGCATAACCTTATTCGAACACCCTATTTTATTACAAAAAATGGACCCTCACACCACATTCATCAGTTTTATAGCGTTCGCATGATGTTGTTCGAACGTGTTCGAACAAGGTCATTCGAACTGTCATCACCAGGGCCGTCCCAAACAATTTGGAGGCCCTGTGCAGATATTAAAAATGGGGCCCTTGATTATACATTTTTTCATATACTATTTTTTTCCATGACTCATACTAATTTTTTCATGAATCATATCTAAAGTTTTTTCCAAGCACTAAATCATCTCAAACACACTACTTAAAGACGCACTTAACATATTTTGTCACGATTTTTTTTACCATATCAATTATTGAGGAGGTAACATTGCGTATTTGAACACTTGAAATTTTTCTAAACTCTAAATTATCCCAAAAACAAACTACTCACCATCACACTTTACATATTTTGTCACGAAATTATATTCTTTTTTCACCAAAATGGTTATTGAAGAAAGAACTTTGCGAACTTGAATACTTAGAAATTTTTCTGAACTCTAAAGTATTCTAAAAGACACTGCTCAGTCTCACACTTTACATATTTTGTCACGAAATTAAATTCTTTTTTCACCAAATCGGTTATTGAGGAAGAAACTTTGCGCATTTGAACACTTAAAAAAAATTCTTAACTCTAAAATATTCCTAAACACATCGCTTAACATCAGACGTTACATATTTTGCCACGAAAATAAATTCTTTTTTCACCAACCCAATTATTAAGAAACAAACTTCGTGTATTTGAACATCTAACTTTTTTCGTAATCTAAAGTACTCTTTTAAGGGGCCCTAAAAAATTGATTTTAAGCCGAGGCACTGTGCGGCAGCACGCCCTGCACGCCTTAAGGGCCGGCTATGGTCATCACGCGAGGATATCTTTGGAATAAAATTTGTTAAGGGATGTGAGAGTAGGAGGGGGTGTGAGAAAAGCAAACGCCTTTTTTATGGCCCAAAAAATGCTGGAGATATTTACAAACTATAAAGATATGGGTTTTTTTTTGTACCCCCACCTCTTCCCCATATACCCCCACCCAGTAGTATATTCCCAAAATGCCCTTCAAAAAATCTGTTTTTTTACAAAGTTACACGAATCATATATATCTCTTTTGGGGCATATATACGATGTGCAATGTTTTGACATCGTATATATGTTCATTGTGCGTATATACGATTGATGCGTATATACGCACAATGAACTTATATACGATGCGTTATTTTTGCACATTGTATATATGTTCCAAAAGAGATATATACGATGGGCTTATTTTTGGTTAACCGTTATGATTTTATTACCAGTTATAATTTGAAGTCTCGTGATTTGATTAACATCAACGGTGTAGATATATTGGATAAAATAAACGCGTATAATTACAAAAACGCGATATAGTAATATATACACGTGTAATACAAAAAAGGTGTGAATCTATCTATAAGTCGTCAATAGAATCATCGGCTAAATCGACACATCTAGGCGTATCACCGGAGCGGACAGCATCGCATGTAAGGACACATAGATCGCCATAGGGTAAAACGTCCGCATACGGATGCAACCATGAAGCGGACTCGGTGAGTAGTCTTTGGTACCACCGCTGGGGCAATAGAGGCAACAGCATAAGTGGGAGAGATTGAAAGATGCAACCAAAGGTACATTTTGCTTGTTTAGAACATATATGATTTTGAGTCCTATTGACGTCGGTTTCTCAAAGGCGAGATAAGTGAAATTCATAGGCAAAGAAAATCAAACCAATGCAACATTATACTTGGTTGCAACCATATACCCCATCTCAGTAAATCAAACCACTTTGAGTCCTACTGACGTCCGTATGACTCTCAATAGTTAAAGCTTTGCGGCTCTAACGATCGGTTCTTCCCAAACATGGTCGAATACAATGTTTCCTGTCCTTTGTTTCCTGAATCAAAGCTTGCCTAATCGTGAGGCCAAGAGTCCTCACCCATGTCAAGTCCAACCTCGATCGCTTCTAAAACCGCAGCTACCGGCACCTTCAACATCAACAATTTTTTGAACATAGTTGCGCACGTGTCCGGAACAAACGGTAAATGGATTTTAGTCTCACCGCCTGATAATAATACTCTAGAAGCACCCTAAGATAATTTGGTTGACCGCTGTGTAGGAATTTTGGAAGCCCCGGATTCTTCAGTCTGTTTTACCTTCTCATCCACATGCTCCCACCCAGAAGGATCACACTTAGCATCAAATAATTTCTTTTTTCTTCTTTGGTGCACCTTTTGTTCTGACTTTTGATTTAGGTGCAACCATAGAAGAAGTAGAAGGGAAAGCTATCTCATTCAGCTGCCTCTTAATAAGATATTTTTCCTCCTCACTCACTTTATCAAATCTTGCCTGGATAGCATCAAACTGATAAGAAATATCACGTAGATGATTTATCCCGAGTGGATTTATCATCTATCGCATCCAAACTCAAGTGTTTCCAAAGTGATCATCAACAACATTAAGCGGAATAGAATTGCCTAAGCATGAAAATACGATCTCACAAGCACAAGGAAGTAGATGTGTCTTCCTTTGAATGCACCGACACCGCCCTTTGTCATATCCAACCCCAGATTTTGACCTTTCAAACTCTTTCACCATGTGACCCAATGCAGATAACGAAACAAGTCCTTGAAGATTTTTAAACAGTGGAATATTAGACTTGACTTCGATTCTGTTTGATGCTTCTTTGAAAAGACCCGATAATTTGATCAAAATGAATTGTCAGCATGTCATCACTAGATATGAAACATTTTGATAGATCACCCTTCGAAGTCTTCAACTGTCTTTTCAAACTCCAATGCAAAGATTCCACTCTGAAATAATAAACAAGTGTGAAATAAATTTAATAGACGATAAAAAATATGTCCACGTGTCAAAAAAAATTGAGTAACGGATAGAAATAATAAACAAGTGTCAAAGAAATTTAATCGACGATAAAAAATATGTCCACGTGTCAAAAAATCGAGTAACGGATAGAAATAATAAACAAGTGTCAAAGAAATTTAATCAACGATAAAAAATATGTCCACGTGTCAAAAAAAATCGAGTAACGGATAGAAATAATAAACAAGTGTTAAAGAAATTTAATCAACGATAAAAAATATGTCCACATGTCAAAAAAAATCGAGTAACGGATAGAAATACACGCTTGGTCGTGGAATTCCCTAGTGTGGGATCCGTTAGTTCATGCCGAGATAAATCGCTCCTTGTGCGGTGTCAACCATGTGTCGTGCACATATTTAATGAGAGCAGTTTATCGTGAGCAAGCAAATTCAAAAACTTCGATTAGATAAGTACTCACTCATCAACAGAATCAATAATACAGAGCTGCAGAGATAGGACCTCCTCCCGCTCTATCCTTGTGCACCAACTCTTTAATCTTCGCTTTGACATTTTTTGTCACATGCCAATGACACAATAAATTTGTAGCGTAAGGAAAAACATTAAGAATAGCGGACATACAAAGAGATCTGCATCACAAGAAAACTCGAGGATGAATATAATGCAACTCACATATACCTCGCATGGTTCTTCAGAATACCCAAGAAAAATGAATAGCCAGCTCCTGCCCAATATACACAAATGCAACATGAAAACTTATCTCAGTGTTTGTGACTCCAACAATCTGTAGAAGAGGCAAGTTATATATCTGTTGGTTTTGTAGGTTGAGTCAAGAATGAGAACTTTGGGAAACAACCTCAATAACTTTATAGAAGTGGGATGGGCCCACATGATATCACTTACGACATCAGACCCGAGAATCTTTCTACTCCAACATAGATAATTATGTGATGCAATCAGTCTCAACACTTCCTGAATGTCCGTTCTAGGACCCCTCTTTGTAGACTAGTGTTTGTGACGTTGCCTATAAACTTGACGAAGAGTAGTCACATTCTCCGGATCTAGCTTCTTCAAAGCAGTAATAGTAGCTTTCGGTCCGACATCAAGATCCGCATGCTCGTTAACCGATCCTTTTGCGCCCTTAGACAGACGCCCAAATGCATTAGTACCAATGGAAGTTTTAAGCAACTCGTGTGTGTGTCTACCACATTTAACCGTCACACACCAACCCCACTTGGCTATGAGGCAAGTAGCTTTCATTCTAAAAGAAACAAATTCTCTCCTTTTAGAACCGAAACCCTTGAATCATTAGTAAACTCGCCTTGCTTCTCACAAATAAAATCAATCTTATCTCGCTCTCCCCTCTTTCCAATCAAGCTTTTTACGATCTCACTATAATAACGACTACACCGATATTTCTACCAACAACTTTGGCCACTCCTCCACACCTCGCGCGTGTAGAAAATATCTACAAAATATATAATTTATTAAGTACTTAAGTAATTTAATTCTATTTGCCAAACTTGAGTAACAAAAATATACCGTGATCCGTCGTGAACGCCAAAATGTAGTATCAATATCAACGAGAGCCAACCGAGAGTCGGCATCTGCACCAGAGGCGGTCAATATCTGCTTCAACAAAACAGATAGCAACTTAGGAAAAAGCGAAAAAAAACCCCGATCGTATATACCTCCTCAACCTTGTATATACGATGGGTATTTTTTCACATCGTATATACATGACCCGGATGTATATACGATTAGATCTTCAAAGCCCACTCGTATATAACCTATATACGATGGGTAGTCAACGCAAGATTTAATAATCGCAATCGTATATATGTCTTGAAGGACATATATACGATGAGTAATCAACGAAACATTAAATAATCGCAATCGTATATATGTCTTGAAAGACATATATACGATGCACACTTTTTCGCGCCGCTCAATATTTATCGTAATCGTATATACCTTCCATCGGCGATATACGATGCGAGATAATATGAGTCCCAGTCAGAGTGAATTCAATACAAGTCAAAAAGTGAATTATGGCTGGGGTAAACTTGAAATATCATAAATGGGTGGGAGTGGGAGGAGATGGGGTGGGGGTATAAAAAAACCGCCCCTAAAGATATACATGCCACTTTGATCAATTATCATAAAGTTTCGAGTGCTCTGTTTGTTGGAAGAGAGTGTTGCGTCCAGTTGCTACGGAGTTTGAATCCTGCAAGTGGAAGTTTTGAGTTGTTTTTTTTTTGACTTAATAAAATAAAATGGTGCGAAAATGTAACAATTACGTGAATCAAACCTATGACATCCTAGTTAGGCCTCTCCACATTTACCACTTGACTGCATAAAATTGTTATGCATTGAGTTAAATATATATATATATATATATATATATATATATATATATATATATTTAAGCAGAATGAGGATTCTTTTTGTGCCCGTGGACCACCCCTGTGTGGTTTAGCCTTCAGTTTTGCCAGGTTCCTACGAAGGAAGACATTACTCACTTTTGTGGTTGGTTTATAAATATATTTACTTTTTATAAGTTAATTTGTTTTGAGTTAGGATAGAGAATGTATTTATTTTGACTTTAGAAATATATTTATTTTATACATGTCGTAATAGTTTCATCGTTTTTGATATGATTATTTTCACTTTTTGAATACTCTTGCTCATTTTTCTTTTTTAGAGAAGCAAAATATTTGTTACAATGTAAAATTATTATTTTAAAAATGAAGCGTATTTTAAAATTTCATGAAAAGAGAGTGATCGATATACTTCAAATTTTGATATAAAAGTACTTTTGTTATATAAAATTTTTAGGAGTATTAATGGGTAAACACATATCTAATCTAATTATGATATAAAACAACTTCATAAAACATACAAATTATTTTTACTATTAAAGTTAAACTATAGAATCATTCGTAACAGGCAAAGCAGCACAGAGCGACCCACACATATACATGGGTATACAAGTACAACAAGTTGACTTCTAAACTATCTACTAAATCTATTTTCAATCAAACAAAAAACTATTTTCTTAGTATTACTTTTAATCTTTACTAGATTGAAACTGAATGGCTTTTGAACTTGTAGAAGTATAAAAAGAAGCAGGGGTGATAAAACACTCATTTTATCACTCTCTTCTTAATAATCTCTTTATGATTGATTGAAATTCAGGTGGATTTTACTTATCTAATGGAACTTAATTCCAAAATAGTGGGACCAACATTATAAAAGGTATAAAAAAGGAAATAGATCTCCTCTAGTGAAAAACTCTCTAAGTATTTTTTAGTGGTTAAATCTCCACCTTTAAATACACTATTTCTCTCATTTTTAATGTTAAACTAGTATTTTACCCGTGCATCCGCACGGGTTCCACTGTATTTGTTATAAATTATTATGAAATTATAAAAAAACTAAAATTTGCTTCTATTGGCCCTATTTGATTTGAAAAGTATAAAAATAATGAGAAACTTATTAGACTACAATATTTTATATTCATTTTTATGCTTTTTGTTATTTACCTTTATACCCCTGTTTTGATATCAGAAGGTTAAAACTAGTTTAATTTAGTTTTGGTTAGTTTTTCTGTTGCTGAATCCATGAAGATTCACCTTGTATATATACTCTGTAAACCATTCATTCTCTCAATGAATTCTATGAAGTTTTCTTCCATTCAATTTTCTTAGTCCAATATGGTATCAGTAGACATGATTTCGTTCTTCCGCGTCATGCATCTACATTGATTCGTCTTCTTCTTTCGATCTTGTCCATTTTCCAGTTCAAGATTCGTTTGTTTTCCCTTGATAATCCTTCCTTTCCGCTCTAATTTGAGCATTTTTCTGTGCAATTTCATCAATTGCATCTCTTTCGTTCTCCCATGGCAAACCCTAATGAAACTCAAGAACCGGTTTCTTCATCTACCCCGCTCACTGATAAGAGTTCCTCCAATAATTCTAGCCATGAAAACGTCTCTGATCCTCTTTATCTGCATTCAAACGATCAACCTAGCCTCGTCTTGGTTACTCAGCCGCTCACCGGCGATAATTACAATTCTTGGTTTAGATCGATGCGCTTTGCTCTCAAAGGAAATAACAAGTATGGGTATGTTGACGGTTCCTTTCCTTGCCCTGATGATCCTTAGAAACAAGTTGCTTGGGACTGCAACGATAGCATCGTTTGTTCGTGGCTTCTTAACTCGGTATCCAAGGACATTGTCACCTCTATCATTCATGCCATAAGTGCTTCAGAAATCTGGACTGATCTGAAAAATCGGTTCCAACAAGTCAATGGTCCAAGAATCTATCAGCTTCGCAAAGATCTCAATGGGCTTTCTCAAGGTAATTATTCTGTGACACAATATTATACCAAATTGAAATCTCTTTGGTAAGAATTACAACAATTTAAAACCGAATGTAATTGCCCTTGTGGTGGTATTAACCCCTTCTTGCTGAAAATGACCGTGAGTATGTCATGCTTTTTTTTGACGGGGTTATCTATTGGGTTCTCACATGTTAGAGGACAAATTTTAACCATGGTCCCAATTCCCCCAATCTCCAAGGTGTTCTCTCTTGTTCTTCAAGATGAGAAGCATCGTGAGATTGAAAATCTTTCAAAACCAAATTCTGTCGAAACCCATATTGCTTTTGCTGTTAAGGCCTACCAGAACAAACAATCTGCAAAACTTGGTTCTGTCAAGAAGGATCGACCCCTCTGCACTAACTGTGGTATTCTTGGTCACACTGTTGACAAATGTTACAAAATCCACGATTATCCCCCTGGCTATGACAAGAACAAGCCTACTACTACCAATCCAGCCAAGACCACAACTCCTAATTCTGCAAACCAAGTGCCTGCTACTAATGATTCTGCCTCTCAGTCAATGTTCACCAATGATCAATGTAATATTCTGTTAGCTCTCCTCTCCAGTCAAATGACTCAAGCTGCTGTCCCAGAAACTGACACCAATACTGGTGCCTCAGGTGATGTGTTCAACGTTTGTTTGAATACTACTTCAGTCACATACTTACAATTATCTTTTGGCATTCATTTCCTGGATTATTGACACTGGTGCCACATGTCATATTGCATATACTTTAGATAATTTCATCTCTATTATACGTACTACTAATTCCTTTGTGACTTTGCTTAATAAAACTGTTATTCAAGTGCACTTTATTGGTTCTGTTTCTTTAGGTAATGGACTGATTTTGCACAATGTGCTTTATATCCCTAGCTTCCATGCTAATCTGCTCTTTGTAGGATCACTACTAACAACCTCCAATATTTCTATGTTTTTTATTGGAAATAAATTCTTTATGCAGGATCTCAGACAAATGAAGTTGATTGGGAAAGGTGAGCTGATTAAGGGGCTCTACCTCTTTCAAGCTCATCAACCAGTCCCTCCCATCAATGAAGTTTGTTCCACTACTGATATTAATATTACACCTTATGACATTTCTGCTAAAACTGATATTTCTTCTTTAGTACTTTCTGGTTGTAATTCTGGTATAGTTCATTCACAATGTAATTATGTTTCTAATAAAGAATCTTTCAATTTTTGGCTTGCTCGTTTAGGACATTTGTCCAATGATTGTTTGCTTTCTCTTGCTAAAACTTTAGAAGCAAATTTTAGTCATTCTAGTGTATCAAATTCATGTAACATTTGCCCCTTATCAAAGTAAAAAACGATTACCTTTTCAATCTTTTAATCATATGTCTGACTCTGCTTTTAGTCTTATTCATTGTGATATTTGGGGGCCCTACCATGCTCCTACTCATGATAATCATAGGTTTTTTTCTTACTATTGTAGATGATTACTCTCGGTTTACCTAGATTTACTTACTTACACATAAATCTGATGCTTCTACTTATATACAACATTTTTTGCATTTGTTGAGACTCAATTTGATACTGTGATTAAAGCTGTTAGAACAGATAATGCTAAGGAGTTGGCCCTCACAGATTTCCTGGAAACAAGAGGCACTCTCCATCAATTCAGTTGCGTGGAGAGACCCCAACAAAACTCCGTAGTTGAGCGCAAACATCAACACCTTCTGAATGTTACAAGGGCCCTCTACTTCCAGTCCAGAACACCCATATGCTTTTGGGGTGAATGTTTGAAGACTGCTACCTTCCTCATCAATAGAACTCCTTTAAAGGTGCTGAAAGGGCATTCACCATATCACCTTCTTCTCAACAAAGATCCCGATTTATCTTCCTTAAAGGTTTTTGGATGTTTGGCTTATGCTTCAACCTTGCCTTGAAAGAGGGACAAACTCTCTCCTAGAGCCATTCCTTCGGTCTTTTTGGGCTACCCTGTTGGTTACAAGGATTACAAACTTTATAATCTTCAAACTAGGACCTTCTTCATCTCTCGGAATGTGGTATTTCATGAGACTGTGTTTCCTTTCCATAACATAGCTTCTCACACTGAACCAGTTGACCCTTTCCCAGATATATGTCTCCCCATACCTCTGGCTGACATTGCCACCACAGATACCTCTGATGCTGTCTCTACACACCCACCTGTGCCTCCACCACAAACTACTATATTTGAACCTCCTTCCCCACCAGCTAACCCTCCTCCATCCACTGTAAACACTGACCTTGTTCCCACTGATGATCTTCCACCAGACACTACTACTACTCTCAGGAGGTCCTCTCGGGTTAGCAATCCTCCCCCTTATCTTAACCAGTATCATTGCAACAATGCATCTACTTATCTCATTGCTAACTACTTAACTCATGATAGACTTACACCTTCCTATGATACCTTCATCAATCACATTTCTGCCTTTTATGAGCCACAGTTTTATCACCAAGCTGCCAAACTCCCTGAATGGCAGCAAACTATGCATACTGAACTGACTGCTCTTGAACACAATAACACATGGACTCTTGTCCCTCTACCTCAAGGTAAACGAACCATTGGTTGTAGATGGATCTACAAGATCAAAACCAATGCTGATGGCAAGCAGGTGTGGATTTTACTGATACATTTTCTCCCGTGGCCAAATTAACCACAGTCAGGGTACTACTGTCCATTGCTGCTATAAAAGGTTGGCATTTGTTACAACTAGACGTTAACAATGCTTTCCTAAATGGTGACCTCTTTGAAGAGGTTTATATGGAACTCCCTCCAGGATACTACACCAAAGAAAGTAATCTCGTATGTAGACTCAATAAATCTATCTATGGTCTTCGTTAAGCATCCATGCAATGGCTTACCAAATTCTCTCAAGCCCTCACTAACTGCAAGTTTCACCAATCCAAGAATGACTACAACCTCTTTACTGCTGGTTCTGGTGGTACATTTGTAGCCATTCTTGTCTATGTTGATGACATTGTCATCACTGGCCCATCAATTGAAATGCTTCATCAGGTGCAGAAGAAGTTTCAGAGTTTGGGCTCCTTGAAATATTTTGTAGGGCTTGAAATTGCTAAGAGCAATGCTGGGATCTTTCTCTCTCAAAGAAAATACACCCTTTCCTTACTCAGTGATGCTGGTTTTATTGACTGCAAGCCTGCATCACTCCCTATGGACCCCAACTTGAAGTTAAGTGCTGCTGATGGTAATCCTATGTCTGATATATCACTGTACAGAAGACTTATTGGCCGGTTACGTTACCTCACTATTTCCCGCCCAGATATCTGTTTTGCCGTAAAAAAACTTAGCCAATTTATATCCAAACCCACTGATGCTCACCTTAATGCAGTTCATCATTTACTTAGATACTTAAAGGGCACGCTTGCAATTGGTTTATTGTTCTCTGCTGCATCTACTTTGTGCATCAAAGCTTATGCAGATAGTGATTGGGGGAGTTGTCCTGACACAAGGAGAAGCACAACCGGTTATTGTGTGTTTATTGGCGACTCCCTGGTGTCATTGAAATCCAAGAAGCAACATGTGGTATCACGTTCCTCTGCTGAAGCCGAATACAGATCACTAGCCAGTGTGGCCAGTGAGATTCAGTGGCTCACTGCTTTGCTTAAAGACCTGAGTATAAACATCAATTTTGCTATGGTTTTTACAGATTGTGAATCTGCCATTCACCTTGCTTCCAATCCCACCTTCCATGAGAGGTCAAAACACATTGAGATTGATTGCCACTTCATTCGAGAGAAAGTGCTTGCTGGTTTAATTAGACTTGTCCATGTTAAGTCTCAACATCAACTTGCTGATTTATTGACCAAACCAGTGGCTGTACATCTGTTTTTTGCTCTATTGTCCAAGTCTGGACTTCAAAGCATCTACCTCCCAACTTGAGGAGGGGTATTAGACTACAATATTTTATATTTCATTTTTATGCTTTTTGTTATTTACCTTTATACCCCTGTTTTGATATCAGGAGGTTAAAACTAGTTAGGTTAGTTTTTGTTAGTTTTTCTGTTGCTGAATCCATGAAGATTCACCTTGTATATATACTCTGTAAACCATTCATTCTCTCAATGAATTCTATGAAGTTTTCTTCCATTCAATTTTCTTAGTCCAATAAAACTCGACAAAAGACTATATTTCAACTTACTGAAAAAAATCGTGTTGCAAAAAGTTAAAAAAAAAGTCAGAATGTTCTTCTAATCTTAATAATAGCGTAAAAATCAGAAAAAAGAAAATAAGATCTAATATAAGAAATGCACCCTCGTTGGTGCTCTCGTTGCCGCTACCTTTGTCGGTCTCATTGTCGCTCTCGCTGTCGCCTCCGTTGCCGCTCCCATTGTCGCTACCCTTGCCGCTTACATTGTCGCTCTCGCTGTCGCCTCCGTTGCTGCTCTGTTGTCGCTCCATTGTCGCTTGCTTTACCACTACTGTTGCCGCTCTCCATTGTCGCTCGTGTAGCCGCTCTCTGTTGCCGCTCCCGTTTGATTAAATTATGAATTATTAATTTAATATCAATTCAATATGAAATGATGTGATCATTGAATATTAATTTAATTATTTTAATTAAATTATGAAATTATTTTAAAAAAATGTAATTTTGGAATTTTTTTATACTCTTTAAATATTATTTTTGTCAATTGTTAGTGGTTAAATTGATTGATTTTAATAGATTATCGTAAATAGTAAATTTTTGGTCTTTTAGTAATAATTTAACTTTTTTACTTAAATTATTAAAAATATGATTTTGGAATTTTTGAAAGAGCTTAATTTTTTGTTTAGAATTGGTAGTGATTAAATTAACTGGTTATAGTAGTTTTAGTATAAGTCAGTAAATTGCAAAGAGAGAGATAGTAAAACATTTTTGTATGTTACCTCGTTTTTTGAAAAAGTAGAAAAAAGCTTACACATTTTTGTCTTTGATACGATTATTTTCACTTTTTGAATACTCTCGTGCATTTTTCATTTTTAGAGAAGCAAAATGTTTGTCACAATGTAAAATTATTATCTTAAAAATGAACCATATTTCAAAATTCCGTGAAAAGAGTGTGACTCATACTTCAAATTTTGATATAAAAGTACTTTAATTATATAAAAATTTGAGGAGTATTAATGGGTAAATACATAACTACTTAGTGGAAGCAATTTATTTCAAAATTTCCCGAAGTAAATATCTAATTATGATATAATAAAACCAACTTCGTAAAACCTACAAATTATTTTTACTATTCAAGTTAAATTATAGAATCATTTGTAACAAACAACGCAACACAGAGCAAACCGTACTTAAACATGGGTATACAAATAGTTGACTTCTAAACTATCTACTAAATCTATTTTCAATCAAACAAAAAACTAATTTTTAAGTATTACTTTTAATCTTTTCAAGATTGAATGTGAATAGCTTTTGACCTACAAAAGTATAAAAGAAGTAGGGGTAATAACAACACTCACTTTATCACTCTCTTCTTAATAATCTCTTTATGAATGAATGAAATTCAAGTGGACTTTACTTATTTAATGGAACTTAATTCCAAAATAGTGGGATCAACATTGAAGAGGTGTAAAAAGTGAAATAGATCTCCTCAAGTGGAAAACTCTCCGAGGGTATGTTTGGGAGGGAGTTTTGGGAGGAGAGAACATATTTTTTAATTCTAAATTGAGAAAACTACAAAATATCTCTAAACATAAACGAAGTATTATTAAAATTGATATATTGTTTGCTTCAAAAAAATTTTGATATATTATTATCTTTCAAGTTATTATTTTATTTTTTTAAAATCACAAATACATATTAAAATATAGATAAATCTTTTTCAAATCCTCCTCTCCGTTCCCCTCCCAAAACCTCCTCTCAAACATGTCCTAAGTTTTTCCTAGTAGTTAAATCTCCACTTTTAAATAAATTATTTCTCTCATTTTTAATGTTAAATAAATTTAAGGGTAAAATATGTTTTTAGTTCCTACAAAATTTTGTTTTTTTAAATTAGTCCCTACATTAACGAAATAGGTGTTTTGGTCCCTACATTTTTTTCCATTTTCATTAAGAGTCTCTGTCGTTGACTCCATCTGATTAGGCAAAGAAAAAGTGACGTGGCTTTTACACGCGAGTTTTTTTAAATTACGTGGCATATCAGTAACTTACACGTGGATTAATCAATATCACTCACATGATGTGGATCTAAAACCTACCCGTTTAACTCATACCCCACCCGGTTTGATTGATTAAGTCCCTAACTTAGACATAATAGACCATGTAATTAATCAAGATTGACCTGATTTGGTTTGACATGCAATTAAAAAAAACCCACGTGTAAAAGCCACGTCACTTTTCAGTTGTCTATTCAAATGGAGTTAACGACGGAGACTTTTAATGAAAACGGAAAAAAAATGTAGGGACCAAAACGTCTATTTAAATATACTCTTCCTCATTTTTAAAGTCATCGGAGGAGATCCCCTCACGTGTGAAAGAGTGTGTTAGGGGAATTTTTATTTTAATAAAAAGTAATTGCTCAAGAATGACGACATGAGTGCAAGGATGCAAAATGACAGAAAAATGTCGACATCATCTTCTTCATTTGACGTTTTAGATCTATGAGTGGAGAGAGAGAAGAGAACATAACCGGACAACAAGACAACTCAACAACATAGAACGGCGCTTGGTCGACTTCATTACAATTTCTAAAGAGAGATGTAGGTAAGTTTCTCTGATTCAATATGTTGTTATATTCTAGAAGAAGAACAAAGTTTTGAGTTGCATGATATATGTGAACATGATGATGATATTAGAATCTTCTTTTTTCTATATTAGACTTGGAAGGTAAAAGAAACAAGAGTTTTGTTTTGTCCAAGATGTACATAAATCAATGGGAATCCAACATAGGAAATAACAATCAAATTATCCAGTTTGGTGAATCTCAACATCAAAGTTTTGATGAGTCTTGCACCATCCTTTCTTCTCTCGAAACATTAATACCAACCGTTCCTGTCTGGAGCAATGAGTTTCTAACGACAACAACTGACGACTCACCTTTTCTGTTTTGTCAACCCTCTCAAGAAGATACAATCAAAGATGATCAATTCATGACTAGTTCTTTGCAATTGGTCGTTGAATCTTTGATGTCTAGCAGTGATGACACTATTTCTTCTTCTAAAAAATATGGTCAACTTCACTCTTCTTCTGGAAAATATGATAACAAGCCATTTTCTGACCACTTTCCTCAAGAACATAAGAAGGTGGTGGAGAGTGATGATGCTACCCCTAATCAGAGGTCCCTTCAAATTTCCTTTCAGAGAAATCAGGTACCCGCTCCTTACTTCTTAGTAGTTTTCTATTTACCTTTTAAATTTTGATCTCTGACAAACAAATAATCGTTGAGCATGCTTTTATTTCCTCCCAACCCAACCCACCACGGATTAGCCAGCGGTTCCTCTATGTTAGGATATAAATTATAATTTTCGAATATTAAAGCAAATATAAGAAATTTAGGAGATACAATTCACAAGTCTTTCAAAAACTTTATTATCATTAAGAGATGTTACTTGCATATGCGCGCGACAGTTAATAATATCCACTAAGTTATATACATGAATGAAAGTTGGAGTATCTTCTTTCTTATAAATAGTAAGACTTGTGAAGAGGTGAATCATCTCTACCTTAGGTGATCACATGGAGACATGAGAATCCCCAACCCCAACAATTGATGGTCATGTGGAGAGCTTGTGTGTATACTCAACCATGCGCAGTCCTAGGAGAGGAGGAGGGTGTGTTATCGTTTTTGTGTGAGATGTGAATGTTGTCATTTTTTATAACTCTTACAGTATGACTTTTTTTTTTGAAAGACAAACATATATTGTAGGGTGATACATCTCTTGAAATAAGTTACAAATTGTTGTAATTTTATGTAAGATAATGAGTAGATTATGTTTCCACCCAAAAAATGAGTAGAATACGTTGAGGTGTTTCTATGGATGTAGACAAGAAGTATCGAGTAAATCTTGTGTTAATTTGTTCTGTTTGTTGTGATTTGGGACATGGGGATTAATTAGACGACATGTGAATGTTATCATTTTTTGTAACTTTTAGAGTATTTTTTTTAGAAAGACAAATTGATACAGCTCTTAGATAGAGTTAAAATTTGTTGTAATTTTATGCAAAGATTATGAGTAGATTATATTTTCACAAAAAAAAAGAGTAGATTATGTTGAGGTAGACAAAGTATCGAGTAAATCTTTGTGTGTTCCTTTAATTTGTTTTGTTTGTTGTGTTTTGAGGCATGGTGATTAATCTGTAAGTCATGTTCTTTCTTATAAATAGAGAAATCTGCGAAAAGGTGAATTATCACTGCCTTATAGGTGATCACCTTAGAATGTTGTTTAGGCCTAACTCAACCCCACAAAACCGATTTGTAAGGTGAGGGTTGTCTATTCATTATAAACCCTCTTGAGACCTAATCACTAGTCGATGTGGGACTTGAGATTTTCCCCAATAGATCACATGGAGACGTGAGACATCCCAACAGTTGATGGTCATGTGGAGTACTGTTTGTGCGTATACTCAACCATGCATGTCTTAGGAGAGAAGAGGGTGTGTGTTATAATTTTTTGTAACTTAGTATGACTTTTTTTTTTCGAAAGACAAACATAAAGAGATATTTTAGGGTGATACACATCTTGGATTGAGCTACACATTGTTGTAATTTTATGTAAAATAATGAGTAGATTATGTTCCCACAAAAAATTGAGTAGATTATGTTGAGGTATTTCTGTGGATGTATACAAGAAGTATCGAGTAAATCTTTGTGTGTTTCCTTTTCTTGGATAATTAAACTTACAATTCTCTTTGTTCCGATGATCTACCTGCCCGTTTCTGTGTAACATGCACCATGTTTTTTTTACTCCTGAGTCTTATCAGTGGAATTCATGTACGCAGCCAGACAAGCAATCTTCACCTTATGGAGTTCCTTTTGCAACATCTAGCAACTCTGATTCTAGAAGAACTGGAACAGGTAAAAGAAGAGTAAGATGGACAAAAGATCTGCATGAGCTATTCATTGTGATTGTCAACCACCTTGGTGGTCCAGACAGTAAGTTTTTATACCTGATCAATTAAGTAAGCTTAGAAATTACTTGTTACCTAATTATGCTTATTGGTTAATCATAGAGGCAAAGCCTAAGGCTATACAAGAGTTGATGGGTTCTGATGAGCTGACCATTTCCAACGTTAAAAGTCATTTGCAGGTAGAATTGCTTCCATCAGATAATTGCTATATATGATAACTGGCTATGTAATATTTCTGTATTTATTTTCTTGCAGAAATATCGTTCTGCATTACACATGCACGCAGCTTTGAAGGGTAATTTACTTTCTATTCTATCTGTTTAATTAGTGCCTCGTCTTATTCATTATAAACAACAACAAATCCATCAATCTTCTATGAAAATTGGTGTAACAAATTTTTGAACTCAACTTTAATTACTCCTTCCCATGATATAACAACCTTTATAACTAATTCACTCGTATATGAGATTAAATTAATATAGGATCTTGTTAATGAGTTTTCTTAGGGCACTAGTTAAGAAATCAAAACTTTTGAGCTTTTAATTGAATGCACCACTTCTAATACAATATTTCTATATATTTGATTCCTAAACCATTATCTTTAGATTAGTCGTTAGTATTTACGTTAAATTATCAATAGCTTGTATATATGTTGGTATTTTTTTCAAGATTACCCTTAATTAAACTAATGAGACTTATTATCTCACTTTATCCACTTAATTAATTTTTTTTAGGACTCACAGGTCACCACCGCCTCTCACTACAAATAAGGGTATAATAGAAAATTAGTATTTGATGTATTTGAAAACTGATGCATGTTTGTTAGGACAGTATATACGACCAGTAAAAGAAGTAATAATAGAAATGACAGTACAAAATAGAGACACGATATTGGTCACGCAGTTCGGTCAATCTTTTCTTATGTCTGGACTACAGAGAATTTGTAGTTCCGTCTTATTTCAAAATCAAATTAAGATTTCAGTGTTACAATAGATACTTATAATAACTCAGTCTAAATTACAACAATACCCCTGAACCGTATCACACGGTAGGCTACTCCCCATGCACCCCCAAATAGTTTGGACCAAGCCCACATATATACTCAACAATCTCCACATTGGTGAATATCAAACTCTATGAAGATTCACGGCATGATGGCAACATCTTTGGCATTGGGGGTAGAGCTCCTGCTTAACACTGAGTAACATTTAACAAGTCTAGTATCACTAAAACCTTCTGGCCGATCCATGTAAATTTTCTCATCTACATTACCGTGAAAAAATGTTTCTTCACATTCATCTGCTCTAAATGCATGTCTCGATTGGCTACCATGGCTAACACTGGCCTGATAGAAGTATGCTTAACGACTAGAGAGAAAAAATCATCATAGTCAATCCCTTTTTGCTGCGAGTACCCCTTTGCTACAAAGCGGACATTGAACTTTTCCCCCTTCTTTTTGTGTTACTGCTAGTTTCCTCTTATACACCCCTTGCATCCAATAGCCCTTTTTTCCTTAGGAAGCTGAACGAGATCCCATGGTTCATTTTTCTTTGAGGACTCTATCTCCTCCACCAATACCCATCCACTTATCTTACTTCTGGCTGGCTAGCTATATATAGCCTCTCGAAAAGTGGACGGATCTTGCGAACTAGTACGAAGTGCATATGCTGCCAAGTCTTCATACTCATATCTATTTGGTGGTTTGATCTAACGACGTTCTCTATCATGTAAAATAGAGTAATCATCAAGTCCATCTGAATCTCCAGGTCCATGTTGAATTTTAGTATAAGAGCCTGGTTCGGCTTGTGGTTCATGTACCGACCGCATATTGCCCAGTAGTGACAACCCAATATGCACCTAAATCACCTCATTGTTGGCAGTTTTCCTTCAGACGCTGACACATCTATTGCAACTGACTGCTTCAACATGGACCGCTCATCAAACACAACATCTTTTCTAAGTACCATCTTCTTTGAAACTGAATCCCATAACTTGAACCTCTTTTCACCTTTTGAGTAACGACGAAGACACACACCTTTGACTTTGGATCAAGTTTGAATCGATCTTCACTGGATATATGCACATAAGTTGGACACCCAAAAATCCTTAAATTGTCAAGATAATAGGGTCTCATGTCCATAACTCCTCCGCAACCTTCCCGTCAAATGAAGCCCATGGTGACCTGTTGATGACATAGCATGTCATGTTAATTGCCTCTACCCAGAAACCATTTGATAACCCACCACTCAAACGGGGACATCTTGGCCTTTCAGTTAGCGACCTATTCATTCTTTGTGCCACACAATTCTATGGCGGTGTCTTTCGAATCGAATAAAGGCTTCTAAATACCATGTTCGCACAAAATTTCATGATATTTGAATCAATGTACTCATCCTATTATCCGACTTCATGATATCCCTATCTCCATTAGACTGTAGGAGAAACCATTTGCCCTTAGAGTACCTAAGGAAATAAAATTCTTTCTCAATTACAGTAATGTATGTGGCA
Source organism: Oxytropis ochrocephala (assembly GCA_020916435.1). Lineage (NCBI taxonomy): Eukaryota > Viridiplantae > Streptophyta > Magnoliopsida > Fabales > Fabaceae > Oxytropis > Oxytropis ochrocephala. The sequence continues at coordinate 38,900,260 of CM037090.1, forward strand.
TCGTTCAACGTTCGCAAAGCCACTATATTCCATTGCAATTTATGTTTGTCTTATTCTTGTGATAGCCATGCTTTATCATCACCCAAAAAAAACAAATCCAAAATTACTTGACATAAATATGGTGAACCACTCCCAGTGCGACATCATGTGATAAAGCATCCAGAGTCAAGAATCCACGCATCTGTGCAGTTGCAAGATGAAACACAAAGAATATCCCCTTCACTGCTAGAATCATCGGTTTGAACCATATTTGCGCGAATTGGATGAGCCTTCGTTTACGCTTGGAATTCCATCTTTCAATGCCCAATTTGTTTGCAACCATATCACTCTCTCTTTGTTTTCCCGCTCTTGGATTTAGACCTTCTCCTTCCATAACTTTGCTTTACCCTTGTTCCCGCCTACGATCTTGACTCCCTTTACATACAGGCGTCACCTTGACTTTCTTCCTTTACACTCTTCCTCCTTTGAGAATGAGACAAGAGTGTGGTAGTAATTACATCAAGTGGTTGTAAGAACCTTGTAACAAGCACATCAAAATAATTGTCTTGTCTTCGTAATCGACCTTCACCCCAAGCCTCGCCTAATCAATGATTATGTTCATGAAAGTATTGATATGTTGTTGTAAATTAGATCCTTCCTACATCCTCAGGCTGTATAGTTGATGTTTCGTGAACAATTTGTTCATCAGCGTCTTTGACATATATACTGACTCTCCAATTTGTCCTAAACTGCCTTCGAAGTCGTTAAGTCTAGAATCTAATACATCACTTCATCTAAAACGCATAGACGTATCAATATCGCAACCTTCTTCTTCATCTCTACCTAATCGTCGTCTGCCATGTGTGCCAGTTACGCCTAACGCATCGCCTTCTATATATCTTGTTTAGCCAATAGATCCATAACCCTCCTTTGCCATAACTAAAAATTGCCCGTTCCGTCGAACCTTGCCACTTTGAATTTGGCACCAGAGTTAGACATCATATGATACCAATTGGTAGGACATCAACTAGTAAAAGAATAAATAATAGAAACGAAAACGCAAAATAGAGACGCGATATTGGTGACGCAGTTCGACCAATCTTTGTCTACGTTTGCGACCACAGAACAACGGTAGTTTCGTCTTATTTTAAGATCAAATTAGGGTTTCAGTGTTACAATAATTACTTATAATAACTCGGTTCAGATTACAACATATTATTCATATGTTAGGACATCAACATATGAGCCATATAAAAAATGGTTCTATATTTTTGGACAAGAAAAAAACTCTACATTTTGTTTCTTAGAATATGGACCAAATAGATAATCATTGTATGGCACCCATGGTTACTAATATCGATGGCTTGAGTGTGACTTAGGGTACTAAAGAAAAGTTAAGTAACTATTACTAAAAAGGGTATTGGGGTAATTTACTAATAATGTTTTATATTTATATTTATATTTATATATATATATATATATATATATATAAATATATTAGATATAATATAAATATATTATATATAATATAAATGTATATGTGGCCGGTGGCGGAGCTCAGCGGCCGATCACCGGAGCTCCGTGGCCAATGACCACTTACAAACAAACCGGAATCATGGTAGTAAGTTAGTGGCCACTACCACGCATTCCAATTTATGGAAAGTGGAAACCAAACAGTTTGATTATGTTCTTGTTTAATTGCCTTGAAGGTGATCGGCCGCGAGCTCACGCGGCGACACTGCCAGAGCTTTCGCCGTCGACCGCTAGAGCTCATGCCGCCACCACCATCGACAACCACCATATATATATATATATATATATATATATATATATATAAATATTTATATTATATATAATATATTTATATATAAATATAAAAATTATTAGTAAATTACCCCCAATACCCTTATTCATTATCCACCATTAGATCAAATTAGATTAATAAAAAAGAAATCCAATGATTAAAATTGGTTTAGTATTAAGAGTTAAACTCTATCTAAGAATTGAAGATAAATTTTATTCAAATGAATGGTGAGGTAAAAACTTAGTACAATATGAAGAGGTGATCACTATATATAGTGCACCTTCTAGTGAAAGTAAATACAAAAATCCAACTAACTAACCAACTAACTAAGGAAAGTAGTTACAATTGAAAACTAATTTAACTAATTTGTAACTAACTTTCTAATACTCCCCCTCAAGTTGGAAGAGAGATGTCAATATCTTCCAACTTGGAGATGAGATGCTAAAATAAAGCTTTCATGTATCTTGCACTATCGGTCAACCAAAAATTCAAATACACAAGCCACATGAATATGAAGTCCATTCAGCAACCATTGTAGACACTTTAAGAAACTTAGGAAATTGAAATCTCATTCTACAAGGCCAAAAATCAGTGCTACTATGTTGATGGCAATTGAAAACTTGAAGAAACCACATGTCGACAAAAGAACATTGAGCGGTCTTCAAAAAACCCCATACAAAAATGTGGATCCAAGAAATTAATACAAGAATCCAACAAGAAAACAAGATGAAATACAACCAAACGTTGAACGGATTTTTAATTTGCAAAAATGAACAATAGTTCTGGCAAAAAATATTGGATTGTTAGATATATGAGTTGAAAAAGATTTCATTTGCTGGTCCATTCTCTTTTCCATAGCTACACAGCTCGACTAGGAAGAAACAAGAGACAGAAACACAACAATGTGATGAAGCTCGCTCGAGGGATAGTCGGCGAATAAACTTCAATAAACTTCTTGAGCACATGGAAGAAGGGATAAAGAATGCGAAGCATCACTTCATTCAGGGAAAAAATGTTGTTTCATTAGTTCTTCCATGGCTACACAGCTGGACAGCGAAGAAACAAGAGACAAAAACGCAACAAAGATGATGAAGCGGGTTCGAGGGATGATCGAGGAAGAAGCTTCAAAGAACTTCTTGAATACACGCAAGAAGTGACTAAATTTGTCCTTAGGGAGATGTTGAGATACCAACACAAAAGCGGAATTATCCGAACGATAGAGCTATAATGCGTCATCATGGTTCTGTGGAGGATTTGCCATGGCAGAGATGAGTTGAACAACAACCAAGCAGGTCAAAGAACAAAGGAAGAATGATGAACGCGGAGAATCTCAAAGAACATATGGAAGAAAAAATCAATAAATTTCTTTTGATACCACGATGAACACAAATAGTTCATGAATCGCAAAGCAAAAGAAGAAATTTGCGAGAAGACAATGGAGGAATCACCGATGAGAGATGAACGCGGAAGCTACATAATCGCTTCTGATACCATATTAAGAGTTAAACTCTATCTAAGAATTGAAGATAAATTTTATTCAAATGAATGGTGAGGTAAAAACTTAGTACAATATGAAGAGGTGGTCACTATATATAGTGCACCTTCTAGTGAAAGTAAATACAAAAATCCAACAAACTAACTAACTAACTAAGAAAAGTAGTTACAATTGAAAACTAATTTAACTAACTTGTCAACTAACTTTCTACTATTTAGTAAGAAAAACTAAAAAAAAGTTTAGTATTCTAAGTAATACCCCGATGGCTTGGTCCATTATGGATCGATACATTAAAATTGATCAAAATTCCGATGGTGATCAATGTCATTCTCATGTAGAAGTTCACGGTATTATTCTTGTCTTCATAGCTTAGACAGTACATGATAGATGCTGGTTCGACAAAATTCATGGCAAAACAAATATATGAATTGAGTTTTGAGGCACTCATATTCATTTTTCTTTGTTTTTGTCAAACTAGCACCAATCAAGTTAGTGTCTCACTCGTGAGGATGAGAAGTTTTGTGGACTTCTATTGCAGGAATGTCACCGATCATCGTTGGAGTTACAACTTACAAGTGATTTTCAAGTACCAATCCATCGTGGAGAACCTATCAAATTAAGTACAAGGTAGAATTTTCCATTAATACTACATTAAATGCGTTGAACTATAGTCTTAAACTTCAATAATACTGTTTTATCTGTGTTAATTTCAGGAAGATTGAACGAAAGAAATAGAAGAGATGAGATCAGTGAGCTTCAACTCAAAATGTAACATTGATTGAACTAAGTTTCTGTTGTTGAGAACCTTCTTTTTGTTGATCACATATACTCTTTGGATCCTCTCATTCCGATTCATTCTTTCTATATCTCTCTTAATTTAATTTTCTCTTGACATTATTTATAATTTTTTAATGATGAGAACGAGTAAAATTAAGACAGAAATAGAGAAGACCGAGGGAGATATATGGTGAATGGAATGAGAGGATACAAACCATCATTTGTATCATCGTGTTTTATTTGAATTTGGATCCTCTGCTGTCTCTGCACGGTGCAGCAGAGCCTTTAGATTTAGAGAGAGAAGAATCTTCTCTCTAAATCTAACAGTCCTATTATCTGCTGCATCGTGCAGACACAACAGAGGATCCGGATCCCTTTTATTGGCACACTAAAATGTCTATGAAAAGTGTATATTATAATTGTCAAAGTAAATTTCACCAATTTCCCTACTTCCTGGCAGCCAAATGCAAATCGAGGAATCAAGAAAACTGCAACTTGAGATTCAGAAGAGAAATCACCAACAAATGGAGGTACTAAACATGCATTCTAGTTTCGACGGAAATCTATATTTTACAACAATTAAGGAGTTCGAGCATGCTGTTATGCTATATTTTATTTATTTATAATTTGATTTGGGGCACAGGTACAGAAAAATTTGCAACTCCTAATTGAACAGCAGAGGAAGCAGCTCAAATTAATGTTAAATCAGCAAAAGCAAAGAACCAACCAAGAGAAATATGCTGATTCAGACCCGAAGTGACTTTGCAAGAACTGATGGTATTAAAAGTTCATTTGTAAATGTTTTTATCGATAACCACAAAATAACTGCACGTAGCAGAGCTTGAATTAGGGTAAAATGGAGTTGTATGCGATACTCCTTTTTGTGTCATGCATGCTAGAAGAAGATGCTATCCTAGGCATGGTTCTTATAATCTTATTACTGTTTTATTTAGGAATAATGGCACACCTACAGCTAATTTTATGGCATATTTTTGTATGATGCACACAGAGGTTTCAGTACAGACACGTTACATTACACATGTAGGAGGATTAGTGGGATTATCACCAAAATTATGGTTATGGTTGGAGTTCATGTGACAGTTCCTTCCCACCATGGCTATGTTCCAGTTGGTCGACAATTTTTGTGGGGAGCTCATGATACCCTTGTAGTATATACTATGTTATGTTAGAGTCTTTTGAGTCAATGGATTTGTAGCTTTGTAATTAATTTTGAGTGAGGTGAGAGGTTGGGTTACTTAACTTAAAATGATTGAATCTTTTGTTACCTCTATTTCCTTACACTTTTCACTCTGATGTATTTGACACTTTGTGTTTGGTTACTGCGACGCGCGAATCGATTTTTATGAGAATTGATTTTGCAGAAATTGATTTTAGTTAAAAAGTGAGTTAAAAGTGACGTGATTTTCGTTTGGATACATTTATCGAAAAGTGATTTTCATCAATCTTGTTGTTTGGATGAGTTAGACCAAAATTGCTTTTGACCATGAAATTACCAAAATGGATTTCAATTTATATTTATACTAAAAACTTAAAATTGATAAAATACACAATAAAAATACTAAATTAACTTATATAATATTTAGATTAAAATTACACGTGTATATGAAACTAGATATTGTAAAACAAAAAAAAGCCAGATACTTTTTTAGTCTGTATATAAAAAATGTTGAGTGTTTTATTGGTGACAAAATAAAAATATAACCGAAAATATTTGTAACGTAAAGAGTTTTTTTTGACAATTTAAAGAGTTAAAAATTACTATTGATTGTAATGTAAAGTGTTTTTGCTTTTTAGTGTCAAGAGTATCTTTTTGCTTTTGTTTTAATCGCTTTTTTTTTTTTCAAATTTTAATCGCTTTAACTAGGAAAAAAAATAGAGCAACACGTTTTTGCTTTCACAAGCCCATCTCCCATCCAGTTATTAAAGCCCAACCCATTTCTTTTTTCCTTAAATTTACTGTTCATCGTCTTTAATCTAAAAAAATAAGAAAAGCAGAAACTCCAACACCTCCATTGCAGAGCATAAAAGCACCAATAAATATAGAATAAAGAATGGTAGAAATGTCTATTTTCGTCCAAAGGCACCTGCACTGATTCCTTTTTTTCAAGCAAAAGCTACAAAGTGTTGCTTCTAATAAAATCGATTTTCAAGAGGTGAATCACTTTTCCAACTTACACCCAAACATCTTTTTAAGACAAAGAAATTACGAAAGCAACACCAAAAGTGCTTCTAGACACTCTCACCGCCAAACCAAACATATACTTAAGCATGTGAGCTTTTCCGATGGGGCCACTCTTATGTATGTTGTGCATCTTCAGTTTTATTTCCTACATTATTTTAATAATTAGCACGGTTGTCAAACAACCACGGTTGGATCGGCTAAGATCAACGCCTATTAGCGCCTATGCGCCTCTAAATACTAGGAGCAAATACCCACTACGCCCACTAGCATAGAAAGTGAGGTGATATATCTCCGCTCCTATATATTTCCACGACGCTTCTCCATATTTTCTTCAACCGCTTCAACGTTCCAATTGTCCACGTGCAATGTTTACTTACTCCCAAAGCAAGCTTTTTGCTTCAACAAAAATATCCTCACCGTGATAATACATTGTGCCCTCACCGAGTTTCTCTTTAGCCGAGCTCTCTCTATGCTCAACAAGAAATACCATTTTCTTTGTATTTTAGCCTATGAGTTAGCTTTAAGTGCATTATTCAAGCTTTTCTACCAAGTCTCCCTAAGAACAACCACATTTCTGCCTTCCTCGACAAACACTTCTTCATTGAGGCTCTTAGTTGGCTCCACTATAGATTGATTATAGATTGATTCTCTCAGAGTTGATGACCTCCTTTCTGAAGAAAACTCATTGTTTTAGCCCCTTGGGTAGCACATACCCTTACTTTCCTGACCATGCTTAGCTGAGGCTACCAACACTTCTCACGTGGTTGCTCTTCTTGAAAACAATAGGAAAGAGTAGAAAGAATAGGGTCATTCAGTGACCTACCCCATTTTTGCTTCGTATTTGAGCAACTCGACCCATGTGGACTACGTTGGGCCCACTCAGCAGGATCTTCCCTTGGCCAACCACTCAACATTTTTTGGGTATTAACAAATGCCCCTATTTTTGCTTCGTATTTTTCGATTTCTCCTTCGATATAAATGAGCATTGCTCATATAATTGAAGATGATTAAAGCAATATGGTCTTTTATAAGGAATTCTTATATAACTTCTGATTTTAGGTTCATTATAAAAAAATATGGTTTTATTTAACTTCTGATTTTAGATTGATTTTGAAAAATAGGCTAATTGAGAAATAATTGCATTTATCTACATGCTTTGATTTACTACATTTGAAGTTGTAATAACTTAATGGGTGTATATTTATGTTTATGCATTCATGAAAAATATGCTAATTGAAAAATAGTTGCATACTTGCATGTCTCCCCCCTCCCTCTCTCTCTTTCTCTCTCTTACTAGACAGGACACAATGCAATGCACGGTGACAAAGATTTATCATATAAAAGTGTTTCATACATTGTTCCATTATGTTAAAAAGAAACCGCAATAGTAAAATAAGATACTAATAATAATATTAATTCTAAACACTCTAAGTGAGTTTAATGTTTATGGGCTATTTGTTGAACACTTCAAACACAAAGAAGTAACAATTTACCCTTCAAATCAAAATCATCACGCCCACTTTGCTTCACTTAACGCACTGGTAACACACACGACTTGTTACAGATTCAAATTAAACCAAAATTTATCTGGTAGTAACGTAAATTTGACGAAAATATATATGAATACAATCATACATAAAATTTTCATAACGAAATTTTACAAAACACTTATGGACACAATAACTATCTAAGCACTCCTAAAGAAGATAAAGCTAGGATTTTCCACATGTATTTTTAACATTATAGGGATATTTTCAGGAATTCTTCTTTTTCCAAAAGAGGACGCCAACCACGGTTGAACATTGCCATCAATAATACGCTCGGATAATAACAATGTATATTCCCATGTGTTCCCACAATCATCGCTCAAAGTGATATCGTGATCAACTCTATTTGGAAATAGAACATCACAATAGTCCAACGAAATATGTCTTGCAAAATAGAAAGACTAAACTAATTAACTAATAAATAGGTTTCGTAGATCATAGGAAAACTTAGTAACTTGAGCATAATAATTACCAAATAAGAACTTGAAATATCAGCGTAGGTGAGACTTGCAGACAACACCAACACATAAAAGGTTTCTTTGCAAAGTGCATTGTTGGCTCTAATGATTTTGCCATGGAATGATTATCTTCAATGGGTACGGGTCGCTGGCCAAGGTTTAATCTCTTTGCAGTGCCAGACCAAAAAGGGGTGTTAAGGAATGAATCCTTAACCTCAATGAAGAAACAGGCAAACCGGACATACACCATTTTTATCCAACCACCTGAATAAAGACGATAAAAACTACCTAAGCTTTGCCATCCTTCGACGAAGTAAAGGTCATCTTCTCTCCTGGCAACTTTTACTTTTATTTCATTACCATGTGTGTCAAAAAGAACAACAATCAAACGAATGTAATCTTTGTATTGGCTGGTAAGAAAATATGGAAGCTTAACTTCATCCTAAAATGGAACCATATTAAAACCAATCAACCATATGGAAAATGTAAAGAGAAAATAAGAAAGTACAACTAAAAGTAAAATTTACTACAAACCTCATCTGGAATATATTCAACCTGATGTTGTTCAAACTTAATCTTTAAGGAATAACGATAATCTCGTCCATTGTACCCGGGTGTAAAACGAATCATCTGAGAAAAAATTTCAGCCAATCAATTCGAAAAAACAATTATAGAAGAGTAGAAAAGATTTGAAATATACCATAACTGGAGAAGTATGAAGTCGTTCACAGGATCAACAACTCTATCTCCGTGAAGAGTAGAAAACATCAAATTTTACTTGCAACACATAAACCAAAGAACTAAAATTGATGTTGGTTAATGAAGAAAACAATACAAACCACATCAACTAAAATAAACAGACATTATCATCTCTATCAAGGAGGTTGGGTGCGATTTGTTCATGTCCAATTTGATCGTTTCTTCAGTGAGGTTCGGGATAGGTTTATAAAACTTCCTTAACACTACCAGACGAAAACAATTAGTCAAACGGGGGGACACAATAATGACTACCACTATTCCACCAACTATATTCAACCAAAACTAAACTTATGAATTGTCAATGTCAAATTCATCTCAAACATCACCCCATTTAAATTTCTTGTTTTTTGCTCCTTGGATTTTCGCTATATGTAGAATAAAAAACAACATTTTGTCTTGTCAAAATTATACCACAAAAATCCATTTATAGTATTACTTTTTCCTTACTTGACTTACATGCAAGATACGAAGCACTATATCAATTACTGATTAATCAATTCAACAATCATAGATATAATACTTACATTTCATAGAAGAACATTCAATGTAGCACAAACTCTCACACACATAATGCACACTTCATTGTTAGAGCCAAGAAGTAAACTCCAAACCATTTAACTATTTCATATAGGAACAAAGTTTGACTCAAACAATAAGTCTCACACAATAATTAGTATTGACTACTTTTTTATTTTGACTTGTTAAAAAAAAGTCTCACACAAAAAGCTTTTTTATGTATATACTCTGACATTTCTCAACGTCCACAAATCTGAAAACACTACATATTAAACCTCTTCTTATAGGGTGAATAGTCCCGGTGGTAGAGTGTTGTCTAGAGAAAATAGTGGACTGATGTGGTGAATAGTCCCAGTAGTACTGTTTATGTATAGTGCACGTATGCATGTGTCAAATATCACCACTGTTTATGTACAGTTCAAAGGGATAGAAGGATAGAAAAAATGCAGCAGTTCACATGAAAATTGAAAACAATAACATTGGCACTTGTGAATACTCTTAGTAAATAATAAACTTAAGTAAATACATGTATTACAAAATAGTAACTGAAACTGAACAAATTGATTTATCAAATCGCATAACCTATATTCATCATCTAGATCTTTTACTTTCAAATCTCTTGCCATCAGCAAATGTCCTTCCGACTCAACACTGAACAGAACACAAAACAACTTTTTCTTTGGCATCAACAAATCTCTTTCCGTAAATAACAATATTGTCTTCAAGTGAACCCAGGAATAGAGGCCAAAATCTGATGGGAAAAAAATTGAAATCAGAAAATGCATACATCCAATTAATGAGAGTAAAGATAGTCATCTTAATGAGAAGAATTCATAAAGCCTTACTGGTTCAAACCCTTATAATATTTCATAAAACTAATTCTACAACCCAAGCCAATGCTAAAATTGGAACAATGACTAACATGATAATAAAAGTGATTAATTCTCCATCTAAGATGGAAAAAATATGTAGACAATTGCGAAAATGGTGAGAAGAAAAAGAAACTTGTGGTTCATTTGGTTAGAATAAATGAGAAAACTGTTAAAGTGCAGGATGTTAGAACTTGAGATTAAAATGCGATTTTATAGAGACAACTTTTGTGAAGTGTGTCATTTGTTACCGTTAATCACTTTATACTACCACTCCTTTCACTTTATAACCGTTGAATACCATATAAAATACCAGCGACAAAAATTTTCCCATGAAAATAAACCTAATTAGAGCTACAAATTCTAAAAGTCATCTCAATGACAGCACATTATGAACATAATGAAAGAGATTACCAACATCTGCGGCTCCTTTACATCTCTCCCAACCCATTTATCTCTAAACATATGCATCTCGATCATCATGTTTTCTCTCCCTTTTGGATTTGGGGGATATGGAGAAAGGTCTAAGTTTTGTGTTGAGTTTTTTATGCAATGTGGGATTTGAAGTTGATGATAGCGTTGGAAGAGGGAGGGGACGACACAAAGGAAAACAAATAAAGGAAGAGTGTTTGTCTGAAGTAGGCTCTAATGTCACATCGTGTTCCTACCAAATAGTTTCTTATAATGTGATTTCGCAGAGCACTGTTCATGAACAATAATATTGTTCCCTACTCAGAATACTATTCATCGTGTCCCTACCACATAGCAACTTATCACGTGATTTCGCAGAACACTCGCTCATAAACATGAATATCGTTCCTCCTCGTAATATCGCTCATGCGCAATAATATCGCTCATAAACAAGTACGCTACTATAAACAATAATATTGTTTCTTCCTCAGAACACTGTTCATGCGCAGTAGAACTGTTCATGAATAGTAGCCGTAAACAGTGGTTGTCACTATTAACCAAATTTGAACACACCAAAGCGCCTAACTGAAAAATTTGGGACTCCGCCAAAATGAAAAAATGGTGCCCAAAACTGATTTTAGGGACTCACTCCCTTTTATGTATTAAGATTCTTCTATTTTCTATATATATATTTTTTTTCATTCATACTATTTTTTTTGACAAAATCATTCATACTGTTGGTTTATTGATTTTTGGGGCTTTAATTTCTTTTCTCATATCCACGTAGGCAGGGAACAAAAAGACCAACCAAACATTTACATGACCAAAATGCAACAACAAATACAAATTTCATAGAGTGTATAGAGAGTAAGTGCTTTTTATTTCCAAGTTTCATAGATTAGCTAGTAAGTGTTACTGACTTGCTTCTAGAGTTTGAGACCAGCGTATTTTGCTTTAAAACTAAATAAACTCATTGTTGGATTTCCACTATTTTAAGGGAATATATGTTCTAGCATGAACTGATACAGAAGCGAGATCAATTACGGAGAGAAACTAGTAGGATACTCCGCAAGCATACATGCACGGCTCTTTATCATGTTCTTTTTATGAATGAACTTAGATAAGATTTAAGTAGCATGAACAATATCCTGTGAAAATAAAAACAAATTTAAAGTATATAAAAAGGAGTTTCAAATAAAAATAGACAAATATTAAAATCTAAAAATGTAAAAATATTATTTAAAAACAATTGTGCATTTATCTGTGTTTTTTTTTATATCAGTGCAATATTTTTTATATATCTGTATTGTTATCCCGTGTTTTTATATATCAGTGCAACTATCACATGTTCTTATATATATCATTACAGTTATCCCCGTATTTTTTTATATATCAGTTCAACTATCTCGTGTTTTTTACGTATCATTGTAGTTATCTCATAGATTAAATTGGTTATTTGAGTTGATTAGTAGATTATAGTAGATAATAAAAGATAGATAGTAGATGATCAATAAGAAATAATTATCCCGTGTTTTTTATATATCAGTGCAATTATTTGTCTTTTTTAGGTATTAATCAGTTTAAATAGTCATTAAGATAGTAGATTGTCAATAAAAAATATTTATTTTAAATATTAATCAATAGTTTAAATAGTCAGTAAATTTTCTTGTTTTTTACATAGTAGGTTTATTGTAGTCTTCAAAATTTTAATTATCAATGACAAATATTATCCTTTGTTTTTTTATATATCAGTGCAGTTATCCCGTGTTTTATTTATCATTGCAGTTATCTCGTAATTTCACTTAATTATTTTAGTTGATTAGTAGATTATAATAGATAGTAAAATATAGATAGTAGATTAGTAGACTATAGTAGATAGTAAAAATAGATAGTAGATAATCAATAAGAAATATTTATCCCGTGTTTTTTATATAACAGTCACAATTGTTTGTCTTTTTTAGGTATTAATCAGTTTAAATAGTCATTAAGTCTTCTTATTTTTTTAGATAGTAGGTTTATAGTAGTCTTCAAAAATTATAATTATCAATGGAAAATATTATTCCCGTATTTTTTTATATATCACTGCAGTTATCTCGTGTTTTTTATATATCAGTGTAGTTATCTCGTAGTTTCAATTGATTATTTTAGTTGATTAGTAGATTATAGTAGATGGTAAAAGTTAGATAGTAAATTATCAATAAGAAAAATTTGTTTAATATTAATTAGTAGTTTAAATAGTCACTAAGCCTTCTCGTGTTTTGAGATAGTAGGTTTATGATAGTCTTCACAAATTATAATTATCAATGGCAAACATTAATATCGTGTTTTTTATATATATCATTGCAGTTATCCCGTGTTTTTTATATATCAGTGCAGTTATCTCGTAGTTTCGATTGATTATTTTAGTTGAATAGTATATTATAGTAGATAGTAAAAGAGAGATAGTAGATTATCAATATAAATATTAAACAGTAGTTTAAATTGTCATTAAATCTTCTTGTATTAATTTAAATATTAATCAGTAGTTCAAAAAATTAAATATCAATGACAAATATTAATCATTTGTTCTCGTGTTTTTTATTTATCATTGTAGTTATCCCGTAGTTTTAATTAATTATTTTAGTATATTAGTAGATAGAAAAATATAGATAGTAGATTATTAATAAGAGGTGATAGTAGATTATCAATAAGAGTGTAAACAGATTTCAGAGAGAAAAGAGAAGATAATTTTAGTAGAGTAGTTAATTTAAGTAGAGTGGTGTTTGTATAAATTTAAAAATTTAGTTACAAAAACTAAAGTGAAGTGAAGAGAAAAATAAGAATTGTTTATGGAAAAATAAAAGTAAAGTAAAAAGAAAAAAAAAAGTAAGAAAGAGAGTGTAGGAGAAAAGTGAAAAGGAAGAAAGAGAATGTAAGGAGAAAGAGAAAAAAGTAAGAAAGAGAGTGTAAGAAGAAAGAGAAAAAAGGAAGAAGAAGAGTGTAAAAAGAAAAAGAAAGAGAGGATAATGACATTTTAATCCCTAATATGAAGATGTGTCTTGTTAATAAGAGATTTAAAGTGGTAATTTTGCAGGTAGTTTGTTTGTATAAATAGATATTATCATCGTAGTTATCCCGTAGTTTTAATTAATTATTTTAGTATATTAGTAGATAGAAAAATATAGATAGTAGATTATTAATAAGAGGTGATAGTAGATTATCAATAAGAGTGTAAACAGATTTCAGAGAAAAAAGAGAAAATAATTTTAGTAGAGTAGTTAATTTAAGTAGAGTAGTGTTTGTATAAATTTAAAAATTTAGTTAAAAAAACTAAAGTGAAGTGAAGAGAAAAAGAAGAATTGTTTATGGAAAAATAAAAGTAAAGTAAAAAGAAAAAAAAAAAGTAAGAAAGAGAGTGTAGGAGAAAAGTGAAAAGGAAGAAAGAGAATGTAAGGAGAAAGAGAAAAAAGTAAGAAAGAGAATTGTAAGAAGAAAGAGAGAAAAAAAGAAAGAAGAAGAGTGTAAAAAAAGAAAAAGAAAGAGAGGATAATGACATTTTTATCCCTAATATGAAGATGTGTCTTGTTAATAAGAGATTTAAAGTGGTAATTTTGCAGGTAGTTTGTTTGTATAAATAGATATTAGATTAGATTGCTCCTTAATATGATTTTTGAGGAAAACTTTTGGGCGACATTCCAAAGACTAAACTCTATGAAACTTGTATTTGTTATATGCATGACAATATATAATTACATGCACTTTTCCCTAAATTGATAATATGCTATTATTATCTATTTTAATCATGCATATAACATGCACTTTTCCCTTACACCGCATTTAGTAATGGTATAATTTATCATAAGTGAAAATATTAGGAATAATTAATTTAGTTAAAATAGAAATAACTAATATTGGATTATTTATGGAATAAAATTATAATTTACAAGAGTATTAAATTGCATCAAGTGAATACATTTCTTTAGTGTTGATAATTTTTATAGTTTCAAAAATCGGACTGAACCAACTGATTCCATTGAAAAACCACCTCATTTTAGAACTAAAGGAAAATAGTAGCCCCCCCCCACCTCATTACTGATTGCATTGACAATTTTAGCGACGTCGGGACACCTTGGGCCGGACCAAACAAATCGACTTTGAACTGAGAATTAGTCAGGTGTTTGGTTCACTTTGCTTCATAACCAATGGAAAATAGTATGTTGCCAGTGTTGGTTAAATGACAAAATAATATGTAATAAATATATGATGTGTTTCAGGAACACTAAAAAACCTGTGTAATATATATAAGATGTGTTTCAATGAAATCTCTTGCTTATCTAAAAAAAGAATATATCTCTCTCCCTCCCGGGGAAAGCCTAAATAGAATTTAACTTTGTCTTTGTCTTGAGTTCAAACTTATCTTTGTGGATAAGGTTTTTTTTTTGGACAAAAAGAAGGGTCGTTCAAACCTTCTGATGAAAATCCCTCCTTAGGGAAAAAACATCATGAAGGAAAGAGTATTCCCCCTAAATTTTATTGAGAAAAAAGAGAAAATTAACATGAAACATGGGAGGACTAGACCAAAACCCATGAGAAGAAACAACAAAATAATTGGAAGAAATAAAAGCAAACCTATAGCAACTTTCATCCCAACCAAGTCGACACTAGAGCTGCTAACAATCATCTGCAGCACACCAAGAATAGGAGTCAAAAGGCGGACCCAGCCCATCGATGGGAAGAGGGACTAACAAAACCTGTAGTTAGGCAAGCCTAACCTATTCCTGTAAAAGTCCTCCGCAATGAAGCTCGAGATGAGGTTCCACCAGGTAAAGCCACTTGAGTTAGTACCATGACCTGCAAGCTTATCAACATAAGCATTACATCTGTAAATATGGGTACAAACGAAATTCATCTGTCTAGTCAGGGAAAAACAATTGTTCCATCTGTTACGGAGTCTCCAAGGAACAATATTAAAATTCTTAAAGGCCGAAACAACTAATTGAGAGTCGCATTCTAACCACAAAGACATCCAACCTTTATCAAAAGCAGTCTCAATAGCCAACATGGCTCTAATGAGCTCAGCATGAAGGGCGTGGCTATTACCTATCGAGGGAGAAAAACAACCAAGAGTAGTCGCACTCCTGTCTCTAAAAATACCACCACAAGCAGCTGGACCAGGACTTCCTTTAGTAGCACCATCAATATTACACTTAATCATGTAAGGGGCGGGAGGGGTCCAAATTACCTCTTTAATGGTGGAAGAATTTCTGTAATTACCAGTGACATTAAATGCTTTTATAATCGCAAATTCAAAGAACAAATGAAGACATTGTGGACTTAGAGGCATTTCCCCGCTAACGTAACAATCGAGATAATTAAATTGATAGCAAAGCAGTAATGGAATCGCGTGATTATCAAATCTAGCTCTGTTCCTGCAATACCAGATCACCGAAACAATGTTTACAACAACAACACAGACAATCTCACTCAATTGAGGACTCCAACCATGGGAAGTCAAGGATAAAAGAGTTTGGAAGGAAGTAGTGTCAATATTGAGGCTTAGGATACCACCGAGCCAATTCCAAATGTGTTGAGCAAATGGGTAGGTCAGGAAAAGGTGGTGAGTGGTTTTACTGAATCACTACCACGTATGCTACAAACAGAAACTAATGTGCAACCTCTATTCCAAAGTTGGTCATCTGTAGGTATCTTATTATGAATAGCCCTCCAAATAATAAATGATTTTGAGGGAGGAATAAAATTCTTCCAAACAGCCTTAGTCCAGGGGACAACCGGCCCAGCAGGAGCGTGGAAAAGGAAGGAATCCCTGAAAGTCAGATCTCCTGTATTAGCGTGATCCCACATCAATTGATCCTCCATCGGGCGTTAGGAATAAAAATTTGTTGAATTTCAGTGTAAATTTTGGGGAAGTGATTGATGATCTCGGTGGGGATGAACCATCTACCATTTGCTATAAAATCATTAACAGTAGCTTTGAGGTCCATGTGCACATCCGGAGGTATACCAATGATATCCACAATAGGCCTAGAAAGCCAAGAGTCCGTCCAAAAATTAATGCTAACACCATTGCCAAGCTTCCAAGTTGAGTGCTCGAGAATTACAAAAATACAGGACTTAAATCCAAGCCAAATAGAAGAAGAGACGTGATAGTTTACCGGCTTATTGTTTTTATAGACCCTAGCTTTCAAAAGTATAGCCCACTGCAGGTTGGTAGAGACGAAGCTCCAGCCAAGCTTTAATTAACATACCAACCCTATTAACAGTTTTTATAGATCGAAGACCCAAACCACCTTCTTGAAAGGGCTTACACACCGTATGCCAGACAACAGTAACAACTTTTCGAGTAGTAACATCACCAGACCACACAAAATTTCTAATCCAAGTGTCAACAGTATTAAGGAGATTAGCAGGCCAGGCATAAATGCGAAAGCTATATACCAAAGATGCTCGTAACTACGAGTTAACCAACAGAACTCTACCCATAACAGATAGAAGCGAGCCTTTCCAGGAGGATGGTTTAGCCTTAATCCTATCCGCAAACAAATGGATTCGTCAAGGCTTTCCTACGAATAAAGGAACACCATGATAAGCAAAATGGAGAGATCCTTTAGAGAAATCGAGTAAAGCTGAGATGGCGTTAACACGGGAAGAATATATGCTGCCAGTGAAAAACTTAGATTTCTCTTTACTGATGACCTGGCCTGAGACTTGTTCATATGAGGAAAAGAGTTTCATCAAACTAGAAATACTTTTTTTTGTAGCTCTGCAAAAGATCATTATATCATCAGCATATAACACATGACTTGACATTTGGAAACCACGCGGGCCAACCATGAGCTGAAGCTTTCCATCAGCCACAAGGTTTTCTTTTAATGACAAACTTATATTATAAATATAAGTGCACAAAGGGTACCCGAAACCATACAAAAGAGACTGATTAAGAAAAACGAAAACCGAAACCAAGAAGCACAGACATAACAAACGGGGAGCACTGCTTAGAAATACACACACACAAAAACATTTGCCCACCATCATAAGAAAGGTAGGGAGCTACTCCACTTCTCACTAGAAACCATCTCCATGACAAAACATTAATCCACAACACGCGATTATTTGGAGAAATTAGAAGTTGACATCAAAATATGTGATTAATGTGGGGCCAAAAAAATACGTGAGTAATAATGTAGTTCAAATACATATTTATTAAAGTGTTTAATTTGTTAAATAAATATATCAGGTGTTTCAATTCATTAACTATCAACTTGCATTAACCATAATTTGAATGTTATAAGGTATAACCATCGTGTTTAGCTATTCAAATATAATATGTTGTTACTTGTATAAGTTATAACCAAAGTACAGATATCACCAAAAAAAATCAGAGTACAGCTCCCTACCTACATGCCTCCAATCCATCAATGAAAGCCTGGACTGAAATGAAAGTAGGGTGGTGTAGTGCCATATTGAAGTGGTACGTACGGACACAAATATGCCCCTTGCCGAGTCCAAAATAGAGTTAATGTGTATTTTTGTTAGGCAGTTATTTTTCGTACCCCCCTAATCCCCTACGACACCCCCATATTATACGTTTTGGACAAAAATGCCCCTAGGAATATATAAAATTTCGAATTACCTGAGTGAATTGGTAATTCGGAAGAAGATAAAAGATTTTGAATCACCAAAAATTGAGGTAATTCCGCCTGTGGAATAGAACCTAATTACCTCAATTTTGGTAATTCCGAAATCTTTTATCTTCTTCCTAATTACCTAGTTTTGAAGGTATTTCCAAAAAAAAAATTATTTAATTAAAAACCAATTAAAATTAATTAAAGACGCGTTTCGATCACGAAAACGATACAATACATGAAATTGATGAAAAAATAACATAACGCAACAACAAACGAAATAAAAACACTCGTGACAAACTAGTGAGATGGTGGTTGGAGACGTCGAAGGATCTCAAAGAACGGTCCTTCGGTTTCGACATACAAATTTGAATAGGACTCGCGATCCGAAATATGTCAAAAGTGTCCATCATCACTCGAACGTCATCGTTGTTCTTCACATCCATGGTGGACCATCGAACACGATTATTATCGCCATAGTCGGGTAGCGATAAATGATCCGGTGACTTCTCGCCGTCACCCTCCACCGCACCAGACCTTCGTTGTTATTTTTTTCTTTCAGAGCTTCAAAGGTGATGTCGCCCTTAAGCCTCGCATAAAATGGGGTTTGGACTCTCAAAATAGACACCATTTTCTCTGTTTGTTATTGTGCCCTGATGGTGAAGGGCAGTGAGTGCAGAATCACGAGAGTATTGTGTATTCAGAGTATCCATGAGAGTGTTGTGTGTGTGTGAAATAAGTGAAATGGAAGGGTGTATTTATAGGGAAAAAATGAAACCCTTGAATGAATTTCCACCGTTGATGAAAAGTGGTCGGCAAAATCTGGACCCTTTAAAGTGTTGGGAAAATCTAGATCGTTAAAAGTTGTCGGCAAGATCTAGGCCGTTAATTAGTAATGAAATAAAAAAATGTTTTATTACTTGAAAAAAATGACTTTTTACCTATGTTCTGGTCAATTTTTACCATGCGTAATTTTTTTTAAATTTTTATAAAAAATTACAAACTTGTAGAAAAAGTATAATACTACGATATTGAGGTTAAAAAAACGAGATACAAAATTATTTACGACCTGTAATTGTACACCAAAGTGGCCTAAAAAACATGTTTTTTAGTGTTAAAAATGACTTTTTTGACACTTGTTTATTATTTCTATCCGTTACTCGATTTTTTTTGACACGTGGACATAATTGTTTTCGTCGATTAAATTTCTTTGACACTTGTGGATTATTTCTATCCGTTACTCGATTTTTTTTGACACGTGGACATATTTAAATATTCTACGACTGTTAACGTGTACAAAAAAACCAACAAATAATAATGTGAAATTATATAAACAATCAAGATGTGATATCTACATAATCATATGGTGTCATTTGAACATAATCTGGAACATAATCAGGAACAAAAGAAGACCATAACTGCATGCGTCCAACGTATGGATATTGCCACGATCTAGCTTCATCTGAGACGTATCGACCCCAAGAAGGATGTGCAGGAGGGATAGGGCTAGTGTGGTTCAACTTGACAAGAATCCAATGATTCCTATGGATGAACCCAACACAAACCAACCGACTGATCGAAATACAATCTCCTCTCAGGGAAGAATGTCCAGCTTCTCATGAGGCGACAACATAACCACGGTCTCTCGATATCTAGTAGCTATGACATGATCCCGTGTCCGCATGGTCATCCACTTCTCAATAGGTTGTTCTCGCTCTGTTTGGGATAGAAACTAATGAATCTCTAATGTTCGAACATTGTCACCCATCAATCGTGTGTACCGAAACCAGCTTGTCATCCATCTCACTAATTAAATCATTCCAACCATCTCGCCAACCGTGTTCACCCGGTCCTAGTGAAGTAGAGATGCATCTAAAGCCACGCTTTCATCCCCGCGACATTGATAATGTCGCCAATATACCTATGTAAGAACTCGGAAAGTGACTTACCAAGTGGATGTCATGTTGTGCCCGCCTTTCTTGACGACCTCTCGTGACGGTAGCTCTGATGGTACTTGTGATGCTAGCCGTAAGGGACCGTCGGGAGGTATCTTTGAAGGTCTGGTCGATGGTACTTGGAAGGACCGTCGGGAGGTATCTGTGTGGATTTTTCTAAAGATGCATCAACGTGCTCCCACGCAGATGGATCTCTCTTCACGTCATACTCTTTCTTCTTCTTCCCCTTCTTCTTCTGCACCCCTAGTTTTGACTTTGTGGCTAGGTGGAACCATGGATGTAGTGCCTCTGAATACATAATCATCAAGACCTCTCTTCCAAACACATCTCTCCTCGCGGTGCATGTCATTCCACCGCCTCCAAATCTCCTCATCAGATAGCTTAAGTCACCTCCTTCCGACGCTTCTTCCCGCTCCTCATCCATTGCCTCCAAACTCGGTCTCTTCCAATGAGAGTCAATAATGTCCAATGGTATTGGTAGTCCCATTAGGTGTAACCTACCAAGTTCACAAGAACAAGGTAACCCATGAGTAACTTTAATGACACAACCAAAGACACTTTTTCTTATCCGTGCCCACACCATCCATCATGTTATCAAACTCCCCAATATGATTCAACGCCTCAATAGACACCAAACCGTGTAGATTCTTGTAGAATGGAATGTTGTGTTGGGCATCTATACGGTTGATGCTCTTTTGAAAAGAATCCACAATTTTATTAATTTGTGCATTGATCATCCCATTAATTGACTCCCAGCTTTTGCATAAATCACCACCACTAGAACCCAATGATCTCTTCAATGCCCAATGGGCAGCCTCAACCCTATGGCACGTAAGGCAAAATTAAAACAAAGAAACCACAATCATATACTTAAGCCACATAAGAAAAAAAATTGCGTACCTATTAGTCGTGGTATTTCCATAGTGTCTTACTTTATCCGTCCACGGGCCACAAAATCTTTCCTTGTGAGGATACAACCACATCTTTTCGAACTCTTGTGTCTACCCGCAGAACACCCAACATCTACTCAACTGTATGTGCCCCGTCTCTCACAGCCATAAAGAACCTTGTTCTTTTTCCCTTTCCCATTCTCAGTCGTCTCTGATCGAACAATAACCACAATGACTCGTTCGCTTTCCCAAAGATCTCTAACCCAACGTGTCATTGCATCACGAGTGGGAAATATCTCGGATGTAGTAAAGGCACCTGTTAAATCGTAATAACCATCTATTTAAAAAAATTAAAATGTTAAAAAAAAAAAAAAAAAAAAAAATTGAATACCTTTTTAATAGGTATTTCCTGTTCATAATTTAGTGACCTGGAAATACCTATTAAAAAGGTATTTCAAAAATCTTATTTAAAAACACAAAAATTTCTAATTACCTTTTCGGAGATAATTCCTGTTCAAAATCATGAACCTGAAATACCAATTTTTCTCATGCTTAATTCCTAAAAATCACCTCCAATATTTCGAAATACCTCTTTTTTTGGTAATTCCGAAATTTTTTTTTTATGTAGGTCCGGTTCGTTTCTTTTTTAAATGCCAGGGGCATTTTAGGCATTTTGATACTTATGGGGGTGTGGTCGATAATTAGGGGGTACGAAAAATAATTGCCTTTTTGTTATTGTTTGGTATATCCCTTTCAGATTTGTGGTTTCCACAAAAGAGGTAGATCTACAGTGCAGTGCACAATCCCTTTCTAATTCAAATCTAATTAAGTTACTGCTAGTAACCAAAACAGATATCCACATCCACGAAGGTATCATTACAGTCTACATAGGTAGTATGCAGAAGTAGCTTGATGTCATAAGGCTCCCCTCTCTCCTTCATCATCTCACCTCACTCATAAAGCCTCTCAAACAAAGCACCCAAATAAAGAAAGTACAAACTCTATTGGAGTATCTCTCTCTCTCTCTCATGTCTACCTTTACCACCATCACCTTCCTTGATATTGGGCACACAAGTGTACAGTCTACACACACTTATCACTTACTATACTGACATGACCCATATATTGTCATGTGGGGTCCTTGCTTTTCAATTTCACTACCCTTTTATCTATCTTTGAGCCATCTCATCTCCATTCAGTTAGTAGCTGGCACCAATGACTTCTTCTCCTTCCACTGATGGCTTGAAGTTTGGTGAAAAAATCTACTTTGAGGATGTCAATGTGAATGTTGTGGCTCATGCTACTTCTTCTTCGGGGAAAAAGAAGGGAAAGGGTGGTGGTGTTCATCAAGGGAGTCAACCACCTAGGTGTCAAGTTGAAGGTTGTAAAGTAGATCTGAGTGGTTCTAAGCTTTACTATTCTAGGCATAAAGTTTGTGCCATTCACTCCAAATCTCCTACTGTCGTTGTCGCTGGTCTTAACCAAAGGTTTTGCCAACAGTGTAGCAGGTTCAGAACATCTTTGCCTTACTTTTAATTATGTTTAGTGTTTTTTTTTTTTCCCATAATGGGTATGTTCTGGTTTGCTTTCCTTTGCTTCATCTTGTCTGCCTCACATTTGGCTTGTCCCCTATTTTTGGTTTAATGTTTCTTTTGATTTTTATTCCATATATTTTGCCTTTCAGTTTTGACCTTTTAAGTCATGTGACATGTTCTACAACAGATAACGATGGATGGAATGTTTTTTTATAGCATATATGTATTTTAATGATATGATATATTGATATGTAGCAACTACAATTTTTCTAGCTGGTCCCATTTAGTTGGTTTGCTTGATTGGTTTGTTTATTATTTATATTTTAATGTGTCCCGTCCTGGACTATTTAAAACTCAATGACTTTCTTTTCAACTATACTATAGCGTGTTCTAATTAATGTTTCTTGAGTTCAAGATATCTTGAACCCATGTGATGTTTCTTAATGATGTATGTGTTTAGGGTTTTCTAGCTGATGTTAGTACAACTCAGAGTTCAAGATTCCGTTAATAACATAATCTTGCAGATTTCAACTCTAAAAATTCTCTTATGTACTTTCTGTGAATCAATCAGTTTAGTTTCACTTTCTCAGGCAACAGAAAACTCAGTTTTCCTTTTGCATTTTCCTGTACTGTGTTTCATTTTCCCAGCTTGTGAAAATTAAAAACGAAACTCCACTAATAGCTGGACTTGGCCTATGTGAAATGTACGTAACTAAAAGGATACATACTTCAAATGCATCTAATTTCTTATGTTAGAATTTCTCAAATATTGTGTCTGCATGCCAATGTTAGCTTTTGTACAACTCAATTACATAACTATGGTAGCACTTTCTCAGATTTCATCAGCTTCCTGAATTTGATCAAGGAAAACGGTTGTCGCAGGCGACTAGCTGGCCATAACGAACGCACGTGAGAAAGCCCCAACCGAGCTCCTTGTTAACTTCTCGCTTCGCCAGACTCTCTTCACCTACTTTTGGTTAGAAATTATGAATTCCAAATATCTCTATTTAATTTATCCCCTCGGAAGCATCAGTTATTTCAGCTATAATGGTTTGACTCTGTTGTCAACAGATAACAATGGCCAACGCTTTCTAATGGAATTTGCTTCATACCCAAAGCATTCTCTTAGATCATCTGAGCCTGTTTATGGTAATCAAACTGCATCATTTCCATGGCATGCATCAGAGACACCATCTGATTTTTTCCTGCAAGGATCAATGGGTGGAACAAACTTCCTTGGTCCTCCTACTAGCTATAATCCTACAATGGAAAGTTACAATGAAGTTGCAAACTCGAGCCGTGCTCTCTCTCTTCTGTCAAACCAATCATGGAGTTCTAGAAACACAACACCAAATGTTCATGAGCTGAATAACTTGTTGAATTTTAATAATGGAACATTCATGACACAACTTGCTGCATCTTCTTCTCAAGGTGCAGTCATCCATCAACTTCCAACTGCCTCATGGTTTCTAAAGGGCATTGATTCTGTTACTACTTCGCCCGAAGTTGTTCCTGATCTCGGTCTCGGTCAGCCTCTTCATAACCATCTTCATGGTGAGTCTGATATGTCACATGGCAGAAGGTATTACATGGATCTTGGGCTGTCAAGAGCTTGTGAGTCTCCTCACTGGTCACTTTAAAGATCTTGTTTGCTGTCAAGATCTTCCTTTTGGAAAAACTTGGATTCGTGTTTGTTTATTTTGAGCTTAGAAGCTGGGGCAAGTCAAGGTAGGAAGCCTTGTTTCATTTTGGGCAACATTTCAGGCAATTTTGTTTTGGTCTACTTGAACTTGTAAGCAAGGTTGGTTGTGCTTTCTTTTATTTTGTTAAATTTTCAGAAATGGATCATTTAAGTTGGTATGATTTTTTTAATGAATGGACTAGAATTAATGCCATGCCAAATGTGACTAAAATGGATTTGTATAAGATTGAGTTAACCCATGTGTCACTATCTATTTCCCCTATTGGGAACCTTGGATAAAAAAAAAACCATTGATCCTTTCTGATAGGATTTGCTGAATGTGGGTGGTGTAGTAGTGATGTCGCAGTAGATGTGTCATTCTGGAATCTGGATTTGGGCATTGACATGCGTGAGGAGTTTATACCAATTCTTCATTAGTCAAACAATCTTACCCTTTATGCCTCTCCCTCTCTAGTCTCTTTTATAAGTTGATGTAATTAATTTAAATTTTGGACCAAATATATCAATCTCTCTATGGCATTTGCTTTTCCCACTCCTCCTCCTACTCACCGCACACTCCAAACAAATTTTATTCTAAAAATAACCTCGTGTTGAACGCTCGTGCAGGACGTGATTAGTGACGATTCACATGACCTTGTTCGAATATTCGTGTTAAGGAATATTGGTTAATGTGGTGTGAGGGTTCATTATTGTTGCCTCGGTTACGAACGAAATAAAATAGGGTGTTCGAATACGCCTATGCGAACTGGTGCGATTAGTGCCATCCGAACCTGTTAAATTTCGCACAAGAGGGTGTGTGTGTCAATATGTAACACACTCGGATGACTCTCTTCGATCAAGTTCGAATACCCGTGTTTGAACCGGTGAGGTTTTTTGAAAAAAAAAAGACGCTTTGGCCATTTCATTAATGGCTTTTTGGTCTTTTTCCCACCCTTATGGGGTGTGTTTTGAGTAGGAGGGGGGTGGGAAAAGCAAATGCTCTCTCTATTTAGCAGTTTTTGCTTATGAAATATACAAGAGGGAGTACTTGTTTGGCCCATACTTCCTATAACCCCTTAGCTACTCACTGGACTCCCCTAAACCCTGTGAAAAGACTAAAATAACATTAATGAAATGCGCTCACGTTTTTTTTCTTCTTTTGGGATTACGATGGTTTGGAAGTATAGTTCCGAACCAAGCAGACATCGACATTTACATGATTTTTAATAGGTACGGAAGTTTACTTCTGAACTCCAAACCAAGTCAAAATGCAGCGTCGAGGAGCATTTCATGTGATGGTATTTTTGGAATATTTGAGGGTTGGAGGTGACCATTGAGTAGGTGGAGAGTTGTAAGAAGTATGGACCACTTGCTTTTGCTCCAAAATTGGGTTTTTGGTTCTAGGGGCCCAAATTGAGTTATATTAGGTGTTTGCTTTTCCCACACCCCCTCCTACTCAAAACACACCCCATAAGGGTGTGAAAAGACCAAAAGGCTAGTCAAAACCTCTTTTTTTTCACGAAATTTCACCTGTTCGAACACGGGTCTTCGAACAAGTTCAAATAACATCGTTCGTGTGTGTTAAATCTTGACTTCACACCCTCTTGTGTCTAATTTCACCTGTTCGCATGGGGTTATGCGAACAGGTTCGCATGAAGGTGTTCGAACACCCTATTTTATTACAAAAAATGGACGCTCACACCACATTCACCATTTTTATTGCGTTCACATGATGTTGTTCGAACGTGTTCGAACAAGGTCGTCGAAACGAATATAAAACACGCCCTCACAAATGTTTCACGCGAGGTTATTTTTGGAATAAAATTTGTTAAGGGGTGTGAAAGAGTAGGAGGGGGTGTGGGAAAAGCAAACCCCTTATATTAAGACTGGTTCTTGGTATTCACCTAGAGTTTTGCTAAGAAATCAGTAGGAAACGTCAATATCTATTTGGGTTTTTTTTTTGTACCCCCACCCCATCCCCATATACCCCCACCCACAATGAAAACCCCAAAATGCCTTTCAAAACGTATTTTTAAAAAAATTTTGTGATCGTATATACACTTGGAGGGTATATATACGACCCTATTTTTTGCCCATCGTATATACATCCCTCAAGGCGTATATACGATTGGCACACCCCCACCTTAATCGTATATACGCCTTGGGGGTGTATATACGATGGGCAAAAAATAGGGTGGTATATATACCCCCCTCAGGTGTATATACGATCCCTATTGTATTTTTTTAATTTTTTTAAGTCAAATAAAAATTAATTAAGTCCTGAAAATAGGTTTTGTGTGTAGTTCGTTAAAACGTGACGATGTTATACGTCGAACGAATAATTTAGGCTAAAAAATCGGTTTTCTGGCAACATACTCGGATACTCCGATCGTAATGAAACCACAACCATTAAATCCGAAAAAAATCAAGAATCAAGACTCCCGTAGAAGAGACTTCTTACGGGACTACGACCTCAAAATCCCAAATTCCATCGTTTACTATTTTGTACGATTTTTTTTAATTTTTCATAGTTGTCCAAAAAATCTAAAAAAATTTGTATAGCCTTATTTTGGTTTTGTTAGATTTTTAGTGGTGTTTTTATAATTTTTTGGAGTAGTTTTGACTATTTAACGAATTTTTAGTAGCCTTTTAGTAATAAAAATTAAAACAAATTATTAAAAAAAATAAAAAACCCATCGTATATACCCCTTTGAGTACGTATATACGATTGGACATAAAATAGTCATCGTATATACGTACTCAAAGAGGTATATACGATTTATTTATTTTTTTTAAAAAAAAATTAATTTTCAAAGGGCATTTTGGGAATTTAAAATTGGGTGGGGGTTTATGGGGATGGGGTAGGGGTTTAGAAAACACAAGCCTATCTATTTTCATTAAGGTGTGAAATTTTGAAGTATATACTATTACTAAGTTTGTGCTTAACGACTACTATAGTAACTTTGCAGCATCAATTCTTGTTTGTTAAAGGGTAAGGAGGTTCATTAGTATAGTTTATGAAAATTAAGTGTTGGGGAAGTAGAACCATTTATTCTTCAAATGACTACCTGTAAAATTCCAAACTGGTTCAAAACTCTTGGTACAGCTAAGGAATATCAGTTGTGAACAAAGAGAGAATTTGGGGATGATTAGATTTAAATTAAGTTGGAGATGATTAGAAATTCGTGTGTTAATTGTTAGAGAGGAGATGAGGGGAGAGCAGAGTTCAACCTCTCTACGCCTACGTTTCCACCAATATTGCCCATTTTACTCAACCATCTATTATCGTATTTTCTGCATAAGTCACATCTATTGAGTAATCAAGTTGGCATGCCAAAAAAAGGGCTTCTGATCCCACTATTCCAAAATTACTTTATTTTACTTAACCAATTAGTTAAATAAACATACAAACAAACAGGCTACGTTGTATTAGTCCATTTCATGACAACTAGAAGGGACAAGGGTGAGTGGGAATCAATCATCATAATATATATATTCATGGCCATTAATAATCGCAATTCCACAGATAAATTATTAAAATAAAAAAAAAAAAGCTCTCACACTAATCACGGCTAAGAAATCTTAATTAAAAAAGATGTCTTATGCAAATATTCTACATGTGAATACGGCGGAGAATCATATTCCCAATAATCACAGTTCCAATATAACTTCTCCCTTCGTCTCATATTACTTAACATTTTAGTCAAGAAAATTTGTCTTATATATATTATCCGATGTTTTATATATCAATAAAACATTCATAATTTTTTCGCTATTATACCATCGAAGCGTTAATGTGGTTTCCTTTTCTGAATGTTGTAAAAAAAAAACATTGAAGTATTAATGTGATTTTATTTTCTGAATACTTTTTTTTGGTAAACAACCCTTTAATATCCCTTAATTCGCCAACCGAATATTTAATTATGGAGAAAAAAAAAAGCTACCACATGTATCACGGTGGACACAAGCTAAGCACAAGACACGTTTTCCTTTCTCTTTTACTTGCATCTTTCCTCAACTCGCCAGCCATGCTATAAAACCAAGCTTCTGCAACTCTTATAAAAACAAACACAATATCCATTTCAAAACCAAACATTTACAACGATGGGGAATCAAAACTCAGCAGAATATTCAAATGCAGAAGATGGGAATGCTACAAAGATTGTTTTAACTGAACCACA
The DNA here is from genome assembly GCA_020916435.1 of Oxytropis ochrocephala. Classification (NCBI taxonomy): domain Eukaryota; kingdom Viridiplantae; phylum Streptophyta; class Magnoliopsida; order Fabales; family Fabaceae; genus Oxytropis; species Oxytropis ochrocephala. The sequence continues at coordinate 38,928,942 of CM037090.1, forward strand.
ACATATGCAGAAGAAACCCACAACAAAGGCAGAGAAGGTTCAAATGCAGAGGAGGAACATGGTAACAAACCGCTCTATAATGATGACACTTTCACCAATTATATTCAACGTGCTAAGAATAAAATCCGAAGCTTCTCCAACATTGGTCATCATCGTCATGAGGAGCATGACCCTTCACAAGATGTGTCTAATGTTGAAAGCAACGAGGAAAATGAAAAAGATAAGTTTTCTGATTTTATTCAGAATGCTAAGAAAAAGTTGAGAACTATGTCAACAATGGGGAAGAGAAATTCCTTCAAAAAAAGGTAAAAAAGAGTGGATATTGAACCTTGGGGGAAGGAGAAGATTACTACTATTACTAATGTTCTTGTATGTTGGTGGTGATATATCTAGATATGTTTGATGATGCATTTTAAAATAAGAAGTAACTAGTTCTAAAGCCCGTGCGTAACACGGCGTTATTGTATTTCATTTGACGTAATAAAGCATAAAAACAATACTCGTAACATATATAAATAATATTAAGAATTTCATCGTTTAAAATTTCATCTTATAGTGAGTGTTAAAGAGAGTATCTAGATATGAAATTCTTAATATTGGTTAGAATTTCATATCTAGATACTCTCTTCAACACTCACTATATGAAATTCTTAGCAATACTCTCTTTTAGACACTCTCTTCAACACCCACTTTTGCAGGTATGTTTGGATCACCCAACTTAACGGAATGGAATGGAGCGGAACGGAATGGTGTGGAGCGGAGCGGAATGGAATAAAATTTTCATTCCATTGTTTGTGTATTTTATGATGGAACGGAACAAAATTACCACTCCATTGTTTGGAGAACGAACGGAATGGAATCAATTAAAATATTTTTATTCCTTTGTTACCCTTACTATTAAAAACACTACATGTAATAACTTGAATATTAAAAAACGCAGCAACATCACACTGGTTCAAAAAATGCAGCATCACCAAGCAAAAATGCAGCATCACTAAGCATGTAATTAAAAGAATTGAGTAAAGAAGCATGAAAAGGGGAAATCAACATCGAGTGGAAAAAACACCTCTGTTAACGTTATCAAATTCAAAATGAATACTCCAAATTCAGTTAATAAATTTATGTATTAGAGTAAAATAATTGTTTTAACTTCAAAAAGTTCGAAAGTTTCAAAATTGGGCCCAATTGGAGAGATCCAGGAAATGATTTCTACCTGGAGGCTCTCGTCAAGATGGAGAAAAACAATAAAATAAAACAGATGCATAACAATAAAATGAAAAAGAAAAAAAACAAAAGAAAAGGTTTTTGGATGGAGAAGAAGAAGTGGAGGAGTTCAATGGAAGAGATGAGCTACTGATCAAACGAGAAGAGGTAACGTTAATTTGTATAAAATAATAAGGGTAAAATTGTAATAGACAAATTAGGGTGAGCCATTCCACTCCGTACCTCCCAAATTGGGAGGGAACAAAAATGAGGAGATGTGATGGAATAGGAGAGAATGTATTCCATCGGGTTCCACTCCATTTCATCCTTTTTTAAAGTTTTCAAACAATGGAACATTGTCCAATTCCATTCCATTCCATTCCATCCAAAACCACCAATCGAAACATACCCTTAAAATTGGTTAAAATTCATGTGTGTTCCACCACTTTAGAATTAGAACTCATTAATTTAGTGAGACCACATAAATTCCAACCAATCATAGTGAGTGTTTGAGAGAATGTCTAAAAGATAGTGTTGTTAACACTTCTCTTTTACAAATGATGTATCGTATTTTTTTTTTGAAGCAATGACGTATCGTATTATTTAAGAAATATAGTTTCCTTTTCACAATACTAGGAGAATACTCGTGCGATGCACGAGTTGTTATATAATTTTTTTCCTTTAATTTTATATAGATTTTATACAAATATATACATAAGTTGTCAATATAAATTATGTATTTTAAAAATATAGTATTACATTAATATATTTTTTATTTATGCCATATTCTTATATAGTGTATTTTTTAATATGCACAATTGTCCAAATTTTAGTGAGCTTAATTGTTGAAAATAAAATATTACTAAACTTCATTTTACTTAGTAATAATAAATGTCATTCTATTTAATATCTTGAATTTATGAGCATGAATTTTAATAATAAAGACATGTGAAAAATAATATAAATAATAAGAATATTTTTGATATAGCATTTTTTTAATATGTGTAAGACAAAGAAGAAAGATAATAATGATAATAATTAAAGATCAATACTAATGAGAATATTTTTGATATAACATATAGCCTAAATAAACACTACGTAAAAAATTATTTTTGTTTAAAAACAAAAATAATGGTTTAATATGTGAAAGTTTAAGGATGAAAATAATGATATTTTATATTTCTTTTAAAACATTAGAATAAAAATAACTAAGTTATACTAAGAAAGTGATCATAATATATTGATAAACATGTTTGGAAGTGACTTACATTTGTAATGTGCGGCGTCTCGCATTTGCTTTTCTCTTATAATGTTATTCTATTTTTATTTTCTTCTTCCCAATTTCAGTGACATCCTCTAAATATTATTATTATATTAAGCTTGGATGAGTTTAAATTAAATAAGTTCATGGTTGTGTATGAATAAATATAAATCATAGAAATTAGAAAGTAACTACTCTTTATTTTTTTTTTTCTTTATTTCTTTGTTTATTCATCAATTAATAATTCACAAATATTAATTAAAACAAAATTTGAAACTTAAAACAAAAGTGATAATAAGGAATTTAGATTTAATAGGAAACTTAGAAAGAGAAAACAATCAAAATCAAATCTTTATTTTATTCTTTATAATGATATGAAAAATATATAGTCATTATTCACAATATGAAATGAAAGATTTATTTTATTATAATTGTTTTTTATGCAACTTATAATCTAAATAAGCTACAAAAAGTGGAGAGTAAACATATAATATTTGTAAAAGAATTGAAACATTTAAATCTAAGCTTTATTTGGTTGTTTTTACCTCAAGCACTATTTTTATTTAAAATTAACCATTTTAGATGTGAATTTGTAAATAAAAAGTATTAGATAGAATATATACTAAAGGCATTAGATATGATGATAGTTGAAGAAAATGATATTTTTTTCCTTTGTGATATAGAGAAGAGACACCTAATGTAGTTTCCTTCTTAGAAGTGACACCAAAGGTTATGAAGTTTCAAGGAACATATGCAACTCATTTAGATCTAGCAAATCATACAATTTTACAAAACTATGAAATTAAACATTTTTTTGACAAAAAATTAAACATTTTTAAAAAAACAATATTAAAATATACATCATTTCTTAATGTCTATAACTTTACAAAAAATCGTTGCCTAATTGTCAACTTCAAACTATCAAGAACACAAAATTCTTTACCCTTTTTGTGATTTCTACATCTAGTGAAACTTGCTCATTTCTTCTACTCCTTGTTTTTATATGATTATTGCACCTAATGTAATTTCTTCTTAGAAGTGACAATCAAGGTTATGAAGGCTCAAGGAACATATGCAACTCATTTAGATTTAGCACATCATACAATTTTACAAAACTATAAAATTTAATATTTTTCTAAAGAACAATATTAAACTATACATCATTTCTCAATGCTTATAACTTTACAAAAAATTGTTGTCTATTTGTCAACTTCAAACTATCAAGAACATGAAATTCTTTATCCTTTTTGCGAATTCTACATCTCGTGCAACTTGCTCCTTTCTTCTACTCATTGTTTTCTATATGATTCTTGCACCTAATGTAATTTCCTTCTTAGAAGTGACACCAAAGATTATGAAGGCTCGTGGAACATATGCAACTCATTTAGATCTAACACATCATACAAAAAATTAAACATTTTTCTTAAGAACAATATTAAAATATACATAATTTCTCAATGTCTATAACTTTACAAAAAATCATTGCCTATTTGTCAACTTAAAACTGTTAAGAACATAAAAATCATTACCCTTTTTGTGCATTCTACACCTTCTTGTGAAACTTGCTCCTTTCTTCTACTTCTTATTTTTTATATGATTCTTTTTGTCAAAACCTCTACCCTAACCATCCAAAGATCTCTCCTTTAAATAATCATTTCTTGTTATAATTAGTTTAAACTCTATTTCTTCCACTCATATCCCACTAACTCATGAGTTTATTGTAAATTAAAGCAATAACTCATGTAAATGTGAAACCCCTCCATTCAATGCATAATGGTTACATAAAAAAGAATTTTAAAGGTCAACTTATTATTTCTTATTTCATCTAAACTATTATAATTGATAAATATATTTATTAATTCAATTAATTTAAATTTTGACCAATTCTAATAATAATATAATTTCTATGTAAATAAATATATAATTTAAAAAAAAAACATTTAGAATAAATAGTAATAAATATAAAAAAGAAAACAATAAAAGTAACTAATATAAGAACATAAAATTGAGTTTAGAATGAACACATAATTGAGCTCATAAGTCTCATGAATTGAGAATGAACATTGATTAATATAAAAAAAATCTTGTTTTTTTTATTTAATTATACATTAAAAATTAAAATCAAAGTCTCATTTATACAAAAATTATGATTAAATATAATATAATGTGTAAATTTATTACTATGTTGAAATTTATTAGTAGTAGTGGGTTGGACACAAAGGTAGGAATTAATAAATAATAAAAGAGAAGTTTTTTAATAGACAAAAAATAAAAGCAAAAATTCAAGAATTATTGTGGAGGCTCCATTGGGGATTCTTTTACTTATATGTATAGAAGATATAGATAAACATTTCTCTTCATTGTGTTATGAATAATTTTATGTTTAATGCCTATTAGCAATCCATATTCTTAGGTTTTTATTCTTCTTGAGAATGCTCATAGGCATCCCCAAATATTTTATTCCACTAAGAGTAGCATTTAATAATAATAATAATAAGTTAGTGGTAATAATGAATTTAAGTCTCATTTAATTGTAAATTATAAATAAATATTAATAAAATTAAAAAATTTATTGAAAAATAAATGGAAATGATGTGGAGCATCCTAGAGCTTGGAAAAAAGCTTCCTTTAGATATTTATATAGATTAAGCAGCCTAACAATTTTGGTTATTTTTTATATACCTTTTTTATGCTTTAGTTAGATTAGTTCTAACAATTTATAATTTCATCAACATTTTTGTATGTCCTAGTATATAGTCAACAGGGCATTTACGGAAAAAAAAAGTAATGTCACACTGACTTTTGTAAAGGACAAATAAAATTAATTTAAATTACTATTTTTTTTGAAACAATTTAAATTACTATTAAAAAGTCATATATGTTGGGAAATAGAGGTCGTAACTTATACTAACATTGGTTTTAAATTTTTTCTTAATCGAAAGCTTTTGTATCCAATACATAATAATGGATAACAGTGACGTGGAAGGCCTGGTCTTGTGATATTTTTGTTATATAGAACCACCTATATAATGGATCCACGTCAATTTGGATGATCAGTACCTGACCGTCTGGAGGGTGGAGTGATGGACGGTCTGAGTGAGTGAGTCGCCCGTCGTACTCCGCTCGGTGGTACCTGAAAATGCACTCCAACACTAAGTCAGTGGGGTAGAGTGATAAGCAGGAATGATGTATGAGTCAGAAGAAGCTACCTTGTCAGTGGTGGACCCCTATATATATAGTGATAGGGGCTGGCTTGCAATCGTTGGATCACTGGTGGTGATGCTCCATGCTAATTTGGGCCAGGCATGCGGCCTACGAGCGGATTGGGCCAAACATGCGGCCTAAGAATATGAATCTTATCTCTGGTTCTTGACTTTTCACATATGTTAACTTAGTCCCCAACATTTACCAAGTCTGTCAGTTTAGTCCTTCCATTAATTACCGTAAGTTACATAGCTGATATGGCAGTTAAGTGCTAACGTGTCAAATGTCAGTGACCAAATTGACACACTCAAAAAAATCTACCACTACAATAGATTTAAGGATGGATAGCGCTTTTTTTGCCCATCAGTAGTAATTGTAAAATGGAGCTTTGTGGAAGAAGGAAGGAATAGGTGGTTTCGGTGGGACTTTCTTCTTAGTTGAAGTAGGGTTTGGTGGCGGTGGTGGTGTGGCGGTGGATGTGAGGATGAGGGGGTGGTGGCGGTTCGCCGGAGGTGGTGATTGCTCACTGAAGAAGATGAAAACAAAGATTGGGGTGTTTTGCTGATTTATTAATTTTGTCAATTTGGTCCCTCGTGTTGTTTTAAGTTTCATTTTGGTCTCTTATATACCACATCATTTAAAGAATTCCAAGTCAGCAGTGACACTTAAGATGTCATGTCAATAGTTAACTGTCAGTGTAACGACTGTTAACAAAAACTTAACGACATGGACCAAAATGAAACCTAAATGAAAGATGAGGGGCCAAAACGGACCAAAACAAGATAAATGATCAAAATGAAACCAAAAGGGACATTTAGCCTTCAAAATTTATTACTCCCTCTAGACTCTATTATGCCTAGTTTTGGTGGACTCAAATGTAAACAAATGTCAACTAATCTACACATAATTAATGTTATTTTTCCACAACTACCATTAACCTAGCTCATAATATTGTGAGAAGATGACTATAAATTATGGATAGTTTAGTAATCTATTTATTATTTTTTTCCATGAATTCAAGAAATTAAATGCATAAAACTATCATTCTTAATATGTGTGAAATTAGTTATTTTTTCTTATAATTAGGTCCCGACGGAGTATTTTGAAACCTTAGGGGTTAACTTAGTAGAACATGATCTAACTTGTATACCAGAGCGTAATCTTCTCACTCATAATATTATAAAGCTGAGTATTTTATTTCAAAATTTACAATACAATGATAGATTGATTGATCTAATGATAGATTATATATTTCAAATTTGATTTCATTATTTAATTTTGAATTTTAGTATCATTTTCTTACCGGATAAAAAAGACATATAACTAGAAATTAAATCAATTATAACCTGTGTCAAAAAAAAATCAATTATAACGTTAGTTTTTTTAGGCATTTATAACGTTAGTTTGATTAACATTCTACCAGATATTAGGGGATTTTTATATAAAGAGAACAGGTTAAGCCACCTATATATTCTCAACGTTGAAAACCATTAGCTGTAAAACAAAAATTCAATTCTCCATCATACGCTCAAGCCTCCCATGATGTTGGGTTCCCCATCAAGTAAAGAGTATATACCCACAGATGATGAACTTCTCCAACGTTTCCTCTGTAACAAGTTTCACAATAAACTCTAGCTACCTCCCCTATCAATGTTCTTAAAGATGACTTGTAAAGTTGTGAAAAGAATCATTGGGAAATTTGGGAAGAGTTTAGAGATTTCATATACTTGCAATACACGACTCGGTTAGCGTTGCAGCAGCGCAGAATTGTCGGCTTTAATCATGGTCCAAGCTGTGTTTTTTTGTTTCAGGTACGAAGAAAGCACGGAACACCTTCCTCAGATGTGAAAAAAGTAAGCAATTGTGGAGAGAGGTGGAAGAGTGGGCTGGTTTGCAAGGGCAACAGTATCCATGCTCACAGCCTGGCTTGTGGTAAGAAAAAGAGCAAAAATTTCAGATACATCATTTGGATAGTTGTGGTGTGTGGGTCATTTGGATTCGCAGAAATAGTGTCATATTCAAAGGAGGCCTCTTCAATGTTCCTCAAATGTTGTATCATGTTAAAGCAATTTCTTGGAGCTGATTTTCTAATAGGAGATGTGCTTCTTTACCGAGTTATTTAAATTTCAACAGTTGGTGTAATAATCCATCGGAGTGTTTGCAAGCTAGTAGTTCTAAGTAGTTGTTTGCCCTCCTTTGTAAACGGATGTGGTACCCCTTGTACCTCCTTAATACAATTTTTGACTTATAAAAAAAATGAAACTAAGACCAAATTATGCCACACATGCTATTGAGTTGGATGACTCAAAATAGCAATTTAATTAATTTTAATCCAAAGTTTTAGGTAAATCATATATTTTTATGATCTCATATTTATTTCAAAGGATTAGTTTGTTATTTTAAATTATTATCTTCTAGAATTGGTTTCTTATTTATAGATTTATAGATTTGTTTTCTAGTTTAAGTAGGATTAGTTAGGAGCCTTGTATCCCTATAAATGTGGCAGTTACTACTTTTTTGCATCACATCATAATCCATAATTATATCATAGCAATATCATACTCAAAATCTAATATATCTTCTCTTATAATAAAATTACCCAACACATGTTAATAATTCTATTAATAATTCAGTTCTTAATTTGGTGTTGTTCTTTTGCTTTCTCATTTTGTAGGACAATAATAATGCCACTAAAGAGAAGAAGACCAAGTTGATGTCAATAATAAGCCTTGGTTTGAGTGTTTTGCAAATGAGTTGAGGATGATTAATGGTACGAATTTAACAAAGAGTTATTGTTGGAACGTATTGATAGTAAGTACATTAAAAATGGATAAATATCGTTGGTGAAGTCGCTGACTGTAGCGATCGAAAAATTCGAGAAATGATTCTCCGAAGTTTGAAATAAAGCTACCACTAAAGTTTAATTCTAAGGGCAAATATTGGTAAATCCCTTTTAAACGGATAAGAGTATTTGAGACCAAATTTGAGTTTAGGACTTTCTAAGTAATTGCGTAAAAATAATGTTAATTTTTAAAATGCTTATTTTACCCTTTTATTATTGGTTAAAATAAAGAGACTGAATAATTTTGAATTAAGAAAAGAATTATTTAGAATAAAAGACTAGAATTTTTTTATTTTTTTATTTTTGCACTTGACAGAGGTGGACGGTGGACCCCCTCTGCTCTCCGAATAGAGAATCAAAGACCTCAAAGGCCACATAATTCTTGGTAGAAAAAGTTTATAAGTTGGTGTTTTTAATATTTTTAAAGGGATTTTAAGATTTTGAGTTGTACAACTCGTTCATCCTTAAACACCGACTAACCCAATTGTACAATCGGTTTAATCCCCTGTTCTCTGAAAATTTGATTTTTTTATTTGAGAAGATTGTATTTGTGTTTTTGAAATAAAAATAATTATTTTATTAAATAGGGATTTCGGGATTTTGGAGATGTACAGTTCATTCGTCCTAAAATGCTGAGTAACTCAGTTGTACAACTAACTTAGTCCCCTATTTATTTTGAAAATATTTATTTATATATGAGAGGAAAATGAATGTTTTATTTTTGTATTTGAATATGGCGGACCCGGGACCTCAGGGCTAGGGGTACAAATTTTTCAAACACACATCGCTAAAAATATAATAACAATAAGACTTTTACAGGTTCACACCTGTGTTGAACTAGATCAACACAAATTAAATAACACTAACAAGTTCCTAAATACAAATTAAATAGCACTAAGAGAACCAACATATTCACAAAATACAGATTCTAAATAACATTAGAGTGGTGCAAAACCAAGAACTTTGGTACAAAACGAATGACTTGGGTGTAAAAGATGTTTTTCAGTGGTTACAAAAACATTTTTTTCCTAAGGTATCACCGAATATGAATGAAAAGTTGATAGGAAAAAAAATGAAGAGTGCATCTAGTGAAAAATAGTTATCATTAATATTTAAACAAAATAAACTAATTAAAAGAAAAATAAAATAGAAAAGGGAAGGGGATAGAGAGCTTCGCAGGGAGGTAGATTAGTGGTGGCCCTGGTCATGGGCAGCAGGGGCGGTCGCCCAGGGCCCCACTTTTTCGAGGGCACCAAAATTTGTTGTACTTAGTAGTATGTACATATTTTTGAATACATCTTTAATTTTATGTTATTGCAATTTTGTTCGCACACACAAGTTTAGATCATTTCCTAATAATGACATGAAATCATATTGCAAACATTTTTAAACTTACTTGAAACACGACGGTTCTTATGATCTTGATGATAGAATTCTATTTGAAGAATTAAAAGTCATTATAGAGAGAGACTTTAATTGCCGAATCAAAATTAGGTTATATATTAATTGTTTTTATAATGCATGTAGACATATGTAGAATATAATAATAACTATGTCACAAAATAGATTCACTACAAGAAATTCGTTCAATAGCGGCGGCCGCATTCCGGCGGATTTAAGGCCATTACCGGCGGAATAGTAAGCCGGTATTTTACCGGCGGTTTTTTAAACAGACAAAAGATTTAAAAAATATTTTTTAAATTTCCGCCGGTATAGCCCATTAGTGGCGGATAATCCGCCGAAACGGGTTCCGCCGGTATCCACAAATAGTCCGCCGGTAATGACTATCCGCCGGTAATTGCAATAGTCCGCCGGTAACGCGATAAGCCGCCGGTAATGTGATCCGCCGGTAATTCAAAATTCCGCCGGTATCGTCGCTAGTCCACCGGTAATTTGAATTTCCGCCAGTAATTTGAAAATATCCGCCGGTAGTAATAAATGGCCGCCGGTACGTATTTATTGTCCAACGACTATAATTCTCCCTTATAAACCGATTTCTTCCTTCATTTCTTCAACACTTCCATTCCAAATTTCTTCAACACCTCCATTCCAATTTCTTCAACACCTCCATTCCAATTTCTTCAACACTTTCATTCCAAATTTCTTCACACATTTCTCTCTTGTTGTTATAAATCTCTCTTATTTCTCTACAAAATCTCTTGTTTGAAGGTATGTTATTGTATACCTATGTAGTTTATATGTGTTAGTTTTTGTTAATATGAGTTAATATTTACTAATTATGATATTATTTGTTTAGCAATTGATTGAGTTTGAGGAAAAGTTGGAGAGTGTTCTGCACAATTGGTTGAGTTTGTTCGAAGCTATTTGCGCTCAAGTCGAGACTCCTCAAGATTACTCTAGGTTAGTAATAACTATTTGATTTTGTAATAGTAATTATTATTTGATTTATGTAATAATAAATATTATTTGATTTGGTACAAGTAAAAAATTAGAATTAAAATTGCTATTACTATAGTTAATATTATTTAGTTAAATAGATATTTTCAAAATTATTAATTTATTTTTAATTTTAATTGAAAACTGTTTATGTTTATTTAAAAAATAACTAAGATTCATAAACAAGTTATTATATTTATTATAACGAATTATTATTTAAGAATTAAATTTTAAGTCGTGTTAAAAATAGAGAATTAAACTGTTTATGTTTTTTAACAAAAATAAATATGATTTATAAGAAATTTATTATAATTATTATATTAATTTTTTAAAATATATATATATATATATATATATATATATATATATATTACCGGAGGATTTTTAATAATTACCGGCGGAAATTTATTTTTTTTTAAAAAAAAACAAAAATATTACCGGCGGCTTTTTAATTATACCTGCGGAATATTTTTTTTTTTTAAAAAAACATTTAGCGGCGGCTTTATTGACATTACCGCGCGCTTTTTTTTAAAAATCAAAAATTTATCGGCTTTTTCCGCCGTAAAACATCCGGTAATTACCGGCGGAAAATCCGCCGGAACCCGTCAACTACCGGCGGTTTTGTGACCTTACCGGCGGATACTGTCCGCCGGAAAACCGTGAATTTCTTGTAGTGATTCAGTACAAGAAAAACTGAAAATCCAAGGCAAAACTTTCTGGCGGATTTTAATCCCCCAGAAACTTTCCGGCGGATTTTTGACATTTGTGGGGGATTTAATCCACCAGAAACGTTTTGGCGGATATTTGACGTTTTCAGCGGAATTATGTCATTTGTGGGGATTATAAAGTGGAAACAAAAAGGGTTCGGATAAAAAAAAATTGATCCGCCGAAAATAGCCCCTAATCTGCCGAAAATGACAGCAAAATAAGCAGAGGGAAATTTGAAATTCAAATTTCCGTCGAAAATAGCCCCTAATCCGCCGAAAGTGAAGCGCGGTCTTCAAGGCGTTCCAACTGCCAAAAATCTGCCGAAAATAGCTCCCAATCCGCCGAAAATGCTCGCGGTCTTCATGGCAATAAATCTGCCGGAATTAACATGAATCCGCCGATAATGACACATTCATTCCAACGGTACTGAATCCTCATCTCCTCTTCATATATCTCATTTCTTCCATTCCTTCATTCACTCATTCTCTCTAACACTTTTATAACTTCTCTAAAATTCTTTCACTCAAACTTCTTCTCCTCTCTCAAACTTTTGATCTAAAATTAATTTTTTCTTCTCCTCTCTCAAACTTCTGAAGGTATGTTTTAGTTTATACTTTGTTTTAATTTATACTTTGTTTTAAACTATTAGTTACTAACTGTGGTATTGTTTGCTTAGGAGTTGTTAGAGTTTGGTGACATCTGCTTGTTTGTTCAAAGGACTCCAATTTAACATCAAGTCAGAGACCTCTCAGCACCACCGGTTAGTTATTGAAGTTATTAGTTGTAGTTTAACGTTATTTGATGTTATTAGTTAGAATTTGTTCAATAATTAAATATGAAATATTATAATATATTAGTTAAGATTAGTAAATAAATTAGTAGAAATAAATATTAATGTATTTAATTTTTTTTTTTACTTTTAAACTTTTGTTAATATTTTTTTAATAAAAAATAGATATGTTAATATTTTTTTAATAAAAAGTAGATAAATCCGAAATAAAATATTTTTTTTAATTTTTGTTAATATTTTAGAGGAAATACGAATTATATAGTTAAAAAATAAATTATATCTATTTATTAATTATTAATTTATGTTTTTAATACTTTTTAGATAATTGTGAAATACATGAGTATATTAGTTTTTCGAAAATTCATTGTACAATCATTATTTTGATTAATTTGTTAAAGTTTATTATATTTTTGAAAATTCATTATTTTATCATTTTTTTTGTTTAAGTTGTTAAAATCTATTATGTTTTTGAAATTTCATTATATTATCATTTTTTTTGTTTAAGTTGTTAAAATCTATTATATTTTTGAAAATTCATTATATTATCATTTTTTTTTGTTTAAGTTGTTAAAATCTTTTATATTTTTGAAAATTCATTATATTATCATTTTTTTTGTTTAAGTTCTTAAAATCTATTATATTTTTGAAAATTCATTATATTATCATTTTTTTGTTTAAGAGAGTTATTGTATGTAATTTATTTTCATTTAAGTAGGTATGATATGTAATTTATTGTTATATTTATGTGTTAAAATATTATTTATGTTGTTAGTTAATAGAGTGTTAGTTAAAATGACTAATATTAACGTTTACCATAACATAATATATAAAATGTGTTAAATTATTTAAATTCTATTTATATTATAATTAATTAATGTAATGTTTACATTGTTAGTGTATGTAAATATTTGTATGTGTATGTGTATGTATGTATGTATATGATCATATGATATTTGTATGTGTATGCGTATGTCATGTGTATGAGTATGTAAGTAAGAAAATATAAAGTTTGATTTATTATTTATGAAATGAAAAGTAATAGTTATTGTTTATGATAATTTTTATTGTAGTACGTAGTACTAGGATCTTGAAAACATGGATCGTAGTTGGATGTATGATCGATTATTTCCTGGAAGAAGAGGTTTAAAGAGACGTTTTGCAGAAGGAGTAGAAGAGTTTATTTTTGTGCTAAAGCGTGACGAAGGATTTGCGCGAGAAGGGGGGAATTAGATGTCCGTGCGCGCGAAATGTTCAATTCGATTTATAAAAAATGAAGATGAAGTCAGAATGCATTTGTACAATAATGGGTTTAGGCCAGATTATTGGATATGGAGTCGCACGCAAGTAGTAGCACTGGGTACTGCGGTAGTTCGCTCTGCGGTTAATGTTCCGGTTGAAGTATATCTTTCAAGTACTAATGTTCCGGTTGAAGAAGTAGCTTCCACATTTGGATCTGGCCAAATCATGCAACCCCGTTAGATGTTTATCAGGGAATGATATCTCATGCCGTTGGAGTAAATTTGGATTTTGAAGAACCGGAATATGATGCTGAAGAAGTTCCTAATGAGGAAGCACAATTGATTTACACGTATTTGAGTGAGACAAATAAACCATTATTTGAAGGATCTAAAGACTCAAAATTATCAATGTGTGTTCGGTTGTTGGGTCTTAAGTCTCAATTTAATGTTGCCGAGTTGTGCATGGAATATATGACCAAAATGATGTTGGATGCAACCCCTATTAAGGGACTTTTGCCGCAGAGTTATTATGATGCTAAAAGACTGGTATCGAAGCTTGGCTTAAAATCTAAAAGAATTTATTGTTGTGTGTCTGGTTGCATGTTCTATTATAATAATGAGTTTGGCATAAATGATGGAAATTTGACGGAATGCAAGTTGTGTGGAGAGCCACACTATCGTGTCAACAGGAGAGGGATGAGCAGAGGCAAACCGGTTCCACGAAAAGCAATGTTCTATCTGTCGCTTATACCAAGGCTACAGAGGATGTTTACATCAATGGAGACCGCTGGTAAAATGGCGTGGCACCATGAAAATAGAAACAATTCTGGTGTGTAGCGACCGAAAAATCCGGGAAAGGATTCTTCGAAAGGTTCTTTAGGAAGACGCCACCAAATTTTAGTTTAAGGGCAAATTCGGAAAATCCCTTTAAGTTTTAAGATAAGGCGTTGTTAGGGTTCGGGAGTCGTTATGTGTGGGGAAGGTATTAGCACCCCACGACATCCTATTGTCTAATTAATTTAAGATTTATTTAATAATTACCCTTTACTTGTAAAGAAAAGACTTATTTAGGTTTTTGTTTTTTAGTGCTTGACAAGAGTTGAGTCTCGCTCCTACGTACCTCCAGATGCAATGGAGGAATCAAAGCTACGTAGTTCTTCCTGAAAAAGTTTGTGGGTTGGTGTTTTTTAATGTAGGGGTCCTAGGATTCCTTGAACTGTACAGCTCACTGATTCCTAGGACGCTGGCTAACCCGATTGTACAACCGACTTAGCCCCCTACTTTTTGAAAGTAATTTTAGAGTTTTTGAAAGAAAGTGGTTTGGTGTGAGGTGGGTTTGTTTTAGAATAGGTATTCTAGAACTCTGAACTGCATGTCTGACTCATTAGTTCTAGAACGACGACTAACCCGATCAGTCATATTAGACTTAATCCCCTATTTTTTAGGAAAATGGTTTATTCGTATTTATTAAGTTTGTAGGGTTACTGAACTGTACAGCTCATTGGCCCTAAAATAATGACTAACCCGATTGTACAACCGACTTAGCCGTTTTATTTTTTTAGAAAGAAAAATTAATTACGTTTGAGTTGGAAAAGAATTAAAAAGTGAAATAGGGGGTGAAAATAGTAAATTGGGGTTTTATTAGTCGCATGGGTTGTATAATCAATTGGAGGTGCAAAAAGGAAGCCCAGTACGCATGTGGAAGCCCAGAATGCGAAACTGGGCTTAGGTTGGGGAGGGGCGCGCGTATGAACGAAGGGAGTGTGATTAGTATTTAGAAAAAAAATTAAAAAAAATAAAAAAAAAAAATAACAAAAGCCCATACATAAGGAAACCCTAAGACAGCCAGACCTAATTTCAAACATTCCCTTCCCATGCTGCCGCGGCACCGTCTTCGGTGAGAGAGAGTTTTGCTCCGGCGGAAATATCGCCGGTTTTAGGGGAGGGAGCGCGAAAAACCCGGCGCGGTTTGCGCCGGTTTCCATAGAAGATGAAACCGAAGCTTTGGGTTCGCGAGGAGAGAGAGGGAAGAACGGCAGGGGTCGGTGCCGATGAAGGAGGTGGCGAAACAGAGTGGCCCGTGACCCAGGTGGGTATGGCTCGGTTATGGGGGGAGGAAGCTTCGGTTTGGGTGATTTGCTGGCTTCGGTTTGGCTCGGTTTCGTGATGCTTACCGTGGGGATTTTTTGTGGTGGTTCGCCGGAGCCCTCGCCGGAGAAGATGACCGGAGCTCCGGCGAGCAAGCTAAAAGGTTGGTTTTTTGTTTTTATCTCATTTTTTGTCCCTGATCCGTTTTCTACTCCCTTTCGTTCTTGAATTTTCTTAACCCTCTGGTTACTTGCTGTTATATTAATGGGTAGGTTTCCTTTTAACTTGTTTTCCTAAACATCAAAAAACTTAGCCTATTCTTTCGGTCCCAAATAAAACTAGCATATTCTGTTTTTGATTTCTAACCTTAATTCAACATTTCCAAACAATAACAATAATAGAGGTTTGATTAAATACTCAGAGCAACTTAAGCCTATTGATGAATTGAGAATCAGAATGATCTACGAGAAAAACGGGTCTAATCTAACCTTTTTTTAGCTTCTGTTTTGGGTTCTATGGTGTGCTTGTGACTGATCTTCTATAGTGTCTGCTACTATTGTTTCTGCTTTGCTCTGTGTGACTTCTACTTCATACTCAGAAATTCAAAACTGTGTTTTCTTTTTTTGGATTAGAGTTTCGGTGTGAAACACTAATCCTATTTTTGGTGATTTTCGCAGTCGTTTTCTGCTTTGTTTCTGTGTGTTTTTGACTGCTAATTGACTGCTTATTTATAGTTAAAAATTAGGTTAGGGCATTTATTGTTTTTGACTGGGTTTTGAATAATTTTCGTGTCTTGGTCCAAGCCTATCAAGACTGCTGCAGCACTTTGAATCGCCGCTTGGAACCCCATTTTGCTGTTTAATTTGTTATTTTCGGATTTGTGTATTTTTTTATATATTTTGTATTACTATTTTTATATTTTTGGACTTTTTGGACTCTTAAGGGCTTTAAAATTGTAAAATTAACTAAATAGCATTTTTTGACATTTTTGGACTTATTTGACTCTTAAACATTTTTAAATTGTAAATTAAAATAATTAGAATTTTTGACATTTTTGAACTATTAAGTGTTTAAATAAATTAAGTGAACAAAATAAGAATAAAAACAATAATAGGAAAAGGAGCCAAATATAAAGACGAGAACGGATCGGACTCGACAACTGCGCTACGACTAGACTGAAAATAGAAGAAACGGGCGCGTTAAAAAAAAAAAATTAACTCGGAATCGCATTCTTAAGTCCGAATTTAAACCAACTTCTGGCAAAAATGAATTTTGGTAGACCGGTTCACGCACAACTAAACTCGAACATAGACATTAAATCGAAGAACGCACGAAAAGATCGATCATTCGCGCGCGTGCCTAATTAAAAACGGTATTTTGAGTTAGTTTGAACGGAGTGACTGGAACTGGCTTGGGTTGGTAACTAAGACTCTACAGGAGTATAATTCTCGTAATCATGCGACTCTGAAACACGCCCTTACTAAAAATAAACGACTAAAGCGAGAAAAAGAAGACGGACAAAATTGGGGTATAACAGCTGCCCCTCTTTATTAATATTTTACTAGAAAGTGCTGAGCTTTAGAACTTTCGTAGTAGAAATAGGAATAAAGATAAGATAGACGCTAATTTTGTCCGTTAAAGGGGGGAGTGGAAGGTTTGAGAGATAAGAGGGAGTGGTTAATACTTGGCGCATTAACCGAGATTTGAATGAAGGACCACTCAGGGTCTGAAGGAGCGACAAGGCTCTGAAGGACCATTTAAGGTCTGAAAGGCTGCCTAGGCCTTAATTGAAGGACCATCGTGGTCTGAAGGAGCGCAATTAGCTACGGTACTAATTAAACGGTCTGAGGGGGCCTTTATACTCGAGCGGCCATGATGGGTCAAGATCAGGTATAGAACTGATATGTTGACCATGAAGGACGTACACTATGTCTTAGGATGACACAACTAGTCTGAAGGACCACGCGGGGTCTGGAAGGTCCGTCGGGCTCGACTCCGACGTTGCGACCTGGGCCACTTAGGGCACTGAAGGAGCGTAGTGCTCTGAAGGACCACTCGGGGTCTGAGGGATCAACTTGGTGATCTGTGATGCGATATGAGATCAACGCTTAAAGCGCTGATTTTAAAGAGACAAAACATAGGGATTGACACTTGTCGTGTCAATCTGAAAACTTAGTAAGCGCATTAGAAAATGAGAAGGAAATCTTCATTTGGCGTATTTAATAATGCAATAAAATTGATATGCTTGTATGTGATGTATGCACATGTAATGATTGACATGTGGTGGGATGATGAATGAAATGTGGGATGAATTTTTTTTTTTTTGACAATCTTCTTTTTTACTGTTTCATCAACTCGCGGGACTTCCAATGTGAGATATGAAGCCATCTTGTGTATTTGCACTGCTGGATCGACATGCTGGTGATCGTGAATTGTCATAAGAGCTATTCGTTTTCTGCAATGACTGCTTTTTGTAGGAGATTGTGTCATTTCTGTGATTAGCAAAAATTTCGTAATGATAGTAATGCTTATGATTATGCCACATGTTTCACAATTCAGTATCATTTATCATAAAACATTATTTCAAAAATAGAGAGAATGAAAGAGAAGGGAAAGTGTTTGATGTTAATATTGGAAGCCGAGCATGCGAAAGGCACATCGATCAAGATTGCATCGATGGATCGAGATGCAAGAAACAGAAAGCCAAAAATACTAAGCGATTTGTGGGTAGCTAATCTCCTTGAGATAACGCCATCGGCTACTCATGTTCACAACCTTGATCCTCTCATTGTCCGACTTTCGGAAGTCTTTGTTTACCTCGATATTTTGGTCCAATCTTTTGACCCTAATTTTTGCTGGATCGCCCTTTTGGGCTTTCGATCCATCGGTCGCTCTAACTTCTGCCTAGGCCGCCTTTTGGGTTTCGACCTAGCGAGCTTATTCTTGCTTGGCTCATTTTTCTTTTTTTTTCTATATCATTCTTTTCTCTTGACTGCATCTGAGTTGACTGGGAGGTCTTCACCGTCGTGAGAATTAAGGCTCTTCTAGAGAACGATTTCTTCACCACGTAAGGTTCTTCGTAATTTGAGGTTGAGAATCCTTTTGGATAAGTAAGATTTCCTTGGGCACCAGGTCTCTTTCTTGAAATTGTTGAAGACAAACTTTCTTAAGCTTTCTTCGTTCTCATCTGATACGGCTGGTCATGACATGAGGCAACCATTTTGTTTGATGACTTCTTTTGTTGCGTTGGGTTGCCCCTGTTGAGGTGGGAAGGGAGTGTTTGTGGATCGCATTCTGCGGGACCTCTTTGATATTCTTTGTTCGCTGTCGCAATTGCCCCATTCACCTTTGGGTGGTATGGGGAGGGGCTATGAGCACAACTCTGCCACCATGATGTTTTTGGAAGACCGTAATGGCTGACTAAATTGTTAACAATCACAGATCTTGTTACACCGGTGGGCTTTTAATAGCCTCTTGTGACTTGATGTATCTATGTCATGACGCCGACCCAATCAGACAAGATTCGTGTGAATTTTCTTGGTTTGCTGTCCTTAATTGTTGTATTCTCTTTGCCTTCTTTCGTGCCCCAGCTTAGTAGACTTAGTTGCTTCCAGCTAGATTCTCGTGGGGCCTCCCAGCCATCTTCGACATTTTCCTCAGTTTGATTAATGAGGTGATCAAGGTTATGCTATGAGTCACCGATATTGCTATTTTTGAGATTTTTTGATCTGCATTAGTTGAAAGTGAAAGCGGATAGAGAAGAAAGCAAAGCAAAGAAATGAGGAGATAGAATGAGAATTTATTAGAGAATTCAAAATGCTATTTTATTAATAATGATACTTGAAAATGAAACATGCGTGCCACTTATTGAAATTTCCTAAGGCCTTGGGCGAGCCATAGGATTTGCATTACGTAAAATTACTTTGAATTGAAAATCACGAAAAAATCAACGATCTCTCGGTTCTTGAACTCCTTATTTGTAGGAGAAAAGCGCACATGATTGACGACACCGTCTGCGGTACTTTATAACTCTCACCAATCGCTATTTAGTCACCACCTTCCTTAACGCTTCACCGCTTTGTGTCAATGAGGCCTTGAACGATGTGCTTTAAGGGATAACAATTTTCACCGAAGTGACCGATCGCTTCAAAGATGGAACTCACACCGCTTTTTGGGTTGTGTCCTCTTGGGAATGGAGGCTGAACCGGTCTCATCCGACGAGGAGAAATCAAATTGTGGTCGATAAGTTGGTGCATGCAGTCGATGTATGATGTGGGAATGGGGTCATATTGGGAGGACCCTTGATGGCTTGATCTTTCTTTGGAGAATTATAGTGTGAATCTCCTTGATTTTTACTATGGCGTTGACTTCTCCCTTCTTCTTATTGAACATTGTAGGAGTCCCGTCGAATTATGAGTGATCTTCCCATCCTCATTGCATTTTCTACTCTTCCTCCTATGGTAACCATGTCCGAGAAATTTGAAGATACTCCCCATCGCTTTGTCATAGTAGGGGATGGAAGAGTTTCCATGAACATGGCAACCATTTCTTTTTCTAATAGAGGTGGTGCTACCTGTGCGCCAACCTCTCCAAATACCGGCGTATTCCTTGAAGGACTCGTTGTCTCTTTTGGTCATATTTTGCACTGTGTCCTATCAGAGCCATATCGATGTTATATTTGTAATCGCTTAAGAAAAGCATCGGCGGATCTTTCCAACATTGGATATGAGCACGTTCCAATTGCGTATACCACTCGAAGTCGCCTAATAGATCGTTGGAAGTAATGAATAAGCGGTGATCATTGCGCGCAAAACCGAGCCATTTTCTGCGAGTACATAGTCAGATGATTAAGAGGACATGTTGCGGCTCGATACTTATCAAAGTCTGGCACTTTGAACTTATAAGGAATGACCACATTGGGGACGAGACATAGGTCATATGCGTCACTTATTTCCACATTGGATCCTTCCACCGCTCTTAGACGCTCTTCTAGCATTTGCAGCTTATCTCTTGCTTGAGGATCTTCAGCTTGGTAGCCATGAGAAAGACCAACCACATTGTGAGGAACATGGCGAGTATGATTCTTAAAGCTAGGTTCGGGAATTTGAGAGAGTCCCTGGGTAGTGCCAGAGGTCTTGTGTGGAACTTGTTCCGTCTCATCAGCAACATTGTTTCTTGCTATTTCATCTTGATACTGTGCAACAAACCCAGAAGTATCTCCTTCATAGACAGCATCTACCGTTGGAAGCGTGTAACCCGGTGGTAAACCCAATTGAGGCCATTGCACACTCTGAGTGTTGGGAACAGAGTTATGAGGACGGGATACGTTTGTGGCCTGGTCATTGGTGCCCCCAATCGAAACGTTGTCGCCCGCATTCTTCTTGGTGAGAAGCTTCAAAATCTCGGTCATCTGATCTTTCAAACCCAACATGTCCTTCATTTGTTCCTTCAGCTTTTCAATCTCATCCTTCAACACTTGATTGTCTTGGTTTTCGGCCATGTTCCTTGCTTGAGAGCGAGTCCAATAACGATGTTGATGAACCAGCTTGCCTTTTTTCTGTTTTTCTGTTTTTTTTTCAATGCATGATGTTAGTATGAAATGTAAATGAAATGGTAATGTATGCGCATGAAATGTATGTGTATGAGATGTATGTGCATGAGATGATAACATATGATTTGATTTTATCACATTGGGGAGTTATAAACTTTCATTTGGAGAGTAAAGAACAAAATTTGATTTTGACTTTAGCATGCATGGCTTCTCTCCAAAATAAAGCTTTTAACTCCCTGATGGTCATAAAAATGCATGTAATATAAAACGCTTATTTCAATATTTCCGTAATGCAAAAAAGAAAAAAATGCATATAATATACTTTCTAAAAAACTTTGCGGAAATAACAATTTTGATTTTTTTTTGGATAAAAGACGGTATGCATTAATGTTTGTTTGAATGCAAGGGTATAGAGCTCCTTTGTGAACCTAGGAAGGTACCTTATGGAGTGGGTCTAAAGTTTCTTTTATAGTGGACCTCACAAGGGTGGTTCTAAAGAATCCTACACATGGTTCCTAGAGCCAAGGACCCCAGTCAAGAACACTGACCACGACAATAGGCAAGCTATTAGAAGGGATAGCATCCTCAAAAGGAATCAAACTCTAGGTGAGATTTTCGTGACCACCCAACGAGACGCGTCGTCCGCAGCCATCACTACGCAATCTCGTTCTAACTTAGGTTTATGCTCGAGTCCGGGTAGAGGACTTTTCTCACGTGTGTGAAGTGTAGAAGTGCAGTGTGTGTAGGAGCAATTTAAAAACAACCCAAAGCTGCAAACAGACAAACAAACATATATACAATATCGTCTTCTATCCTAGGGTTTTACACAAATAAATAACATAAATATGCAAAATAAAATAAATAAATAAAAGGGTAAAATTGAATTTAATCCTAAATTAATTAGACTAGGTTTTGACTCTCTAAAAATAACTAAGTCCCCAGTGAAGTCGCCAGCTGTAGCGACCGAAAAATCCGGGAAAGGATTCTTCGAAAGGTTCTTTAGGAAGCCGCCACCAAATTTTAGTTTAAGGGCAAATTCGGAAAATCCCTTTAAGTTTTAAGATAAGGCGTTGTTAGGGTTCGGGAGTCGTTATGTGTGGGGAAGGTATTAGCACCCCACGACATCCTATTGTCTAATTAATTTAAGATTTATTTAATAATTACCCTTTACTTGTAAAGAAAAGACTTATTTAGGTTTTTGTTTTTTAGTGCTTGACAAGAGTTGAGTCTCGCTCCTACGTACCTCCGGATGCAATGGAGGAATCAAAGCTACGTAGTTCTTCCCAAAAAGTTTGTGGGTTGGTGTTTTTTTTTAATGTAGGGGTCCTAGGATTCCTTGAACTGCATGACTCACTCGATTCTAGGGAATATTTGCTAACCCGATTGTACAACCGACTTAGCCCCCTACTTTTTGAAAGTAATTTTAGAGTTTTTGAAAGAAAGTGGTTTGGTGTGAGGTGGGTTTGTTTTAGAATAGGTATTCTAGAACTCCTGAACTGTACAGCTCATTAGTTCTAGAACGCTGACTAACCCGATCAGATGCAAAATTCACTTAATCCTATATTTTTAGGAAAATGGTTTATTCGTATTTATTAAGTTTGTAGGGTTCTTGAATGCATGACAAATTCATTGGCCTAAAATAATGACTAACCCGATTGTACAACCGACTTAGCCGTTTTATTTTTTTAGAAAGAAAAATTAATTACGTTTGAGTTGGAAAAGAATTAAAAAGTGAAATAGGGGGTGAAAATAGTAAATTGGGGTTTTATTAGTCGCAGGGGTTGTATAATCAATTGGAGGTGCAAAAAGGAAGCCCAGTTCGCATGTGGAAGCCCAGAATGCGAAACTGGGCTTAGGTTGGGGAGGGGCGCGCGTATGAACGAAGGGAGTGTGATTAGTATTTAGAAAAAAAAAAAAAAAAAAAAAAGCCCATACATAAGGAAACCCTAAGACAGCCAGACCTAATTTCAAACATTCCCTTCCCATGCTGCCGCGGCGCCGTCTTCGGTGAGAGAGAGTTTTGCTCCAGCGGAAATATCGCCGGTTTTAGGGGAGGGAGCGCGAAAAACCCGGCACGGTTTGCGCCGGTTTCCATAGAAGATGAAACCGAAGCTTTGGGTTCGCGAGGAGAGAGAGGGAAGAACGGCAGGGGTCGGTGCCGATGAAGGAGGTGGCGAAACAGAGTGGCCCGTGACCCAGGTGGGTATGGCTCGGTTATGGGGGGAGGAAGCTTCGGTTTGGGTGATTTGCTGGCTTCGGTTTGGCTCGGTTTCGTGATGCTTACCGTGGGGATTTTTGTGGTGGTTCGCGGAGCCCTCGCGAAGAAGATGACCGAGCTCCGTCGAGCAAGCTAAAAGGTTGGTTTTTTGTTTTTATCTCATTTTTTGTCCCTGATCCGTTTTCTACTCCCTTTCGTTCTTGAATTTTCTTAACCCTCTGGTTACTTGCTGTTATATTAATGGGTAGGTTTCCTTTTAACTTGTTTTCCTAAACATCAAAAAACTTAGCCTATTCTTTCGGTCCCAAATAAAACTAGCATATTCTGTTTTTGATTTCTAACCTTAATTCAACATTTCCAAACAATAACAACAATAGAGGTTTGATTAAATACTCAGAGCAACTTAAGCCTATTGATGAATTGAGAATCAGAATGATCTACGAGAAAAACGGGTCTAATCTAACCTTTTTTTAGCTTCTGTTTTGGGTTCTATGGTGTGCTTGTGACTGATCTTCTATAGTGTCTGCTACTATTGTTTCTGCTGCTCCTGTGACGGCTTCTACTTCATACTCAGAAATTCAAAACTGTGTTTTCTTTTTTTGGATTAGAGTTTCGGTGTGAAACACTAATCCTATTTTTGGTGATTTTCGCAGTCGTTTTCTGCTTTGTTTCTGTGTGTTTTTGACTGCTAATTGACTGCTTATTTATAGTTAAAAATTAGGTTAGGGCATTTATTGTTTTTGACTGGGTTTTGAATAATTTTCAGGTCTTGGTCCAAGCCCATCAAGCTGCGCAGCAGACTTGAATCACTGCTTGGAACCCCATTTTGTTGTTTAATTTGTTATTTTCGGATTGTGTATTTTTTTATATATTTTGTATTACTATTTTTGTATTTTTGGACTTTTGGACTCTTAAGGGCTTTAAAATTGTAAAATTAACTAAATAGCATTTTTGACATTTTTGGACTTATTTGACTCTTAAACATTTTTAAATTGTAAATTAAAATAATTAGAATTTTTGACATTTTTGAACTATTAAGTGTTTAAATAAATTAAGTGAACAAAATAAGAATAAAAACAATAATAGGAAAAGGAGCCAAATATAAAGACGAGAACGGATCGGACTCGACAACTGCGCTCTGACTAGACCTAAAATAGAAGAAACGGCGCGTTAAAAAAAAAAAAATTAACTTTAATCGCATTCTTAAGTCCGAATTTAAACCAACTTACGGCAAAAATGAATTTTGGTAGACCGGTTCACGCACAACTAAACTCGAACATAGACATTAAATCGAAGAACGCATTTAAAAGATCGATCATTCGCGCGTGCCTAATTAAAAACGGTATTTTGAGTTAGTTTGAACGGAGTACTGAACGGCTTGGGTTGGTAATCGAGACTCTACAGAGTATAATTCTCGTAATCATGCGACTCAAACACGCCTACTAAAAATAAACGACTAAAGCGAGAAAAGAAGACGGACAAAATTGGGGTATAACAGCTGCCCCTCTTTATTAATATTTTACTAGAAAGTGCTGAGCTCTAGAACTTTCGTAGTAGAAATAGGAATAAAGATAAGATAGACGCTAATTTTGTCCGTTAAAGGGGGGAGTGGAACCTTTGATTGATGACCTAAAAAGGTATCGACTGTATGATCCGTTCGTCATTGCTCAAAATGTGAGACAAGTCTATTATGTCCCTTATCCATCAACGCGGACTGATAGGCGTGGTTGGTGTGTCGCAATTAAGACAAAACCAAGAGGCCGGATTGAGACAAATGACACACTGGAAGATGTCCCATTTCAAATGGATGAGATGTCTAATGTAAATGAAGTGCTTCAAGTTGAACCCATTACTCGTTTATGTGATCAACCAAACACCGGCGATGAAGTTGATGACGAAGAAGATGCTGATGAAGATGCAGAAGACCATATTGGTGTATCAAGAATTCCCTGATCATCTGATGATGATGATTTTGAGAATGAGTGGGATTCAAATTAGTTTTTCTAGTTATTCAGGTTTTATTTGGTACTTAATTAGTAACGGTAATAGTATGGATATTTATGGTTATTTTGTATGAATATTTGTACGAATGTTTATGCAATATACATGTTTCTTTTTTAATATTTAAATGTGTATATATATATATATATATATATATATATATATATATATATATATATATATATATATATATATATAGGTATGTCATCATCCGATCCTCATCCGATCGTGACGACACACACGATGTTCCTCCACCTATCGCGGATACTACGGTGGGAGGAAGAAGATTATTACAAGAGAAAGCTAAGAAGAACCGTGCTTCAAAATGCTCAAGCTCTCGCAATCACAATTGGATTTGTTAGTCTTTGGAACTCATCACCAAATGCATGATGTACGTAATTTTATAACTATTACTTAATTCATCAATTAATTAAATTTATTAACTATGTGTTAAGTAGTTGTTATTAAATAATAAAATTATGTATCTAGGAGGATGAACTTGGACGGGAGGTCAGTTTGCCTGAGTTGCATCGCAACTTGTATATGCGAGAGGAGGATGATACATTTATCCACGATAGGGCGAGGAGGATTCTGTAAAACTACATTATGTTATTAGTTATTTATCTTTAAATACAATATATATATATATATATATATATATATATATTTATATTGTTTTTATTGTTTTTTTATTAATATTTATTTATTTATCTGTTGTTTTTTAGGATGCTTATGATGCTGGGATGGCCGAGTGGCGTGAGTCTCAAATTTGCAGAGCGATGGGAGCACATCGATCGATCCTGTGGAGGAGGCTAGAGTGGCTCGCTCTATTTGGGATAGAGCGGTTGGCCCACAAAAGAGTGATCGTTTGTGAGGATCCGCAGCATGGGACCCAAGTTCTTCAAGGAAAGCGATCTCACGAGTCGATCATATTTGGGGGACGAGTAATGGTCGTTCTTATGTTGCTCCCAACGCGTTGCTAGATCAATTGACCCAAAGAATTTAACCAGAGATTGAACGCAGCGGCGCGAGCAACATGCACGACAAATGGAAGAGGTAAGGGAGCGGCGGAGGATAAGTGAGGAGCGCGGCTGCCGAGCACGCTAGGATCATTGAGGAGCGCATTCACGAGCAAGCTAGGATCATTGAGGAGCCGCTACTGCTTGAGCAAGCTAGAAGAAATGAGGAGCACATTCAACGATTGATGGCTCGAGATGAACCACCCTTGAGGCCATCATCATCATCATCATCATCATCATCATCACATATGGCTTCCTACCACCACCGCGCGATCTTGGCCTCGGTATCCTCCGTACCCTCGGCGGTATCCACGGCCCCATTATTCTCAAGCAGATATCCACCCCAAAGATATCCACCCCAATATCCTCCCCAAAGATCCTCCTCAAGGCTACCATCCACCACCCAGTAGCGATCTCCACCCCAAAAGATCCTCCCAAAGACCAATCACCACCCCAAAGAAGAAACAGTATATCAACCCCAAAGAAGAATGTATCCTCCCCAAAGCGGCAAATCACCCCAGCTCTTCAATAATATTGATCTGAATTATACAGCGTTGGAGCGTGCTTTGTTCGGTGATGACATCCAACCAGCACGAGGTGATAACTATTATCACAGAGATGACTTGGATGAGCACGCACCTTAGTAGCTTTATATTTGATTATGGATGTTTATTATTATGGATAACGGAGTGATTTGTTGGATTCTAATTTATGGATGTTTATTATTTGGTTGATTATGGATGTTTATTATTTGGTATTTGAGTTTTTTAATTTAAATATGCTATTTATATTTTTAATTTAAATTTATTTATTTTTAAAAAACATTTTATTTGGTTATCACTATTTCAGTTTTTTAATTTAAATATGCTATTTATATTTTTTTTAAAAAATTTATTTAATTTTTAAAAACGTTTATATAAATTTTTTAAAATGTTTATAATTTTTTTTTAAAAAGAAAAAGTATTTTTCGGCGGATTTTGAAAAAAAAAATTTTAATTTTGGCGGAAATTAGGGTATTTGCGGCGGATTTTAAAAAAATAAATAAATAATTTTTGGCGGATTTTTATGTATTTGCGGCTGATTTTGAAAAAAAAAACAATTATTTTTGGCGGAAAAATCCGCCAAAAAGTCCAAAATTCCGCCGGAAATACTTTGCGACCGGCCTTTTACCGGCGGAAAAATCCGCCAAAAAAACCCATTTTTCTTGTACTGATTAAATAGTCTCACTTTGATTTCTATAGAACATAATTGTTTAAAGAACCTTGATTGTGAACAAATCATTATTGATTTTAACAAAAATAAAGAAGAATGATATTCAAATAATTAAAAGGGCATCATTTTTTAGTTCGCCTCGCAGCCCCCAAAAACCTCGAGAACCTAAAGAGAGAGAGAATATATTGAGTGTTCTTGTTGAATCGTTCTATGTGTTTTCTACTGAGGAGCTGGCTCTCCTTTTATAGGTGAAAAGTTAGGTGTGGAGACTTGTTGGCCAAGTTGACTTGCTGGGCAAGCAGCTTGTTGGGCAAGTAGACTTGTTTGGCAAATAGATTTGATGGCTGAAGGTTGATGCTACTAACACCCTCTTTTTTTTTGGAAGATTTGTAATTCCTAGTTATTTATTATTTTTTTTTACATTTTCATTTTCATTTTTTTATATTATTTTTTATTTTTTGACCACATTTATTTAATTTTTAGAAAGGGAAAAATGTTTTATTGGGCCATAATGTGGGAAAATACCCAAATTAACAAGGTTTGCACCATATTTGCTAGGGAGCTTTAAAAGAGTATATTTTGGCCTACGACTTGACAGTTTCTATCTACTATCGGCTATAAAAACGAAAAAATACGGATAAAATTAGGGTATAACATTTTATTTTTTTACCAAAGGGTATAACATTTTTAACAACGATTAAAAGGCAATAAAAAGCTTAAGATCCATTCTAATAGTGGATCCATTTGCTAGATCATGCAATGGAAACATTGTTCTATTACATTATAAAATACACAAACAATATAAGAAAACTTTGTTTCCATTCATCTCCGCTCCATTTATTTCAAATTTTAAAACATCAAGGGGTTGATATAAAGGTGCATGACATACTTTGTATCTGGTAGGTTGCATATTCTAATCTCAACTAAAACGTTGGAGTGAGGTAAATGCAATTTCTTTCATGAGTGTCCATATGAAGGTTTTTCATGTCTTCGATTGGGGAGTTATCCCATCAACCTTAAATTTTGTTTATCAAGAAAATATTATTATTTCAGATTTTAAAAATTCAAACTTAAAATATAATTCAATAAAGTATATTAAAGATTTATTTTGTTACCATGTTTTTGTTGCAAAGTTTTCACAGGCTTTGCTGATGACTAATCTACGCTGGAGAACCTGGCTGACCATGAGTATCGGCTTTACCGGCCCATTTGGTTCTCCCCTCCTAACAGAGTTTTTGTCACACCCAAGATTCGAACCCGAGACCTTGGGGTGGGATCTAAGTCTAATTACCACTTGGACCAACGTTGCTGGTATATTAATGATATATATGTCAAATAGTTTGTATTTTATTTCAAAATTTAAAATGATAGATGAATTTAATGATAGATTATTTATTTTAAAATTTAAATTTGAATTTCAACATTTAATTTTGAATTTTAATATCAATTTTTATTGGATAACAAAAGACTAGCCCTACGACTTGTCTGATGGACGGGTTGGCTAACAATTTGTTAAAGAGGCCTAAACATAAAAACAACAGTAAATAACAACATCAAACAAAATCTAAGTATTTTTTTTACTAAACAAATTTTAAGTATTAGAAAGACATCACATTTAAAGACAAAACTCACACATATTAGATCAAGTCATAACACAAAGAGCTTAAACTTGGAGCATAAACAACAGCCTAATCACACATCTTAGATGAAGTCATAACACAATCAGTTTAAAGTTGTAAAATAAACAACAACCTAAAATAAGATTATTCATATTCATCAAATGTAACCATAAAAACTTAACCCATAATACTGTCTTACCGGTTCGAGGGATTATTCTCTAGAGTTGCGCGTAGAGGATACCCAGTTTATACCAAAAATATTACACATGAAAACTTAACTCATAATTAAAGAGAAAAGAAGACACCATAATTAAAACGTGAAACACGTACGTGGGTCTCATGTAGAGATTGATTTAAAAGTAAATATCAATTTAATTATGATTCTAATACTTCTTGATGCGAAATTATCTAAATAAAGAAGAAAATACTAATTTGGACATGTAATTTTTTCCAAGATTCTAAAGTACCCCAAAACACACTGCCTACAATCACACTTTATGTATTTTGCCATCAAATAGATTATCGATTTAACGAAGTATTTCAATAGTTAAAAAATTTATGAATACTAAAGTAACCCAAAACACACTGTCTAACATTTCACGTTACGTGTTTTGCTACAAAATAATCTTGTCCTCATCAAGTACACTAAAGCACACTATTTAGCATCCCACTTTAAAATATAAAAATATAAAAAAAAATGTAGATTAGTCATCGGTAAAACTCTGTTGGGAGGATATAATCACACACGTCGACAAAACCAAGTACTGTGGCGGCCAATTTCCCCAGTGTATATTAGTAATCGATAAAGCCGATGAAAACTACACACTAATGAGATGGTAACAAAAAAATAAAAGAAAGGAGAAAAAAAGCCAAAGTGAAAAAAAAAGCCAATTGGCCAAAAATTGGAAGCCAATTGACCAAAAAATCTTTCCCCCCAAATTTAACATGCATGTCAAACCGCATACATGTTTTAGATACTTTCCTTGTCACTATAGCGAAATAGTTGGGAATGTATACCCAAATGACATGCCTTAACCTAATTAGTCCATGTGTCAAGTATTTTCCATAAACATTACGACCGTCCGATGGACGGGTTGGCTAACAATTTGTTAAAGAGTAAACCTCTAAAGAAAAGAAGCATAAAAACAACAAGATAAATAACAACGCTTATCTAAATAAAACAATAAATAACAACATCAATCAAAATCTAAGTATTGTTTTTGACTAAACAAATTCTAAGTATTAGAAGGACATCACATTTTAAGACAAAAGTCACACATATTAGATCAAGTCATAACACAAACAGTTTAAAGTTAGAGCATAAACAACAGCCTAATCACACAGATTAGATGAAGTCATAACAAAATCAGTTAAAAGTTGTAAAATAAACAACAACCTATAATAACATTATCCATATTCATAAAATGTAACCATAAAAACTTAACTTGTAATACCATCTTACCGGTTTGAGGGATTAGTCTCTAGAGTTGCGGGTAGAGGATACCAAGTTTATACCAAAAAAATGTACACATGAAAACTTAACTCATAATTAAAGAGAAAAGAAGACAACATAATTAAAAAGTGAAACACGTACGTAAGTCTCATGCAGAGATTGATTTAAAAGTAAATATCAATTTAATTATGCTTCTAATACTTATTGATGCGAAATTATCTAAATAAAGAAGAAAATACCAAACATCTAATTTTTTTTCAATATTCTAAAGTACCCCAAAACACACTGCCTAGAATCACACTTTATGTATTTTGCCACCAAATTATTTTTCCATCAAATAGATTATTGGCAAACGAAGTGTTTCAATAGTTAAAAAATTTCTGAATACTAAAGTAGCCCAAAATACAGTATCTAACATTTCGCGTTACGCGTTACGCGTTTTGCTACAAAATAATGTTGTCCCCATCAAGTACACTAAAGCACACTATTTAGCATCCTACTTTAAAATATAAAATATATAAAAAATGTAGATTAGTCATCGGTAAAACTCTGTTGGGATGATATAACCACACACGCCGAGAAAACTGAGTACTCGTGGTCAGCCAACTTCTCCAGTGTACATTAGTCATCATTAAAGCCCATAAAAACTCCACACTAATTAATGAGATGGTAACAAAAAAAGTAAAAGAAAGGAAACAAAATAAAAGCCAAAGTGAAAGAAAAAAAAACAATTGACTCCGATGGACGGGTTGTCTAACTATTGATTAAATGAATTACTTTTAAACAAAAACAATAGTAAATAATAATATCAAACAAATTCTAAGTATTAGAAAGACATCACAATCAAAGACAAAAGTCACACATATTAGATCAAGTCATAACACAAACAACTTAAAGTTGGAGCAAAAACAACAGCCTAATCACACATATTAGATCAAGTTATAACACAAACAGCTTAAAAGTTGTAACACAAACAACAATCCATCAAGAATGACTATTCTGCGTTAGTTTGCTCTTGAGGTTGATAGATCCGTCCTGAGCCGGTTGTAGGATTCTGTCGATCATGCACGGTTTGATTTAAAACTAACACAAATTTAAGAATGCTTCTAATACTTGTTGATGCGAAATTATCTAAAAATTAAATAGTTTTCCACCAAAAAATTGCATATTTAAACATCTAAAAATTTTCAAAGGTCAGAAAGTACCCTTGAAATATAAAAATAAAAATAAAAAAAGAAAACCTACAAATATAAAAAAAGAACTTTGGATGTGGTAAAAACTCTGTTGGGATGGAAGACTTGTGGTTAGCCAGACTCCCCAGCGTAGATTAATCATCGACAAAGACAATGAAAATTACGTACCAATGACATGGTAAAAAAAAGAAGAAGGAAATAACAAAAAAAAAATTAGAAACAAGAAACAAAAAAGAAAGTGAAACAAAGAAGAAAGAAGAGAAAAGAAAAGCAACCAAAAAAAAAAATCATGCCATAGACCAAAAAATCTTTCCTACCAAAATCCAAATCAATTTATAATGCATGTCAAGCCAAATAAGGTATAAGATATCCCGAATTCAAAACTATTTCCTATCGGTACAACAACATCTTAATTGTTATGAAAAATTACTATTGGATGTCCATCATTCTTCCCCTACCTTCTCATCATTATCTTGTAAGTGGTGTTTTATGATGGACTACTCAATTACCAATCCTCATCCTATAAATAAGGTTCACCCTTATATGTAGAGACTTACTTGTAAAGTGAAATACAAATACTATTATCTTGTCTCCTTATCTCATTATCTTGTTCTTCTTGCTACTCATTTGATAGTCACAACTATCAAAGATCCCCGAATGATTTAATATTACAATGCACACGTTTTGGAATCTCGAGATGATTACTCAAATTGAATCAATCCCTCCATGAGATAATGTAATTTGAACACATATGGTATAATCGTCTAAATTTATATTCTAAAAAAGGGATACAAAAATGACGTCACCTATCTACATAGTTTTATAAAAGTATTTGGGAAAGAATTTGCAATATCTGATGTCTATGTTGAGACATAAATATTATCAGAACTCTTGAAGAGCTTCTAATAAAAAAAAACTACAGACTGTTCAAGCAAAGAGGTCTTGATGAATGACATCAAATTATATCTGATGGATTTTTGAGGTTGATCCTGTAGGTGACCTCTACTTGGAAAATCCTAGAAGGATTCAAGATAAAAGGAAATATCTTTAACTAAATTATTTTGAAAAAGGTGTCTCATATTGATCTGCAGAAATTATTTAAATTGAGTACATATGAAATATCTCAGTCTTGAAGACTATGAAAGCATGCATGCATATTACCAAATGTTATATCCATTGACATGATTATATTATGTGATAATTAGTAGCAATTCATTACAAACCAAAAGGCATTAGAACAAAGTGAGATGCATATTTCATTTTTGACTATCCTAATGAATAAATCATATTATGTATGTTACACAAATTAACCATGCAGATACAAAGTATTTTTCTGATCTAGATGAAGCCAGATCAAGTCAACTACTATCTACATGTGGCGACATTGAAATTTATTTTTGATCTACAAAACGACCTATAGTTCTTGCTTCTTCATTTCATGCCAAAATGCCAACAATTCAAGGAAAATATTTTGAAGATAATACTGAAAGCTCCATCAAAGGAGGATACATCACAAGTGACAGCGGAGTAGACTGCTCCATATGCACTCGTGGGGAGAAACTCAGCTTGTTGAAATTCATATTCTGAAGTGATGCTTCATTCAGGGGAAGAATAGCTGCACTCTTTTTTCCTTTGTCATGGTTTTATCCCACTGGGTTTTCCTGGAAAGATTTTTAACGAGGCAGTTCCCATTGACAGGATGTTGTACTCTTTTTCCCTTCACTAGATTTTTCTCCCACTGGGTTTTTTCTAGTAAGGTTTTAATGAGGCATATCCTCGATGGACATCCAAGGGGGAGTGTTATGAAAAATTACTATTGGATGTCCATCATTCTTCCCTTACCTTCTCATCATTATCTTGTAAGTGGTGTTTTATGATGGACTACTCAATTACCAATCCTCATCCTATAAATAAGGTTCACCCTTATATGTAGAGACTTACTTGTAAAGTGAAATACAAATACTATTATCTTGTCTCCTTATCTCATTCTCTTGTTCTTCTTGCTATAGCTTTGATAGTTTTACAACATTAATATTAGGAATCACATCTTTTTTTTTTTGGTAAGTCACGTATTTTCTATTTTACTAAATTAATTTTTGTTCAGGAATCACACATATTAAAGAGATCTTTTCTCGGCTACAATTAAGCTTTTTTTAGTTATTGTTTTTCATTGAGCCTATTATGTACTTTTTTTTTATCTTTCAATCAGTTATTGTTTTTCAGCTCCGCAATAAATTTAATCCTCCGAATCAATTTTCTTTGGTTTTTTTCCCCACCCCCTTCCTTTATACCCCCCCCCCCCCCCCACATACCACTAAAACCCCAAAATACCCTTAAAAACATATTTTTTTTAAATCGAAATTCCAATTGTATATACGTTTTGAATACGTATATACGATGGCTATTTGAATATACAATGGTTTTTTTATTTTTTTAATGATTTGTTTTAATTTTTTTAAAAAATGTTATAAAAAGGCTACTAAAAATTCGTTAAAGAGTCAAAACTAATAAAAAAAATTATAAAAACACCACTAAAAATCTAACAAAACCAAAATAAGTCTATACAAATTTTTTTAGATTTTTTGGAGACTATGAAAAATTAAAAAATTAATAAAAAATAGTAAACGATGGAATTTGGGAATTTGAGATCGCAAACCCGTAAAAAGTCTCTTCTACGGAAGTCATGCTCGTTGATTTTTTTTAGATTTAATGGATGTGGTTTCATTACGATCGGAATAGGTGCCTGAAAACCGATTTTTTAGCCTAAATTATTCGTTCGACGTATAACATCGTCACGTGTTAACGAACTACACACTAAACCTATTTTCAAGTCTAAATTATTCATGTCTAATTCATCTTTATTAAAAATATATAATTTTATTTTTTTAAATAATTTAATTAATTTTTATTTGACTAAAAAAACAAAAAAATATATAGGGATCGTATATACACCTCCAACTCGTATATACACCATCGTAGATACCATTTGGGGGTGTACATACGATGTGTAATTTTAATATTGTATATACCCCACAAGGCGTATATACGATTGGCCTTCAGTGACATCAATCGTATATACGCCTTGTGGGGGGTATATACGATATGACCAAAGTTTCAAGGTGGTATATATGTTCATTGAACATATATACTTGGTCTTAATTTTTAAAAAAAAAAAAACATTTGGTGGGGTATGGGGGAAGATGGCGGGGGTATAAAAAAAGGACCCATTTTCTTTTTTTAATTTTTCTCTCGATTATATATTAGATCGGCTATATATTAGGTTTATATATTTTGAATCAAAAGTGAAAAGTGGATGCCGTTATTAGGTTCACTTTCATCTCAAGGTTTCAATGATGATGGGTTGTCCATCAAATAAGGAGTATATGCCAACCGATGATGAACTTCTCCAAGATTTCCTCTATAACAAGGTTTACGATAAACCTCTACCTACCTCTCTCAAAGTTCTTGAATATGACTTATATGGTGAAAAGAATCCATGGGAGATTTGGGAAGACTTTAGAGATTCTCACTCCTATGGTGGAAAAGACATTTACTTTTTCACAACTTTGGAGAAAAAATCTGCAACTAGCTCACATTTGGTTCGTACCATTGGGATGGGTTCATGGGAAGGTGAAGACACTGGAAAAATTATAATTGCCAAAGATAGGAATCAACCACTTGGCTTAAAGAAACGTTTTCGTTTTGAGAAAAGTGATACTTACCATGATGGTGGATGGATCCTACATGAGTATAGTCTTCACGTATCTTTGATAAGTGCTTCTATGGAATCTATTATACATTAATAATTTAACCTTTCTTCGGTATCGCATTTATTTTAAATTGAATTGCTATGATAATCCTAAAAAAATTAATTTAATTTCTTTGTGGTTATTTTTTTCAGTACAAAGATATTCACTACAAAAAATGCTTGATTAGCGATGAATTAGCGATCAAAAATTTCCCTCGCAAAAAAACAAATTAGCAAGAGAAT
Organism: Oxytropis ochrocephala; assembly: GCA_020916435.1. Lineage (NCBI taxonomy): Eukaryota > Viridiplantae > Streptophyta > Magnoliopsida > Fabales > Fabaceae > Oxytropis > Oxytropis ochrocephala. The sequence goes on from CM037090.1 coordinate 38,964,930, forward strand.
TAGCGAGAGAATAAATTCCCTAGCTAAACGTCACCATTAGCGACGAAATTGAGGCAAGGCGCCAATTTGAAAATTTGGGCACGCAAATCTATGGTGGTTAGCGACGGAATTATAGGTCCTCGCTAAATCTCGACACTGATCATCACGACTTGGAAAAGATCTCGACTGCTGCACGCAAATCTATGGTGGTTAGCAACAAATGAATTATAGGTCACTCACTAATTCCCTCGCTAAATGTCTGTCATTTTTTTAAACTCCGAACCAAACACACTCTCTCTCATTTTTACTCTCTTTTATTCTCTCCCTCTTCTCTCTTCTCTCTTCTTCTCTTCCACTTTCCCACCAAACCACCACCACCACACCACCAACACATAGCTCTCTCTTTCTTCCACACCACCCCCACACTACCACCACCACCACCACCACATACATCTCACTCTCTTTCTCCCTTACTCTTCTCCTTCTCTCTCTACAACCACCACCACACTACCACCACCACCACCACCATTCACCACCACCATATAGATCTCTCTCACTCTCTTTCTCCCTTACTCTTCTCCTTATCCTTCTCTCTCTACCACCACTACCACACTACCACTACCACCACCAACACCACCACACCAACATTCTCACTCCTCTCTCTCTCTCTGGAAAGTTTGATGATGAGGATAATAATAATAATAATAATAATAATAATTTAACAATAATAATAATAATAACAATATATAGTAATAACAATAATAATAACCCTTTCCAGATTGAGAAGCGTGCCGGTCAGATTTGAGAAGTGTGCTGTCAGACTTAGCGAGGGAATTAGCCACGGAATAGTCCCTCGCTAATTAGCGACTGACACAATTTCCCTCGCCAAAGGGAATTAGCACTACGCCAGAATGGCTAAAAAAGAGCGCCACCATGAGCAGCGTTTTGCTTTAAAACGCCACCTATACCCAAACACGCTAACCCCATACCCAGCGTTTTTTAACAAACGCTGCATATTTGAAAACGAAATAGCTTAATATTCAGCGTTTTTTTATCAAACGCTGCGTATTTTGAACACGAGATAGCCACATACCCAGCGCTTTTTAGCAAACGCTGCATATTTGAAAACGAAATAGCTTAATATTCAGCGTTTTTTAGTAAACGCTGCGTATTTGAAAACGAAATAGGCACATACCCAGCGTTTTTTAGCAAACGCTGCGTTCTCCTTCGCACACGGTGCGTTCTCCCTCTCGTTTTCATTTCTCTTCTCTGAACCCTTACTCTCAGATCCTCCTCCTACGATTCCCAACAATGGAACCCAACCTAAATCCCTCATCTACAGTTCGTCTTCTTCTCTGAATGGTCTCCAGAGATCTTCTTCTCACACTCTTCATCTCTCGTGTTCTCCACACTCACTCTCTGAATCACTAAACCCTCTTTCTCTTCCTCTCGCCGTCATCGTTTTTTCGTTCTCTGAATTGCGATCTCTCTTTGTCTTCCTCTCACACATAACTGAATGAAAGAAAAAGAAATCTTCGAAACCCTCTTCCTCTCAGACTGGACTTCACTGCAGAGAAATCTTGGAAACCCTAAAGTTTTCGTTTGCGCTATCTTCCTCTTCCTCTCGCACTCTGACCTTCTTTATTTTGTTGTGGATTAATACTTCTCAACTCTTTTCAAATAGCAAATCACGGAGGCAAAAACAGGAGGCAAGCAAAAAGTTTTCAAGAAGGTAAGATTGGTTTATTAATTTGTAAAAATAATCTATGCTACTCTGCAGTAAAAATTTGTTTTAAATTGATTGTTAGCTACTTTAAAAATCTGATTGTGTTTGGTTGTAAAAACATGTTTGTCTCTCTAGCTCTTAGTTTGTGAAAATCTGTTTTTAACCAGGCATTTGTTGTGTTTGATAAAATGCCTAATAGAGTTTGATATGAATGATTGTGAGTTTGATTAAAATGAGCAATGTGATGAGATGATTATGTTTGTAAGTATGCCTAATATGAACAGTTGTTGTAGCGGGTAAAATATATTATATTACCTTAGAAGCGATTGATCTTTGGAAAAAACAAGATATATGAAGCCAAAATTTGGGTGAAGCCATGGGCCAACTTCAAGCGATTCAGGGGAATTATTTTGCTTTGAAGTCCATTATGCAGAGGTCCAACTCTCTGTCTCTCGTATAAACTTCTCGAGATTGTTCAAGCCAAGACCAAGGTGACAACTACACTTTATCTCATCAATTTCTCCCTTTCAAATTTTCAAAAATGTGTTCTTGGTTGAAGCATAAGCTTACAGAGAACAAGTTTGTGGAAATAGGCCAACAAGGTGTAAAGAGCAAGTTAAAGAAGCGTAAGGTAGATGAATGCTTGTTAATTGGTGGTTGTCAATTTGGGATTCTCAAGCTTTTGTTGTATTTGATGAAAGTTTGAAGTGATTGCTAATTTGTTTAGACTGATTTGCTTGGTAATCCGAGTAAATACTTTTATTGTGCTTGACTTCACTCCAAAAATAGTGTAGGGGTTGTGATTCTAGGACGAAATTTGAGTATTTTATAGTAAGCATGGCTCAATTGCAGCTTTATAGAAGATTGGTTGTGCTTCTCATTTGAGCTTGTGAAGTATGGTGAACTTTGTTGTGTGTTTGGTCGACAATTCTTTTGGCGAGACCTATGTGTGTCGGGCGTGTTATGTCATGACTTTATTCATCGAAATTCATCTCTTCATCTCTTCACTCTCCTTACTCTTAAACTCATTGTATTTTCTTTTGAAGTGAAGTTTATGTTTTGATTGCAGGCACTTCCCAATGTCTTCAACAATGTCTTTTCCTTTAATTACTTCTATCCTTTTTTGTTTTCTATCCAAGACAGGTATAATTACTATCTTTGTTATATCTTGTAGCAATTCAGTACCTTTCTTTGATAATAATTCTGCATTCCAAAAATAATAATATTCACACTTCTGCACAAATTCTCTGCAATCACTGGATTATATGGTTTGCTTTTGAATTTCTCTTAGCACTAACAGTTCAAAGTTGTTCTCTGCTAATCATGCATCATTGGTGTTCAAATTGAGCAACTTTATTTGTTTTATCTCTTTGTATTGTATGGTAACCACAATTATTTGGCTTGAATATTATAGGCATTTTTAGAACATGGCATGCCTGAAAGTCCTGAAATGGTCAGAGTAATCGATGCGAAGGTACAATAATGTCTCTAATATTTCTCTAGACATTTAAGTGTCCTGTAAAGATTATACAATAGATAAACATTCAAGTTGACTAAAACTTGGCAATGCTTGTGTTAGGCAACAATAGTAGTGGGAGGTCACATGCTCAAGGCAATTACAATAGAGCACTTCATCTTGAGACTTCCTTATCACATGAATTTTGTAAGTGCATAATCTACTCTTTGCTTGCGCTTTTAAACGTTGCGGTTTTTCTAGTTTTTTGAAGTCCTTGTCATGCTTTGTAGATTACCATTCATTCCTTGATTTTCATCTTTACTTCCTGCGACAGACTTGTTCAAAAGCTGCGAAAAACGATGAGATGAAAGCGCAAAGCATATTTGGTTTGGAATGGAATGAGCCATTGGTTACATTTGCACTATCATGTGGAAGCTGGTCTTCACCTGTGGTATGTTTGTTTCTCAAAAACCAGTGTTTGGATATCTGTGTCCGTGTCGTGTCCGGTATCTGTATCTATGTCAGTGCTTCATAGCTCGCTGGTAGGATCAACAAAGATGTTAGTAATAGTATTGTTAATGTTACATGCTCTAATTCTTTCTTTTGTGAGTAAATTCATAAATCTATGCATTTCTTTGGTTAGTTGAATTGATGGAACAAATCAATATTTGATTGTTATGAAGGTAAGAGTATACACAGCATCACAAGTTGAATGCCTTCAGCTACCTGTAGAACTGAGAAAAGAAGCAGTTGAATGCCTTGAAAGAAGGGGAAGACAACCTCTTTCAAAGATGGTACAAATGATGCCATATGACTTCAGTTTCAGGTTGCTTTTACACCAAAAACACAGTGAGAGGTGGATTTTTGTATATTTGATAGTTCACACAGAAAGTACATAATCAATAGCATGTGATTTTTCATATGGTAAAAGATTTTGATCTTTTTTGGACACTTACAATCAGTCCTTAGCATTGCTTTTGTGAGAAATAATAATAAGATAGATAGAAATGCCAATTTCTTACAAATCAAGAATTGTCTGCTTTATACATGTTATACTACAAGTAACAAATTGTTTGGGATTTTAGATTTATCAAAACAAAGATTTTGCAATGATATAGTTGAACCGAACTAAAGAGTAAAAATTAGTATTCAAGCAATAGATGCTTAGATTAGCAATGGAAATTGGTTAATAGAGTAGTTAAGTTAGTTATTCACATTTGCTTCGAATATTGGTTAGTGCATATAAACCATTTTGTAATTATTTTCTAGACACAATAATGAGAATCGTGAGCATATGTTTCTCCTTCTCTTCTCTGTTTCTCTATATGGTATGAGGATAATTTCCTATCTTCCACAACTCGGTTAAAGGTGTTGATAATAATTTCATTGTAAGTTAAGGGAGAAGTTGCCAAAGAAAGGGAAAACAAGAGATAAAAGCCGAGTGAAAGAAACCATGGTTGTGGTTGTTTGGAAGACAGAGACTAATTACATTGCGATGGAGATGATGATTAGTGCATCATGTGCTTGTCTTCAAGGATTGGAGCAATTGATGAAAATAATAATGTAATGAGTTGAACTTGTTACTTTTATTTTTGGGTTTCTGTTGCTATGTTTGTAAGAATAATGTAATGAGCGATTGATGAAAATAATAATGTATGATTTAATTTTTGGATGTATTTTGGATGTATGATTTAATTTTTTTATGATGTATGATTTAATTCAGGTTTTAAATACAACAAATTCATAGATATCACTATTAAAAATATTTTGGATGTATGATTTAATTTTTTTGTTGCAAATATAAAATGGAAAATACACAAAAAGCGAAAAAAAAAAAAAATTTAGACAATATTCAGCGCTTTTAATGAAGCTACTGGGTATTTAGTAACACAAATAGGCAATATTCAAATAGCTTTTGAAGCGCTGCGTATAAGGGGAAATATTCAGCGCTTTTTTACAAATGCTGCGTATCTCGGAAGGCAATGGGGCTATATTCGCGCTTTTTAAAAGCGCCTGCGTATTTGGGAGGACGCATTGGAAATATTCAGCGCTTTTTAAAAAGCGCTGCGTATTTGGGAGGACGCATTTCAAATATTCGCTTTTAAAAAGCGCCATGTATCCGGGAGGACGTGTTTTGCAATGGGTGGCGCTTTTTAGGAAGCGCGCCCATTGTTGGAGTGAATACCAGCCAATTACGCTCACGCTCAAAAACGCTGCCCATGGATGAAAAAAAACGCCCCCCATCTACTAGATCTGTTGTAGTGTAGCGAGGAGGATATTAGCGATCGAACTGATCCCTCGCTAATTCCCTCGCTAATGGCAATTAGCGACGAAATTGGACATTTTAGCCACTGATATTTCCCTCGCTAAATCCAATGTTTTTTGTAGTGATTGTTCTATGCAGATTTAGGAAAAACGTACTACGGGGAAAGGATTTGAGAAATACTTCTGAAACTAAACATAGGAGAACTATGGTGGTTATTGAACCAATAGATTCGACCAAAATTGTAAGTATCACGCTATATATTTATAAATATTACTAGATGTAGATATTACTATTGTTTACTTTTTAGTATTGTTTTCCCTTTTATCATATTATTGATGTCTAATATTCATTAGTTTTGTCTATGACAAATTCACGTCGGTGAACCTAGTTACTCACGTGTTTACTCAGTGTTGCTTATCTATATATACTCACATTGGTTCTTTTTTTATATGTAGACGGAATGGTCATAATCACTAAAAACTCACACACGCAATTGTAAGGTCCTGGGTTCGAACCCGATACATGGTATCCAGTCTAACAATTTCGACAATTGTTAATTGAACTACGGATAATGATACCGTTATTTTAATTATTAAAAACCATGTTTTTTTCATTGCAATGGTACTATTAGTTTTTGGTGTTAATGATGCTAGGCTAATTGGGTTTTAATAATACTATATCAATTATCGGGAAAAAATGTGAGCATAAGAAAGAAGAAGATGATGGTGTGAGAAACAGGATTTGGATCCTCTCATACAACTCTCTCTCAATCACTCTCTACACTCTCTAACTCTCTCTCTTAAAATACATAAAATAATATATATATATATATATATATATAAGTGAGAGAAAAAGTAAGAGAAATGATATAAATTTAAGAGAGAGATAGAGAGTGTAGGGAGTGTTTGAGAGAGTGTTGAATGAGAGGATCTAAATGCTGAGAAACACTAGACAAAGATAGTTCTAGGAGTCGCAGTTGCCACTAAATCGGCGAGTATTGTGCTATTTTTTTAATGTAAGTATTGTGCTATATTTGTAGATGTTGTTTATTTTGATTTTTTTATTTATTTTAGATCACAATCGATATATACCAAATCCACTAAAATTTGATTTCGATTATTTTGGTTGTTCTCTTGCGTTCTCATTTTGTAGGACAACAATGATGCCTGCTTAGGGAAATTTTTTTTATCAAAAATCAGCAAAGCAGCCAAATGATGAAGAGAAGAAGAGCAAGTTGATTGAAACTCCTACTAAAGAAGAATGCGAATGTAATGAAGAAGAAGATGTCAATAATATGCCAGCTTGGTTGAAGGGTTTTGCAAATGAATTGAGGATGGTTAACGGTGAAAAGTTGATTAAAGAGGAAGAGATTCAATTGGACCCACACGAATTTAACAAAGAGTTATATTGTTGGAACGTATTGATAGTAAGTACATGAAAATATGCTAGCTAGTAAACAGTAGTTCAAGGACAACTTATTCATTGTATTCGTTGGTTTAACTAGCATGACTCATTTACTTAATGATGCTCTAGTTAAGTTTTTATCCTTTCCTTTATGTTCAGGAAAAAAATATATTTTTTTGGTAAATCAAAGTATCTCCTATTCAAGTATTCATGAAAAAATCCTTTTAAAGATCGAGATTCATTTAAGGGGTTGACCTCTCCCACCAGATACTTTTCAATACGCGTCGGCCAAGGATCTCGAACTCATTACCAAATAGTTAAGGAGTCCTAGTATTTACCACTTATACTGTACCATATTGGTAAGAAAAAAATATTTTATCCTTTCCTTTTGATGTCTTTTCTTAATTAGTTAATTAAAATACATTTTTCGTCCTTTAAGTTAAGTGGACCAACTAAATAACTTAAAGGACAAAAAGTACATTTTAGTCTTTTATCTATACCTTAACTAGTAGTATACTCGCATGTGCACAAGTGACCACATGTTCTTTTTTTTTTTACAACATGTGGTCTTTATATAAATAGATTCAAACAACATTCATTTAGTTCTTTCAAATCAGGCCCCGCTCGAGGTGGTTTTCTGTGTTGAAATTTTCAAAAACCAAAACTCTCTTTTGAGTTTTAAGAATTTCAAAAAACCAAAATTTACAGTACGTAAATAAATTTTAAAAACAATAAAAATAAATATTCATCATAAAACCATCTTAGTCAAAACAATATTTAACATTAGATTTGAAAGAAAATTAAAATATTATACATATATAATGTATTTATTTAGTGATAATTTAATAATATTGGTTGAAAGTAGTAGTTATCAAAAGATGCTTATCGGAATGGTAATCAGTGGTGGTTAGAGTGTTATGGTGGTGGTGGTGGTCTTCGTAGTTGTAGTTAATGGAGGTGACTAGTGGTGGTGAAATTGTTGGTTGGCGGTGGTCGCAGTCATGATCGGTGGTGGTCAAAGTAGTGGTCGGTGCAGTGGTCGGAGTGATGACCAGTGGTGGTTGGCAGTGGTCGGAGTATTAGTCAAAGATTGGGGTGATTTTTCAAATTTATTAATTTTGTCAATTTGACCCTCATATTTTTTTTAAGACACGAATCAGCCACTTGGCTAACAGAAACGTTTTCGTTTTGAGAAGAGTGACACTTACCATGATGGTGGATGGATCTTGCATGAGTATAGTCTTCACGTATCTTTGATAACTGGTTCTATGGTATCTATTATACATTATTACTCTGGCTTTTATTTGGCATTGCACGTATTTAAAAATTAATTTGCTTTGATCGATACTTCACCAAAAATTAATTTTCTTTGAGACTATTGTTTCTTGCAGGGAAAATTTAGCGTTCTATGCAGATTTAGGAAAGGGTTTTATTTTTCTCACCCCCCTCCTTCCCTATCTCACCCCCATATTTCAAAAAATGTCAAGAATACCCCTGCGTTTTAAAAAAAAATTAAATTAAATTTTTCGGAATTACCTCAAAATAAGGTAATTCCGGTTCAAAAAAAAATTAAACTTTCGGAATTACCTATAAAAAAGGTAATTCCGGTTCATAAAAAATAAAAAATTTCGGAATTACCTCTAAAAAAGGTAATTCCGAAATTTGTATTTTTTTAAAGTTTATATATTAAATTATTATTTAAACGCGTTTTATTTTAGAAATATGATACGAACGGATTACGATTTAAATAAGAAGACGTCAAAATATATAAAATGACCAACATAAAAAAAATATAATGTACAAATACAACTACTATGGGTCCAAAATGTTTAACAATGACTGAAAATAAGCACGTGAAGTGGGTGAACGGGCGACATCTAAGGCATCCCGGTCAATGCAAATGCTCTCTCGCACCTCTCCTCATATGTCTCGGGACAACAGGCTCTGATGATATGGTGGATCCCGAGCCGCTCTCGCTGTGGCTCGCTCTGCCGCGTGGCTCGCACCGAGTAAGACGCACTCGTTACTGACCGTACTCAAGGAAGGTAATCGTGGATCGCACTTCGCCGTGGTAGCCCGCCACTCTACTAGCTCGCAAAAAGTCCGCGCCCGACTGATACATCAAGAACCCTCGTATGATCTCGTCCGCGCAGAGGAACATTACCCGAAATGGGTGGAAGAGGATCCTCTGTACCCACCCGAATCGCCAACGCACTGCGTCGCATGTAGGGAACAACATCGCCGCCCCAAAGCAACCACCTCAGAAATGATATGTTCGACAAAGGAACATACCGCTGTGGTCATCATAAGGGGTGAGGATGACATCCCCAGTACCGAGAGCATCTATCCGCGCCTCTAAAGTCCACCAACTTTACTTTATCCAACTTCTTGTTCCCACCGTGGTGGCGTGGTCGATGCGTCCTAGCTAACACTTTCCGACCAACGACGGTGGGAAAGTGCTCGAGATCCAAAGATCAAATAGTTAAATTAAAAAATAATCAGTTATTAATATATGAGTAATTAAATTAAAAGCTTTAAATTAAAAAAATAAATAAATGATTACCTGGAGCAGTGTCGCGTATCCGCCGAACTGCTTGGTCGAATAAAAGACCCCTTTCGTCAGCTGGGTGTAGAGGTAACTAAGAGAAGCTATACCCCAAGACCACTGGCCACACTGCCAAGATCTCCGGGCGTATACATACACCTCACGGGCACTAATGTGTGACTCTTGTCGGCCGAATGGTGGTGCCTAACAGAAGAGCATGTAGCACCGCGGCACCGCTTCATAAGCTCTCTGTGCCATGTTCTCCCTGTAGGCGTCCTCTACACAGGAGATCCTCAGATACTGCCCCCTGTTATCCTTAAGCTCCTGGATGACAGTAGCCTGATCCATGCCCAAACGATCCACAGCCATGTGAAGAGCCTGAACAGAATCAAAATATGGGTGGTGGTCCAATGGGGTGCCATCCAGCGGCAAGTGGAGCAGCACGGCCACATCATCCAAGGTGATCATCATCTCCCCGGGGCATGTGGAATGAACAGTCTCTCGGGATGCCACCTCTCCACAAAAGCGTATATCAACTCATGGTTGATTGCCCCCAGAGGTGTGATGTCCAACTCAGAAAGCTTAGCCAGACGCAACCAGTGCTCTACCTGTGGGTGGTGCTCTGTAGGTCTAACTCTAGGAATCTTCTGGCCGTGAGATACAACCTTTAGTTTCCGAGGCTGAAAATTAAAATTAAAATTAAACCATACGTTATTAAAAATAAGTAATTAATTGTTGTTAAGTAAAATTAAAATAAAAAATTAATTACCTCGCCTCTATCTATCCAGGACGCGCAATGCGTATCCCAGTGTAAATATAAGGGTGTGTGCTCCACAGCTGGGGCAGGTTGAACCTCCTCCTCCTCAACCTCCTCCTCCTCAACCTCCTCCTGAACCTCCTCCTCCTCCTCCTGATGCTGACCCTCATCCTCCTGCTCCTCCAAAGCCTCCCAACCGTCATGATACATCTCTGGGTGCTCCTGTTGGTGCCGCATATGGTACTCATAATCAGGGTGGTCTTGTATCCGCTGCTCATACCGGGGCTGAGGCTGAGGCTGAGGCTCAGGCTCAACCATCTCTACCACTCGCACGCGGGCTCTCGTGCCTCGGCGCCGTAAGCATGCCCAGCAGCCTCGAGCCTCGTGTAAAGTGTCCGAGAATGAGTATCGCTACTACTCGCCTCCCGCAATCACGTGCTCGCCGTCGTACCGCGGGTGTCGCTCCAAGACTCGCCGCTTCTACGTTGTCCGATCGTCTACTCGCCATCGCTCAAAAAATAAATGTAATTAGAAAATATTAAAAATTGAAAAAAAAAATTAGATTTTCGGAATTACCTAGTAATTCCGAAAAGAATTTCGGAAATACCTCAGAAGTGAGGTAATTCCGGTTCATATTTCTGAACCGGAATTACCTCCCTTCTGAGGTATTTCCGAAATTCTTTTCGGAATTACTAGGTAATTCCGAAAAACCCATTCGAATTTACTTACTTTTCCGAAATTATGAAATGTGAAATGTGAAATGTGATTTTTGTAAATTTTCAGGGGTATTTTTGTCCATTTTGGATATTATGGGGGTGAGATAGGGAAGGAGGGGGGTGAGAAAAATAAAACCCTTTAGGAAAAATGCACTGTGGGGTAAGGATTTGAGAAATACTTCTCAAACCAAACAAATGAGTATTGTAGTGGTTATTGAACAAGTAGATGCCACCAAAATTGTAAGTATTGCGCTATATATTTATAAATATTACTAGATGCAGATATTACTAAGTTTACTTTTCAGTATTTTTTTCCTAATTGGTACGCAATATTCATTAGTTTTGTCGATGACAAATTTACGCCGGAGAACCTGATTAGTGATGTGTTTACTCAGAGTTCTGGTCCATATATTCTCCCCTCGCAATAGAATTTTTTTGTCACACTTCATACTCGAACTTAAAACCTTAATTTAGATGAGATCGAAACCCAGTTACCCCTTCGAACTAACTTTTTCATTATTAACAATCATAGTCTTTTGTCAAAAAAAATAAATTAAGTATTATCATTCATGTGTTAATTGTTTCGTTCTTCTTTTTTTGAAAATAAATTGTTTGGCTCTTTTCAAACCATATATTAATCTACTTTTAACTGCTTCCATTTATTTTATTTTTTTAATAAGCAAATTAATTTTATTGATAGGGGAAGGCACAAGGAATACTCTGCCCATGTTGTTACAAGAGGTGGGAAGGGGGGCTCATTAAAAACCTCTTAAACTCATTGGGAAAAAGACCCAAATAGGAAAGGAGTACCTCAAACAACATTATTGTTCGAGTTTACAAAGTTACAGAAATTCATGTTTGTTGTGTTTGTTACAACATAAGAACAACACGCTTAAAATACTCCTAAAACTCCTCCTCCTAGCATGAGCCAACTACCCCTCACCCATTACGGCGTTCTTCTTTGGGTATTTAACATCACCATCTCCGCCTCACCATCAGTACCATACGATTTCTTCCAAAGCTGATCCTCCAATCTTAAGTTTATGCAGTACGCCTTACTTCCAAAGCCTCTTCAAATTTGATTAAGAATGCTTAATGGCGAGGAGCGCCATCTTGCAAAAGAGATGCAGATGTTTCTACCTGCCCTTTCATTGAGCCCTTGCCAAGAGAAAACAACCCCTATTGAAAATGATTTCCACTACAACTTTCCTTTAAAAACCACATCATTCCTTGCTCCCCACAATATTCAAGTCACAACTAACCATATTATGTATCTGATTTTCTTCTTTAACCCGAAAGACAACTACCATGATATAAGAAATGATCTAGAGGCTCGCTTAATACAGAGTCACGAGCCATGTACCAACCTTCTTCCAAAAACTACAGCTGCGATTTTGCATTGGAAGAATAGGTAACTTACTGATTCTTCTTCTTTAATGCATAACGGGCAACAACTATTAAGATGATGATCGATAATTCCTCGAGCAATTAGACTATTTTTTTTCGAACAAAATTTATCATGCCACTGACATAAAGTAATATATGAAGCTAATTACATCAATAATCAAATGTCTGAGTAAAGAAAGAAGAAAGAAACAAAACAAAAACAAGGGTATAAATACAAAGGCGTAGTCCTTCCAAATATGATGATGTGGGAAATAGCAAGGGACATGATGCTCTCATTGTATAATTAACGTGGGTGTGGAACAAACCCTGATGGGAATGTGAAGAGTAGATTGGAAACAAATCTTTCTTGTGGAAATTTGTTTTAAAGAGCATCAAGCTCTAATTTCTTGTAGAAATAGAATGACCAGAAATTTGAGTACCATCGCTAGTGGAAAGCAGATACTGACTATTCAAGTCATCGAAAGCTCTACTCCGTGAAGAGTACATTGAAAACAAATCTTTCTGAATGATCCATCTCCTCCAATCATCTCGTTTCTCTATTTTTTCGCCCCGCACTTCAACGACACGAGAACTTTGAACAGCGTTTAATACAGTCTGAATATCTTGAGTCATATGTTGCACTTTGTGGAAGCTTGCTACAAAATATATCGAAACCCAGCCATGGTCATCGATATGAGTCCTTAAGTAATCATCTCGTTTCTCTATTTTTTCGCCCCGCACTTCAACGACACAAGAACTTTGAACAGCGTTTAATACCGTCTGAATATCTTGAGTCATATGTTGCACTTTGAACCGCGTCGCGACCGAGGCTAAAAATTTTGTCATCGCGTCGCGACTGAATCGCATCACGTCGCGATGGTCTGCAGATTTGACAGCAATTTAAGTGAAAAATCAGATTTTTTGGTATTCTTCTTGGAGGCGAAAATAGGGTTTGGAGCTGCGAAAAAGAGCAAGAGTGGGAGCTTCTCTACACTTGGGAACAAGGAATTGAAGGATCGGAATTATCTTTAATTCTGTTCCTCCCGAATCGGAAGGAATGTTGTTGGTAAAAAAGGAAAAAAAACACCCGTTTTTTCTTTTTCATTGCAACCGTACTATTAGTTTTTGGTTTGTTGCTTCTTCATAAAAATAAAAAAATATTTTCCCCTCCTTTTAATATAAAAAATTCTTTGGTTTATGAATATGATTTCTTCTTTCGTTTAATTATATTATAATTATAATTTAACATGTTTTTATTGTTCGTATAAACTGTATGATTTAGATTTACAAGATTTTTTTTTGGTACATTCTTCAAACAAAGTGTATTAAGTAGTAAATCAATGATGTTGGTAAAAAAAGTCATTCAATAATTAATGATTAAAAAAAATCAATACATCAATCACTCTAAAGTTAAACTTTGATTATACACGTCAAAAAGAAAGTTAAACATTGATTATAATAAATTAAAGAGTAAATTATATCATACATGTTGTTGAGTTGGATGACTCAAAATTGCAATTTAATTTTAATCGCATGTTTTAGGTAAGTCATATATCTATATTATCTCATATTTATTTCATAGAATTAGTTTGTTTAAATTATTATCTTCTAGAATTAGTTTCCTTATTTATAGATTTGTTTAATAGTTTCTCCATTTAAGTAGGATTAGGAGCCTTGTATCCCTATAAATATGGATTAGTAGTTACTACTTTTTTGTATCACATATAATCCATATATAATTATATCATAGAAATATCATACTCAAAATCTAATATCTGATCTTCTCTTAAAATAAAATTACCCAACACATATTCTATTGATAATTATTCAGTTCTTAATTTGGTATTTGTTCTCTTGCGTTCTCATTTTGTAGGACAACAATGATGCCTGCTTAGGGAAATTATTTTATCAAAAATCAGCAAAGCAACCAAATGATGAAGAGAAGAAGAGCAAGTTGATTGAAACTCCTACTAAAGAAGAATGCGAATGTAATGAAGAAGAAGAAGAAGAAGATGTCAACAATATGCCAGCTTGGTTGAAGGGTTTTGCAAATGAATTGAGGATGGTTAACGGTGGAAAGTTGATTAAAGAGGAAAAGATTCAATTGGACCCCAACGAATTTAACAAAGAGTTATTGTTGGAACGTTTTGATAGTAAGCACATGAAAAATGGATAAATATATACTAGCTAGTAAACAGAGTAGTTCAAGGACATTTTATTCATTGTATTTGTTGGCTAGCATGACTCATTTACTTAATGATGCTCTAGTTAAGTTTTTTTGTTGACCAAGATGCTCTAGTTAAGTTTTTATCCTTTCCTTTATCTTAAAGAATTTTTTTTTCCAGTAAACCAAGGTATTCCTGAGACTAATCCCCCTAGGTACTGAGATACATTTAAGGGGTTGACCTCTCCCACTGAGTATTTTTTTCGTACACACCGACTAGAGATCGAAATGGTTAAGGAACCCAAGTATCTTTCAAATTAGGCCCCGCTTAGGGTGATTTTCTGTTTTGAAATTTTCAAACACTAAAACTAGATTCTATTTTGAGTTTTAAGAATTTCAAAAATCAAAATTAAATTCAGTACGTAAATAAATTTTCAAAACAATAAATATAAATATTCATCTTAAAATCATCTTAATCAAAACAATATATAACATTAGATTTGAAAGAAAATTAAAACATTACAAATATATAATGTTTTTTTAACCAAAGAAAAATGAAGACAAAAAAGATACGAAGGGGGGACTAGACCAAAACCCAATGCAAGAAAGCAAAACGGCCAAACTAAAGTAAAAAAGAACAAAAACACGGGTAAAAAAATCAAAAACAAAACCACATCAAAATGATTCAGAAACAGAATTAGCTTTTGAACGAGTATTGTATCCAACAACCAACTTCTTTAGTTGTCTTAATTTCTTCTTTTGAGTCTTGCACTACAAAAAAATGCTGATTAGCCAGGGAATTATGCGAAGGTAATTTCTCTCTCCTCAGACCTCTTTTTGACGATCCAAACGGTGAAAGTGAGAAAAACGAAAATTGTGTTCTCTAAACGGGAATTGCTTTTCTATCTCATTTTAGTCCCATATCGCTTGAGAGAAACAAGAGCTCTCTAGCAATTGGCTATAAAAGAGGTTGAGAGGTGAAGATTTGGGGTGGGGGATCATTGGCGGGTTAAGTGATATTTTAAGTCAAGCCTTTGCGGCCCATTTCACTAAAAGCCTATCTTTGATCATTTAGTACGTTTTGAGTATGTTTTCCGGTTCTCAAAGCGATTTTTGCGGTTTTGGGTCAAAATGGACCAGACGGGAGCCAGTGTCACGGTTGACCTGGTCAGACTGCTTGGTCCGGTTCGGCATTCATCGTGTTAAGGGTAGCTGTCCTAGGACAGATGTACTAGGGGTGTAGTGGAATTAGGTTTCCACCCTTCTCTATGCATAACCGACTCCCGAATCCAACCTAGTTTTCGCAGACCAAATGACTTTCAATTAGGTTTTTCTCAATTTTCCTATTTTAAATAAATTGGGTGGCGACTCCTCAAATAATTTATTTTTGAGCCATCAACGCCGGGATCACGATCCCGATCACGACAGATCGAGATGTACATCTTATCAAACCCACAACACCGGTTTAAGAGACCCGAGTTGTACAGCTTGGTCCTAAACCCTCCAAAAAAGTAAAATCCAATCAACAATTTAACCTTTTTCTCTCAAACTTATTTTCTTAATCTAATCAATTCTTTTTTCCTCTAACCACTATTTTCAATAAAAATAATAAAAATGGGTTTGATCGAGATGTACATCTTATCAATTCAAGCAACACCGGTTTAAGAGACTCGAGTTGTACAACTTAGATCTTAAACCCCTTCAAAATTAAAATCAATCAAACAACAAATTTTCTAAGAAACTACGTGACTTTTGAGTCCCATTCAAATATATATATATATATATATATATATATATAGAGAGAGAGAGAGAGAGAGAGAGAGAGAGAGAGAGAGAGAGAGAGAGAGAGAGAGAGCAATAATTAAAAATATATTTTAAATAGTTATTTTAAATTTTACAATGATAGATAGATTACTTATTTTAAAATTTGATTTTATTGTTTATTTTTAGATATCAGTTTTTTAAACGGCTATCTTCAAAAAAAAATTGAAAATCAAATCTTTAAAAAAATAATTTAACGGATATCTTCACATTAACGGCTTGCCTACAATTTCGTAGTTATTGTTATCACTTTAAAAAGTGTACAAGTTATTGTTATTACTTCAAACTATATATATAGAGAGCACAGGTATAAAAGTTTATTAAACAAAAGTAAGAAGTTTATGCCCCACACATGATGTTATCAAGTTCTCATTCATTAGATCATATGATTTCCCCAAGTAAAGAGTATATACCCACAGATAATGAACTTCTCCAAAGCTTCCTCTATAACAAGATTCACAATAAACCTCTACCTACCTCTATCAATGTTCTTGAATATGACTTATACGGTGGTGAAAAGAATCCTTGGGAAATTTGGGAAGAGTTTAGAGATTCTCACTCCTATGGTGGAAAAGACCTTTACTTCTTCACAACCTTAAAGAAAGAAAAATCTGCAACTAGTTCACGCTTGGTTGTACCATCGGGTTGGGTTCATGGGAAGGCGAAGATACGGGAAAAATAATAATCGCCAAAGACACAAATCAGCCACTCGGCTTAAAGAAACGTTTTCGTTTTGAGAAGAGTGATACTTACCATGATGGTGGATGGATCTTGCATGAGTATAGTCTTCACGTATCTTTGATAACCGGTTCTATGGTATCTATTATACATTATTACTTTGGTTTGGCCTTGCATATATACAAAAATTAATTTGTTTTGATACTATTGTTTCTCCAGGGCAAAGATATTGTTCTATGCAGATTTAGGAAAAATATACTACGGGGCAAGGATTTGAGAAATACTTCCCAAACCAAACAAAGGAGAACTGTGGTGGTTATTGAACAGTTAGATGCAACAAAAATTGTAAGTACCTATAGTACTGTGTTTTCTTTTCAGTATTTTTTTCCCTTTTCAGTGTTTACTCGGCATTGTTGGTCCGTGTATTCACCCCTCTTAATAGAGTTTTTTTGCCACACTTAAGACTCCAACTTGAGAATAATTAATTAGATGAGATCGAAATCCAATTACCCCCTTGAACTAACATTTTCATTATTAGCATTCATAGTTTTTTATCAACAAAAAAAAGTTTGATTAAATCGCAAATGATAAAAATGTTGTTTATGGACATGCGGTTGTCGGGTTCGTCCCCCCGGTGTCGATCCTTGATTTTTGAAAATAAATTGTTTGGCTCTTCTCAAACCACATATTCCCACTTATCTTTAATTTTGTTCCTCCCGAATCGGAAGGAATGTTGTTGGTAAAAAAGGAAAAAAAACACACGTTTTTTCTTTTTCATTGCAACGGTACTATTAGTTTTTGGTTTATTGCTTCTACATAAAAAAAATATTTTCCCCTCCTTTTAATATAAAAAATTCTTTGGTTTATGAATATGATTTCTTCTTTCGTTTAATTATATTATAATTATAATTTAACATGTTTTTATTGTTCGTATAAACTGTATGATTTAGATTTACAAGATTTTTTTTTGGTACATTCTTCAAACAAAGTGTATTAAGTAGTAAATCAATGATGTTGGTAAAAAAAGTCATTCAATAATTAATGATTAAAAAAAGTCAATACATCAATCACTCTAAAGTTAAACTTTGATTATACACGTCAAAAAGAAAGTTAAACATTGATTATAATAAATTAAAGAGTAAATTATATCATACATGTTGTTGAGTTGGATGACTCAAAATTGCAATTTAATTTTAATCGCATGTTTTAGGTAAGTCATATATCTATATTATCTCATATTTATTTCATAGAATTAGTTTGTTTAAATTATTATCTTCTAGAATTAGTTTCCTTATTTATAGATTTGTTTAATAGTTTCTCCATTTAAGTAGGATTAGGAGCCTTGTATCCCTATAAATATGGATTAGTAGTTACTACTTTTTTGTATCACATATAATCCATATATAATTATATCATAGAAATATCATACTCAAAATCTAATATCTGATCTTCTCTTAAAATAAAATTACCCAACACATATTCTATTGATAATTATTCAGTTCTTAATTTGGTATTTGTTCTCTTGCGTTCTCATTTTGTAGGACAACAATGATGCCTGCTTAGGGAAATTATTTTATCAAAAATCAGCAAAGCAACCAAATGATGAAGAGAAGAAGAGCAAGTTGATTGAAACTCCTACTAAAGAAGAATGCGAATGTAATGAAGAAGAAGAAGAAGAAGAAGATGTCAACAATATGCCAGCTTGGTTGAAGGGTTTTGCAAATGAATTGAGGATGGTTAACGGTGGAAAGTTGATTAAAGAGGAAAAGATTCAATTGGACCCCAACGAATTTAACAAAGAGTTATTGTTGGAACGTTTTGATAGTAAGCACATGAAAAATGGATAAATATATACTAGCTAGTAAACAGAGTAGTTCAAGGACATTTTATTCATTGTATTTGTTGGCTAGCATGACTCATTTACTTAATGATGCTCTAGTTAAGTTTTTTTGTTGACCAAGATGCTCTAGTTAAGTTTTTATCCTTTCCTTTATCTTAAAGAATTTTTTTTTCCAGTAAACCAAGGTATTCCTGAGACTAATCCCCCTAGGTACTGAGATACATTTAAGGGGTTGACCTCTCCCACTGAGTATTTTTTCGTACACACCGACTAGAGATCGAAATGGTTAAGAACCCAAGATCTTTCAAATTAGGCCCCGCTTAGGGTGATTTTCTCTGCTTTGAAATTTTCAAACACTAAAACTAGATTCTATTTTGAGTTTTAAGAATTTCAAAAATCAAAATTAAATTCAATGACGAATAAATTTTCAAAACAATAAATATAAATATTCATCTTAAAATCATCTTAATCAAAACAATATATAACATTAGATTTGAAAGAAAATTAAAACATTACAAATATATAATGTTTTTTTAACCAAAGAAAAATGAAGACAAAAAGATACGCAGGGGACTGCACTCAAACCCAATGCAAGAAAGCAAAACGGCCAAACTAAAGTAAAAAAGAACAAAAACACGGGTAAAAAAATCAAAATCAAAAACAAAACCACATCAAAATGATTCAGAAACAGAATTAGCTTTTGAACGAGTATTGTATCCAACAACCAACTTCTTTAGTTGTCTTAATTTCTTCTTTTGAGTCTTGCACTACAAAAAAATGCTGATTAGCCAGGGAATTATGCGAAGGTAATTTCTCTCTCCTCAGACCTCTTTTTGACGATCCAAACGGTGAAAGTGAAGACGATCCCACTCTCTCTCATTTACTCTCTTCTTCTCTTCCACTCTCTTCTTCTCTTTTCTTCTCTTCCACCACCACACCACCACCACCAACCACCACCACCACTCTCTTTTCTTCTCTTCCACCACCACACCACCACCAACCACACTACCACCACCACCACCACCACCACATAGAGGATTAAAATATTAAATATAAAAAAGCATTTTTAAAATATTTTAATATAAAAAAACGCATTTTATAAAAAATTAAATAAAAAAATTAGTTTAAATAAAAAATTAAATATATATAATAGTTTTTAAATATTAAGAATTAGTTTTGTAAAAAAAATTAAATAAAAAAGCGCATTTTTAAATATTAAGAATTAGTTTTTAAAAAATTAAATAAAAACGATTTTATAAAAAAAAAAAAATATAAAAAAAAGTATTTTTAATATATTTTTTAAAAAATATATATAATAGATTATCATGGAATTTCAAACAAGAATTCATCTGGCGATTTATCGGCGAATTTTTAGCTGATAATTCTTGGCCGAATTTCGGCCACTAAATCCGCCAAGAATTATCGGTGAAAATCACCAAGAACTGCATACCGCGAGCGCGTTTTTACGGTGATTCATCGGCGGACTAAATCCGCCAGTAAAGTGCAATTTCTGGCTGATTTATACCATTACTGGGGGATTGAGTTAGCCAGTAATACAATGAATTCTTGTAGTGGTTTGAGAAAAATGGACCCAAAATCTGCAAAAATATTGCGAAGGCAATTCTCTCTCCTCAGACCTCGTTTTGACGATCCGAATGGTGGAAGTGAAGATATATGTTTCACGAACCTACTGTCAAAAATTAAAGATGATCCAACAGTTAACGAATCCAGAATCGCATTTTTACAGTGACAAGTTTGAGAAAAACGAAAATTGTGTTCTCTAAACGGGAATTGCTTTTCTATCTCGTTTTAGTCCCATATCGCTTGAGAGAAACAAGAGCTCTCTAGCAAGTGGCTATAAAAGAGGTTGAGAGGTGAAGATTTGGGGTGGGGGATCATTGGCGGGTTAAGTGATATTTTGAGTCAAGCCTTTGCGGCCCATTTCACTAAAAGCCTATCTTTGATCATTTAGTACGCTTTTGAGTAGGTTTTCCTGCTCTCAAAGCGATTTTTATGGTTTTGGGTCAAAATAGACCGAGACGGAGCCGTGTCACGGTTGACTGGTCGATCGCTTTGGTCCTGGCTTCGGCATTCATCGTGTTAAGGGTAGCTGTCCTAGGACAGATGTACTAGGGGTGTAGTGGAATTAGGTTTCCACCCTTCTCTATGCATAACCGACTCCCGAATCCAACCTAGTTTTCGCAGACCAAATGACTTTCAATTAGGTTTTTCTCAATTTTCCTATTTTAAATAAATTGGGTGGCGACTCCTCAAATAATTTATTTTTGAGCCATCAACGCCGGGATCACGATCCCGATCACGACAGATCGAGATGTACATCTTATCAAACCCACAACACCGGTTTAAGAGACCCGAGTTGTACAGCTTGGTCCTAAACCCTCCAAAAAAGTAAAATTCAATCAACAATTTAACCTTTTTCTCTCAAACTTATTTTCTTAATCTAATCAATTCTTTTTTTCCTCTAACCACTATTTTCAATAAAAATAATAAAAATGGGTTTGATCGAGATGTACATCTTATCAATTCCGCAACACCGGTTTAAGAGACTCGAGTTGTACAACTTAGATCTTAAACCCCTTCAAAATTAAAATCAACCAAACAACAAATTTTCGGGAAGAACTACGTGACTTTTGAGTCCCATTCAAATATATATATATATATATATATATATATATAGAGAGAGAGAGAGAGAGAGAGAGAGAGAGAGAGAGAGAGAGAGAGAGAGAGAGAGAGAGGCAATAATTAAAAATATATTTTAAATAGTTATTTTAAATTTTACAATGATAGATAGATTACTTATTTTAAAATTTGATTTTATTGTTTATTTTTAGATATCAGTTTTTTAAACGGCTATCTTCAAAAAAAAATTGGAAATCAAATCTTTAAAAAAATAATTTAACGGATATCTTCACATTAACGGCTTGCCTACAATTTCGTAGTTATTGTTATCACTTTAAAAAGTGTACAAGTTATTGTTATTACTTCAAACTATATATATAGAGAGCACAGGTATAAAAGTTTATTAAACAAAAGTAAGAAGTTTATGCCCCACACATGATGTTATCAAGTTCTCATTCATTAGATCATATGATTTCCCCAAGTAAAGAGTATATACCCACAGATAATGAACTTCTCCAAAGCTTCCTCTATAACAAGATTCACAATAAACCTCTACCTACCTCTATCAATGTTCTTGAATATGACTTATACGGTGGTGAAAAAATCCTTGGGAAATTTGGGAAGAGTTTAGAGATTCTCACTCCTATGGTGGAAAAGACCTTTACTTCTTCACAACCTTAAAGAAAAAATCTGCAACTAGTTCACGCTTGGTTGTACTCATCGGGTTGGGTTCATGGGAAGGCGAAGATACGGGAAAAATTATAATCGCTAAAGACACAAATCAGCCACTCGGCTTAAAGAAACGTTTTCGCTTTGAGAAGAGTGATACTTACCATGATGGTGGATGGATCTTGCATGAGTATAGTCTTCACGTATCTTTGATAACCGGTTCTATGGTATCTATTATACATTATTACTTTGGTTTGGCCTTGCATATATACAAAAATTAATTTGTTTTGATACTATTGTTTCTCAAGCAGGCAAAGATATTGTTCTATGCAGATTTAGGAAAAATATACTACGGGCAAGGATTTGAGAAATACTTCCCAAACCAAACAAAGGAGAACTGTGGTGGTTATTGAACAGCTTAGATGCAACAAAAATTGTAAGTACCTATAGTAATCGTGTTTTCTTTTCAAAGATTTTTTTTTTCTTTTTCGTTGTTTACTCGGCATTGCTTTGGTCCGTGTATTCACCCTCTTAATAGAGTTTTTTTGCACACTTAAGACTCCAACTTGAGAACTAATTAATTAGATGAGATCGAAATCCAATTACCCCCTTGAACTAACATTTTCATTATTAGCATTCATAGTTTTTTATCAACAAAAAAAAGTTTGATTCGTCGCAGCGATAAAAATGTTGTTTATGAACATGCGGTTGCTTGGGTTCGTCCCCTGTGTCGATCCTTGATTTTTGAAAATAAATTGTTTGGCTCTTCTCAAACCACATATTCCCACTTATCTTTAATTTTGTTCCTCCCGAATCGGAAGGAATGTTGTTGGTAAAAAAGAAAAAAAAACACACGTTTTTTCTTTTTCATTGCAACGGTACTATTAGTTTTTGGTTTATTGCTTCTACATAAAAAAAATATTTTCCCCTCCTTTTAATATAAAAAATTCTTTGGTTTATGAATATGATTTCTTCTTTCATTTAATTATATTATCATTATAATTTAACATGTTTTTATTGTTCGTATAAACTGTATGATTTAGATTTACAAGATTTTTTTTGGTACATAGTGTATTAAGTAAATCAATGATGTTGGTAAAAAAAGTCATTCAATAATTAATGATTAAAAAAAATCAATACATCAATCACTCTAAAGTTAAACTTTGATTATACACGTCAAAAAGAAAGTTAAACATTGATTATAATAAATTAAAGAGTAAATTATATCATACATGTTGTTGAGTTGGATGACTCAAAATTGCAATTTAATTTTAATCGCATGTTTTAGGTAAGTCATATATCTATATTATCTCATATTTATTTCATAGAATTAGTTTGTTTAAATTATTATCTTCTAGAATTAGTTTCCTTATTTATAGATTTGTTTAATAGTTTCTCCATTTAAGTAGGATTAGGAGCCTTGTATCCCTATAAATATGGATTAGTAGTTACTACTTTTTTGTATCACATATAATCCATATATAATTATATCATAGAAATATCATACTCAAAATCTAATATCTGATCTTCTCTTAAAATAAAATTGATAGACTACCGTTACAGTCATTATTAGTCATAATTGTATAGACTACCGTTACAGTCATTATTACATATAATTAGTCATAATTGTATAGTTGACTACGGTTACAAAATACTTGTATATATTCTATTCAGATTAATGAGAAAAGCAAGCATTCCATTATCTTACATGGTATCAGCCCTAAACACGATCCCTCTCTAAAACACCAACCTCGTGGCCGCACACGAGCCCTCGCTGCCTTTGCCCGCGCTGCCCGATCGCCATTCCTCCGATCGTTGAACCTCTCCTGTTTCACTTGCGCCGGCCCTCCAAGCGCCGCAACCTTTCTCCTCCTCGTTTTCTCCCCTTCCGCCATCATGTCAGACTCACAAACCTCCTCCCCTACCTCGGTTTCTTCCTCTCCCAAGAAAACCGAGTTTCATCCCGCCCTTGCTGTCTCCAACATTAAGAACAACATTCCTATCATCCTTGAAATGGAAAAAGATCAATACGGAACATGGGCCGAGCTTTTCCGCATCCATGCTCGCTCTCATCGTGTCTTGCATCACATCGTTCCCTCCATTGAAAAACCACCGCCGGCTCCTACTAGCGCCGACTACGAACAATGGGTCACTCTTGATGCCACTGTTCTTCAGTGGATCTATTCCACCATCTCCATCGATCGCTTGCCGACCATTCTCGAACTCCGACTCCACTGCCGCAGCAGCCTGGAACCGTCTGGCCGACATATTTCAGGACAACCAGAACGCTCGTGCTGTCACTCTTGAGCAAGAATTCTCCACCACTCGTATGGAGGATTTTCCCAATGTCTCGCCATCGCCGCTACCTCAAGATGCTCTCGACTGACCAGAGAAATGCTCGGCTCTCCCGCAACAACCACCGTCTCGTACTTCAACCGATCTCTCGGTCTTCCGTGAGCTTACCGCAGCGTTGCTACCTTGATTCGACAGAGTAATCCTCTTCCGCTTTCTATCGCTCGCTTCTATGCTCACTTTGGAAGAAGTCGTATGGCTAAAATGACCAAAGATCGCTTCTCATACTTGTCTTGCACACAACTCAAAGAAAGAACCTCTATCGACACTTCTCGCCAGAACAATCGCCGCCCGCAATCGCTCTCGTCCTCGTGGCAACCAAGGCCGCGGAGGTGGGCGTGGTAACCGCAGTGCATCTCGGTCTGGGGCTTCCAATGCTCCTCCATCATGGTCTTCTCCTCCTTGGCAAAGAATAAAGCAGCAGATCCACCCCGCAACAATGGGGTTGGGCCCCACCACCATGGACCATGCCTCCGTGCCGTATCCCACGTGGCTCGCTGGACACGCCCCAACCGCCCTCCCAAGTAGTCAGCATCCTAGACAAAGCCTCTCGTGCATATACTACTACTACCTCTCGTGACAATCGGCTGACATCGAGGCCGCTATGCACACCATGTCTCTCAACACTCCACGAGGACCTGTGGGAACATGGACACCGGGCGCATCCACTAACACTTCAAAGATCACAAGGTAATCTCTCGCCTTATTTTCCTTTAGGTAATTCAAATCGTAAAATCATTGTTGGTAATGGCCATGGTATCCCAATTCACGGCACCGGACACACACAAATAGCCACCCCTTAAAACCGCTCCACTTAAACAATGTCCTACATGCCCCGAATATTATTAAAAATTTGATTTCTCAAGTAGGCGACTCACCACCGACATAAACAATGTTTCGCTTTCTTTGACCCTTTTGGTTTTACTATATCCGATTTTCAGACGGGGATGCCTCTCATGAGATGTGATGCCTTGGCGACCTATATCCAAATACCACTTCCCAAGTTTTGTTGGTCTTACGTCTAGTCTCTGGCACGGTCGCCTTGGCCACCCTGGCGCCCATGTTTTCAATTCTCTTCGCAATAATAAATTCATATGTTGTGAACCTTTTAATCCTTCTGTTATTTGTGACTCTTGTGTTTTAGGCAAGCAAGTTAAATTGCCATTTCTTAATTCTCAAACAACAACTTTGATGCCTTTCGATATTTTACATAGTGATTTATGGACTTCTCCTGTTTTGAGTTCTGCTGGTCATAAATATTATGTTCTTTTCTTGGATGATTTTACAAATTTCTTGTGGACTTTTCCTATTAGCAGAAAATCTCAAGTCTTTACAATATTTCAGTCACTTACTAATCTTATTCAAACACAATTCTCACTAAGAGTCAAATCCTTTCAATGTGACAATGGCGGTGAATATAATAATGAGCTATTCCAACAATATTGCGCAAACCATGGTCTTGTTTTTCGCTTCTCTTGCCCTCACACATCCTCACAAAATGGGAAAGCGAACGAAAAATAAGAACCATTAATAATATGATGCGCACCATGCTAGCTCATTCTTCTGTTCCCCAATCTTTTTGGCATCATGCTCTTCACATGGCAACTTACTTGCTAAATATTCTTCCCTGCAAAATACTTCAAGATAAGTCACCTACACAACTCCTATACAATCGTGACCCCACCTACACACACTTACGAGTTTTTGGTTGCTTGTGTTATCCGTTGTCCCCGTCGTCTACAATCCACAAATTACAACCACGCTCTACACCATGTGTCTTTTTGGGTTATCCTTCCAATCATAGAGGTTACAAATGTTTTGACTTGTCAAACAGAAAATTAATAATTTCGAGGCATGTTATCTTTGATGAAACCCAATTTCCCTTCACCAAGATACACTCACCCTCACCCCACTCTTATCACTTCCTCAACGATGACCCACACCCCTATCTTATACACCAGTGGCAAAATCAAACACCCCCACCAGCCACACATAACCAATCACCACCACCAACCATCACGGACCAGCCATCCTCATCAACAAACCAACAACCAGCGCCACCTACCTCTCCAATCAATCCACCCACTACAATCCCGACTAACTCTCCCCCACCAATCCAACCACCACCTACACGTACTATCACCACCCGTAGTATGAAAGGCATTACCAAACCCCGTAAACTATTCAACTTATCAATTTCTCACTCAAACCACCCCATCTCTCCCTTACCCAAAAATCACAAACTAGCCCTATCAGACCCCAATTGGACATCCGCAATGAAATCTGAATTTGATGCTCTTATTAGAAATAAGACGTGGGATTTAGTTCCTCGTCCTTGTGATGTCAATCTTATTCGATGCATGTGGATTTTCAAACATAAGAAAAATTCGATGGCTCTTTTGAGCGCTATAAGGCTCGCCTTGTTTGTGATGGCAGTCACAAAGTCATGCAGTGTGGATTGTGATGAGACTTTCAGCCCGGTGGTCAAACCAGCTACTATTAGAACAGTCCTCACCATTGCTCTCTCTAAATCCTGGCCCATTCACCAATTGGATGTCCATAACGCATTTCTACATGGTGATCTTCGTGAGACAGTTTATATGCATCAACCATTGGGTTTCCGTGATCCTCATCATCCGTTATGTTTGTCGCTTGAAGAAATCTCTCTATGGTCTCAAGCAAGCACCCAGAGCATGGTACCAACGCTTTGCTGACTATGTAACTACCATTGGGTTTCGACATAGCACATCAGATCATTCTCTCTTCATATATCGACAACAATCTGACATGGCATACATTCTCCTCTATGTGGACGACATCATCCTTATTACTTCTACTCATGTGCTTCGCAAATCAATTATGTCATTATTGGCTGCTGAGTTTGCAATGAAAGATCTTGGTCCGTTGAGTTACTTTCTGGGTATCGCCGTCTCTCGCCACCCGGGCGGCCTATTTCTCAGTCAAAGCACTTATGCTTCAGAAATCCTTGAACGTGCTTCGCATGGCGCGCCCCGCAAACCGATCGCCACACTGCCGACACCAAACAAAACTCAAAGACGCCATCGGGCACCGCCATGAGGATTCCTCTCTCTCGCAGCTTTTGCAGAGCTTTTTACAAAGATCTCACTTTCACTAGACCTGACATCTCATATGCAGTTCAGCAAGTCTGTCTCCACATGCATGCACCCAAGACAGAACATATGTTGGCTCTCAAACGCATCCTTCGATATGTCCAGGGCACCATACACTTTGGTCTTCATTTATCTCCTTCCCCCATCACGAAACTCATCTCCTACACTGACGCCGATTGGGGTGGATGTCCCCGACACCCGACGCCCACATCCGGGTACTGTGTTTTTTCTAGGTGACAACCTCATATCGTGGTCTTCCAAAAGACAAACCCACTCTCTCCCGCTCCAAAGGCGTGGCCAGAATACAGAGGTGTTGCTAATGTTGTATCTGAGTCATGTTGGCTTCGTAATCTCTTACTGGAACTCCATTTTCCTATTCCTCAGGCCACTTTGGTGTATTGCGACAATGTCAGTGCCATTTATCTCTCTGGTAATCCTGTACAACATCAGCGCACCAAGCACATTGAAATGGACATTCATTTTGTACGGGAAAAAGTAGCTCGTGGTCGTGCACGCGCGTATTTCATGTTCCTCTCGCCATCGACAGCGTATATCTTCACCAAAGGCCTCCCTCGCATCCTCTTCGATGATTTCCGGACCAGTCTCAGCGTCCGTGAACCTCCCGCTTCGACTGCGGGGGTGTGATAGACTACCGTTACAGTCATTATTAGTCATAATTGTATAGACTACCGTTACAGTCATTATTACATATAATTAGTCATAATTGTATAGTTGACTACGGTTACAAAATACTTGTATATATTCTATTCAGATTAATGAGAAAAGCAAGCATTCCATTATCTTACAAAAATTACCCAACACATATTCTATTGATAATTATTCAGTTCTTAATTTGGTATTTGTTCTCTTGCGTTCTCATTTTGTAGGACAACAATGATGCCTGCTTAGGGAAATTATTTTATCAAAAATCAGCAAAGCAACCAAATGATGAAGAGAAGAAGAGCAAGTTGATTGAAACTCCTACTAAAGAAGAATGCGAATGTAATGAAGAAGAAGAAGAAGAAGAAGAAGATGTCAACAAAATGCCAGCTTGGTTGAAGGGTTTTGCAAATGAATTGAGGATGGTTAACGGTGGAAAGTTGATTAAAGAGGAAAAGATTCAATTGGACCCCAACGAATTTAACAAAGAGTTATTGTTGGAACGTTTTGATAGTAAGCACATGAAAAATGGATAAATATATACTAGCTAGTAAACAGAGTAGTTCAAGGACATTTTATTCATTGTATTTGTTGGCTAGCATGACTCATTTACTTAATGATGCTCTAGTTAAGTTTTTTTGTTGACCAAGATGCTCTAGTTAAGTTTTTATCCTTTCCTTTATCTTAAAGAATTTTTTTTTCCAGTAAACCAAGGTATTCCTGAGACTAATCCCCCTAGGTACTGAGATACATTTAAGGGGTTGACCTCTCCCACTGAGTATTTTTTTCGTACACACCGACTAGAGATCGAAATGGTTAAGGAACCCAAGTATCTTTCAAATTAGGCCCCGCTTAGGGTGATTTTCTGTTTTGAAATTTTCAAACACTAAAACTAGATTCTATTTTGAGTTTTAAGAATTTCAAAAATCAAAATTAAATTCAGTACGTAAATAAATTTTCAAAACAATAAATATAAATATTCATCTTAAAATCATCTTAATCAAAACAATATATAACATTAGATTTGAAAGAAAATTAAAACATTACAAATATATAATGTTTTTTTAACCAAAGCAAAATGAAGACAAAAAAGATACGAAGGGGGGACTAGACCAAAACCCAATGCAAGAAAGCAAAACGGCCAAACTAAAGTAAAAAAGAACAAAAACACGGGTAAAAAAATCAAAAACAAAACCACATCAAAATGATTCAGAAACAGAATTAGCTTTTGAACGAGTATTGTATCCAACAACCAACTTCTTTAGTTGTCTTAATTTCTTCTTTTGAGTCTTGCACTACAAAAAAATGCTGATTAGTTAGGGAATAAATTCCCTCTCTAAACGTCACCATTAACGACGGAATTGAGACATTTAGCGATGGAATTGAGGCAATGCGCCAATTTGAAAATTTGGGCACGTAAATCTATGGTGGTTAGCGACGGAATTATAGGTCCCTCGCTAATTCCCTCGCTAAATGTCTGACACAGCCTGTCACGTCTTGGAAAAGATCCGATCACACACACGCAAATCCTCGGCGGTTAGTGACTTTAATTAGCTACCCCTCGCAAAATGTCTGTCATTTTTTTTAAAACTCGAACCAAACACACACTCTCTCATTTTTACTCTCTTTTCTTCTCTCCCCTCTCCCCTATTCTCTCTTCTCTCTTCTCTATTCTTCTCTTCCACTTTCCCACCAAACCACCACCACCACCAAGTACCCTCTCACTCTCCTACGACCACCACCACACCACCACCAACACATAGCTCTCTCTTTCTTCCGCACCACCACCACACTACCACCACCACCACCACATACATCTCCCTCTCTTTCTCCCTTACTCTTCTCCTTCTCTCTCTACGACCACCACCACACTACCACCACCACCATTTACCACCACACCACCACCACCATATAGATCTCTCTCACTCTCTTTCTCCCTTACTCTTCTCCTTATCCTTCTCTCTCTACCACCACTACCACACTACCACTACCACCACCACCACCACCACACCACCACCACTCTCACTCCTCTCTCTCTCTCTGGAAATTTTGATGATGAGGATAATAATAATAATTTAACAATAATAATAATAATAACAATATATAGTAATAACAATAATAATAATAATAATAATAATAATAATAATAATAACCCTTTCCAAATTGAGAAGTGTGTCGGTCAGATTTGGGAAGTGTGTTGTCAGACTTAGCGAGGGAATTAGCCACGGAATAGTCCCTCGCTAATTAGCGACTGACACAATTTCCCTCGCTAAAGGGAATTAGCGAGGAGGATATTAGCGACCGAACTGGTCCCTCGCTAATTCCCTTTCTAATGGCAATTAGCGATGGAATTGGGCCTTTTAGCCACTGATATTTCCCTCGCTAAACCCAATGTTTTTTTTAGTGTTGGACACAACTCGTTCAAAGTAGGCATCGCGCAACAGCTCCATGGGAATCAGAAGTCACCGAATCACCAACATCGTCTGAAGACTCACCCCAAAGCTTTCTTAAAATTCTCATGCCAGATTTAACTACCAGGTTCGATGTAGCAACAGACTCTGAGACAGCAGACACATCCTCATCACTTGAGACATCCCCCAATTCATCCCTAAAATTCTCATGTTAGTTGCATCCACTGCGTTCGAAGAGGATGCGTCTAGCCGAGTCGTTAGAGATTGGGTGGAAGAAAAATTGACCTCCTCCAAAGAGTTATTTGATGAAGATGGGATCACCAACACCCCTACGGTGGGGGCATGCACAGGAGATTTCTCACAAGAGAGTTCACAAGGAGGAGCCGACAAAATTGAAGAATCTTTATGCATAACATTACGAGAATTAATTGCTACACCAAGAAGACGATTTGGGATCCCAGCCATCTCCTCAGGTGAAATAACTATGTTATTCGTACCCTTGAAGGGACTGGGATCTTTCTCTTCCTCTACCAAAACCACACTAGCATCTTGCGATTTGGATGGGCCAACTTCCATTACAGGCTCAACATTTTTCTCCGTTGACTTCCCTTTATCAATCTTTGGTACATACTGAAAAGTAGGTTTCACCTTTTGAGGTTGCACCTGATTTCCTTGAGTTATCTCCACATCTTGAAAAACTTACAATTTTGGAGAGAATGACCAATACATTGACAAGAGTTGCAAAACATATCTACCTTGCTATCATACTTATTAGATCCCTTGTTATACTTATTAGATCCCCTTGCAGAGCTCCACCGTTTTTTCTAGCGACTCTCCATCTAACGAAATTAACTCAGTATATAATGTATTTATTATTAATAATTAAATAATAGTAGTCGAAAGTAGTAGTTATCGAAAGACGCTTGTCGGAATGATAATCGGTGGTGGTTAGAGTGTCATGGTGGTCTTCGTCGTTGTAGTGGTAAAAGTAATTTCCACTAGCCTGTTGGAATGAGGTAAATATAAGTTCTTTCATGAGTGTTCATATGAAGGTTTTTCATGCCTTAGATTGGAGAGTCATCCCTTCAACCATAAATTTTGTTTATCAAGAAAATATTATTATTTTAGATTTTGAAAATTCAAACTTAAAATATAATTCAATAAAGTATATTAAAGATATATATGTCAAATAGTTAGTATTTTATTTCACAGTCTAAAATGATAGATTCAATTTAATGATAGATTATTTATGTCTCTTGTTAATGGTATGGGTTTGTTTATCATATCTTGAGTATTTTGTAGCAATTGTGAGTATTTTTTTATTGTGTTGGTGTATTTTGGCTTTAGCCTCTGGGTGCTTTTGTAGCAATCATGTGTATTAGTTAATTGTCTTGGTGTATTTTGGTCTCTGTCATGTCTTTTCAGCATTGTGTGTTACTTGTACTAGGTACTACTAATATGGGCATGGGTCCCAAGATGCATCATTAAGCTGTACACTTAAATTTTTTCACTTTTATATTTTTGAACTTGAAGGATACATCCCTCCAAATTTAGTTTTTCCTTCTTGTTCTATGTTTTCTTTTGTCTTCTCTAAAAATCGATACAAAACAGTGGAAGAGAAAGGTTGTAAATGCCTAACAAACTATTACAGGAACAAAGATATTAGCAAGTTATAAAAGTTGTCTGAGTCAGACCTATAGAGGCTAACCATGAAAGATCTCTACATTTACATCCTGTGGTAGTCTCCACGTCAGCTCAGCCAGCTCAGTTTCCCTCCAATTTTGCCGCCAGTCAATCTCTGCCATGTGTGTCACGTTGGATCCACGTCATCATCCGTTTTAGTGCTAAAGTTCCCACCCTTCCCCATGTGAACTTGTCAGGTATATCTGTTCCCCCATGTGAATGGCAAACGTGTATCAGTAGAAAATAGCAAACGTGTATCAGTAGAAAATGTGACCAGAAAAGCTGTAGCTTACATCACTCTCTCTCTCTCTTTTCCTCTCTTCTCTCTCCACAACCCACCATTCTGTTCATTTTTTTCACTAATATATCTTCTTTTCCTCTCTTCTCTCTCTAGAACCATCGGCCATTCTCCGCTCCATCTATGTTCGCCGTCTCCATCGGTTTCCCAATTTTCTGCAAGGCCATAACGATTTGCGGCCGACTCTCAAAGATCGTAAGAAGCAGAAAAACCCAACGGTGAAGCCTTAGAGAAGATAATCGAGCGCAATTACTTCCCGACATCTCTAAACTCCGTGATCGCCTCTCGATTTGGCTCGAAACCATCAAAACCGGTGATCCCGTTCAAATTTGCGATGCCCAATTATAAAGATCATCGAGCACCGTCGTGATTCAAAGGTGAACGCTTCCACTCCTCTTGATTCTAGAATCTCCGGTACACCCGATTCAACTTTCGTTAGAAATTTTACTCCTTTAAATGAATTTGATGGTAAAACCCTAAAACAATCGGTTTCTCTGCTTCCCAGGAGAACAGAGGATGGTGGTGATGGGGTTGACATTTCAGTTGGTCTTGATCTGTTTATGAGGAAGAATAATCATAGTTTTTCTAAGATTTTAGAGCAATTGAATAGGAAGAGGAAAAAAGATTTGGGTATTGAATGAAGATGTGAAGGCTATTGAGGATGAAAAGAGGATGCAACCGCAAGACACCACGAGAGAAAGAGGTGCTGGTGGTGAGAGAGACCACAACAAAGGTTTGCAATGACTGAATCGGACTCACGGCGAGAATATGGGTACCCTCTTCTTTCCACACTCTTATTATTTTGCTTCCTAAATTGTTTGTCTCTATTTTTTTGTCTTCTACAGAGGAGGTCTCCTTTGTGTGTTCTTTGCTATGGTGTTTGATGAAATGCCCAAGTTTTGTTTTACATGGCAAACAAGTATTGACTATCCGGGTGAGGTATTTTTTAGACAATTCTTTCTCCTTTTCTATTTCCTCTCAATATTGTAAGGTCACTAGAATCTTGGGTCATTCCTATTTCTGTTTTTCATCTATGACTTGCTCTTCATTGTTTTTACTGTTTCTATGCTATAATTAGCACAAAGAAACTGTAAGTGCGTTCAAAAAGGCCCAAATATTAATTGGTGTTGAAGGAGGACATTCAAAAGGCCCCTAATATATTTTGTCTCTGCAGTTTACAAACTTGGAGAAAGCATAGGTATGAAGAGAGACAAAATGGAGAGATCTCAATGGAGAAGGGATGCGTTCGCGATCGAAATGGTGGTGGTGGCATGGTGAGATTGGCGCTCGAAGAACTTTAAAGCACCGCAAACTAACATCAGAATAAAGCTTGATCTTTGCATGTGAGAATAGAGATGTTGTGGCATGGTGGTCTAAGCTTTATTTAATACAAAATTATTGCAACACTAAAATTTGTTATTTGAATACATGAGTTGGATGGTAAGCCTAACATTTCATACAACAGACATGTTAGTCAGTTAATAAGATAAAATGCATTGTTATAAAAGTAATAAAATGAAACTACTACATAAAGGCTGTGGACGGGAGCGGAAACAAAGTTTGATGTTAAGGAGTGAAGGAACAGGTTTTGATTGATGATGCTAGAGTAAGATCATAATATCCAGATGGAAACCATAAATTGCTTAGTCTACTGATTAAGGTGAGAATTAGGTTTACTGGAATGTTGATGGAGATACATACTAGATTTTTGAAAGAAAAAATTAAACATATTAGTAGTTAGAAAGATAAGATCACGGGATAATGGGGATACTTAAATCACAAAGAGCTCCCCTTCCTCATCATAGTTACTTGATTCCAATATTTTCGTTTTGATTTGTATACTACAATATAATAGTGATTAAGGAATGAGTTTAAGCTTTATTGACAGAATTCATTGCCTTCTTTTTATGAAGCTGATCACATTTCTCTTACCCATTTTGTCTTCACACCTTTCATTTACTATGTTTTGTTTGATATTATTGTTTGTGGAGTTTAAGTGTATGTTTTTGGTCTTTTTAGTCGATGTTATTAGACATTTGGTTGAAAAAGGTGATTTCAAAGAAAATGAGAAAATGGTAAAGTTAGTAAACTAATTAAGTTTCATCCACTTTGAGAATAGGTATAACTACATTGTTTTTATTCTCCTTTGCAACACCCAAAAATGTTGTTGAGAATTGATATAACTATCATTGTTTTTATTCTCAATTAGTAAAATCTCTTCTAAGATGAACAATGACAAATAATTCACCAAGGAGTCAAATGCTATGGATGAGGAAGTGCTTAAGCAAGTTGCAAATATTCTTCCCCGCACAAGAACTTAGTCAAAGTAAGCAAGATGGAGCAAAAGATGTATAACTGTGATCTATTTGTTTAGTGGTAAGACACTAAGACATGAATCGTCTCATTAATGACACTCAAATGCACTATAAGCAACTTTGAAACATGGCTTTAGTCATCTTTAGGCGCTTTCTTTGTTTCATCATTTGCTAAGCTTTGTTTACCGCAGTTTGGGTGTGAGGCTTTCGCTTTCATGCGATGCGTAAGTTTGTTCACCAAATCACCGGGGACTAACTTGCAGAAAATATTTGCCTTTCTTTGTGGATCATATGAAAGGTTTGTATGCATTGAAGCTAAGGTAGTGTGAGATAAACGAGGTAGCTTTAGTAATCTGAAAATTTTGATTGGTTTATTGATATAGACTCATCGTGAAATGTTCCTACAATCGCTAGATCTATTTTCAATTGCCACCAACGTTTCATATTAATTATGGGAAAGAATGAGTGAGAAATTTGTTTTTAGGTTTTTTTTTTTTTTATGGTTTTTAGGAAAGAATGAGTGAGAAATTTGATTGCCTGTTTTAAGTGGTTGGAATCAATGTATGTTAGAATTTGTTTGAGATGCAGGATGCTTCTATCTAACATCACCATAAGCTGATAAACAAACGGCATTGAGTTCTCTCAATGAAGCAAAAAGTCATTCCCTAATCACTATTATACTTTGCTATACAAATCAAAATGAAAATATTGGGATGAAGTAACTGTGATGAAAGAAGGGGGGCTGTGATTTAAGAATCCCCATTATCACATGACCTTATCTCTCTGACTACTAACTTTTTTAATTTTTTGTTTCAAAACTTTAGTCTGTACGGCCATCTTTTGTGGTTTCTTTGTGCATCTTCATGACATGCATGTTTATGCCATCTAACAATTGTGTTTTGTATTTCATCCAGAAAAGCATGGAAGTGAAGTGGAACAAGTAATCAACAAGATAATTTCCAGTATACATTAACATGGTAATATTTATTTGAGCATTCATTAAATTGTATACAAGACGGTCTTCTACTTTTTTGCTAGAAGAGTTAAAGGCATGAAAGAATAAAATAACCTCAAACAAATGGAAATAATTACAGAACAATTGGAAATAGGTACACTGAATACTGTTTGTCTTGGTGTGAGCTCTGAAGAATAGCCCAAATATGATACTTTTATTCTTCCTAAAGTTAATAGTAGTTGGATTAAGAAAATTTTGTTACTTCCATACTATAACAAGAGGAAAAATGATAAGCACCCAAACACTTTGAAACCCTCCCAAACTGCTAATAAGGGGAAGAACTAAGTCATTTAAGTACTCCCTTGAGTATTAGCAAAAATTCAACATGTGAAAGCAATAATATATGGGAATTATTTTTAGGCAATTATTTTTAAGTTGATTTGAATTTATTGAATTAAGTTCCTGCCATTACATATTTGTTAATTATTGTTGGTCTTTGTCTATATTTGATTACATGATTTTTCTATAGGTAAGGACTTTCACAAATATTCTTTTGGTCTTTGCTCACTGATTGTTAACCGTTGTATTTGCAGCACAATTAAATGACGTGGAGTTGGAGTTGGAGTTGTTGGGGTTTGTTGCAGTAGCAATTTTAATGCCTATTCAAACTTAAGGCTTTATCTATAAATAATGAATAACACATGATCTATGGATTATGTTTGTACTCTTTGTAATAATATCTTGCACTTTCATATGTGTTAGTACGTATAATGTACTTCTTAATGTTAAACACTCTTATCTCTTCTTATGTCTATTTTATTCTGTTGATAACCCAATTATTATGTAATAACTAGCATTTCTACCACTGTTATCACTTTATCTTTCGTTTTTATCCTTTTGAATATTCTAAACATAACTTAGTGGTTAAACTTTGGCTTCAATAAACAAAGATCTAATTTAGAGTTCTAAAATTCTGGCCAAAAATATTGATCAAATGAATCTAATCTATTGTTTCATAAACAAACTTTTGGCACTTAAAGTTTCTCTTCACTCATTATTATCTATTTTTTGCACCATTATCCTTTCGTAGTACTGAAAGCTTTGGCCGCGCATCGCGCGACGGCCATCATGACTAGTTATACTTAACACCTCTGGGTTTTCAGGGTTCAAGAATCTAACAACCGCGCTTCATGTTATGACAAAATATTCAAATTTGGTCTTCCAAAGATACATAGAACTAGTAACATCAACCCTTTCAAAAAAAAAACCTAGCAACATCTACTTGTCCCAAATAGATTTTGGGCATGAAATTTTTCAGCAAACAAAATGGCTTGGTCTTAATTTGTGGAGCCTGAGTTAATTCTTCTAATTTATTCAACCATTTTCTTCGCGTCAGGTAAAGGAGCCTCAGGCATTGTTGCTAGGAATAGTCAAGGTTATTTAGTAGCAGGTTGTACCTCTTTGTTGTTCGCTTCTTCTCCTATTGTGGTGGAGGCTCTAGCTCTCCGGGAAGCCATTTTCTTTGCGTCTAGCCTTCATTTTACTAGGATTGTTGTTGAATCGGATTGCCTCGAATTGGTGGAAGCATGCAGAGGAAACAAGTGTAAAGGTGAGATTGAGCTTATTGTTAATGATATTTTGGAGATCAAGAAGTTGTTTACCTGGTGTGGAGTTCTCCGGGCTAGTCGCGATGCCAATTGGGTAGCTTATCTTGTGGCAAAGCTTAGTGCGTTTCGTTAGTTGCCTCATAATTGAGTTGACTCAATCTTAACTACCCATAGCATTTTACACAATATCCTATGGTTAATTTTAATGGTTTATCGATGAGAGATTTGATTTTCTCTCTTGCCCTAAAAGCACCCTAATTTTACTTTGGGACTAAATTGTTTCGTGATATTTAGCAGAACCTCCTTTTGCTATAAATAAATATTGGTTCCGGCACCTTTTTTTTTGCTGGGAGGAACATTTCTTACTTATATAGATCCGAGTGT
Organism: Oxytropis ochrocephala; assembly: GCA_020916435.1. Classification (NCBI taxonomy): domain Eukaryota; kingdom Viridiplantae; phylum Streptophyta; class Magnoliopsida; order Fabales; family Fabaceae; genus Oxytropis; species Oxytropis ochrocephala. The sequence goes on from CM037090.1 coordinate 39,002,773, forward strand.
AGGTGATTCTCACCCTAAATTTATATTTACCAAAGAAAAAAACCGAGTGTAGGTGATTATTTTTTTCTACTTTGTTGATACAAATTATGTGATTGCTATTTTTATTTTTTTTTGGATATGCACTGCACAAGTCAAGTGCACATGACCGTTGGACGTAGCGCGCCAAAATAAACTAACCATAACGAATTTAGCTGCGTGCGTGGACCCACCTCACCGTTACAGTTAAAGAAAGAACATCATTCTCACTCACTCACACTGAAGCACAAACCGATTACATTCTCCTCTCTAATCTTGATTTCTTTTCTCTCTTCTCTTTCCCCAATTCGATTCTGCTTCGCATTCACCAACCAAGAAAACGCCGGGAAATAGAAAGAAAACCGGAATTCGAAACAAGCATAGTGAAAAGATGGATTATAACTACATTTCCGTGAATCTTATCTTCGCTGTCTTCTCGGCAACGTTGATTTCTCAGATCTTAGCATTCACCGATCCTCTTGACGGTAATTCACTAACTCACACAACACAACTTTCAATCTTTTCTTGAAAAAAAGTTGTTGAAATTTGATTTAGTATCTTTGCGTTTTCTTCGATTCTGTTCACTTTCAAGATAATATGGAAGAAATTTACGGATCATCACACTAAAATTAAATTAAATTGAATTCATACTGTTATATTAAATTGAATTCATTCTGTTAAATTAAATTGTTATTTTTGGATAAACAGTATCAGCTCTCCAGGAGCTATACAGGACATTAAATTCTCCAACAGTGCTGCAAGGATGGAACGGTGGTGATCCTTGTGAAGAGTCTTGGACAGGAGTAGCGTGTTCTGGATCCTCTGTTTTACATCTGTAATGCACCGACTTTATTTACTGATTATATCCCCCTACTCGGATCATAATGCAACTAATTTATGTTATACTTGCTTTTTGTCCTCCTGCAGTAAAATTCAAGGATTGAACCTTACTGGATTTCTTGGAGGTTTTCTTTATAATCTACAGAATTTGAAGCAACTGTGAGTAATAGTTTTTATTGAGTTCTTAATGGTTTATTAGGTGGTGATGTCAAGATATGATTAGCTTGCTTCCATATTCTGGGTTTTTTTTCAGTGATGTTAGTTCTAACAACATAATGGGTGAAATACCATACGGTTTACCTCCCAATGCCACACATATGTAAGCCTACTTTTCTTCTGTTGATTTTTTGGCTGCCTTTATACCTGTATCTTAGCACTGCATTTTTCTGATGATTATGATTCTTTGCGGCAGAAATATGGCTTGCAATTATTTGAGCCAAAATATCCCCCATTCATTACCATCCATGAAAAAATTAAGACATCTGTGAGTTACATTCATATTGATTAGCATCGATGATATAGTGATATTGTGATTGGGTTTTATAAAGGGCAGTGAAATCATCACTTTTGTCTTGCAGGAATTTAAGCCACAATTTGTTATATGGACCCATTGGCAATGTGTTCACTGACTTGGATAATCTCAAGGAAATGTATGTCTTCTTCACTTGTCCTTTACTGGTGAATTTAAGTCTAAATAAAAGACATAGGTTACCAATGAGTTAGAAATTTTAGGTACCAACACCTAAACCATTTCCACAGATATGTTTTTCTGTGCATTAGTAATCTTGAATTTTATTGATTGATCATTGATAAAAGCAAAGGATGAAGCCAATCTAAACATTCTCAATTTTTTATAGTATGTGTAGAATATAGGTAAGTTACAATGAATAAAAACAAGCCAGGAGCTAGATAACATAGTTCACATAATCGTTACTTTTGTTGAAAATGCATGTCAGGTTTGAGATTTGAGAAGCACTAAGACTAGACTATATGATGAAAATTATAGAGTCGCTAGATAGTTTGGCTGCAACTGATGGATGTTTTGATTATTTTGTTCAACTCTTAGTCTTTCAACTCAAAGAATGGTTTCCTTTTACTAGGGACCTTTCGTACAATAATTTCACGGGAGATCTACCAAGTTCATTTGGTTCCTTGACAAACATTGAGAGATTGTAAGATTATTCTTTCTTTCTATTTGTATTTACCCTATACTATATTTGTATTTGGTCTTATACTCATACAGAACTTCTACTACATTAGGGTCATGTTAATTTGATATGTTATGTGCTACTGATTTGCAGGTTTCTGCAAAATAACAGATTCACTGGATCGGTCGCCTATCTAGCTGAGCTTCCACTCATTGATTTGTAGGTTACCTCTAAACATTCCTCACCTCTACAGTTCTATTATATGCTAATTCGATTGTTTTGCCAGGAACATTCAAGAAAACCTGTTTAGTGGCATTCTTCCACAACATTTTCAGTCCATACCAAACTTATGGTTAGTGATAATAACTAGTATTAGTCTTGATCTGCAGCTTCTTTTGTTGGATATGATGAAACAATGAAAACATTTAAAAATCACTCTGTACTCTCAAATCAGGATTGATGGGAATAAGTTCCAAGCAATGGACAACTCTCCTCCATGGACATTTCCTTTGGACGGTGTACCATTTGAGCACAATACCAGTCGCCCACCCACAACCCAAGCAAATGCCATCGAGAACTACGCTCCTGAAGTAAGAAAACACAAGAAACGTATGGGTCCTGGAGGAATAGCTTTTTTGGTTGGTGCAGGAACATTGCTGGCAACAGGATTTGCGCTTTTCATTGCAATCCGGTTGAATAAATATCACACACAGAGACTGATGACCTTCGAAAGCCACCATAGTTCATTGTTTTCTCCTCATCCAATCATTTCAGCCAAAGGTAACAATTCTTATAGATATTGAGGCACTTTTAGACAATCCAATATCTTTCGGTTTAATATGCCATTTCCTTTACTCTTTAGTCTTTAATTCATTTCCATCTTTTTCATGCTTTTTCTCCACTTTTAATGAGGATAGAGGTCAATTCTACGTCGGCACTAGATGAGAGCCTGCAAATCCCACCTTTCAATGCTGCATCACTTTTGGATCCAAGGCGATTGCCTACACAGAACCAGAAAAGAATGGGGGAAACATCAAGAAGAAGTTTTTCTGAAAGAGACAAATTCACTGGAAGGACGAAGGTTTACACAGTAGCGGAAATTCAGTTAGTTACAAACAGCTTCAGCGAAGACAACCTTCTGGGAGAAGGATCTCTTGGCCCTGTTTACAGAGCTGAATTTTCAGATAACAAGGTATTATTTTCATTCAGCTGCCTTCTAAACAGTTCAGCTTTCAAAACTGTTGCTTTTAATTTACAACACATTTCCTTTTTTGAAAGGTTTTGGCCGTGAAGATTATCCAAATGGCAGGCTTGTCTTTCAATGAAGAAGAAAAGTTCTTAGATGTTGTCTGTACTGCTTCCCGTCTGAAGCACCCCAACATCATTGCACTTAAAGGTTATTGTTTGGAGCATGGGCAGCATCTTCTTGTCTACGATTTCGTCAGAAATTTAACTCTAGACAATGCTCTACACAGTTCAGCATACAAACCTTTATCGTGGGGACTCCGTTTACGTATTGCTTTAGGTGTTGCACAAGCTCTAGAGTAAGTTCTATTTTGCTTATCAAATTTACTTCCTCTCTCAACTACTTAACTACCTGACGTACGTAAATGTTTGCAGCTATTTGCACTCCACGTTCGCCCCTCCTGTCGCCCATGGCAACGTGAAGGCTGCCAATATTCTACTAGACGAAAATCTTATGCCTCGTCTTTCTGACTGTGGCTTGGCTATTTTGAAACCACTGACACACAATAAAGTCAAAACTCGTGTAAGTTCTCACATTAAGCCACAGTAGTTCTAACTATACCACCATGGACATAGGTTCACTGATTTTAGTGACTGTGTGTTGAAAACAGGCTTATGAGATTGCTATGAGAGATACAGGGTACAGTTCACCTGGCCATGGTCAACCAGGAAATGGAAGCACAAAAAGTGACGTATTTGCCTTTGGAGTGTTGCTTCTTGAGCTGTTAACAGGAAGAAAACCTAGGGAAGAACAATCTCTAGCAAAATGGGCTTCATCAAGGCTTCATGATAACGAAAGTCTAGAGCAGATGGTGGATCCAGCAATTAAAAGGACGTTCTCAACCAAAGCTCTTTCTCGTTATGCTGATATCATCTCCCTCTGCATTCAGGTATATCAAGTTATATTAGTTATTAAAAATGAATCTAAATCAAGATTATCTATTGCCATTTTGGTTCTATAAATTATATTCACCTCTTTGCTTTGGTTTGCAATGAAACTTGTCTTTCACACAGCCTGTAAAGGAATTCCGACCTCCCATGTCTGAAATTGTGGACTCTCTTGTATCTTTTTCGCAAAAGCTCATCATGTCAAGAATTGGTGTAGCAGATGGTACTGAACTTGACCCACTTGAGAGGTCTTTCCGTACAACCACATCCCGCTTTATGCCTTCACCCACAATGAGCTATGTATCCGTCTGATGTACTAACTCTCAGTAGTTTGTAATATAGAAGCTATACTCTCTGTTTAACTGGTTCACATTAGCGCACTAGGAATTAGAGTCTGTATCTCTAGTCTAGTTTTTTTCCCAGCACTTCCAGCTTTCATGAGGTACAAATACTCGTTTGTGAAGACTTACTGCATGAATTAGCTTGAATTTGATTCATATTGTACCAAGTCATTGCTATACTTGGAACTTTGAAGCGTGGTTTGTATATATGAATAATATTTGTTTGGTACATTAATATTTTTTTGACTCAATTTGGTACATTAATATAAGATTATAAGTAACATACATATGACATGGATGATCATCGAAAAGATATTCAGTGGCCTCCAATTGTTAAAAATGATGGATGGACTAGACTGCATTATTAATAACACTAATTTCATATCTTAATAGAGTAAGATCGAACACATCATACAAGTCTTATGGATAACAACACTACAGACTACTTGCATTGCATGGGAAACAAGAAAATGCATCCAGTATATTCTGCTTATAAAATCAATAAGCAGACATTTCAAATAACCGAGTACCATGAGTTACTTAGCATTGTAAAAGTTCTGTCTACGTCAAAAAACGAACGGGTAACTTGGAAATAAGAACAAGGAAATGCTCTACACTATAAACCCATTTGTAAGTAATTTTAGCTAGCTCTTATCCACTTAAAGGCTTCGTCATTATCAGAGGAAGCTTATGTTCTTCAAGCTCCAAGGCCACTGGTCAAAAGAGTATTGATCTCTCCAATTATATTAACTGGCCTTCCATCAAAGAGGGATGAAAGTGTACTCTCACACAGTTTTTTCAGTTCTTTTGTTTTTGCCACGGCCGCATCCTGCAATTTACTCAACACTTAGTCTGTCTCTTGTACAGTAAAAATCATAGCAGTGAATTAAAAAGAAGAGCAACAAAAAAGGGGGGGATTATAATGGGACGGAGGGAGTATCTATCAATAGTTTACACAGGCATACGGCTCAAATTTCACTTATTTTGCTACAAAGAAACAATGGAACGAAGAAGGGGAGAAGGACACACTGTCACACGCAAGGATTAGTCCAACAGTTTTGACTTCTTAAATTAGACTATAATGCATAAGTTAGTTGGACAATACAAATACTGTCCCCTAAAATAGAGCAAGCACAGAAAAGTATAACTTACTTGTTTTGGCCACAATGATGACAAAGAATTCTGTAGTTCCATGCGCTTAGTAGCCAAGTCCTTCAACCCCTCTTTCAATTTGGCTTCATGATGTTTCTTTTCTTCCAATGAGTTGACTAGTCTATCTAGAAATCTGAAAATTGGCCCCACACCACAATCAATTAATACAAAGAAAAAATATAAAATCTGACAACAAAATTCATTTCCGTCAACATGCTACTTATAAGCATGAAATCACAGTTATAACATATCGAGTAGTACCTTCTGGAGTTGAGAATCATAATCAGATCCCTTGTCTTCCTATTTGTCAGCAATGAAATTGCCAAAGAAACATCACTTTGCATCGTTTCTATACCATCAGCAGCATACTGCTGTAATACAAAGGGGGAAACTGCCTGGACTTGGTTTTGTAGCGACAAAGTTTCCTCATTCTTCAATTCAACTAACCGTTGATTTAAAAAGGATTTCAACTGATGGCATAAAAATCAATGCAATAAATTAAGATTTGATCGGGACATAGAAGAACAGGAACAAACTCATAAGCTCATCCAGTGCGGGTAACTGTTTATCAAGAGTTAAATAAGTTTAAGCAAAACTTGCAGGATTTATGTTACTTTCTGTCATTCTAGGTTCTAGGGATGTAATATTTGAAACGGCATGAGCATAACCAAGAATTTGATAGAATAAAGAGTAAGCATAGCCATTGTTACCTCATATAGATCATCAAGAATCTTATTTCTGTACTCAGTATCCAAAAGCTGGCACCTTTCTTCCTTGTTTCCGGTCAGTTGAGATAAGGCATCTGGAAGGGAAGACTGATTGTCCAGCACTACATTTGATGTACTACCATCATCAATCACATCAACTTGAGGAGTCTCAACGCTAACATCCCAAGATATATCCGCATGTGAGCCTAGGTCTTGATTTGATATTGTTGGATCACATCCGACATCCTCAGTTTGTGAAGAAGTCTGTATGGCATCAGAGGCATTGATGATTTCATAAGGACCCAAGCCATTACCAGTGTCTTCTGTTTCTTCAACAGTTCCAATGTCCCAATCAATTTGTGAACTCTCCACTGAAATATCCCAGTCAATGTCAAAACCACCAGCTTCAACATTGGTTCGTGCAGGATCTAGCTCATTGTTGATTGAGTAAACAATAACATCATTAATAATCTCAGAGTCAACAACAACATTTAAGGACGGGGGATTATCAAGCATGTTTCTCAAGTTTTGTAGTGCAGCTGCTGAAGACATCTGCAGTCATTATTTTAATCCTAATTAATATATAATATATGTAACGATGTCAACTCTTCCTTCAAGTAAATCATTCATAGAGTTGCAGGGACAATGCATCAGGTATAAAAAGAACTACAAAATTTACAGGTCTGCCTTACATCCTTTTCGGTGTGAGCATCTCTGACAAAATTTGAATAATATTCGATCGCCTGTGAAATATTTTCACAATTTACAACATCCAAAATCTTGCTAAACGTGCTTGGAAGTGACTTGGCTGTCTCCAGAAGTTCTAGTCTGACATTTTTCCCCTACAAAACAATATAATCAATCACATTCTCCATGTAAGAGAAAGTAAGTACACCCCTCAAACACAAACCTGTAAGCCAAGCTCCTGACAAGCTTCAGCATATTTGGCTGCCGAGAGTGCAGCGCTTCTTTTTATATCAGTCTCCTTGCGGTCAAGTTCAGACAGCTGCTGTTGAATCTTCTGCACCTGTTTCCTCTGATAAGGGCTTCGTAACAGAAACAAACAGCACAATGACAAAATAAAGTTAAACTTACTCTTACACATCATCTTCTTCTTCATAAAATGTAAAGAAAACCAAAAAGATCACACTCCTTACATCTCATAGTTAACATTTTGAGTGATAATCTGTGCAGCCTCACCAAGGAAAACATGATCCTTCTCGAAAGATCGCACAATTGCTTCCCATGCACCCTACCCAAATAATAATGACAATGATGATGATTATGATTATATACACAATTGCAGAAACACTAATAATGGGTATGACTATAAGTATCTCACCGCAGAACCGGATAGGCGACCAAATATGTTCCTGCTTTCCGAAGTAGACTTCAAGAGAATATCATATATCTGTTTAGCCTCTAAATAACCAATCCCTGAAAAATAAAAATAAAAAATGCCATTTTTAATCCCATCTTATGAAAGAAAGTCAAGTTCACCTCACCCACCGAAATTTCATATATTCATCATCCAAACAGTTATAATTCATAACACATTGTTTATAACAGAATGCAAACTAAAACACTTGAATTGCAGTTGATAAATACCCATTGAATTGTGTTTTAGATTCTATGATTTTACCTTTAGCTCAAAAAAGGGGGAAAAGCATAAAATACTAACCTTCAGGGTCTAGGGTTTGAAAAAAGGGATCAGAATCTTTGGGTAAGGACGAGAATTCCTTGGATATACGAGCCCTGATCGCCGCCACGCGCTTCCGCCAATCCGCAGGTACTCTTTTGCGATCGACCAACCATTCTTCAACGATCAAAAATTAGAAATCAGAAAGCAACACCAAAAAAATTAAACAAAAATAAAATTAAAAAGGAATTGGGAAAATGATGTGAAGGGAACCTCCGAGACGAGAGAAGGTGATGTCAATGGGGAGGTTGCGAATGTCATCGGGAGTCTGCATTGCGAATTCAGATCACAACAATTCAGCAACTTACTACAAGGAATCAGAATTCTCCGATTTCACACTCAAAAGTCACAGTTTCTGGTTTCACCTTCAACAAACTGAGTAAGAGTTCAAAGATTTATCTTTTTTTTTTTCGTTTTCTTTTTCCATTCCCCTTCAGATAAGTAAACGCATGTACTAGGTAAGAAATATTAATTATTATGTTTAATTTAATAAATGTTAGGAAAAAAATGAGTTTAATTTGCATACACAATAATAGGTGAGAACTTTTACAAACCACTACCAATCACAATTCATTAAAGGTGGGGTGGTTCTTAATCGACTAATTGGTGGTACTAATTAACCAACTTCTTTTAATGATGTGTCATTATGCGATTTAGTAGATAATTAAGACAATATATACGCATATATTGTGTATATAAATTAAATCCATAAAGAATTACGATACAAAATATCGAAAATTTTTGATAAAATTACTGCTTTGGTTAATGTTCAGTTTTAACAAATTACTAATTAATCTCAGGTATGTTTAAAAAAATTGGCTAATAGCAATTTGTTTTAGATTTTGATAGAATTGATTTTGAAGAAATAGTGTTAAAAATTGATTTTTAAAAAATTATTTGTCTTAGATAATAAAGTTTAATTTATATACACATATTGTGTATCAGGTTTTACAACCACCGCCAATCACAATTCAAGGAGTGGTTGGTTACTAATTGACTAATTTGTGGTTACCAATTGACCAATTTGTTTTTGGTGATGTATCTATCTTTAATTGGTAGATAGTGTAGAAATCTTTCATACACCTATCACAGATATAAATTAAACTCTAGATAATAATATTTTAAAAGTGAATTTAAAAAAATTGATTTCGTGAAGTTTTTTCTTTGAAATTGATTTCGTGAAGATGATAAAGCAAAATTGATTTTTTTTTTTTTGAAATTGAATCTATTTTAATTTAATATTTGTTTTTTTTCAATTGACTGATTAATATTCTAATGAAAGGGTTTATTCTCTCTTTGGTTGGAAATGGAATTGTAGTTTGTGGTTTTAACCTTCATTCCCAACTTTTTGATAAGAATAGAGCAGGTCTTCCTGAGTTTAGCTTCAACGCATGTTTCAAAGGTTTCACTACGTGTACGGTACGCAGTTTTAGATCCAACATGTCCAACTTAATAAGATAGCTCATATCACAAGATTGAACTTTACACGATGATGAAGAAAATCTCCCACTCGGTACCCCGAGGCTTACAATATTTACACACTCAATGACCGATGACTTGCACTGACCCCGGTGGTATCAAAGGCTTGTCTCTTCTATTATCTTTCTGTTCTCTTTCGTTTTGTTTCCTTTTGAGTTCTATGGGACTCGGCCCTCACTCGAACAGTGGGTTAGGATCCTCTCCGTAACATAATTCACTTCTCTATTTTCAATAATAAATATATATATATATATATATATATATATATATATATATATATATATATATATATATATATATATAGCTGATCTCCTGTACATGAAATTTATGATAAGCCGTTCAACAAGTACGAGAGTGCCATATTTCCACCGTTCTTTCCATTGAGATTAATTACGCTTCCATGTACGTTGCGTTATGTTCAAAATGCAATTTTTTTGTTCATTCATTTCTTGACTGTAGATGGATATCTAAATATAGGAACACTGAATATTTTTTTCAAAAATAAATAAAAGGCCATTAATTTATACTAACAAAATATTACAGCAATTATGTCACCAAAAAAAATTATTGCAATCAGATTACTGATTGTATTTTTTTTCATTCCATTCTGTGCAGAGTGATCTGACCGCATAATTATGTGGAGCATTCTAATTCACGTCATCGGTTCTCAGCTAGCTCTGCGGCCACTACAATTTGGCAAGCGAAATTGAAGAATCAAAAAGGAAACCATAAAACCTTCGCCCTTTACTATCAGTAACTGTGCCATATCATCATCTGTAGAAGATTACTCTCCTTGCAGACAGTAAAGTTGACGAATGTTGCCGGAAGCTGCAGCAAAAGGAAAAACAATATAAGCATAATCTATTTGTTAATTAGAGAGCAGCCAACTCTTAAACACACCAACGCCACATGACGAGTGAATAATGCATTTGGCAGTAATATTGACTGTTACATGAAACTGAATAAAGAATCCAATGGCGAATAATGTTGGAAGTACCACAAGAAATGTTAAGCAGAAAACTTCTCAACACATTTGCCAACAATCAACTTCATGCGAGTCTTGTTGGTGTGACTCGGTCCAATTTCAAGGAAATTCGTAAAGGTTTGTTTAAATAGGAACAAAACAGTATTCCTTTTTTTTAGTATTCCTTGTATGCGTGGGAGTCAAACAAGTTTGAACAGAAGACATGATAGCAAAGGAATGAAAGTTACCATATAACAAGTTCTTGAAGTACACGGTCCAAGTTTTAAGGACGCTCATTAAAAATAATTTAAATGCAAAAAGAAATAGCATTCCCTGTGTCTATGTGGAAGTCAAATCAGTTTGAATAAACAATAGCTGACATTTTTTTTGAACAACAATAGCTGACATGAAAGCAAAGGAATGAGAGTTACCATATAACCAGTCCTTGAAGTGCACATGAAGCACAGATGACAATTCTTGTTTACGATTCTCTTCTAAAGAAGCTTCCTGTAGTAGTTGCCTTACCTCCACTAAATTTTTTAGCTGAAAAGAATACACCATTTTATTCAATTAAACCAAATCAAAACATGCAAAAATTAAAATTTTAAACAAAATAACTTTGTAGACATACATTTTGATGCTGAGACGCCAAATATACTTCTGGTAATGTAAATGGGTTGTCTTTTGTAGATCCACTGGACTCTCCTGTTAGCCAGTTCGGAATCTGAACAAGAAAATAAATAGAGGGACGAGAACTTTGTGAAAAGTAGGAAAAAGAACGTACTTTTTAAATTAAATATACGGAATAAAAATATTTTAAAAGAATTACTTGAAAGAGAACAAATATACATCCCAGCCATTCTTCATCCCCATATCTTTATAGAACACGTCACAAAATACAAAGCAATGAATGGACTTAAAAAAATTAATTAATTTTAAAAATATATAATCTATACTTTCCCTGCTAAGTGTTAAGTTAATTATCAGAATAATAGAATGAAGTCATACCACAAAATTTGTGAAGTGATCAGGGTCCACCTGTGTAGCAGACTCAGCTTGAACATCAGAGACACCAGCTGGATGAGATAATGAATCATGAGGATCAAGCATGCTCAAAGCCAGAGGGTCATCCCATCTGTTCACTGTGGGCAGAATTCCAACTTCACTCATGTGCTCCTCCAACTGGGGGTAAAATGTATTATAAGGTGCCACCTGATAAGTTACAAGAGAAAACTATCAAATCAGTTCCAAAAAGAGAGTGAGGATTTTAGAGAAAATATTCATACCCGTATGCCAAGTTTCTACCATTACAAGCATAATTGTAGAACTGTGGATTAAAACATAGACCTTTTGAAAGAGACTACAGGATCAAAGACCCACTTTTTGTAGTGATAAAAAAGAGTGATTATTAACAGTTACTGTATCTGTATGCTAAACATACACCCAGATCCTTGCTCTTGCATTGTGTCAGATATGCCAATCTTGCAAGACTTTATCCATTATATTGCTTCAAGCTGAAATGGTGGAGTTAATCTTTTATCTTTTTCTCACCTTATATCAATCACCAACCATAGCATTACATATCAGGCTACATATGGTCCGTAAGGTTAGAAGTAAAAATGGTTATGATGGGAATCGAAGTTGTAAAATCATCCTGCAAATGGTAGGTACTAGGTAGAACCATAGTAGCAAGGAAGGTGTGAGGTATGGATCCCGATAGAGCAAAAAATCCAACTCATAGAGGGATAAGAGGGTGGGCAAAGTAGAGTGTTGCATTGGGTGGGATGGACTTTCGTAAGCATTACTGTCAAGACCGCAAAATGATTCTGTGATTTTACAATCTTTTCCTAAATGAGCAATCCTGATTCTACCGTTGATCTCATTTTCATGGGATCGTCATAAAACCACAGACACAGAATGTAGAATGTATAAACAGTAAAAACAAAGTGAACATACTCTCACCTGCAGTTTATGGTTATCACCAACCATAAGAGGTCGTTGGTTCACTCCCAAAAAGAAAACAGATTCACGACAGCTGGCAATACAAATATGTTTTGCGGCCACAATCACATGAACCCGTTCACAATGTTCTATTCGCACAGCCTGTCAAAAAAAAATTGAAGGTCAACTTTGGTGCTGATAATGAAGCAACGGTGATGCTGACACTCATAGTAGGAGGAAACAGAACCTGATAAACCATATTCTCAAACTTAGAACAATATTCTAATTTGAACATGTTCTAAAACAATTATCGAAACCATCAGTGGTCTAAGTACTGCAGAGATTTTATTTAAAAAAAGACAAAAATGAAAAACATGGGTTACAATCCATGTAATTGTACCCATTCACATTCGTTAAAAAATTCAATTATTTTGACAACAAAAAAATAGAATGGAAGAGAATGTAGACTAATAGAATGGAAAAGCTTGTCAAAAGGGCCTACAAATACAATTCTTAAATTGCAATAACTCTTTATATTAACAATGACCGTGAAATAAAACTGCCCAATGGTGTAGTGAAACTAAACCAGTGAATAGGTATGAAGATTCTTTCTAATGGGATTGCAGCGCAAAGTTTGATGAGGTAAGTTGATTGTTGAGAATTAAAGAAAACTAGCTCTTGGACTCAAATTATCAGATGGTATGTCAGGAAATTCCCAGAACAGTCTAGGCAAGGGAAGGAATAGTACAAGTTTGGTTTGTAAACATATTATATGTGCCCTAGAGCTGAGGTTGCTTCAGTATAAATCAACAATCGGGTAACTAATGCCCCAAACTGAAAATGCAATCCTGCAATTAGAATAATTTTGCAAATTTTCTTAGATCAAGGGAATTATAATGAGACTCTAGCTTATAAATTTATGATTTGCAGGACTTCCATTGTGTAGCATGGCTCTTGATCATCGACAAGTTTCTTGTGCTGGTATTTGAAGTTCAATCTGATACAAAATTAGGCTAGGATTGATTAATTGATCCATGTAACCAAACCCACCAAGTGAGAAAAGACTTTTATTGTTGTTGTTGTTGTTGTTATACCATTTCAAAGTAGACTCTGCACAGGTGATCTCTGTTAGACCTCTGATTCAGAAAGTCTACCAAAGAAGAGAGAGAAACTGAATGCGGCAGTTTCAAATCATGTGCAGGAGCAGTTATCTATTTTGGAGCAGTTTATTTGCAGTTACTTTTCCTTGTTTAAAAAACATTTTTTATTGAAAAGATATAATTTTTTTTATTAAATAGTATTTTTTTATTGAAAAGAAAAAACAATTTTATTGAGAAAATAGGAAAGAATAGAAGAGATATATCTCCTCCAAGGGTTTCCCCTTCACAACAGTGCCACTACTTTTAACAGGATTTTTACAAATCTGAATCCCTCCCTCTATGATAGCGTCCTCCTATTTATATAAGATAAGTCTCTAACTAATCCATAACTAATTCCTTAACCCTTATCCTATATTGTTACTAACCACCACCTATCCTATACCCTAGCAGTCTAGCAGTTCCATTCCCTTCCTCTTACCTACTAGAATTTTAATAACCTCGAAAATCTCACTCACTTGAGCTGGACAATTATCATATCAGATTCGTGTTCTTTGTATTTCTCTTTACCAATTACCATTTAGGAGTCGGGATGACATCATGACAACAAGATATCAATTTCTACATTCTTGTTAGAACTTGGGGGTTAAAATCCATAGATGCTCTAAATTTCTAATTTCTAATAAATCATTAGACACATAATGCTCCTCTTAAAAGCAGAACACGGATAATATTTACCTTGCCAACAGCTCCAAGAACTATTGTAGCGTCTGAGCATCCATAGACAATGGCGTATCTCATAGGTGCTAAGACATAAATGGTAGACTCTTGGCAATTTAGAACCTGCAATGAGCAAACACAACTATAATAGTATGCCACTTTCCGGATTCTCAACACCCAAAACACGTGAAGTGAAGCAAGATACATAAAGGTGCAAATTGTGATCACAAAATTACTTCAAGAAAACCTCTTACACTACCTCCGGATTCAACTAAGACTAGGAAAGTCTTTTATTTCTCAAAACCATTCAATAGTAAAAACATAACAATGAGAACATTAAAAAAAAAGCATCAGCAATGCAATGTGTTCCATATAAAAAGGAAAATAAGTAGAGAACGTGATATCTGGTATAACATCAGAAATAAACTGAACTAAAGCTAATATATTATATATACACATAATCGCCCATGCTGATGCATGTGTACAGACATACACACATTGAAAATATGTGCAGAAGTAAGATGGAATAAATTGTTGAAACAAGCTAATAAGTGCCTGACAAATAACTTGGTTATGTTTGAAATGATGATGATGATGTGTCATACATGTAAAGCCATATAAATATTAATTGCAGGAGCAACAAAGGAAAATGAATTTGTAAAAAAATTATTATTTGATGATTTTGGTACTTATTAAAAACATGCAGTGCTCCCTTGGGTAAATATATAAAAACTGCAATCCCAATAAATAAATTCGGGGTTTTACTAGATTAATGAAAGAACAGAAAGAGATTGAATTGAATTTCCAATGAAATTAAAAACAAACTTTCTTAGATATTTTTTCTTGGCACACTGTCTTCATGGAATTGGATTATGGAAAGCACAAATATACATTATAATATTTCTCCATAGCCACTTTACATTCTATAATTATACATTATTGATTACTGCAAATTGGTCTTTAATATTCAAGCTTTAAATGCCTTCACCGAATAACATCCATCGGTAAAGATGACTGGCCATGAATTGATGAAAACATGTTCACTCTAAGGGATAAGCATTTGGCAAAAATAATCTCTCTAATATATATATATATATATATATATATAGAAGGACGTTTATAAATCCACTAGTCAAAATCAAAATGATGACAAGTCAAATATGTTTGATTCATAAGCAATTTGTATTTTCAAAACCAATGCAACAACTAGAAAACAAGCTGTAAGTCATCGGTTCATATTAACAACTAGATCTGTGCACTTAAGTCAGCAATGATGTCCAGTACTTGCAACCAATGCATGAGGCAAACTTAATAAAATTCATATAATACACCTAAACTCACATCTGGCTATATAACATGTAATGTTCTGGGATAACTTTAAATCATGCTATAGTACTGAACTACCACACCGTCCATTTTTTAACAAGTTCACGGCTAACAACTAAGTTTGTGTTACTGTGCATCCAACGCACAACTAAACGTGTTGGACGCCAGACCAAACACAGTAAATTTTGTATTATGATTAGGACCAGAAAGCTTTCTACCTAGATCCTAGTTCAGCACACAAACAAAATTGGTAGAACATCTATAAAATATCTTAGATCATCTTTAAAGTATCAATTTCATGCAGACATTATAGGATCAATTAGTCATGTATTGGGGCAGAGTATCAGGAGCTGTTTCCCAATTTAATTAGGTTTCTTAATATGTTTCCTTATTTAACTGGGCGTAGGAATAGAAACTTGTAATAAAAACTTGTAATAATAATAATACATTATACCACACTGCACCTAATTGTTGCTTCATACTTTACACACTACAATCCAATATCTTATTATTCAGTGTCTCACCGTCTCTATTATGTTTTCCTGCTTCCCTGTCTAAAGCCCTAAACCCTATAATTTCAACACATACAAAGTCCAGTTGTTTCAAATTTCAGACACAAATTGTATGTGAGTATAATCTAAAGTCCAAACAACCAAAGCATCAGTCTTTCTTCAGTATAGTAAACTGGGCTACAAGCTTAGTACCTTACACATTCAGAAGCAGATGCATATTTGAAACATAACTCCAGTTATTAGTGTTTAGTGACCATATAAGAAAAATCTTATAAAGAGCTAAACAGCCTGTTAAGCTGTTACTGATTAAATTCCTGAAACTCTCTTTTGCATTCCTTTTTTATCTTTTGTAAATGCTTATGATGAGAACACAGGCACATCAGGACAAAATAAGAGATTTGGTAAAGTTTATGCTAGGAAGGGTAAGAGAGTAATTGTTCCAAAGTAGTGGGAGGAATATTGTAACCAACCTGATGAGTTGGCAGTGAGAGAGTGAGTCTTACCTCACGCATAGTAGCTGAGGGGAATAAAAGTAATGTAGGACGTAAGAATTAGTTAGGCAAGTATTTGGCTGGACTGGGCTAGGGCTGAAGTACAGTTTCTCTGTCATAGAGTACTGCACTTGCTTTTCTTCTATTTTCCCTTACTTTCATGCTACCAAATTCTCTGTAATTCACACTGAGTTCAGAGGAATATACTCACATTAATATCATTTCTGTTTTCCTTTCTTTCACTGTTACATTGACATGTAACAGCTTATAATTTTTTACCTTTAGGAAAGATTTACTGCCCGTGGTTCAGCTCAATCCTAGGAAACTAATTATGAGCCTTGGACTATATAATGTAAATACCCATTGTAGAGTTGTGATTCAGTTACAATACATTCCAAACTTCCTTTCAACTTGACCACCTACTTAGGATCGATAGTTCAGGATACACTCCAAGTTCACAAATCTAAATGCTAGCTAGCAAGTAGCAATAGTTAACCTGAAATGTCAAATATATCAAAAGAAGAGACATTGGAAACAAACCTTAACAGAGGAACCTTTAATGTCAGATGCATGTTTCACATAAGACGATTTAGTGATCCCTTCAATGCAACTTGAACCTCTAGTATTTGTTGAGACCTTAACTGACGAAACAGTGCCTGCATCCGTCATAGCAACATCCTGATCGGTGGCACTGACTGGCCCATTTTCCTTTGCGGAAGTCCTTTCAGAAATATGTTCCAAAGCAGAAGTTATATTTTGCATAAGCCAATCATGAACTTGTACAGCAGGAACAGGAACAGCGGGCATGTCAGGGTCTGAGTTGGCAAAAAAAGGAGATGATTGACTCAAACGATTTCCTTCAGCTTTATCACCAAAATGAACCAAGAACCCAAGGTGCTCAAATCTATCCAGTGTTAAAACCTAAGACAATGAGATCAAATAAGGACAATACTAATCGGATTGAGAACTAAAACGCCATATTAAAATTAAAAATTCAACAGAAGGAAAAATACTAAAATAAAACCTACAATCAAATGCAAAATTTTAAAATCCCCTACTTAACTTTCTTTAAGACTGCATGATCCTATGCTACCAAGTTGAAACTTGAATTGTCTAAAGGAAAAACAATTGTCAAGAAATTCACTGCTAAGACAATATGTCATGCCAAAATGAAAAGGTGATAGTATGTTTAACTAGTGATAAATAAGAAATGCATTACTGAAACGGGAAAGTAAGTCTTACTGTAATTCCAGATATCCTTCATTATGATTACCAACAATGTATGCATTGTCAAATGCGTGTGAAACTGAAGTTGAGTTAATTATTTATATAACTGGGCACTAGCATCAGCACCAAGAGAAATCAATATCAGTGACAACAAAGTTGATGTCCGATATCCTTGTCTAATAAAAATATAAGTTGAGAATACCGAACAACGAGGAAGAGGTAACCAACAGCCTAGCTGTCGGTACAAATTCTCTGTTGAATGACTGAGTTACAACTCTCGATGCAACAATTTTACAAGACAATCATACACAACTAATATCTCCTAACTTCAATAGGATGGCACCAAATCAGCTGTATTAATGCCAATAATGGTAACCATAGATGAAAAAATAACAGCGTCGCTAAATGGCTATATGCCATTATATAGGAAACAATCTATCGAAGTGAAAATTGCAAAAATGATGTCATGTGATAGATTAACAAACCAACCATTGATTCTTCGTCCTCCCCTTCAACTGGTTCTGCTAGAAGAGATAGAATGTTAGCCAAATGCTTTTGCAAATATGATAACTGATGTGCCTCTTCATCGGTCTGCGATGGCATAAAACGCCGACTATTGCTGCGCATAAGCTGCAAAACATGTATTCCAAACGTTGGTATTAACACTTTTCAGCATCAACAGTATAAACCTGTGTCTGAAATAGCAAGCTCAAAGCATCCTACAATCAATAGTTATCTAAGAAAACTTCCGAAGTAACATAAAAATGACTTTTTCCGCCAACAACAATCTTAAAAATCGAAACGAACTCGTTTGCCATGGAAACAGAAATCAAAACGAAGACAAACAAAAAAAAAATCATAAATGTGTTATCTAAAATCTATCACGATCTAAAGAGCAAAAAAAACAACACTACATGATAATCAACAATAAATACATCACACGCATTGGATTGCATTACATTACAAATTGAAATGAGAAACGTAGAATTGAGTTAACCTGAAGAGGGGAGAGAGCGGAAAAGTAACCGTCGAAAGCGGAAGTGGACGGCCAAACGTCGGCAACGGCAGCGGAGTCCTTATGGGAGCGGGGAAGCAACCTTTTATAGGATTGGATGTAGAGGAACAAGAGCAGATCGTAAACGTCGGCGGTAACGGCATCGTTTTGGCCAGGCTCGGCCCGAACGAGAAGTTCGGAATCGGAGTGGTGAACGGAGGCGAGGGTATCGAGGAGGAGACTAGCGTGGTCGGCGGAGATCTGGAGAGACTCGGAAATAGCAGTCAAGTCGACTCGGTGATTGGAGGATAATTCGAGAAGTTTGGGTTTCAATGTAGCTAGGGTTTGCGTTGGGTCGGAGAAGATGAGCTTTGGGATTGGTAAGAGACCGTGCTCGAAAGGTTCACGCCTTGGGTGAATCACCGTGCTACCACTTGATGTGGAAGGTTCGATTGGATCCGTCATTGATAGAAAGAAATAGATAGGGGAGAAAAAGAGTGTGGAAATGGTGGCAATTAGTGGGAGAGAGAGATCAGAGAATGAAAATTCAAAAGAGAGGGATGGTGATGATGATGATGACGGGAATGGAGGATGAGGAGAGAAAGGGGAGGGAGGGTTGACTTGATGTGGGGATGTGGTGACGTGGCTTCTTGTGGTTGGGTTTCGTGGAGCTATGCTAAATACTCCAGTGGGCCTTTTTACTCCTTTAAAATTGTTTTTGTAATTTAAATGGTATTTTCGAGTAAAATCAATTTTGATTATAATTGGACCCAAAAAAACTGATTATAGAATTAATTATATCTGAGATCTATAGCGTATTTTTTTTATGAGTGAATTTTATAATCATGTGAAATCTTAAACCAATACTCAAAAAAAAGTCTTTTAAAATTTTGTGAAAATCTTGATTGAATACTGGAATAAATTGTTTTTAAGTGATAGAAAATCACGATTAAATACTGCGCAGACTTTTTTACCCAAAAAAAAAGTCTTTTAAAATCCTATTAAATCACTTTATTTAACACATGTTCACTCAAAAAAAAAATTAAAATTGAAGCAACAAAAAAATTTTAAAATTAATTTTTTTTAACAAAAAATTTAAAAATTTAATTTATTTAAAAAATTAATTTATTGAAAACTAGTTTTCGTCACCACGAAACAAACACACTTAATTATGATCCCTAAACACCTCATGAATGATGATCCAACTTTAGCTAATTTAAAGTGTGTCCTACAATATCACGTAATTAGGGTTCATGTTACACATCCTTGTAAGATTTCTCTCTATCATGCATTATTACTCTGATTTAAACAAGGGAATGAAGAGCCAATCGAACACACGTGAAGTGTCTTAAGAATTAGATAATGTATTTTGATAGGGGGTAAACTACTAAATCACGAGTCTCACAGAGAGCAACTATATTTGACTTCTACCAAGAGGCGTTTGAATGTGATGATAGGGATCTCTTCCGCTTTAACTAAAGTCTTGGGTTCAAATCCAACTTTGGACATGAAGTAGTATTAAATCTCTTGAAATGAGTTTTTCACCCATCAGAATAGTCTGTCCTAACTGAGGGGAAAAAACTATACTTGACTTCTTAAAAAGAGATCAAGCTCGAAGAGTTTGTTCAATTGTGTATCCAAAAGTGTGTTACTAGTATATAATTGCAATTTCAACATGAGAGAATCTTTTCCTTGTATTCAATACCTATCCTGGATCTGATATGTACCTTCATAGTAGCAGCAACCATTACCTAGTTGCATTATGATACAAATTCAAGAACCAACAACTGAAGTAGTTTTACAAACATTATGCTTAACGTAACAGTCATTGTCTACTAGTAGGGGTTGAAGTAGGCTGAGTCGAGCAATGCTGAGTGTCTTAAAAATTCGAGGCTTGGACAAATAAATCTAACTCAAGGATTAGTCATCCACCAGATGTGAGCTTATCCATCTTCATTGCAATGTGCATTTAACAGCAAACGGCACTTTCTTGACAAAAAGAACTAGTATGATAATGTCCCCAGTTCACATCAGAGCACTTCAATTTAGTGGTCATCTTCATTGGTTCCCGGGCAGTTGGTCAAAAGAGCAGACATTGATTCATACTGAAAAAATATGGAGGAAGAAAAATCCAAAAATCAATTGTATTGAATTTGCAATTGTGGCTTCTCTGTTTGAGCTTCTAATAAACATAATAAATAAATTTTGTGGTTACTCACTTTGCATCCGCAAAAGAGGCAATAGTTGAACTCATCCCTCAGTTTCATCAAAAGATCGTGCAAGTCCTGCATCCATTATTGTCATCATCAAACTTGAGACCAACTCAAACAAAGAATATCAAGTTCAAAAACAATAGGTTAAAAAAAATGAATTCCAATAATTTCTGAATGCAAAACATGGAAAAAGAACTAGCAATTATTATCCAAAGAAGAGAAAGCTTGCATGTAGTTTATGCATGTCATCACCAGTGCATAGCCAAAACTAGATTAAAAGAAATTGAGGATAGATATGTATGGTAAAGTTACACACCTCTTCTGTTATTTCTTCCTCTTCTTCATCCTCACCCTCTACATCATCCTCATTCTTTTGTGGCTCGACAATTTCCCTGTTCTCCAATTGGTCAAGGGCAGCCTTTGCCTTGTGGAAATTAACTATAATTCTCCTACTCTGCCACCGTGACTTCTGCCGAGACCCAAATTCTTCCATCATATCCTGCTCGTTCCTCCTCTTCCTGTCGATCGTGATTTCCTGTCTTTTCTTCTTTTCCTTGTGGGGATCATCTAATCCTATACCTGCTCGTGACCGTCGTATTTCAATCCCTACTGGTTCAGCCCTGCCCGACCCCTGCTTGCCAAGGGTAGAACCTGGAGTATAACCCATCTGTTTGAGCAGCTTGAACCCAATGTTCGATTGTGGTATAGGAGCTTCAACTTTTGCTAATGTTTGCTCATCCTCCTCTTGTTGCTTTCTTTCTCTTTCAAGCTTTCGTCGTTCTTGCCAGTTAAGAGTTTTCAATTGACTCTTGGAAGTGCTGACTGCAGGATCTTTCTTGTTAGAAAACTGCATAGTAAAACAGGATTGCAAACGTGAAACGATAAGGCAATTTAACCATTTCATAATGTTCCAGTTCTCTTTTTCCTTTTTTACTAGAAGCATTAAAAAACAATGGGATACTTCTAGTAAATAAATCCTGTTTGGAAGCTATTTATACTTAAAGTCATATTTATACTTAACTCATTTGGTTTTCAGGATTGAAGAACCATCAACCATACTCAAATTAGGTCTTCCATGGATGCATAGATCAGGTTGGCCCCAAAAGATTTTGGGCATCAAATTGATCCAAAATTTATGTTCATTGGGATCAAATTGATATTCCAAATCTTTTAAAGAAAAAATTGATATCTCAAGCATGTTTTGGGGGCAAATTTTGAGTATTCAGCCATATTTTTCAGCAAAGTGATCAGTATTTACATTACCCTATTTTCAACAAATACATGAGTTGTTGAAGGGTATGTATATCAGTTGCTTGCTTTGAGTTCATCGAATTCTTTCAAACACCGCAGCAGAAACAAATCGACAAAGGAGAGTGGCAAAAAGGAAAATGAGCAAGTTACCCTTTTGGATGAAGACTTGGGAGGGTCGAGAGCCGCAGAAGGAAGGAACCTAGAAAGGTCAGCCATGTAATCATCTTCTTGTTCTTCATTTCCTTCTGCTCCATTGTTGCTCTCCTTCTTCGCCGCTGATTCAGCCATGTCGAACATTGCCACTACAGGCTTATGATCATGTCTTCTGCCTTCCACAACAATTCTGCATTACTATAGCAATTTCATTAGTCAGAAATACAAGGTGCAATGCAATCACACTAGAATTGACACAAACTGTATCTATATTCTCCACATACTTGTACAATTTAACTAATTTATATTTAGAGCAATAAAAAGAAAAAATTACAATCAATTTGAATTATTGAATTACAACTCTAGAACGCAACAGATTTACACAACAATCATAGAAAACTAATATCTCCTGACTTCCACAGGATAGCAGCAAAGCAATTGTACTAATGCCAGTAATAATGGTAAATCATAGATGAAAAAATCACAGTGTGGCTAAATGGCTATATGTCATTTTATAGGGTGTATAGGAAACAATCTAACGAAGGGAAAATTGCAAAACTATGAGTGTCGTGCGATAAATTAACAAACTAACCAGTGATTCTTCGTCGTTGCCTTCAACCGGTTCCGCTAGAATAGATAAAATGTTAGCAAGGTGCTTTTGCAGATATGATAACTGATGTAAGGGTGTCGAGGGGGAGGCCGGCGTGGTCGGCGGAGATCTGCAGCGACTCGGAGATGGCGGGAGAGTAGAGAAGCTTGGGTTTCAATGTGGTTAGGGTTTGCGTGGGATCGGAGAAGAAGATGAGCTTTGGGATAAGGCAAGAGGCCGTGCTCGAAGCCAGGGCTCGCGTCTTGGGTGAAACACGGTGCCACAGCTTGAAGGGTTTGTTTGGTATCATGGAAAAGAAAGGAAAGCAAATAAAACACATTTTCAAACAATTTTTCCTTTGTTTGGTAGGGGTGAAAAAGTGGGGAGGAAGGAAAAAAATCACAAGGGACCCACAAAAATGTTTTCTCTCCAATTTGAGAAGAAAAGGTGAATAATACAAAAAAAATTATCTTTTTCCAATTTTACTCAAAAGTTTTATAGTTTATTCCTATTTATAAAAGTATTAGCAATAGGAACTGCAATAAGTTCCATTGCTTAACACACAAGGGTGAGGTTGTATTTCGAAAGTGAAAGTGAAACACGAGAAAGAGGTAAACACAAATGCAACATTTCTCTATTTATTTTCCCCATTTCTTACTATTAGTCTACATAAATTTAATATTGCATATGCAAAGTAAGGCTTGGGGAAAAAAGGCATTTGTCTTGCCCTCTCCACGACCTGTCAAGTAGGGGTGCGCATTGCGTTAAGGGTGCGTCTATAACAGAAAGAAGTGTGTACATGATCAGGATTCAATAAGTCTATAACAGAAAGGAATCCACTCCCGTCATTAACTATGGAACGAGACATAATAAACGAATAAGGGTGGAGTTTTCTAGTCTGGGAAAATGGGTAGAAATTGGTGCTCAGAACCGACCTACCTCGGTCTGACGCATCAACAGATAATTTGTGTGTTACCAGTGTTGAGGGTCGACGGGAACTTCCTCTGACATTCTCACCTCCCCACCATCTTGAAGTAGTCTTGTGAGTCGCTTCGAGCCAACTCACATGTCTCCTCTTCTCTAATCCATGCATCTCCAGAATATTTATTTGCTTTCTTTCTTCCTCCAGGAATGTCGTCATTCATATTGGTCATCAAGCAAGCAAGTGGGAATGGAAGAGTAGTTGTGGATGTGATTTGGTTAGATGAATATTCATTAAGAATCAGAGTCAGAAAGGTGAGAAGAAGTGTACAGGAGCATATATATCTTGTTCGATCAGAGTTGGGAACAGTTATTCTCTACCTTCTATCGAACAACTCAATAATGCACATGGGTCACAACCAGGTTTATACAAAATTGAAATTCGTATTGATATTAAAAAAAAAATGGGAGAAGGATATTTTGTGTTTCTCACACTTACAATTACAAGTGTAAATTGTTTTGAAATGAAACTCACTTATTCTTATACCCTAATTTTGTCTGTGTTCCTTTCGTTATTATGGTCAATAGTTGATAGAAATTGTCAAATCTTAGACCAAAATACACACTTTTAAAGCTCCCAAGTAACTATGTTGCAAGCCTTGTTAATTTGGGTATTTTCCCCACATTATGGCTCGATAGAACTTTTTGTCCCTTTCTAAAAATAAATAAATAAAATATAAAAAATATATAAAAACAAAAATTAAAATATAAAAATAATAATAAATAATTAGGAATCACAAATCTCCCAAAAAAACAAAAAAGGGGGGGTGTTA
This sequence comes from Oxytropis ochrocephala, assembly GCA_020916435.1. Lineage (NCBI taxonomy): Eukaryota > Viridiplantae > Streptophyta > Magnoliopsida > Fabales > Fabaceae > Oxytropis > Oxytropis ochrocephala. The sequence goes on from CM037090.1 coordinate 39,027,519, forward strand.
GTAGCATCAACATTTCAGCCCATCAAGTCTACTTGACCAACAAATTTGTTTCCCAGCAAGTTTGCTTGCCCAAGAAGTCTGCACCACCACTCTACCCCATCCCTTAGAAGTTAGACGAACAAGTTGTAAGCCAATGAAAATACCCCATAGCTCAACAACAAAAGCGTCACAGAAGCCAATATGTTTAGAGAAACTTGTAAGTCAATCACCTTAGAGTTTCTCACTAGTCCACTGCAACCAACAATCTTAGAAGTAGCCTTTACGACACCATCACGATTAAGACACAACCAACCATCGTCAGGGGGATCCCACCTAACATTAACATGATCCATGACATGATCCTGCATTGACTTAAAAGCAGCCATCGCAGTAGGATACTCCTTCACACAATTAGTGACCACGACCCAATGCTTAAAAGGGTGAGTATAAGACACATAATGATCTTTATTTTTCCAACTCCAAAGTAAATGACATCCACAGCCTAATAGGATGCCTAGTTAACACCATCTCTGTACCAACTAGCTTTCACCAATTTGAAATGAAGCCATTACATCAAACTACCACAAAAAAAAATGTCAGACTTCAACTTTAACTAAACCCAATTACAAATTCAAAACACGAGGACAATCACGTAGCACATGCATAGTTGATTCTGCCACAGTACCACACTGAGAACAAAAATACATTTCCCAACCCTATAGCATTATTCCTTGAGTTAGTTAACAGTCTGTCATGTATCAGAAGCCAAATAAAGGCTTTAACTCTCTTAGAAACTTGAATCTTCCAAACCTTAGCCCAAAGAGGATTAATTGGTGCCACACTATAATTTAACATAAGATGGAAACTGCTGTCTGCTGGCAATAGAGAACTCACCGAGACTATTACCTGGCCACAGTCTCACATCCTCACCATGATCCAACTTTGGGGGTAATAAAGCATGAATTCTGGAGACAAAATCAGATGGAATATATGCTTCTAAACACCTGAGATCCCATTAGCCATCAGTTCCAACATGGTCACAAACTCTAATATTAACAAGCCCAATAGGAATATGAGCCAAAACAACAAGCTTTATGTTTGGGAGGGTCCACGAATCATTCCAACCCGAAATACTCAATCCATTACCTATAGACCAAAAACAATTGTTACACAAAATCGGTCAAATTTTAGCAAGTTGTCTCAAAATTAGAGAATCGCATGGTTTAACAATAAGATTGGTATTATATGAACTCTCTCGACCATACTTCCCACATAGAACTTAATACCACAAAATATTATCACATTGTCTCAAAGACCAACCAAGCTTCATGACACGAGCTGAGTTCACATTTATGAGGTTGCGAATCCCCAAACCTCCAAGCTTCTTTGGTTGAGTAATCACAGGTTAGCTCACAACATGAAACATACTGTAACACCCCCTTCTACTTAATATTAATTAACCAATAAAAATCAGGTTTTTTTTTCAAAATTGTCCACGCACCTCAAAGAGGGTGGTACATTTAATAACACATCGTCAATACATATTCAAAAATCCAAACGCAAATAATGCGTGAAATGCATATCATAGTCACGTGGGTTAAAACCCTAAAACCTGTTTAATGTTTACAATAATCCAAAACAGTTCACAGCAGCGGAAAACATAAATTTGAGTTCAACACGCTCAATACATAAATTAAACCAGTTTAATCCATAACATAAGATAACGATACTAAAACCCAAACCCCCGGTGTTACTAGATCAGAGCCGACACAAATCCCAATGAAGCCTAGACATCTTCACTCAGATTCACCTGCATGTCGCCACGAGAGCAGGCAACATAAAAATGCTAGGGTGAGTCTCTTTATATAAATAATAACAAGTAAGATAAGCATTATATTCGGAAAACATCTAGTAACAACAATCCATAGCAATTAAGCATTCACCATTCAATTAGAACACCAACAAGTCACAACAGATGATTAATTAAGCATCAATGAGAATTCAAAGAATGCATGATGGTATGCATGCGTGCAATATGCATGTGGATCCATAACCACCTCAAAAACCCCGTCGGGTAACCACCGCATGTTGGCCGAAGCCACCCACCACAAATTGGCCGAAGCCACCCACCGCGTAATGCATATGATTTATGTGACACTATGACAAATGCATCACAACACAATAATCACATCACATCAATTTTTAACCACCACATTATCAATTATCAACCACCATGTTATCAATTATTGATCACCACCACATCATTTATTGACCACCACTTGATCAATGATTAACCACCTCTTGATCATTTATTAACCACCACATGATCAATTATTAAGTTGATTCTCACTTAAAAACCCAACCACTTCACAAGGACCTTTTTCACACTTAAGAACTATTTTGAACCACCAAAGATTAATTTAATACTCACGGGATTAGTTTGGTACATTATGATTAATTGGTGCTTAGGAACTTATGTTGACATATTTTGGATTAATTAGGCACTAAGGGATTATTTCGTCACGCCAATGATTAATTTAATTCTTAGGGACTATTTTGTCACACCAAGGATTAAATTTATTCTCGTAGACAAAACTATCAATTAGACATATTTTTGGGCACCCAGCGCGAGAGGCGCCATTTCGGCGCCCCATAACACGCAACACACACACCCCAAACAAAGACACACTCTCCTTCAAAGACTAGCGCGCTAAATGCTTAGCATTTGGCGCCCCTTCTTCAGAACTCGGCCCAGCGCGCCTAAATGCCTAGCATTTGGCGCCCCTGCACACTCATCACGTGCACCTAAATGCCTAGCATTTGGCACCCCGCACACATGACACCGCCACACCAGCCACGGGCGCCATATTCCTAAGGAATTGGCGCCCCCCGCCAACTTCAACCAAACCGAGACACACACACATAACCGTGGCGTCTGGCGCCACTTTGCCTAGCGCGATGGCGCCCGCCTCTGCATAACCACACACAACAACACAAACTCACTCCATCAGCGCCATATTCATGGGACATTGGCGCTCGCACACCGCTGCTACCCAACAGGCGGCATCCACGGCGCCACTTTGCTTAGCAAATGGCGCCTTCCTCCCACGCACTTATACGCACAACACCGAAAGCGATTACCACGGCGCCATTTGCCTGGGCATTTGGCGCCCTCTCCCCAACCCTCCACTAAACCAACTTAAACCTAATTTTTACTCAACAACTTGATCCACACATAAACAACACACATATAGGTATCAAATCAACTTCATCAATTTATCATATTCACATACCTCACTTCATGGAAACATTTCCTCAAACACATAACATGCAAAATCCACAACACATAATTTTCCAACAACAATTCAAACACACATACAATAACAACCATAAAATGAACACAATCCACACAATCAATTCATGCTAGGCTAGTTTCTTACACAACACATATCCTACAAGTTATCATATACATAATGAGAGTCCCCAACCTTGTTTAAGTTAAAACCTCCAAGCAAGCACCAAAAATCACCAAACAAAGCAAACCCTCCTCTATTTCCAGCTATGGCCGAAAACTCCCTCTTCTTGGGTGGGAATGAAATTCAAAAATGGATAAGGGTGAGACCATAGAACTAAAAGAAATGGAATAAGGAAGGAAAATGATGAAGATTAGGACCAAGAATTCACTTACCCACGAGAATCAAAGGAAAGGTTTCCACCTTTCCTTCCTCTCCTTCACGCCGTGTATTCCTCCTCCTCCTCTCTATTTCTTTCGTGGTCTTCCTTTCAAATGAGGGTCATGAGACCTTGTGTAGGGTTTTGGGGGTTTTAAGGTAATCGGGCTTGGGTCATTAAGTGACTTGGGCCCTTTATTTGCATCACTCATTTTACTTATTTACATACCCCACAAATTAAAATAAAATGAACTCTAACTCAATTATTCCACTTAAATAAACTAGACCCCCCCCCTTTTTGATAAAATAAACTCAACTTAATTTAATTACTTAGATAAATGTTGCAAGCCGTAAATAACTTAATTAATTAAATAATTAATTTATTTGGGCGTTACAACTCTCCCCCACTTAAAGAATTTCGTCCTCGAAATTACAGAATCGAATCGACTCTGGATATGCTTCCCTCATCTTACTCTCTAACTCCCAAGTTATGCTCTCCCCCACTGCTCCTAACCACACTACCTTCACCAAATTGATCTCCTTGCCTCTCAAGACCTTCACCTCACGGTCCTCAATCCTAACCGGCATAGTCTCCACTGTAAGGTTCTCCCTCACCTCTACATCATCCATCTGTACTACATGAGATGGGTCTGGCACATACTTCTGCAACTGAGACACATGGAATACATCATGCAGATTAGCAAAATTAGGTGGCAAGGCCACCCGATAAAACAACTTTCCCAACTCTCTCAAACTGATATGGTCCAATAAAACGCGAGTTAACTTCTTAGACTTCAACGCACGACCTACACCTGTCGTTGGAGTGACTCTCAAAAATACATGATCACCAGCCTGAAACTCTAGATCCTTTCTCCTCTTATCATGGTAACTCTTTTGTCTACTCTGTGAGGCCTTCATCTTCTCTCTAATCATCTTCACTTTCTCTGTGGTCTCACGCACCAACTCAGGACCTAGCACCACACTTTCTCGCCAGTACCAACACAATGGAGTTCTACATCTCCTCCGTACAATGCCTCAAAAGGCGCCATCACCGATACTCGAATGAAAATCATTATTGTAAGTGAATTCAATCGGTGGCAAATGAGAATCCCATGAACCTCCCTGCTCAAGAACACATGCTCTCAACAAATCCTCAAGTGATTGAATTGTCCTCTCTGTCTGCCCATCTGTCTGGGGATGATATGCCGAACTTAATCTCAGTTTGGAACCCAAAGCCTCTTGCAAACTTCTCCAAAACTCGGAAGTGAACCTAGGATCCCTATCAGACACAATACTTAGAGGCACACCATGCAGCTTCACAATCGTCTTGACATAGATATCCGCGAACCTCGGGCTCGGATAAGTAATATTAATCGGTAAAAAGTGTGCGATTTAGTCAATCTATCAACAATCACCCATATGGTATCAAACCCCTCGCATTGTAGTCGGCGAAACTACCACAAAATCCATGGAGATACTATCCCATTTCCATTCGGGAACATCCAATGGTTGCATCAACCCCGCCCGGCTTCGATGTTCTACCTTCGATTTACGACACGTCAAAGCAAGCATACACAAAGCGAGCCACATCACGCTTCATACCGGCCACGAGCGCTCTCTTCAAATCTTGATACATTTTAGTGGCCCCGGTGGATACTCGACTTACTCCGATGCCTCCTCTAGAATTGCCTTCTTAATCTCATCATCATTAGGAATGCAAATCCTCCCACGCATTACCTTAACACATCCCGCTCATCTATCACATAATCTTCGCTCTGAGAGTGGTCAATTCCAACTGCAATCTCTACTAGTTTAATGTCCTTCTTTTGAGCTTCCCGAACAACATTCAAAAATTCATTGTGAATCTTCAACACACCTAATCTCACACTCTTAGGTGTCACCTCATGAGACTAAACTCAAATCTCGAAATCTGCTCAATTAGTTCAAGTTCTTTCACCATCATTGCGGATACATGTAAGGACTTTCTACTCAAAGCATCACTACCACATTAGCTTTCCCGGATGATAGTTCAAGCTAAAGTCATAGTCTTTCAACAATTCCAACCATCTCCTTTGTCTCATATTCAATTCTTTCTGGTCAAACAGATACTGCAATCCCTTATGATCACTGAATACCTCAAACTTAGAACCATACAAATAATGTCTCCAAATCTTCAAAGCAAAAACAATTGTCGCAAGCTCCAAATCGTGAGTGGGGTAATTCTTTTCATGAATCCTCAACTGTCTTGAGGCATAAGCCACTACTTTACCATTTTGCATCAAAACACCTCCTAGCCCCATTTTAGACGCATCGCAATATACTACAAAAGGCTCTCCAGATTTGGGTAATGTCAAAACAGGTGATGTTGTCAACCTTCTTTTCAATTCTTGGAAACTTTCTTCACATTTGGAATCCCACACAAACGCCTTTCCTTTACAAGTTAATTGAGTTAGCGGGAGTGCCAACTTTGAAAACCCCTCAATGAACCTCCTATAATATCCCGCTAATCCAAGGAAACTTCTAATCTCCGTAACTGACTTAGGAGCCTCCCACTGCATCACCGCATCAACCTTAGATGGATCTACTGCAATCCCATCACCAGAAATAATATGACCTAGAAAGCTCACTTCCTTCAACCAAAAGTCACACTTTGACAGTTTAGCATACAACTTCTTCTCTTTCAACACTTCTAGCACTAACTTCAAATGCTCTTCATGTTCCTCTTCGGACTTGGAGTACACCAAAATATCATCTATGAAAACCACCACAAACCGATCCAAGTAGTTATGGAAAATACGGTTCATGTACTCCATAAACACCCCTGGTGCATTAGTGACACCAAACGGCATTACGGAATACTCATAATGCCCATATCTCAAATCTGAATCTTTGTCTTACGAATATCCTCATCTTTCACTTTAATCTAATGATAGCCCGATCTCAAATCAATTTTGCTAAACACCTTAGCACCTACTAGCTGGTCCATCAGGTCGTCAATTCTCGGAAGTGGATACTTGTTCTTGATTGTCACTTTGTTCAAATTGTCTATAATCAATGCAAAGCGCATACTTCCATCTTTCTTCTTCACCGGAAATACTGGCGCTCCCAGGCGACACACTAGGTCTTATGAACTTCTTCTCAAGTAAGTCCTCTAACCGACTCTTCACTCGAGATAATTCGGATGCGACATCCTATAGGGAGCCATAGACACGCGGGTCAGTGCGGGCACTAGATCAATACCAAACTCTACTTCTCTTTCAAAGCGACACATCCGGAATTTCGTCGGAAACACTTCAGAAATCCACGAACTATTGGCAACTCTTCAATCTTAGCTTGGCTCTCAACGGACAACGATGCCATCAATGAAAATGACTTTTAACTTCCTCCTTCATAACTCTATGCAATTGACCGTGATGTAACAATGCGATTCTCCCCCTTAGTAGAAGGAAAGCTCACGGATCTACTAGCACAATTAATATGCACTTGGTTATCAACTAACCACCCATACCAAGAATGATGTCCAAACCTCCTAAAGGCAAGCAAATAAGATCAACAAGAAACTCTCTCGCCAAAAACCGACAGAGGACATCTAGCACACATTAGGGAGGTAGTTCTTCAACCTTTGGTCAGTATCAATAACCATGTCCCTTCTCATTGTAGACAAAACAAGACCCAATATCTCAAAGACACAATGCAAAGAATGAAAGAATGAGTAGCACCAAAGATCTACTATAGCAATCAAATGAGTACAGATTAATAAAACAAGTACCTCTAATCGCGTTGTCCCCCTCGGATCCCGCCAAAGCAAACACCTTCCCTCTAGCTGCCTCCTGCTTGGGTTTAGGACATTTAGCGCTCATATGTCCCGCTCATGACAGTTGAAACAAACAACTTCTTTCTCTTTCTGAGCGATGACTTGTGGCCCCTCCGTCCACACTTGTAGCAACGGACCTCTGTGCACTCACTACTCTTATGGCGGGTTTCTTGCAAGCAAAACACACAATACCTGCTGATTCACCTACCCCACTTGAACCTTTACCCGCACTTGCCTTCCACTTTCCTTTACCTCCACTAACATCATATGGTTTTCCCCGGCCTGAGCATTCTTCTTCTCCTCACAATTTTGTAAGCAAAGAAAGACTGCTCTTCCTCATAAATTCTACACTTGTCCACTAGCTTGGCAAAATCTCGAATCTCCTGGTATCCAATGGCTCTCTTAATTTCTGGCTGCAGACCATTCTCAAACTTTACACACTTGGAAAATTCTGAATCAGCTTGGTTGTCATAATAAGGGCAAAACTTGACCAACTCCTCAAACTTTGCTGCATATTCAGCTACAGACTTGTTTCCCTGTTTCAGTTCCAAAAACTTCACCTCCTTTTTAGCCCGCACGTCCTCCGGGTAATACTTCCTTGTGAACTTTTCTTTGAATACCCCCCAAGTGATTTCTTCACCCGCAGCTTCTAGTCTCTGTTTCTTCCTCATCCACCAATCATCCGCTTCTTCCTTCAGCATATGAGTCCCAAATCTCACCTTTTGCGCCGGAGTACACGCCATAACACGGAAGATTCGCTCTATCTCCCTCAGCCAGGTCAGTGCTCCATCTGGATCATATCTACCTTTGAAGGTAGGTGGGTTCTCACGTTGAAATGTAGCCAACTTGCGATCTTCAGCATCTTCCCTACCACCTCTCTGCTCGCTTCCCATGCTTTGTCTTTATGGCTTTGCGAACTCTCGGAGCAAGATCAATCCTTCCGGGCCATTTTCAACCTAACAACTGCGGCATTAACATTCGTTAAGAAACAATTAACACTACCTAGTTGTCATAGATACTATGACAGATAAACTTAGCCGAGACAGATGCAGGCGAATCGCTCTGATACCACTAATGTAACACCCCTACTACTTAATATTAATTAACCAATAAAAATCGGGTTTTTTTTCAAATTGTCCACGCACCTCAAAGAGGGTGGTACATTTAATAACACATCGTCAAGACATATTCAAAAATCCAAACGCAAATAATGCGTGAAATGCATATCATAGTCACGTGGGTTAAAACCCTAAAACCTCGCTTTAATGTTTACAATAATCCAAAATAGCTTCACAAAGAATGAAAAACATAAATTTGAGTTCAACACGCTCAATACATAAATTAAACCAGTTTAATCCATAACATAAGATAACGATACTAAAACCCAAACCCCCGGTGTTACTAGATCGAGCCGACACAAATCCCAATGAAGCCTAGACATCTTCACTCGATTCACTGCATGTCGCCACGAGAGCGAGCAAAATATAAAAATGCTAGGGTGAGTCTCTTTATATAAATAATAACAAGTAAGATAAGCATTATATTCGGAAAACATCTAGTAACAACAATCCATAGCAATTAAGCATTCACCATTCAATTAGAACACCAACAAGTCACAACAGAGGATTAATTAAGCATCAATGAGAATTCAAAGAATGCATGATGGTATGCATGTGTGCAATATGCATGTGGATCCATAACCACCTCAAAAACCCCGTCGGGTAACCACCGCATGTTGGCCGAAGCCACCCACCACAAATTGGCCGAAGCCACCCACCGCGTAATGCATATGATTTATGTGACACTATGACAAATGCATCACAACACAATAATCACATCACATCAATTTTTAACCACCACATTATCAATTATCAACCACCACGTTATCAATTATTGATCACCACCACATCATTTATTGACCACCACTTGATCAATGATTAACCACCTCTTGATCATTTATTAACCACCACATGATCAATTATTAAGTTGATTCTCACTTAAAAACCCAACCACTTCACAAGGACATTTTTCACACTTAAGGACTATTTTGACCCACCAAAGATTAATTTAATACTCACGGGATTAGTTTGGTACATTATGATTAATTGGTGCTTAGGAACTTATGTTGACATATTTTGGATTAATTAGGCACTAAGGGATTATTTCGTCACGCCAATGATTAATTTAATTCTTAGGGACTATTTTGTCACACCAAGGATTAAATTAATTCTCGTAGACAAAACTATCACTTAGACATATTTTTGGGCACCAAGGCGCCAAGGGCAGCCATTTCGGCGCCCCCCATAACACGCAACACACACACCCAAACAACACACACTCCTCTCAGCACCAGGCGCCTAAATGCTTAGCATTTGGCGCCCCCCCTTCACAGAACTCGGCCCCAGGCGCCTAAATGCCTAGCATTTGGCGCCCCCTGCACACACTCATCACCAGGCGCCTAAATGCCTAGCATTTGGCGCTCCCTGCACATGACCCGCCACACACTAGCCACAGGCGCCATATTCCTAAGGAATTGGCGCCCCTCCTGCCAACTTCAGCCCAAACCGAGACACACAACACATAACCGTGAACTGGGCGCCACTTTGCCTAGCAGATGGCGCCCCTGCCCTGCATAACCACACAACAACACAAACTCACTCCATCAGGCGCCATATTCATGGGACATTGGCGCCCTGCACACTGCCAACCCAACAGGCAGCATCCCTGGCGCCACTTTGCTTAGCAAATGGCGCCCCTTCCCCCTGCACTTATACGCATGATAAGTCCATTTTTAGTTGTCTTTTTAGTACTTATTTTAAGTAAGTTGTTTGGTATTTTAGTTCAATTCTAGAGCTATTTTACTACCTTTTGTTTTGTTTTTATTTTCAGGATAAGTGTTGAGCAAAGTAAGGGAATTTAAGCTTCTAATGCATAGGAATGAAATCCCAAGGCAAAAGGAGGGAAAGAAGTACCAAAAGAACCAAAAAGAGGCAAGAAAAGAGGAGTTTTATAGCGAAAAGGAGGCCATTACACGGTGGCCGTGTTATAAAACATGGCCATGTTTCGCTAGAAAACTCAAGAGTCAAAATCTAATTCTCGAGAAAAACACGGCGATTGTAATAAAACACAGTTTGCCAAAGTTATAAAACATGGCCGTGTTTTTCCAACTTCCTCCAATTGTTGTTACTTTTCTTCCTTCACTTCTTGTAACTGATTCTTAATCAGATTTTATGTCTCAAAGGCCTATAAATAAGCACGAAATTCTGAGTGCTAGGGGAGGTGATTCTTACTTGTAAACTCATTCTAAAAGATTTATCTAAGTTCTTGCATTTTATTCTTATGTTCTTTACTTTCTTGCAATTTTAGTTTATGTTCTTTACATTCCCAAAGACTTTACATTTCGATTCTTTCTGCGCTTTGTTTATATTCTTGTGATTTACATTCTATTATTTACTTTTATGTCATTTACTTTTATGTCATTCTCTTCTACTCCCTTGTCTACTATGATCATGTGTGAGTAGACCTCTTTAGTCTTGGTATTGTGGGAAACAATCCAATGATGGATCCCTAAACAATTCCAAGACTAAACTCTATCTTATTAGAACTTGATTTTTAATCTTGCCTCATCATTCTTATTTCATAAATCAAATATCAAACGAGGTACGAGAGGTGAAGTTTGATATTGGACCTATGAGGTTAGACAAGGCAATCAAAGCATGAGAATAGCTTTGAGTGTCTTGGGACAATAAGGTTGGGCTTAATGGGTCTCTGCGATGATCAACCATGAGAATAGGCTTGATCATTGTTTGAGACACATTCTTGTATTCCGAGAGGAAACTTGAATTACACCAAAAGAATACTTTGTCCTTAAAAACAATTTCAATATAAGATAGAGGATAGTTAAGGGATTGTTAAATTTCCATCATTGTGATTTGTTCCATAATCTTTGAGACACTTTTATATTCTGAATATTAATTAAACAATTATTCCTTTTTCCTAAAAATCATTTCCTTTTAGCTAATCACCACTAAAAAAATAAATTGGTAATCACAAAAGTCTCTGTGGGATCGATACATTTTTACTACGAGATAGAAACCGTGTACTTGCGCTTTATCAAGTTTTTGGCGCCGTTTGGGGGACTTTTGTGATATTGATTGATTTTTTGGTATCGGTTAGACTAAATGTTTTATTTTTCTTGTTAATATGAATAAGCATGTATTTACATTCTCCAAGGAGGAATGGGAATATTTTGAGGAATCTTTGCCACCACCACCACGTTGTTTAAAAAGGGTTTTACAAAAATATATTTACATTTTCCAAGGAGGAATGGGAATCTTTTGAGTCATCTTTGCCACCACCACCACCTTGCTTAAGAGGGTTATTCAAAAAACTACATGAAACACAATTTGAGAAAAATATTGTAGTTGAGGTAGATCGAAATAATACTAAAGTGGTAGTGCGGATGATTCACAAGAGATATACCATGAGATGGAGAACATAAAGGAAACTGTAATTTCATCCTTGGATAAATATATGGGTTTAAATGAATGTGTGGAGGGTTTTGATCTTTGTACCCCCTCCCTTGGACCCTATACCCCCATCTCATCCCAAACTTCCAATTTTGCCTCGCTAAAAAAACAAAAAAAAAATTTTTTTTTCTTTAGGAAACATCTCTATGAGATAAATCCGAGTCAAAAAATTGACTACGGATTTATCCTCAAGAGATAAATCAGTAGTCAATTTTTTTGACTCGATTTATCTCATAGAGATGTTTCCATAAGGTAAATTCTTTCCTAAACATCTCTATGAGATAAATCCGAGTCAAAAAATTGACTATGGATTTATCCTCAAGAGATAAATCCGTAGTCAATTTTTTGACTCGGGATTTATCTCATAGAGATGTTTCCATAAGGTAAATTGACTACGAAACATCTCTATGAGATAAATCCGAGTCAAAAAACTTGACTTCTGATTTATCCTCAAGAGATAAATCCGTAATCACTTTTTTTTTCTACGGATTTATCTCATAGAGATGTTCCTAAAAAAAAAAATTGTTCCAAAAAAGTGACTACGGATTTATCTCTTGAGGATAAATCCGTAGTCAAAAATGACTACTGGATTTATCATCAATAGATAAATCCGGAAACAACTCAAAGTTTTAAAAAATGACTACAGATTCATGATGATTCCGGAAGTTTGTGAAAATGACAGGGGTATTTTGGTCTTAAATCGTATTATGGGGGTATGGAAGGCAAGGAGGGGGGTATGAAAATTAAAAGCCATGTGTGGATGTCAAAATCTTGTTCCCTTTATCTTATTTTTCACCTTCCTTTGTGAAAATAACATTTGATCTAAGAGGAATTGAAAATAGGATCTTGTTTGTTACGCAACTTCCTTTTTACAAGCCATGGGATCCTGGAATATGTTTTCATTCTTCATGTGTCACTTGGTCTTTATGCTTCAAGCAATGGGACCCAGGAATAAGTCTATAAAGGGAAAAGGTCAAGCTAATGACCATAAAAGAGCGTTGTGTGGGAGGCAACCCATAGGTTTACCTTTGTTTTGCATTGTTGGAATAAGAAGGAGAGCTACAAATGCCAGTCAATGTGAGCTTTCTTTACCCTTCTCATGTGCTTTTCATTTTTATACATTGAGGACAATGTTTAGTCCAAGCATGGGGGGGTGACTTTGGTCTTTTCTTCTTCTCTATTTGGTAGTTGAGTCATCATCTCCTCCTATGTGATAGATCCTTGTGAATCTTCGAAGTAATTTTTTTATGGCAATTCTGTGATAAATTTTTCTATTTTCATCTATTTGAATGTTTTGGTTGGAGTTCAGCTATTAGATATGCTTGTTGGTACTTACCGTGGGTTTACACACACACTTTGCTAAGATAGGTTTCGGTACTAGGATGTCTAAGAAAGATTGGAAAAAAAAGCCACTTAGTTCCTTTGGTGACACTTAATGCATTTTGGTTCTTTGGAGAAATGTCTGTGTTGAAATTTGCTTAAAAAGAGCAATAAAATGGAAATAAATTGAAAAAGAAAAAAATGAAAAAGAAAAGAAAAGACTTTAAGCAATTTAGCCCAACATCCCTTTGAGGCCATAGGTTACTAGGGAAATACTTTGAGTACCCTTTTGAGACTTTATAAGTTACTAGGGAAATACTTTGAGTACCCTTTTGAGACCGATTGACTACTGGGAAAAAGAGACACTCCTTTGAGACCAAGTGTGGCAATTACATTGTTTGCATATAAGTGGATGACCCAAGCAAAAGGTGCTAGGGAATTTGGTGTTGATATCTAACTTGTTATTCTAGTACCACAAAACTGATCTTCTCTACACATAAAGCTCAATAGAAAAGTGTCATAAGCTGAAAAGAAAAATGTTGTTGGATACCACCAGATCATTCTAGTTCATGTGCTAAGCCGAATTTTCATTCAAGGATTTGCCAAATAAATTGTAATGTTTTGCTTGAGGACAAGCAAGGATTTAAGCATGGGGGAGTTTGATAAGTCCATTTTTAGTTGTCTTTTTAGTACTTATTTTAAGTAAGTTGTTTGGTATTTTAGTTCAATTCTAGAGCTATTTTACTACCTTTTGTTTTGTTTTTATTTTCAGGATAAGTGTTGAGCAAAGTAAGGGAATTTAAGCTTCTAATGCATAGGAATGAAATCCCAAGGCAAAAGGAGGGAAAGAAGTACCAAAAGAACCAAAAAGAGGCAAGAAAAGAGGGAGTTTTATAGCCGAGAAACAAGCCATTACACTACCGTCGTGTTATAAAACATGGCCATGTTTCGCTAGAAAGCTGAAGAGTCAAAATCTAATTCTGCAGAAAAACACTGGCAGTGTAATAAAACACGGCTGCCAGTGTTATAAAACATGGCCGTGTTTTTCCAACTTCCTCCAATTGTTGTTACTTTTCTTCCTTCACTTCTTATAATCGATTCTTAATCGATTTTATGTCTCAAAGGCCTATAAATAAGCACTGAAATTGAGTGCTAGGGAGGTGATTCTTACTTGTAAACTCATTCTAAAAGATTTATCTAAGTTCTTGCATTTTATTCTTATGTTCTTTACTTTCTTGCAATTTTAGTTTATGTTCTTTACATTCCCAAAGACTTTACATTTCGGCTTCTTTCCGCTTTGTTTATATTCTTGTGATTTACATTCTATTATTTACTTTTATGTCATTTACTTTTATGTCATTCTCTTCTACTCCCTTGTCTACTATGATCATGTGTGAGTAGACCTCTTTAGTCTTGGTATTGTGGGAAACAATCCAATGATGGATCCCTAAACAATTCCAAGACTAAACTCTATCTTATTAGAACTTGATTTTTAATCTTGCCTCATCATTCTTATTTCATAAATCAAATATCAAACGAGGTACCGAGAGGTGAAGTTTGATATTGGACCTATGAGGTTAGACAAGGCAATCAAAGCATGAGAATAGCTTTGAGTGTCTTGGGACAATAAGGTTGGGCTTAATGGGTCTCTGCGATGATCAACCATGAGAATAGGCTTGATCATTGTTTCGAGACACATTCTTGTATTCCGAGAGGAAACTTGAATTACACCAAAAGAATACCTTGTCCTTAAAAACAATTTCAATATAAGATAGAGGATAGTTAAGGGATTGTTAAATTTCCATCATTGTGATTTGTTCCATAATACTGAGACACTTTTATATTCTGAATATTAATTAAACAATTATTCCTTTTTCCTAAAAATCATTTCCTTTTAGCTAATCACCACTAAAAAAATAAATTGGTAATCACAAAAGTCTCTGTGGGATCGATACATTTTTACTACGAGATAGAAACCGTGCACTTGCGGCCTATCAACGCACAACACCGAAACAGTACCACAGGCGCCATTTGCCTAGGCATTTGGCGCCCCTCTCCCCAAACCCCTCCACTAAACCAACTTAAACCTAATTTTTACTCAACAACTTGATCCACACATAAACAACACACATATAGGTATCAAATCAACTTCATCAATTTATCATATTCACATACCTCACTTCATGGAAACATTTCCTCAAACACATAACATGCAAAATCCACAACACATAATTTTCCAACAACAATGTAACATGGTAGCAACAATTCAAACACACATACAATAACAACCATAAAATGAACACAATCCACACAATCAATTCATGCTAGGCTAGTTTCTTACACAACACATATCCTACAAGTTATCATATACATAATGAGAGTCCCCTAACCTTGTTTAAGTTAAAACCTCCAAGCAAGCACCAAAAATCACCAAACAAAGCAAACCCTCCTCTATTTCCAGCTATGGCCGAAAACTCCCTCTTCTTGGGTGGGAATGAAATTCAAAAATGGATAAGGGTGAGACCATAGAACTAAAAGAAATGGAATAAGGAAGGAAAATGATGAAGATTAGGACCAAGAATTCACTTACCCACCAAGAATCAAAGGAAAGGTTTCCACCTTTCCTTCCTCTCCTTCACGCCGTGTATTCCTCCTCCTCCCTCTCTATTTCTTTCGTGGTCTTCCTTTCAAATGAGGGTCATGAGACCTTGTGTAGGGTTTTTGGGGTTTTAAGGTAATTGGGCTTGGGTCATTAAGTGACTTGGGCCCTTTATTTGCATCACTCATTTTACTTATTTACATACCCCCTGAAATTAAAATAAAATGAACTCTAACTCAATTATTCCACTTAAATAAACTAGACCCCCCCCTTTTTGATAAAATAAACTCAACTTAATTTAATTACTTAGATAAATGTTGCAAGCCGTAAATAACTTAATTAATTAAATAATTAATTTATTTGGGCGTTACACATACGATGATCATTAGTATTTCCCAAATAAAGCTTCTTTGAAGCTGCTGAATATCATGAATACACACTTTAGGATCATCGAAGTCATCATTGAATAAAGAGAGAGAGCCTCAATAACAACCTAGACAAACTTATACGCCATGCCAATGAAATTTGTGAAGCTTTCCAACTTGATAGCTTATTTTTAACCATATCAACAATGTGAACGTAATCATTTCTCTTAGGAGTTCTACCAATAAGTAGGGGTATTCAAAACCGAAGAAACCCAAATCAAAAACCGCAAAAAACTGCAAACTGCAAAATCTATTCGGTTTTTTTCCAAACAACCTTGCGGTTTGGTTCGGCCCACAATTTTTGTTCTGCCTACCGAACCAAACCAAACCAAACCTCAAGTAACACTAATGCTTATTGACTTACAACCTTCCTTACTAACTTATTAGCCCAAATTCAACTAAAACCCAATTCTCACTTATAAACAAACCATATTGTTATGATATATTTAAATTTTACAATAAAACATTTAATTCAATTTTTTTTAAACATGGTTGTAACTATCTTTAGGGTGTGTTTGGGAGTTTGGAGGCGAGGGGAGGGGAGGGCATGACACTATTAGTGTTAATTTTATAGAGATGGGGAGAAATATTATCTACCTAAACCCTCCCAAACCCCTCTACTAGTTCACTTTGTGAACTCCTCCAAACCCCTCCAATTTGGGGGATTTTGGAGGAGCTCACAAAAAGAACTAGGAGAGGGGTTTGGAGGGCTTAGGGGGATAATATTTATCCCCATTATTATTAAATTAACAATATTAATCCTATGTCCTCCCCTCCAAACTCCCAAACACACCATAAAAATAGCTACAACCATTTGAGTCTATCGTAAGCTTTGGCTAAGTCCACCTTAATAGCTAGACCCCCTTCATGCCTTTCATATTTCTCATGATGTTGACCATTTGAGTCTATCGTAAGCTTTGTCAAACCCCTGCATATGATCCACAATTTTTTTTTTTAATTTTTTGCTATATGATCCACAGAAAATTAAAAATACAAACTTAATACTTAAAAATCTTAAATGTGGATCAAGATAGTTTTTATAAAGACCATAAATAAATAAAAACTATGTTAAAAAAATCAGTTAATCTATATTTAAATGATTGATGACTAAACGAATACTTTTAAATTATTCATTGATAAGTTGGTTTTTGCATTTTTTAGTACCACTAGAGCTTTGTTTGGCGTGTCCTATTCTCAACGAATAACAGATGAAACTAGCGTATTTAACTAGTGAGTGACGAATACATGTGTTTGGTAAATACTAGTATTTAGCGCTCTTTGGATAGCGTTTACCATTTTTTGAGCGGATAGCGTATAACACCTCACATTTTTTGGTATTTTTACCGTTAGTGTTTTTCTTAAATCACTTCTCCATACTCATTAAACACATTTTGTTATCATTAATTAAAGGCTTAAATATCATTTACCCCCCTACAAATATCAGCATAATCCATTTACCCCCTGTAAAAACAAATTTTTTAAAAAACCCTTTGCAAATAATAAGTGTTTCTAGTTACCCCTACAAGGTAGTATGTAAAACGATTTATATTTTGCGAGGGTAACCAAAAACGGTTTATACCCATTATACACTTAACGTTGTCAACATAATCTAACAAAGAATAGGTAGTAAGTAAGCGTTTATATTTGTAAGGGGCTTTTTAAAAGTTTTATTTTTACAGGGGGTAAATTGATTATGATGATATTTGCAGGGGTAAATGATATTTAAGCCTTAATTAAATATCATTTAATACATTAAATATCATTTAATGCCATTTAACATTTATTAGATTTTTTTAATTTTTTAATCATCAGTTTTATCAAACAAATAATCTGTTATCCCTTATTCGATCATCCGCTAGTTTATCCAGCATCCGTTACTTTTTACCAAACAGAGCTTAGGAGGTTGGTTATTCTCTCTTCCACTTCTTTCTCTTTGAAAAAAATAGTGGATAAACTAGTATATAACAGATATATTAGTTTATAGTGGATAAACCGATAAATAGATAAACTAAATGTATTAAAATGACATAGTCATTAATATTTAAAAATGAGATAGCAGATTCATTTAATAAATGATTATTTGGTCAAAACAAATATTTAATAGAGGATAAATAATAAGAGTAAAAATGAGAGAAAAATAAAATATTATAACATCAAACACAATTTCAAGTAACGTTTAAAAAAATACTATAAATTTGTAAAAACAAATTACTACTCCTATAAACTAATTACGTCAAACAGTATCGATCCGCTATAAATTAGCGGATTTATTTTCTCGAAAGTCCCACTTTTCTTTTACTTTTTCATCAATTTAATTTCTCAATTCAAAGACTTTTATTAATTTTAATATTTCCAACCCATATTTTATCTTCCCAATGCAAAAGAAAAAAAGAAACGCATGAGGTTGTCTGTCTCACGTGTAGACGTTAGACAAGTATTTGATGTGGGCCCACGTCGCCCTTTACTGTACAGCTAGCTGCACATCAACACTAATAGGCAGAGAGAGATGCAGACAGACCACTGTACAATAAAGCAAACAAAGGTAGCTTCTCTGTATATCTCCATATATTCATGAGATCCTAATCCCACCACTACCAGACAAAGAAACAACAGAGAGAGAGAGAGATTAACATCTCCTCTCCTCAGTTCCAATAGCCAAGAAAAATAGTTTCTTCTGCTTCTCTCTCTCTTCACTTGGAAGGTACACCCACCATCCTACTCTTCTTCACTCCCTCAGCATTATTAGTTCTTCATCATTCAACTAAAAAAAAAGTAATTTATTTTTTTACCTCATTTTTTTCTTCATCATTTGAGTTTTACTTAGATTTTTACATACATGCACTGTTGCGTGCCGGGTTTGTGTTTGGTATGACAACAATTAATAGTGTTTGGTACGCAAGTATTTATTTCTTTTATTTATTATTTTTTGCTTTTTTTAGAAAATAGTTCTGGAAAAAATAATATGAGAAGAACATAAATCCATGGAAAATCAAAATGCTCTTTAGGTGATCCTTCTGTTTACTTCACAAGGGTGTTCAGAATGCCAAAAGTTTAAAACTTTGAAATGTTACTTTATTTTTTATTTCTTATAATTGTGACGCATTTTACAAGTACTACATTTTACTGTGGTTATGTGATTTTTAATTTATTAATTTTTTGTGTTTTTTTCTTGTGTACTTAGAAGGTGAACAAACGGATCTAGCGGCTTCAAAGAAGGCTTTTCGTTTTCTCCAACATTTAAGCCTTGGAACTCTTTGTGATAACGAAGATCTAGGTTTGTCATTACTCTATCTTTTATTTTATCAATAATAATCTCTATTAACCATTTTTTGAGTTGTTCCTTTTTTATTGCATCTTCATTCAATTATTTGTTATTTTTTTTTTAAAAATTTCCCGAATTTTTAGGATGCCTCGATTTGGTAAAATGTAACGTTTTATTTGACTGTGTTTTTTTTCTTATTAGGCTCCTGAGAAAAACGGTTGCATTTAAACAAAGTTGTGTTTTCATTGAACAAAGAAAAGAAGATGCAGAGGCCTTCACCTGAAGATTTTCTGTTGAAGGAGACAAAACCCCACCTAGGAGGTGGGAAAATCTCTGGTGACAAGCTGACAAGTACCTATGACCTTGTTGAGCAAATGCAATACCTTTATGTAAGGGTTGTTAAAGCAAAAGATTTGCCTTCAAAGGATGTTACTGGTAGTTGTGATCCTTATGCTGAGGTTAAACTAGGTAACTACAAAGGCACAACTCGACATTTTGAGAAGAAAACCAATCCTGAATGGAACCAGGTTTTCGCTTTCTCGAAGGATCGACTTCAGGCATCAGTGCTGGAAGTTACTGTGAAAGATAAGGATATGGTGAAGGATGACTTCATTGGTCGTGGTTTTTGGTTCGATCTTAATGAGATTCCAAACGTGTCCCTCCGGATAGTCCTTTGGCTCCTCAATGGTATAGGTTGGAGGATAGAAAAGGTGATAAGGCTAAGGGAGAGTTAATGCTGGCTGTTTGGATGGGTACACAGGCTGATGAAGCGTTTCCTGAAGCTTGGCATTCGGATGCTGCGGCTGTTAGTGGAACTGATGCGCTTGCGAATATTCGATCGAAAGTGTATCTGTCTCCTAAACTTTGGTATTTGAGGGTTAATGTGATAGAGGCACAGGATTTACAACCAACTGATAAGGGTAGATATCCTGAAGTTTTCGTGAAGGCTATTCTAGGAAATCAGGCTTTGAGAACTAGAATCTCGCAGAGCCGGAGTATTAATCCGTTGTGGAATGAGGATTTGATGTTTGTGGCGGCCGAGCCATTTGAGGAGCCTTTGATTTTGAGTGTGGAGGATAGAGTTGCTCCTAATAAAGATGAAGTGTTGGGTAGGTGTGCAATTCCTTTGCAGTATATGGATAGGAGACTTGATCATAAACCTGTGAATACTAGGTGGTTTAATCTGGAAAGACATATTATGGTAGAAGGGGAAAAGAAGAAAGAGGTGAAATTTGCAAGTAGGATTCATATGAGGGTTTGTTTAGAAGGTGGTTATCATGTTTTGGATGAATCAACTCACTATAGTAGTGATCTTCGCCCAACGGCGAAACAGCTTTGGAAGTCTGGTATTGGTGTTCTTGAAGTGGGGATATTGAATGCTCAGGGTTTGATGCCGATGAAAAACATTAATGGGAGGGGGACGACAGATGCTTATTGTGTTGCAAAGTATGGGCAGAAGTGGGTCCGGACTAGGACGATTATTGATAGCTTTACACCGAGGTGGAATGAGCAATATACATGGGAGGTTTTCGATCCTTGCACTGTCATTACAATTGGTGTATTTGATAACTGTCATTTGCATGGTCCTGACAAAGCTGGAGGGGCGAAAGATGCGAGAATTGGCAAGGTACGTATTCGCCTTTCCACCCTCGAGACCGATCGAGTATATACCCATTCCTATCCACTTCTAGTTCTTCACCCTAATGGGTTGAAGAAAATGGGTGAAATTCACTTGGCTGTTAGGTTCACTTGTTCTTCTTTGCTTAATATGATGCACATGTATTCCCTACCCTTGTTGCCAAAGATGCACTATATACACCCATTGACTGTTACTCAGCTAGACAGTTTGAGGCATCAAGCTACTCAGATTGTTTCAATGAGACTGACTCGTGTGCCGAGCCGCCACTGAGAAAGGAGATAGTGGAGTATATGCTGGATGTGGGTTCTCACATGTGGAGTATGAGAAGAAGCAAGGCTAATTTCTTCAGGATCATGGGTGTTTTGAGTGGATTAATTGCTGTAGGAAAATGGTTTGATCAGATTTGCAATTGGAAAAATCCAATTACAACAGTTCTTATTCATATCTTGTTTATAATATTGGTCATGTATCCAGAGCTTATTTTACCCACAGTTTTCCTTTACCTCTTCCTGATTGGAATTTGGCACTATAGATGGAGGCCAAGACACCCTCCTCACATGGACACTCGTCTCTCTCACGCCGATTCAGCACATCCCGACGAACTCGATGAAGAATTTGACACATTCCCGACATCTCGGCCTTCTGATATCGTGCGGATGAGATATGATCGACTTAGAAGCATTGCTGGGAGAATACAGACCGTGGTCGGGGACTTGGCCACTCAAGGGGAGAGGCTGCAGGCTTTGCTCAGCTGGCGAGATCCGAGAGCTACTGCTCTCTATGTGATTTTCTGTTTTGTTATTGCTGCTATACTTTATGTAACTCCATTCCAAGTTGTGACTCTCCTAACTGGAATTTATGTGTTGAGACACCCGAGGTTCCGCCATAAGCTTCCGTCCGTGCCGCTGAATTTCTTCAGGAGACTGCCTGCTAGAACTGACTGCATGCTTTGAAATCATCAGCCTAGGATGGATGGTGCTTACTGAAACTTGCTTTACTTTCATTTATTCAGCACCAGATTTTGTTTTCTGGTAAATGCTTTGCATTACCTTCCTCTGAAGGCAGTAGATTTTGTTGATTTATATTTATTGTTCATTGTTATTATGTCACCGGATTTTATGTTTTGGCTTTTGAACTTCATGGTAGTCCTTGTTAATTTGTAGAATTTAGTTGAAGTTTGTTTATGCTGAATTACTCTCATGATTGATCAGATGTAGTAGTTTTTTTTCTCTCTCTCTCTCAATGGGTAGTTATTTAGTTTGAATTGTAATTGTGGTGATGGTAATTTCTGTTTTTTTATTAATATTTCCTCTGATTTGAAGTTGCTGGTTGATGCGTTTCTAAACAGGGTGAACCCTTCAACTCTGATGGACTAACTTACCACCATCTAGTTTCGTTGGCTTAATAATGAAACTTGAATATTCTTGTTTTCATTTATATAGTAGTATATAAATATAATTCTGATGATAATCTGAATCTTGAATTTAATACTTATTTATTTATGAATGCATGTGGTGTCACCGGTTTATTTGGACAGTGTGACACCAAATCAAATTCCCTGCTATTGGTACATTTTGCTAAGGCTGTTTATTATATCAAGTTGCATTTGTTTTGCTTGGATTCGGAGTTTAGAGACACATATTCGAATATTCACAGACATAGATCGCTGCAGCAATAAGTGTGTTTTTTTAGAGACCTTTCATTTTTAATATTTGACTACTACACTAAAATATTAGCATGAACCGACAGGTGTGGCACAAGTGATAGATATTTAGATCTTTTAAACATTTGGTCTTGAGTTCGATCTTTGATTGATACCTATGAAAAAATATATGAATTTTCGATACTCGAATTATTAATCTCCACAATTTAAAAAATAAATATTAGCATGATAAAATGATGTCTTGTACTTTCTTTTGGTGAAGTTATGTCTGGTACTTATGGACTCTATGTTCGATTGCTTCTATTTTTCAGCGCTCTCTTCCTCCACCCACCCCCTCTAATTCATATAATCACATCATTCCAGAACCTGCAGTCCCTGAATTTCCATTACATTTTTAGGGTATTTTGGTCTTTTTTATGACCAAAAATATATTAGACCATTTTTTTGGATACTGCATCTATTAATGACACTACTCTAGATGCATGTTTTGCACCTACTTGCTTTGCACCCACTTTGTTCACAGTTTTTGCCTAACTGCAGAACCCTGCCGTTGAAACCAACTGCAGGAAATCATGATCATTTTTCAGTGCTCTCTTCCTCCCCCCTCTCATTCATGTAAAAATGTTAGAGGAACCTAATTCTCTCAATACAACCTTAAAGTTTATACAATAGTATACTTATTTTTACTTGTTAATTAATTTAATTTTTTTATAAACAAAAGTTTAGGCAAATTGAACTTCGGCAGCTCACATGGGCTTTGAGCACTTACGGAAACTTTATAAATATGTCAAAAAAACAATGTTAGATATATAATAATGATGCATGCATTCTTGTTAAAAAACACTTTAACTGTTATTTTAAAGGTAAAATGGATTAGAAGAAAAAAATATGAAAGAGTTAATTGAAGATTTAAAAGCAAAAAGTATTATAATCGATATTTATTATTTGAAATGAAATACAATAATACTAAAAATAGCACAGAGCTAACTTTTTTCTTTGGTAAACGAAGACATTCCCCCTATGCACAATTGGAGCGACTAATCTCTCGTGGTATTGATATCCATTTAAGGGATTGACCTCTCCCATCAATGCCTTCTTGAGAGCAGCTATCTTGGTCTTATCTTTCCCAACAATAAGCATATCATCAACATACAACAAAAGTATGATGGATTCGCCATTCTCATATTTCTTCACAAACACAGTGGTCTGCGGCCGTCTTTTCAAAATTGTGTTTGGTCATGAAGAGATCGAAATTTTTGTACCATTGTCTTGGAGCTTGCTTCAACCCATATAGACTTTTCTTCAAGCGGCACACAATATTTTCTTTATCTGGTTCTGCAAATCCTTTGGGTTGCTCCATGTATATTTCTTCCTCTAAGTTTCCACATAGGAATGTTGTTTTAACATCAAGTTGCTCTATCTCCAAGTCTAGTGTTGCAGCTAGACCAAGGATTGCTCTTATGGATGTCATCTTCACCACTGGTGAGAATATCTCTTCAAAGTCTATGCCTTTCTTTTGATTGCACCCCTTCACGATAATTCATGCTTTGTATCTGGGGTTTGGGTTGTTCTCTTTAGACTTGAGTTTGAACACCCACTTGTTTTTCAATGCCCTTCTTCCTTCAGGTAATTTCACCAAGTCATACGTCTGGTTCTCCTTCAGTGACTGTAATTCTTCTTGCATGGCTTGCATCCATTTGTCCTTGTCACCCGTCTCAATGGCTTCCATGAAGCTTTGAGGTTCTCCTTCATCCGTGAGAGTGACATACTCATCTGAGGAATATCTTTTTGATGGTTGTCTAACTCGCATTGGTCTTGTCACTTGAGGTTCTTGGTTTGTCTGATCGGTCTCTGTCAATTACTCTCCCTACATTCCCTGACCTTGAACTGTTTGATCAGACTGCTCCATCTGATGGGGTTGTGCTGTCTGATCAGGTTCAATATCTCTTTGAGGAATCTCCCCCTCTGAGTTGTGTACCACAATGGTCTTTGGCTTCTTAGATTGAATGTCCTGGATTGTCTGATCTTCATGGAATACCACATATCTGCTTTGAACAATATTCATGTTTGCAGGATCCCATATTCTGAAGCCAAGTTCATCTCTTGGTGAACCAAGGTATATTCACTCAT
The DNA here is from genome assembly GCA_020916435.1 of Oxytropis ochrocephala. Lineage (NCBI taxonomy): Eukaryota > Viridiplantae > Streptophyta > Magnoliopsida > Fabales > Fabaceae > Oxytropis > Oxytropis ochrocephala. The sequence goes on from CM037090.1 coordinate 39,052,550, forward strand.
TCGTCTTAGCATCGCGTTTTGCTCTTTCATCTTTAGGAATATGGACAAATGCCCTACACCCAAATACTCTCAATTGACCATATGCGGCTTCCTTTCCATACCATACTTCATCTGGTATCTCTCCATTTAGCGGTCTTGAAGGAGACAAGTTTATCAAATCAACCGCATTCTCTACTTCACCCCAAAATGATTTGGGAAGTTTCGCATGAGAAAGCATGCTTCGACTTTCTCTGCAATTGTTCTGTTCATCCTTTCAGCTTGTTCCATTCATCAGGGGAGTCTTCAGAGGTGTCTTCTCATGTCTTATCCTGTGAGCTTTACAATATGCTTCAAATTGGCCTAGGTATTCACCTCCATTGTAAGTTCTTAAGCATTTCAACTTTCTTCCAGATGCTTTCGTTCTCTGAGGCATGAAAACTCCTTAAAAGCTTGTAGAACTTGATCTTTTGTCTTCAATGGATATACCCACACCTTTCTAGAGTGATCGTCATTGAAGGTAACAAAATATTGTGCGCCACCAAGGGACCTTTCAGATGTGGAGCAAACATCTAAATGAACAAGATCTAGGATTTGCTTCCGTCTTCTTGCATCATCTGATCTTTGAAAAGATACTCCGTGTTGTTTGCCTACTAGGCAGTCTTCACAGGATTCAAGTGGTTGGCCCTTGATATTTGAAAGACGGGCTTTAGCAAGAATCTCCAAACCTTTCTCACTCATGTGGCTAAGTCGTTTGTGCCACAATTCTTTGGTTGCGTCTTGGAAAACATTAGTCTCTCCCTTGTTTATCTTTCCTCGCATGATGTACAAGGAGTCTTCCTTTTTTCCACGAGCAACTGTCATGCTCCCTTTGCTAAGCTTCCATCTACCACCACCAAACTGGTTTATCATTCCCAGATCATCTAACTTTCCTACTGAGATAAGGTTTAGACGCATTTCTGGAACATGTTTTACTTCCTACAACAAGAGATTATTGCAATTCTCTGTTATCAGAGTCACTTCACCAATACCGACAATCTTGCTTGTGACATGGTTTCCCATCTTCACCATACCAAAGTCTCCTATTTGATATGATGAGAAAAATTCTTCATGAGGTGTAATGTGGAAAGATGATCTTGTGTCAACTATCCAAGTGCAATCGTCAAATGCAACATTTAGGTAATTATCATCTCCAATAAGGAAGATATTCTCATCATTCGAGGCTACTGCAGTTGTGGCTCCATCTTCCTTATTCGTCTTTGGGTTAATCAAATATGGATGGACTGTGCCATCCTGTTGATCTCTCTTCAAGAATCTGCACTCTGACTTTCTGTGGCCTGGTTTTCCACAGTAATAACAACTCAGTCTAGTGCAAGATTTGGATCTGCTTGTGATCTTCCACGACCTCCTCTTTCACGATTCTTATTCTTTCCTCTGTTGTCAACAACATTGGCTTCGAACTGGTTGTTGAAGCCTCTTTCCCCCTCTGTCTTAACTCTTCATTCAACAAGGAATCTAACAGAATCCATGACAAGTTTTCTTTCTAGAGCAGAGTTACTGAGAGTGACGACTAGAGTGTCCCCAACTCTCAGGCAGAAAACTTAGGAGTAGAAGAGTTTGCAACTCATCATCTACCTTCATGTCATATTTCATGAGTTGATTCACAATACCTTTGAAGGTAAGATGCTCGATCATTTTTTGGTCGTCTGAGTATTCCAACTTCACCAGTCGTCTAACAAGGTGAGCTTTGTTCTTCGGCGTCTTCTTTTGAATTAAGGATTCAAGTTTCGTCCATAACTCATACACATTGGTATAAGTTGACACATGCTCGAACAGACTCTTGTCTATGTATTTTCTGATCAATGCTACTGCCTTCCGGTTTTGGAGCTCACACGCCTTTTCTTCTTTCCCCTCTGGCTTGTCCTTCTGGGAAATTGGATCATGCAAATCTTTGCAGTATAGGTGGTCTTCCATCATCTGCTTCCAATAAGTATAATTGTCAGCAGTCAGCTTGAACATATCTCCATCATGACTGATAGAACCTTGCATCTTGAGAACACGAGAAAGAAGTTCCTCCAACTAGGGTATTTTGTGAATAGTGTCGTACACTGGAATAATCACCGTAGTTTGTGAATAGTGCAACTAGGAAGTTCCCAAGAAAGAGATGTGGGTCAATATTGACACACTTAAATACTAAGTTTTTCCTTAGCCAAAACTTACCAAGACACACTTTCGCAATACCACGATTTAATTCTAACAATAATAGTTCTTTTCTGATGTAGAAGATCAAACAATGTTGCAACCACAGAGCATACTAAGAACTTTCTTATGAGTACAACACCGTAGTATCCCAGAGCTCAAACCGAGCTCTGATACCACTGTTGAGAAATGACCTCCATAATTTCCCTCCTCCGTGAAACTCAAAATAGGCACTAGCGGAAACATGAAAATAAGCGTAATGACACAAAAATAATTTTAGCGTGGAAAATATTCTCAATGTCAATGTGAGAAAGAAAAAACCACGGGACCCTTAGGTCTCTTAAACTTCCACTATAATGATAATGGGAATACAACAACTTCATCCTTAGGTGGATCTCTTTACAAGAATCTCTCAATTTGTAAGGAACACTCTCGCAAATTAGCTCACTATTTCTCTCACAAAAGGAACTCTCTATGAGGATCACTATTCTCTCTTGAGCCAGACTCTCTTTGTCTCTTACTTCTTGTTGTGTTTCTCTTTGGTGTGTTGAGAATGCTTGCTCATGGTCTATTTATAGGAGATGCAAGCCAAGGTTGCCTTACATGCATGAAGACACTTGTCATTTGCCTTCCATGCAAAACACCAAGTGTCCCTTGAAATACATGCACCACAACACGCGTCCTTTACAATGCATGCACCACAACACGTGTAATTCATGCACTACACCATGTGGTTCTCATGCACCTTGCTACTTGTCATCACATGCAACCTTCCATTTTGTCAAATGTATGTTGGCAAATGTATCATTTGCTGGGGCATAAGTGACTCAATTGTGACCATAATCACCATATTTTGTTTAAGCCAACTTTTTGTAACTACAGGTCTAAACCAACTTTTTGTAAAGGCCTAGAAAAATTTACAATGAGATCATTTTAAAACTACCAAGAAAAAAAAATTAGAAGCTTTGGCTTAATTAATTTTATAACATCTTATCTTATCTTATCTTAAAACCCTTAAAGCTAAATGGGATGTAAGTGATTTAGGCGCCAAGTTGTGTTTATGTGGAAGAATCAAAAAAAATTTTTAGGTGCAATCGTACCACACCAAGTACTTCACTCTTCGCGCTTTCTTCCTTTACATAGCTCACCAAAAACATGAAAATGTTGCAATAAATCGATTTAAAAAAACTTGTGAATCTAGCCACAAACTAATATTAAGCCAAACCTCTCGGATTCAACTGCATTGCAAAAATAAGTGTTGCACGTTCTCAACCTCCTCCTCGCATATCGAGCGGATAGCATCGTCGTGAAGTAATCACATGTCAACGGAGTAACAACGCACAAACAGGAAGGGAATTGTTTAACATCCTCCAACCAAAAATGACGACTTTAGAAGGAATTGAAGTGCTCCACAAGTTGCTAAACACCCCACTACCCATAAGCAATAGTACTAATAGGAGCCATAATAGTGTACTTATTTACAAAATGAATCTCAAAGTTTTTTTTTGTCATTCTATTTGTTATCAAATAAATAGTTATATTGGTCATTGAATATGTGAGATGTATCACTATTGTATTTGAATGTATCAAATTTAATTACAAAACATCCCTGAATATGTCTTCCTTCAATTAATTTGGTCATTTGAAGTATCTTAGATTAGTCAGTTTGATCCTCAAATGTGTCTTTTGTTAATTTGTATATATCACGAAACTACAAATAGAAGACAAACTCAAGAATGTTTTGAAATTTTGACTTAGTTAGGAACAATAGCGGCAATGTCTCACATATCTAAGAATGATTATTTACCCATTTTCTTTTCTCTCTCATCTAATACTAAATACACATTGTCAAACCAAATCATGGTTTTGAATATTTTTTGTTATCAAATTATATATCTTATAAAATTGTATCTTATTTTTCTTTTGTTATCAAATTTATTTTGTAAAAATACTATAACAATTTCTTTGCCTTACAAACAAAAATTCTAGATTCGTCGCAGATGGTATAGTTATACGATTTGAGATTTTTTTGTAGTATAAAGTTATACGATTTGAGACTTTTTATAGTTTTTTTTTTATGTGTCTTCTAATCATACTGATAGTTATGGGTCTTTTTTTTTATACGATGTCAATATGAGATGTTTTTTATAGGCAAATATTAATGATTAGCAATTAGTTAAGAGGTGGGGGAATGTTAGTTTACAAGATTTGAAATCTGGACCTTATTCCTCCAACTACTTCATGTCTTTTTTTTGTCTATTAAATAAAATGACAAATAAACATCACGTACACACACTACAATTGCTCACACCCGAGTTCGGATCCGAGAGCCGACGTCTCTATATTGCTGAAATTGCCAAAGCAACTACAAGTGAAGGACAACTACTTCATGTCTCTTAGCTTGTCAATATAGGATGTTTGATTTTCTATGTGAAAATATCCTTGCTAGTTCATAAATGACCAAGCTAGAATGTAGTGGTAGCCAAACACAAGAGATGGTAGAAAATTCGTGTTCAGGTAAGGTAAGGTCAAGTCAGGCCAAACCACTATTCAATCCAATTCAGCATGACAAGAAATTGAAATCTTTGGGAAAAGCTCCCTCAACAAGCTGATTTAGATTTGCTATATTTAGAAACTGAAAAAAAAGGATCAATACCAACAAAAGAGAAGAATCATGGGCCCAGCTATGGATAACTTGACTAGAATGAAAAGCCATTACATTTCTCACACCCCACACACCTCCAAACCTCTAATATTTCCAAATTACCATTACGTGGAACACGTGTGGAAACTTCTTTTGATGGGTTCGGCTCACATCCTCTGAACCCGTTCGGATGGACATGTCCGAACGTTATGTGAGATGATGGTATCGATGTTGTGTTAGTGGATATCAAGAAGAATGATGCCACTGGTCACCGCTCACGCAAACTCTTCAAGCGGGTGAGTTTAATTCGGTGAACTAGTATTTTACTTTGCATGCATACGCACGGTGATCTGTATGGTCGGTGTATTGTGATGAAGTTATAATAGTAATTTGAAAGGTATTCATAAGTTGTGAACAATGTCGAAAATGTATAATTTGAAATTAAAAGAGAAAATAGATAAGTATTGTGGCATATAACATACAAATGCAAATTATATTGAGTCGAAGGAGATTGACAATTAGAATTACATTGATCGATAATAATGTATTAGGACATTAGATGTAAAATATGCATCCCCGTTGGGCATTCCGTTAGCTCCCGTTGGCTCTCGTTGCGACTCTCGTTGCCAGTCGCGTTGTAGCTCTCATTGTCAGTCTCTCGTTGTCACTCCCGTTGCCACATGTTAACTCATATTTTTTATTTCATTTAATATTAATTAAATCATATTAGTTGCTGCTGACGTTGCATGTCGAAAATGTATAATTTAAAATTCAAAGAGGAAAGAGATAAGTATCGTGGCATATAACATACAAATGCAAATTATATTGAGTCGAATAAATGAAAGGAGATTGAAAATTAGAATTACATTGATCGATAATAATGTATTAGGACAATAGAGGTAAAATATGCATCCCCGTTGGACATTCCGTTAGCAGCCTCGTTGACACTCCCGTTGACATGCGTCAGAGGCGTGTCAGCTATTAGTTTTTTTTCCTTAGATTTTTGTTTTTTTTTCATTTTGCCCACACTGCAGGGCGTCAGTTTTTTTTATTTTTTTTGCCAGCTTTTCATTCTTTTTTTCTTTTGTGTTGCAGCTTTTTTTTTTGTCTGTCCATGTTTTGTCTTTTTTTGCTGTTAGAGTTTTCACTTTTCTGCGATTTCTGTCAACGCGTGTCAGCTGTCACATCAATTTGCATTTGGGTCACTATAAAAAGCTGTTGTATTTTTGACTTTTAGCGCTAAAATGTCTAAAATACCCCAAAAAAGAGACACGTGGCAACTTAATGGATTGTCTAAAAATGTAAATGTGCTAGCATTAGTTTTGTATAGATAGAAAGTAGATAATAAAGCTTTGATCGCTATAACTAAGGTTTGCAAAAAAAATTAGAGGGCCAAGACAAGTGATGTGGATATTATGACTTGATTGAATATTCATACTGATTCTTACACTTTTCCAACTTCTGGGTATTAGATTTGTGATATTGAATACATTCGGTTCAATATTTGTCTGGGTTCAATGTTTGTCTGGGTTATGTTTCGATTGTCTACTTCTTTAACGGTTGCTGTATTTTTTTTCTTTTCCCCTTTCCTTGAATTTTCTTCTGCAGTCAATTAGTTAACCTATTCGGATGACTTGGTCCTAACTGATTCGACCGACATTATCCGAACGGGTTAAAATCACAACTTTGGAGGCGTGTCTAAGAAAAACACTGATTCGGATGTCCGCGTCCGAATCGGTGAATTTTTTTGAAAAAAAAGATGCGTTGTCATTTCATTAATGGTCTTTTGGTCTTTTCGCAGGGTTATGGAGGGTGTGTGGGAAAAGCAGTGGCCGAATGAAAAACGATAAGACCCATTTTGGCCTTTGGGCTTTCCTTAAAAAATTAAGTGGCAATTGGTTTTCCCACTCCCCCTCCTACTCACCACACACCCCAAACAAATTTTATTCAAAAATAACCTCGCGTAGAACGCTCTTGCAGAATGTGTTTAGTGACGGTTCGTATGACATTGTTTGAACACGTTCGAACACATGTATCCGTGTTAAGGAATATTGGTGAATGTGGTGTGATGGTCCATTATGGTTGCATCGGTTACCAGCATACGAAGGAAATAAAATAGGGTGTTCGAATACGCCTATGCGAACCAGTGGGATTTGTGCGAGCCTGTTAAATTTCGCACAAGAGGGTGTGTGTGTAAATATTTAACACACTCGGATGACTCTGTTCGAACAGGTTCGAATGCCCGTGTTCGAACCGGTGAATTTTTGAAAAAAAAAAAAGACGGTTTAACCATTTCATTAATGGTTTTTGGTCTTTTCCCATCCTTATAGAGTGTGTTTTGAGTAGGAGGGAGAGTGGGAAAAGCAAATGCCAATTAAGTATCAAAAGAATGGAAGATAGAGCAAAGTGCTACGCCGAATTTGGCAATAGCCGTTTATCTCCACCCCTTTTTCCCATTCCCAACCCTAAGGCCAAAACCTTTTCAATTAAAGCCTAATCCAAAGTTGATTTAATTTGATCCCATAAGCCCAATTACTTGGTTCAGATTCAGAGGATCTTCCAGATAGATTTTTAGTTCAAAGAAATCACATTTATGTGGGTGTTGGCTATATATCATTAAACGGGTCTCTCCTATTCCCATCCCTTGGAAGCAAGTCAAGGAGAGGAACAAACAAAACAACCATTTATGTCTCTTGCTTTAATAATTCAAGCCATTTAGCAAGACAAAATTTGCCTTCTCAAGTCCTTATGGTAAATTAATGAGTTTAATTGATATATACCATCAACCAATCAAAAATTCTGGTATAAGTTACTTTTAAGATGGTTGAGATAAAGTTAAACAATTTTTATCACATATTATTTTGTGATTGTTTGACGTAAAAAATCTTGTACATCGAATATAAATTAAATTCTAAAATGATACTACCTCTCATCCACTTTATAAGAGAAAAATTGAGTTTTAAGTTCATTAAATAGCCGATATAGTTTTAGGTTCATTAAATAACCGATGTATTTTTAGGTTAATTGAATAATTGATATATCAATTATTGAATGAACCTAAAATTGTATTTGTCTCTTCTAAAGTGTGGACCAGAGGTAGTATGAGCTTAATTGTTACACACTGTCGGTGTAAATTTGTTTACACTCACAACCAATAACAATTTATAGTATGAAAGACATATAAAGTGGTTACTAATTGACTCACTTCTTTTAATTAACATGTCAACTTGTAATTGATCGATGATGTAAAATATTTGTAGGTCGACCGCGTGTGTATATAAAGTAAATCCAATTAATATACATAAGATAAAGTACAAAGCGCAAAATTTTGAGTGAAGTTGATATTTTCCCTTTTGTTGCTTTTCCCATAAGAAGCCGTTAGCCAAATAACCTTCCCAAGAGGCATGGGCGCATTAGAACATAATTATCTCCTTGGACTCTTGTAACAATTAAGCCACACCTAAGATAAATTATAATAACTCCTTGATTGGAGATAATTTCCAAGAAGAGTAGCTTTTGGTGAAAACACGTTTTGAAGAAGCTATCTTAGACTTTAACCTTGCCATATATTGGTTGCGTAAACGATTAATTTTGCTGGAAGCATTTAGAAATACTAATCTATTTGGTCTTTATAACCACCAAAGTCTATGTATATAGACTTTATGTTTACCATCAAGTTTAGGTTTAGGTGTTCTTGTCATATGGGCTTTGGCTATACCTAAATCTATAATTAAGAGGAAGTTGAGATTAAAATGATTACTGCGAAATTTAGCATGAAATGAAATTATATATATTTGGAGATCGTTGACCTTTTATTTTGAAGTGAACATCACCAATTTCCGGCATTGTATATAATGCAGACCATGACTCTTTGGTTGACAATTGACATTGTTAAATACTAATTAAGATATAGTATTGTAATAATTATACATAAGAATCTGATTATTATTTAATTGAAAATTTTATGCTAGGTCTATTATTTTATAAACAAGTAGGGGAAAAATCTAAAAACTTCATTTCATTAGCAATCAAAGTCATAATACACGTTGGACTACATTCAAAGATGTAGAAGCTAGCATATTCTCTTGATGCCCTAACGAAGGTGTGAGCCACAATGTTTGTTTGCCTTCGGATAAAACTAACCTTATAGTTTTGTAAACTAGACAGTAACGAAATACATGAAGATAACATAGAGCCATATCTGGTTACAGAATTACATAATCCTCCGAATGCCATCTATTACAAACCGCCTTGCAATCCAGCTCGAAGGTAACTCTTTGGACGCCTAGTTCCTGCAACCACTTGACTGCTTCCAATAAGCCCAAAGCTTCTACTTCACGGGGGTTCTAGATAACACAAAGTCTTTGCCCTCCCAAATTAAATGCACTTTGTTTTGATACACACACAAAGGTCGAACCCACCATCCTCAAAAATCGTTGTGTCTATGTTGCGCTTGGTGAGTTAGCCTCCTATTTGCTCCAAACGATTTCCTCTCGTGAGTGTGTGGTTCGCTTGTGTGGTTTGATTTCCTCTTCCTCGCATTCCCCAAGGAGGACAACAACTTTGTGGCCATACTAATAGAGATTCAAACAAGTCTCAAAATGTTTTCCCAAATCTGCTCGTTCTTTCGCTTCTAGATACACCAAATCATCATAGCAAACAAATTCTTGGGACCAACCGACCACAATGAAGCAAGGATCTTGAGCAAGCAATCTTTATACTCATCTGCATTGGCTACAAAGTTATGAATTTGACCCCACATACCTGCTTCCCTCCACTCTGCTTCGGCGTGAGGACACCCAAAAAATAGATGCCACTCATTTTCCTCAAAAGAATCACACAAGGGACACTGATCCGGGCACGAAACCTGTCCTCGACAAGGAAGGCAACCTCTAGCCATCTGACAAAGATGTATCTTGACCTTGTGAGGGACTTCCAATTTCTAGATTAGGTGCCAATCTCCTGAACCCTGAATTTGGTGTTATCAATAAGATCATTCATTGCTCCATAGTAAGCCGATTTCACTAAATACAGACCATTTCAGTTCTTTATTGCATTGTTTTTGAAAAACCGAACCAAACAAAACAATTTATTCAATTAAATTGGAAATAATATCTACCATTGATTATTGTGTGGTCGACTTTCGACTCATAAAGTTGAGTATGACTCATATGCAGTATCTATGGGGCTGAGGGTAGGGGAGCTGAGCTAGCGTAGCGTAGCAAATATAGATCGAGATATTATAAGTACCCAACTATAACACTGAAATCTTAATTCACTTTTTTTTTGAAATAGGACGAAATTGCAGCTCGTCTGTAATCACAACAATAGTGGATCCCGCTGAACTGGAGAAACCGATCATCATGGTCACTACATAATCATGAATATTTGTAACGCTGGTTGAGAAATTTGCTTCCCCTAATTAATAAAATTTTGTCATTGAAAAAAAATTATAGATTAATTCGATGCACATAATCATCCATGGGTTTGGGTAACCTAATTTATCTTTAATCAATATAATATATAGCAGAGAAGAAAGAAACTCAACTGCTAAACGAGGGTAGTATCACAGCTACAAGCCTACAAACATGATTAAATAATTAGGGTGGCGGTTTATTGATAAGTGCACAAACCACAAAAATGTGCTAAAATGAAACTTGTTGACTAACATCAAGAAACTATGATAAGAAGATAACATTATCAAATCTCGTTTGAATACTTCCTTTGGTTTTTAAAAAAACACCATATATAGATGAAGAAATGGGATTAATTAAATATAGTACCTCCTTTTAATTGAAAAAGAAGAAAATAAATGTAACTTTTACTATGGTTTATTTAAAAAAATAAATATCATGCAATTTTTTGAGGTATTGGTTAACCTGCCGTTTCTGTCACAGTCAGATCACAAAAACTGAATTAGCAGAGATCCAGAAGTAGGTGAATTCCTTAAGGCCAACTTCTCCCATAGTTGTTAGTTTTTTTGGATCTGTTATGATATATATATACCTAATCCATTTTACCACGCCATTCCCCAACAATTTATTTCAAACATTTAATATTTGTCTCTTTCAAGACGAAAGATCGAGGTGGGGTTTCATGCATAACAAACTTTACATAAAGAAAATAACTCGTCGTTTTTTAATTCAAGCGTTCTCATGGTTATAAGCTATGACTATACAATTTTCAAAAAAAAATTGTTACTATACAATGCTATTATTTTATATAGAGTTATTCATTCATTTAAATTTAGATTATTGTTTATTTTCAAGTACATTAATATGTAAATATAGCTTATTTATTAAGAACCATCATTTTAAGGATTCAAAAAGATTAGGACAATGAATTAGGAAAAATGCACATATCTTGTTAGGTTTGATGTTTTGTTCAGTGCAGCTACTTCAGGTGTATCCACACTGTCTGCACTAGGAGTGCCCACACTGCCTACAACTGCTAAACAAACACTTTGCACCAAAACATCCAAGGACCAATTTGATGCTTCAACAATTGATATGTGACGTCATGCTTAGTCATATGGAGCAGATCCACTTGCAGAATTCGGCGACCACTATCAAAGACAAGTTGAGAAGCTCACTCACTCAAGGACATGTGACACTTCTTTATTGGACCACCCCATGTGAACTTCATGCAAACGACCAACTTGAGCAACTTGCTTGATGGGAGGTCTACAACTAACCATGGTTACTAATCTCAGTTGATATTTCACGCCAAAGGAAACCTCCCAAGGGAGGAAAACTCACTTGCCTATAAATAGAAATCATCTTTTCACTTGCAAATCATCCTTCATCCAATTGTTAAAGGATCACTTAGTTTATTTGTATTCATAGCTTAGTTTTAGTTTTTATTTAAGTTTCTGAAGAGAATGAAGGTAATGAGGTGCTTGACAACCACTCTCTTCACTTCTACTTGGAGGAAACTTGTGTAAGGAAATCATCTTGTACTTCAACTTGGGAAACTCATGCAAAAGATCTCCTATTTGTGTAATCTCTATCCTTTTGAGTTCTTTTGTTATATTACTCATTTGATTATGCTCTTTGCAGATTCTCTCTATTATATTATGAGTAATATGAGCTAAATTCCTTTAAGTTGAGATGTTGTAGCCTTGTAATGAACTTCTAAGTAAGTAAATGCGGTTTATGTAGTGTATGCATTTTAACTCTTGTGTAATACTTCTTTCAAAGCTTATTCTGAATTTGATCACTTTAGAATAGATACTTGTAGCAGCAGACATGAGTTACATTTAAGAAATCAAGAGTTAATAAGAATGAATGTTTGTAACAACATCTTTGTTAAACTAGCTTTAATAAGGAATTGCTTGTTAAAACTGTGTTAAGTCCTAGACATAGGATAACATAGTTCTTAGGGTGATACAGTGGGAGCTTAAGAAACAGGAGTGAACCTATTTAGCATGCCTAGACATATAGGAAGCTTGTAATGAAACTCTGAAGAAAGCGCTGAAAGACACATACTATTGCAGCTGCATCCAGTGTACCCACACTGCATACTCCACTAAAATTCTTAGAAGTGATTTACTTAGTGAAAACATCTCAACTACTTTATCTCACTGATTCCTTACACACATTTATTGTTTATATTGTTATTATTCACTTTGTACACTCCAACCAACTGTGAATAGTGTAGACACACTAAGTGTACACTCTAAACTTTACAAAGCTTTACATAATCCCCGTGGGTTCGACATTTTCTTATCATTATATTACTTGTGTGACTATGTATACTTGCATACTATTTTTCACACCACCGTGACAACATACAACAGTGGAAAAAGTTCTGCAAACGTCCTCGGGCTACACCAACAATCTTGCCAAAATTTTGTCTTATTACCACTTCCCAATTTTATCCTTACCATATCATCAAACCAATTAGTATCGTCCACTATCCCTTTATCAATCAATTGAAGGCCTTTCCACCAAATCGAATGATGCGCTTGAGACAATATCCCATTCTTGCCATATAACCCTTCTAGTAACTCCTTCCACACACTTTCATGTTCCACTAGAATTCTCCATCTCCACTTACCCAAAAGTGCTCTATTGAAAGCTTCCATATCCCTAACACCGAGCCCTCCCTTTTCCTTGGGCAAACATATTCTACTCATCTCACCCAAGCCATCTTCCTCTCCTCGCCACTACCCCCCAAAGAAAGTTTCTTTGAATTGACACCATCTCCTTGACTACTTTCTTGGGAGCCTTGAAGAAAGAGAAGTAATAGAGTGGAAGACTAGCTAGAACCAAATTAATTAAAGTCACCCTCCCTCCCATGTATAATTGTTTACTTCTCCAAGTTGGTAGCTTGTTTTTCATCTTCTTAATCACTGGTTGCCATGTATTACTCATTCTAGGATTTGCCTCCACCGGTACCCCTAAGAATTTGAATGGAGTACTTCCCGTGTTGCAATACAAGAATCTAGCTCCTAAATTTACCTCCTCCTCATCCATGCTATAACCCCAATCAAACTACTTTTATGGAAATTTACACGTAGCCCCGAAACTAACTCAAATATCCTCAATACCGCTTTTAGACACCAAAAATTCTCCTTGGACTTTGAAACCATAAACAAAGTATCATCCGCAAATTGAAGTACCGGAAAAGAGATCCCCTCGCCTACCGTGAACGCCTCAAGCCAACCTTGGTCCACACAATTCTTTATCAACCCCGTAAGTCCTTCCGCTATCATTAAAAATAAAAACGGTGCCAAATGGTCTCCTTGTCTTAAACCCCGCTCCATAGTGAATTCTCCGGTAGGACTACCATTAACCAATACCGACACATTGCCCGTGAAGATGCACGCTTTCATCCAAGACCTCCAAGTATCACAAAAACCCATCCTTACCATCATGTACTCTAAGAAGCCCCAAGCCACCGAGTCATATGCCTTCTCAAAATCTACCTTAAATATAACCAATGGTTTCTTCTTCTTCTTTGCAAAGTTGATTATCTCATTTGTCACCAACACACCATCTAATATTTGTCTTCCTTTTAGAAAGGCTGCTTGTGTGTCCGAGATAACACCGGGAAGTACCTTTGAGTCTCTTTGCCAACACCTTGGAGATGATCTTATACATACAACCTATGAGAGAGATAGGCCTAAAGTCTCCTAGTTCTTGTGGGTTCTTCTTCTTTCCAATTAAAGCTACAAATGATGAAGTGAATGCCTTAGGTAGTCTACCATTTGTATGAAATTGATGCATGACCCCCATAATCTCCTATTTTTTTTGACCCAATAATCTCCTCTTTTATGGTATCCAACAAGATCTTGATGAAGTTAAAATTGAAACCGTTCGGTCCCAGAGTCTTATTTCCCTCACAACTCCAAATAGCATCCTCTAATTCCTCCATGGTGAAGGGAGAAATCAATTTTTGCGCCTCACCCGAAGAAATACTCTTGAATACGACCCCGTCAAGGGCCGGCCTACTATATGACTCTTCGGTAAATTGTTGTTTGAAGTGCCTCTTTACTTCTTCTTTAATCTCCCCTACATCTTGCAACCACTCCTCTCCAACCTTTAACAATTCGATTTGATTCCGTCTATTTTTGCGCCTCCACTCCTCTTTACTTCTTCTCTAATACAATGCTATTATATTTGTTTATCTTAAGGATGGCAATGGGGCGGGGTGGGGTGGGGCGGGGCGGGGAGTACTCTCCCGCTCCCCATCCTCGCCTCTCAAATTGTTCCCGTTCCCATCCCCATTTCCCGTCTCGGAGACTTTTCCTCCCCTTTCTCCATCTCCACGGATCCCCACAGTCCCCGCGGATCTCAAAAGTTTATTAAAAGTTAGCAAAAATATAAATTAAAATATAATAAAATTAGAAAAATATATAAAAAGAAAGACTAAAATCAAAAGTTTAACATTTTAATATAAAAAAATATAAAAGACAGTCTTACTTTTATATTAATATTTAGAAAGTATAAAAGTTAGAGTATGCAATATACATATTTTATTCATTTACATACTTTTTGATGTCATTGTTATTTCATGAATTAATTTGTATACATTTTAATTATAGGTACTTATACCATGAAATATTGATCCCAAAAGAACGGACACAACAATTTGAGTTATTGTGCCCGAAACCAACATTTTTGATACGAGCAGCGACAAACAAAGATGAAATGAAAAATTATATCGCATCACGATTCAATTTAGCAAAGAAGGGGCATGATACTCTATTTTTGGCACCTATCAATCTATTGTGAGTCATTTAATTTATCACACACACACACACACACACACAATCGATGTTGATCTAGATACAATATACTACTTAGATTCCTTGCATGTTGAGTTGGCTCAATGCATGGAATTGATGAACTTGTACAATAGGTATGCATATATCCCTTACATATGTGACGATTCAAACTATGCATATATTTTGATTAATGAAATTAATTTTATATTTTTTAAGTATGAGAACGAAGATAGAAAATTGACGATTCTACTAAATGGATATCTATAAAGGTATATTTCTAATCAATATTAATATTTATGCAATTAATTTAAATTAACATAAATTAAATTATTATTTTTGTTTCCAGTGTCCCCGCTAGAAGAATTCAATTGACTGTACATGCATTTACCCCCAAGATACTAATTATCAATTTTTTGTCACCCTAGGAAAAGTCTTTCATTTTGGTTTCTTGTATATCATTGAATTCCAAGAGAAGTGAGATTGGTTTGTTGTATTGTATTATGAAGTTTTGAAGGATATTGTCATTCAAAACAAAATGCAAATTCCAAATAACGCACGCAGTTTTAGTTCTAGTTTATGTATTTAAATATTACTCATACATTTGACGACTTTAATTCTAAGTTGATTTAATTTTATTTTTGCAGTATTTTTCTGAACGTCGATTCCAATTATACACTGTTGATCAACTTACTGAGCTTAAGGAAGAGTGGTGTCAGTATGTTACCAGTTTCATTAACCAGAGGTGGTTTGAAGAAAACTGAGAGAAAATATGTTTTTTGATAATCACTAGTGGAAAAAGGACATTAAATAAAGACCATTTAGTATCGGTTGTTTGAGCAGTAGATATACTAAATGTGAACGCTTGATAACAATTTTGAAATTAAATGAAAGTTTTCAATTTTCACGCTTACATTTAGTATCGGTTGTTTAAACAACCGATACAAAATGTGTGTCTCGCTTACATTTAGTATCGGTTGTTTAAACAACCGATACAAAATGTGTGTCTCAAACACATTTAGTATCGGGTTTTAGAACACCCGCTACTACAAGTGACGTTTAATTTTGCTCAGATGACGCGTTCTCTCTAATTCATTCTCTCACTCACGACAATACTCACAAACGCCCTCTCACTCTCTGAACCTCTCTCTCTCAACGCGTCTCTCTCTGCAGAACCTCATTTCACGATTCTCTCACTCATGATTCTCTCTCACCGTCTGATTCTCTACTCTCATCATCTCCGTTCACCGTCTCCTTCTCATGGTTCTCTCTCACTTTCCCTCATTGATGCGTATCGAACCTCTAATCGTCCAACAATCGAACCTCTAATCGATTTGAAACGATTTGAAATGAAGCTCCCAATCGAACCCTAACCTTCAAATCAACAATCGAACCTCTAATCGTCCAACAATGTGAAACGAAGTCCTGATTGTGATTGTGATCGTTTTCGTTTTGCGATACTTTTCGTTTTGACTTCTCTGTTCGTGATTGTCTTCTCGTTTTAAGCAAGCTTGTGCGAAGTCTTCCATTCCCTTCTTCTCTTCATCGTTTCTGGTATGTATTCTTCTCTGATTTGATTAATTGCTTCTCGCGAAACCCTAAAAACAAGAGAAGATGATATTTGAATTTGAAACCCTAAACTGTGTTCTAATTGTAGATTTGCTTGATTTCTGATGCTTGATTTTCATCTAACATTTGCAGAAGATCTTCTCTGTGACAAAGGTTGAATGGGTTGAGAAGAGACATGGGTTCAAAAGGCACGGACCTATTTTGGAAGAATTCATTCCAATTAAGAAAAGGACATCTCCTTATTGTGAACAAGAATTTGATGATCAACATTCTCATAAGCAACAAAAGATTCTCAAGAACAATAATGATAAGAAGAAATCTGATTGGCTTAGATCTGTTCAGTTATGGAATCCTCGTCCCCAATCACAAGAGGTAATAATTAAACCAAACCTTAATTGCTTAGCTTAACAACTGTCAATTCATAGTTTTGCTTTAGGAATTGATTGGATTGGTTTATCTTGACTTATCTACTAGCATAAGCTCTCTAGAATAGTTAGTTTATGTAAATAGCTTATCTGAATAGAATAGAGTTTTATTTTATTTTATCTTTTATTATAGATTAGAGAAATATCTTATATATATAAGCACTTAATTAGGTTGGTTATCCAAAGAAGACCTTGGTCTTTTGCTTTGTGTTAAAGGAAGAAACAATGAATTGACTTTTGATTTTGGATGTAATTGGTGTGGAAATTTGATTAGGATGTTAATAGGAAAGTGCCTGTGGTGGAATTGAAGAGAAGTGGAAGTGTTGGTGGTGCTTGTCACCATTTCATAAAGAAGAAAGAGTTGGGAAAACAAGTGAATCGTTGAGTAAAGAAACTCCGTCTTCTTACCATGCAGCGTGTAACGATAACAATGATGGAAGCGGTGGAAGAGAGGAGAAAGAGGGACAGAGGAAGCGGCGTCGATCTTTGGTCACACGGAGTTGCATAAGCGCTTTCTTACAATCCCTTCACCAACTTGGTGGTGCAGATTGTGAGTATTTTATCTTAATATCTATAGTAAAGTTGTGAGTGTTATGTGTTACTGTTGAGGATGATAATTTAACGCATATTGATGTTTAATATTTTGGTGGTTTCTGCAAATTTTGCACCAAAGCAAATCGTAGAGCTAATGAATGTTGATGGCCTCACAAATGATGAAGTGAAAAGTCATTTCTGAGTTTGTATATAGCATATTCTTCCCAAATGTATGATTGTCAAATTTGGCTTTAGATATTAGATAGTAAAATCCAAGGTTTTAAATTGCGTAATGATTGCAATCCACGATACTTGTAGGTGCATTTCTTTGTTTACTTGGAACCATGGCATCTTGATGTATTTGAGTTCTGGATTTAAGAAAAATCGTGGAAAGGTATGTTTGGATGACCTTAAAATGGTGCTAACATACACTTTGGTTGTTATCGATGAGTTCTTTAAGCATTGTTTGGTTTTCTTTTGATGTAATGGTGTTATGTTTACGGGAAGAGGATCGTGCTCGAGATCTATTTTGCGCTCTTTTGGGTGCCCGATCTGCTTATGGAAAGGGTTAAGAGCAATGGGCAATGGTCTTTATTTTGCCCCAATGAATCCCCGGGTTTGGCGATTGTTGGGGTGAGGAATTTGAGAAGCTTTATAATCGCTATGAAAGAGAAGTAAGTTCAATCTTGACATGTAGGCTCATTTTTGCAAGATTTAGGAAGTGCTTTTCCTTAATTATTAGCAGACTCCTCTTTATTGTACTCAATAGATTTTATAAAATACGCAGGAAAAGCAAAGCAAGTTGTTCGAGCACGAAACTGCGGGAGGCAATATTGGCGTCACAAGTTAGTCTTGCAAAACAAAATTAGTCTCTATTCTCTTTCTCAAACACAATTTTGATTGTCATTTGTGAATCATAATTGTGATGGTTTGAGTTTTTTTTTTTTTGATTTTTAGGAGCGGGATTTGGAGTGCGACTTCGCAGGATACTATATTTGTCATTCACGTTTTTCTCTATGGTAGCTTCTTTGGTTGTGCGAGTTCTCGGCTCTAAGAATGCTTTGATTATTGGGACAACTGGTTATTGGTTCTACGTTGCTGCCAATTTGAAGCCCAATTGGTAAGTAACTGCAATGCAACCTACTACTCCGTTAGTAAAAACTGATCGACATAAGTTGATGTATCCAATTCAAATTTTGAACCAGATACATCAACTTCTGTTGACTAGTTTTTGCTTATATTCTGTAACGGAGAGAGTCCTATCTTATAAGTTTAGTAAACATAGTAAATATCAGATTGAATCTATTGCTCAAAATATCTGTTCTAGGGAGGCAGGCTAACATTCCAAAATTCAATGAAGTTACATCAGTGGCTACTTGGACTGATAGTATAATTTAGGCTAAATTACTGTTTTGGTCCTTTATCTTTGGCCTTGATTTCATTTTGGTCCTTTATCTTTTTTTTTTCTCGTTTTGGTCCTTTATGTTTTGATTTTGTGTCAATTTGGTCCTTTTTGTAGTTTTCCGTCCAAAATGACACAAAAAAGACAAATTGACACAAAAAGGACCAAATTGACACAAAAAGGACCAAATTGACACAAAACTGAAACATAAAGGACCAAAACGAGAAAAAAAAAAGATAAAGGACCAAAATGAAATCAAGGCCAAAGATAAATGACCAAAACAGTAATTTAGCCTATAATTTACCTATGAAAAGTAAAATTGACTTGCAACATGTCACATATAGTATATTGTAATTACTAGTACTAATTAGTTATGTTCTGGATTTATTAATGTTTTTTCTTTTTTGGTTTTAAGTGGATTTTGTTTTCCAGATAGTTTCTACTAATTTGGGTTTTGGCCCTTACTATATTAATTTGGCCTCTGTAGTTTAACACTTTAACTTACTAAGGTATTAGTCACTGAGAGAGAAACAATAACCCAAATCATTGGCAACTATAGGGACCAAAAAATCTACCTAAACAACTTTTTAGTTTGAGGGTTGACCATCATTTATGGTCGTTGTTCATACTGTTCATAGTTACTGCTTTTATGTCCGAGCATATCATTTTTGTTTTACTTTATGATTGTATGCTAAAATAGTAATATTAATAACTTATTAATTTTTATGCATATTGTTTACAATTACGTCTTTGTTCCTGCAGTATACACCGTTCCACCTCTTTTTGTATCTTGGCTTTTGTTCTTCTATAATATGGGTTGGAGAGGTATATGAAATGTAACAAATTGAGGTTCGTTCAAATTGTCATTAGTCTTCCACCGATCTTAGTTTGATGCATCAGGGGAACATATCTAACTTCCACACATGCACGCAATCATGCTAGAGACAATAAATTGCACGAAGGTGCGATGGTTGGTAGTTTCAATGGAGAGTTTTGGGTCATGTATGCACTCCATCGGTGATCATATCATTTTTACTTTATCTTGATGATCAATTTGTAGTTTCCGTATCATCAAATATAAAAAAACCAATATTATAATTTAAAATTAAAATGACCTGCTTTGCGCTTCATTGGAAATCTTATTACATTTGCTCGCTTAGTGATGGCAGTGCAGCGGTGGTTAGTCTTTACATTTTGCAAAGATATTCTTAAAATCTGCTTGCTTTAACTATCGTCCAGGTGTTCATCTTTGCCGCTTTTTATTTATGTGCAAGGAAGCACAAGGTAACTTTAACACACTCTCTCTATCTCCATATGTTTATGTTTGTTTATGTTTATGTTTATATTATAATGAAATGAAATGATCTCAGTGCTTGTTTTGCAGCTCAAAGTTGATAAGATTAAGCTAATTGAACTCGGGGACATCTGAATCTGATTTTCTAGTGTAAGTGTTGTATATATACAATGACTCTATTGTGTGATGGTTTTGTTAGGTTTGTGAGCGGGTTTAATGTTTTTAAATGAATTGTAGTAGCGCTTGTGTTTCTAATACTATGAAAGACTTGTGTCATGATGTTTTTGGGGTTGCAAAAGAAAAGAAGTATCCTAAGGAAGTGAAGACAAATGAAGGTATATCTCTTTAGCAGTCAGTTGCAAGTAATTCTTAAAGTAGCATTTCTATTCAGATATTTTTAAAACATGTTTTTGAATTGAGCATTTTCTTTTTCTCGCTTCTCCCCTCTGTGCGAGTTTGTCGATGTGTTGCCAAACAAAAGGAAGCCGCAGCTTGATGAACACGTCCTCCCTTTATAGTCCTAGTATTTGTTCATCTAGTCTAGGTGACTTTGTAGTCTTTTGCCGAACTAACTGTTATTAGGTGTTCTCAATTCTTATATTTTGGATTTTTTATGGGAATATTTTTCTGATTGGTGAGCTATGTTTCTTTGAGTTCTTAGTAAGAAATTATGTGATATTCTCGAATTTGGCTTAGGGTAATGTGATAACTGATTGTTGTTGTATCTATTTTATTGTTATCATGTACTGCTTATTTGCAAAATGTGAGTTTGAATGAATGATTAATTGACTCATTTTATGAATTTCATGTTCAATTTTAGTTGTTTGATGTTAGTTTTGGTTCTCAGTTCACATTTTACCACACACTACTATATGTAGTGTGTGTGGTAAAATGTGAACTGAGAACCTTTTTTTTAAGAAAATAGACTTTTAGTATCGGTTATTTAAAAAACCGATACTAAATGTCATTTTTAGACAACAAACACAATGTTAAAGTGACATTTAGTATCGGTTTTTTAAATAACCGATACTAAAAGTGACATTTAGTATCGGTTTTTTAAATAACCGATACTAAATGTCAATTTTTAGAGAGTAAACACAATGTTGAAAAGACATTTAGTATCGGTTATTTAAATAACCGATACTAAAAGTGACATTTAGTATCGGTTATTTAAATAACCGATACTAAATGTACGTTTTCAAGACATAAAAATCACCAAAAAAACGTCATTTAGTATCGGTTTTTTGAAAATCCGATACTAAAAGTGACATTTAGTATCGATTATTTAACCGATACTAAATGTCAGACATTTAGTATCGGTCGAATTAGTATCGACAGATAACCGATACTAAAAGTGCAAAACAACCGATACAAAAAGCCTTTTCTGCACTAGTGAATGGGTTTTTGTGGGTACTTAGAGATATATATGTAATTGCATGTTGTAATTGAAATTTGTGTCGACTATGGTTATTTGAATTCAGCTAAACTTGACGTAAATTTGGATATTTGGTATGTAATTTTGACCAACAGAAATTTATGAAATCATCTGTTTATTACTGACCTGGTTGTGTATCAGATATATAAGGTATATATATGTTGAATATATCAATGTCAATATTAATTGGTGGTCTAGTTGTGTAAAAGGGAAGTGATGTTCAAAATATTAAAAAAAACAAAAAAAAATTAGCAACGCTTTTTGTAAAAGCGCCAACAAACGTATAAAAAGGGGTGGGGTGAAAGAGAAGAGCTTCCACTCTAAAGCGCTGTTGATTCAATTGAAAAATAGTAGCGCTTCTGCTGCAAGCGCTGCTGATTGTTTAGCGTATTGGCAGCGCATTTTCTCAAAGCGCTGTGCATTATTTATACTCAGTAGCGCTTTGTAAGCGTTGCTGATTTGGTCTGTGCTCTTAGAAGCACATTGTTCAACAGCGCTTAGAAGCGCTTCTAAAGGCCAAAAGGAAGCGCTGCCAATGCCTTTTTTCTCTTGTACTAAAAGAAGAGAGAAAGTGTTTCCCGATTTTCTCAAACCTGTCACCGTAAAGCTGTGATTTCGGGTTCGTTAACTGTTGGATCGTGTTGATGTTTGGAAAACAGGTTCGTGTGACATAGATCTCCACTTTCACCATTCGGATCGTCGAAACAAGGTCTGAGGAGAGAGATAGTCGCTTTGCACTGAAGCTGCAGTTTTGGGTATTTTCATCTTATTGTTCTTTTCTGTAAGCTTTTGTGCTTTGTTGTATTGGCTGGTTATTGGTACTATTTGTGCACCTTGTTGAGACTCTCTTGTACTCTTATTTGATTATATCAGAGCTATTTATTAAGTCTGGACGAACCGTGGTTTAATTTTACCTTGCTTTGAGGGGTTTTCCACGTTAAATATATACCAGTGTTCATTGTACGTTTTTATTTGTTCTATTTGCTGCCACATATTCGTAAAATTGTAAAATAAAGAAAACCGAAAAAGAGAAGAAGAAAGGGAAATTTGTTCTAATTAGGTTTAGACTTTAAGCACCGAACCAGTTCGGCCCCTAATCTACCGAACCACTGTTAACTTGTTTAAAAAAACAAAAACTGAAACAAAGAAGAAGAAAAGGGGCTTACCTAACACGTATGAGAGGGAAGAGGAGGAGAGGAAGCAACAATGTGGTGGTGCAACAGACCTGTGGTGGCCGGAGATGTGTTGGTCGGAGTTGGATGAGGGAGAGAATAGGAGAGGGTGTGAGAGAGGGAGGGTTCGGTTGTGAGAGGGAAAGGGGGGGGGGGAGGATAGATTAGGGTTTTTTAATTAAGGGTATTTTGGGAATATTGGGGGGTTGGAGTGTGCGGTGAATAGGAGGGAGAGGATAAGAAGTAAGAGCCGTGTTTATGTATTGATTCTCCATCAAGGTCCACTTGTCAAGCTTTTTAGGCTTTTAAAAATCCTACACAACAGCTAAAACACAAAATATTTATTATATTTATTTCCGTCGAAAACCTAACTTATTTTATCCCTACTACCAAGTACTCCTTCTGGACTCATATATAAGCAATAAACTACTTTTTAGATTTATTGAAAAAGTGATGTATGTAGTTCAGATACATCACTTTTTCAATGAATCTAAAAGTCAATTGTTGCTTATATATGAGTCCGGAGGGAGTACCAACCGTTTCAATTTTAGATTGATTACTTAAAAAAGTTTAGGATAAACGGAATGACACTATAATTATATTGATCGAGGAAATGTATAAGTTTAAGAAACACTTAAGAAATAAATTACATAATAAAAAAAAAGAAAGAAATTACACTATCATTGTATACAAGACCAACCCCCTTAAAATTAGTTTAGATCGACTATTATGCTTACTAGTCAAGTTATCTATATTATATATAAGTTTATTTCATATATAGAAGTAATTAGATATATATTTTAAAATGTTCTGCCACCAACTGATTCAACATGGTTAAAGACTACTTTTTTTCGGACAAGTACTGATCAATACTATTTGAGGAACATAAGTTTCTTGGAATAATAATTAATTATATATACAAAAATACTATTCAACCCAATGATGCTACAAAAAGCATACAAATATACGCATCGTAAACCACACATCCATAACAATTAGTTTTATATTAATAGATTTAATAGTGAAACATACGTATTAGTAGATGTATCGTATATTTATAAGTTTTGTTGTAGCATTATTGGGCTGAATAACATTATTGTAGAGGTATTGACTTTGGTGGGGGTCTGTATAAGAATATATTTTTTTTTAAATTAATAGCATGAAACAGAAAAATAATTTAGCATTAAAAAATATATTAGTTGCTCGTATAATCAACTCTAATTTTCCCAGAACAAAACTTAAAGGTTTATTAATTAGTCAATCATACAATCTTACATTTATATCATATATCTTTGGCTATGGAACCAGAAAAGAGAATGGGTAAGAGCTCAAGTCATCGAAATTTTATTAGTAAAAATTATTATGAAGTGGAGATATTCCAACGTAGTTTTTCAAAGTCAATTTTATCTAAGTTGAGAACTACGCTAAAACAAAAGTATTTTCAACTATATAAACCATGTATAGATTCCTTTAAAAAAATAATGTAAAGATAACTTACGTGTGCAAGCTAGTTTGATATGACTGTAATTATACTATAAATATTCCCCTCTCTTGAAAACGATTTATAAGATTTCAACTTGTGATAAAGTTATTTTCAAAATCAAGGAATATATTATCACCTGCTAGTATTTATTCAATGGCATAGTTTAGAAGACAATATGCGAACATAATTTAATAACTCTGTCGAAATCAATATTATTGGTGAATGTTACCTCTCCGAATTAACAAAGGATTACATATCCCAAATAACTAGTTCAGTTGACGAGTTGAGATATATCGAATGAGTGCACTAAACAAGTGCGAGTAGAAGATTTCGAGTTCAAACATAGCGTTGCCTAAATTGAATTGGAAAAAAATGATTGCATAGCGTGAAAAAAAGGGTCTTGCTGTTAATGGTTAAATTAATTTTTGCCGTATTTTAAGAAACTAGCAATTAACAACTTTATAGATTCATTTAAAAAGTAATGTATCTGGACTATATATAGTCCAGATACATCATCTTTTTTTTGATCAAAAGATACATCATATTTTTAATGAATCTAAAATTTATATACGAGTTTGGAGGGAGTAAGTTTTTTCTCACAATAGCTTTGATTGTTTATTACTCATAACACTCATTTCTCTCTTAAGTTTATTGAAAGAGTTTGAAGCACAAGGTCGAATCCTTAAAAACCTAAAAGGAACAAAGGGAGTATTTTTTTTTGGCAAAGAGAAGGAAAGAAGCCTCATTAAAACCTTCAGATGTGAAAAAATATCAAGAAGGAAAAAGAGTATCTCCTCCATGTTTTATTAAAAAAAAAGAAAAAAGAAAGAAGAGAGACCAATGAGGGACAAGACCAATCCCTTGGTAAAAATAAAACTTAAAGACAAAGCACTAAAAGGGAACAAAACCGGACCCCCTAAGACAATCTACCCTAAAGAAAATATTAAATGACTAAAATACAAAGTCAAATCAAAAAAAGACAGCGACAGAGTATTTATTAGGTGTAAAAAAATATAATTGAGAAATTAAGAGAGGACAAAACAACAATTACAAATGAGATTTAGATCCTCTTTATAGAGTTGGCGAAATGAACAACCCAAGTTGCATCGAGTTGAGCCAAAACTCAATAATAATATGTGCATACTGTGGGCTACTTGAGGTACGATCGGGCCAGTCTGTTACTTACTCAAACTTTAACGGCCAGACCAAGAAACCCAATGTAAAATGAGTTCAAATTTAACTGCCAAAATCATATGTTTTTTTAATTTGATCTTGTCACCCCATTTTGCCGGCTGTATTAATCTCCTCCAATTGTTAAAGTGATTTTATTACTACTTTGATAAAATGACAAATAAATACCACACACTACCACTGATCACACCTGAGAGTCGACGTTTCCATGTAACTGAAATTGACAAGACAACCGAGAGTGAAAGACCAAGTGCTTGTACAATAGTTATTTCTTTTCCTATTTCTCTTAATTTTTTTCTAACTCATGTGAGAAAATTAAAACACAAAATCCCACGTCAAAAACATGCAAGTAAAGGGAAAAAAAGGCAAAGACTTATGATATATTGATACTAAAGAATTTCTCAGTAACAATTATTAAATTTTTTTGATAATCTATACAACAATCCAATGGTTAGTATATATATGGTAATCACAATTTAGTGTTTGTGTGGTTACCAAATTTGTTTTTCATTAAAAATGAGATGACTATTATACCCATTTAATAATAATTAGTAATGAATTTCTTACTAATCGAAAAAAAGGATGAAAAAACAAAATGAATATGATCCAAGGGCCAAAGCCGCCTAAAGAAGTCAAGAAACTACGTGTAGAAGTTTGCATGAAATCGTGAATAGTAAAAAAAGTTGAAAAGAAGGGAGACATTTTGGTCATTTCACAGGTTATCAATACCTGGTTTTCCCATACCCCTGAAAAGTTATTTTTTTCTAAATAAAAAAAAAGCAAACAAACACAGTTTCTCTTCCTCTCTCAAGTGGTTTTTCTTGAGAGAGAGAGAGAGAGAGAGTTGAAGAGAGGAGTATATCCTGGGAGAACCGCTTTATCTGAAACTTTCATTTAAATAGAAATAAAAGAATTTGTCTTTAGCAATGAATGAATTGTGTTTTATTAATTATTATCAGTCTCTAGCTATTTATTTAATTTGATAGTAAGTTCAAAACCGACTCTCTCTCTCTCTTCTTTCTTTCACTTTTGCGTTGATAAAGCAAATGATTTTATGTAGAAAAGACATAGAAGACGGTTTCACCATTAATGGGTTTTTCTTTGGTTAATATTGAAGAAGTAGCTGCAGAACAACAAGAGCAAGAGACAAAGTTTTTAGGTTGTTCATCTTCTTCTATGATCATGGCTTCCAGTACTGTTAACTCATCAACAACTCAACTCAAACCACTCCCACCACCTCATCTTCATCATCAAATACATCAAGACCAACAAATTTCCTTTGGAATGATGCCTTCTTCTTCTTCATCATCTATCCCTGGAAACTACTTGTGAGTCACTCTTGTTTTCTTTCTGTGTTGAAATGAATAAATAACTGATCCCCCACCCATGTCAGTTTTTTTTCTTTCTTTTTTGATGAAAATTAAGGAACAAACAACCTCTTATTATTATAAATAATAATTTTTATTGATGTTTTTTTTTGTGTGTGTGTTTTTTTTGTTTTGATCAGAAGCAAAGATTCTACTAGTGCTTATGATTTGGGTGAATTGGATCAAGCCTTCTTTTTATATCTTGATGGACAAGCTGCTGATCACCCCTCCTCCAGCAGTGTTCAAGATCAAAGACGTACATAATCTCTCTCTCTCTCTCTCTCACACACAAAATAAAATTATTTTTTCAAATTGAGAGAAAGAGGAGAACTTTCTCTCTCATGGTTTTGAAGATTCTGTGAGGACCAGACCAAGCCAGCCAGGGTTTGTTTTGGTCACAGGAAAAGCATGTTTTGTGCAGAATCATATCATATCTGCTATATAGTACTTTTTCTTTGACCGTATCTTTTGCACAGAAGAAGAAGAAAACTAAATAAAAATAGTGTGTGGAAAAAAACTGAAGAAGGAAGGGACAAATTACATTTCCAGTTTCTGATCCTCTCTCTCTCTCTCTCTCTGATTTTATTTGTTGCATGAGATCAAGACATGTAACAAATCGGGTACAACATTGAAGCATGGCAGTTATCTTCTTTTTCTCTGCATATTCCCATTTTCATTTGACCAGATTCTCACCTCCCTCCCACAATTTATTCATGATCTCCTCCCCCTCTCTTTCTCTCTCTTATACAAATATTAATACAATTAAGTTGCTTAGACATATATATATAAATATAGTTGCTATATAGTGATGAATTGTTTATATGTATGCGTCTCAGCAGAGAACTCATCATCATCAGGAGGAGGAGGAGGAGGAATGAGGCCACCACCAACTCTCAACATTTTCCCATCTCAGCCTATGCACGTAGCTCCACCACCATCCAATGTCAACAAGGTACTATATATAATTTTATTATATCTCTATCACATAACATTGACTTAACATACTTATTAAATATAATTTCATTATTAATAATAATTTGTATTTGGTAGGCTAACAATAACATGGCACTACCTTCTCTTCAAACAAGTGCTTCCAAAAAACCTTCTGAACCCTCCATGGAGTTGGCCAACCCACGAAATCCAACCCCCTCTGCACCTGCACCATCATCCAAACCTCTTAAGGTACATTACATTAATCAACATATATTATAATATATATATGTTATTGTCTCTGTGTGTGTGTGTTTTTCTTTTTTTGGTTTTTCCCATTTTTCAACTAAACAATATGTACTATGTGGTGGTTTGGCAGCGAGAGAACAATCGGAGGGGTACAACTTCAAGTTCTGAACATGAAGGTCCCAAAACACCAGATCCTAAGGTTAATTAATTAATTGATTAATCTTAATTTCACCGTTTTAAACTTCTTTTTCTTAATTTTTTGTGTCTTATTATAATGAATTGAAAGGTTGAAAATATAAGTGATTTTAAAATGTTGTGCACAGACTCTGAGAAGACTTGCTCAGAATAGAGAGGCAGCAAGGAAAAGCAGGCTTAGGAAAAAGGTGCAATGAAGATAATTTTTTCTCCAAACCATGTTTTCTTTTCACATTTTTGGCAAGACTTGTCAAACTCTCTCTTACTTACATGTACCAAATTTTTTGTGCCTTCTCTCTTTTTTCAGGCCTATGTTCAGCAGCTAGAGTCAAGTAGGATTAAGCTTAATCAGCTTGAACAACAGTTACAACAAGCTAGAGCTCAAGTAATTAGTCTTAATTACAATTAAATGAGCATGGGAATCACATGATATTCATTCAACTTCAAACACACTTATAAGTAATGTCTGTTTCTATTTTAGGGCATAGTTATGGGTGGAGGTGCACTTTTGGGAGGAGAACAAGGCATTCCAATTGCTATGAATACCATTAGCTCAGGTGACTTCCCACACTCACAAAACAATTCTCTCTCCTCTCTCTTTATAGATTCGATATGTATGATCGCGGCTGCACGATGCTATTCATAATATTGCAAAGAATCGTATTCAAACACGATAGACGCGGCCTCAATATTTGATGCCTACAGTTACACAAATATAAAAAACCCTAACCCAAACCATTTTCTTTATGTGGAATAATTTTCAGAGGCAGCAATGTTTGATGTGGAATATGCGAGGTGGTTAGAGGAGCACCATAGGCTAGTGTGTGAGCTAAGAGCAGCAGTTCAAGAACACATACATGAAAATGAGCTTAGGATGTATGTGGACAATTGTTTGGCTCACTATGATCAAGTAATGAACCTCAAGAGTATACTGGCCAAAACAGACATCTTCCATCTTGTTTTTGGCATGTGGAAGACACCAACTGAACGTTGTTTCATGTGGATCGGAGGATTCAGGCCATCTGAACTCATTAAGGTACGTGCCTATACAAATGTAACCCAACCTATATAGCCTTATACAAATGTTTTTTTTTTCAAAGACAGAGATATTTTATTAGTAGTGAGAAATCAGTACTAGAAAAAACCGAAATACCAATGAAAATTAGAGATGAAAAAAAATTAAACTAGTCTTTAAATTTGGTGTCACTAAAACTTAATTAGAGACCAAATTCGAGACGGGTATAACTTTTTTCCATTTCTAAATTTCTGTCGCTATTTAGATTTTTTCTAGCTTTGAATTTTGAATAATATATATAGGTACTCTATAACCTTTTAAAATTATGTCAAAAGAATAATATTTTTAAATTATTACAATATTTAAGTGACACTCACAATCACAAATGTTGTCATTGAAAATATGATAAATACTTTGTATAAATTGTATACTATTTTTTTTCTTTTTTTTTTTAAAACAAAATTTCTATGATACCTTTGAGAGTTTTGTTGGTTGAGGCAAAATCAATTAAAATTTTTATTTTAAAATAACTAAAAAATAATATGTCATTAAGT
The DNA here is from genome assembly GCA_020916435.1 of Oxytropis ochrocephala. Classification (NCBI taxonomy): domain Eukaryota; kingdom Viridiplantae; phylum Streptophyta; class Magnoliopsida; order Fabales; family Fabaceae; genus Oxytropis; species Oxytropis ochrocephala. Next base: position 39,082,412 of record CM037090.1, read on the forward strand.
GATTGGACCGAAACAATTTCGTACTGAGGTAATACCCAATTAATCCTGACTTTTTAAAAATGTTCAATTTAGTCCCTGACTTTTCACGTATGTCAATTTAGTCCTCAATATTTACAAATGTGTGTCAATTTGGTCCTTCTGTCAACTATGGTAAATGTCAGGGACCAAATTGACACTACCAAAAAAATAATAAATTCATGCCTGCATGTCACGTCACACAAGTATTGGGGACTAAATGGATACTTTTTTAAAAAAAATAGTTTGTTATGAGGACCAAATTGATACTAAGTTATATAAAGGCAGTGACCAAATTGATACTAAGTTACATAAGTCAGGGATCTAATTGATACTAAGTTAAGGGACCTAATCTAGTATCGGAGTTTTCGCCTTTTTTAAAATGTTTTTTCTACTTTTAATTTTTTTTCTTTCAATTGAGATGGAATTGTAAGAGTTGATTATATATTTGACTAAGTGTGTCTGTGGGGTTACCAAAGAAATTTGAAGAGGAATGGATTAAATGTGATGAATGAAAGTGGAATTAAAAGTATATGATGAAGGTGGTTTCCATTCCGGTAATGGGTAGAGTTAGGCTTGAATCCCATAAAGCCATACCTTTCACTTCAATTTCTGGTTGGAATCATAGAAGGAAAGTAACACGGGTCTCTCTATCTATCTTTCCTTGTTATTCTTGATGGGAATGAAGTTCCTTGCTGTTTCCATACATTACCCACCTTTTCATTGTACTCTAGTTAATCAATAATAGACCATAAAATTGTTATACACGTGTGTACAAAAACATTAATATATGTTTTATTATGTGTTTTAGATTATTCTTAATCAAATCGAGCCACTTACGGAGCAACAAATAGTTGCAATATGTAATTTGCAACAATCAACACAAGAAACAGAAGAAGCTCTTTCCCATGGACTTGATGCACTCAACCACTCTCTCTCAGATACTATAACAGCAGACTCTTTAAGCTGTCCTCCCAATATGGCTAACTACATGGGACAAATGGCAATGGCAATGAACAAGCTCTCCACTCTTGAAGGTTTTGTTAGACAGGTAACTTCATTTCAAACATATATTATGTTGAATATATATGTGGTGCAAGTATATATATAGTTTTGTGATATTGGTTAACAAGTTTTGTGCCCCCTTTGATATTTTTAGTGAGTTAATTAGTTTCCATAAGTTTATAACTGATCTCGTGGGGTTCAGGTTGGAACAAGAGTCTATTCCTCTTTGATTGGGTAGGGAGACCTACTCAAAACCCCCTCACATGAACTACTATATATATTGCATGCATGCCTCACTCTCATGAGGTTGTTACACTGAATCTACTAACATTGGACTACAAAATCTGCCTCTTACTCTGATTGTATGCATTTCTCAAGCTACATATATATAGCTGTACACACAAAGAGACAGAAAGAGGGGTGCATGGAAACGAAATACCAACTTAATTGAGGATAGTTTTATGCAAGTGTAGATTTGTAGTTTAGCTTTGAATCGGTAGGGCAGTTATTTTCCGTTTTAAGTTGTTGTACTTTATTTATTTATTTTTTTTAACAAAGTTGTTGTACTACTTTATTAATTAGGATTAAACATTAAGAATTATTCACCAAAAAAAAAACACTAAATATATGACAATTAAGATTTGATGATGTTTAGTACTAGTACACTTAATTATACTAGAAAAAGATTAACTAGCGAAAGTACTACTATTATAAAGACAGGTTGTTTGTTTGTGATCATATACATGTGAGACTATTGTAGATTAGCGTGGTCCCTCTTTGATACATATAATTCTCATTTTGAACCCCATATCTGTGTGATGTCATAGTCATAACCGTAGAGTCTTCACCATGCTTTTTGGCTAACTTTTTTTTTTTGTCAAAAACACACATACTTTTATTTCGGTGAGATGAATTATGAATATTTCTCTATTTTTATTTCATACTTTTACATTAAATATATGGAATTGATTTTTTTTTAACAATAATTGAATTTACTCCAAGTAACATATTGGTTTTACTATTCGATTTTGTTCAAGTATTTATATTTATTATTATAGTATAACAAAATTTGTCAATATTCTAGAAGCTAAAGTTTAATCTACCTAGTAATCAGTAAGTGTGAAAATTCTTCAATCCAAAATATTCCATTCCAGATCCCATCAAAAACGACTTGCAACTTAACACATTCCCAAGAAAAGTGAAAACTCTGAAATAAGCTTAGCTAGACTATTGGTAAGATATCCTAAATTTCTTTGTGAAGTTCCAGTAACTATGCTTAATTCTATGCTGAATAATCGATTATAGTGAATCTAGAAGAGTCTATGTAACCAATCACAACAAGCATCAGAAACTAAACTAGAAGAGTCATTAGGTAGACAACACTATCATAATGATTATTAATTTGATTTGATTTTTCATCTCACAACCAACCTTTTCCATTAATTAATTTGCAAGCTTGTAAGTTGTTACCTTTTCAACTTGACCAGTTTGTAGTTTGTGACTAAAAATTTACTTGTCTCCTCTCCTTCATAATCACAATATTGACCCTTAATTATTAATATTCCTGGTGTGAGAGTCCATGTTTTACTGTGACTGATCAGTAGTATTTTTTTTTGCCTTGAAAAGTAAGAACCATGTTTCCATTTAGCTACTGCATTCTTTTAATGAAAAATGTTTCTAAAAACCTTGATTAGAACATAAATTCATATCTTATTGCTATTATTAAAAAAATAGAAAGAAATGGGTATAGATAATTGCAACAAGTTAGTTTTACATTTCAGAACTTTGACTGAGAAAATAAGGCACCATTCAGGTATTCCCTCTGACCTTTTAACAAATATATCATTTCATTTGGTCATAAAATCCAGCGATCTTATAATGTTATTAATTGTTATATGACATTTGACTATAATCATTAATCTAATTTAAGCTTATGCTACTTGTAAGAGGTTCTATTTCTATATATCTACCATGTTAATCAATATCCTTTGACTGATCGAGAATATAATATATAGTAAACAAAATTGAAAAGTGATGAAATTGTTTGGAAACTCACACAGGCAGATACTCTGAGGCACCAAACTATTCACCGTCTCCATCAGCTGTTAACAACACGTCAAGCGGCGAGGTGTCTTGTGGCCGTGTCTGAGTACTTCCATCGTCTCCGAGCACTGAGTTCTCTCTGGTTGACCCGCCCTCGCCAAGAATAGTCATCAGCGAGCGTGTCTGTGGTATGGTACTGTAACTGTAGTGTCACATAACATTCCATAGCTAGATATATATGTAATGTATGGTCTTGTAGTTTCTCTTAAATTAGAAGTTGAATATTTTCTTTTACTATGATATATATGATACTAACCCCTTCTCTCTTTCCCTACTTGATATGACCACCTGCAACTGCATTGATAGACACATCTAATGATATAGAACTGAAAATAGAAGTAGATGGTGAGAATAATATTGAAATTATATGGCAGACATTCTTGACCATAAGGAAGATAATTAAGAAAGAAGAGAAATTAAGGACTTGCTTGATTACACTTTTAAAAACAGTTTTCCGTTTTTAAGAAGTTATTGTTAAGAGTCTCACATCGGATGAGATATTACCTGAAAAAAAGTTTATAAGTGGGTGACATCCCTCACCTTACAAGCTGGTTTTGTGAGGTTGAATTAGGCCTAAAACTACATTCTAAGAGTTACCAAAGAACAAATTTTAATTTTTTAATTAAAAGCCTAATCCAACATTTTTATGAAGAGAAGATTTTTTTTCCCGATAAACAATGATTTATTGAAGGAGCACTAGAGGTACTCAAATCCAATATACAGAGAGATATCAAAAATTGTTAATGCACAATGCTAGACTTCTTTCCTGTACATTCCTTCACCAACCAGTGAAAATGGTCCACAATGCTTTGACAATGGGGTAATTGTAAGCCAAGCCACCTACAAACCATGTTCCATATCTCTATAGCAAAATCACAATGAATAAACAGATGCATCACATCTTCGCGATCCTCCCTACAAACTGGACAACATGCCGCTTCTTCATTATTAATCACATGGCGCTGCAAAAGGAGATCGCGCGTTGGAAGGGAATTGGTGAACAACCTCCAACCAAAAATAATCACTTTTGAGGGAATAGATGTCTTCCAAAACTCCTTGAAAGAGGGATCAGGGATAATATATTTTTTCATCCATGCAACTACGGACAAAACCAGATGCAAAGGTTGATGTCCTATCAAGTGGTGGTGCCAAAAGTCCACTGCATGTCCACCCCCCAAACCGCGTTTGACACAAGTCCACTGAACCTCAACCAAACTCCTCAAACTGACTCACCTAAACCAATTTACCCTCCTTCCATTCCTCATACAATGCCATCTGATATGCCATCACAGTTTGGATCTCTTGATTCAACTTTTGCTGCTTTAGGGGACCCTTCTGGCTCTGCCAAGGAGAAAACCACTCTTGAGAAGCGGTATCGCCACCACTTATCCACGAGAACAATGTTGAAATCACAAATCATCAACTGAAACTCTTGGTTCTTCTGCCCTCTTGGAAAAGAGGACGTCTATGATGGAGAAAATGATAAAGAGAATGAAGGAGTTATTGAAGAATGTGCTTCAAGGTCAAACAATCATTCAACAGAGCCAAAGGGCCCAAACTGCTAGGGATGAGAGCTATAGAAATTGGGTTTTGTAGCAAGGGGTTACCAATCAATTTCCAAACCTAGGTCCTTTAGAGCAACCCTGATGTTCCTGGACCTGCTACTTCCTCCTCCTCCTCAGATGGGTCTTCCCCATCTAAGTAGCTATCTTAATCTTTTCCTCTTTCTTCCTCAACCTTTCTGATGTGTGACAAAAGGGGGAGAAGAGTCTAGATTAAGTTATGGTCTTAGGATATTTTGTTATGCTTTGTATTAGCTAGTATCTGTGCATTCAGGCACTTTACTTTTGTTTGATGAGAAGTAGACTTCTCTTCGTTTGATTTCGATTTCTAGGCTACAAGAACATACCTGAAATGTAATCATGTTAATGATTTTTTGATGAATTGAAATGAATGTTCTTGATTATGTTTTCTTGTGTGTTATATTCTGAATTATGCATATATTGGACATAACTTGAAACGTCAAACTAACAAGCATAAATCCAGGGGAAGTAAAAAGAAAAATGCCTTAAGAAATTTTAATTCAAACAAAATCAAAAAACTTAATCCATCTCAGTTGAGTTTGTCAAACATCAAAAATGGGGAGATTGTTGTGGCAAAATCCCTAGTAAAGTTTTGATGTTCAACAAACCTCAAGGATGAGAAGCTTAAAGTTTCTGATCATATGTATTACTAATGCTCTTGTTGAGTGTTTCATAAAGAACAGGACTTCAAATATTCTCAACAAGATACTTGCTTATGAGAAGCATCAATTCTAAGAGAAAACAAAAAAAGAAACATTGCCTACATTGTTCTAAGAAAGGAAGCTTCTTAAGCATAAAGGATTAAAGTCAAGAACCACTTGGAAATCTTGGAAGAATTCTGCTTGAGAAGATTCATCATGAGAAATTGCAATATGAGAAGAATATCTAAGAAGATCAAGCATGAGAAGAGTCATGACAGAAAATTGAAGAAGTGGAATGCACTATCAAGCTAAGAAGAGTCATGATCCCAAGAAGGGTCATGATCATATGAATCATGTTAAGAAGGGTCATGAACCTGAGAAGGGTCATGACAAGAAGAGTCATCATCTTTAGAAATTGCATCAACATGAGAAGATTCATCTTGAGAAGCATCATCTTCAAACTTTACAAGTCATGAGAAAAGTCACAGTGAGAAGGGTCACTGTGAGAAGGATGATGACAGCTGTAAACAGCTTGTTTCTGAATTATGCATATATTGGACATAACTTGAAACGTCAAACTAACAAGCATAAATCCAGGGGAAGTAAAAAGAAAAATATGCCTTAAGAAATTTTAATTCAAACAAAATCAAAAAACTTAATCCATCTCAGTTGAGTTTGTCAAACATCAAAAATGGGGAGATTGTTGAGGCAAAATCCCTAGTAAAGTTTTGATGTTCAACAAACCTCAAGGATGAGAAGCTTAAAGTTTCTGATCATATGTATTACTAATGCTCTTGTTGAGTGTTTCATAAAGAACAAGACTTCAAATATTCTCAACAAGATACTTGCTTATAAGAAGCATCAATTCTAACAGAAAACAGAAAAGAAACATTGCCTACATTGTTCTAAGAAAGGAAGCTTCTTAAGCATAAAGGATTAAAGTCAAGAACCACTTGGAAATCTTGGAAGAATTCTGCTTGAGAAGATTCATCATGAGAAATTGCAATATGAGAAGAATATCTAAGAAGATCAAGCATGAGAAGAGTCATGACAGAAAATTGAAGAAGATGGAATGCACTATCAAGCTAAGAAGAGTCATGATCCCAAGAAGGGTCATGATCATATGAATCATGTTAAGAAGGGTCATGAACCTGAGAAGGGTCATGACAAGAAGAGTCATCATCTTTAGAAATTGCATCAACATGAGAAGATTCATCTTGAGAAGCATCATCTTCAAACTTTACAAGTCATGAGAAGAGTCACAGTGAGAAGGGTCACTGTGAGAAGGATGATGACAGCTGTAAACAACTTGTTTCTGCAGAAAGTAGAAAACGACAACAGGAGCGTCTTCCAACGGCTCGAAACGACTAGTTGTTGATGCAACGACTCTATTTCTTGGACCAAGACTTAAAGGGCTACAACAACTCTATATAACAACAGCTCTGGTCTTCATTGATCTTCAAGAGAGTGAATTAAAATCTGAGCTATCAACCTTCTCACACATTCAAGTTTTCTCTCTTGTACGTGTTGGTGAACAACTTTTCTTTCGATTCAATGCAATATTTACTTTCTTTTTACATTTGTTGCATTTACTGCTTTCACTTTACTTTCAATTTATCTTTCTCAGTATCTTTTCTTTGTTCTTAAATACGTTAAAAACACAAAACTCGTAGGCAATCGTCAAAGAGATTTTCTAGTTTGATCTCACAATCACAACATTGAAAACTAGTGATTGTTTGCTAAAAACACCAGCGGAACAAATTGGCACGCCCGTTGGGGACTTTTGCCATTGATTTTGTGTTATTTCTATAAGTGTATGTGTTTGTATGCACTTGAGGAGTGGTAGAATGGTGCGTACTAATTCTAACAACGCCTCTAGTTCTAACCCCGTGGTATCACAAGGGCAAGGAACAAACATGGATTACGTAAGTGTCGGCGTTGGGAATGTTACAGGGACAATGGCCCCAAGAATATCAATAACCGCTTCCCACGATGTCGATGACCACCGTGGGGTCGACACAATCTATGTCTTTGCCACCGAATGCGTGACTTCCTTCTAGTCCTTATATGGCAACAGGAATAGTTTAGAGACACGTTTCGCAATATGAGTCTACCACCATATCCTTTTGGTGTATATGACATGCCTCTTTGGAATGCCACACGCTTCGACCTTTTCTCCTTCACATGTGTCTTCCGAAAGCACACTTGGTGAAATCCTCTTCGCATTGACCAATGCGTCTTTGTTGGCATTAAGACAACAAGTAGACGAAAGTAATCATGATATGGTCAATATGTTAACCCAACAAATTGGTACTTTTTTTTTAATCCATTAATTGAGAATACCAATACAAGTTACCAAATGTTAGCAAATCAAATGGGTAGGATTGCAGATTTCTTTGGGGCTCTCTACGGAAATAATAGGCAAGTACCCAATTGTGGGAATAATGCGCCTAATACCCCACGAGAGATCGATTCTTGTCGAAGCCCGGGCAATAGTAGGAGAACAACAAGGGATGGGAAACCATGTCCCCAAGTAGTTATGGTAAATCAAAACCAAAATGCCGATGAAGTTGTTCGACAAGTGCAACGAAATAACGTTTGCGCTCAAGATAACATAGCCACTTTGGTAGAAACCATAATGGCGCAAAATGGCCTTAACATAGGATTACATAGGCCTAATTTCATATCACCACCGTGTGTGAATATGTGTTGCAAGCGCAATTGCCAAGAGGTTGGAAAATTCCTAAGTTTACTAAGTTTGGGGTGATACCAATGAGTCCACCGTCGAACATATTGCCCGTTACATGACAGAGAGGCGGGGATATAGCCCAAAATGAGAGTTTGAAAATGAAGTATTTTCCAAATTCTCTAACTAAGAATGCTTTCACGTGGTTTACCACTTTACCCCAGGTTCTATGTATACATGGGGGCAATTGGAAAAAGCGTTCCATGAATACGGCTTTACATGGGCGATCGAAGATTAGTCTTAAAGAATTGGCGAGTGTTCGACGTAAAATGTCTGAAGCTATTGATGATTATTTAAATAGATTTAGGCTATTAAAGGCTAGGTGCTTTACACAAGTGCCTGAACATGAGCTTGTCGAAATGGCTGCAGGTGACCTCGATTATTCAATTAGAAAGAAATTGGATACTTCTCATTTGAGAGACATAGCCCAATTAGCTGATAGAGTTCGACAGGTTGAAAGGCTTAAGGAAGAAAAGGCTAGAGTGAATAAATTCAATAAAAAAGAAAACTCAGTTGGGTTTCATAAAAAAGAGAAAATAGCCTATGTTGATGAGGAATTCGACTTCGCATTTGGTGATGTCGAATCTGAGGAAATAGATGTGGCTGAACTTTAGCCTGGTCCTCCTTATGCCTGTAGATTATTAAGGCCTGCAAATGGGAATAACCCTGTAGAGCCTAAAAATGATAGATTTGTGCCTAAAACGTACACTTTTGATGTTACTAAATGTGATGAAATCTTTGATCTATTAGTAACTGATGGCCAAATAATAGTGCCAAATGGCCTGAAAGTACCTCCTCTCGAACAGAGGAAGAAAAAGGGTTCTTGTAAGTTTCATAATTTTTGGGACATACAACCGACCGTTGTGTACTTTTCGTGGACATAGTTCAAAAAGCAATCGAAGAAGGGAGACTTAAGTTTGGTGATAAAAGAACAAAGCTCCAATGCAGTTGATCTTTGATCCACTCCATCGTGCGTGAAGCCATGTATCTTTGAGCCAATTGAAATGAGTATAAGCATGGTTGATGCAAAGATGGTAGGTTCTCCTAAACTCACAAACCTTCTACCGACAAGCTCAAAAGTGTCGTGCAAAAGGGTGATCTTTGTACAAAAGATTACTCAGAGAGAGTATGACGAAAAAAATGCAGCCAGTGTACCACTAAAGTCAAGAGGAATTGATAGATTTCCTCAATAGGTGCAAGCTAAAAACTCGAGGTTATGCTATGCCCCGGATGTAGTGCCTTTGTGTTCGACAAGGAAGCGAATTTAAAGTGTCGAAGGCTATGGAGTTCGACAGCCTCTAAAAAGGAAATGGCCAGACAAAAGGCCAAACTTCAGTTTCAAAATGGGAGACCTTCCTTATAAGGTTAAGAGTTCGACTAGACCTTCAACAAGCAAGCAATAGTCTGCTGGTAAGAGTACAACCAAGAAGGAATTTGTGTTGTCAGCTTCTGCCAAATCGTTTGTTCCAATGGCAAACCCTCCAAACGAAAAGTGGATACATGCTGGTTGTAAACACTACAAGAATGCTGTACCACAGGTTGAGATGGTTAAGCCAAATGCAAGTGAAGCTGCGAAATATAATTATAGAAATAATTATAAAGGAAAGAATCCCATGACCAAGACCCAATGGCGTCGTTTTCAACGCTCGAAGAAGAAAGCAACACTTGTTGCCAACGAGCAAACGCCAGGAAGTTCGAAAGCGGCTAAGAATATGACCTCTAAAGCCGTGGGGACGACAAAAGTGAACATAGGTGCTGCCAACCAAGTGAAGGTTGGAAACTAGGCCAAGGGTAAATCTATTGTAATAGAAAAACCAAGGAGGCTCGCAATGGAGAGAATTTTCCTCCACTATCATCTTTGAAGAAGAAAAGTGTTGAATTCGACATGGATGAGGACATAACTTCAGATTTTGAAGATTCTGAAGCTAGTTTTGATGTCATTTGCAACGTGGTATCTATTCTACCCAGTGAGTATGACGTCATTACAGTCCCAAATGATGTCGAAGAAAACTTCACCGAGGATATGGCTAATCACAAGCCGCTTTGTTACTACGTGATGAACAACGGTTGTGTCGAAGAACAAATGGCTACTTTCGAGAAGCGGATGAAGGCATGCAACATCACCAAGCCTCTATATGTTCAAGCCAAAGTCAATGGCGTGGGTATCAACAAAATCTTCGGTAGATGGAGGTGCTTTGCAATAAACTTGATGCCTCAAGCGTTCTTTGAAAACCATAGGGATGTTCGACCACAGACCTTAAGCCTCATAATATTGTTTTAACTAATTATGAGGCAAATCGCCGATCTTTAGGGGCCGTTGAAGTGGAGATAGTGGTAGGAACTGCTGTGCGGACCACCATGTTTTTTGTCATAGCTTCTAAGGCAAGCTATAATCTGCTCCTTGGTAGAGAGTGGATACATGGAGTAGGTCTTTGTGCTTCTTCAAGCCTACACCAAAAATTGGTGATGTGGAAAGATGATGGTCCGTAGAGTACGTCGAAGCGGACAAAGTTATTTCTTGCCGACGTGAACAATGTCACCAAGGAGAATTTCGAAAAACAAATGGCGAATATTGCGCCATGTACATCTTCCAGTCAAGCATATATCTCTTCTAATAATGTGCTTTCCTCTGTTCGTCTATACCCAACACATGGTTTTGTTTGGGAGAGGGAAGTGATGGAAGATGTGTTTATCCTGAGGGTGTTTTACCTCCAACAGGATGGGACACTGAATCTTAGAAAGTTTTAGATGTCGCGCCCAATGCTTGATAGAATTACGCCTACATGGCCGAGAATAAAAATAAAACGGCTTTGGAAGCGAAATAATTCAACAAACAATGGTCATCCGAAGCCATAGCTTCATCTGAAGAAAATGGTGAAGTCATAGATGACAAACTTGATTGCATTTATGATGACAAACCATTGGGTTTTGAAAAAGACCCTAGAGATTCGACAAAGCGCATGCAAGCTCAAGATCCAAAGTGGAAGAAGTGGATTTGGGAGATGGCTTAGTCAAAAGGCCAACATACATCGGTGCACACCTCGATCGCCGCTTTCAAAACCCAAGTTATTTCACTTCTGCAGAGTTCAAAGATTGCTTTGCTTGGGAGTATAACGAAATGCCTGGTTTGAGTCGAAAGTAGTGGAATTACAAATACCCATTCGACCGGGAAGAAACCCAGAAAGCAAACACCAAGAAGATTTGCTCCTCGGATATTGGCTAAGATCAAAGAAGAAATAGAAAGACTGCTCAAGAGCAAATTCATCGAATCGCGTGTATGTTGATTGGTTAGCTAATATTGTTCCAAAGAATGAAGAAAAATGGAAAACTTAGAGTTTGCGTAGACTTTAGAGATCTAAATAATGCAACACCTAAAGATGAATACGCTATGCCCATAGCAGAAAAATGCTAATAGATTCAAGAAGCAGGATTTGATTATCTCGAGATGCTAGATGGCTATTCAGTATAATCAAATCTTTATTCTTTGAAGAGGGCGTGTCGAAAAATTTTCGATGTCCAGGGCATTAGGTGTTTATGAATGGGTAGTAATGCCCTTTGGTTTAAAAATGCTTTGGTGCCACTTATCAAAGAGCAAAGAATTCTATGTTTCATGATTTTATTGATGATTTTATGCAAATATACATAGATGATGTGGTGGTTAAGTCATCTCGTAAATTGGTCATTTAGACCATCTTCGACGTTCTTTTGAACGAATGAGGAAATATGGATTAAAAATGAATCCAACCAAATGTGCTTTACGTATGCGTGCGGTGAATTTTATGGGTTTTGTAGTACACAAGAAAGGCATAGAGATCAATCAAAATAATACTAAAGCAATTATGGAAACGAAGGCTCCTTCGACCAAGAAAGAACTTCAGTCATTGCTGGGAAAAATTAATTTCCTTCGAAGATTTATCTCAAATCTAAGTGGCAAAACACAAGCTTTTTCGCCATTGTTGAGATCAAGAAAGAAGATGAATTCAAGTGGGAGCAAGTTCATCAAGATGCTTTTGATGCAATCAAGTCTTATTTAATGAAACCACCAATTTTATTGCTCATTATTAGGAACAAAATGTCAAATTGTATATAGCGACTTCGATAACACAATAGGTAGCATGTTAGTACAAGAGGATGATAATGGTGTCGAAAGAGCCATTTATTACCTTAGTAGGGTTTTGATTGATGCTGAAACGAGGTATAGTCCAATAGAAAAATTATGCCTTTGCTTGTATTTCTCTTGTACGAAATTAAAGCAATATATAAAGTCAGCAGATGTTTATGTTTATTCCCATTTTGATGTTATTAAACATATGCTATCAAAACCAATGTCGCATAGTAGAATTGGTAAATGGGCTTTAGCTTTGTTAGAATATAACTTAACTTATCACCTCTTAAAATCGATAAAGGACAAGTGGTTGCTGATTTCATAGTGGACCATTCTTGTTGTCGAACATGAGATACATTCGTTAGACATACGTCCTTGGAAGCTATACTTCGATGGCTCAAGCCATAAAAATGGAGTGGGTATTGGGATCTTAATTATCTCTCCAGAAAACATTCCAACGAAGTATAAGTTCAAAATTCGAGACTCTTGCTCCAATAATGAAGTTTGAGTATGAGGCTTTAATAGTAGGCCTTAAAATATTACTTGAATTGAATTGGGCAAGTCACGTCAAGTAAAAGGTGATTCTCAACTGGTTGTCAAACAATTGACAAAAGAATACAAATGCATCAATGAACACCTTATTAAATATTTCGTTATTGCCAATACTTTGTTAAAAAGGTTTACGTTCGTACACCTAGAACATTTACCACGAATTGAAAATCACGTGGCAAATGAGTTGGCACAAATTGCCTCAGGCTACAAAGTATCAATGCAAAGCCTAGAAGAGTTAATTGAGATAAAAGATAAACTAATCTCAGAGGACTCTCTTTACAATGATACTTCTTCGACGTTATTGTCAACACCAAAAATTGGGGGGGCAATAAATACAAATACAAATGAAGTATACGTCGAAAAACGCTACATTTTTTATGACATTGACTTAGCAGAAATTTTTGCTATTGACAATATGGCTGGTGATGATTGGCGTAAGCCTATTGTAGAGTATTTGCAAAATCCTACAGGAAACACTAATAAAAAAGTGAAGTACAGAGCTCTAAGCTATGTGTTAATTGGAAATGAGTTGTTCAAGCAAACTCCTGAAGGAGTACTATTAAAATGCCTTAGTGAGAATGAGGCGTACTTAGCAGTTTCTGATACGCATAGTGGAGCATGTGGTTCACATTAAGTAGGCCATAAAATGAAATGGTTATTGTTTCGACAAGGAATGTACTGGCCAACTATTTTGAAAATTGACCTCGACACCATATTACGCACAAGCCAATGGTCAAGTAGAAGCTGCCAATAAAATCATTATTAACTTGATTAAAAAACACGTTGGACGTAAGCCCAAAAATTGGCATAATTCTCTTGACCAAGTGTTATGGGCTTGTCGAACTTCACCTAAAGAGTCTATAAACACTACTACTTACAGGTTAACGTTTGGGCATGATGCAGTGTTGCCTGTTGAAATTTGTTTACAATCAACAAGGATTCAGAAACAGTGGGAAATTCCTTCTGATCATTATTGGAATATGATGATTGATGAATTAGTTGATTTAGACGAAGAAAGGTTGTTGGCTTTAGAAATGCTTATTCGACAGAAAGAGAGAGTAGCTAAAGCTTACAACAAAAAGGTTAAGTTAAAAACCTTTGAAGAAGGGGAGTTAGTGTGGAAAGTCCTATTGCCTATGGATAAAAAAATAGAGTTTTAGGCAAATGGTCACTGTGGTGTGGGAAGGCCCATTTCGCGTATTGCAATGCTTTTCGAATGGTGCTTATGAAATCGAAGAGTTAGGTGACGAAAATAGAGTCTTTTCGAATAAATGGCAAGTATTTAAAACAATACAAGCCAACATTGATGAGAGATAAAAATTGAACAAGCGTAAATAAGCAAGAATTGTTCACAAATGGCAATGTATAAAGCAATATTAAAATTACATGGCCATTTTTAAAAGTTGTTTAATCATTACAACATCTCAGAAATTCGTCAAAGTGGCCTTGAGCCTGTCGAGAATGTTGGCGCTCAAAGAAATAGAAGTGTCAAGAAGAAGCAAGTCTTTGTCAAGTTCAAAGAAGAATGGCTTGATCTTTGATTAGCTTTCTCCAAGTGCTCTATGGTCATCAACGCCTTAGTTGCTTTAATTGACGAAGAGGCAGCACTCATTCTTTCGACAACCAAGCCCTTTTGATACTTAGCGTTTGACAATTTGGTTTGGAGTGTTTTTATCTCTTCGTCATAACGCGTGATATCTGCATCCCATTTAGTAATGGCCTTCTCGTCATTAGCTGCTTGGGTCTCAAGGGTTTCGATATCATCTTGAGTCGCCTTGAGGAGGCAAGTTCCACTTCGCAGAGTTGATTCTCTTGAGCCTTGTGTTTGAGGATATTCGACCGTTGGGTGATCAGGAGAGAGAGTTGCTCGAAGATGGGGCCAAATTCCATGAAAAAAGTAAGGAGGTCTTGAGGAGGATCCAACTTGGTGATTTTGTGAATGAGAGATTTTACCTCAAGGTACACAGACGGATCACTTTCGATATTCGCCACGAGATTCCCCTCTAAGATTTTGGCCTTCAGTTGACGAAGTAGGCTTTCGACTGATTCCTGGTTGATGGAACTGAGAGAAGTGTTCGAAGAACTGCAAATCAAACGATTCGACGAACTTTGGAGACTCAGCATGATCTTCAAAGCTGCCAAAGGGTCTTTCTTTTTTAGCTCAGCCAATTCCTGATCACTAACAGCACTGTTAGATGATTCTTTGGCAGAAACACCTTGATTTGCAGGTTCCTCCCTTCTAAGCTCTTCTTGCTCTTGATTGACCATATTCTCGTCAGGAATTTCAGCAGGAGTAGCCACCACTTCTTGTCTTTCAACTTCTGGAGTGTTGGTTTCCAAAACTTGAGCGTTCTCCTCAACAACAGCCTCTGGTTCGACGTTATTAGCATTTGGAACAAGCTCCTCAAAAATAGGAATCCCAGGGTCGGCAAGTGCTTGAAAAACTTCCTCGGCGAGTACACCCTGAGGTGACGAAGGAAAAGAAGGCCTTGCGGCCGACAACTCTCTCTCTGCAACTTCAGTCAAAGACTCGATAGCAGGATCATCGACAAGTTGTCCAACTACCTGTTTACAGTAAGCAATATTACTTAAGAAAAAACTGGAAAGGTGTAAAACCAAAAAGGTTCGAAATAGCTTCGAAAGGAAGTTTACCTTAAGTCTTTTGATTGGAGGAGAATGTGGTGGTTCAGAAGGCTCATTGATAACAATGCCTTTGGTTGCCCTTTGAGGATCAGGTAGACTCCTTTTCCTTGATCTTTGTTGGAGGGTCACGTTGTCGCTGCCACTTTTAGTATCCCGCAAAAGAATTCGTGATGGTGTAAATAATACCACAAAAGAGTAAGTGGTAAGTTGGAGGAAGTTTCGGCTGCAGATTAACAGGTGTGTGTATAGTACCTCGAATCGGAGGAAATGACCACTTTCTCTTTGGCCTTGAGCTTCTGAAGAGGTTTGGTTGCTTTGGTTGTTTTCTGAAAAAACTTTTCGACGTGAATAAAAGTTATAGTCAAAAACAACTTAAGACAAGTAGAGAGTGCCATACCTTCTTTGGGGTGATGTCCGGGGTAGGACTTGGCCGGCATTTTCTTCTTGACTTGGGAGAAGATTTTGTTGTGGTGGTCTTGCTTGCTTTGATCTTCAACTTCGGTGCAGGTTTTTCTAATGTCGAAAACGTTGATAAGTAAGTAGAAATGAAATTAAATTACAAGTTAGGAAGCTGTAAGTGTCGAAAAGTGTATACCTTTGTTGTTTGAAGGGAAAGCAGCCACCAACTTCTTAACAAGGTTCTCGAAAAAATGTCATCGCTTCTCCAAAGAAAGAGGCGAAGTGTAATAATTAGTCCACCATTCATGAAACTTCGCAGTACATGAAAACCTTGGGTTGAAATCGAGGGGTTCAAATTCAAGGCTTTGTACTTGAATTTCTTGAAAGCCTGCTTTGTAAGCTACCTCGATTCTCGACTTAGAAATTCGCTACCGTGAAAACACACACCGTGCCAAGTCGAATTTGGCAAAGCCCAAATTGCCTGGCGAAATAACCTGGGAAATACCTAGTGATTCCCAAATTATTTTTGGTCTTGCCTGGAGTGAGTCTGGTGGAGAGGATAGACGGAGAAAGGTAAGCTTTCCAAATTTGGGTGATTTCCTCAGCACACTCGATAGAGGGAGAAGGAAAGGGTTGTTGAAACCAAGACGGACCATAAGGCCTTTCGACAAAGGGGGACATGGAGTCTGTGAAGGTGGTACATTTCAGAAAGACTTCGAAGTACTCTAAGAAATATTCTTCCGAGTAAGACCTATTTGCTTAGGTTTCAATCAAGCTTAGTCGAACCCCCTTCGCTTCTCCTCGTTTCCAGAGATGGTCGAACTGATTTTGGAATATACAAACTAAGTCGAAATTCAAAAGTGGCTAACAACCACAATTGTAACAACCATAATGGACCAGAACCCAAGAACTTGGTTGTTGGTTCATATTCTCTCAACTCTATGACAACATTGTCAAGTTGTTGGTGGAGAGAACCTAGAATTAGTTTGGCAAGATTGATATCTTGCTGTTCATGAAGTTGGATTGCTAGTGGGATAAAGATTTAGAAACTTGTAGAGAACGTGTACAGAAAACGAAGAGAGATAACCAAAGGGTTAGAAATGCTACATGTTCTACAGAAGAAACCTCCTCAGTGTCAAGTCTGTGGTGTTCACCAATGTAAGGGGCAAAGGTAGCATTGTTGAAGGTGAATTTGTACTCATACTCAGGAAGAGTAGGATCAAAGGTCTCACCTAGAGGTTTCAGACCTGTAATGGCAGCCACGTCTAGCAAAGTGGGGGATAGCATACCACATTTCAAATGGAGGCTATGGGTGGCACAGTCCCAAATTGCATGGTCGCCAAGATTAGGGTGCTATCATATTTAGGCCCATACCTAGACAATTGGATAAGGTCGAAGATACCTTGTTCTTTCCGGATGTCGGCTTTCTTAGCCTCTACCTTGTCAAGCCAATCTAAATAGATTTGTTGGTCAAGCCTAGGAGCGCACCTAAAACCCTGTAGAAGGATTAGTCAGAACTCTAAAAGCGAAAAGGGGCTTTAGCAAAGATTCAGGTTGAAGCGAACATGACTAGGGAAGATTTCGAAACTTCATTATTTTCCAAAGAAGATATTAGCGCAGAGGACCCAAATAGGCATGTGTATAAATTTCAAAGGGAAGGAATCACTACCGAAGTTTGCCATTGGATGGTTCGATCATCATTGATGTCGGGTTCATCAACGGCCATCAAGGGTTTGTATTTTTCTAGGTTCGCTATGTTTCTTTGAACTCTCGGGTTGCATCACAAAGAAGAGATGATGAAGCCATAGGTGAGTAAAAGTAAATGCAGTGGAATCTGGTTTCGATTGAAGAAAGAAAGCAAAAGTTTGAAACTTTTGTAAATTTGAGATTTTGCAAAGTTCGTGAGACAAGGAAGGTAAAGAGATCTGTCGCAAGGTTTCAAACGAGTAAAAAGGAATATGAAAGGGTTTTTAGCCGCTTATATATGTTTGAAGTACTGATTATTGGCACGTTCACCATTACTCGCACGCGTTTGCGACCTTTGAGGACGTGATGGCCCACCTACTATATTACGTGTGCCAATGAAACAGATTCAATTTATCTGCAAGTCATGATGACTATCTTTTCGACCACTCGTGGAAGTGCAAAAGGCGCGAAATGACCATTGCACAAGATTCAAAAATGCCCTTTCTTGCCTCCATTCCTTATCTCGTCGAAAAAGCATTTTTGGGGGCAATCTGTTACCTCAAAATTTCGACAAGACATTAAATGGGACTTTAAATGGGGTTGACTTCACATTTAATTATGTTTTGGGGACCACAGTCAATATTCAGTCAATGCACCATCAATTCGGCGAGAAAAGGTATACAAGTACAGAAGCGTAAGTGAGCTTCGACAAGCTTAGCTCTCACGGCTATGGAGTGAGCAAGGCAAAGAGCCTTTGACAAGAGAAAGCTCACTCTTCGACAAAGCAGGTTCAACACTTCGCAAGCGGTTAACAACGAGTTAGTCGAAATACGAAAAGAGCAACAATTAGTGGCGATTTCCCTTATTTCTAGGAGGCGCTTATTCTTCTTTCCCACGTTTGTTTCCAAGAGTATAAATACTCTTTTGTAATAGGAAATCGTGGTCGCCACATTTCACAAGAACTCGAGAAACTCAACTTCCGGACTAAAGCGAAATACGAGTGAAACAGATTCATTGTGCGTGTTGGTGAACCACTTTTCTTCGATTCAATGCAATATTTACTTTCTTTTTACATTTGTTGCATTTATCGCTTTCACTTTACTTTCAATTTATCTTTCTCATCTTTTCTCGTTCTTAAATACGTTAAAAACACAAAACTCGTGAGGCAATCGTCAAAGAGATTTTCTAGTTTGATCTCACAATCACAACATTGAAAACTAGTGATTGTTTGCTAAAAACACCAGCAAACACTATCTCTGAGTATGTATTAAGTCTTGTGTTGTAATACATTCATGTATATCCTATATATGTCAACCAAGCTCTAAGTAATCCCAAAACCCTTGTAATCAAAAGAACCTTGAATAGGGAACATTCTCAAGTAGCATGTGTTGCTGTAGTTTTCTTCTCACAGCTCTACCTATTGTATACTTCACTAATAGACTTCTTCAAAGCTATTAGACTCACTTGGTAGTTTTCTTCCCAAAACCCTTCAAAGCACTCATTGCTGTAGTGGAAAATCTCACTGGGTGTGAGGAGTGGAGTAGCCCTTGTTACCTTTGGGTGAACCACTATAAATCCATGTGTTATTTACTGCTTTAAGTCTTTAGTTTACTGTTTGAGAAAGACTCCTCTTGTGGAGAGATTTTTGAAAACCTGATAAGAGTCATTTTTGACCTTTCTTGGAGATACTTTGAACAAGAGTTTTTCAACCCATCTCAGAACTTTCTAAAGATCATGAAATGTTTTTGGAACTCTTAAAAAGTAGTTTATTAACTAGACATATCATATACAGCAAATCTCTACTTGAAACAATTATGAAACAACTGTGAGAAGAGTGAAGGAAATACAAACTGATTTCTCAGTTCTATATAACTGTGAAGACAGTTCAATCACCCTTCTAGACTCATCCACTTAACTAATAAGAATTGTTTCTGTATAACCTATTTCACTCACTCACTTGATTCTCAACCAACACTTGTGAATCAAAGTTCGTTTATTTCAGGACAATTTTAAAAGGGTCACAATTCCAACCCCCATTCCTTGTGACACTAGTGACTTCATTTGATGCCAAGACCCCCTTCCGTTTTCAGATTTGCAAACCTTATCACACGTCACCCAATCAATACATACCCCTCTGTCTCTTCTTTGATGCCCCAAAAAAATCCCCTTTGGATCTTTGCCATTGAATTAATAACCACCTTTGGAGCCTTATAGAAAGAGAAAAAATACAGAGGTATACTATTTAAGAATGAATTGATGAGAGTTATCCGACCTCTAATTGAAAGAATGCAACATTTCCACGTAGCAAGTTTATTGCGATCCCTAACACCGGTTTCCATGTTTCACTATGCCTAGGATTAGCACCCATCGCGCGGGTTCCCCAAGAATTTAAAAGGAATAGATTTTTGGTTTGAGCAGAGTTGTCCATGTGGCCTCAAATGGTTGCTTGTGAAAAAGTTGTCTGTTCTTTTAAGTAGAAGTTGTAGTAGCATTTATTTTTTTCAATGAGCAATACTATCTCCATTTCAATTTATTTGACGTTTAAGGTTACAACACACATGATAATTATCTCATACTTTTTGTGGATAAATTCTCTCAAGTGACATTACAACCATACAATTGATTAAAACACACGAAAGAGAAACTTGAACACATAAAAACGAGAGAGAAAATGTATTGAATCATTTAGATTTGGCACTTGATACTCCAAAGTGAAATTTTTAATGGAGAGAATCTCTTTCCCCATACTTTCCTAATATGACTATTGAAAAAGAAAAATAAATTAATGTTTTTACGTATAATTGAAAAATTAAAATATTAATGTTTTGTTGATATTGTAAAACAACAATTAAAATGATATATTCTTTTTATGAAAGTAGTAAGACTTTGTATGTCCCCAATAGATGTGTTATTAAGTGATTATAGAATCCAACTCAGTGCGAGTGGTCAATGCCCATCTAAAGAGATAGATTTTGCTAGACTTAGAGATCGGTCCTCGAAGATAGAGCAAACTCGGATCAGATTTTATTTACCTCCTAACCAAACTTTGGACTAGTGGTTTTTTCCTCAGACACGAGAGTGGGGTTGATTTTGAAGATATTTAGACAAATAATTTCAAAATACTAGGAATGGTATGCGTCAAAAAAATAATACTAGGAATAGTAGTTGACTTATACCGAACCTACACAAAAATGCATTGGGAATAATAAAATATAAATTAGACAAAAACTCATGGTTTAATTGCAATTTTTGTCCCTCCACTTTCTCAATTTGGCGAATTCGGTCCCTTTATTTTATTTTATTTTTGGTGGTTTTGATCCTTCAATTTTCGCTGTTTGACACTTTTGGTCCACATGTTTTTTCAATTGCGTTTTTTATCCCAAAAATTGTGTTGTGGACCAATAGATCCCTCAATTTACCAAAATTCAAGATTTTTTTGAGAATCAAAAATGCAAAAAACTATGATTTTAAGTGCCCAAAATCACCGTAAGACCAAAATTACAAAACTTGAAAAAGTTAGATGACCAAAAATGGAATCAAACCAACACTCAAATACACGATGGAAGTACCCCAAATATAACATATTATGGCTATGTTTGGTAATGATGATCTCCTAGCTTATAGCGAATCTGTTAGTTGTAAGTGTTTGACACAACTAGTTTTCAGTGTTTTTTCACTAGTTTATAGTGTTTTTTGAAACGCTAATTTAAGTAACGTTTGAGTTTATAGCTTACAACATTTCATTTTTTCTCTCAATTTTACCCTCATTACTTTAATTCAATCGCTAATTTTACCAAACACTTTAAACTCACTCTACTAGCTTATCTATTATCCACTACCTCACCCGCTATTCGCTAACTTATCCGCTATAATTTTTTTATTTTTTTTTAAAACTGAGCCTATGTCCCCGTGTACAACAAGCATAAAAGTAGACTTAAAAATTGGAAGCACGGCTACCCAACAATTGATGAAACCATGAGTCCATGATCCTTTTCCAATTCATGCGTGGAAAGAATAATATTGCAGGCGTTTAATTTTTAACCACGGTCGTTTCGTTAACATTGATGATGCTGCAAGGAAGGAAACCAGATTGGATGTTGCAATGACTTTGACAAGATCCTCGATTTAGTCATAATCTGGGTTCATCCTTTCTCAACAGTGCAAGGAGTTTGAACCATTACCGGCGATGAATCAACGATTGCTGGTGAGCGTGAAGGTAATTTCCAAGGTAGAGAAAAAACCCTTCAACCCTTCAATTCCCAACGAATTAATGGATAAAGATCAAGGAACAACTGTAGCAGGGCCGACCCAACACTAAGCGAGACCTAAAGCGAGTTCCGAAAATGAGGCCCTTTTATATTTTAGTGAAAACTTTTTGTAAAATTATTTTATTTTTATTTAAATTTAATCTTTCGAGTTTTTAGTGATTGTAAACTCATTTATCAAACTATCGTAATCAATTTCACTTAACATTTATTTTTCGATTGATAATAAAGCTAATTCTTTTAATCTTTGTTGAGACATTGTTGATCTCAATCAACATTTGATTGATAAAATTAAAATAAAAGCAGTAAAATCAAACAACTATAAATCAAGATGAGAGAGAAGAGTTTATAAAATTATCGCGAGCAACAACGATATCAAATGAGGTCATCGCGAGCAAAAGTATAAAATTATACAATGAAAATGTGAGATTGTGAGAGGAGATTGAATAGAGAAAGGGATTGCACCATAATATAATAAATCTAAAAAGAACAAACAAAGTAGAGACTCATTTGCTCATGTTCTTATCAATTTCATAAACCACAAACAATGATAGAGAATAAATAATTAAAATGTTAAACTGAAAAACCAATAGTCTGAAATTGAATGTGTCGAAAAAAATAGTCTAAAATTGAAAAACCAACTGACATATTGATTTTGGAAATAGAGAGATTTTGTTTGAACTGAAGTCATTAATTAAAAAATTGAAAAAATCTAATTGAAAAATTGAATGGAGATGTATAAACAATTTATGAGAGAGAGAGGATAACAAAACAATTTACAATGAAGGAAGCTGGTACTCGAGCCTTGAACCTGCTGAATAATGCAACACCGCCTTTCACCAGTTAAGCTGCGCTGTACATTTTGAATTATGAATCATTTGCTGACATCTAAATTAAATTTGAGGCCCTTTTATTAAAATTTATTATTTATTGAGGCCCCAAGCCCTTGCTTGGGCCGGCCCTGAACCGTAGGGAGGAAGGAAGGCTATTGCTTTTCCCACACCCCTTGCTACTCAAAACACACCCCCTCACCCTACACATTTACCAAACTAACCCCCACTTACAATAGAATTCCCCCATTTACCCCTATCCCTCTTCTTCTACAACACACCACACTCCCTCTAAAACCCCAAACCTCCCCCTCTCTCCACTCCAAAACCCACTCATCCTAAGCTTCATCATTCACTCTCATTCAACTACCCAAGATTGGCAATTAGTTCAAAGTAATAACCCTACCAATATTTTTTCATTTTGGTTCTGTTTTGAGTTTTTTATACGCCATTTTTTTTTCTGCAAGCGCGCTCAGTTCGAACAGGGTCGTTCGAACACGTTCGCATGAACGTGTACGAACGTATGTTAAATGGGATGCGAATTTGCTTTGTTCGAACACCCTCATTCAAACTCTGTTCGCATAAGGCCGTTCGAACAGGCGTATGACAGCAACTGATAAGTTGCAGGTTCTGTGCAGGTTTTTGTTGGTTAAATGGATGAAAATGAGGGTACATCTGGAGCAGTTGAGTTGTCAATTGTATCAGTTGAGATGTCAACTGTCGCAGTTGACATGTCAACTGACGTCGTAGAATCCCAAGATTTTACTAGTTCGTTCAAAAATGATACGGTAAGAATGAATTAGTTGTTTTAATTTTAGCGAACTATTCAAATTATGTAACTGACACTTAGTAATTGAATTTCAGTTATTTCCTACTCGTGAGGAGCTGCTGACTTGGGTGCGTGCGGTTGGAAAATCTCTTGGGATGCTGATTGTTATAGGAATATCTGATACCGGACGACGATCAGGTAAACAATACTGCATGTTGATTTGTGATAAAGCTGGATCTTATAAGACAAATGTTGAGGAAGGCACAAACACTAGAAAATGTTATTGTCCGTTCAGAATGAAAGGGAAATTTATTAAGAAGCTTGGAGAATGGATTTTGAGGGTTATGAATGGAACTCATAACCATGGTATGGTTACTTCATGATGGACGTCCGTACATTGGTAGGTTAACTTCAGAAGAGAAGGAACTAGTGGCTAGAATGACTAGGAATCATACTCGGCCTAAATTGATCTTTAATGAATTGAAATTGATGAAGCCTGATGATAACTATACGATTGTGAAACAAATATACAACTGTCGTCAAAGGCAACGGTCGGCTATGCGTGAGGGTAGGACTGAGCTCCAACAACTGATGTTTTATTTGCAACGCGATAATTATGTTTCTTCGGACTCGACTTGCGCGAAAGGAACTACGCCAGTGAAAGACATCTTTTGGGCACATCCGATTCTATTGAGCTTCTAAACACCTTCCCGCTTGTTTTGTTGATTGATTCCACATATAAAACCAACCAAGATGTATCCGTTGGTTGAGATCGTTGGTGTAACCTCAACTGAGAAGACTTACTCTGCTGCATTTGCTTATATCAATTGGGAGAGGATGGATAACTTTGCCTGGGTTCTTGAGAAATTGAGGGGTTTATGCAGGAAACAAGATGAACTTCCACAAGTCATACTTACTGACAGAGACACAGGTATGATGAATGCTCTGGCAGCAATATTTCCAACATCTGCAAACTTGTTGTGCCAATTTCACATTAAGAAAAATGTGAGTGCCAAAGCAAGGCTCATTGTGAAAGACCAAACTATTGTTAATGACATTATGGGTGCATTTCAATCTGTTGTGCATGCGAAGACTACAGAAGAGTATGATTATGAGTTGGGTCTGTTTAACGACTTGGCAGGACCTTATCCCAGTTTTATAGAGTATGTCAAGACCACCTGGCTAGACCCCTTCAAGGAAAAATTTATTGATGCATGGATAAATAAGCATATGCATGTTGCGTTCGTGTTGTATTCGCAAATATAGTGCAAGTATACACGTCGTACAAGTAATAAAGTGGTGTTAAGTACGAGATCGTTCCCACGAGGATTGGGTTACTTTCAAGAGTTCAAGGCTTCAAAACACAAGAAAATCAAGTAACAAATCGACAATAAGAGTTGGTTTTAATGCTAAGAATGTGAATAAAGCAAGTAAACAAATGTTGGTTGTGATTATGGATGAGAGATGAGTTGAGTTGTTGCATGTAAGTAAATCCTTTCTAGTCGGGACGTTATAACGCTTTACACGCTTATAACGCATAAATGTTATTTTGTAGAGACGTGGCCACGTTTGAACGCTGTTGCAAAAGAGCTATGCTTTTCAGCACAAAACATCAGAGTTTCAAGTATAAGAGGTCCTATGTCTAGGTTCTAAATAGGCCCACTCCTGTATTTTAAGCACCCACAGCAATGTTCTACGAACTATTATCCATTCTATGTCTAGACTTAGATAAAGATGCCCAAATGTCTTTAGTACATTGTTCATTCATATAAATCTTTGAGTTCTTTTCATAGACCATGTCTGAACCTATGAATCTACCTATTTTAAGAGGCCAACCTCAAAACAAGTTTGGAAATATTTTTATGCAAAGATTTAAAACATGCAAACGTCAATACTTCATAACATTAACTTAGAAATTCATTACAACAAATCAACAACTCAACTACAAAGTGTTTAGCTCATGTTGAGCATCTTTACAGAATGATAAGGAGTAATCCAAATACCATACATAAAAGAAAAGGAACTAAGTGCAAAAGATACACCTAAGTAACTTCTCAAAGATGCATGTATGCACTGTAGAGAGCGTTATAACGTCCGAGCCTCACAAAGAGTGAGTGATAAAAATTCGAGAAAAACAAAATACAGAAGTCTGTTTCCAGATCTTCTTTACAAAACTATTTCTGAAAAATAAATGGAAGGATGGTGGAAGGATGGAGATGAAGTGCAATGTATGAATGGCTTTGAATGTGCGTGTGTATCGTGTCTTGAGAGAGAGATGAGTCTTCAATAAATAGCCTCCTTGATCACGTGTTGCGATGTCACTTGCCCACCTACCGTGTCTGTTTCCTCTCTCGCCGCGACAATCGCTCAAACTACATTAATATCTGCGTGTCACCACGTGGGAATAGAAGATCTTCCGACTTTTATATCTTTGACCATCATTACTAGCGCGCCAAAATTGAGATCTTTCACCCTTGCTCTGCTGCTTTTCTATAGACGTGGTGAGGGACGTGGTAACGTTCAGCACTATTTTTCCTGCACAAGCACAAGAAGTATCAAAACGCTCTCGAGGCACCACCACTTGGTGCCAAAATGCACAGATTAACCTTTTATTTCATCGAGAACTAAGAAATTACCATAAAACTAATTAATTAACCTTGTATTGCTAGAGAACTTGCGTGATTTATTCTTTGAATGAGTATAAATAACTCATATAAATATGAGTTATCAATGCACCTTGGCAACACTACCACCAACAGATTTGAGTCTGCACACTCTCACTTGAAGCAAATATTACGAGACAGTAGGGGAGATTTGTGTAAGTGCTGGGATGGAATGCATACCATGCTTAGGATACAACATTCTGACCTTAAAATGCACTTCGAGCATAGTTTGAGTAGAGTGAAAGCTCACCACTTGAAGAAGAAGATTTTTGATGAAATTAAGGGTGTAGTTTCATCTAATGCTATAGACCATATTTTGGATGAGATGCAACAGACTGGATTCGTTTCACTTAACCCATCATTATGTCGATGCACGCTCAGGACCACACACGGACTACCATGTGCATGTGAGCTTTCTAGGTATGATGTACACTTATCTTGTTATTATGTCTACTAACTCGACTTGTTTTGATGGGTTGTCACTAAATCAATGTCGCTTTTTTTGTAGGGTTATGATGGACTGCACTCCAATTCCGTTGAGCATGATTCACCAACATTGGCGGAGGTTGAATTTCAAAATACGATGCAGGTAATGGATGATGAGTTGAGTCTAGACATTGAACTTGAAGCTATCAAAAGAAGGTTTGAGGCCTCTGATCATGCCGGTAGAGTTATGATTAAGGCAAAAGCACGTGAAAATGCATTCCCAGACACGACTTCTATGTGTCCACCTCCAGATTACTCAACAAAGCGAGACAAGTCATTTTGGGATCATGTAGATGACAAATTTGACTCCCCCAGGGTTCATCTAGTGGATGTTTTGCTCAGTCTCGTAAACCACCTACTCCCCCCCAAAGTAGGAGTGTGGAACGCCTACAAACCCACACAGTTCTGGTTCAACTCCTACTTTGTCAACGTGTCCATCACCTAATCCATCACTAAGCAAAAAGAGAACTCAAGCTGACAGTGCTACTACAATCCCTGCTCCTCCACTACATAAGAAACCAACACCCACACCTATTGTTACAGAAGCTGCCACTACTACTGTTTCAACAACTCTTACTTTGACACCAGCTCCTGCTCTTACACCGAATCCTATTGTTACAGATATGGATGCTGCAGTTATGGATGTTTTTAATACATACATAATAGGGATGCCAGAATACATGCGTCCCTATGTTGAAAAAATTGTTAATGTGGTTGGTGATGGTAACTGTGGATTCCGGTGTATTGCAACATTTCTTGGAAGGGGTGAGGAGGCTTGGCGAACGATCCGAATCGATCGGATGGAGGAGCTTAACCAATACAATGACTTCTACACTCGATTGTATGGTGGTATTGGTAAGGTCACATTTTTGATGAAGGCGTTGTTGAGGGCACATCATGGGAATAATGTTGAAGATAATTGGATGACTATACCGGATATACGGGTATCTAATCGCGAATAAGTACAAAGTCGTCCCGACTTGTTGGTCACCTAATTGTTGTTACACAATTTTTCCTTCAATGTTGCACCATTCGAAGTGCCCGACGATTCAACATCCTTTTGTACTGAACACAAACACTTTGTACAGGTAAAGTGTCTTCTATTTAGATTCAATGTAGTTATTCCAAAACATTACATAACATTCTGTTTTTTTGTTGTCTTTTTGAAGGTCTTTATGAAGCCTGGAAGTCCAATGCCTGTGCCAGATTTGATATGGAATACTAATAGGACACCCATATCAAAGGGTTGGGACTCACTTTTTATTAGCCGGATGCAAAAGTGGAAGTGTTTGATCCTACAATCCCATCCCCCTCCTTGTGTAGATTTAAGTAAAGATAGTTATGGTAGTCAATGTTAAGTTAGGTTTATAATTTTGATACACAATGTTGTATAACTTGACTGACATATTTTGATATCATCTAAACAAAATCTGTTTTCTGCTTTACTAGTTTCTGTTCTGTATAACAGTGGTTCGAACGCCACCATTCGAACGCCTGTTCGAACGCCCCCATTCGAACAAGTTCGAATAACATCATTCGAGTCAGCAAAAACACACCCTCACACCATCAGTTAACAATATTCCTTAACACGCATGAGTGTATTCGAACACGTTCGAACGATGTTATGCGAACAACAAAAATTCCTTAACATGGACAACGTCGTTCGAACAGTCACTTAAACCGTGCTGCACGAGCGTCCCACGCGAGGTCATTTTTGGAAAAAATAAGTTTAGATGCGTGCGATGAGTAGGAGGGAGTGTGGAAAAAGCAAACGCCGGAAGGAATGATTAGCAGCGCGTAGTAGTCTTGGAAACTCTATTGGGCTAACTCAGGTATGCTGAGTGGAGGTGTTCACTTGGGCCATTTAGCCCAAAACGGGGAAACCCAACCCACCGATTTTAATGAAATATTCCATTGACAAAAAAATATTATTTACTCTGTATTTGATTATGTTGATGACCAAACCCTTCAAATTGAATAATTGCTGGTTTTAATGTAGAGAATTTCACAAGTTTACAACTGATTGTTAGACTGATATAGTTAGTAGTGGTGACCGGGTGAAAAATTCTTGTTATATTAGTCTATCTATAAAAAACCATACATTTAAACATGTTAGTCTATGATAGAATTGAGCCAATAAACTTGATTAGTGATAATAAGCTCATTCATGATAACTCTGTTTAAGAAGAACACACGAGTCCCAAATAAAACAAAAATTAAAACGAAAAATTTAACAACAGAGGAAACCCCATAATAACTCTGTGTACACACCAAAATTAAAAAATCAACAATACATTATACACTGATACAAAGAAAAGTAAAAAAGAACGAAATGCATGAAATCATATTATTTATTCTCTTCTGCATCAATTGGAGTCTTAAAGCATGGTATCAGCAGAAGAAGGCAGCCTCTTAAAGAAATTGCTAGGTGCAGAAGGTAGCTTACTCCTAAACTTAGGATGTCTAAGCCAAAAAATCCCAGCAACAGAAATAACAATCTTGAAAGGTGTTATATAAAGTGCCAAAGCAGCAACAAGACAAAAAATCACAAATAAACTTGTTGCTCTTGGATCTCTCCAACTAAGCAAAGCTTGAAATCTCTCACCTTGAGTAGCAATATCACCAACCACAGTTTGTATTCTTCCAGCTACACTCCTTAGCCTATCATATCTCATTTTTACAACATCTTGAGCTTTAGAAGTAGGAAAAGTATCAAACTCTTCATCTAATTCATCAGGATGTGCTGCTTCAGCCCATGAAATTTTTGTATCCATACATGGAGGGTTTCTTGGTCTTGACCTAAAGTTCCATATTCCAATGAGAAACATGTAGAGGAACATAGTTGGTAGGATCAATTCAGGGTAACATATTAAGATGAAAAAAAGAACATGAACTAGAATTGTGGTCACTGGATTCTTCCACTTTTTCACTTCACTTAGCCACCCTGACATAGATATTACACCTGAAAATAGTGACACAATTCTAAAGAAATTTGCTTTGCTTCTTCTTAAACTCCATATGTGAGAATCCACATCTAGCATGTATTCAACTACCTCTTTTCTTAATGGTGGCTCTGCCCTCCCAAGTCTCACTCCTACAATGTTCATAGCTTGGTATCTTAAACTGTCTAATTGGTTCACAGTGAATGGATGCAAGTAATGCATTTTTGGTAGTAAAGGGTGTCCATAAAGGTAAATTATATGTGACATTGAAAGACATGTAAATCTAATAGCCAATTGAAGTTCACCCATTTTCTTTAATCCAGAGGGTTTTAACACAAGTAAAGGATAGGAGTTAGTGTAGATTCTATCCATTTCCAAAGTAGATAAACGAATTCTCACCTTACCAATCTTTGAGTCAATACTTTTAGCTCCACTTTGTTGAGAAGATGCTCCACCTAAATGACAATTATCAAAAACTCCAAAAGTTATGACAGTACAAGGATCATGAACTTCCCATGTGTATTGCTCATTCCATTTTGGATTAAAGCTCTCAGTAATTGTTCTAGTTCGCACCCATTTCTGTCCATATTTCGCGACACAATAAGCGTCGGTTGAACTTTTACCATTGTTTGTCTTCATAGGTTGAAGCCCTTGAGCACTCAAGATTCCAACTTCAAGTATCCCAATTGGTTGCTTCCAAAGTTGTCTAGCAGTTGGTCTTGTATCACTAATATACATAGTAGATTCATCTAACACATGATAAGCACCTTCAAGACAAACTCTAAGATGAATTCTACTAGAGAATTTCAGTTCATTCCCTTTATCACCTTCCAAAACACCAAAACCAAATCTCTCAACATTGTACCACCGCGAATGTACCGGACGATGATCCATACGAATCTCGAATTTGTTCAACGGCAAACTTAATTTAGCCACAACTTCATCTTTTCCAGGACTAGCCTTATTCTCCACATGTAACACAAGCTGTTCTTCAAATGGTTCTGCTGCTACAAACACAAGATCTTCATTCCACATCGGATTTGTTGTTTTTGTTGGACACAGTTTTGTTTTAAGCACTTGTTGTCCAACTTGAGCCTTTACAAAAACTTGGGGTGGTTGACTTTTATCATGTGGCTCAACATCTTGAGCTTCAATGACATTAACTCTTAGATACCATAGTTTTGGATTAACATAAACTTTTGATCTGATATTGTAAACTCCTTCTCCTTTAACTGAAGCAGAATCTGAATGCCAAGCTTCAGGAAATGCTTCATCAGCCTGTGTTCCCATCCAAACAGCTAACATAACTTCTCCTCTTGTTCTTGTTTCTCCCTTCAAATTCTCTAATCTATACCATTGAGGAGCTAAAGGACTATCTGGTGGAACTCTTGTTGGTACTTCATGCATATCAAATTCAACTTTTCCAATGTAATCATCTCTAGCTACCATATCTTTGTCTCTAACAAACACTTCAACAACTGAAGATTGTATCTTGTCTTTCGAGAACGCGAAAACTTGTTTCCATTCTGGATTTGTTTTCTTCTCAAAGTGTCTTGTTTTTCCTTTGTAGTTGCCTACTTTGACCTCAACATAAGGGTCTAAGTTTCCTGTGACAGGGTTTGGTGGAAGGTCTTTGGCTTTCACAACACGAACATAGAGGTAGAACATTTGTTCGACGAGGTCGTAAGTGCTTGTTGCTCTTTCGCTGTAAAGCCAACCACTTCCACCACGTTGTCCTCCATGTGGCCATTTTTCTCCTAGCTCTGGTTTTGTGTCTTTTAGCTTGTAATCGTCTTGGTTTGGCTTTGGAGCAGTTTTAGAAGCACTCATGCTGGTTAGTTTTGAAATGAAGTTTAGTGGTGCAAGTGAAAATTCTATGTGATATCTTTTTGGTTCTCTTTGACAAATGAACACTATAGTGAGAGTAGTTATAGCATGAATGTAGTTATTGAAGAATATTTTACTTTATGTAAATGCTTTGTTAACTAAAGTAGAGATATAGGAAAAGCCACTTTTTGAAATTCCAACATGTTGTATAGGTTCTATTCAGAGGACAAAGGTAGTCTTTTTAGAATAAAACATATATTGGTGGACTTGCACACAACTTCTGCCTACTTTCCTAGATGCTTCTGTCTTTCTTCCATATCTTTCCATGGCGGAAAAACTTCACCCTTTATTCTATTTTGTTTTTGGAAATTTTGTAGCATATGATATGATCTGTATTATATACACCTTCCAATATGCTCCAAAGTTAATGTGTGGAGGCAAAGACAGTTAGTCAATAATAAAGAAGTGGAAACAAAATAAGCTGAATGTTGAGGTGAAAGAAAAAGGATAAAGCATAAGATAAAGCTTATAGTGCAAGTCACCTTCCAAAGATGCTTTAGAACGTTATTCTCTCATCTTTATTCGTCTATAACTTAATGCTATTGCTAGTAAATTTTGGTCCAATGATTCTTTCACCGCCATTCGGCTCTCTTTCCTTAGGAATGAAGTCTGAGTATGATCATGCGAAAAGACAAAAATAGTCTTAATAAACAAAAGCCACCTTGTTTTCTTCTTCTCGTAGTTTCATATGATATATAACAAGCGAGTTGCACAATTGGGACAAAGGTCTTTGGTTGCTGCATATTAGAGTTTGCACGAAGATAGTGGAATCAAACTCTTCCATTGAAAATGAATAATGTAAATTGTTCTAGCTATGCAGCTTCTTACAGATATATATATATATATATATATATATATATATATATATATATATATATATATATATATATATAATGACACTAACTCAAAAAAAAAAAAAAACAACTATATATACTAGTTTTTCTATACATGATTAATCAGAGTCTAACACATGATTAACCGTAGTGGTCCAAAACGCAGTGTGGGGTCCGTTTGAGAGTGTGGTCACGTGATGGCATTTTTGGAATTTATGGAAATTAGGGAGTGTTTGTGAGTAGGAAGAGGTGTTTGATAAGAGTGACTCTTCAAGAATGCTAGTATCTAGATACAAAAGCAGAAAAACCAACAACAAAATGAGATAGATTGGGCAGACGTGGCTACTTTGATGAAAGAGATAGACATGCTTCGGCAACAGGAGGAAAAGTACTTGGGGAGGAGATCAATAGTCAAATGGCTAAAGTTTGGGGACAGAAACTCTAAATTTTTCCATGCATCCACAGTTCAAAGGAGAGGTAGAAACAGACTGCGTAGAATTCAGACAACCCATGGCAATTGGATTGAGGGTCAGAATAACATCACTAGTAAAGTTCTTAATCATTTTAATTTTGTCGGTGGTGAAACATTACATCTTATCGGCATAATTGTTTTTTAAATTTTTTCTATTAAAAATAATTATTTTGCTTTTGAAAACATTACACGTGTTCTAAATAATTATATAATTATTATTTATATTTTGTCCTAATAATAACTTTTTTATAAACAAATTTAACTTTTGAGTCGCAACGGAAAAACATTACACAGTCTTGGTATAATTATTTTATAATTTTATAATATTATCTTTTTTTATAACTAAATATTTTACTTTTGAGTCTTTTTGCGTGATCATATAACTTTGTTTTTTTTAAAATTTTTTATTTATAAATGAGCACTTAGCTTTTCAGTCCCAACGTAAAAATATTATATGGTGTTGATAATTTTATTATTTTTTATATATTTATAAATCATTATTTTAATAACTGAATAATTTTCTTTTGATTCTATTTGAGTAACCATATATAGTATATGTTGTTAGCATAATTATATTTTTGCCTTTGTAAATGAGTATTTTGCTAGAGTTTCAATAGGAAAATATTATCTATTTATGGTGTGATTAGTTTTTTTATCTTCAAAATTGCATGTTTTTTAAGTTTCGAAATATATGTATGTTTTGCTTTTTTCTTTTTCGAGCGGGGAAAAACATCATCTTGTTTGTTTAATAACGTTACAAATTGTGTAAATGGTTACATGTTATGTTTTGTCTTTTTATATCTAAATTTTTCATAAATGAACATTTATATTTTGATTCGCAATAGAACACATTATATGTTATTGGTATAACTTTTTTTTTTTTATATTTTGTCTTCATAATATATTGATTTTATGAATTAAATTTTCCTTTTGATCCTATTTGAGTAACCATTGTATGTTGTTGGTATAATTATATTTTATATTTTTTCTTTACACATATATTTATTATTTATAAATGATTCTGCTTTTAAGTACCAATGGGGAAATTTGTCAAAAAAAAAGTACCAATGGGGAAATATTAACTATTTTCGTTATAACTACTTTTTTTGTATTTACTCTTCATAAATACATATTTTGTTTTTTAGTTTTGACAAAAAAACATTGACGTTAAAATAATTATTTCTTTCACTACTTTTGATTCTTGGCGGAAAACGTTACACATTATCGGAATAATTATTTGTATAGTCTATTTTATGTTTTCGTTATTGCTTATAAATGAATATTTAGATTTTAAGTCATAACGATAAAACATTATGTGTTTTCAATTTAAGTCATTATTTTTACGCTCACAGAAAAATATATTAGATGTAATCAGCATAATTATTTTTTATATTATACCTTTATCAATTTATTTATTTTTATAAATGGTTATTTTGGTTTTAAGTCGTGATCGAAAAATATTATTTATTGTAAATATAATTAATTTATATTTTCTCTTTATGATTGTCTTTACTTTTATAAATGATTCTTTTGCTTTTGAGACTCGAGAGGAAAAACTACATCTAATTGGTGTATTCATTTTTTTATTTCACACATGTATATATTTTTACTTTTGTTAAGTGAATATACTTCGAGTTCTTCATAGAGAAATATCTAATAATAATACAAAACTAATTCATAGAACATAAAAGTTACTTTTACGATTTAAATTATTCGGTTCGAAATTCATTAATAACAAACAACATGGTACAACTCCTACATATGCACGGAGATACGACAAGTTTGATTTATAATTTGAAGTGAACTTTTGATTGTAAAAAAAGAATTTACAAATTCAAATTGAGTATTTGAATTATAAATATTTAAATTTTGATAAAAGGTTATTTTTAAAATCTAGTTTTTGATTGTAACAAACAACAGGTACAACTCCTGCATATGCACTGAGATACAACAAGTTTGATTTATAATTTGAAGTGAGCTTTTGATTGTAAAAAAATAATTTACAAATTCAAATTGACTATTTGAATTATAATATTTAAATTTTGATAAAAGGTTATTTTTATAATCTAGTAATTCAAGGGTAAAAACTTAGGTAATTTAAAGGTATAACGATCTAAAAAGTAATACACCAAAAAATTAATTGTATAATGGAAAGATTTTATCAATTGTATAAATAGGTAAATAAGTTTCAATAACATTATATATTTGGCCTACAGAAAATTGATGAAAAGATTTTATAATTAATTAGATAATATCCAATTGAAAAAATTGATTACAATGCAATCATCGAAGAAACTATTGTGGTGCTCAGTGCTTAGGTGGCTAGGGGTGGTGGTGGTGATCAAGACTGATCTCTGTCATACCCCAATTTTGTCCGACTAATTAAAAAATCGAACAAAAATGTATTTTTGTGAACGGCCGATCCTAAACAGTACTTTCTCGTTTTCAAAAAAATATTGTTATTCGAGTTTAATCGTGTACGCATTTTATTCCTATTGTGTGCGGGTGTTCTTACTTGCACATGCATTTTGTTCTCGTCCACATGTGTCACTTTTCGGTGAGCACACACATTATTTCTAATCGCGTGCACGCGTTAGTTTTAACAATCTCGCACCGTTTTGCTCTCACACGCGTATTAGTTCTGATTATATACTCATGTTTATCTTGATACTCGTTAGCGGTTTTACTTCATTTTGTTTGTTAGTAGTAGAGCTTATTTATTGCAAGAAACACTAGTGTTAAAACAAACAAGTTAAATAAAATCTGTTTTTAATATTTATCACAATATTACAAAATACAAAACATACATATCGATGAAAATACAAAAAGATACAAAAAGAAAGGGATCTAAATATTGGTCCAGCAGTCTGTTTCTGAGTATTTTGGGCATCAATTTGAATACCCTTCTTCATAGGTTCTGCTTCTTCCCTTTACCATGAAACATCACAGCTTTGACAATACTCAAGACTTATTTAGAGTTAGGGTCAATAAAATTTCTCTGTTAAAAGATGCAAAGTGGCCCAAAACAAGCTTAGACATGCTACCTATATCAAAGATCTGCACAATCTGCAGTGCAAAATGACTTGAAAAGGAATCAAAGTTCAATAGAAAAAACAGCATACAAGAATACAAGAGATGATAGAGACCTCACAAGCTGCCAACTTGAAAACCCCCTATATATAAAGCAACACCAAACAAGGAGGGAGGGAGCACAAACCAGAACACACAAACACACATTCAGAGTAAACACACCACACTGAAAAAAAGAAAGAAAAAACAGCAAACACACCACACTGAGGAAGAAGGAAAAACCAGCAAAACACAAGCGCACACAGAACCAGAATACACAACAAACTCAACATCCAAACACACCCTCAGAGCAAACCAAACACAGCAACAGAACACACAAAGCAAGAAAAGGGGGAAAAGAGGAAGCCACTCACCACCACGCCGAAACCACCACCGCCGCCATCACCACCGTACGCCACCACTTCTCGGTTCGTCTCTCTCTCTCGCGCTCTCTCTCTCTCTCTCTCTCGCCCTCCATCTCTCTCGGTTTCACATCTCTCTCTCTCTCCGGCGAGCGCTTCGTCTTCTTCGCCGTAAGCACCGCCACTCCCACTGAAAGCTCCCACCGCTGCCACCGCGTCAACACACCGCCAGCCATACGCTTCTTCTTCCTCTCGTTCTTCTTCTCCTCGCTGGGTCCTCTCTCTCTCTCTCACTCTCGCCCAATCCCTCTCTCACCGTCGCCATTTTCTCTCTCTCACGAAAACTCTCTCTCTGTTACTTGAAATGGAAACGGCGCATGGATGATAAAATAGACTTAGGTTTTTTTCTTTCCTTATTTTGGTTACGGGTTGGATCTGTGGGGGGTATTGGGCCTTTTTCTTTTTTTTTCTTTTCAAACATCTGATTACTAACGACACCCCCTCCGTTAATAATACAACCCCCTGTAATTAATCATACCCCTTTTTACTATCTCACACCCCTTTTCAAAAATCATGCAAACTCTTTTTTTTAATCAATACAAGTTATTAGTGACTATCACCCAAAGCCTTGGCTTGTTTGATTGTCATGAACGCTATCAAGAGTTATTAGTAACGATCACTCAAAGCCTCAGCTTGCTTGGTCATTACGAAAGCTCTTCCCCTTTTCAAAACCCTTTCAAAAACATTTTTAGAATAGAACTACGTCGCTTTGATTCCCATTCGGGATAATGTAGGAGCGAGCCACGTTCTCGCTAAGCGCAACAAATAAAAATCATTTTCGCAAATCCGTAAACATTAATATTTTCCATAGCAAAAAATCATTTTCAACCCATTGTTGTTAATGGCTAATCGTAACCTTTGTTCGCCTAGTCATTAAGCGCAATGTCTTTTCCAAAGAACAATAAGCGGTGATCACCCATAACTTTGGTTAGTTTGATCATTCGTGCAATTAATCTCTTTCAAAACCATTTTCAAAATATCAAATAAAAACGAAGTTGCTACTAATAATCCAATCGTAACCTTCGTTCGTCGACTAAAGGGTAGTGACTCTCATTTTCAAGAGTACTTAGCAATGATTACCCATAACCTCTGTTAGTTTGATCATTCACCAATACTCGTCGTATTTCAAAACTCACTAAAAAGATAAAAACAAAAACCTTTTCACGACAACCGAGAACTACGTAGCTTTGAATTCTCCATCGCACTTGGAGATACGTAGGAGCGAGAAGTCAACTCTCGTCAAGCGCCAAAAATAAAATTTTTCATTAAGTTGTCCCATTTATCTTTTTAATAAGAAATAAATAGGCAAATCTTTGTATTTTTCAAATCAAACGTAAAACCACACACTTAGTTAAAGGCTCCTCTCAAGAGAGAGGCGCGCGGTGCTAACACCTTCCCAAGACGTAATCGACCCCAACCCATATCTCTAGTTTTCAAAGACCATCCGCCTTGTTCAAAAGACCTTTTTCAATGTTTTGGTCTTAAAATTAAAATATTGGTGGCGGCTTCAAAAATTTTCCACGTTGTACATTGAGAAACCCAAACCGGATTTTTCGGGTGCAACAAATTGCGACTTCACCGGGACTAAAAACATTTTTTTTCAAAAGTGGGTCAAGCCTAATTAAGTGTGTGGTTTACGTGATTGATTTGAATATCTTGCTTTCTTCTGTTTCATAAGCATGTTTGCATCCATGTGCATGCTTCTTTTGTGTTTGCTTTTGTTTAAAGTAATAGATAGTTACTTCTTTGCTTAAATGCTTAGTTCCCTCATGCATTTTCCCCCTCTCTTATCATGTCCCCCTCTTCTCAGCTCCCTTTCTTAAGGTAAGAAGTGCATTGTTGTTGGCACCCTAGGCTAGTTTATATTGGATTGCTATTGAACCCTAGGGTAGACAACATGTTATTGCTTGCTATTGTCTGGACTGTTCTGGATTTTCATTTGCAGGTGGGGTAGTTTTTAAGGAAACGCCCTTGACACACACACTTGTACCTTGAGATAATATGCTTTGAGAGAGAGACCATAACCCAGGTCTGCAAAAACTTAGGAGAGTGGATTCGAGTAGTGAGAGCACATCAGGACTTTTGTCCGTTTGGCTACTTGCGAAAGTTTCAACCAGAGTTGTGCTCTTTCATGATGCCTCGCACCTAGCAGTTTGCTGCATTTGTGGGGAGTTTTGTGAAAGGGATTGTGGCTCTGGTGGCCTTGTGAGGGAGTGAGCAGAGCTACTTGAGAGGATTACCTTTAAATTTCCCTAGATCGTAGGTTTTTTTCCCCCCCTTTTTAGGTCACAAGGGCGTTCCCAATTGTGTGTTGCATTGTTGCATCTAGCTTAGTCATTTTTCCCTTAAGAATTTTCGAAAATAAAAAAATGTATTTTTTTTCATTTTAATAAACATCTATATGAGGTGACATATATCTTGTATTTTCTCAAAAATTCAATCACCAAACCAAACAAAATCTTTTTACTTTGCTTTTCACATACATGTAAAGTAGCATCGTCAATCTCATTCTCATACAAAAAGCATCTTTGCATTGCATAACATGGGAAAACTAAATGAAAATACATACGCGCATTTTTCTCTATCTCATTTAGGTTTGTCGGGAGTGCATTCCCCGCGCGGGTGCGTTTCCATTCACTAAGCTTTTTCCTAATTTTGTCAAAAAGTCCAAGAAGCATATTTTATTAGGAATATGTCTCATGCATTATTGCTTTTTGCATATCATGAAGAATGAACCATCTCATTTTGCATACATTTCCATCCAAAATAAATCATGTTTTCCCTTGCATTAAAAATCATTTGCGAGCATCATGCACTTTCTCGCGTAAAAAATTTTAGAAACATATCACATGCTTTATTATTTTCCATTTTCATATCATATATGCAAACATCTCATTTTGCATGCATTTTCATAAGAATCGTATCCTTCCACGCACTAAAAATAATTGTTAATATCATGCATTCCATTTCATTGTTTAAAAATAAAACAAGAAGCAATCATCATCTG
The DNA here is from genome assembly GCA_020916435.1 of Oxytropis ochrocephala. NCBI lineage: Eukaryota > Viridiplantae > Streptophyta > Magnoliopsida > Fabales > Fabaceae > Oxytropis > Oxytropis ochrocephala. Next base: position 39,121,535 of record CM037090.1, read on the forward strand.
CACTTTGCATCATGACATCATGCATTACATAAAACAAAATTTTGAAAAAAAAACAATTATCATCCCTATGGTATTTCATTCGTTCATAATCATGAAAAATCATCAAGTGATGTAATTTACGGCATCCTCATTCAAAATGCACATTCGTTCATTCATTCACCCACTCATTCTGTCGTCCATTCATATCACATCATCACATTAATACTTTTATGTGTCGCAAATCAAAAATAAACATTAACGTCTCATTTCACATGCATTTCCAATCAATATCTCTCATGCATTAGGAAAGTAATTGTAAGCATCACACATTTCATTTCATTGCATAAAAACAAAATAAAGCAAGAAGCAATTATCATCCGCATTGCATTCATTCGGGTGCATGTACAAAAAAATCATCATCAAATAATGCAGACATCACGTCAATGTGGCACTCATGCATCATTTCATCACTTTGTTCGAGTACATCATTTCTCCCTGCATGCATCCTTTCAAAACAAAGGAAAATTTCCTCATGTGATGGCTTAATGGGTAGAAGTGCACCTTTGAACGACGAAGGGTAATTTCTCAGATTTGTTTGTCGACTACTAATTTGAGATGTTACTCTACGATGTCAGGGCATTTTGACCCACTCACACGTGTTTTATTTTCAAGTAGAAAATTAAGTTGAGTCAACTAATTGTCGAAACATTTCAGTATATTGTGTGAAGTATTGAGTCAGGATCCACTCAATGTTTCATGCAGGTTACTCAGGGTAACGACAATCAGTTGCCTCATATCACCATTCTTGCATCTCTAATCATTCAAAAAAGGGGCATTGGCATTTCGTATCTTGTCTCGCCTCTAAAAAAAACTAAAAAATCAAAAAAATCATTTTGAAAAAAAAGGGGCATCATTCGCATTGGCATTCCATATTTTGTCTTGCATTAAAAACAACAAAATTATTTAAAATAAGCCACACTTTTCGAGTGGTCATTCTCCACGCATTTGCATCATACTTGCATATCATAATTTGTTCATTCATTCATTGCATAAAATAAAAGTTGTGATGAGAAGCGGGACGTTCTTGCAAAACAATCATCCTTTTAGTAAAGGTTCATCCTTACTTGGTTGCAAACTCAAGGTGTTCCAAGGCACTCAGTTTTTTCAAATCAATAGCTCATTTGCATTTCTTTCAAAAGCACTGTATCCCATCCATTCCATGACAAAAGACTGAAGCAACTAAAAAAATTTCATTTGTTCTAATTAATGTTGACTCTCTGTGAAGCATTCCTATAGTGAACGTGCCCAACACGTGCAGTTTTCTCTTGTTTGAGTCAGTCAGTTTATTTCCTTGTCATCATCACCGTCCAAGTCTAATCCCGCCCCGTCCACCCGTAAAGCGCATACTTGACTTTTTGGTTCATTCTCACTAACACTCTAAGTCCTCCATGCTGGGGCAATTCTGTGGTCACTAACTTTCTTTATCGACATTATATTCCTTTAGTGCAAGTCTTTCTAAAAAAAAAAAAGAGATAAATGAGAAGAACAAGCTCGCTAGGTTGAAAACCCGCAGAGGGCAGCCTAGGCAAGAAGGAGCGCCCGGTGGATTGAAAACTCGCAAAGAGTCGTCCAGGCAAAATTTAGGGCATAAAAGAAAATGCAAAGAAAAGAGCAAACACATATAGATAGATAAATTGTTGCCGGGTTTTACGGAAAATAAGCAATCGGAATTTGAAATGAAGTTTGGCCGCCTCCCCACAACGTCAAGAAAATCCAAAATCCAAAAAATTCCCTTTCCTACCCACCTTAAGTCAAGGAAGTCCCAGGATATCTCCATCACTCTAGACAAGGATCAGTTCCACATCGAAAATGGTATATCATCTTTATCAGCTCACCCAAGTCCAAAGAAAAGGAAGAGGTCAAAAGGAAAAGAACACAATCAAGCAAAAAGATCCAAAAAATGAAGATCTCAATAAAAAAAAAAAAAGAAAGACCAAGAAAAAAGAGAAACAAAAGAAGTACAAATTGTGAGCTGATATATTTCACCATGAAACACCCGAGATCCTTGTCTCCATGAACTTCCCAACGCTCTGTTGTGTATAATCATCTCTCCTTTCATAAAGACCGCAAACATTTTCTTTGGCCTCAACATCTAACCCTCCATAAACCCTCAGCCACTCTACCATGAAACACAAACTTGTCCTAATAAAACCCCAAGCACCTCATCAAACCTAATAACCATTTCCTTCATAAATCATTGACCATTGGCCGATGCCGAATAAGACCCAACAGCCCATCAGCCTCAAACACTTCCTTAAGCTCAATCATCCCTTCTCCACAAAACATCACAATCCTGAAAAGTCCATCCCGATCAATAACCGATTGCTTTCTCAAATTTTAACCCTAGGACAAATAAGTTTATCTATTTACGATGGGTTTGCCCAAAAGAAAAACAAACGATCGAAAAAGAAAGCCGATCAAGAAAATTCTCAAAAAAAAAGAAACAGTCAAAAAAAAGAGAAAGCTGACAAAACAATAAAGACTTGCACTCTAAAATGCATTCAAGTTGCATTAAAACAAGGTGTAGTGATCACCAAGTGAGGCATCTTTCATACTAAAAGTCAAAACTTTCATTACATTTGAGCTTTTCTTAAAGAGAACCAAAGATGTGTACTAGGGGGCATTTCCTTCACCTCTCACTCCACTCAACTTTGGGGAGGTTTGTTCATTGCCCACCCCATTCATATATCACCCTCAGTTCATAACCATCACCATAACTCTGTCGCCTTTCACAACCTCACTCAAAGAAACCATTTGAAATGTCATTCCAAAGTGGGGCAAGTGCATTCCCATTCCTTCACCTCATTCATTCCTATAAAACCCTACCGGGGCAATCTCTCAACTCACTATCCTAAACAATGCCTTGTCATTCTAATTGGGGCAGCTTTGTCCTTGTTATGACTGGGGCAACATCAAACTTTATGGGTTGAAACAAAATCTCTTTTGCTCCACCTTTCATTTCAAAAGCCGAAGCATTCCCAATTCATCATCTTCTACACCCCTAGTTGTTGCCACCACTAGACAGGGGCAAGCTATTCACTCATCAAAGACCTGAATTGGGGCAATCTTGTACCTCTTGATCCCTCATGAGCTTCGACAATAACCATGTCTGTCATTCCTTCACTTGCCATAAATGTCCAGGCCCTAAACCAATTCCAAGTTGACTGACTCACTCATTCACATTTACACTCCTATGCATGCTTACTAGACAGTGCTTCAAAGAGAGAGAACACAAGTTAGTCATGCAATATCTAAGATTCAGTTGTCATTGGAAGGGAGAGAAAACAACTGAGTTTGTTTGTAAATAAAAACCTTGAGAACACTAGAGTTTGAATCGAATTCAATTTTTTTCAACAGAATGGTCAATAATCATCTCAATTCCTTGCATCCAAAGTCTCGCATCTCATCATCACAAAAATGTTTACCTCATGCATCTAGGCATTTCAATCTATTCATTATGGCATATGCATCAAAGCATTACATTTGCATCTTCACATTTGGTGCATTCATCACAAAAAAAAATGGTCCACGTCAGTTGCATCATATTAATATTTGCATTTCATAGAGGAAAATAGTAAATAAGAAAAAGCAGAAATCTTTTCATTGCATTGGCATCATATTAATGTTAGCATTTCCATAAAAAAAAGAACAAAAATCATTGCATCAGAGCATTGCATCATATTAATGTTTGCATTTCATAGAAGAAGCAAAAAAGAAACAAGCAGAAGTTAGAACAGGAGCATTCCATTCATCAAAGCATCAATCACCGCATACACTTGCATTCAAACATCAAAGCATTATGTTGATATTTGCATTTCATAAACTACAAAGAAGAAGCAAATACAAAAGAACAAAGGCATTCCATAATATTCAAGACATCAATCATGGCATTACATGTGTCATTCATTGCATTGCTAAGCAAAATGTGGACGAACACAAGATGTTAATCCTCATGCCTAGTTCAAAGAATCAGCACTTCAAGTGTCAGTCTTCAATCTAATTCTCAAGTCAGTAATCCTGGACTTGTCAGTCTCAAAATCTCATTCCTAGTCCCTCCTTCAGTTTGGAGTTCGAATGCTCTTTCAGTTTAGAGTTCGGTCACTCCTTCAGTCCGGAGTTCAAAGGCCCTCGGGTCCCAAGTGGTTCATTAAAAGCACGCCAAGTGTTCATTTACCGTTTTCTCAGCACGCCAAGTGTTCATTTACCATTTTCTCAGCACGCCAAGTGTTCATTTACCGCTTTTCTCAAAGACGCCAAGTGTTCATTTACCGCTTTCTCAAAGACGCCAAGTGTTCATTTACTATTTTCGCATCAAAGACGCCAAGTGTTCATTTACAGCTTCCTTATCAGCACGCCAAGTGTTCATTTACTGCTTTCTTTCTAGCAAACCAAGCATTCATCATCATTGCATCAGACATCAAATCAATTTTCAAAATACAAAATCATTTTCAATAAATAGGAGACTAAGCCGAATGTACATTCGAAATAGTCATCACAATAGGACACTTGAATTGATCACTCAAGAATCCTGAAGTCCCTATGCCGAAAAAAAAAAAACAAAAACATTCAGTGTCGTCTACATCATAGTAATGTTTGCACTCCATAAAGCAAAAAGAACCAAAAATTCATCATCCCATCAAACATCAAAGCAATACAGTTGCATCACATCAATACTTGCATCTCATAGAAGAAAAGAAAGCTAAAGCATCCCATGTCATTCATCATTTCATGTTATCATCATAGCAATATTCACATTTCATAGAAAAAAGGCAAAGGAGAAAAAGTTTTCCATGCATGTCATCTGCCATTTCATCAAAACATAAGAGCATTACATGCCATCAAACACCAAAATTTTGCATTCGCATACCTGCACTTCATAAAAAGGGCAAAAGAAAAGAACAGGAGAAAAGCCAAAAGAGCAAAAGAGCAACAATTAGCAAAAGAAGAGAAAGAAGAGAAGCTAGAAGAAAGAGAAAAAGAGCAAAACAGAAAAAGAAACTCATGCATTACATTCACCAAGCATAAAATCACGCACTCGTCAGACATAGAAAATAATAATAAAGTAAAGAAAAGAGAAATTCAGGCATTTGCATTACATTCATCATAAGAAAAAGAAAAAGAAAATGGCAATGGCATTTGCATTGCATGCATTGGTTCATTTTTCAGCTGCAAACAAGTGAGAGAGAGGATAAACACCGCGGTGTTAATGCTCGCCTTCAGATTTCGAAAAATGCTCCCCCGATTGGGAGTTCAAAAAAAGAGAAAAAGAGAGAAACAAAGAAGAAAAGAAAAGAGAGCTCCAGCGCGCGCGCATTGCGGATTGGAGCCCGGAGAGATCATCGCTCCCTTCTCGCCTGTGTCTCACATCGTATCGAGCAACACGATGGACCGCGAGCCCATGTGAGGTTCAATGAGAATAGTTGTATCGGCCTAAGATACGATGGGCGCCGTGGCATTGATCTCAGTATATCGATTCGAGTCGATAACGATCCCGATGCGCTCGAAAAGGCCAACAGAAGCGTGCTCCTCAAAGCCACGCAAAACTTCGGATTCGTCAAGAGTTCGTTTAAGGATTACGGTTTTTAGGCGGCTGGGGCATTTTACCAGCTTTACCGCACGCAAGTGCTCATTTTACTGCTTTTTTACGCAGTGCCCATTTTACTTTTTCTCTGCATGCGCGCGTCGGTGCTTATTTCTTGCTTTCACATCGGCACGAAAGTGTCTATCTTTCCGAAAAAAGCAAAAAAAAAAAAGAGAGAAAGAGAAAAGAAAAAAAAATCGGATTTCCCAAGTGGACAAAATTGATATAATTTCGAATTCTTTATTTCTATTTTATCTTCAAATATGTCTCGGCCAATTCACATTTCTTGATAAAATCCAAATAAAGAGGGGCAGCTGTCATACCCCAATTTTGTCCGACTAATTAAAAAATCGAACAAAAATGTATTTTTGTGAACGGCCGATCCTAAACGGTACTTTCTCGTTTTCAAAAAAATATTGTTATTCGAGTTTAATCGTGTACGCATTTTATTCCTATTGTGTGCGGGTGTTCTTACTTGCGCATGCATTTTGTTCTCGTCCACATGTGTCACTTTTCGGTGAGCACGCACATTATTTCTAATCGCGTGCACGCGTTAGTTTTAACAATCTCGCACCGTTTTGCTCTCACACGCGTATTAGTTCTGATTATATACTCATGTTTATCTTGATACCCGTTAGCAGTTTTACTTCATTTTGTTTGTTAGTAGTAGAGCTTATTTATTGCAAGAAACACTGGTGTTAAAACAAACAAGTTAAATAAAATCTGTTTTTAATATTTATCACAATATTACAAAATACAAAACATACATATCGATGAAAATACAAAAAGATACAAAAACAAAGGGATCTAAATATTGGTCCAGCAGTCTGTTTCTGGGTATTTTGGGCATCAATTTGAATACCCTTCTTCATAGGTTCTGCTTCTTCCTTTTACCATGAAACATCACAGCTTTGACAATACTCAGCACTCCCATTTAGAGTTAGGGTCAATAAAATTTCTCTGTTAAAAGATGCAGTGGCCCAAAACAAGCTTAGACATGCTACCTATATCAAAGATCTCACACATCTGCGAGCAGAACACACTTTCAAAGAAAGGAATCAAAGTTCAATAGAAAAAACGAAGATACAAGAATACAAGAGATGATAGAGACCTCACAAGTCGCCAACTTGAAAACCCCTATATATAAAGCAACACCAAACAAGGAGGAGGGAGCACAAACTGAACACACAAAAACACACATTCGAGCAAACACACCACACTCAAAAAAGAGAAAGAAAAAGCGAGAAACACACACCTTTGAAAAAAAAAGAAAGAAAAAACAGCAAACACACCACACTGAAAAAAAGAAAGAAAAAACAGCAAACACACCACACTGAGGAAGAAGGAAAAACCAACAAAACACAAGCGCACCCAGAACTAGAATACACAACAAACTCAACATCCAAACACACCCTCAGAGCAAACCAAACACAGCAACAGAACACACAAAGCAAGAAAAGGGGGAAAAGAGGAAGCCACTCACCACCACGCCAAAACCACCACCGCCGCCATCACCACCGTACACCACCACTTCTCGGTTCGTCAACACCGCCAGTATCGTTGTTCTTCCCTCCGTTCTTCTTCTCCGGTTGGTTCCCTCTCTCCCTCTCTCACCGTCGCCCAATCCCTCTCTCACCGTCGCCATTTTCTCTCTCTCACGAAAACTCTCTCTCTGTTACTTGAAATGGAAACGGCGCATGGATGATAAAATAGACTTAGGTTTTTTTCTTTCCTTATTTTGGTTACGGGTTGGATCTGTGGGGGGTATTGGGCCTTTTTCTTTTTTTTTCTTTTCAAACATCTGATTACTAACGACACCCCCTCCGTTAATAATACAACCCCCTGTAATTAATCATACCCCTTTTTACTATCTCACACCTCGTTTCAAAAATCATGCAAACTCTTTTTTTTTTTAATCAATACAAGTTATTAGTGACTATCACCCAAAGCCTTGGCTTGTTTGATTGTCATGAACGCTATCAAGAGTTATTAGTAACGATCACTCAAAGCCTCAGCTTGCTTGGTCATTACGAAAGCTCTTCCCCTTTTCAAAACCCTTTCAAAAACATTTTTAGAATAGAACTACGTCGCTTTGATTCCCATTCGGGATACGTAGGAGCGAGCCACGTTCTCGTCAAGCGCAACAAATAAAAATCATTTTCGCAACCGTAAACATTAATATTTTCCATAGCAAAAAAATCATTTTCAACCCATTGTTGTTAATGGCTAATCAGAACCTTTGTTCGTCTAGTCATTGGCGGCAATGTCTTTTTCCAAAGAACAATAAGCGGTGATCACCCATAACTTTGGTTAGTTTGATCATTCGTGCCAATTAATCTCTTTCGAAAACCATTTTCAAAATATCAAATAAAAAAACGAGTTGCTACTAACAGTCAATCAGAACCTTCGTTCGTCTGACCAGTGGTAGTGACTCTCATTTTCAAGAGTACTTAGCAATGATTACCCATAACCTCTGTTAGTTTGATCATTCGCTGAATACTCGTCGTATTTCAAAACTCACTAAAAGATAAAAACAAAAACCTTTTCACGACAAACCGAGAACTATGTAGCTTTGAATTCTCCATCGCACCCGGAGATACGTAGGAGCGAGAAGTCAACTCTCGTCAAGCGCCAAAAATAAAATTTTTCATTAAGTTTTCCCATTTATCTTTTTAATAAGAAATAAATAGGCAAATCTAGGTATTTTTCAAATCAAACGTAAAACCATACACTTAGTTAAAGGCTCCTCTCATGCAGAGAGGCGCGTGGGTGCTAACACCTTCCCGCACGTAATCGACCCCTAACCCATATCTCTAGTTTTCAAAGACCATCTCGCTTTGTTCAAAAGACCTTTTTTCAATGTTTTGGTCTTAAAATTAAAATATTGGTGGCGGCTTCAAAAATTTTCCACGTTGTACATTGAGAAACCCAAACCGGATTTTTCGGGGTGCAACAATCTCCTCACCCTCTTTTCTATCTTCTATGTTGGGCTAGTCCCAGAAAAGGTAGAAATTAGCTAAACATGATCTGGCAATTAGTCATTTGGGAGGCTAGGAATGGTTTTTTTTTTATAAAACTCTAGATCCCTCTGAGACATTATTTTTGACCAAGATGGAATTGGTTTTTGGTTAAGGCTAAGGCCAACCATTGCCTTTTCAATGAGTGGTGTGTGGCCTTCTTGAAGTGTATTTCTAGAGGATAGGATTGGAGGTAGCTATTGTGTGGTGTTACTGATCCTCCAAAAGTATGGACCTGTGTAGTTGCTTCGAAGTGGTAGATTGTTTAGCTAGGATTGTATGCTCTTTTTCTGCTTGTGACTACCTCAGTTCATATGTACTAAGATTTTGCATTCCTTAAAAACACACCATATATATTATATAGGCAAAATTACACTAGGGGGATCCTTTAAGTTATTTAATTATAACAAGTTGGTCCTTTAAGTTTGTTTCGTACCATTAGGTCCTTTAAGTTTGTTTCGTACCATTAGGTCCTTTAAGTTTTTTTCGTACCATTAGGTCCTTTAAGTTACATAATCTGTACACCATTAGTCCTTTTTTCATTTTTTTCTTACAAAAAAACCCAATTCGCACTAACAGACCACCTAACATGGTTGTGATGAAGCCTACATGTCATCTGTCTTGTAACAATTCTGTCATTTAAGACTACCGTTATGTAACAATTTGGTCCTTTCAACTTAAATAAAAAAGAAGATGAACCATTTTTTTAAAAAAAATTAAGTTGAAAGTTTCAAATTCTTATATGACTGTAGTCTTAAAGAACCAAATTCTTAGAAGATAAATGATAGATAGCCTCTGTCACGGCCAGATAATTTGATGTGAGATCTGAACGTAGTTACCGCTCAGATAATTATTCTAAATAAACAACACTAGTTTGTCTATTAAATTAAATACTAAAAAAGTGAATATTGCAAATTTTATTTGACTTTTAAATGGAATATAAACATTTAATTGTATTTAACTGATTTTTTCTTAATCGCTGTTAAAGTAGTTGATTCCGCTTATAATAGAGATTGGAAAGAGTATTCAACAATATCGAGATTGAATTCATTATTCAATAATTTCTTAACATGAAAACTTGTAAATAATAATTCTAAATGCGTAATTTATATAATTGAATATATTAAAGATTTAATTTTATAACATTTTTAGTAATGCATATATTTAAAAAAAATTGCACTCTCTAACATAGGGTCTTAGATCCGCTAGTTGTTAATCTTCACCTTTAAAAATCTGTTTAGCACTTTTTTCCTATTTTAATGCCTTTCTCTATTTTACAACAGAGAGTTGAGATTTAGCTAGACACAAAATTAATGGGAGAGAATCCAAATGCGTGTGTTAGGAAATTTCTCTACTCTACAAAGAAGATTAAGAAAATGTATGAGCAAAGAAGATATAAAGAGAATCAAATTGTTTTTTCATTGATTGGTTAACTTTGACAAGTGTTTCTAACCGACTATATTTTTTTATAGGCAATGTTAGTTGTTAATTGTTAGAGGGCGAGGAAATGTTAATTTTCGAGGTTTGAACTCTGGACCTCCCTTCTTACTCTTTCAATATCTCTGACCTACCTTCTACCGACTATATATAGTCCCAAATCAGATATAATTCTTGATAAAAAAATAATCAGATAAAATTCATAAAGGCTAAAAAAAGCCCAACTAAACAATTAAAACAAAAGTTCAACTACTATAAAATCTACATCAAAATTAAATTTATAAATTACCTATTTATGCCTAAGTAGGCAAAAGAATAAAACCTTGTCTTTAAGGTTCTAAAAATATATATATTTTCCTAGATCCCATTATTTAAACCGTGAAAACATGACTTTATACCGAAAATATGTAATGTTTTTTTTGCCTAGACTTAAAAATAAAATAGTTATTTATGAATAGTCAAGAGATATATACAATTGATATATGTGATGTTCATTTCGTGGGTGGCAAAGAAAAACTTTAAAAACAAAAGCTAAAAACATTAAAAATAAAGAAGTGAAAAATTAAAATAAAATGAAAAAGAAAATAAATAAACAAAAACATAAAAGTACATATATATAAATAAAGATTAAATAATAGTATCTTGAGCAAATTTGGAATGTATATAAATAAAAAAATTAAAGTTTTTAAAATCGGATCGGAGATCGAACAGTTGAGACCTTCAGGTCATGATTTAATTGGTTTATTCGATTCAACCAGGGTTGAACCGAATGAGTAATAAATAGACAAATAAAAAAATTATTGAATTTTGGAGTAAAAAGAAAATAAAAAAAGCAAAATAATACATTTTGGGCGGTTCAATCCGGATTCATTGGCAGTTCAAAGCGGTTGAACCGAAGTTCAATCCAGGCCAAACAGGTTATGGGTGGTTCTACTTAAGTGCAGTCAAGTTGGAGTTGAACCAACCAATGGACTAACTGTTTCTCAGTTCAACTGGTTGAATCGTCCGGTTCGATCTGTTTTGCAAAACTAACATAGAGAATTGAAATAAAAAAAATGTAAAAAAGAAGAAAGTGATTGAGATATGGGACGCAAGTTGTCCAAGCGGGTCGCATTGTCGCACTGAGGTAGTTAATTGTCTTATTTTTTTGGCTAAATTACTGTTTTGGTCCTTTATCTTTGGCCTTGATTTCATTTTGGTCCTTTATCTTTTTTTTTCTCGTTTTGGTCCTTTATGTTTCAGTTTTGTGTCAATTTGGTCCTTTTTTGTAGTTTTCCATCCAAAATGACACAAAAAGGACCAAATTGACACAAAAAAAGGACCAAATTGACACAAAAAGGACCAAAATTGACACAAAATTGAAACATAAAGGACCAAAACGAGAAAAAAAAAAGATAAAGGACCAAAATGAAATCAAGGCCAAAGATAAAGGACCAAAACAGTAATTTAGCCTATTTTTTTTATTACAGTTAACTGTCTTACTCTCTCGTCCTAAATTGTTTGTTGTTTTAGCAAAATTAAGTTGTCCCAAATTGATTGTTGTTTTAGATTTCCAATGAAACTTTTAATGTTCTTTTACACTTATACCCATATTAATTATGACAACTTTTTACCTCCAATAAAGATTCACATTTATCTAGGTAGAGAGATAAAGAGTTAAATAGTAAAGTTGACAACATTTTTTAAAGAATTTAGACTCCTAATCATTTTTCTTAAAGAGTGTGCCAAAACCTTAAACTGCAAACAAAATGGGACGGAGGGAGTATTTCAGATACACATTTCCATATTTTCTACAGACTACAACCATAAAATAAAAAGCAAAAATGTAGTTAACTGTCTTACCTAGTTGAAACGTCAAAACATAGGAAGGGTGGGAATAGAGCCAATCAATATGGTGCACGGGAGAAACGTAATGGAGTGGCACATGGAAAATGTTGTAGGATTAGATGAAAGAGAAATGACAATAGATAAACGTGGGCGTAGGTGGAGATTTGTACTATAATACTGGTGGTGTATTAATGCTTGATATATATCAGAATGCACAACTTGTCTGGCTAAATTATTGGGGGTGGAGTGGCTGTTCGATTAAAATCCCATTAAGCACCTACAGGAAATGAATATTGCTTTCGCAAAATGAAGGATGAACCTTTCAACTTCAACCCGTTTGTGGCTAGAGTTCTCCAGTTGGAAAAACTGACAAAGGAACTCTTCCATTTATCTATAGACTATAGTCATTTCTCTTCCAGTATTATAGTACAAATCTGACAAAGCAAAAGTATTCATTTTTATAGTTGGCAAAACTGACAAAGGAACTGTGAAGACTGAAGAGTTTCAACTAATTACATTTCATTATGCAGAATGGAATTAAGTCTTTGTTTGGTAAAAAACACTTCCTCTGTTCTTAATCTCTGATACTTTTGACTTGCTACACTTACACACAAATTAAGGTAGTACTTCCTCTGAATCTATTTATAAGTAAAAAACCACTTTTTAGATTCATTAGGAAACAAATGTATCTAGACTCTAATGTAGTCCAAATAAATTAGTTTTCCAATGAACCTAAAATGTAATAAAGAAACTAACATACAAAATATAAGTTCGCATACGCTTTCAAGCATCGTTTTAAAAAATACTATCCAGTAAATATGTTATAAACTCTTAGTGCCAACACTTATAACTTGTGGGCAAAAAGATGCAAACGTGGACCGTCACTTGAGGACAATTGCCCCACTACTTTATTTACTACTTTTTAAACAATAATTAGATATTTTTTTTATTTGTCCCCACTGCCAATATTATGTCGTCCCTCATAGTCACACTAATCACATTCAAGACTGCCTAAGGCTCTGTTTGACGTGTCTCATTCGTTAGCGGATAGTGGATGAAAGTAGCGGATGAAATCCAATGCAGTAAGAAAGACACGTATTTTGGTAAATACTAGCGCGTTTAGCGTTTTTCTAGGGGTTTACTGCTTTTTTGAACATTAATTACTTCAAGTAGCGTTTCAAAAATGATAGCGGATAGTGAATAAAATCTCCTCACTTTTTTTTTTGGCATTTTTACCCTTGTTGTTTTTCTTAAATTTCTTCTCTATCCTTATTAAATAAATGCAATCATAAATTAAATAAATTTATGTTTTTATGTCATTTTACATTTATCAGCCATTTCAACCGCTAGTTTTACCAAACACATCAATTGCTATCAGCTTAAGCTCATCTGCTATCCGCTATCTGCTATTTGCTATCAGCTCATCCGCTATCCGCTATCCGCTACTTTTTACCAAACAGAGCCTAAATATTTTATAAAATAATATTATATATGTGTTAACACCCAAAAATAAGTGAGTCTAGGTCGAGGGCTAAGAAAGAGAAAATGAAGTTATGGTATGAAGACAAGTCACTCGACAAAGTCAAAAAGGGTATTTGTCAAAAAAGAGTGAAGTCAAAAGGAGGTCCTCGGGGCATACTAAGAGACAACCCCCGAGATAGGGCTACGCCCGAGAGTCAATGAGCCAAGCCTAGGGAAAGTAATTGCCCAAGCCTATAGAGTGTCAAGGCGCCAGGTGGCTCGGGTTGCCTAAGCGTTACCTAAGAAGGGCTTGAGCAAATTGAGCCACCATGCGCCCGGCAAGCAAGGCGGCATTGCTTGGAAGGCAGAACGTGGCGCAAAGATAGAACGTGGGATCGTGGGTAGTTACTTCGCCTCGTTGAGGGCCTATGAAGCGATGAGAGCCGTTGATCTTAGATCAATCCGACGACGGACAAATGTAGGCTAGCATAGTGGTTTCGAGGGTCCGTGTATATATATATAGCAATATAGTAGAATGTAAAGGACACACATCAATCAATCAAACTCTATGTTTATTTCAAATTTATCTTCCTTTATCGCACTTTATCACACTTTATTTATCTTTACTTTATGCATTAGCCGTAGTATAATCCAACACTCACGTCCCATTCTCCCCTTGCCTGACCCTTTCTAGAGGAGTTAGGAAACCCATAGTCGAGGAGCAGAGTTCCCTCCTCGACGCAATTGCTTGAAGAAAGAGGAATCAAAGACTGTCCAAACCTCTGGCCGAAACCACGGCTAGGACCTAAGAGTTTGACGACAACAAAAATAGGCACGCTGGTGGGACAAGAAAAGGTGAGCAAACGCCTCCATTTGATTCGCTTGATCGGATTATAGTTGGTGTATGCACCTACGCTCTGCGAAAACCTAAGTATGGAGCCAACATCGACATCAAAAAAGGTGATCGTTTAAAACGATAAACACTAAGCCGATGCAAGTGTTTCGAAGGCAACTCCCCTTGTGGTGAATGCTGAGTCTAGCGACGGTTCCCCGCAACATTGCGAGGAACCTGTGGTCATGACCACGTCATTTATCCGGCAACAAATCGACATGGGGATACATGATATCATGTATCAATTGTCTCACCAATTGGCTGACATAGTTAAACCAATGGTGCACAATGAAGTTCAACAGGCCAAAGGAGTGGAGCGAAGACATGTTGTGCAAGCCAGTAGCACCGTGAACTTTTGCTTTTCTTCTCCATTTCCTTCTCTGTTTCAAGATCACGGGTTCACCATGATTAATATATATATATAGTATCAGTCGCGAACTAGCTTCCATTTCGTTCACAATTGATTCTTCATATCAATTTAAGGGTTTTTGCTTTCCCAATTTCGCAAATTCCTTTCCTTCATCTCGCACCCAATTGTCCTTCTTCGTTCTTGGATTCTTTCATTCGCTTCTTGGACTCTCAAGATCATATATTGTCATCAGACTAAGTTTTTGTCTAGTTCTTTCAAGAGTGGAGGTTCCTTGGTATGGCATAGTCTGCTTCATGGTAGAGATCAACTGATTCACTCTGGAAGGTGGACAGTTGGGAGGAACGATTCACTCCCCATTGAGAGAGTGATCTGGCTTAACTCAAGGAATAGGGCTAATCCTAATGCAACAAGTTCAATTGTTAATGTGGGGATCTAATGGAAGTGGACCAGCCTAAGTGGAATTTAAATAAACTAAGAAGCAACGTTTCTCCTAACTCAACTATAAAGGCATGCTAATATTTATTGGCCCTATACGAAGGATGGAAGATGCACAAACGATAACTAGATCTAATATTTTCGCAAAGAGGTGAATGTGTGACAATCAACACTGATGCACAACTTGACTCAACGACAGAGAAAGGTATGATAAGTTCGATTTGTAGAAACAGTAAAGGAGGAATTCTTACAGGTGCTACAGATCAAGTGTTTGTGTCTTCTCCAATGGTGGCTAAATGAGTCGGATTTCCTTGAACTCGTTGCGGTTTGCAGAGGAGACAAAGTAAAACACCAGTTGATTAGCATCACTTCAAGCATTTGGGACCTCAAACACACGATCAAGTGGTTTGAAAAATTGCCCATTAATACAAATCATAGCATTCTTGACAATAAAAAAAAAAGGCAGCATGCAATAGGAGAAATTTTTTAGTGCAAGAGGTATATCAACGATATAGTAAAACTGCATTATCCAATGATGAAAGATTGTTGTGTACCATTATATGCACACCCTAATAAGGTTGTGCAACAATCTCCCATGAGTATATCAAAAATTATTTAGAATCACAAACACATGTATTGATACATGATCATTAATATCAAAGTGAAAAAGTGGTGATAGTAGAGTATTGAACACTATTGAGATGGTGAACATATATAACACTGTTTGCTTATAATTGCTACACATTAGAAGGAATGGAATTAAAACGAGGCACAGGGACACAGATCAAAGGATGAGCCCTTGGAATGGACATGGCTGGTTTCTCGTCCATGTTAACTATCCCATTTCCATCTCCATTAACCTTCCATTCAAAACATTGAATCATAGCAGCAAGATTAGTGGGAACAACTTGAAGTGCTAGTGATGCTCCAGGACACATCCTTCTTCCTGTTCCAAACGGCATGAGTTGGAAACTCTGTCCCCTCACGTCTAATTGGTTCTCTTCACTCATAAACCTCTCTGGTCTGAACTCAAGTGGGTTTTCCCACACATTAGGGTCTCTTCCCATTGACCATAAATTAACCAATAACAAGGACTTTGCTGGAATCTCATAACCATAAACATTACAACGTTCAGATGATTCTCTCGCTACCATTGGCACTGTTGGATGAATCCTTAATGATTCTTTAACAATAGCTCGCAAGTAAGGCAAGTTGGGAAGATCTGACTCTTCTATTAATCTACACTTTCCTGTTAATGAATCAATCTCTTGTCTTGCTTTCTCCATCACACGTGGATGATTGATTAACTCAGCTAGAGCCCATTCTGTGGTTATAGCAGATGTGTCCGTTCCGGCTATAAATATTTCCTGCATGCCATCTTTTAAAATTAGAATCCATATAGCTTACTTGTATATCAAATTACTCAAAAAATAACCAACAACTTCTTTCATGGTCGGTCTTACAAAAATGCTTTGTCTATTTTATAATTATAACTTTTTTCCATTGAGTTAACTTGAGTATTTATATTTTATTAAGTTTATTATTTAATGTTAATTATGAGAAATTAAATTTTACATATTATTATGTATTCTCTCTTCATTAATTCAGAGATTATTCCGTAAATTAAAAAAAGAACAATAACCAATGAAACATACGAGTGTCACAAACATATGTAACCGAAAAAATCAAATGATTCCTAAATCTCTAATCAATGACCAATGTCCTTTTTTTTTACAGGAACGACCAATGTCTTTGATAATTTGAATTATTAATTGAATCCCACTTTAAATTGAATCTCACTTTATTTCTCTCTCTTCTTATTTTGAATTTGCTCTCTCGATCTCTCTTTCACACTTTAAACTTATCTACTAATCCTCTGTTCCTTTTCTTTTGATGTTTTAGCATATAGTACAAGAAATAATAAAACAATAAGTAAATAAAATATAGACTAAAATACCCTTATTTATTATCTTGTTGTTGACAATTTTACTATATATGGTAAATACATACTCAACAATTAATGTAACTATAATGATATGCAAATGGAAGAGGATTAGGAGAGTATATTTATCATCTTGTTCTAGGATAGTTTTATTCCTCTTGGAAGCTCAACGTATATAAATATTTAAGAGAGATAATCAGTTTTGATATATGTGCTTATTAAAAACTTAATTGTAATTGTTTATTGATTTATTAAGGGTTTGTTGGAAAAAATAGTTAAAATAGCATTGAAGTTGCAAAACATCAAATAATTTGGAACAAATTTTAGAGGCTAAAACATTAAAAGAAAATGAACAGAGGGAGTACATATTATTACAAGTAATAGATTATGAAAATTGTTTTTTTAGAAATTTCATATTTGTGACACCTATTATATTTTGGGTCAAAAAGTATCATTTGAAAATTCTTCTACTTTTATCTCAGAGTTTAAACTTTTCTCTCTCCCTCATCTTTCACACATTTTCTTCATTCTCTCTCTCTCCCTCTCTCCCCCTCTCCCCCCATATTCTTCATCCTCTTATCTTCAACTCAAAATATTTAATTTCATTTCTCTATTTGTTTTATATGGTATATCCAACTTTTTTCTCCTCCTCCTCTCCTCTCCTCTCCCTCTTCTCATTAATAGTCTTGTTGAGGAAACATTACATCTTGTCGGTATAATTGTTTTTAAATTTTATCTATTATAAATAATTATTTTGCTTTTGATTACATTACACGTGTTCTAAATAATTATATAATAGTTGACCAAAAAAAATTATATAATTATTATTTATATTTTGCCCTTATAATAACTTTTTTTATAAATAAATATTTAGATTTTGAGTCGCAGTGGGAAAACATTACACAGTGCGGTATAATTATTTTTAATAATTTTTTTAATATTATCTTTATTTTTTATAATTGAATATTTTACTTTTGAGTTTATTTGCTTAACCATATAACTTTGTTTTTTTATTTTATAAATGAGCATTTAGCTTTATAGTCCCCGGGAAAATATTATATGGTATTATTAATTTTTTTTATTAATATTTTACTTTATAAAATAATCATTTTAATAACTGAATAATTTACTTTTGAGTCTATTTGAGTAACCATATATAGTATGTTGTTAGTATAATTATATTATACTTTTGTCTTCTTAAATATATTTATTTTTTTATAAATGATTATTTTCTTTATTTTCAATAGGAAAATATTATCTATTGCTGGTGTAATTAATTTTTTATCTTTAAAAATGCGTGTTTTTAAGTTCCGACAAGTAAACATTCTTATAGACAAAACAATTATTTTTTTACCTCAAAACATGTATGTTTTGCTTTTTAGTTTGAGCGGGGAAACATCATCTTGTGTGTGTGGAAATATTACAGATTGTGTAAATGATTACATTTTATGTTTTGTCTTTATGTATCTAAATTTTTCATGAATCGACATATATATTTTGATTCCCTATAGAATACATTATATATTATCGGTATAATTATCTTTTTATATTTTGTCTTCATAATTTTTTGATTTTATAAATTAAATTTTACTTTTGATCCTAATTGATAAACCATTGTATGTTGTTGGTATAATTATATTTTTATATTTTTTCTTTATACATATATTTATTATTTGTAAATGATTATTCTGCTTTTAAGTTCCAACGAGAAAATATTAAGTATTTTCGTCATAACTATTTTTTTTTGTATTTACTCTTCACCAATACTTATTTTGTTTTTTTATTTCTGACAAAAAAACATTTTTTGTTGTTAAAATAATTATTTCTTTGGCTTTAAATATGTGTATTTTGCATTTTGATTCTAACGAGGAAACATTACATGTTTTAGTATAATTTCATTACTTTTAATTCTCGACGGAAAACGTTACACGTTGTCGGAATAATTATCTATATATTTTCATTATTGTTTATAAATGAATATTAAGATTTTAAGTCCTAACAAGAAAACATTATGAGTTTTCAATTCAATTCATTATTTTTATGCTCACAGAAAAATATTAAATGTAATCGGTATAATTATTTTTTAGATTTTACCTTTATCAATTTCTTTATTTTTATAAATGATTATTTTGGTTTTAAGTCGTGATTGAAAAATATTACTTATTTTAAACACAATTATTTTATATATTGTCTTTATAATTGTCTTTACCTTTTGCTTTTGAGACTCAAGGGGAAAAACTACATGTAATTGGTGTATTTTTATTTATTTCACACATGTTAATATTTTTACTTTTGTTAAGTGAATATACTTCAAGTTCTTCATAAAGAAATATCTAATAATAATATAAAACTAATTCATAAAACATAAAAGTTACTTTTACGATTTAAATTCAATTCCACATTCATTAATAACAAACAACATGGTACAAGTCCGGCATATGCACGGAGATACGATAAGTTTGATTTATAATGTGAAGTGAGCTTTTGATTGTAAATAAAAGAATTTACAAATTCAAATTGAGAATTTGAATTCATAAATATTTAAACTTGCATAAAAGGGTATTTTTAAAAGCTAGTAATTCAAGGGTAAAAACTTAGTTAACTTAAAGTTATAAAGATCTAAAAAGTAATACATCAAAAAATTAATTTGTATAATGTAAGAGTTTTCATTATAAATAGATAGTGTCAATATAACATTATATATTTGGCCTATAGAAAATTGATGAAAAGATTTTATAATTTATTAGATATATAATATCCAATTGAAAAAATTTATTATAATGTAATTATCGAAGAAACTATTGTGGTGCTCAGTGTTTACACTACAAGAAAAATGGGATTTTTTGGCGGATTTTTCCGCCAAAAACACTAAAATTCCGCCCATAAATACGGTGTTTTATGCGTGATTTTTCACCCGAAAAGACTGGTGGCAACGTATTTCCGGCGGAATTTCCGCCGGTACTTTCCGGCGGATTTTAAGTCATTTCCGGCGGATTTTTGCGGGGGAATTTGCGGCGGATTTCTCCCGGTACTTTCCGGCGGAAATTTGGACTTTTTGGGGGATTTTTCCGCCAAAAAGTTTTTTTTTTTTTAAAAATCCGCCGCAAATACCTTATTTTCCGCCAATTTTTTTTTTTTAACAAATCCGCCGCAAAATACAGGCAAATCCGCCAAAAAATACATATTTTTTTAAAAAAAAAAATTTAAAAACATTTTAAAAAAGCTGAAAAAACGTTTTTTAAAATTAAATAAATTTTTAAAAAAATATATAAATAACATATTTAAATTAAAAAACTAATAACCAAATAAAATGTTTTTTAAAAATAAATAAATTTAAATTAAAAATATAAATAGCATATTTAAATTAAAAATATAAATAGCATATTTAAATTAAAAAACTCAAATACCAAATAATAAACATCCATAATCAACAATAAAAAAAATATTCATAATCAACCAAATAATAAACAAATAGTTTAAACTAATAGTTTATAACAAAGCATAAGCTAAAATAAAGTATAAACTAAAACAAACCTTTAAAAGTTTGAGAGAGGAGAAGAAAAAACTGAATTTGATAGAAGATTGAGTGAAGAAATGTTAAAGTTTAAGAGAGTGGAGAATTTGAGAATTTGATAGAAGTTTGAGAGAGGAGAAGGATTTTGAGTGAAAGAATTTTAGAGAAGTTATAAAAGTGTTAGAGAGAATAAGTGAATGAATGAATGGAAGAAATGAGATATATGAAGAGAGGAGAAGAGGTAAAAGTGCCGTTATCATCAGTGTGTTATTATCGGCGGATTGGGAGACGTTTTCGGCGGATTGGGAATGCCTTGAAGGCCGCGAGACGTTTCGGCGGATTGGGGGTCTGTTTCGGCGGATTTTTGGGCAGTTGGACCTCCTCGTTGACCGCGCTGCAGTTTCGGCGGATTGGGGGGCTGTTTGCGGCGGAAATTTGAATTTCAAATTTCCCCTGATTATTTAGCTGTCATTTTCGGCGGATTAGGGGATATTTTCGGCGGATCCAGTTTTTTTTATCCGACCCTTTTTTCCACCACTTTATAATCCCCACAAATACCATAATTCCGCCAAAAACGCCAAATATCCCCAAAAAGTTTCGGTGGATTAAATCCCACAAATGTCAAAAATCATGGAAAGTTTACGGGGATTAAAATCCGCCAGAAAGTTTTGCCTTCAATTTTAAGTTTTTCTTGTAGTGTTAGGTGGCTAGGTGTGGTGCTGGTGCTCCCACCTGATCTCCTCACCCTCACCATGTTTAAAATTGGAAATCTCTTTCAAATTGGTCCACCATGTTTTCATTTATGTTTCAAATTGGTTATCTATGTATATATTGATTATAAGGGCCAACTTAAAGAGAAACAAAAACATGGGTTTCTTTTTTTACCCCCACCCTTTACCCTGCTACCCCCACATACCACTAAAAACCCCAAAATACCCTTAAAGACGTATTTTTTTAAAATCAAAATTCCAATCGTATATACATACTTTTAAGGTATATACGATGGCTTTTTGATGTCCAATCGTATATACATACTCAAAACGTATATACAATGGCTTTTTTGATGTCCAATCGTATATACATCCTCAAAATGTACATATGATGGCTTTT
The DNA here is from genome assembly GCA_020916435.1 of Oxytropis ochrocephala. Taxonomy (NCBI): domain Eukaryota; kingdom Viridiplantae; phylum Streptophyta; class Magnoliopsida; order Fabales; family Fabaceae; genus Oxytropis; species Oxytropis ochrocephala. The sequence continues at coordinate 39,143,160 of CM037090.1, forward strand.
TTATTTTTTTAATGATTTGTTTTAATTTTTTTTTTAAAAATGTTATAAAAAGGCTACTAAAAATTCGTTAAAGAGTCAAAACTAATCAAACAATTATAAAAACACCACTAAAATCTAACAAAACCAAAATAAGGCTATGCAAAAATTTTTAGATTTTTTGGAGACTATGAAAAATTAAAAATATTAATAAAAAATAGTAAACGATGAAATTTGGGATTTTGAGCCCGTAGTCCTGTAAGAAGTTTCTTCTACGGGAGTCATGCTCGTTGATTTTTTTGGATTTAATGGATGTGGTTTCATTACGATCGAAGTAGGTTGCCCGAAAACTGATTTTTTAGCCTAAATTATTCGTTCGACGTATAACATCGTTACATGTTAACGAACTACACACTAAACCTATTTTCAGGCCTAAATTATTCATATCTAATTCATCTTTATTAAAAATATATAATTTAATTTTTTAAATAATTTAATTAATTTTTATTTGACAAAAAAATACAGGGATCGTATATACACCCCCCAAATCGTATATACACCATCGTATATACCATTTCGGGGTGTATATACGACCATTGTATTATTTTTTTGGAGCTACTGAGAATATTTTTTATGTTTTTAAATTTTGTTAAGGGTATAAGGTGGAGGTAAAAAAAACACCCTAAAAACATACACAACATATATAATGAAACCTTACCAAGATGAAAGCCTTGATATTCACTCTGGTTAATTTTATCTCATTGTTCTCATCTTCGTGTATTTCCAACAAGATATCAAGTAGATCCCTACGTTCAGCACCACCTTCACCCATTTCTTTCCTTCTCTTCCTTTCCTCTTCATGCTCTTCTATCACCCTCTCCATCATCCTGTCAAACCTATTCATAATTTCTTTAAGCCTTTTTTCATTCCATGCAAATCCAAATTCTTACAAAACCAAATAAATTCTGACACTGTAAACTTCCCAGTAAACACTGCAATTTCTGCCACCATCTTCCTAATCTCTTCCAAATCATTATTACTTTCAATGCACGTTATGCTCATGGTCATCCTTGTTATAATACTATTGGTGAGAGTAAAGAGCTCTGCACCAACATCAATGGCCTCGCCAGCTTCCCCTTTCTTCTGCAAAAGATTTAGAAATCTCACAGTCTCTTGTTGCCTCAAGGGAAGTAGCTGATTGAGGGTACTTCCACCAAGAAGCTGAGACATGCAAAGTTTTTTCATGAACTTCCAAAATTCTCCATAAGGTGCAAACACGAAGCCCTTTGATTCATAGGACATGATGTGAATTACAGCACTTATAAAACGGTTTGAAAAGGAAATTTCATTGGTTTTGAGGAATTCCTTGACCATTTCAGGAGAGGAAACTACTATACAAGGTAAAGAGCCTAAGTAAAGTTGCATGATGGGTCCATATTGAGTTGAGAGTTTGTGAAAACTTTGGTGAGGTAATTTAGAAAGAAGGTGAAGGTGTCCAATGATAGGTAAAGCTAGAGGGCTTGGTGGAGAAAGATTATTGTTCTTCTTTCAAGTTAGTGTGGCTCTTAAGACAGTATAGGAGAGTAGGCAAAGGAAGAAAACTCGGATATAGTCTTGAAATTCATCCATATTTGAAAATTTTGGAAGATATTGTAAAATGTGATGGAATGATTGTGGCTAGCTAGCTACTACTTATAAAGTGACTTGTGTGTGTTAAGGCTTGTATCCTCTAAGGTTGAGTTTCAAGGCATAGGTAGATGGACATCTACTTGAGGGGAGTCACTTGTGCGTACCCCTAAAAGATAAAAAGTTGCACTTATTTCTTTATTAATAATTAATTTTGACCCCTCTCAATTTAGAAGTTTGCACTGAGACCCCTAAATTTATTTTACTGTGACATTGTTGTACTTTATGACTCAGTTTATATCGATGAACAATTCTCTAGCAACTTATACCGAAAGATATGTACTTTATATAGTCACTTTTATAAGCAAAAAACAACTTCAGTTCTTTTATCTCAAAAAAACTTCATTTCTGGTTTCTATTACAAGTAAAAGTTAACTACTTTTGCTATATTTAATTAATGTTATTATAATTTTTTGGTTGCCATGTTAATTGGGGCACAGTATCTCCCAGCTTTGCAGATGACTAATTTACGTTCGGAAAACTGGCTGGCCACATGTAATCGGCTTTGCTGGTCGTGTGGTTCTACCCTTTCAATAGAATTTTTGCCAAGACTCGAATTTGAGACCTTGAGATGAGATCAGTTACTGCTCGGACCATTATTCTAAATAAACAACAATATTTTTTCCATTAAATTAAATTGTATGAAGGTTAATTTGATTTGACTTTTACATGAAATCTAAACATTAATTGCACTTAACTGAATATTTATTCATCACTTTTAAAGTAGTTATTTTTACTTATAATAGAGACCAAAAAGAATATTCAATAACATCGAGAGTGAACTCATTATTTAATTATTTCTTAACGTGAAATCATATAAATGATAATTACTAGGTGCTTAATTTATTTAATAGAGTATATTAAAGATTTAGTTTTATGACATTTTTAGTGATGCATGTATTTAAAAATTTTACACCCGTCGACCCAGGGTTCTAAATCCGCCAGAGTGTTCCATTTTTAATCTTCACATTTAAAAATCTCTTTGGCATATCTTTTTCCTATATTTTAATGCCTTTCTCTAGTTTACAATAGAGAAATTTCTCTACTCTACGTAGAAGATAAAGGAAATGTATGAGCAAAGATATAAAGATTATGAACAAGCCCGTATCTTTTTAAAAATAAATTTTTTTTTAAAAAGGTGGTTTTCCGGATTTACCTCATAGGTAGGTAAATCTGGTATGAGCAGCTATACCGTGACCACCCAGAGTATGAACACTGGATGCGCCACTGGATGTAGAGAGTAGTTGCATTGGTCCGGGATGCGTGACGTGTCGACCGTTCACCTGATACTTTACATCGTTATTTTGAGGCCGTTTTAGACATTTTGGCCCCGTAGTTGTATTTTACTTATTTGTATTTGTACTCGTATTTCGTATTCGTTTTTTATATATTTTGATGTATTTTAGATCGTAAAGCGTTCGTATCGTATTTTAAAAATAAAACGCGCCTAAATCACAATTTAATACATAATTTTTTTAAAAAAAATTAAAACAAAAATTAGGATTTACCTCATACGCAGTTTACCTGAATATGAGGTAAATCCGGAAATCTAAAACTTAAAATCAAAACCCCCATTTTATAAACTGGATTTACCATAAATTGAGTTAAATCTGAGAATCTTCATTTTTTTTTTAAAAAAAAATTCAGGGTTTTATGCGGGTCTGGGAGAGAAGGAGAGGGGTGAAAAAAAAACCAAAATGCTTGGCATATAATTTTCCACTTGGAGATATTAGAATGTACAACTTGTGTGGCTATATTAAGTGGCGGTTGCATGAAAATCCCATAATATTGCTTTCGCAAAATGAAGGAGGAACCTTTCAACCCGTTTATGGTTGGAGTACTCCAGCTCTATACCCACGTGTAAAATTAGTTATCAATGACGCACTTGCTTCTTAATACCTTTTTTAAGCAAAAAAGTACTATTCATTTGTATACCGGTAGAAACTTACAAAACAATTTTGAAATCAGCAACCCAACCTGTCATTTTTTGGAGGGCTAGCGGGTCGGCCTGACAGACCAAACTCGTTTTGCAATCCCTAATCGATAGGATGGGAGCTAGAGATATAAATATAAGCTAATATATGTTGCACCCCGAAAAATCCGGTTTGGGTTTCTCAATGTACAACGTCAAAAAAATTTTTGAAGCCGCCACCAATATTTTAATTTTAAGACCAAAACATTGAAAAAATGTCTTTTGAACAAGGCGGATGGTCTTTGGAAAAACTAGAGATATGGGTTCGGGGGTCGATTACGTGTGAGGAATGTATTAGCACCGCACACGTCCTTTCTACCGAAAGGAAACCTTTAACTAAGTGTGTGGTTTTACGTTTGATTTGAAAAATACCTAGATTTGCCTATTTATTTCTTGTTCGAAGATGAATGGGAAAACTTAATGAAAATTTCTATTTTTTGCGCTTGACGAGAGATGACCTCTCGCTCCTACGTATCTCCGGGTGCGATGGAGAATTCAAAGCTACGTAGTTATTGGTTGTCATGAAAAGGTTTTTGTTTTTTATCTTTTTTAGTGAGTTCTCGAAATATGACGAGTATTCAAATAATGATTAAACTAACGAGAGGTTATGAGTAATCACCGCTAAGTACTCTTGAAAAATGGGAGTCACCGCGACTAGTCGAGATTTAACAAAAGTTACGATTGATCGTTAGTAGCGACTGCGTTTTTATTTGATCTTTTTGAAAATGATTTTCGAAAGAGATTAATTGGCACAAATGATCAAACTAACCAAAGTTATGGGTGACCATCGCTATTGATAAACTCCTATTTAGTGCATTTTTTAGATATATTTTTGGGCTATTTGTTAGAAGAATTATTATCATTAAAACAAATAAATGACTTACTTTACTCTTTATTTTGTAGCAATGAATAAAAGATAAAAAAAGAGTGAAAGTTCAAATAAAGCCAAAATAAGAATAATATTTATATATAATAATAAGATGTGTGGGTTGAATGATTAAAGAGCATGGAGTTTAAATAGCAATGCCCAAGGCCCACAATGGAGAAAGAAGAAAGAGTCCAATCCATAACTTGAATGGATACCTAGAATGGAATGAATTATAAAAGGGATGCTTGCAGCATACAGGAGGAGGGAGCCGCACAGTAACGGAGAGCACACGCACAGTGACGGAGAGATTGAAAGTTTTAGGTACCCGTTCTTGACACTGTGAGAGAGCTTTAGAGCAGAATTCAGAGACTGAATACAGGATCAGAATTTACTCAATCTCCGGGTTATTTTTATTCTGTAATTCATGACTTTTAATTTTATTCCATTGTTCTTGAACACTATGGATAGCTAAATCCTTTTCTGGGGTCTTAGGTGAATCTTGCTTGATTAGAGACATTTTTATGTTTTAATTTATACTTTGAATTCCCAATTTTTATTTCAATTAATATTATCCTATTGCTTTATCACATAATTAGGATTGACAACCCTTTGCATGTTTATAATCAATTAGTTGATTAGCGACCGTACTACAACTAGTTGGTGGACCTATAGGATAATTGAGACTATAATTAATGAATGACCAAACTTTAATTTAGTCTTCCAATCATTCAACCTTTTTGTACTTTATGCTTTCCTTAGATTTACTCGTGTTTCGTATGCATTTGCATTTTAACTTGTACATTTTGGAAAACATGACTCATTTAGAGCGATATTTATAAAAGTGTTAGTTAAACTTCCCGTATGTATTATTCTCTATATCATCACACTTCAAAAATGTTGCATTACTCTGGGTGTGTTTGCGAAAATAAGTTTTAAAAAGAAAAAAGGACTCATGTTTTTCAGCAAGCCAAGAAAAGTATTTCTCAAATCATTATTCGTTTAGAAAATTAGGGTCTTAAGTAACACTCGGGAAAATAGGGTGTTACATTCATTTAATCTAACCCTAGGGGAATGATCATACTTCATGAATAAAATATTCGACCCAAATAATGTGTGTTGCGTCGAATCGACCGACTTAAGAGTGAAGGACTCAATATATGACCGAAAAATATATTCAAGCCAACAGTCAGGAGTTAAGCATATGATCAACCAAATGATGCGGGCTATGCTTGAAGGATTATATATTGTGTCGCGCCAACTAATCTAGTTTACGGGCTCCGTGCTTGAAGGACTCAAGCGACGTGGAGGTTGTTTGGCAAGTTGAAGAAATTAAGCAACCTAGAAAGAATCAGATGAATGCCTCGTGCATGTTTTAAGTACTCAGAGGACTATGTACTAAACCAGACCAGAAAGCCCAACCTAATTGGGCCCAACAATAAGTCTTACCAAGCTTCAATTCTTTTGTCTCAAAAAAACTTCAATTGGGTTCTAGTATAAAAAAAAAGTTAACTACTTTCATTACATTTAATATTATTGTTCTTTTTTGGTTACTATGTTATTGATGTGCAGTATCCACCAGCTTTGCAGGTGTCTAATCTAAGTTTGAAAACTTGACTGGTCACATTTCCAAGACTTTGCCGGTCGTGTGAGTGTCCCATCTTTCTTGGACCATTATAAATAAACAACAATATTTTTCTATTAAATTAAGGCTTAAATATTGTTTTTGGTCCTATAATTACAAATAATATCCATTTTAGTTCTGTATTTTTTTTTAAAATGGTCCTCGCAAAATGTTTTTTATCCGTTTTGGTCCCTAAATTGATTTTTACACTAATTTAGCATATTTTAGCAGATGTGGCAATGATTAGGTGGATTTTTTCGCACAAAGATGTCAAATCACTTAAATGATATATGTATTTACTATTATGCTCTTACCCCAACCTCAAATTGGGGCTAAATAAATCAGTATAAATATCTACCACGTTCATCTCACTCAATTTATATATATTACAATATTTCAATCTGTATAAATATCATCTGAGCAATAAATAAATCAATAAAAGGAAAAACACAAAACAAAATCCTCACAGAGACTAAAATGGATTTACGCTGTAATTGAAGGGACCAAAACGATATTTAAGCCTTAAATTAAATATCATAAAGGTCAATTGCAAATTTGATTTGACTTTTACATGAAATCTAACTAGTTAATTGTACTTAACTGAATATTTCTTAATCACAGCCAATGAAGGTTGACTCAGTTGGTAAGGAGTTGACTCATGCCCCACAAGGTCGTGAGTTCAACTCCTGCTGCCGATGTGAGGACCTCTTTGGTGGGTGATCTGTAAGTACCTCTGTAAGCGTTCAAAGAGCCTTGAGGTCTGCCCTAACCTTGGTGAGCTCCCAGAGCCCAACTCACCTAAATTTTATATTTAAAAAAAAAGAAATTGGAAAGAGTATTCGACGACATTGAGAGTGAACTCATTAATCAATAATTTCTTAACATGAAATCATGTAGATGATAATTACTAGGTGCGTAATTTATTTAATTGAATATATTAATAATCTAATTTTTTGACATTTTAGGGTTACATGTGTTTTAATTTTTTTTTACTCCTAACCTCTTTATTATTTTTTTTATATATTTTAATGTCTTTGTCTATTTTATAATAGAGGATTAAGATTTAGCTGGACACAAAATTAGTCAGAGAGAATCTAAATGTGGGTTTGTTAGGAAGTTTCTCTATACTCTATGAAGAATATACTTAAAGTGTATGAGCAGAGAATATATGAAGAATATTAAGGCTCTGTATAGTAACAAATTTGATTAAAATTAAAAGTAAACAAGGACGGATATTACGCACTAAAAAGTCCGATAAGAAAATAACCCTATTTTTAAAAATTGCTTGCGGTTATCCATGGCGGATGAATGGATAATGGAACCTCTAATAGCGGATGAGTTAGCGGATATGAGTTAGCAGATAGTGGATAGCGGATGAGTTAGCTGATAACAAATGGTGTGTTTGATAAAACTAGTGGTTAAAGTAGCTTATAAATTTAAAATGAGATAAAAAGGATATTAACTAATGATTAAATTATTTAATGATGAGAAAATATTTGATGAGGAAAGAAAAATAATTAAGAAAACTAAAGAGGGTAAAAATGTCAACAAAATAAAGTGAGATGTTATCTGCTAGCGTTTGAAAATAGCGTATGAAAAAACGCTAAACACTTCTTGAAAAATGCTAAATGCTGGTGCTTACCAAACATGTGTACTCTTCACCTGTTAGTTTCATCTGCTAGAGAATGATTCGCGCCAAACAGAATCTGAATTATTTTTTCATTGGTCGGTTAACTTTGACAAATGTGTCCAACCGACTATATAGTTACAAATCAGATAAAATGCATAAAGGCTAAAAATATCCCATCTAAACAACAATTAAAACTAGTAGGATACTCGTGCATACGCACGGGTGTTGTCGTGTTCTTTTTATTAATGAACTTAGATAGAATTTAAATAGTCTGAACATTATTCCGTCAAAATAAAGACAAATTTAAGGAGATAAAAAAGGAGTCTCAAATAAAAAATAGATAAATATTAAAATCTAAAAATGTAAAGGTATCATTTAAAAATAATCAGTGCATTTATCCAGTGTTTTTTTTGATATATCAGTGTTGCTATCCCGTCTTTTTTATATATCAGTGCATCATTGAAGTTATCCCGTATTTTTTATATATCAGTGCAGCTATCCCGTGTTTTTAATATATCAGTGCAGTTATCTCATAGTTTCAAATGATTATTTTAGTTGATTAGTATTTTATAATAGATAGTAGACTATGAATAACAAATATTTATCCCGTGTTTTTTTATATATCTATGACAATTATTTGTCCTTTTTTAGGTATTAGTGACAAATATTTGTCACGTGTGTTTTAAATATTAATCAGTAGTTTAAATAGTCATTAAGTCTTCTTGTTTTTTTAGATAGTAGGTTTATAGTATTCTTCAAACCTTATAATTATCAAAGGCAAATATTAATGTTGTGTTTTTATATATCAGTGCAACTATCCCGTATTTTTTCATATATCAATGCAGTTATCTCGTAGTTTCATTTGATTACATTAGTACCTTTAGCCTTGTATTAAATAGTATATGTGGAAGTTAAATGTGAGGGCTAATTTTGGAAGTTCAATGGTGATGTTTTTGTATATATAGATATTAGAGTAGATAGATTAGATAATAATAATAATAATAATAATAGATTTATGAGGGAGTTTAAATTTGAATTAAAGGTGGAGGGAAAGAGAAAGAGAAAATGAGTTGGGAAAAGTGAAATTGGGAAAAGTGAAAAGTTGGAAAGAGTGAAAAGTTTGATTCATAAAATGACATTAGTACGATTTGGCCTTGTATTAGATAGTATATGTGGCACTTAAATGTTAGGGCTAATTTAGAAAGTTCAATGGTGATGTTTTTGTATATATAGATATTAGATTAGATTAGATAGATAGATATTAAATGATAATAATAATAATAATAATAATAATAATAATAATAATAATAATAATAATAATAATAGATTTACTGAGGAGTCTAAAGGAGTTGGGAAAAGTGAAATTGGGAAAAGTGAAAAGTTGGAAAGAGTGAAAAGTTTGATTCATAAAATGACATTAGTACCTTTTGGCCTTGTATTAGATAGTATATGTGGCACTTAAATGTGAGGGCTAATTTCGAAAGTTCAATGGTGATGTTTTTGTATATATAGATAGATATTAGATTAGATTAGATAGATTAGATGATGATGATGATGATAATAATAATAATAATAATAATAATAATAATAATAATAATAATAATAATAATAGATTTATGAGAGAGTTTGATTTTGAATAAAATGTGGAGGGAAAGAGAAAGAGAAAATGAGTTGGGAAAAGTGAAAAGTTGGAAATAGTGAAAAGTTTGATTCATAAAATGACATTAGTACCATTTGGCCTTGTATTAGATAGTATTTTTTATTTTTTTTAGATAAGCACTTTCATTGATAGAGAGCACAAGTAGTGCCCAATAATACAATGGGGAAGGGGGAGGGCCTCCTCAAAACCTCCCGAAGCCAAAACCCATTGGGAAAAAGTCTCCAGGAGGAAAAAGAGTACCCCGCACAAAAAATTGCACAACAGTGGGAAAAACATCCTAGCCCACTGCTTCTCCCCCTACTAAACATTCTTGACTTAAGTAAAATACAATCTAAAAACTGTTTACAATAAAGAATAACAGCCCAGCGGATTATTGTACCAATCTGACCAAAGCGCCAAGCACTTCCTCCCCTTCCTAGCTTTAAACCAACTCCACGCCGAATCCTTTATACCCGAGACCAAATTAGGAACCGAAGCCACCTCCCCTTTGAAGACAATTTTATTCCTCATAATCCAAATATTCCACACAACCGATAACCATATAAGTTGCCTAACCCTTTTGAGCTTCCTCCCCTTCATTAATTTTCCAAACTCCAAGAAGTGATGCACCACTTCCGCAGAGTCCGTAATTCTTATCCCAATCCACAAACCCACCTGCTGCCAGACTGATTTAATTACTCTACACCCCAAAAACAAATGTCCCGAAGACTCATCCTCCTCAAAACAAAACACACAGCACTTATCCAAGTTGGAATGTAAAATACCTCTATCATACAAACTTTCCCGTGTAGCCAGTCTATTTAACAATAATCTCCACCCAAAAATTAACACTTTTGAAGGCACATCATTTTTCCATAGTTGTTTCCAATGTTTCCTTTCACCCAACTCACCCGCATCACCCACTACCGGAATAACCAATCCCACCGACCCGCCCACAACCCTGCTGACCGAAGCACCCCCAACTCCTCTGCATCAGAAAAACCACCACCGCCGCGAATTTTACTTCTTTCATCACACGATCTCAAAATCTGCAAATTTACGGCGGCAATGAGAACCGAATTCTGCACTCTGTCTGTCCAAAAACTCCTCTTCTGCGTGTTCATCACCGACCCCTACCCTCTCCTCAACGCCCTAGCCGAGCGCAGCATCATCAGAGGCAAGGTGGCTGCTGCTTGTTGCTGCAACACCCCCACGCCTGCTGTCCCTCCTGTCCAAAATCACTGCAGCAGAATTTTCAATTAATTCACACAGTTTTAAATAACATCTTTTCACCGAGAATCCGTTTACTGTATCTATAATGCATATCCATCTATCCGGTGATGGATCATTTAGTTGAGCCGATTGTAACAACTGCATAATATAACTAACATTATGATTATCCTCCTCGCGTAACTCCTCCAACCAACTAAGATTCCATCTCCACACATTGTCCATCCAAGAACCCATTTCCTCCACCACATTGTTCTTATTATTACATCTCTCATATATATTAGGAAAAAGTTCCGCAAAGCTATTTCTCCCTAACCATTTATCCCTCCAAAACTTCAACAAATTACCTCTCCCCAATTTAATTCTTACTATTTCCCCAAACCAACCTTCCTTCAACTTTGTTGCATCACCCAATTGACATAAATCACGCCACCAAATTGATTTTTTCCCCCAACCTCTTCTATTCTCCTCCTCGTTTGGCCATCTCCCTTCCAACCCGTATCTAGACTCCAACACTTCTTTCCACAACGGATTTCCCTCTTCCGTTAGGATCCTCCACCTCCACTTAGCCAATAGTGCGATGTTGAACACCTCCAAATTTTTCACTCCAAGTCCGCCCTTTTCCTTCGATTTGCAAATAGATTCCCAACTCACCCAAGCCATTTTCCTTATCTCTCCATCACCACCCCATAAGAAATTTCTTTGTATCTTTATAATCTCCTCTATTATTTTTTTGGGCTTTATAAAATGAGAATAGATACAAAGGTAAGGATGCAAGTACCGAGTTAATAAGAGTAACTCGCCCACCTATGGATAATTGTTTACTTTTCCAACTATTTAACCTTGCCTTGATGGTATCCAAAACCGGTTGCCAAGTGCTTGTTAACCTCGGGTTTGACCCTCCCGAACACCAAGAAATTTAAATACTGTCGATCCCCTACTACATGCGAGAAATTGAGATATCCCCTCCATTGTTCTATCCTCCATACTAATTCCAATCACATTACTTTTTGAGAAATTCACTCTCAATCCTGATGCAAGTTCAAAGCTCCTTAAAATAGCCTTTAAACACCACACACTCCTGTCACTTCCATCACAAAAGAAAATAGTGTCATCTGCGAATTGTAAGACTTCCACCGTTAGAGATTCACTCACTTTAAATCCTTTCAAATTATTTGATTCTACCCCTTTCCTCACAAGCCCCGCTAAACCTTCCGCTGCCACAAGGAACAAAAAGGGAGCCAGGGGATCTCCCTGCTTCAACCCCTTCTGCGCAACAAACTCTTGTGAAGGGCTGCCATTAACTAAGACCGAGATAGAATTAGATGAATAACATGTTCGCATCCAAATTTCTCCACTTCGAACCAAAGCCCAACCTGCTTAGCATATTATCCAAGTATGACCAACTTACAGAGTCATAAGCCTTCTCAAAATCAGCCTTCAGGACCACACACTTCTGTTTTCTCCTCTTGGCCATATCCATGACCTCGTTCACAACCACCACACCATCCAATATATTCCTTCCTGCTAAGAATGCACTTTGACACCCCGATATTACCCCTTTAAGGACTTTCTTAAATCTGCCCGCCAACACCTTTGCCAACATTTTATACAAACACCCTATTAGAGATATGGGTCTATACTCTCCCAGCCCATTTGGATTTCTACATTTCGGGATTAGTGCCAGAAACGATGCACAAATTGCCTTAGGTAGCTTTGCTTGCCTGTGAAATTCCTCAAAAAACCTCATTATCTCCGGAGAGATTAGGTCCCAACAATTCTTAATAAAAGTGAAATTGAATCCGTCCGGCCCCGGGCTTTTGTTGCCATCGCACTCCCAAACAACCTCCTTCACCTCTTCCACAGAGAACGGCGTCACTAACAACTCATTATCAGCGTTACTAATTTGGTTGAAATTTACTCCGTCAAGTGTAGGACGGACAAATTCCTCCTCCTTGAATTTCTCTTCAAAGTGGTCCCTAACCGCTCTTTTCACCCCAATTACATCCTCCACCCATTCCTCATTCACCAACACCTTCACCAATTGTGTCCTCCTCCTGTTATTTTTCATGCAGGCATGAAAATACCTACTGTTTGAATCTCCTTGAGACAACCACCTTACCCTGGATTTTTGGGCAAGTAGACTTTCCTTTGCATGAATTTCACCCCAAAATTCATTGTTTAACTTTCTTCTCAACTCATCATCCACATTTCCACCCTCCACCGACAACCTTTCTACTTCATTCAAATCCTTGACAATATTTTCTATGTTTAGATCTTTAATGCCGAAAACCTCTCTATTCCATATCTTTAGCTTCTCTTTCAACAACCTCATTTTTTCCTTTATCACATATGACGCTCTACCTTCTACTTTGAATGATGCCCAGCACTCATGGACAAACTGATTAAACTCCTTATGATCCACCCAGCAATTGTTGAATCTAAATGGCTTTGGTCCCCAATTCAACTCTGAAGCTATTAACCACACTGGACAATGATCCGATATCTCTCTGTTTCCAACCCATTGAGCACTAACCCCCCACCGTGAAATAAGATCATCTGACAAGAGGATTCTGTCCAACCTACTCGCCCTCCCATCGGACCCAAAACACGTGTATTTCTTTCCTAAGACCGGCACATCAATAAGTTCCATATCCTCCATGAAGGCTAGAAATTCACTAGCCTCAGCTTGATTAAAGCTTGTCATGCAACCAACTCTTTCTTGTCTAGAAATCACTGCATTGAAATCACCCGCTATACACCAATCCCCTACCTCAAATTGTTCTTTCAAGCACTTTAAGTTTGTCCACAATCTCCTTTTACTACCATATTGCATGCAGAGTACACATTAATGAAGTAGCATATCGACCTCTCAACTTTTGCGCACATACCAATAAAGTTTTCCACGAGAAAGAACATCACCTCTATTAGGTCCGCCTTCCGGACACAAATCAAACCTCCCGAGAGCCTACGGCATTCTTACTCGGCCAATCAAAATTATCATCCCCACACACCGCCAACCGCCTCTCTAGATAGTCCACTACTTTTTGTTTCTTGAATCATGCATAAATCAATTTTCTCCTCTACAATAATCTTCTTTAGCGCCTCCTCTTGTGAGCCCCCACCCTCTAATATTAAAGGTTGCAATCTTCATTGAGACTTGTTTTTCTTCTCATTCTTTCCTTTGGCAATCTTATCCCTTATTTCCAAAGATTTTATTCTGCCCGAATACACCTCATCATTATTTTTTCCAAGTACCCCAAGATTATTTTTGCAAAGCTCCACATTTTATTTGCCAATGATATTTCATGCTCAGCCAACAACCTTTCATTACAAAACCGGATACCCGAATCACCCACAGACACATCCCCCAGAATTGTCGGACTTCCTTCACAACTTATTGAAATAGACAGACCAGGATTTGGTGGATTGCGTTTTACAAAAAAAGTCTGGGATTCAGATAAGGTACCTTTTGAGCTTCCTTCAGCTAGAAACAAATTCCTAGCTTCTTCATTCACCACCCCAACCAGAATGTTACTACTCCTATTCCCACCTACCTTCAATACGCTTTTTCCTTTTCTTTGCCACCTTTGATGCAAAGTTAACCCCACTCTCTGCACTACTAGCCAAGAGAGATCCACCATCTTCCACCTAAGCTTATTCACATCAGATTGGGCCCCATGAATTTCAACAAATCTCGCATAAGATAGCATTCTCCATATTACCTGCACCCCCTATATTATTAGAGCCTCCATCACCCGAGTTCACCTCTACATTGGTTTTCTTACCCACCTCTTCCCCTCCCCCATTTGGAATATCCCCATCTGTTTTAATACCTTCCTCCCCACCCTACTTCCTTCCTTCTCCCCTACTTCATCTTCCACAACCTTTTCATCATCCGACCCGTCACTATTCTCTACATCATTTTCAAACAGTGGTTCATCATTGTTTTCCTCACTCTCATCATCACTATCTGTCAACATCACTGCATCCCAATCATCTTTTGGAGGAGAAAGACCCTCCCAATGCATCGGGCCACACCACTCCTCCAAAACTTTTACACAGAACATCTCATCATTTATTTTTGCATCCACCTCCATATTGAATACGTCATAACTCCTTGTTCTTATCAATATCCTTGCCACATCCAAGGACTTCATCATTCTAGTGTTCTCATCCACACCCAAAAAAGTTCCAAATTTTCTTGCTAACATCGAAAAGAAATCATTGTTCCAAGCATGGAGAGGAATACCATGACACCTAACCCAAACCACCCTTTCATTATCCACTTCCGATTCACTCCATCTTCTAATGATACTAAAGTGTTCATGCATCCATTCCTTTGCCTCCCTTATAAGATCATCAATTAAACCATCCTCCGATTCCTCTAGTAGTACCAAGTTTGCACCCATTGGAGTTGCCTTCACTGCAAACACTCCTTGCATATTGAACCATTCCTGCACCATATGCGTAGAGCCCGCATTCCACACTTTTGCAACATACATTTTTTTGAACTTATTTAATTCCTCTTCCGAATTATTATACCACACCTCACTTAAATTCTTTTTTCGGTGGTACACGATATTTTGCATTCGTTGTTGCTGCCTCGGCCTCCACCTACTATAATCCACATGACTTCCACCATACCCCCCTCTACCACCTCCGAAACCACCCTGAACTACATCCCCCATACCTCTTCGTTGGAATCTGCCCCTGTCCTGGCCGAACCCATTCCAGCCACTATTATCAAAGTACCCTTTTGCCTTCCCCACCACAGCCCTCTTACCCTTCCATCCATCGTGATTTTCTTCCTTCCTTATATCAGTTTGTCTTTTCGAATTCCCTTCACCGAATCTGCTTGACTGTTCGTGACCCTTCACTACATCATTCTGCTCTCCAACCGAACCCGTAACCTTCCTTTCCTCCTCCTTTTTTCCTATCGCTACCGGCCTCCACGCCTTGCGGCCCACTAAGGGACCGAGCCCAGCCTTCTCCGATGGAACTGCCTTGCTTGTGGTGTTCACAGTTCGAGCGAACCTGGGAATGTTAACGTGAATCTTATCCGCTCCAAATATTATGTTGTCTAATTTCACCGCGAAACTATGAGACTCTTGCACATCAACGAACCGAACAAAGCCAAAACGTTTCCCCCATTTGTTCCTCTTTGGCGGAATAACAACCTCCACCACCTTCCCGTACAGTTTGAATGCCCTGAACATCTCACTTGCACCATGGGTATCTGGAAAATCTGAAAAATAAAATGAAGTTGTGCCTTCCACCTTCCCATTCCAGCAACTTACAACGTCAGTTCTGAAAGTAGTGACTGTTGATTTAAATTCCCAGTCGGCGCGCACTTTTCTCTCTCCTGCCACCCTTCAACTTCCTCTAGCCCTAGCACTCCCTCTCTCTCTATTTTCTCTCTCATCATTTTTTGTATTAGATAGTATATGTGGCACTTAAATGTGAGAGCTAATTTTGAAAGTTTAATGGTGATGTTTTTGTAGATTAGATTAGATAGATAGATATTAGATGATGATAATAATAATAATAATAATAATAATAATAATAATAATAATAATAATAATAATAATAGATTTATGAGGGAGTCTAAAGGAGTTGGGAAATGTGAAATTGGGGAAAGTGAAAAGTTGGAAAGAGTGAAAAGTTTGATTCATGAAATGACATTAGTACTCTTTGGTCTTGTATTAGATAGTATATGTGGCACTGAAATATGAGGGCTAATTTTGAAAGTTGAATGGTGATATTTTTGTATATATAGATATAGATATAAGATTAGATAAAAGGCCAACTTTTATAAATCCTACAACAATTAAATTTCTAAATTAAATTTCTCAAGTTGTACATTCTAATATCTTCAAGTGGAAAATTATATACCATAAAAATGCTTGGGATGTTTATTTTTTTCACCGCACAAGTTGTCACCCATACCCCCCATTATTCACTTTTGGACAAAAACACCCTTTAAATAACCAACAAAAGCCTAAGCTTATCTAACTTCGGTTCACTTTTGATAATTCCGGAAAAACTGACCCCCTCCTCCAAGCATATCCGAATTTATCTTATAAATTCGGTATGATTTTTATGAAAAGGCCTAATTCGTGGGGTTTTCCGGATTTACCTCATAGGTAGGTAAATCCGGTTCACAATTTATGAACCGGATTTACCTCCCTTTGAGGTAAATCCGGGAAACCCCCTTTTTAATTTTTTTTATTAAAAATATACACGTCGGTTACGATTTAAAATATGATACGAACGCGTTACAATATACAAGTAAAGATACGTTTAATTACGATCTAAAATACGTCAAATTGTAACAGGTTTGTAATGCGTTCGTATCGTATCTTTACTAGTATCTTTAGACGTATCTCGACTCGTATATCGTAACGCGTTCGTATCGTATTTTAAATTGTAACAAGCGCGTATCTTTTTAAAAATATTTTTTATTTTAAAAAAGGGGTTTCCCGGATTTACCTCATAGGTAGGTAAACCCGGTATGAGCAGCCATACCGTGACCACCCAGAGTATGAGCACTGGATGCGCCACTGGATGTAGAGAGCAATTGCATTGGTCCGGGATGCGCTACGTGTCGACCGTTCACCTGATACTTCACGTCGTTATTTTGAGGCCGTTTTAGACATTTTGGCCCCGTAGTTGTATTTTACTTATTTGTATTTGTACTCGTATTTCGTATTCGGTTTTTTTATATATTTTGATTTATTTTAGATCGTAAAGCGTTCGTATCGTATTTTAAAAATAAAACGCGCCTAAATCACAATTTAATACATAATTTTTTAAAAAAAAATTAAAAAAAAATTAGGATTTACCTCATACGCAGATTTACACGAATATGCACGTAAATCAGAAATCTAAAACTTAAAATCAAAACCCCATTTTATAAACCTGGATTTACTGTATAAATTGAGGTAAATCTGGGAATCTTCATTTTTTTTTTAAAAAAAAATTCAGGGTTTTATGCGGGTCTGGGAGAGAAGGAGAGGGGTGAAAAAAAACCAAAATGCTTGGCATATAATTTTCCACTTGGAGATATTAGAATGTACAACTTGTGTGGCTATATTAAGTGGCGGTTGCATGAAAATCCCATAATATTGCTTTCGCAAAATGAAGGAGGAACCTTTCAACCCGTTTATGGTTGGAGTACTCCAGCTCTATACCCACGTGTAAAATGAGTTCTCAATGACGCACTTGACTTGTAGCCATCCTAGGCTCTTGAATTTTCTAGAACAATGTCCTGGTTTTATGGGTCAATTGTTGTTAGTTGATAGTAGGGATGGCAAAAGAGGCAAGCCCGCCCCGCCTCGCCTCGCCTTGAACCCGTCAAAAATTGAGCGGGGCAGGCCGACCCGGCATAGGATAGTGGGTTGAGAAGTTGGGTGGTTAGTGCGCTAGTAAAATAAATAATTGAAAGTTTTTTAAAATCTCACTTTTTAGGCATAAAATAGGCGGGTTTACGGGTTGGCCCGCCCAAAATCCCAAAAAACAAGATAAAAATGACGGTTTAGTGGGTCGGCCCGCTACAACCCGCCAAAAAATATTAAAAAGTATTTAGAAATAGTTAAAAACATGGAAAAACATACAAAATAGAAAAAAAAATAAGTTGGCGGGTTGGCCCACCCCGTCTTTAGGCCGGTGAGTGGGCGGGTTAGGCGGGGCGGCCGGGTGAAATCAGCAACCCAACCTGTCATTTTTTGGAGGGCTAGCGGGTCGCCCCGGCAGGCCAAGCCCGTTTTGCAATCCCTAGCTGATAGGATGGGAGCATCTTTCCCCCGTTGTTTTTTCGATCTAGTTTCCTTTTTTAGGGTTTAGTCCCCCGTTAAATACCCAAATAAAACTTTGAAGAGTTTCAACTTCCATTCCATTAAATAGAATATAATTAAGGTTTTGTTTCGTAAAATATAACGTATATTAAATAAGCTAGTGGATATTGAAAAGTAGTCGCAGAGCTTCTTAGAAGCTCATCCAAGCCGCATAAATTTTGAAATAAAAATATAATTTTGTTTATATATTAGAGTTAAATATGTTTTTCGTCGCTATAAAATTTGAGGATTTTGTTTTTAGTTATTATAAAAAATTTCACTCACTTTTAGTCCCCAAATTTCATCCATCAAATGTCTTTAGTCCCTCATGACTATTAATAGCTAACGTTTTTTGAGCATTTTAATAGCACTTCTAAGTGTCTATTATGTTAGTAACTTTGTGGGCTAAATTAACAAACAAAAACACATTTGATGATCAAAATGACTAAAAAAAGACAGATTTGATAACCAAAGTGACTTTAAAAGGGACACTTATAGGTGTATTTTGATACAATATTCAGGACTATATTAACAACCCCTCACACAATTAGGGACCTAAATGAATGTTTACCCATTTTAGTTAGTAGTTGTGGCAACCCCTAAAATTTTAGGCAACCTCCACTGCT
Organism: Oxytropis ochrocephala; assembly: GCA_020916435.1. NCBI lineage: Eukaryota > Viridiplantae > Streptophyta > Magnoliopsida > Fabales > Fabaceae > Oxytropis > Oxytropis ochrocephala. The sequence goes on from CM037090.1 coordinate 39,162,243, forward strand.
GGTCGAGAGGCTAGTATACAACAGATGAGCTGATAGTGAATACTGGATAAGCTAACTAACAAATTGAATTTACAGTGTTTGATAAAATTAGTGGTTGAACTAACTTAAAAATATAAAGTGATAAAAGTGAACGTTTATAACAAATGTTTAAAAAGGATAGAATACTCATTTAATTGTGGATAAATGAAAAATTGAAATGAAATAATAAAGATAGAAATGAGAAGAAGAAAGAAACGTTATAAATATAAGCTCATATATGTTGCACCCCGAAAAATCCGGTTTGGGTTTCTCAATGTACAACGTGAAAAAAAATTGAAGCCGCCACCAATATTTTAATTTTAGACCAAAACATTGAAAAAAGGTCTTTTGAACAAGGCGGATGGTCTTTGGAAAAACTAGAGATATGGGTTCGGGGGTCGATTACGTGTGAGGAAGGTATTAGCACCGCACACGTCCTTTCTACCGAAAGGGAACCTTTAACTAAGTGTGTGGTTTTACGTTTGATTTGAAAAATACCTAGATTTGCCTATTTATTTCTTGTTCGAAGATGAATGGGAAAACTTAATGAAAATTTCTATTTTTTGCGCTTGACGAGAGATGGCCTCTCGCTCCTACGTATCTCCGGGTGCGATGGAGAATTCAAAGCTACGTAGTTCTTGGTTGTCATGAAAAGGTTTTTGTTTTTTATCTTTTTTAGTGAGTTTTCGAAATATGACGAGTCCATGAAGAGATTATGAGTAATCACCGCTAAGTACTCTTGAAAAATGGGAGTCACCGCCACTAGTCAGACGAACAAAGGTTCTGATTGACTGTTAGTAGCGACTCGTTGTTTATTTGATATTTTGAAAATGATTTTCGAAAGATATTAATTGGCACAAATGATCAAACTAACCAAAGTTATGGGTGACCATCGCTTATTGATAAACTCCTATTTAGTGCATTTTTTAGATATATTTTTGGGCTATTTGTTAGAAGAATTATTATCATTAAAACAAATAAACGACTTACTTTACTCTTTATTTTGTAGCAATGAAGAAAAGATAAAAAAGAGTGAAAGTTCAAATAAAGCCAAAACAAGAATAATATTTATATATAATAATAAGATGGGTTTTTTTTTGGTACCCCCACCCCATCCCCTCCCACCCCCACCCACACTGAAAACCCCAAAATGCCCTTCTGAAAACGTATTTTTTTTAAAAAAAATTTGGCCAATCGTATATACACCTGAGGGGGGTATATATACGACCCTATTTTTTGCTCATCGTATATACACCCCCAAGGCGTATATACGATTGGAAAACCCCCACCTTAATCGTATATACACCTGAGGGGGGTATATATACGACCCTATTTTTTTGCTCATCGTATATACACCCCCCAAGGCGTATATACGATTGGAAAACCCCCACCTTAATCGTATATACGCCTTGGGAGGTGTATATACGATGGGCAAAAAATAGGGTCGTATATATACCCCCCCTGTGTATATCGACCCCCATTGTAATTTTTTAAATTGTTTTAAGTCAAATAAAAATTATATAAGTTCTGAAAATAGGTTTTGTGTGTAGTTCGTTAAAACGTGACGATGTTATACGTCGAACGAATAATTTAGGCTAAAAAATCGGTTTTCGGGCAACATACTCCGATCGTAATGAAACCACAGCCATTAGAAGCGAAAAAAATCAAGAATCAAGACTCCCCTAGAAGGGACTTCTTACGGGACTACGGCCTCAAAATCCCAAATTCCATCGTTTACTATTTTTTACGATTTTTTTTAATTTTTCATAGTCTCCAAAAAATCTAAAAAAATTTGCATAGCCTTATTTTGGTTTTGTTAGATTTTTAGTGGTGTTTTTATAATTTTTTCGAGTAGTTTTGACTAGTTAACGAATTTTTAGTAGCCTTTTAGTAATAAAAATTAAAACAAATTATTAAAAAAAATTAAAAACCCATCGTATATACCCCTTTGAGTACGTATATACGATTGGACATAAAATAGCCATCGTATATACATACTCAAGGGGTATATACGATTTACTTATTTTTTTTTAAAAAAATTAAGTTTTTCAAGGGCATTTTGGGGTTTTTGGTATTGGGTGGGGTGGGAGGGGAATGGGTGGGGTGGGGTACCAAAAAAAAAAACCCTAATAAGATGTGTGGGTTGAATGATTAAAGAGCATGGAGTTTAAATAGCAATGCCCAAGGCCCACAATGGAGAAAGAAGAAAGAGTCCAATCCATAACTTGAATGGATACCTAGAATGGAATGAATTATAAAAGGGATGCTTGCAGCATATAGGAGGAGGGCCGCCGCACAAGAACGGAGAGTACACGCACAAAGTGACGGAGAGATTGGAAGTTTTGGGTACCCGTTCTTGACAACGTGAGAGAGAGCTTTGGAGCGAGAATCTGAGATCAATACAGGATCGAAATTTACTCAATCTCCAAGGTTATTTTTATTCGTAATTCATGACTTTTAATTTTATTCCATTGTTCTTGAACACTATGGATAGCTAAATCCTTTTCTGGGGTCTTAGGTGAATCTTGCTTGATTAGAGACCTTTTTATGTTTTAATTTATACTTTGAATTCCCAATTTTTATTTCAATTAATATTATCCTATTGCTTTATCACATAATTAGGATTGACAACCCTTTGCATGTTTATAATCAATTAGTTGATTAGCGACCGTACTACAACTAGTTGGCGGACCTATAGGATAATTGAGACTATAATTAATGAATAACCAAACTTTAATTTAGTCTTCCAATCATTCAACCTTTTTGTACTTCATGCTTTCCTTAAATTTAAATTCTAGCATGACCAAACTAGGGTTAATTTAGGGAAAAGAATATTAATCGCGAATGACCAAACAGGTTAATAGCTTTAGTAAAGGGATTGGTAATTGAATAAAATAAGGGGATTCAAGTAGGATTAGACATAGAGGAATCGAACCTTGCAAGTGAAACCGTGACCCTAGGCTTCTCTCCATTGATCAAACTTTACGATTTAAATTCTTGCTATTTACTTCTTGTTATTTTAGTTTTTACAATCACCAAACATTTGTTCGTCTAAATAATAACTAATCTTAAGTAGTTTGGTACTTATTAATTAATCCTTGTGGAGACGATGTTTTTTATACTACTTCCGCGATAGAGTACACTTGCTCTAGGTGTGTCTTTGACGCAACACTTATTGTTCTTTGGAAAAAGACATTGCCACCAATGGATAGACGAACAAAGGTTCTGATAAGCCACTAGCAACAATGGGTTTAAAAATGATTCTTTTGTGTTATGGAAAATGCTAATGTTTATAGTTGCGAAAGGGATTTTTATTTGTTGCGCTTGACGAGAACGTGGCTCGCTCCTACGTATCCCAAATGGGAATCAAAGCGACGTAGTTCTAATTAGCCTTAAAAATGAAGATCTTTTTGATGAGGTTTTGGAAAATGAAGAGCGTTCATAATGATCAAGCTAACAAAGGTTATGGGTGATCATTACTAAAACTCTCTTGGAAAATGCCTTTTGAAAATGCAAGCTTTCATGGTGATCAAACTAACAAAGGTTATGATGGATCACCACTAATATCTTGTTTTGATTCTTTGATACTTAAAAAAAAAATTCTTTTTGAAATTGGGCGCGCGTCATGATAATCAAACCAACAAAGGTTGTGATGAATTATCACTAGTAGTTTGCTTTATGCTTATGAAAATTCTTTTGAAATTGAGGCTTTCGTGACAATCAAACCAACAAAGGTTGTGATGGATTGCCACTAGTAACCATTTTTATGCCAAGTTGTTTGGAAATGAAAACAATGAATGCAAGAAAGAATTAGTGAATTCAAGCATAATACGATCATTGGAATCAAATCATTAAGCAACAACATTTGAATTATAAAAACAAAGATCAAGCCTAAACTACACATATTAGATCACAACACATAGATAGGCAAGGAAGGAACTTGAATTGGGCATTAAGCAAAAATGCAAGAGTAGGCAAGATTGAACCTAAATGCACATCTAATGGAAGATGCTAGGCGAGAACCATACTCAAATATTTCTACAAAACGCAAGAGAATCTAAATGCACATCTATTGGAAGATGCAATGTATGGAATTGACCTATCTAAGTATTGATGATATTCTTACATGAGAGTGGACAATGAAATTGTTAGCTCAAGCAAAAGAGTTCCGCAATCATGATCATTGGCAAGCATAAGCAAGCAAATTATTTAGCAACTAAAGTATCAAAGAATGTTGAATCACTTTGGTCAATCCTCACACTTAAGATTAAGTGCACAAGTGCACAAGTGTGAATCACCTTGCCAATCATCAACAAAGACAAACTTATTAAAGCAAACCCAACCCCTAATTTTTTATGTTAAAACCTCGGAGCATACATACCCTAAATCAACTATTATTCATCTCCAAATCATGAAATAAACAAAAGCATTCAAGAACCCTAAACCTAGGCCCATGGCCGAATGTTATCATGCTTGAAATGGGTTTCTTATTTTGTGAAAGTTATGCAAACAAGAGTGAATATGCAAGGAAATGTGAGAAAACACAAGAACAACCCCTTCAAAGCCAAGAGCCACCTCAAACACCCAAACCTCCTAAGTGTTTGTCATAATGTTTGAGATGGCTCCTCAAAGCAACAACAACAAGATATGAAGAAGTTGAAGTGAGGAGAAGAGATTTTATGCAAGAAATTTAAAGATGATGTAAAGGCTCAAAGCTTACCTTAAATCCAAGCTAGGAAATGCAATGAGATGAAGAAACTAGAACCCAAATCAACAAGAACCTCCAAGGAACCTCAACTCCAACCCATGAGAACTTGATGAATCTTCCTTGATGATGATGTTTTGAACTTGAATGAAGAAGATATGTGAAAGAGGCATGAAAATGAGGTGAAATGGTGTTAGGGTTTTTTAGTGTAGGAAAAATGGGGAGGTTGATTTGAGATGAAAGAAAAAAAACAAGATAGAGTGAGGGAGAGGAGAGGGGCTACGGTTTGGATGTGTGTGTAGGAGAGAGTGTGAGTCGTGTGTTATTAAATTACAATGGGAGGATGTGTGAAGGAAGCAAAAGAAATGTTGTGTATTGAATGTTATTGGATTCAAAGGTGTGTTTGTCCAAAGAAATGGAGAAAGGCTTTTTTGATGTGCACTTGATGTGGGCTGATGTGAGGATTGGCGTGGAGCATGAGGATGGAGTGAGGGAGGTTGTTTGCTTGTAAAATTAGTGCTTACTTTAGCCAAAAATGGATAAAAGCAAAAAGCACCTAAAAAGGAATTAACCCTAATTCTAGAAATACAATAAACATCCAATATTATTTATTCATTTTTATTTGATTCAGATTTCCTTTTTTATTTATACATATTTTTGAGCCTTTTTGAAAGCGAGAAAAAATACCCGTTGTAATTGACCAAAATACCCTTTTTGACTCTAAAACCCTAATTTGCCCGAAAAGTGCATTCCAACCCTAAAAATGATTTCAAGAGCCTCCCTCAATGATCCACCAGTCCTATCACCACCACAAACAACCCCTCCACCACCCTCTCCAAGAAATGAACCTGAGAAAACACCTTACACAGAACAAACCATCTCTGAGCCTAGCCCTACCAGACCTGAAACACAAACAGAACAACAAGTACCTTCTGACCCAAGCAACACTACTTCTAATGTTATTTCTGCTCTTGAAAAAGAATTTGTGCAGGAAAGAGAAGAAGAAGGACTTGACAAGCAAGACAAAGGAGAAGAATCATCTGCAAAGGAGCACGTAGCTCAATGCATGCAGATGCGGTGATGCTCTGCATCACTTGTTCTTTGCATCACAAAGAGCAACAACAATGCATGATGAAGCAACAATCAAGCTTGTTCTGGGAACAAATGGCTCAACAGAAGAGAGATGCATTGCACAACACTCGAAATTCTTCAAGACACCTGCAGGAAGGCAATCAAAATTGACACCTAAAAGGAAGAAAAGCGATGTAGTCGGACCGATGCACTGCATCGATCCACGAAACGATTCTCACGATACACGAAGTAGGAGGTACATCAAAGACCTCTGCGGAAGAAACACCAAGCAAGCCACCCAAAGAAAAGAAGCGGAAGGTGAAACACACTCCTCCAAGCAAAGTAGAGCACAAGAATCGAGAGTGGAGCCAAGAAATGAGTATCATTTACAAGTTTTCACATAAACTGCTATAGCTTGTTTTGTTTCTATCTGAACTATTTCCCTGGTTGTATTTAATCCCTCTCCCCTATTTTGAACAAAATATGGTTTGTATTTTCTGAACAAATTAGCAGTGTGGACACTGCTACCCCTTAAGTTTGGGGGATTTATCTTGCATATCTTGCATGTTATGTTTTAATATGTTTTTTATCTAATATGTTGTGTGTTTAAATTTAATATGTTTTATATAGTAAATATATATGTTTTAAAGTAGTTTATAGTTTGTTTAAATATTAGATGTACTTAACAAAGTAGTATCTAAATATTTTAGTAGAAAAGATCAAGTTTTTCAAAAATATGGTGAAAGCCTTATGGATGGAATTTCAATGATGAAAAGAGAAAAAGAAGCCTTATTTCTTAGAAAAACCAAAATTATTTTTACTTCAACACTTCAAAACTGAGTTTGTGAAAAGAACCTTGCTATTTAAAGATCAATCTGATTCAAGGGGAATATTTGGTAAGCTTAGGTCAAAACAAAGTTTTACTAAAAAGATAGAAGAGCTTAAAGAATTAAGTTTGGGGGTGTTTTTATGAAAACAAAGGCTGGATTTGAAAAGAATAAAGAGTAAACAATGTAGAAAAATAATACAAAAATGTGGACAAAGCCATATCCTGAATCTTTTGAAACTATACCTGTGCCTAAGTACATGAATGCATCTGGAGGTCAAAGACACATGCCATGCGAGAATAAATGTATCCGGAGGATAGTTCAAAAAGCGAACTGTGCCAAAGTGCAAAGAAAAAATATATGCATCTGGAGGTCAAAGACCTGTGCCAAAGTGCATTTGCATCTGGAGGTCAGTGAGGAAGGTAATATGAGCTAGCAAAAGAAAAAGCATTATCAGTGCAGAAGCATCAATGCAAACTGCACTGAAGAAAAGCAAAATGCAGAAAAAAATCAATGCACAAATCACTTCAAAGAAGTATTGCATCTACACAAAAAGATCCACACAAAAAAATAGAAAAATGCATTGGCTCAAAAGCTTTGAAAGATTCAACCAAGCCCTTTGATTATTAGAACTCCCCAACATTTGAGAAAATTTTGTGAGTCTAAACTCTCTTTTGAAAAATATTTTGGTGTGACCAAAGATGAACCAATCCTTTCAAAGGCTAGGAGGAAATTTTTCACTTAGTCTTGGAACCAATCTCAACTCAGTGGGTTCACACACACACACAAAAGAGTTTGAATAGCTTTGGTAGTTTTGAAGAAATAAAGGAACAAGAAAGATTGTTGAAAAATGAAGTTCATAGGAAACTCCTCATAAAAATTCAAAAAATCAAACTGATCTATCTTCTAGAATTATAGTTTTTAATAGTTTATCTTTGTCATTACTTGCGGACAAGCAATGGTTTAAGTTTGGGGGTGTGATAACTCTATTTTATATAGAGTATTTCATATGTTTAAACTTAGTAATTGCTCTCTTTCAAGTAATAATAAAGAATTTATATAGTATTTAGTGTGATATATGATAACTTGAGTGATTTGAATGGTTATAGTTATTTATAGGCCATTTTGGATATATTGTAGTATGTTTAATGTTTTGTTCAAATGCGCCTCAATGTCATGCGCATCAAAGGCTCTCGTGACCGATCCTGCATCAAATCTGCACTACTTGGTGAATAAGCAGCCTGTTTCATATACATCCACTTGCAATTGATTACCTCAAGCTTAGACTTCTGAAGCCATCCCACCTTGTATAGTAGGCGCCTACCATTCACACATAGCTATAGGCATAGCTTTGAAGAGTCACCAACATAGGGACACATGTTCTATCATCATAGAACCGCCCTATATATTAAGTCAAAGATTTCAACTTGGGATCAACCTCTGAAAAGCAACTACAGCTATGATCCACTCAAGATTACTTCAACATGAAGGAAGGAAGCACCTCTCTTGAAGGCTATAAAAGGACCTCACATCTTCATTTGGAAATATATCACAATCCATAAGTTAGATCAAAATTTCAATATACATAGTTAGTTTCTATTTTATAAGAGGGAAAGGAAGGAATTGACAAATCCTCCTTAACTCGATTTCATAGTGTTTGTATAGTGCTAAGGAGTAATGCTAGTGCATTGCTAGAAGATTTCATACAAAGGGCTTCAACATTTGTAACTTTTACCTTGTTGTTTCTCTTTTGTGATTTCTATTATATAAACATGGTCTATTCAGTTTATATATATCTTGCAATGTCTATTGTTAGTTAAACCTCTCTTAGTTGGAATGTTCTAATCATTTAATGAGCTTTTAAGTAAGTATGTTGCATGTATGTATGTTTGTACTTTAGTTCTTGCTTGATAATCTTTTCAAAACTTATTTTGAACTTGATCACTTAGAATAAGTAGATTTGTAAATGACCAGAAATGGCTTACAATTAAGAACTCAAGAACTAATATGGGTGAGTGTTTTACATAAAGAAAACTTTGTGAAAACCATGCTAAGTCCTAGAGATAGGATAGTATAGTCCATAGGATAAATTGTGGGTACTTAAAATACAAGAGTGAATTTATTTTAGCAACTTGGATAATTGCTAGGAGGCGAGAAAGGCATTGACAACCCTTTCTTTACTGCAAAGAACAAGGATCAGAAGAGCTGGTAATAAAACTCTGAAGAAAGTGACCGAAAGGCACATAGCTAATGCAACAGCATTCAGTGCAGCTGCATCACATACTGCATCACACACTTAGAAGTAAATTACTTGATGAAGACATTCCAACTAGCTTTTCTCATTTGCATTATCACACTCTTTACTTTGTTTTCTTTCTAACTTAGTTGTGATCATATAAACTCCAAAATTATTTTGTTACTTAGTTACTTTACACTTTATTACTTTATATTGATTTTAAAAGTGAGTTTTTCAATCTCTGTGGGTTCGATCTTTCTACTACTTGTTTTTGGACAATGTATACTTGCACACAAGTGTATGTATTTTCCATACACCATCCCCACTTCCAATATTGTGTTATATATATGTAAGACTTACATCGGTTGACAAATGCAAAAACTATTTGGCTAAATAATAACTCTCAGATTTGAACATTGGACTTAGTAGTTGTGTGTGCTCAAGTGACACTTATCAATCCATCTAAATAAAAAAAATTGTGTCTTCCCTCATAGTGAAAGACAAGACACACTAATATTTTATAAACTAAAATATATGATAAAATACTTAATAGTTTACACATATATTAGAAAAATGAATGGTCTGAGTCTTATTTTTGGAACTAAAGCACTACTAAAAAAGTACAATTAACTATGAAAACTTTGAAAAGGTATAAAAATGTTACTATTGGAAGAAATAGGACTTATATGTAAATAACTAACCAAGATGAATTAATAAAAATATAATCTTATTTATTGAAAATATTATTAAAATATATATTTAATTAATAGATTCAGTATACTGAAATATATAAGAGACATTAAATGATATAAATAATGAAAAATAAATTAATAAAAACAAAATTATTTATAGAATTTGAGAAGTTCTCCCGCTGCTAAAAAGTCTTCTAGATTAAAAAAAAAACAGGAGTATAACAATAAAAGATTTAGAAGAATTATTAAATAGTAAATCAAACCAAATAACTTTTGGAAGGTACATTAACCTGTAAAATGATGGCATTTAAGTTTACTTAACTTACTAACCTCATAACTTGTGCGATGCACGAGATTGGCTAAATTCATTCGTGTAAATGTGCAATAAATTTTTTACATACTTATTAGCAAACCTCCTTATAGAATTCATGTTTTGAAGCACCGAGTCGACCCCGTGTCTCAGGGTAACTTATGTCAGTACTGTGAATGCAAATAAAATTAAAACTATAAACTAAATAAGAAGATTATAAAAGTTAAAATCAAAATTAACAAAGACGTTGGAAATAAACATTCATAGATAATATAGGTAGTTTGAAAAATAAAGGGAAATTTTTTATTCTTATAACTTATAAAAATTTAAGTTTTGCGCTCAAAAGTGCCTAAGTGAAGATGCCGTTTGAGCTGAGTTCCATCTAGTAGGGTCCAAGGGATGGACTTTTATGCTTCAATTTGTTGTTTTGTAATCTTAGTATTTATGCTAGCATGGTATGATTCTCAGATTGAGACTTATTATACTATTTTGTGGGTTAATCCCGATATTATGTCAAGTTTGTCCGTCTGAATCCATAGTATAGTGTGTTATACTCTGATTGGGTTTCATATATGATAACTTCCGCTCTAGTTGTGTTATACTCTGATTGGGTTTCATATATGTTAACTTCCGCTCTAGTTATAACTGCGGGGTGTTACAGTATCTGCTAAGAGTACATCAGTAATATGAGTCAGTCCTAGCGTAGAATACTCGTGTTTCAGATGCATTTGCATTTTAACTTGTACATTTTTGGAAAACATGACTCATTTTAGAGCTATATTTATAAAAGTGTTAGTTAAACTTCCAAAGTATGTATTATTCTCTATATCATCACACTTCAAAAATGTTGCATTACTCTGGGTGTGTTTATGAAAATAAGTTTTAAAAAGAAAAAGGACTTATGTTTTTCAAAAAGCAAAGAAAAGTATTTCTCAAATCATTATTCGTTTAGAAAATTAGGGTCTTAAGTAACACTCGGGAAAATAGGGTGTTACATTCATTTAATCTAACCCTAGGGGAATGATCATACTCATGAATAAAATATTCGACCCAAATAATGTGTGTTGCGTTGAAACGACCGATCAAGAGTGAAGGACTCAATATATGACCGAATAATATATTCAAGCCAACGATCAAGAGTTAAGATCAACCAAATGATGCGGGCTATGTTTGAAGGATTATCTATTGTGTCGCGCCAACTAATCTAGTTTACGGGCTCCGTGCTTGAAGGACTCAAGCGACGTGGAGGTTGTTTGGCAAGTTGAAGAATTAAGTAACCTAGAAAGAATCGGATGAATGCCTCGTGCATGTTTTAGGTACTCGAGAGGACTATGTACTAAATCGGACTGTAAAGCCCAACCAATTAATTGGGCCCAACAATAAGTCTTACCAAGCTTATTTGTCAACAATATAAAGGGTCTCACTCACAAAAATGAGGTATCCTCAAAACCTAATGATACTAAAAAAAATTAGGGGAGATCTGACTTTGATATCAAAGTGGCTATACTGACACACAACACCACATGTTGTTGGAGCCACTCCATCAACATTCACCCAAGTATTCCCATATTTCACCCATTAACACACAATCTACAGTAGCAATCACCCATATTTATATTCTATTTTAATCTTATCAAGCACTAACCTTATCATTATCATATCATATATATCTAATAACAATCTCATAGATTATTTAGAATCACAAACCAACGTATTCATACACAATCATCATTATCAAAGTAAAAGTTGTCATAATACAAGGAGTAACGGAGAAGATTGACATGATGAACTTAGCATTCTCTTTATTGCCTACGCATTAGAAGGAACGCAACTAAAACGAGGCATAGGAACACTTATCAAAGGATGAGCCCTTGGAAGAGTCACGGCTGGTTTCTCTTCCATGTTAACTATCCCTTCAACCTTCCATTCAAAACATTGAATCATAACGCCAAGATAGGTAGGAATAATTATTAAAGTCAAACTCATTTGATGAATCATAATTACCATTGAAGAAAAGAAGCTCATTATCTTTCCTAGCCTTTAAGCTTCCTCAGATAACTTTCTATCTACCCATTTCCCTTGAAATTCTGATCTTATCCACTAGTTTTAGTCCTTACCTTTGTTGCTATAAATAAGCAACTATTGTAATCTTTGAATAATGAAAAATAAAGTTTCCTTTCAATCAGATTCAATTTCTTTTCTTCTTCATGAATTCTATGAAGTTTATGAATAATCTGAAGTGCTAATGAGGCTCCAGGGCACATTCTTCTTCCTGTTCCAAATGGCACGAGCTGGAAACTCTGTCCCCTCACGTTTATTTGGTTCTCTTCACTCATAAACCTTTCTGGCCTAAACTCAAATGGGTTCTCCCACAGGTTAGGGTCTCTTCCCATTGACCATAAATTAACCAATAACAAGGACTTTGCTGGAATCTCATAACCATAAACATTACAACTTTCAGATGATTCTCTCGCTACCATTGGTATTGTTGGGTGAATCCTGAGTGCTTCTTTAACAATAGCTCGCAAGTAAGGCAAGTTGGGAAGATCCGACTCTTCTATTAATCTACAATTTCCTGTTAACGAATCGATCTCTTGTCTTGCTTTCTCCATTACACGAGGATGATTGATTAACTCAGCTAGAGCCCATTCTATGGTTATAGCAGTTGTGTTGGTTCCAGCAACAAATATGTCCTGCATGCCATATTTTAAAATCAAGAACCATTTAGCTTACTTGTATAGCAAATTAATTTGCACAAAATAATAATTTGCTTAAATTTAAGGATAAAAACATAAAAATAAAGATAGAAAGATTTCAACATGTTTCTCGGTTCTCCCCTATTAAACATTAATTTTTTTAAAAAAGAAGAAATCATTTTTAACTTAGTTAAAGGATGAATGACGTAGAAGAGGATGAGCACAAGATGATAGTGAAAAAGATTATTGGCTTAAATACGTTTTTACCCCCTGTAAATAGGGGAGTTTTGCTTTTACTCCCTGCAATTTTTTTTTTTAAAAAACCCTTTGCAAAATCAACCTTTTTGTTTTAGTCATTCTGTTAGATGGGCGTTACAAAAACGTCCTATGTAGCAGATTTTAAATACGTTTTTACCCCCTGCAAATAGGGGGTGTTTTGCTTTTACCCCATGCAAAAAAAATCTAAATCCCCTTTTTCTTCCTCAGCACCCACCCAACCTCATATCAACTTTTTTCATCTCCAGCACAAACCAACGCTTCCATATCAAACCAGAACTCATATTCTCATCTTCTTCGTCTCTCTCTCTCTCTCTCTCTCTCACAGAACCAACAAACATGAGCACAACATGTAATTAACTTTTATTGCGATTGTGATTTTAGGGTTTGTTTCAAGTTTTATGGATTGTTGTTTATGGATTGTTCTTCATCTCAAAATGAAGGTTTTATGGGTTTAATAAATGTGTGTGGTTTAATTAAACTGTGTGATGGTTCTGTGAGAAAGAGAAGATGAGTTCTAGTTTGAGATTTGGAATGAGAAGAAATAATGGTGGTGAAGAACGAGAGAGAGAGAGATGAAGTTTGAGGTTTTGATCATTTTGTTCTGTTGAATATTAGGGATTTGATTGTGGAGTAAGAGTTGAATGGAAAATAATATAGTGATAAGAAGTGAGAGATAGAGATGAGATGAGGTGGGGGAGAGAGGTTAATGGAGGAATTTGTAGAAGAGATGAATGAAACATGAGGTGGGGGAGAGAATAATGGAAAATTTTACAGAGGGTAAAAGCAAAAACCTCTTATTTGCAAGGGGTAAAAACGTATTTAAAAATGCCACATAGACGTTTTTTGTAACGTCCATCTAACAGAATGACTAAAACAAAAAAAAGTTGATTTTGCAAGGAGTTTTTTAAAAAAAATAAATTTGCAGGGGGTAAAGCAAAATACCCCATATTTACGGGGGGTAAAAACATTTAAGCCAATATTATTTATCATTTGCTTGAAAAGCTTTATTTTAATTTTTATGAAGGCTGTTTTTTTTGGCGATAAGGTTTTTTATTATCATTTACTTGAAATGGTTGATTTTTTATTTTATTTTTTATGAAGGCTTGAAAAAAAATTCTGATGCTAAAAATATTGAGCAACTAAGATTATTTGAAAGCTAATGAAAAATTAATAAAAACTAAAATTTGCTACACTTTGAATAAACATTCCATCATACTCAATTTTTTTTATGATATGTAGCTACATATTTAAATCTGATAATAGTATATAATATTTATAATTTATGATCACATCAACATGGAAAATAGAAAAATGCATTGACTCAAAAGCTTTGAAAGATTCAACCAAGCCCTTTGATTATTAGAACTCCCCAACATTTGAGAAAATTTTGTGAGTCTAAACTCTCTTTTGAAAAATATTTTGGTGTGACCAAAGATGAACCAATCCTTTCAAAGGCTAGGAGGAAATTTTTCACTTAGTCTTGGAACCAATCTCAACTCAGTGGGTTCACACACACACACAAAAGAGTTTGAATAACTTTGGTAGTTTTGAAGAAATAAAGGAACAAGAAAGATTGTTGAAAAATGAAGTTCATAGGAAACTCCTCATAAAAATTCAAAAAATCAAACCGATCTATCTTCTAGAATTATAGTTTTTAATAGTTTATCTTTGTCATTACTTGCGGACAAGCAATGGTTTAAGTTTGGGGTGTGATAACTCTATTTTATATAGAGTATTTCATATGTTTAAACTTAGTAATTGCTCTCTTTCAAGTAATAATAAAGAATTTATATAGTATTTAGTGTGATATATGATAACTTGAGTGATTTGAATGGTTATAGTTATTTATAGGCCATTTTGGATATATTGTAGTATGTTTAATGTTTTGTTCAAGCGCTCTCAATCTTTCGCATCAAAGGCCTCTGTGACCGATCCTCGCATCAAATCAGCACTACTTGGTGAATAAGCAGCCTATTTCATATACATCCACTTGCAATTGATGACCTCAAGCTTAGACTTCTGAAGCCATCCCACCTTGTATAGTAGGCGCCTACCATTCACACATAGCTATAGGCATAGCTTTGAAGAGTCACCAACATAGGGACACATGTTCTATCATCATAGAACCGCCCTATATATTAAGTCAAAGATTTCAACTTGGGATCAACCTCTGAAAAGCAACTACAGCTATGATCCACTCAAGATTACTTCAACATGAAGGAAGGAAGAGCGCACCTCTCTTGAAGGCTATAAAAGGACCTCACATCTTCATTTGGAAATATATCACAATCCATAAGTTAGATCAAAATTTCAATATACATAGTTAGTTTCTATTTTATAAGAGGGAAAGGAAGGAATTGACAAATCCTCCTTAACTCGATTTCATAGTGTTTGTATAGTGCTAAGGAGTAATGCTAGTGCATTGCTAGAAGATTTCATACAAAGGGCTTCAACATTTGTAACTTTTACCTTGTTGTTTCTCTTTTGTGATTTCTATTATATAAACATGGTCTATTCAGTTTATATATATCTTGCAATGTCTATTGTTAGCTAAACCTCTCTTAGTTGGAATGTTCTAATCATTTAATGAGCTTTTAAGTAAGTATGTTGCATGTATGTATGTTTGTACTTTAGTTCTTGCTTGATAATCTTTTCAAAACTTATTTTGAACTTGATCACTTAGAATAAGTAGATTTGTAAATGACCGTAAAATGACTTACAATTAAGAACTCAAGAACTAATATGGGTGAGTGTTTTACATAAAGAAAACTTTGTGAAAACCATGCTTAGTCCTAGAGATAGGATAGTATAGTCCATAGGATAAATTGTGGGTACTTAAAATACAAGAGTGAATTTATTTTAGCAACTTGGATAATTGCTAGGAGGCGAGAAAGGCATTGACAACCCTTTCTTTACTGCAAAGAGCAAGGATCAGAAGAGCTGGTAATAAAACTCTGAAGAAAGTGACCGAAAGGCACATAGCTAATGCAACAGCATTCAGTGCAACTGCATCACATACTGCATCACACACTTAGAAGTAAATTACTTGATGAAGACATTCCAACTAGCTTTTCTCATTTGCATTATCACACTCTTTACTTTGTTTTCTTTCTAACTTAGTTGTGATCATCACATAAATTCCAAAATTATTTTGTTACTTAGTTACTTTACACTTTATTACTTTATATTGATTTTAAAAGTGAGTTTTTCAATCTCTGTGGGTTCGATCTTTTACTACTTGTTTTTGGACAATGTATACTTGCACACAAGTGTATGTATTTTCCATACACCATCCCCACTTCCAATATTGTGTTATATATATGTAAGACTTACATCGGTTGACAAATGCAAAAACTATTTGGCTAAATAATAACTCTCGATTTGAACATTGGACTTCGTAGTTGTGTGTGCTCAAGTGACACTTATCAATCCATCTAAATAAAAAAATTGTGTCTTCCCTCATAGTGAAAGACAAGACAAACTAATATTTTATAAACTAAAATATATGATAAAATACTTAATAGTTTACACATATATTAGAAAAATGAATGGTCTGAGTCTTATTTTTGGAACTAAAGCACTACTAAAAAAGTACAATTAACTATGAAAACTTTGAAAAGGTATAAAAATGTTACTATTGGAAGAAATAGGAATTATATGTAAATAACTAACCAAGATGAATTAATAAAAATATAATCTTATTTATTGAAAATATTATTAAAATATATATTTAATTAATAGATTCAGTATACTGAAATATATAAGAGACATTATATAAATAATGAAAAATAAATTAATAAAAACAAAATTATTTATAGAATTTGAGAAGTTCTCCACTGCTAAAAAGTCTTCTAGATTAAAAAAAAACAGAGTATAACAATAAAAGATTTAGAAGAATTATTAAATAGTAAATCAAACCAAATAACTTTTGGAAGGTAAATTAACCTGTAAAATGATAGCATTTAAGTTTACTTAACTTACTAACCTCATAACTTGTGCGATGCACGAGATTGGCTAAATTCATTCGTGTAAATGTGCAATAAATTTTTTACATACTTATTAGCAAACCTCCTTATAGAATTCATGTTTTGAAGCACCGAGTCGACCCCGTGTCTCAGGGTAACTTATGTCAGTACTGTGAATGCAAATAAAATTAAAACTATAAACTAAATAAGAAGATTATAAAAGTTAAAATCAAAATTAACAAAGACGTTGGAAATAAACATTCATAGATAATATGGGTAGTTTGAAAAATAAAGGGAAAGTTTTTATTCTTATAACTTATAAAAATTTAAGTTTTGCGCTCAAAAGTGCCTAAGTGAAGATGCCGTTTGAGCTGAGTTCCATCTAGTAGGATCCAAGGGATGGACTTTTATGTTTCAATTTGTTGTTTTGTAATCTTAGTATTTATGCTAGCATGGTATGATTCTCAGATTGAGACTTATTATACTATTTTGTGGGTTAATCCCGATATTATGTCAAGTTTGTCCGTCTGAATCCATAGTATAGTGTGTTATACTCTGATTGGGTTTCATATATGATAACTTCCGCTCTAGTTGTGTTATACTCTGATTGGGTTTCATATATGTTAACTTCCGCTCTAGTATAACTGCGGGGTGTTACAGTATCTGCTAAGAGTACATCAGTAGTATGAGTCAGTCCTAGCGTAGAATACTCGTGTTTTTGATGCATTTGCATTTTAACTTGTACATTTTTGGAAAACATGACTCGCTTTTAGAGCTATATTTATAAAAGTGCTAGTTAAACTTCCAAAGTATGTATTATTCTCTATATCATCACACTTCAAAAATGTTGCATTACTGCAGGTGTGTTTGCGAAAATAAGTTTTAAAAAGAAAAAGGACTCATGTTTTTCAAAAAGCAAAGAAAAGTATTTCTCAAATCATTATTCGTTTAGAAAATTAGGGTCTTAAGTAACACTCGGGAAAATAGGGTGTTACATTCATTTAATCTAACCCTAGGGGAATGATCATACTCATGAATAAAATATTCGACCCAAATAATGTGTGTTGCGTTGAAACGACCGACTGAAGAGTGAAGGACTCAATATATGACCGAAAAATATATTCAAGCCAACGGTCAAGAGTTAAGATCAACCAAATGATGCGGGCTATGTTTGAAGGATTATCTATTGTGTCGCGCCAACTAATCTAGTTTACGGGCTCCGTGCTTGAAGGACTCAAGTGACGTGGAGGTTGTTTGGCAAGTTGAAGAAATTAAGCAACCTAGAAAGAATCAGATGAATGCCTCGTGCATGTTTTAGGTACTCAGAGGACTATGTACTAAACTGCACTGAGCCCAACCAATTAATTGGGCCCAACAATAAGTCTTACCAAGCTTATTTGTCAACAATATAAAGGGTCTCACTCACAAAAATGAGGTATCCTCAAAACCTAATGATACTAAAAAAAACTAGGGGAGATCTGACTTTGACATCAAAGTGGCTATACCGACACAACACCACATGTTGTTGGAGCCAGCTCCATCAACATTCACCCGAAGTATTCCCATATTTCACCCATTAACACACAATCTACAGTAGCAATCACCCATATTTATATTCTATTTTAATCTTATATCAAGCACTAACCTTATCATTATCATATCATATATATCTAATAACAATCTCATAGATTATTTAGAATCACAAACCAACGTATTCATACACAATCATCATTATCAAAGTAAAAGTTGTCATAATGCAAGGAGTAACGGAGAAGATTGACATGATGAACTTAGCATTCTCTTTATTGCCTACGCATTAGAAGGAACGCAACTAAAACGAGGCATAGGAACACTTATCAAAGGATGAGCCCTTGGAAGAGTCACGGCTGGTTTCTCTTCCATGTTAACTATCCCTTCAACCTTCCATTCAAAACATTGAATCATAACGCCAAGATAGGTAGGAATAATCTGAAGTGCTAATGAGGCTCCAGGGCACATTCTTCTTCCTGTTCCAAATGGCACGAGCTGGAAACTCTGTCCCCTCACGTTTATTTGGTTCTCTTCACTCATAAACCTTTCTGGCCTAAACTCAAATGGGTTCTCCCACAGGTTAGGTCTCTTCCCATTGACCATAAATTAACCAATAACAAGGACTTTGCTGGAATCTCATAACCATAAACATTACAACTTTCAGATGATTCTCTCGCTACCATTGGTATTGTTGGGTGAATCCTGAGTGCTTCTTTAACAATAGCTCGCAAGTAAGGCAAGTTGGGAAGATCCGACTCTTCTATTAATCTACAATTTCCTGTTAACGAATCGATCTCTTGTCTTGCTTTCTCCATTACACGAGGATGATTGATTAACTCAGCTAGAGCCCATTCTATGGTTATAGCAGTTGTGTTGGTTCCAGCAACAAATATGTCCTGCATGCCATATTTTAAAATCAAGAACCATTTAGCTTACTTGTATAGCAAATTAATTTGCACAAAATAATAATTTGCTTAAATTTAAGGATAAAAACATAAAAATAAAGATAGAAAGATTTCAACATGTTTCTCGGTTCTCCCCTATTAAACATTAATTTTTTTAAAAAAAGAAGAAATCATTTTTTTAACTTAATTAAAGGATGAATGACGTAGAAGAGGATGAGCACAAGATGATAGTGAAAAAGATTATTGGCTTAAATACGTTTTTACCCTCTGCAAATAGGGGAGTTTTGCTTTTACTCCCTGCAATTTTTTTTTTAAAAAAAACCCTTGCAAAATCAACTTTTTTTGTTTTAGTCATTCTGTTAGATGGACGTTACAAAAAAAATCTATGTAGCATTTTTAAATACGTTTTTACCCCCTGCAAATAGGGGGTGTTTTGCTTTTACCCCATGCAAAAAAAATCTAAATCCCCTTCTTCTTCCTCAGCACCCACCCAACCTCATATCAACTTTTTCCTCTCCAACACAAACCAACGCTTCCATATCAAACCAAAACCCATATTCTCATCTTCTTCGTCTCTCTCTCTCTCTCTCTCTCTCTCTCTCTCTCTCTCACAGAACCAGCAAACCATGAGCACAACATGTAATTAGCTTTTATTGCGATTATGATTTTAGGGTTTGTTTCAAGTTTTATGGATTGTTGTTTATGGATTGTTCTTCATCTCAAATGAAGGTTTTATGGATTTAATAAATGTGTGTGGTTTAATTAAATTGTGTGCTGGTTCTGTGAGAAAGAGAAGATGGGTTCTAGTTTGAGATTTGGAATGAGAAGAAATAATGGTGGTGAAGAACGAGAGAGAGAGAGAGAGATGAAGTTTGAGGTTTGAATCATTTTGTTCTGTTGAATATTAGAGATTTGATTGTGGAAGTAAGAGTTGAATGGAAAAGAATATTGTGATAAGAAATGAGAGATAGAGATGAGATGAGATGAGGTGGGGGAGAGAGGTTAATGGAGGAATTTGTAGAAGAGATGAATGAAACGTGAGGTGAGGGAGAGGATAATAGAAAATTTTGCAGAGGGTAAAAGCAAAACCCCCCTATTTGCAGGGGGTAAAAATATATTTAAAAATGCCACATAGACGTTTTTGGTAACGTAATGACTAAAACCAAAAAAGTTGATTTTGCAAGGGGTTTTTTTAAAAAAATAAATTTGTAGGGGGTAAAAGCAAAACACCTCATATTTGCAGGGGGTAAAAACATTTAAGCCAAGATTATTTATCATTTGCTTGAAAAGCTTTATTTTAATTTTTATGAAGGCTGTTTTTTTTGGCGATAAGGTTTTTTATTATCATTTACTTGAAATGGTTTATTTTTTATTTTATTTTTTATGAAGGCTTGAAAAAAAAATTCTGATGCTAAAAATATTGAGCAACTAAGATTATTTGAAAGCTAAGGAAAAATTAATAAAAAACTAAAATTTGCTACACTTTGAATAAACATTCCATCATACTCAATTTTTTTTATGATATGTAGCTACATATTTAAATCTGATAATAGTATATAATATTTATAATTTATGATCACATCAACATGGAAAATGGCTAAATAAAAGGGATAAAAAGTGGTACAAGGCAACAATTGTTACCTCTTAACGATTACGATATTTATTGAATCAATAAAGAAAAACTCGACTAACTTTAGTAAACTACACTCTAATAACCACTTACCTTTACTTACTTAAAAGTTTAATATATTTTCGACTTTTAAAAGAAAAGGGCATAAAGGAATTAAATTTGTACCTGTGTGCATATCTGTGTACTCTTAACTCATCATACATCTTTATATGTTAGGCTATTATTGTTGGAGAAGATATAAACAGGTGCTATTAGGAGTTTTGGGTAACCAATCAAATCAATATTTTTGGTTGAGACCAGGATATATAACCAATCAAATCAATTTGAGTAATCATTCCATCATACTCAATTTTTTATTATTATGATATATAGCTACATATTTAAATCTGATAATTGTATATAATATTAATAGTTTATCATCGCATCAACATGGAAGATGCATGGCTATATAAAAGGGATAAATAGTGGTACAAGGCAACAATTGTCACCTCTTAACAATTACAATATTTATTGACTCAATAAAGATAAAATCGACAAACTTGAGTACCACTCATCCAAACCTTTCTTTTTACAAAAATGCTATTCAACCCAATAATGCTACAAAAAAGCATACAAATATACGCATCGTAAACTACACCTTCACAACAATTAATTTTATATAAATAGATTTAATAGTGAAACATACGTATTAGTACATGTATCGTATATTTGTAAATTTTGTTGTAGCATTCTTGAAATTGAATAAAGATTATTGTTCTTTTTTTAGATACGCACCTATCCAAACCTTTAGTTAGTTAAAAGTTTCGTATGTTTTCGACTTTTAAAAGAAAAGGGCATAAAGGAATTAAATGTGGGCAAACAAATCATTTGGTCCCAAAAAAAATCCCAAAATAATCCACTTTCTAGGTTTTTTACCAAAGTGACCCACTTTTTTTTATGTGTAGAACTCGCCCCCACCATAGAGCTTTCTAAACTAGGATTTTGCAAATTTTTTTCTCTTGTAGTTCGAAATCGCCCCACCGGGTGGTGATTTCTCTTGTAGTTCGGAAACTATTTTTTTATTTAAAAAACGCAGCTCAGAAATCACCTTGGTGGGGGGCGATTTCTGAACTACAAGAGATTTTTTTTGCAAAATCCTAGTTTAGAAAGCTCCATGGTGGGGGGCGAGTTCTACACATCAAAAAAAAAGTGGGTCACTGTAATGACCCAACCCAAGAGGACCAAGCCCAAATACCTAAAGAGACTATGTGACCTAATAAAAAATCTAGTAGATTCTAGAAGCATATGAGTCACCATCTTATCCCTTATGAGTCACCTTTTTATATTCCTTTATTTTGTCTTTTTATTAGTTAATCTAGAAGATTCTCTAGTAGGGTGAGCCACCCTTTTCTAGCACCTATATATGTACTCTCACTCATTTGAATGAGATCATCAAATCAATGAAAAAGAATGTTTAGT
The DNA here is from genome assembly GCA_020916435.1 of Oxytropis ochrocephala. Classification (NCBI taxonomy): domain Eukaryota; kingdom Viridiplantae; phylum Streptophyta; class Magnoliopsida; order Fabales; family Fabaceae; genus Oxytropis; species Oxytropis ochrocephala. Next base: position 39,184,565 of record CM037090.1, read on the forward strand.
GTAGTTTTTATTTTCTTCAAGGAGGCGCTCTCTCCTCGAAAGGAGCTTTAATTTTCAGTCATTGTATTTTGAAGGTTTACCCATTTTTGAGTACCTTACGGTCACTTTGGTAAAAAACATAGAAAGTGGGTTATTTTAGGATTTTTTTTTGTACCATTTGGTTTTTTTGCCATTAAATGTGTGCTTGTGTGCGTATCTGTTGTACTATTTGTATCATGTACTATTTGTATCAAAAAATATATATGTTGTACTCTTGTATTTTTTTTTTTTGGTGAAAAACAGGGCCCTCAGGCCCAAAACCATTACACAGAGGGGCTAGCCAGCCCAACCCGGTCCAAATTAACTAGAGAGACTAAGTAATCCGGAACTTCTTCAAAAATTACAAACATGTCCTGCTTTGATGAGAAGCTTTAGCCAAGGAATCAAGAATAACCATTCAATTCCCGTTGAATTTTCAACCACTCAATTATCATTACTCCTTCACCTATACTCCGGATCGCATTAACAAGGGATTGAGTCTCTTGATCTCCTCCTCCATTCCTCTTCAACAAAAAAGAAAAGCTTCCCGAGTCTGTCTCAACAATCAAATTCACAAAACCTCTCCCCCACGCCAGCGAAATTCCATGGTAAATGCTCCACAGCTCGGAGTGGAGAACTGAACAATTTTCCAGCTTGTGAGTGAACCCGAAAATCACCCTACCATAACAATCGCGAAGAACACCACCACATCCTGTAGATCAGCCACTATTAATGATTGATCCATCGCAATTGAGCTTCATCTTACCGTGAGGAGGAGGATTCCAGATGGACGATTCAACTCAAATGAAGACATTTGGCTGAAGATTGACCGATTTCTTCATGGAATTCACAATCCAGTCCACTTGGCAACAAATTGAAATTACAGTCCCTTGAATTGTACTTCGATTTTGATTGAACACAGTATCGTTTCGAATTCTCCAAAGAGAATCCAGAGTGACACCGAACAGAATGTTCCAATAAGGTAATTCTCCATAATTCCCCTTATCTTTCAAGTTTGATTCCAGCCAATTATTCCAGTTGCAATTACTAAAGAAATTTCTCTGGTTTTTCAAATTGAGGTAACACCAAACATTCCTGGCCTTGTAGCAATCTCTGAAGCAATGAATCAAAGATTCATCCTCCAACAGACACATGGGACAAGTGCTCTCAGTGGTCATAGTCCTCCTCTTTCTCTCAAGATTGGTCAGCAAAGAACCATGAGCAAGTTTCCAAAGATGGGTACGTATTCTTTCTGTACCTTTCCATTTCCAAATAGTCTGAAAAATGGTAGTATTAGCAGAGTTAGTATCACCTCTAATTGTAGAATAAGCATTCTTAGTGGTAAATCTACCATCAGGGGAGCATCCCCAAGTATAATCATCATCCACTAGACCACTAGGAGGAGCAATAGATGATATCTTGTTAATTATATTCAAAGGCAGCAACGAATTCACACCGGCATAGTTAACATACTTGCTAATAGGACAATCAACACTATCCTCAGCAGGATTGGAAATACTGTAATTGATGAGTTTATCCATCCCTTCTATCCATTTATCCCTCCAAAAGCGGACACTTTCACCATTCCCTACCACCCAATTGAGATTCTGCCTGAAGAAATCCCACAGATGCGTTAGGCCATTCCAGAAATTAGAACCTTTCCTTTTGATGTTAATACTAGGGAAGACATTTCTGCCACACTTGTATTTTTGTCTGATCACGGAGCTCCAAAGATCATTTGGTTTAGTACAGAAATTCCATATGGCTTTAAGCATTAGAGCAGAGTTAGCATCTCTAGAGGACTTAAGACCAAGACCTCCCTCTTTTTTAGATTTACAAATCTTCTCCCAACTGAGAAGATGAACTTTCCTATGATCAGCTTCATCACCCCAAACAAAACTCCTACACAACTTATCTATTTCATCACAAATAAATCTAGGAAGAACACTAGATTGCATCACATAGGTAGGCATAGATTGAATAACAGATTTAGCTAGAGTGACTCTACCAGCAAAGGAGAGAGTTCTAGCCTTCCAATTGCTAAGCCTTTGTTTGACCTTCTCCACCACAAAATTGAATGTATTGATACCTACTCTCTTGTGAAAAATGGGCACCCCTAAGTACTTACCAAGATCAGAAGTAGAATTATAACCTAACACATTGCAAATATCACTTCTCAAAAGCCAAGGCACATTTTTGGAGAAATATATCCTAGTTTTTTCCTTGCTGACTTTCTGGCCGGAGCTAATACAGAAGTTTAGGAGAGTTTGAGTAATCAATTCTGCCTGATCAGTAGACGCTTCAGCAAAAAGAAGCAAATCATCAGCAAAAGCCAAATGAGATATTTTAGGTCCCCCTCTATTAAGTTGAATAGGAGTCCAACTTTTAAACTCCACTTCCTTCTCAATAACTTGAAATAACCTTTCAATGCATAGAACAAACAGGTAAGGTGAAATAGGATCACCTTGCCTAATGCCTCTTGTTGGAGAAAATTCCTCTAAAGTTTCTCCATTCCAAAGAACTTTCATAGTAGGAGTAGAGATGCAACACCAAATAAGATGTATTAAATGGGTAGGGATTCCAATGTCCTCTAAAGTATCCTTGACAAACTCCCATCTAAGCCTATCATAAGCTTTCTCTAAATCAATCTTAATGGCCATCCATCCTTTTTTACCACCTTTGCTTCTCATAGAGTGGAAAATCTCTTGAGCAACAATTATGTTATCATGAATTTGTCTATTAGGAATAAAGGAGGCTTGAGCTGGCCCTATGAGTTTCTGAAGAGCATCTCTAAGTCTACTAGCAATCATTTTAGTAATTGTTTTGTAGACCACATTACAAAGACCAATAGGTCTAAAATGTTTCATAGAAATAACATGGTCAACCTTAGGAATGAGAGCAAGGAGAGTACCATTAATATCTTTAATCTTCTCAGGATATTCCCAATAATCTTTAACCATAATGCAGAAAGAATCCCCCACCACATTCCACTGTTTTTGGAAGAAGATTGCTTGATAACCATCAGGACCAGGAGCTTTAAAAGCTCCTATATTGCAAATCGTTCTATGTATTTCTTCACTAGTAACTTCCCTATTCATTTCCATGAGAGCCAATTCATCTAGCACAGGGAAACAGTCCTCTAAAACATAGGGGACCAAGTGTTCAGAAACAGAGAAAAGAGACTTGTAGTAATCAGTAGCCATTCTCTCTAGTTCAATAGGATCATTAACCCAAATACCATTGCCATTTTGAATAGAAGTGATGTGATTCCTTCTCCTTCTAATAGCAGTGACACCATGGAAAAACCTAGTATTTTTGTCACCAAACTCAATCCATTTGGCACGAGATTTTTGATACCAAAAGACTTCCTCTTTGGCAAGAATATCCTCATATTCTTTCCAAATATTCTGTTGAGCAGCCAACAATTGGGAAGACCAATTATTTTGAAGTTTTCTGTCCATGTTTTTGAGTTTGTTGAGCAGCTTTTTCTTTTGAATAAAAATGTTGCCAAAAACATCATGATTCCAGTCTTTCAAAACACTTTGAAGTTCACTCAGCTGCAGAGGAAAATTGGATAGGTTAGGTCTCCAATTATCCTTGATGAGCTGATTAAAAGTATGATGAGTAAGCCAAATAGCTTCGAACCTAAAAGGTCTCCTCCTTCTATTAGGAGGTCTAGCACTATCAAACTTCAAAAGAAGAGGAGAATGATCAGATTTGAGTCTAGGAAGATGGAAAATGTTAGCATCAGGAAACCTCAACCTCCAATCAAGGTTACTGACAGCTCTATCTAACCTCTTCCTAGTATTACCTCTAGCCCAAGTGAATGGATCACCATTGAAGCCCAGATCAACAAGATTACAAATATCTATAGTGTTCTGGAATCCAATCTCAGCCACTCTAGAATTGCTAATAGGAGGACCAATACGTTCACAGTCTTTTAGAACAGCATTGAAATCTCCCAAAAGACTCCAAGCCCCATCCATCTCAGCATAAATGTCTTGAATTTCACCCCACACAGCTTGTCTTTGAGTGAAGTGAGGATTCCCATAGACTATGGTAAGATACCAAGGAATATTGTTGCTAGCCATAATCTCAACATGAACCAATTGTTCTGAATCCTTCAAAATTTTCATATTCCATTGATTGGAATCCCACAAGAGCCAAATACCACCTGCTTGGCCCCTAGCTTCTCTAATAAAGTGTTTATCCAACCCAATTCTTTTGATAATTCGCTTAGCATGAGCTCCACTAGTGTGAGTCTCAAGAAGAGCAACAAAAGAGGTACCTTGATCCATTTTCAAATCTTTAACCAGACCTGCAAACCCTTTGGAGGCTGTACCACGACAGTTCCAACAGATAATATTCATGGAGAGGATTGAGATGGTGGGGTTTATGAATCTGTCCCCTCAGAAATTTCCATAGGCATTGCAATATTGCAGGCCTCAACTTTCATCTCAGAATCTTTAGACTTCATATTGTTTTTGTCCTTCACACTAGCAGTCGCAATTCTATGATTATCAATTCCTTGCAACTTGGTAAGGAGTTTAGTCCCAAAGGACTCATTCATAGATTTCATATATGCTAGAATAGCTTCTTCCTCCAGATTGGTTTTGGCACCAGTAGCTTTGAGTTTCAATTCAGAAGCTTTGGACGAGGATGCCTCATTCTCTTTTCCAAGAACTTGTTTTGATTCTGTAGCAGAAGTTTTAACAAGAACCATAGAGCTGCCATCTTTTGAACCATTATTTCTGATTAATTGTTGCCCTTTTTTCAGAGCAGGTGTTTGTGGATTCCTACCTCCAGTGGCATTACGAATCTTGGGTTTTGGAGGAGGTTTAGCTTTGGGCAGATCAACAGTTGGAACTTGTCCAACATCAGCAACATTAGTTGCTATGCTTACATTCACAGGAACAGTTCTTTGATTGGCAACAATGACAGGTTCAGCTAACTCATTGCTAGCAGCATTGAAAGTACTAGTTTTAGGTAAACCATTACTTTTTAAAGAATTGTTTCTCTTGTTCTTCTTAGAGACATACTTAGGGATATTCCATGGTCCAATGACACATATTTCTTGTACATTTTCCTCTTCCACCAAAGTAGTAGTATCAATAGTAACTCTTTCCTTTTGAGGGGGAGCCTCCTCAGTAGCTGTAGTTTGAGATATAGGTTCCACAATCATTTCAACACCCTCAATAATACTCTTAGTTTCTTGTGCTACTTCTAGCATCTCTCTACATAGTTCTTTTTTGTGCCCATATTTACCACACCTAAAACATATAGAATGTAGGCCCTCATATTCAAAACAGTATTTCCTCCCCCAAATACTAAAATGAGAGATTAGAGGTTTATCTAAATCAATTTCAACACATATTCTAGCAAACTTACCTCTTGAGTGGATAGAGGTAAATCTGTCAATGCGAAGCATTGTACCAATAGTAGCACCAATACGGCTGAGAAATTTATCATTACATAGTTCCACAGGCAACTTAGGTATCCTAACCCATACAACCACATTTTTAGTGAGAGAAGCATTGAGAGTAAACAGAGGTTTCCATCTTTGGACAATTAGATAGTGATCTGCAATCTTCCATGGTCCTTCAAACAAAGCATGTTTGTAGTCTTCTATATCAGAGAACTGAACTATGTAGAAATCTTCGGCCAAATCTGTGATACGTAGGTCTCCATGAAGCAACCAAGACCTTCTCAGCTTACCTTCAAGCATCTTGTAGCTAACTTTCTTCCCCAATACCTTAACAATCAAGGTATTACGCCAAGGTTTAGACCATTCATCAAGCTCTTCTCTGGAAAGATCAACTGGAGGACAGTCAGAGCTTACATTAGGGATAGGTTCAGGTTTAGAATGCGAGTATTTTTCTTTTTCCATTTTCTGTTCAGCAATCTCTTCCTCTATTAGGTCACCCCAGCATTCATCTAGATCATCATCTCCATAGATTTTCATAAGGGCTTCTTTAAAGCTTTTAGGAGATTTGGGGGGATTCTGGTTATCATTAACAACATCTATCATAATTTCTTCTTTAGAAACTGAAGCTACTAGAGCAGTAGCACTTACATTTTTCTGCTTCTTATTCTTTCCTTGCAGGAAGCCATCGGGAGGGATTGGTGGAGGAGGGCCTCCAGTAGACGTTGACATTGAAACCTAGCAGAGCGCCAAAAAGAGCTTCTGAAACACTGTTCACTTTTATAGAGAAGAGAAGTTGTAGTTTGTAGTTAGGTTGTACTCTTGTATTGGGTGTTACGTTTTGCCCGTTAGTATACATTGAAAATAGAGTTGTTTGAAAATTCTGTGTAAGATCAATTATTGATGAAATTCGTGACATACAAGAGAGTCGATCTAGTTATTAATGTAATTAACTTATTGATGAAATAAATATGATATTCTCCATGAAAATCGACACACATGAGCCGCACACACATACAAACATATTTGATATATTTATCCCAAGAAAGGTACCTCAGTTGGCGAACTAAGGGATACGAAAGAGTTGCAAAATTGCAAGAAGAAGATCCCGAGTTCAAATCCCAGAAACTAATAACTTTCCCCACCTTACTAATATTTGCCTATCAAAAAAAATATTGAATATATTTTAACTTTTCTATTTCGCCATCCCCAACCACAATCCACAGCCCCCATCACTTTGAGAATGTGCATTTTAAAATAAGAGTGGAAGAAAGTGTAATTTCTCCATCTGTGTAGGGAGGTTATAAGTAATTTCTTGGAAAAAAAAGCGAGTTGCTTCTTTCATGATCTCTTATAAGATCCATAATCTACTTTATAATTTTAAGTGCTTTAATTTCCATCTGCCTCTACATTTAGCATTGGGTGTTCAAACAATCGATGTTAAATGGCGTTGTTTAATGTCAAATTTGCACTAGTGTTATGCTAACATGAGTATTTATATTTATTCAATTTGTTATTTAATGTTGGTTTTAAGAAATTCGATTTTACATATTACTGTGTATTTGTATGTAAGTATTAAATAAGAAATTATTCTGTAAATTTAAAAAACAACAATGACCAATAAACCATACACATGTCACAACCATATGTATAACTGAAAATGACAAATTATTTTTTACTCTAACAAACTGATATTTTAAAATTTGATAATTTGAATTTAAAAATTCACTTTGATAATTTGAATTGATTAATATTTAAATTAAGACAACAAATTTTTGTTTCGAAAAAAGTTAGGATAATTTTTATTTTTATTTTTAAAAGTTAGTTATCTAAAAGGGTATAAAGTTAGTTAATTCAAAGTTATAATGATCTGAAAAAATAATACAATAAAAAGTTGGGTAATAGAGGAGTTGCCTTGATATAAAGGTATAGATAATCACTAAACAAACTGAGAATTTAAAAGTTGATAATCTACCATCTATATATCTATTTATTTATACAAACAACAATCTTCTTTGAAAAAAATAAATACAAACAATAATCAACCTAAATTAGATTTTTTAGACATCTTATATTGTTGATATCTCTATTAATTTTTATGGGTTAAATTTTGAATTGCTTCCTCTTTTCTCCTTCTACCGGTGTTTTAAAAACCGAACCAACCGGAGCGATTGAATCATGATCCGACACCTTACACGGTTCGATTATTTTAGCGCCTAAAAGCGATTTATCCGGTTTTTATATAGCGATTTAAAATAGTTGAACCATGACCCGGTCTCACCAGTTCAATGCCGGTTCGGTTTTAAAAACATTGCTTTTCTCCTCTCTCTCCCACTTTAATTCCATCTCTTTTTCATTTTAAATTTATTCTCCCACATCTTTGACACTTTAAACTTATCTATCTACTATCTATTTATACAAGCATTAGACTATCGGAATTACATTTTTAGAAATCTAATATAGTTGACACCTATTAATTGTTATGATTAAAATTAATTCAAATTTCTTCTACTTCTCTCTCTCTCTAAACTTTTTTCTCTCCCACTTTAATTTTCTATCTTCTCATTTTGAGTTCATTCTCCCTCCTCTTTTACACTTTAAGGGCCCGATGGATGACCTAAATTCGTGTGCTTTATGCGGTATCCCCGAGGAATCCGGGTGCATCTGTTCTTGTGTTTCCCATTTCTTTTCTCTATTTGGAGCTTTCTATGCGTTTGGGAAGGGATCAAGGGCAAAAAGAAGCATGTCTCTGCTTTGGCATTCAGTCCTTTGGATTTCGTGGGAGGTTCGTAATGGATGGATATTCTCGGGAAAGTCTACTAACTGTAGCCGGGCGGTGGATCGGATTAAAACTATTTCATGGCGATGGTCTCTTGCTAGATCTTTAGGTCCTAGTTGCCTCTATTATGAATGGTATGTTTCCCCCTTGTTGTGTATTAGTAGGAAGTAGTGTTTTGTTGTTGTGGCTGGTGTTGTCCCCAGTTTTGGAGGGGGATACATCTGGTATCCCTATTTCGTTGTAATTAATATATATATATATATATATATATATATATATATATATATATATATATATATATATATATATATATATATATATATATGATATTTGATTTTCAAAAAAATCCTATATCAAGATAGCGTTTGTTGAGCCAACATGATATGATAACTTAATCCTGACCCCTTACCTTATCATGTCTCTCTAGTTAAAGTCTTATGCTGAAAATGAGCTAGGTTAGAAATCTCTTATCTTGAAGACGAGCTGAGTTAGAAAACAATTTCGTCTTTTACCCTCAAAAAATATATTTATAATATAAAAAAATGAGATAGAGAGAGAGAGGGCGTGAGAAGGAGAGAGGAAGAAGAAGAGCAAACCTTCATCAAATCTCCTTGCATGTAAGTATTGTTTCCACCATTCTCCTTCATTTTTCGAGCTCTTTACAATGACACCAATTTCGTTAGCTCAATCTTCTTCTTTTTCGTTTTGCCATTTTCGAATTATGAAGCTCAAATTTTACCAAGACTGAAGTTTGGCTTGCATGTTACCTTGATTCTCCAAAAATCAGTTGTTGAAGTCCAACGAACCGATATTAGAGCAAAGCCACAAGCTACATTCTAATTATAGTGTGATTGGGTAGTTCAAATTCGAAGGTGAAGCGAGTTCGTGATCGTAGGAGCGAGAAGAGACATTATGGGGATAGTTCGAGTGGTTATTTGTCTCGTTCGTTGTGTGAAGTTTCGATTGTATGTGAACTCGTCATTTCGGGTGAGTTTTACTCACGTTTAGGTTTTTATATTCGTTTTGAAATAGATGTTATGATGACTGGTTGTGTGATGTTCTGTTGATTTCGAAAGATTTTGAGTCATAAACCGTATTTTGTAAAAACTGTGTTTTTGAAGTTCCGGAACGAATCACGTGTTGATAAGTTGATTGATGTTTAAATGTGATTGTTGTTTTTGTTGTTTGGATTGGATATTGTACTGGTATTGAAGGTTACTAAGTCAGGAATTTATTGGAACAAGTTTCGGAATCGATCAGAATGGAAATTTCACACGAAAACAGGATTTTTAATGATGCTGTCAAACAGGCATGAGCAGTGCGTATTTAAGCACGGACCGTGCTCCCCGTAAAACAACTGTGTGCTGGAACCTTTTTACTGGGAGGGGGTTCACCAGGATTACCAAAGCTGGGGCTGGTGTTGCGCTAAAGTAAAAGACACATGGTTTATAAATTAAATCATGAAGTTAAAAGGATTCATAATTGAACCGAGAGTACAGTTAGGGGTCACGGTAAAACTCACTGAGATTGTATCTCACCCTTTAAATGTTGTTGTTTTTAAGGAGAAACTGGGGAAAAGGAAGGCTAAGAAGCACAAGTAGGTAATGTGCCGGAGGATTGTTGAAGACATAGTGCTTTTGACTATGTTGTTTTTATTCCCTTGTTTACTTTGTTGCTCGATTTTTTACTTGCATTTATGTTAAGTTGTAGAAACCATTTCCACTATTTTTTGCTTTTGGATATTAAACATTAGGTTATGTTATGTTTAAGTTAAATTTGAGGATCTTAGTACTTGAGATGTTGTTTATTTGAAGTACTTAAGATTTATGTATGATTCTTAATTGGTATTCAGGAGTTTTTAGTTTGTTCAATATCTGAGACAGGAAATATATACTCTGATGTATGCTGATATGTATGTTTTAGTATTTCTATGGATTAGAGATACTAGGGTGTTACAAGAAACATTACGGGTTGTCTAAATGATTATTTTTAAAATTTGGTTGTTATATATAAATGAACATTTTAATTTTTATTCCCAATGAAAAAACAATGTTGTCGATATAATTATTTTTAATTTTTTTGTCTTTACTTTTGAATCTATTTGTGTAAGTATTGTGTTTTGATAGTATAATTATATTTTTGTATTTATAAATATATTTACTTTTTATAAATTATTATAATTATTTTTTGTATTTGATATTTTTAATGCATATTTTATTTTTTGAGACCCAACGAGAAATCATATTTTGCTGTTAAATTTGTTTTTTTCCCACTAAATATGTATATTCTGTTTTTCCAATTCTAAGGGGGTAACACCACATGTTGTAGGTATAGTTTCATAACTTTTGATTCTCGACGAAAAATGCTTAAATTGGTGTCGATGCTAAAATAAAATAGGAAAAATTGTGTTCGGGGTCCTTTTAGTTTATTCAACTTTTTTTGATTCGCCCTTAAAAAGAATCGTTCAAATTGGGAAACAATATCAATTTGGTCATCTATGTTTTTGTTTATGTTTCAAATTGAAAAAATCAATATCAAATTGGTCATTCATGTTTTCATTTATGTTTAAATTTGTCATTCATGTGTTTCGTTTATAATGTCCGATTTAAAACGGAAACATAAATAAGGATCAATCTAAAACATAAATATAAACATGGAGGAGAAATTTGAAACATGAATGATCAATTCAAAAAAATGAATGAAAACATAAATAGCTTGAATGAGACATAATCAAATGAATAATGAATTTTAAACAAAGTTAAATGATGCAATTGCAATTTTGCCATTAAAAAAACTTAGAAAGTGGGAGGTAGAAAACTTGCTTACCAAGATGAAAGCCTTAATATTCTCTCTTGTCAATTTTATCTCACTCCTCTCATCTTCATGTATTTCCAACAAGATATCAAGTAGATCCCTATGTTGAGAACCACCTTCACCCATTTCCTTCCTTCCCTTCCTTTTTTCTTGATGCTCTTCTATCACCCTCTCCAAGATGGTGTCAAACCTGTCCATAATATCTTTAAGACTTTTTTTCATTCCATGCAAATCCAAATTCTTACAAAACCAAATAAATTCTGACACAGTAAACTTCCCAGTAAGCTCTGCAGTGTCTACAACCATCTTTCTAATCTCTTCTACATCATGATTATCATTTTCTAAAGAGGTTATGCTCATAGTCATCCTTGTTATAACACAATTGATAAGAGTAAAGAGCTCTCCACCAACATCAATGGCCTCACCAGCTTCCCTTTCTTTTGCAGAAGACTTAGAAATCTCACAGTCTCTTGTTGCCTCAAGGGAAGTAGCTGATTGAGGGTACTTCCACCAAGAAGCTGAGACATACAAAGTTTCTTCATGAACTTCCAGTATTCTCCATAAGGTGCAAACACAAAGCCCTTTGAGCCATATGAAATGTAGTGAATTGCATCACTTATATAACGGTTAGAGAAGGAAGTTTCTTTGGTTTTAAGGAATTCCTTGACAATTTCTGGACTAGAAACTACTACACAAGGCAGAGAGCCTAAGAAAAGCTGCATAATGGGTCCATAATGAGTTGAGAGTTTGTGAAAACTTTGGTGAGGTAACTTAGAAATAAGGTGAAGGTGTCCAATAATAGGTAAAGCTGGAGGGCTTGGTGGAGAAAGACCATTTTTCTTCTTTCGGGTGAGTATGGATCTTACAACAATATAGGAGAGTAGCGAAAGGAAGAACAGTTGGATATAGTATTGAATTTCAACCATAGTTGAGACTTTTGGAAGAAATGGTAGCTATGACTTGTAAAGTAACATGGCTAGCTATACGCACCTAGTAATGTCTGTGTGTATTTGTTTTGGTGTTTGCAGCAACTTATAGATCGTATGGTGCTAACTGTGTGAAGATATCAGTAGCTAGCTACTGGTGTTTTTATTTGTTTTGGTATATTAGTCCATGAGGAGTAGAATTAAAAGGTAACTTTTCTTAAAAATAATGTGGTGAGGTGTTATACCCTTTCCAAGGCATAATTGACTTCTCTTGTGCAAAAATGTGTGCAAATATTGCAAGTAATATAACGATAAGTAAATGTCATTCGCATAGAGATTTGGTAGCTAATAAATCAGTGTAAAAGTGACTTGATACAATTGACTTGAGAAGTAAATTAGTGAGTAAAATAAAAAAGTGACACAAGCCATGTTGAAACTGAGAATTGAAAGTGTATATAATTTGATTTTTAAGTCAGGAGCAGATCCACTATGGATTATAATTCCATTGCATTATAAGCCCAATTGGGCTGTTTTTTTAAATGGCAAATATATATATATATAATTCCATTGCATTATAAGCCCAATTGGGCTGTTTTTTAAATGGCAAATATATATATATATATATATATATATATATATATATATATATATATATATATATATATATATATATATATATATTGGTACAAGAGGTACCCAATTCCGTACTACTTGTTAGAGAGCAGTTTCAAATCGAGAAAATGATACAAAACCTGAAATTAAATACTTTGAACCACTATGGAATATACAAAAAAAAACTTCCGCCCACCATTCATAGTAAAGACAAGGACCCCCACCGCTTCTGGCCAAAATCATCTCCAAGACAAAACTTTAATCTTTTCCGGGGCACTGATACCATCTACGGGTGTACTACAAATATAAGATTATTCTGCTCCTCCTAAAGGACTCAGATAACTGCATGACAGATCAATGACAGTCGCTGCTTGCACTTAGCCCCGTGGCTATATGAATAGAAAAGAAGGAATAATTGGAAAATATCACAGGGGACAACCCAAACCCACTCCACCCATTTTGCAATTGCATACCAGATCGAGAGTGAAAAATCACATGTGAGGAACAAGTGTGTAGAAGACTCCTGATACTGAGAGCAGAGGACACATGTGGTAGCACCGACATCATTAATAACTCTCCTTCTAAAAAGATTCTCCCTAGATGGGATCCTATCTAAAATTAGATGCCATGAGAAGGCAATCACCTTAGAGAGTGCCAAGCTCTTCCAGAGTCGACGAAACACCAACTGAAGAATTAATGGGTCGGACACCGTAATTGGATCAACAGTCAATAAGGCATAAGCCGATTTAACCGAATGCACCCCATCAGACTCTCTTTGCCAAATCCACACAACCGGGTCTTAAGAAGGCAGAAGATGCGAGAGAGTAAGCAGCAGCTCCCTTAATAGACCCTACTCCCAAACAAAAAAACTCCTCCTCCAAGTGAGATCACACTCCACTACCCCACTGACCCACCTCACTACTTGACCTACACTGCAATCCTTTTGATTAGAAACCTAGAATAGCCTTGATAAAACATTTGCGAGGGGTTGTGACCTCACCAACTTATCATGCCACCAGAAGGAAGTGGAATTCCCATTACCCACCTTTCGCGCCAGTGAATCTTGAAACCAATCAGCCTCGGCAACCCCTGAATTCCCAATTCCGCACCATAGGGAAACTTTTGTAGAAGCCCCACACCGGCTAATTTCATCACTTCCCCATAGGCAACCATATCTTGCTAGGAGGTATTCCTTCCAAAGAGTTGTTATACTTTCCACAAGCCTCCACCAACATGGCTACGACTTATGAAACTAAGGATGTTCTTTGTAATAGTTACTAAATTTTTTGGTGACCATTATACAACAATTCAATGGTTAGTACATATTAACCACAATTTAGTTTTTGTGTGGTGAGTGAGCGGGTAAATAAAAACACTGATTAGTACATGCTTGCCACAATATAACTTTGGTGTGGTCACCAAATTTTTTCATTGATTGAGAAATTACTATTATGCCAATTTAGTCATAATTACTAAGGATATCCTTAGTATCATAAGTCGGACTCCTCCACCATCTCCCTAACAAGCTCAAGTTACACAGTTTGATCAGGTTCTTTACCCCCAAGGCCTCCTTCAATCTTGGGTTTACACATATCTGACCACTTAACCCAAGCAATCTTCCTCCCCTTTGTCCCCCCTCCCCCCCCAATTGGGGTGTTATGAGGATGTTGGCAGCAGCTGAACGCAGAATTAAACTATGTTTTTCAACACTTTCACCAAAGTTTGATTAAGGGTACTTATGTCTAGCCCATTAATGTACACCTTAGCCATGATAAACAATCCAGAACATCTCATGACCTTGGTTAAATATTTCTAGTTTAACCGACTTAATTAAAATGTCTTTTAACTAGAAAAATGCTATTTTGACAAAAAAAAAATTTGACAAATCAACAAGTCACCAACCTACAACACATTATTACCCAAGTTTTTAGACAAATAGCCAACTTGCTTTTTCACAATTTTTAGTGCGTGGATTAAAAACTTGGTTAATTGACGCAATTTATTATTTGTCTAAAAAACTTGGTAATTGGTGTTGTAGGTTGGTGATTTGTAGATTTGTCAAAATTTTTTTTGTCAAAATAGCATTGTTGTTTAACTAAGGATGCTAATGTTACATGTGCGTTATGCTAGTTAAACATTTTCAGTATTTAACAAGTTGTAACAAACTAAGGTGATAAAACTCAGCTCAATGCATAACAACAATACTCATAGCTTCAAAGTGTTTTCAACAGCAACATAGTTCTTACAACTGAAAATCAATTAAAACTTCATTAAACCCATAATAATAAAAAGTGAGTTCATGTTGAGCTTACAAATAATGAAAATAAATATGGATAGTGTTCCGGATCCAATCAGTGAGTTCCGTTCGGAACAGATACAAAGGTCTAAACCAGCATTAGGAGATAGGAAAAATCACTTGAAATCACTTGTTGAAATTCCAAAATGTTGTAAAGGGCCCTATAGGAGATTGGAGATAGGAAAAACCACTTGTCGAAATTCCAAAATGTTGTAAAGGCCTATTCAGAGGACAAAGATAGCCTCTTTAGAATAAAAACGTATCCAAAATAAAATAAAATAAAATAATAATCTCCACCTACTTTCATAGATGCTTTTGATAGCAAATTTCTG
Organism: Oxytropis ochrocephala; assembly: GCA_020916435.1. Classification (NCBI taxonomy): domain Eukaryota; kingdom Viridiplantae; phylum Streptophyta; class Magnoliopsida; order Fabales; family Fabaceae; genus Oxytropis; species Oxytropis ochrocephala. Next base: position 39,199,764 of record CM037090.1, read on the forward strand.
ATCAAAGACTACTTCACGTCTTCACCCTTTATTCTATTTTGTCTTGTTTTTATAAATTTTTTAGCGTAATCAGACATGGCTATTTTAATTTAGTAATTTGATATGATCTGAATATATACACCTTCCAATATGCTCCAAAATTAATGTGTGGTTGCGGAGGCAAAGAGAGTTAGTCAAGAATAAAGAAGTGGAAGTAAAATAAGCTGTATGTTGAGCTCAAAGAAAAAGGATAAAGGACAATGGAAAGCTTATAGTGTGAGTGACCTTCAAAAGATGCTTTAGAGCATTATTCTCACATCTTTATTCGTCTTTAACTTAATGCTATTGCTAGCTAAATTTGGAAATTTTGCTAGTCAGAAGCATCAGATAGACCATACATTTAATTCGATGAATCTTTCACCACCATCGGGCTCTCTTTCCTTATGAGGGTATCACACTACTAAAAAAACAAAAATTAGAGATGCCCAAAATCCCTCTCTAAACAGACAAAATCCGTCACTAAATGATTTAGAGAGGAATTTGCGACAACCAAAGATTCGCCAAGAATTTTGGCGTCACAAAATTTTTTAGAGAGGGATCCTGATAATCCCTCTCTAATAGCGAGGAGAAATCCGTCGCTAACAGAGAGGAAACAGTTTCGTCTCTAATAGCGAGGAAACAAGCACGTGTCTCTAATAGAGAGGAACACACACGTCGTCGCTAATAGTGAGGAAAATATCCCTCGCTAATAGTGAGGAAAATATCCCTCGCTAATAGAGAGGAATATTTTCCGTCATAACTGATGAGGAACAATTTCCTCTCTAATATTGTGATTTAAATGCAATTATTTTTACAAATACCAATTGTTTTAATTTATCTATTTCCACCAAATACCAATTATTTTAATTTATCTATTTCCACCTATATTAGAAAACCTTTTGATCTCAAAGTAGTGGCTCTTTTAAAACATAGGCTACAAAATTTTTAAAAAACACAAACATCTATTACTAATAATAAAGCACTACAAACATAAAATTCCACCAATTTATTAAACTTGAAAGTTATACAAATTTCTTAAAAGTACTAGATGTTTCTTAATATGATTAAAAATGACTCCACTGGGAATCGAACCCAGAATCTCTGATTCCGTAGACCAGCGCCTTATCCATTGGGCCATGGAGTCAGATTTCAAGTTTTAGGCATTAACCACAAGGAGAATCAAGATTGAATTTGGAGCTTATTTGACAAAATACATTCAATAAATCTGATGTCAATATCAGTTGGTAGCTATTAACAGTTTTTTACACATGAGACCAATAGACCAAAACAAAGGGAATTCAAGACGAAGCCAATACATTTCATGTAAACTAACATAAAAGATCTTAGAGAACTCACACAGTCCAAGCTAGAGGAAATCCAGTGTAGTTAAGCCTCAAGACTTCAAATGGGCTATACCCTAAAGGAAAACCAGGTAAAACTCTCATAGCATGAAATAGTTCAGTGAGTGATATGCCTATACCCTAAAGAAAACCAGCATCTCCCTCAATTTCTGAAAAGGAAAGAAATGAACAATATCTTGGAAAGAAATGTAGCATGTTCGGAGGTACAGTGAGTGCACATAATTTCCAAGTGAAATAAGAATGCTAAAATACATTTAATTTACCTTTTTTGGATGCAAGATAGTCAGTCCTTTTGCAGCAAAGCACACACCTTGTAAATGTACAAAAAATAAGGCAGAGGTAAATATGTGACTACCTTGCATTTTCATATTATATACTAAACCAATAGAGGTATTATTTTGTTTCAGTTTTGATTAAGAAGATTATCAAAAGCAATTAATGGATTTGTACATCTGTTGAGCACATAACATAAACTTGGTAATAAAGAAAGTGTTAGAACCTGGCAATAATGGATTTGTACATCTGTTGAGCACTTGAGCTCCAATATAATTCCCCTCCTCTACCACTACAAAAAAAACATCATTTAGTGACCAATTTTTCGGTCACTATAGAGAAAAAAATCGGTCACTACAACATTTAGCGATCGAATTTGACCAACAAAAATCGGTTGCTATATCACCGGTCGCTAACCTTAGCGACCGATTTGTGACCGACTATTTAGCGAATCGATTTTGTGACCGATTTTAGCGACCACTTTAGTGACCGATTTTAGCGACCGATTTAGTGACTGATTTTAGCGACCGATTTAGTGACCGATTTAGTGACTGATTTAATGGCTGATTTATGACAGATTTTAGCAACCAACTTTGTGACTGATTTCAATAAATTTAGTTACTAGGTCTAGAGACCATACTATGTGACCAAATTCATCAATTTTTTAATTTTTTTTACTCGCTAATTCAATCTCCAACATGTCGATAGTAATTTAAAACGTAATAAAAATAGTTAATTGATGTTAACTTCTTCAGAAGAAAAAAAACTCATTACATTAAAGATGTTAATGTGTTTGGTAAAATACAACACTGATATTTTAAATGATGTGCTAGATAATATAGTCATAATAGAGTTTTTAACTGCTAACAAAATATATCTAATGTTCACTTTGAGTCTCATCTCTCTGAATCACCAAAAAAAAAGTCTTGTTGTCTCTCAAAATCAAATTCTTCACCATCTTACTCTTCATGAAATGACAGTTGTTGAAAATCTTTCCTTTCTTTACTCCAACTCCAACTACGGCTTAGGTGAATGTTCATATTCCGTCTGAAAATAAAGCAAAAAAAATATATGTTTACCTTTTTATAACACATATTTGCCTAAAACAAAAGGTAAAAAGAATGGATGTGATTAATTGGTTGCTTTTAATTGGACTATATCATACCTCGTCTCTCCAAATGGAACTTCTTAAATGAGAAGGAATGTGGATGACCAAAGTTAGTAATGGCCTGAAATTTCAAACAGGTCAATTCCCTGAGCAATGTGAAACACATCCAAGTTCCAAGTTAGTGTCTTTCTAATCCAAGAATAAAAGTATATAGCACTTTCTAGTCCAATAGGGTTGTATGCATACCTTCAGGAAGGATGTCAATTGGGCTGCATATGTTTATAGCACTTATTATCCATCTACAATTTCACGATCTCCTATATCCTTGCAAGAACCAAACTCAAGCATTAACATTGCTCGAAAAATTACACATTAATTCCAAGCAAGCAACTGATGTCACTACACTACACTGATGTCAATGTCAATAGGGCTGCATACATACCTTGAGGAGGCATCCAATATTGAATTAACCTCCAAAAAAAGAAGGATTAAGGAGAGATATCGGAAGTCCAAATCACTTCTCTCCTAGAAACCTTAGGCTTAGAAGGATTTAGATTCAAATGGGCATCTTTAAGTGTGAAAGCTTACCTGAGTAAGAATTGCACTAAACAAAGTGATCATCATCAATATATAAAGGTAGAAGAATTCTAGCGATGTCATTATCCAACATAGGAAACCTGTCGGCGATATAATCAAGAATGTTTCACCTTCCAACAATATATAAAGGTACAAGAACTTGTTGTGTCATTCATAAATTTTAGAGACTTCAGGCCAAGATCACATTTAGAAATAGCATTGGAAACATGTTTCCAAGCATCTGTAACAACATTTCTAATCAAAACAACCGCTGACCAAATGAAATTTTGAATACATTGATCAAGCACGTTGAACAATCCAATTGACCAAACTATACTTTGAAACTAAAAAGAAACATATCGTGTATGATGAGTTTTACAAGCTAAATTCTTCCCATTATTGATAAGAGTCCAAGAAGCAAATTTAGCAATAATATATCTATAATTAAACGGCAGCTGCAGAGAAGGCAAGAGTGGAAGAAAGAGAATGAGTTCTATTTTGTGACAAGCTAGTAGTAAAGAGATTAAATTCGTCATAGATTAGGTGGCAAGTAATATGCAACAACTTCAACCAAATCCTGCATACTTTACACATAAGTTCAAAAAGACAAGAAAAAAATAGCAGCACAATGCATGGACTTTATAATGACAATTTTGCTTACCTACACATTGCCGGTGAAAAATGAATCTCTAAACCATTAAAAAGACCCCCATAAAGTAGCCTGTGAATTAACTTCATCGAATGCACCACCTTCCATTTTCAGCAACGCAAAAACGTCCTCAAGTTATACCTTCTTCGTGCTCTTCAACCCTGGTAAACTTAAACTTAGATGTGAGGGGTCCTCGGACCTCACGGACAAAACAAGAGCGTTAGGATTTTAGAAGAACATACCAGATGCAGAGGATTCGCTAGGTCTCCGAGCAGAGACAGCATAAACAAAAATTTCCAAAACTTTGAAGCTGCCGAATCCCATGCATGAGCATATGAGAACCAGCAGTAGAGAAACTCTCACCAGAAAGCAGGAAAAATGGAACATGTGAGCACTTGTCAGTGAAATATGTAGCTGGACCAAATGCGGGACCATGACCCAAACCACCAGCTGTGAAAAATATGCAAAAGACATTTTATTAACACTGGTTATCAATTATCATTTATGAGACATAGATCAAATTCGAATAAGCCATATCATCGTCTCTCTGTCTCTCCATAGCATGTTAAAGAAAATAATAGGGAATAATTAGCAACAAATAGTTAAGAAACTTAATCAAAACTAGTAAAACAAAACACTTGAGAAACAAATGCAAATAAATGATTGGTAAACAGGCCACAAAGCATCCATTAACACTGGTTATCAATTATCATTTATGAGACATAGATCAAATTCGAATAAGCCATATCATCGTCTCTCTGTCTCTCCATAGCATGTTAAAGAAAATAATAGGGAATAATTAGCGAACAAATAGTTAAGAAACTTAATCAAAACTAGTAAAACAAAACACTTGAGAAACAAATGCAAATAAATGATTGGTAAACAGGCCACAAAGCATCCATTTTTCTTACCCAGGGCAATCAGCATCTTATCTGTCAGGAAAAGATGTGGTTTTGAAACTCTGTCTGCAAAAGCATCCAAAACATCTTCTACCCTTCTACATGACACCAAGGGGGGAAATAAAAAGAAAAAAATATTAATCCAGACACAAAAACAGCACAAGTATTATAACATTACAAAACAGTTTCCATAAAAATAGTCAGAAATTGTCTCATTATAGTGTAAATGGGATTTTGAAAAATAAAATAAAAACAACAACAATAATAATAATAATAATAGATTAAAACTGCATTTAATGAATACTGCAATATAAAGCTTACTTAAAATTTTTGCAGAATAAGAGCCTGAGCCCTTCTTGGAAAGCAACAGATGATAATATGAGTATACCATAAGGCCACCATGCGGTTGTATTCAGGGGCAAAAAAACCCTCCATATTCCAGACAACACTATCAAGCTTATAAGCCACAAAAGTGCACTGTAATCAGCAAAACAAAAATTGCATTAGATTAAGAGCCTAAGATAACAAGCGAAGCAGAAAAAATCGCAATTCGAAGTCTATAGAAGACCATAACTTTCACTGCGAAGTAATTAATAAAAACAAGTCAGAGAATTTGTGACATTGCGAGGGTGAGTGAAGTGTGAATTAGGGTTTGAATTTACATGAGATCGGAGAGACGCACCTGGAGAGAACAGTGAGGATCAAGAAGGGCTTTTTGGAAATTACGGAAACAAAGAGGGAGAGGGATGGTCCTAGCGCTATCAGCGCGTACCCAATTCCTGCCGCTACCGTCATTGTGATCTCTCTCTCTCTAGAATCTATAAGGAAGCAAACACCTCCAATGCTCTTTTTCCGCTAAGCTTCTCCATGGAAGACCGGAGAGACAAAAGAGTTATTAATACTGAATAGACTATTTAGTCGCTGATGTTGAGAGTGACGGCAGTTTTTTGTGAATGGACCATGTGAGGGCTTTGCAAATCGCCCCAATGTTTGTTTTGTGAACCAAGTTTTTTTTTTTAAATCTTGGGTTGGTTAATTGTATAAGGGTTAGGTTTAATTATTTTTTAAAAACTCAGAAACGACAGCTTCTATCAGTAAGCGAAAATATTTAAAAAACAAACATTAATCGTTTGAGAATAAAAAAAACGAAACCAGCCACTAATGTTACAGTAAAATTTTTAGGATAAATAGTTAGTGATCGATTTTCCTTTCTTTAAGCTTTCATCACTAAATCGGTCGCTAAATTACTTTGAAGAATCGATTTAGCGACCAACGTAAAGGGCCTAATATTTTCAAAGGATTTGGTCTCTAAATCGGTCTCTATAGTGACCGATTTTAATCAGTCTCTAAATCGGTCACAAAATAACAAATTTCTAGTAGTGTACAACTTTCTCCAATTTATCAATATTCTACATTCCACATCAGATTTTATCAAACAGAAACAATTTAGCTATTGAAAATAACTAGATAAGCTAGCTGAGTTTACATAGATTCAAGTACAGTATTGATTTTGACAACCATGAAGCTATTTTTAAGTAATTTTTTCCAAGTTTACATAAGAAGTAGATTTTTAATTGCAATAACTTACATTAGATTTTTAATTGCAATAACCATGAAGCTAATGGCATGTAGATTTTTAAATCTCAACTATCATTATTCCAGTAAACAAGTAGTAGGAAGACACATAAGTTAGAGCTGATATTGTTAATTGCAATAACTTACACAATTTTTAATTGACAGTATTTGTTCTAGGAGAGTAAAAAACTCGAACTAATCTCAACATTTCAGCCACCTGCAATACTAATATTTGTTAGCTCAACACAAATAACTGCCATGCATCTCAATATTCATAACAACAATTGATACAAATAGTCCACAGTTGCTTTTAAAACATCCACCAGGATATTATATCTAACTAACATAGTAAAAGCAACCACAATTATACCAAGGCATTGAAACAAGATAAGGTCAAAAGTTAAAAAAGTACATTAAATCAAGAGAGTTTGGCATAAGTAGGGACCAAAAAGAAATAACCCAAAGTAATAAGATTGCTATTAGTTTGTTCTTTTCATTCAATATTTGCCGCACTAGATGTTCAAAAAGGATGAATCCACAATAAGGAATTAACACCCACAAATATAAAACCAACATCAATAAATTAAGTAGAAATGTTTCAACTTTTAAACAATTAAAAACAATTCATATATGCCAAGTACTTATAGATGGAAACCAGAAAGTAGTGAAGCAACCTTGGTTCTATGTCATTCTTCAATTTGATCTCTGGTCATGTGCAGAGGAAGAAGACATACATCAGGCAAGTAACCAACTCAAATTTCATCTTGTAATTAGACTGCAATAGCTAAGCCATTCATACAAGAACATGAGCATGGCAATATCCTGACACAGAATCACATAAAATCCCCAAAAAATTTAAAACCTCAACGGATAAATAAATTCAAGCCTTTCTTCAAATCTGCAATCCCAATAAGCTCAACTAGATCCACATGGTCCTTTAGATTAGCATACTTGTAACAATCACTAGTGACCAAAGTCAGCTTTCTACCCCAAATAAGAACAACTAAACAATTTTTCTAATTTAACCTACAAGTATATTAGATAAAAGTTCAAAGGTTAGGGTTTTTTGAAGGAATCATCAACATCTTCATCTAATATAACAATTTATCGCCCTGTCCTACATTTTCATCAAAAATGTTGAAGATATCATCAGCATAAGTAACAATAAATACGGAGAAAGAAAAGTTCAAATGTCTTACATAAACACAATCTTCCTTGCACCGTAACTGTAACGTCACAACAACACAATCTTCCTTCCGAACCCTAACTGTAACGTCAACAACATTAACAAGAAGATGATTAACTAAACAAAAAATTACATAAGGGTTAAGATATAGCTATCACCGCAAATGGAGAGAGAGAGAGTGTGTGTGGTGCTTGCCGTAAATGGAAGAACAGATGCGAATGAAAGAACATATCCTAGTTCACTTTGATTCAGCGATGGACTTCTCAGGGAAACATACTAACCTCGAGCGATAGAGAGATCGTGGAGCGAGAGAGTGAACAGACTTCTCAAACATCAGGGTTTTTGATTTAGAAATCGTGTTGAAACTAGAGCGAGAGAACGAGAGAGCGAACCTGGAGAAAGATGAACCTAGAGTGAGAGAGATCGTGGTGTGCTCTTTGATTCAGAAAGGTTAGGGTTTCTGTCATGTGAGAGAGATGAAGAATGTTAGATGAATGGGTTTTGGAGAAAACACGGGAGGGGGAATTTGGTTTTGGAAAAACTAGGGATTTGTTTCTGGAGGGAGGTGAGAAACGAGCGTGGGAACTTATTTGCTGAAAAATGAAAACGTTCTCTCTCAAAAATCCGTCACTAACCGTACTATAGTCATTTAGTGAGGGATTTTGTGACAAATTTTTTAGAGAGGGATAGTTTTTGTCACTACTTTCGTCGCAAACATGTACTAGACAAAAGTTGATGTGGGCTTTAATTTTTGTAGCTAAATCCCTCACTAATAGCGAGGGATAAATGTCCGTCTCAAAAATTTCTTCCCTAAAACTAACTTTTCTAGTAGTGTCATCTGCGCATAATTGCAGAGATTAATCTCTGCTAATTTTTAGTGGATAAGCCTTTTGTAAGTGTTTCGTATAACTAGTAACATTTTTTAGAAATTTATAGTTTTTTTTAGTATTTGAGCTTATAACTTATATAGTTTTATTTTTATCTCATTTTGTATCAATCCAACATTTGTTGAGCTAGCATGATATGATAACTTAATCCCATCATATTATTCTATCATGTCTGTCTCGTTAAAATCTTATTATAAATTTGAGCTGGATTAGAAATCTCTTATCTTGAATATGGGCCGCGTTAGAAAACAATTTCTTATTTTACCCTTATAAAATATATTTTAAATTTTAAAATTAAATATAAGAAACTTTAAATAAATAAAAAATTAAATAATAATGATATATGTTATCATATTTTTTATCAGGTGCATATCAAATACATGATTTAATAGTGTTTATCTCATGTCTCTATCTTATCTTATCTCTGTCTGAACAATGTCATATTTTGTCTCTATCATATCTTGACCATCAAAACGGCCTTAAACTTATCTATCTACTATTTATTTATTTATTATATATACAAAAAACAGGACACCAAAGTTACTTTTTCAGGCATCTTATAATGTTGACACCAATTAATTTGTAGGGTCAAAAGTGTCATTGGAATTTCTTTTTCTCTATCTATCTATCTATCTACCTATCTATATCTATCTCATCTTATTTTAAATTTGTTTTCTCTCCTTTTTTGGAATTTAAAATTATCTACTATTTATTTTCTGTTTTTCTATCTAACATAGTAAAACTAAGTGTTAGCAAAATGACAATCATAGACATTCTTAAATTTTGCCATTTGTCAAATTTTAGGGGCATTTTAGTAAAACCGTCACTAAATACAAAAAAATTACAGCTTTTCAGAAAAAAGGAGGGGACAGCATATGACGCATGCTGATGCATGGTGGTGCGTGCCGATGCATACAGTTTTTACTTTTTTTAGAAAAAAAAAAACAAAAAAAAAACAGTTTTTATATTATAAAAAATCAATAATTTCATTAAAGTCATTAAATTAATATTAAAGCTTCTAGAATTTACTATTTATTATAATCTTCTCAATATACTAAAATAATGAAATAATCTAAAAAAATAAATTACTAAATAAAAAAAAAACCATACCTTTAACAAAAGCTTCAAATTACTTTTTCAAAAAAAATAAATTTTAAAATTAATATTATATTCAATAACTAAATAATCTAAAATTTATTATTTACTATAATCTCTCTATTAAAAATTACAAAATAATTTTTTATAACTAAATTAATTAATATTTAATCATATAGGAAAAAATGAGTTAACAAGTGCGAACAGGAGCGGCAATGTGATCGACAATGAGAGCAGCAACGGGAGTGCCAACGGGGTCGCCTATGGGATGCATATTTTACCTTAAATCTCATTTTCCTTTTTCTTCATTTTCACTCCGTTGTTAACATTATATGAAGAATCTGACTTTTTTTTTTAACTTTTTCCAACACAACTATTTTAATAAAGTTGAAAATATAGCCTTTTATCGGGTTTTTCCTTTTTGTTTTATTACATTTTCCTTTGTTTGCATGTTTCAATCACCAGTGAAAATTGATTATGTGTTGATAATGCATTGGCTGGAATTCAGTGTCGCTATGTGTTTGTTTATTGTCCACATAGAGGAACTCTTGGAGTTTTTCCTTGTTTCTAACATGATAAAACTTTATATTGGAAGATTATTATCTGAGGGAGAAGGATTGCTGTCAGTTTCTATGTCAATCATTTGAAGTTTAAACATTACAGTGCATGATCTGATGTCTTTGTATTGTTGTTCATCGAAATATTGTGGTATATATATAGCTCCTGATGTCTATCTATGACTTAATATATTGACTATTGTTTTTGATGGAACTCTTGTGGGAAACTAGCTGCTAGTGAGGGTTTTAGGTGGATTTATTCTTTAGTGGTTTTATTCTATTTACCATGTTGGTTTGATAGTCTCTTTCATGAGTGTTTGTAGTCTCTTTCATTTTGTTAGTGTACTTGATTTGGCATATATCTTTCATTTTAAGCACTATCTGTTTTTTAAATAACCACTAATTTGTTCTTACTTTATGTTTTGATTTGTGAGCAGACTATTTGTATTATGTTTAGATTTGTGATCTCTTTCATTTTAATCTTCATATCACACTTATTTTGCTTCAACTTGCTTATGCATCATAAATCAAAGGAAGTTCTAATGTAATCTTTGGCTAGAATGTGTGCTTATTTTGGATCAGGTATAACATATATACATGCCTATAATATTCCTAAAATTTTATACAACTTATATCGGTTAAAAAAGGTTTTTCATATCGGTTCCGTAACCGATATAGATAAAGGGGATATTAAAAACAGACGCTTTCTATATCGGTTAAAGAACCGATATGGAAAATGTTTTTTATATCGGTTCCCAGTAGAACTGTTATGGAAAGTCAGTTTTTAAACCTATAAAACGCTTTTTTTATATCAGTTTCTTAGTTGAACCGATATTGAAAATCACTTTTTATATCGGTTATTTAAAGGAACCGATATGAAAAGTTTTTTTTTTTAAAATAAAAAATTCTTCAATTGGATATACAGCAAACAACAAAATCACAACAAATACAATATTTATATAAAAATATAAAGATCTCAAATTATACTCAATATCCATATCCAAATACAAAAAACGAATCTAATACACACACTATCTATATTTTACTAACCACTAAAAAGCAAGAAAGAGCTAATGAGTAAACATATACTAATAGCTTAGCCCTTAGTAACTACTCAAACCATAAGTGAAGCAAGAAACAACTAATGAGTAAGCATATGCATAATGTCTTAATCCTTAGTAACTACTCAAATCATAAGTGATTCAATCAGTGGCTGAACTTCCTTGAATATTAATGAAGGATATATTCCCCACTTGAACAGAAAAACTCGCATTCCAATGCATGATATTACATTCGACAAAGATATTTTAGCAGCTTCAACTGATTTATTATTTAGGTTAAAAACTACATACCTGATTCTTGCATGGATTTCTTGAATCACAGTAGTATTGATATATTATAATAGGATGTGATACATTTTCCATCAAGATGTTCTGGAATGTGATTTTGGAGGCAAGGCCATTCCCACCCTAACAAAAATTTGACTCAACTCAATCGATTTGTAGATCACCAAGTCACATAAAGAGAAAGAAAATGCTAGAGTTACCAAGAAACTTACCTGCCATGTTTTGATTATCACCCCATTATCAGTGTTGTAAAGATAAGCTCCATTAACATTTACATTATGAATCTTCTCCCATGCCTTTGATTTTCCCAAGTTTGCGCCAATACTAAACAAAAGGTTCCAAAGATTGGTTAAGAATTATACTATTTAAGTTTTTAATGTCTTAATGAACTGAAAGTGAATATTAATTTTACCTTATGCCATGGCCTGGACCACATGAAATATTTCTGATCCAAACCCGTGAAGTATTTCTAACTATGGAAATGCAGACATCACCTGAAATGGAACATAATTAATGCACTGAAACATTTTGCTTCTGAGTAAAGCTAATATTGCATTAGGTTGAGATGAACTCACTTGTTCTAATTAAACTATCTCTCGATCTCAACACCTTTTGTTGCACTAATGTACATTCCATCGAGATTAGGACTTCTAGCAAAGTGCTAATACTTTGAGATGGGATGCAATAACGCTGCATATCAAACTAGTAAATGCCATGTGCATTTTTGGTCATTTAGCGAAGATAAGGTTTCGACTTTCGATTCTTGCATTTATGAAAAGTCGATTACTGCAGTGTAAATGTAGTTTCTTATTCAAATAATAGGAGTCATAAGTAGTAGTGTATCACCGTGATCGTTGTTTTGCTCTACATTTCAAAGCGCGACTAACCGTTGGAGATTTGGACGACATGGTCATGCAAAAAGGACATTTTCTTCAAGTCATCTTTTAGTTAAACTGATGAAGAAATTAACTTCAAGATCAGCATATTCAAGATCTCACTTCATGCAACAAACAAGGATCGAATTTGAATCTAGTTAATCCTAAAACATAAAAAAAATGATGATCAAAAACAAATAAAGGGGAGTTTAGAAGGTGAAAATTACCTAGCAACAGAGACACTCCATGGAGTAACAAAGTGATCTTTCGTTGCCTTATCCTCACCATAGACATCCTGAGGACCACCGCCGGAGATTGCGTTATCGTCGATATCCTTGACGGTACTCCTTTACGATTTCTTTCAAGGGTGTATCCATCACAACGGTGCCGTTTCCATCACCCGACCTGCTACTATTCCACCTTCCACATGAGCATCTGCAATTCCAAAACAAGCAGATAGAAGACACAAACCAATATAAGGTCCAATTCCACCTTTCCCAGACCTAAGACATAATTATTCATCCTACATGATTCTTCATTTCTTCCTTCCTCAATTAAAATCCATATTTTCCACTAGTGATAGAAGTAAGGAAAAACAAATATGAAGTTAAAATTAAGAAAGAAAATTATGCACAGTTATCAGATATAAAATCCCCCAAAAGATTAAAAGCAAATATAGAAGGAAAGATCAAAAGTAAGTGATCTCCTCCTCAAAGTAGATTGCTAATAGGAAATATATATCTTTTCACACCTAATTGAACTAATTGTCCAAACTAAAATTACACAGGTTTAACTTGGCATATTCTTTCATATATATGTTACTAACCTGTACCATATATAATTGAATTTTTAAGTTGTAATTATCCTTTATTTAACTAATCTGCAACATAATTATAGAAATCAAGTTATAAAGGGTCTATATCATCAGCTCTATTTAATGGCAATTTACAATTGAAATAACCTGAAGGGAAGAGTTAGGTTCCCAAAAAAAAGCATCAGGTTTTAAGGAAGCTCATAGAAGAAAAAGCCAAAAACTCACTTGAATCAGCACACAAATATCACCAATTAAGAGCTTGCTTACGCATCAACTGAACATATGGATGACTAATTCATTTTGTTAGTTGATCATCAGTAGATCACTTGAAGCATCAATGAATTTTTTTTCCACACCGCTGTATGTATCCGAGAAAAATAGACACATTAGCATAACGGGTTAAGAAACCATTGACAGAGATAAAAGTCAAGTCGTTTATTAGACACTAATTCTAGACAAATTAACTTCATTACAATAAGAATCAAAATTATCCTCTTCCAAAGCACGTGTAAATAAAGGCCTAGCCTGTGATGATGAATATGGACACAGTTAAGAGCTGCTATATCGAACCTTAAGAAACGCGAAAAGCTCTTAATTTTATTACTATATCGACATCTTCTATTAATTTACAGTTGCCACTTGCAAATTATATTTAGGTCCTAGAAAGGTGGAGCACAGCTGCACAATAATACCTACCCATTCTACCAAATTATTCTCCATGAAAGTTTGATCTTTATCAACTGGGCGTCGTCCAGTTATTAGCTCAAGTACTCCATAGGAGAAAACATCAGATGTGTTAGTAAGTTTTCCACTGGATGCATATTCTGGAGCAAGATACCTGTAATGTAAGCATCAATTGAGAATTCATGATATTGATATATATATATATATATATATATATATATATATATATATATATATATATATAGAGAGAGAGAGAGAGAGAGAGAGAGAGAGAGAGAGAGAGAGAGAGAGAGAGAGAGAGAGACGGCAAAATCTACTCTTGCTTTCCATATCAGCTGTTATTGGTAGTAATATAACTAAGGATGTTCTCTCCCTAACACCTAAAGACTCATTTGTCCAAGAACCACCATATGGCGCATTTCATTCCTCTAACAATAATTAGTTCCTAACAAAAAAGACCAAACTATATTTGGTTTGGATAGATAAGAAATGTTGAGATTAAACTAAAAGCCTTCATCAAATCAAATCATATCAATCAGTTCCAATAACATGAATAGAACTAAACAAACATGATGTTAAGCACATTGGAACAATTTTCTATTTTCTTATGGAGTTTACATTTTGTTTAGAAAGGTGTTTACATTTTTTATACTCAACCATATTCTTTATTATACTTGAAACATGGCCAACAATCAATTCAATTTACAGAATACAGTATTAACATATTGCAAAACATTCCTTAAATCCCTCATCACTAGACTACTTGCAGTTGCAGCAAAAAAAGTAAAATAAAAATAACATATCCCGACTAAAAAATCTGAGAGAAAAACCTAGAAAACTGGCACACCATAAAAATCATCAGTAGGAACACCAGACTCCACAATAAACGGAACACGTGCAAGCTGCTTTTAATTTGTTTTCTGATTCAAATCATACAAGTAGAGATTTAAATAGAAAAAGCATAATATCTAGACTAATGTCAGCATAAAGCAAATAGAAGAGATATAAATTAGGAGTTAGGGTTTTTGATTAAAGCAAATCAGTAAAGAGGAAGTTGGGGTTTTTTATTCAACCAAAATTTGGGTGTTTTCTATCAAGTACAAGTAAAGTAGACGAAAAATAATTACCTTTAAGAAGAAGATTAGAGGAGAGGCGTGGAGAGATGGAGAATGTAAGAAAAGTCGCTGGTTTCGTTGCTGAGAGAAGGAAGGATTTGAGGCTTGAGGCGCTGAGTGAGGGATAAGATGAAGAAGAACGATGGACTGGCACTACAAGAAAATCTTGTTTTAGCCACCAGCAGTTGCCACGGAGCTTATTCCGTCAGTAATTTGCCACGGATTTGCGACGGCAAGTGCAAAATATGTGAGCGCGAAATTTCCCGCTGGTGTTTGCCACGGGTTTGCCACGGACATGTGAAAGGACAAACATTTGCGACGGACATGCCGTGGCAAGTCCGTGGCAACGTATTGATAAAATTAAACAACCCCCGATCCTCTCATATCGTTCTCACTCTCTCACAAAACGTTCCTTCTCACTCTCACTCTCACTCTCACCCTCACCCCTCACCTCACCCTCACCTCACCGGCTCCTCCACCCCATCGCCTCCTCCTCCACCCCACCGTCGCCTCCTCCCTCCTCCCACCGTCGCCCTCTTTCTCGAAACCCTAACCTCGCATTTCCCCAAACCCTAACACTACATCGCGGGAGATGGAGACTCGTGCTTCAAAGAAGAGGCAAACACCGCCGCACAAGTTCTGCTTCTCAAAAGGCGAGAGTTGTTTTAGGCGAACTTCCCAATCTCACAGATTCGAATCAACGAAAAGCGAAACTTCATGTAGAAAGAATCCCAATCTCAAGAAACCAACCACCACCACCACCAAGCCAGTTGATAATGTCAAAAACGGAAATGCGACGAGCCTTATATATCCGACATCTTCAACTATCTTCACGCAATGGAGGTAATCCTTTCGTTCCCTTTCTTTGTTTTTGCTAACCCTAATTTATCATTTTGTTCAAATCGATTTTAACTTAAAAATCTTCAACTACATTGCTTGTTATTCACTTTTGAGAAAAGAGAAGACTGTGGTTGATTACATGGATAGGGTTCAGAGAGAAATTTCTACAAAAATGAGAGGAGTATTAGTAGATTGGTTAGTAGATGTTGCAAACGAGTATAAGCTTCTTTCGAGAGACTCTTCATCTATCTCTGCTTCTTACATCGATAGGTTTCTATCTCATAAGTCTATCACTAGAGATGAGTTTCAATTGCTCGGTGTTTCTTCCATGCTCATTGCATCGTAAGAATTTCTTTTCTCAAATTGTTCCTCGAGTTCTTTTATTGTTGTGTTCGATTGGTTTGGATTTGCACTCAATGTTTAGTTCATGGTTTGTAGATTTGGGCGACCTATCAAAGTTAATCGGGCATATGCCGGTGGTCGAGAGAAGATACATCGAGTTCGTTCGAGTTAAATATAAGATATTTATGTTCAAGGGATTTGGGTTTGTTTCATTCCGCATTACTCGTGAGGTCCAATTTAATTTTTGAAATCTTTTGTTTTTTTGGGTGTAAGAAAACTATGATTTTTAAACTTGCATTTTTCTTGTTTTTCTGAGGATGCTCAAAGTGCTATAAATGATTTGACTGTAACAACTTCGCTACTATCACCACATGCGGTGACCACGGCAGTGACTATGAGTATCGTGGCGGTGACTATCGGCGTCCGGTGGTGACCATGGGATTGGTGAAACCGCCTCGTGATTCTGCAGCAATTAAGAAAAAGCGAGAAAATGAATGATATATCTATCTTTCATTTTCTTTTTTTCATTGCTCAAAGAACAACAGAGAATCGTAATACCCAACAAACGCGGTGAAAAAGCGGTCGTAAATCATTGATTTTGTTGATCACATAGTCAAATAAGGGACCTTACCATTATCCATGTACCTTATACAACATTCTTTGTTTCGTCTCTGTCACACAAAGGCTTTTCGGTTATGATCTTACTTATTTATTATATGATCCTTTGAGGACATTTATCTACTATCATAGGAAGTTTTGATTGCCATGTAACCGAGGTAAGTTTGATGGATAGAAATGCATGAAGCACGCCTTCAGATTGACAAAGAATGCGGTGGGTGGAAAGTCTCATTATGTGTTCTGACTTTTGCTTCTTCTTTGCATTTCTTTCTTGATCTAGCATGTGTGTAGATAATAGATAGGGTTGTACTAAAAATTTATCTAACACGAAACAATAGAAAGCAGGATTTCCATGTTTTTAAAATATTTCCTCTTAAATAATTTGTTGCTTTTGGTAGATGGACCTCTTAACATGCAAAAGACAAACAGTGAAAGCAGAGAGAGTTGACAATTCCTATTTAAAATGGTCGAGAAAATTGCATGTTTGGACTTGTGTGCTAGGAATTGCTTATCCGGGATTAATGTTGTCGTCGATTTTCTGCTTTTTCATCTTGCTTGAACGGATCTTGATTCTTCTTCGTTGTGTTAGTGACTTTCGGTTTCACTATTTCTCATGTATATGTTGTTATCATGCTTTAATATTTGATATGATTGAAGGATTTTGGAGTGCAGTTTACAAGGTTTCCCAAGTGGGTTTTGTCCTTTTAGTTGTAAGAATCACTTCTAGTTGTTTTCTTTATCTACTAGTTAGTTAATTGAAATCTGTTATGTCTCTGATTTAGTTTCCAGATTATATGTTTTTGATTTGTAATTATGTGTGAAACTGTTTTTGAAGAGGGTTTTGATATGTATGATTCTCGTTCTATTTGATATGTTTTGAGGTTTGTTCTTTGCGATTCTGGTTCTCGTTTTCATTTTTGTTCAACATGTATGATTCTGTTCTCGTTTCTTTTTGTTCTTTTCCATGTAATGGGTTTGTGTGTTTATGTGTTTGCTTATGTGTTTATGATCTGATTTTGCTTGTGTGTTTATGTGTTTGCTTATGTGTTTATGTCACCGCAAAATTGCTTTTGTGGGTGGATTCGAGCGATTTCACCGTGTTTGAACTTGAAACCGTATGAATCGCTACTTGTTTTGTATTTTTGCAATTCTCACAATTCATGCTTTCTCCCGCAAAACTGGAGCTCTGGGTTTTTTGCTAAAACTTTGAAATCATCCTGTGTTTTAGGTTGATTCTGGGAAATATGGAATTCATTTCGCCTTCTCGTGTGAGCATCATAGTCACCGTCGCTTGCACTTGATATTCTCGTGAGTATTTTACACTTTAGTGCTTTAAACTCGTTATACTCTATACTCCTGGTTTTGATATTTTGCATGTGTTTTGTTCATAAACTCATATTTTAATATCACGATTTTGGTATTGTTGCCCTGTGTTATGATGCTTGTCTTTTTAATATTATGCTTTAGGAGTACTCACCTTGAAAGAAATTCACTAGGGCGATGGTTTGGGGGAGTCTGTTAGAGCAGCTATTGTAAATACTGATGTAAGAACATCAGATGTTAATCAATCGGTTTTTTAACCATTCTATACAGGTAAGGTAAACCAATCAAATTCTTCGACTCTTGCATTTGTGTTAATATATTGAGTCAATTTTGTTTGTAGATGGAAGATAAGTTGGGCGTGTATTTCTAAAGTAGAGAACCTTGGTGTCTTACAATTCGTGTCTTATTTGTCTTTTTATGGGCACAAAGATTCATGCTTGGTTGATGATATTAATAGAATTTAAGTTAAGTAGCGTTGTTTTTCTTTGGAAGGAACTGAATGAGTTTGAAATCTGTGTAGATCATTATATCTGGAAATCCTGTTCATCCAAAAGCAAGCGGCGATGCAAATGATTCTCATAACCAATCTGTTGCGTAAGTTTCGATGTTTTATGGGCCACTTCTATTTGTCCCGCATTTAAGCTACAAAATTTAACTCTCTTGGTTATTTGCTTATATAATATATATTTAAATCTCTTCTCTTACTTATTTTGTATGTGCAAATGTTTGTTCCTTTGTGTATGGAATATGATAGTTGTGATTAGGGGTTCCATTGTTTCTTTTAGTAGTTGCCCTTAGATTGGCCATGAGAAACCTTTTTATAGTGAAGTTTTTGCACCTTAGATCCACAAAGACATCCTCTTGCGTCCATATCTGGATTATGTTGCACATCCGTACCAAAGAATGGATCCTCTTCCCGAGCAAGAACGTTTTGAGGTATCTATCTTGGCATATGTTTGTATTATATAGGCATATCATGCTTGCTATTATCTTCTCCTCCCGACCCCACTTTCATGTGCGGCTTGGATACGAGGATTTTTACATCACCCTTGCAAGTAAGCATTCCTTTTTCTGCTTTCTTTCTACTCATTTGTTTTGCTTCTATAGTCAGCCTTCAGATTAACAAATTTGAATTTTTAAACATATTTATGCAACCTTTGATGGATAATCTAGAGGCTCGAACATATGAGACTTTTGAGAAAGATGCAATGAAATACATTCAGTGTATGGCAATGTGTGCACCTTGTATTCTTAAAATCTACATGTATATGAACCTCTCTGCCTCTTGCACCAAAGAGTAATACCGTAATGCAGATAGAATTTTTATTTTTTTCCTTTTACGATGTCGGTTGCCAAACAACTACTCTAGCTTTTAGTTTTTGACTGTTAAATTAACCTCAACTTGTCTTTGGCATGCTGATTTTCTCATTTAGATTGTGATAATCTTTTTCTAAGGACCTTTAAATTGGAAATCATAGTCCGCTTTCTTGTGCATTTATAAGGATATATAAGGCAAAGGAGCATCTTTGAAGTTGAGTTCACACGAGAGGTTACCTTCATTGATATCCGATTGGTTGAGGAATTGATAGTTTCATTTCTTATGTGGTTTAGAAACAATTGAGATTTTCTCGAGGTAGTTAATAAATCATATATATACATTATGTTAACAGATTAGTTTGTTAGCCTTAGAGTCATCTATAATCGTCATATAGTTCATCGATTATAGAGACTATCTGCTTACGTATATAAGCACATCAATGTACTTCACAATTCAATCAATAAAGAAAACAATATCATTTCAATGATTCTGCAGAATTCTAACAGTATATGAAGTACTTTAATTAATTCTAACAATATCATTTTAATGAGCCTTTGCAAGTTGGAGTAGTAGGAAACTACTGTTCCATTTATTTTTTTAATTTTTTTTTAAAAATTTGCGACGGATTTGCCACGGACTTGCGATGAAATTTGCCACGGATTTGCGACGGAAAATTTGCCACGGATTTGCGACGGAAATATTTGCCACGGATTTGCGACGGAAACATTTGCCACGGAAATTCCGTGGCAAACGATTTGCGACGGCGTTTTTGCCACCAATTTTTGTCCAGTATAAAATCCGTGGCAAATGTTGTTTTGCCACGGAAATTTGTACATTTGCCACGGAAATGTCCGTGGCAAATCAGCGATTTTCTTGTAGTGTGGTAGAGTGGTGGAGTAGTGGAGGGAGAAGATGGAGGAGAAAGATGAAGGAGAGGGTTTTCGTTGCGCAGTGAGAGAGAGAACTGTACGTCGAGGGTTTTCATTGTGCAGTGAGAATGAGAGAAAGAAGGTAGCGAACAAAATGTTTAGGTTTTTCAATATCAGTTTCAATAAGAGCCGATATGGATAATGTAAATTAGAGTTTCCATATCGGTTAGAGCCTGAACCGATATAGAAAATGTGGTCATAATTTCAAAAATGCCACCGCCTCTTTTTTCATATCGGTTATTGTGTGAACCGTTATTAATTGCTGATGTAAAATCCATATTTTCCACTAGTTATTTTCACCCTTTTGATGCTGCTATATATACTGCAGAATGACCAATAGAAAGAAACTGCTTCTTCAGACTTCAAGTACAGTTGATTGAGGTGGGGGGATTTAAGGGCATCTTAGTTGAAAACTTCTATGTCATGTTACATTGGCGGCACTTTATCAACAATTGACCATAGAGGCAGAGAGTTGGAAACAAGGAGTCATTTTAATGCAAATTAAGAACTGTGAAGGCCAATCAGATCAATGTAACTTTGCTTATTTGAGTGTTTTTTCCCCATTTGTTGCTTTCCTCCCTCTTCTACTCTTCCATTTTGTCATTGTAACTTAGTTCTTGGTTGCTTTAAATCTGGAGTTAGCATTTTCGATTATGGCGCTTTATGGAACTACTACCTTATCCTTCAATGTGAGTTTCCCATTGTTTACTTTCTTCTTTAATTTTTGTGTAATTTCAATTGAGATTACTCTTATATAGGTTTTTGGAATTTTAAGAGCATTTGTGTTCACTAATGATCTAGTGAATAAAGAATTCCGGGATTGGATATTGATTCAATTTAGCTACTTGAAATGGACACTGGGAAAAATTTGGGATCATTAGATGCTACTACAGAAGTATCCCTCTCTTCTATTTCATGTTGGTTTTTCATTTTACTTACATGTTATACTTTTATCATTAGTAATCTTACTTTATTCCATATTAGCTTTCATCATTTTGACTTCATGGCCCAATGGATAAGGCGCTAGTCTACGAAATAGAGATTCTGTGTTCGATCCCCAATGGAGTCATTTTTATTCGCATGAAGAAACATGTAGTTAATTTTGGATGTATGATTTAATTTTTGGATGTATGATTTAATTTTTTTTGGATGTATGATTTAATTCAGGTTTAAATACAACAAATTCATAGATATCACTATTAAAAAATATTTTGGATGTATGATTTAATTTTTTTTGTTGCAAATATGAAAAGGAAAATACACAAGAACAGAAAAACATTAAAAAAAAAATTAAACAATGGGCAGCGCTTTTAAGGAAGTGCTACCTATAGGGGGACAAGTTTGGGCAATGGGCAACACTTTTAGGGAAGTGCTGCCTAAAGGAGGACGCGTTGGGGCAATGGGCAGTGCTTTTTAGGAAGCGCTGTCCATCTGATGACACGTTTGGCAATGGGTAGCGCTTTTTAGAGTGCTGCCTATCTGAGAACGCGTTTGGCAATGGGTAGTGCTTTTTAGGGAGCGCTGCCCATTGTTGGAGTGCAATCAGCAGCGCCACATTCAGCAGCACTCAAAAGCGCTGCCAAAAGATGGAAAAAAACGTTGCCCATTGGGTAAATCTGTTGTAGTGCTATGTGACAATCCCAATAGAAAGTTTCAAAACTTGCCTTTAGCAATTGTTATTTGTGCCTTTTGTACACATGATATTTGAATCAGTGATATAGCGTATTCACATTATTTCACAACGCAAAACACACTTCCTATGCGACATTTGTATGATCAAAGCTTAAGGCTTAAGGCTTAAGGTATATGGCCTTCATATATTTCAAGCTTCAACTGTTTTTGTTAGAACTTTCCAAGTTGATGGTAAAAGATGTATCTTGCTGGCTCACTTAACAGTTTAATTTTCTTGCCAAACCTTTAAACTAACTTCTGCATAAATGAACATTTATTAGTTGCGGGAAGTTAGTACTTAGTACTATTGAAATAGCTGAGGAAACACTTCTTGGTCTGTGTGTTTTTTAATTTGTCGGACACAACCTTTGTGCCAAGCTGTCCTATTTATTTCCAAGGTGAATGCAACTCCTCTCCCTTGACTTTCCATATTAATTTGTCAAATTTATTCTATGTGACCACCTCAATACGGCACTTTGAAACTTGCCTGCAGCAGATTCTTCTGTTATGTTTACATATTACTTGATCCACTTATATAGCTTTTTGACAATATCCAATAAGCAGGGTCGGGTTATAAAAAGAATGTTTAGAATGTATCTTGCTGTTTTCTTCAATGGATAATTGGAGGAAAAATGCAACTTTAAAGGTTGTATGTGTCAAATTACTCCCTAAAAAGAGGTTGGTAAATATTGTTGTGCATAATTTATATGTGTCAAACTTAAAATGGGTACACTTAACTAATATTTGAATTTCGCAGTGATGATCATGATGGTGGTTAGATGTTACTCCGACTAAAAGAGTTTCAGTTACATGCTATATCTATTATAACTTTGCTTGGTTTTATATCGAGCTCCTCCAATGGTATTGTCTAAATTTGTATAATCGACAGTAAAATGGGTTTTCATACCAAATATCAGTCATGTATGATACCCATTGAACTATAGTCAATTTTAAGTGTCTATCAATTGATCTTAGATGTATAATTGTTAAATAAAGAACAAATTATTAATTTAATATTTGAACTAATACCTCCTCTCCTAATTGATCTTAAGGCAAGTATATCCACTATAGCCATGTGATTCTGAGTAAACAAATTATTTTAAAGTTGAAGTTATAGTTTACGAATACTGATATTCGATTGTTTTAAATTTTTCCCGAGAATCAACATTAAACATACCAAAATCTTTTTTCACGGGGTAAATGTTTGTCGTTGATCAATTAATTAAAAGATAGTTTTTCATAGATCAATTATTTAAAACAAGGTCTTTCACATTAGTGATTCTAAATAAATATTTAAAATATGGTCCTTAAGTTGGACAAGTATATTGATCAAATTTATTTTTCCAAGTATTTTTTATTGTTTGATAATTGATCATCATTAAACTAATTCAGAGCAGTGATTCTAAATACTACAAATATTCATGATTGACTATTTGAGCAAGTAGTGATTTTAAATTTTTAGTTGTGCAAGATTGACATCTTCTCTTCTCTATACGTTCTTTAATTGTTCAATGCAAAATGACTATCATACTTTTATCGATGGTTTGACTGTGGTTTTGAGCAAATTATAATTTAAATGTTGTTCTACTTAATTTATTGTTAAATTTATTTTATAACTTTTTAAATTTGTCTCACGACAACCAAACTATTTAATAATTTAGTCGTTCTTTAGGCCTGATATGAAATTGAAAATATTATCATGCTTAATAAAATTATCATATAGGTTCATCACTATCTCCAACTCATACAATTATAGGTCATTCTTTTTATTTGTGATGTTCATTTTAATCACATTCATTTACTTGTGTTTTTATAAGCCCAATCTTTCAAAATTTGAATTTCAATTTGAGTACTAATCGTACTAATGCATCGTGATCAACCCGCGCGGATGCACGGGTATGTTACTAGTAGCTAAAAAGTCATTAACAAAGACATTAACAAAGTCATTAAAAAAGGGTCATAAAATCAGTTTTAAACGCGAACATTAACAAAGACATTTAAATTGGACATCCTCCATAGATAAAAAAAAAGTCTAAAGAATTTTAATAGCATAATCTACATTCATCAAATGCAAATATATAAAAAAATTAACCCAAAATTAGAAAGAAAAGAAGACAACACAATTAAAAACCAAACACGCAAGCATCATGTATGGTTGAAGGAAAACCCATGATAAAATAGGAGCAGTTATACAAAGTTGAAAAAAATTATGGCGGTTTTATTGAAAATGTGACTGCAGTTTCCGTTGAAAGAAGATGGTGAAGGTTCTATATTATATGTGGTTGAAGTTCCCACATGAGTCAATGCAGCAACGCTGTACTCAGTGGCAGAGGTAGTGTATATTTTATAAGGGGGCTAAATATAAAACTATTTTTAATACAGACAAAATAGAATTAAAAGTTATATTCCATACAAAAGTGACCAAAATAAAGAAGAAAACACAAATAAAAAGTGAAACATGTGGTATCATGTAGGGTTGGATGAAAATTACCAATAAAATAGAAACACCTATAGAAAATTTAAAACGTACGATTGAGGGATCTATTGTAAATGTGACTGAAGTTCCTGTAAATAAAAATTAAATTACAACTATAAATTAAATAAGAAGATTATAAAATTAAAATGAAAAGGTTATTAATGAATAAACTTCGCGTATTTGAACATTTTAAAAAAAATGGGGACCCTAAAGTACCCTAAAACATACTGTCAGCATCGCACTTTACATATTTTTTGACAAACTTATTATTATTTTTTTCAAACGGGTTATTTACGAAAAAAAACTGCTGGTATTTGGAGAGTTAAAAAATTTTCAAATTTCAAAGTACCTTAAAACACACTGCTTAACATTTCAATTTACGCATTTTATTACCAAATAATTTTCTTTCCACCATCAAGTATACCGAAGCACATTTTCTAGCAACTCACGTTATGTACTTTTCACCAAATCGATTATTGAAAAACAAAATTTGCATATTAAAATATCTAAGATTTTTCGATACCATAAAGTATACTCTTTAAAATATAAAAAAGAAAAAACAAAACAAAAACTGAAGAAAAACAAAAGAAATGAAAAAAAAAAGAGAGATAAAGAGAGAAGAGAGTAAACAAATTAAAGTGAAACAAAAAAAAGCCGCTTATAAGAGAAGATAAGTCAACCAATGTGTAACAATTAAGCAATTATACTTATCAATCATCTATTCAATCAATTCAATTAGAAATCAATTGAATAAAATCAACTACTAATCTCAAGAACTGAGATTAGCCAATTTAGGGATGTTACATGAAGCATGACTTTGGCATTTTTGATATGGCACTACAAGAAACATGTATTTTTCCGGCAGACAAAAATCTGTTGGAAATACACCAAATCCGCCGGAAAAGTGACGCTTTCGGTGAATTTTTTTCCGCCAGTAAAACACTAGTAGGTAATGTTTTTCGGCGGAATTTCCACCAGTAATTTCTGGCGGATTTTTTCCGTTGGTAATGTGTGTTTCCTACAGATTCTTTAAAAAATTAACTTTTTGAAAAAATCCGACGGAAACGCACATTTGGGTGCGCAAAGTATGAGGTCAAAAAAGAATATGGTGAGAGGGATGCCGTCTATCAATAGGCCCGATCAACTCTATGAATGATGTTTACTTTGAAAGTAAATCAGGACAAGTTTTCCAAATGAGTCAAACTCAAGAGCCAAAAGGCCGCTCGAGTTCATACATGTTGATGTTTGTCGACCAATCAAGCCAAGATCACTCGGTAAAAAAACTTATTCCTCTTATTTAGTCATGATTTTTCAAGAAAGACGTGTATATATTTCTTGAAGCTGAAGTCAGAAGTCTTTAATGTTTTCAAGAAGTTTAAAGTCATAGAGTGGAGAAAGAAATTGATCTAGTGATTAAGGCTATTAGAAGTGATCGAGTTGGGGAGTTAAATTCTAAAGAGTTCCAGGAGTTTTGTGAAAAGAATGTAATTAGACATCCCTTGACGGTTCCAAGATCCCCTCAGTAGAATGGCGTGTCAGAAAGAAAAAATAGAACAATCCTCGACATAGGTCGAAGCATGCTTAAAAGCAAGAAACTCCCAAAATAATTTTGGATGCGTTGGAAAGCTAACATAAAGATCTATAATTGTAAGTCAATGTTGTTTTGTGTTTATCACTACACTCCAAGGGTTATCTTGACCTCATTCAATTTTGTGAGTTATGTGCATGTTTAGCTTCATGTTATGATCACCCCAAATATGATGATTTGATCTATTGGCCCATGGTTGATTAATAAACTTGAATGATTTATTGTGATAAAATATTATAATGTTGTTATGTAATATTATGGATTGTGATCAGTATGGGAGTTCTTCTCCATTATTGTTGAATGATGATTGTGATGATAGTTAATATATTGTGTATGACTAACTATCGAGAGAGAACTATTGAGGCAAAATCACATTCTAAGTTTTGTGTTGAGAAGTTTAAATTCTCTATTCTCATATTTTACTAATGTTTTTCTTGAGTGAAATTTAAGAACATGATCTATTAACCTATCTCAAGAAGATATTCTGCTTATAAAAAGCATTCAATTATCAGAAGACTTGAAGCAATGACAATAAACATAATGTTGACTAAAACACAAAGAAAAATACCCCTTGATATGATGAGAAGAGTCAAGACCAGAAGAGTTAACTTGAGAAATATCATCATGAGAATAGAGAATTTAACATGAGAAGAGTCATGAGAAGAGTCAAGGAGAAGCATCATGATAAGAAGGGTCAAGGGTCATGATGAGAAGAGTCCACTACAAGAAAATCGTTAATTTGCCACGGACATTTCCGTGGCAAATGTACAAATATCCGTGGCAAAACACCATTTGCCACGGATTTGCGACGGACAAATTTTGGTGGCAAAACCGCTCGTCGCAAACGCTTTGCCACGGATTTTCCGTGGCAAATTTTTCCGTCGCAAATCCGTGGCAAATCCGTGGCAAAGTTCCGTGACAAATCCGTCGCAAAGTTTTGTGGCAAATCCGTCGCAAAGTTCCGTGGCAAATCCGTCGCAAATTTTAATAAAAAAAAAACAAAAAAAAAAAACCATATATCCAAAATATTGCTTAATAATAGTGATATCTATATATATTAAATAATCAAATACTCTCAACCTAACTATAATCAAATACTCTCAACCTATAATCAAATAATCTGAATATCTATACTTATAAATGAAGCTATGAATTAAAACAACTTGTTAAAAGCAATATCTCTTACTTGGAAATCTAAATTAGTAAAATAAATGATTATGTCTTGTACAATAGCATTATGTCCTATACCTAATGGAAAGATAGCAACTTCTACAATACAATGCAAAATGGACAAAAGGAACTTTTGAGACCACTAGCCCTAATTTACTAAGAACACGTTAGCAAATCAAATGTTACTCCGAATTTGACTAGAATAGAGGTGGGAGATATGTGCAGTCCTATGCAGAAGCCACTGTCTTGCCAACTTGCCCACCCCATTTTTGCACCCTTTCACTTGTATGTTCCACCTACAATTAAATAGTCTTATTAGAAAGAGTTATTCAAAGTTATACTTATCAAAAACATACATTTAAGGAGGACTAGTCACAAGAATCATTGAGGATGGTAAAACTAGTCATAACAACCGAAACAACAACCACACACGCATACGAGCGTAAATTACTCACTACAAGTTAATATGAAATAAACTATTGGATGAACATCAACACAAGTCTGAGAATATCAAAATATGTACAACTTACCATGAGCAAACTTATGTTAGAACTCATGACTCATGACTTATAGAGCATGGGCAAAAAGCCTTTCGTGTATATGGCCACACACACTTGCTATCAATCAAACAACACTAAATTAACCACTATTTCAATAGCTTCAAAACATTCTTAAAAAAAATAGTAAACTTCAATCCATACATTGATTCCTTATCAAAATTTCATTTGAGAAAACAAAATTGCTGAAGTTAGCAATTTCTTCCAGAGCCCCAAAATCAACAATATTTTTGTACATAACCCCTTGACATTGCTACTCTTCAAGGGTTAAACATAACATAAGCAAGAACTAAATTGTGTTGAAATTTAGCTATAACTTGGAATCATCCCATATATATCGTAGACTAACTATCCTAAGAAAATAAACATAGTTTGAGAAGAGATTTACAATTGACAACATATACTTACATGGTCATGATAGCCACCTTCCTCAAGGTCCCCTTCATTGGAAAGAAGTTGATCCTTCAATAAACTATATTAAGAAGAGAATGATATATGCCACGTTCATTATTAGCACCAAGAATCTAAAAGGTAAATTAGTATTAGAGCAATCCAATCAATAAATTGCATCTTATGCAGCTTGTACTTGAAGTAGGAAATGCAAGTAGATACGACTCGAGTTTGTGGGTTGGAAAGCATACTTTGCATCATCTGTGACATAGCTGGATTTTGCATTAATTGGGTCAATAAAGCAAAGATCCGGCATAGCACTACCACCCAAAGATGCCTTCAAGGTCAGCAAACCAAGCCCTCCTAAGCCGATGGGGTGCTTGCGCCTAGCATCCCCACTCAAGGGTAGATCTTCTTGTGTTATTTTGGGCACCTTCTACGCATTGTTCCCCATCAATTACAACAATACTATTAATCACAATACACAATAAATTCTTGTAGTTATTACTTGCTGGCCTCAAAACATAAAAACAGAAAAAAGGAAAAAGTTTTTAAAACAAACTGGTTAAGAAGAGGCACTAAATCAAAGATTCGAGAAGAAAACCATAGTACGAACTTACTTCTGTAGAGGACCAAGGATTAGGAAGTGGGTTAGTATTGGGCAAGGGAGAACCAAAGTAGCTTGCTTGAGATCCGGTGGTTGTGGGATTAGTTGTTTGCGATGAGTACAATACTCATAAGACCAATTAATTTCCTACTCTTAGTAAATCAACAACACATCATCATTACAAATACAAAAACAAACAATTCACTACAAATCCAAGCAACCAAAAAAAAACAAAGAACAACAATATAGTAAATCGGTTTAAAACAAGAATCACCAACAAAAGATATCTTAGTAGAAATAAACTAAGAACAAAAAAACATAACCTAAGAACTAAAAACCTAAGAATACAAAAACCCAAGAAGATCAAAACCTAAGACTAAAACTAATTAAAATAGGAGAAAACAAACCTAATCAAAGAACAAAACTACAAAACCTAAGAACACAAAAACATAATAACAACATGAAACGTGATGATGAAGAGAAAAAAAATAAGGTGGTTGAAACTTACCTTGATTAGATGAAACAACAAGTCAAGTATGCAACAAAGGATGGTGATTTACTTGATCTATGCATGATTATACTTGATCTATGTATAGTATACAAACAAGTCTCAAAGCCTAGTTCATAAAGAATTTTGCTCACCTCCTCTAGCATCATCTGCTCCTTTTCTTCCAACTCTTCAAAGATCAATGGATCTCCCCTCTAAACGCGTTCAAAGATCATTTGAATTATAAAATTAGTTTTAGATATACATACAAATAAAAAGGTGAAAGACTAAGCTGCCACGGTGCTTATGTACCTTCTCGTTCATCAACATCTATGGAGTCTTTTACGATTCTTCCGATGTGTTTCTTTGAAATTTTGTTAAACATTAGCACCAACAAATAAACATTTAATGAGGTAAACCTTAACAATGTGAATCAACATGCTCATGTTACCCACCATTAGATAGCGA
The DNA here is from genome assembly GCA_020916435.1 of Oxytropis ochrocephala. NCBI lineage: Eukaryota > Viridiplantae > Streptophyta > Magnoliopsida > Fabales > Fabaceae > Oxytropis > Oxytropis ochrocephala. Next base: position 39,229,566 of record CM037090.1, read on the forward strand.
ACTTCCTTTTCATACACAAATTTCATTCAACCTTTGTGTGTTGAAAAAGCGAAATCATGCAGTAGTGACAGATTAAAAGTTATCGACAAAATATGTACTAAAATCTAAAACTCTTAGAAGAAAAACATGTTTCGTGAGAATCTTACAACCGAGGCATCCTAGGAATTCGGGCTCTTTCGGTTTAGTAGTAGGAGCACCTTGGCGCAGATGTTTGTTTGAAGTATTCGGACTCTAAGTAACTACAATCCAACCAAAACAAACCCCAAAAAAACAACCATACATCGATCGTGGGGGGAAAAGATATCAATAAATGTACAAGATGAAGGGCAATGTTTACTTGCGCTTAGTTTCTCTTCTTAGCGGCTCAACCCAATTTTCACTCACGATTTTTTTGAAATCCATTTTGTTCTCGTCCTTCATTTAAAGAAGAAAGTTCATGTAGACGTTGGTTAGAAAAGCTAAGAGAGGAAGGGAAGGAGTTGATGCAAAATTGAGCAATAAGAACAGACTCCATCATGATTAGCAAATATAAAATGTCAACTTACTTTATCGTCATCAAAATCTAGCAACTCAACAGCTACAAAATGAAAAATATTAATTAGTATCTTCAAACATGCATGCATAGAAATTAAAAGGCAACATGAAGTAGTAAAATGGGATCCAAAAAATTGCAATTAGCTAAATGTTTATATTTTATGATGACAAAGAAGCTTCACTAGACATTAACAGTTTCAACAAAAGACTTGTAGTAGTAGCTTAAACTTTTATGGGTCTAGAACCAAAATTAATACATGAAATAATGCTGGCATGTTGATCAGCTATATCGACAAAATCCAACAGTACAAAAAAAATGAAAAATATTAGTTCTAGTAGCTTAACTTGCAAAGAAGTTAAAATGCAGCATTAAATTGCAAAACAGAGGAAGTGATGCCTCTGGTATAGTGTTGACCAAAAAAAACTAGTCCATCCTTAGTAAACTGTCTCCTAAATGATGGAGACCTCAATCGAGGAGAAGCTAAAATGCCGTCGAGAACCATGGCTTTCGCGATCGCAACAGAACCTCCTTATTCCCACACGAAGCTGTGTAAATCAAGACAAAAACACCAATCAAGATGTGATTATATGAAAATCATACATAAGGCTTAAAATGTGAATCTGAATCTTGATTCCCTCTTTCTATGCATAAATAACAGCACAAACTTTTCACATGACAGAAAATAGTATATGGAGTTTTTAAGCTTAAAATGTGACATAGAAAGCTTGCCATCAGAATCTTGACTCCCTTTCTATGCATAAATATCAGCTCATATTTGTATAAGCCAATAGTGAACTGAATTTCTCAACCTTATGGTCTTCGTTATATAGTGTAATCAGTTAGAATCATGCCTTAAATATAGTGAAGATACAACAAGAACTTCAAAAGAGCATTCATAGTTATGCTTAAAAACCAAAACAAAATCTTAAAAACTTGCACGAGAAAGCGAACTAGTCCTGGAGTTGCCGACCCAATCAAACCCACGGATCGCCTCATGCACTCCAAAGATAGTTTCGCATCCAAAGTCACGACCAATTTTCCACACTGCGCAAAGAACCGGGCTCTTTCTTTGATTGAGGAAGGTATTGATTTCCAAAGAAAACGATCACTTTATTCTTTGCAATATCACAATAGCAAACATAAAAACCCTAAAATTGAACAAATTGCAAGAAACAACCAACCACAAATTTCTTCCAAATTTACTATATCAAAAAAATAGTGATTATTTCAGTGCCAATATGCCAGTCAAACATTAAACACAGCAAACCAACTGAACATCCTTTTGCTCCTTCAATTTCTCTCCCTCCTAATCCAACATTTCTAATTTCACCACAAACCAAAATTTATCAAACACAAATAAAAGGGAAATACAATAATAATAATAATACCGTGATTTGTTCTCAGTAAACATAGCATCCTCCATTGAAACCCTAAAAGATGAAGAAGCGATTAGGAAATTGATAACGCGATGGGCGACTGAAAAACGATGAAGAAGCGATGAGCAAATATGAACTAACAGATTTAACCCTAAATCTGTTGCAGACTTCACCAAATCGATGACCAATTGAAAAACGAAGAAGAAATTGAAGAGAAAGGTGAAATAGAAGAAGAAATTGCGAACCAAATAATCTTACCGAGGATAGGCGCTTGGAATCGTTATTTGAGGAGAGGGATTTGCATTCTAGGGCTTGGAAACTTAGCGATAGAGAAGGTAGATGAGAGGTTTGAGAGAAAGAGATAGTTGAGAATTAGGCGTTGAGAGAGTAAGAGAGTTGAGGACGCGAGCACGACGGTGGGGAGTGTGGGTGGAGGTGAGGTGGTGGTGATTGAGAGTGAGGGAGGCGGGTTGTAGGTGAGAGCGAGAGGGTGAGGAGAAGAAGAGAGCGAGAGGGTGAGGAGAAGAACGAGACCGTTCTGAAAGGGATTTAGGGATCCCGTGGGTGTTTTATTTTTATCATTGGGTTGCCACGGACTTGCCACGGAATCTCCGTGGCAAATATCTGTCCTTTCACATGTCCGTGGCAAACACCAGCGGGAAATTTCGCGCTCTCACTTTTTACACATTCCGTCGCAAATCCGTCGCAAATTACTGACGGAATAAGCTCCGTGGCAATTGTTGGTGGCTAAATCAAGCTTTTCTTGTAGTGGTCAAGTTGAGAAGAGTCAAGTTGAGAAGATTATGTTGAGAAGTATCAACATGAGAAGCATCAACTTGAGAAACATCAACTTGAGAAGACTTAGAGAAGAGAAGAGTCAAAGTAGAGAAGAGTCATGAAAACTGTAACACGATTGTCATTTGCAGAAGTGTAGAAAAGAAACTGTCCTTCCTCAAAAAGCACTCGGAATTTGTGTATTTTGTATACAACTACTACGGGATTTAAAATATTACTATCTTTATGCAATTAACCGGATCAACCGCTCCGGTTGGCTCGGTTTTTAAAACACTGCTCTTAACGGTTTCCAAAATTTTGTGGATAGTTCAGAGAGTTGGACTTTAAGACTCAATCGATATCCTGAAAAGGATTTCGAGTTTTTGTAACGAACAGGATACTCCTGATTTATTTTATTTAGTCAGTTGTGAGTTGAAATAAATTTGTTCGATCCAAAAACACTTCCGCGTTTTCTGATACTCAAAACGAAGGTCTTATCTAATCTTTAATGTCGACTATAAGATTAGGGGTGTTACACCTGCACACTAAAAGGAATGCAATTAAGACGAGGCAGAGGGACACAGATCAAAGGATGAGCCCTTGGAAGGGACATGGCTGGTTTCTCGTCCATGTTAACTATCCCATTTCCATCTCCATTAACCTTCCATTCAAAACATTGAATCATAGCAGCAAGATTAGTGGGAACAACTTGAAGTGCTAGTGATGCTCCAGGACACATCCTTCTTCCTGTTCCAAACGGCATGAGTTGGAAACTCTGTCCCCTCACGTCTAATTGGTTCTCTTCACTCATAAACCTCTCTGGTCTGAACTCAAGTGGGTTTTCCCACACATTAGGGTCTCTTCCCATTGACCATAAATTAACCAATAACAAGGAGTTCGATGGAATCTCATAACCAGATACATCACAACTTTCAGATGATTCTCTTGCTACCAATGGTATTGTTGGGTGAATCCTTAGTGCTTCTTTAACAATAGCTCGCAAGTAAGGCAAGTTGGGAAGATCAGACTCTTCTATTAATCTACACTTTTTTGTTAGTGAATCGATCTCTTTTCTTGCTTTCTCCATCACACATGGATGATTGATTAACTCAGCTAGAGCCCATTCCGTGGTTATAGCAGATGTGTCAGTTCCGGCTATAAATATTTCCTGCATGCCACGTTTTAAAATTAGAATCCATTTAGCTTACTGAAATATCAAATTACTCAAAAAATAACAGGTTGATTCTTTTGTGGTCTGTTATAAAATGCTTTCTCTATTTTATTATAAGATGATCGTGTGTATTATAACAGGTTGATTCTTTTGTGGTCTGTTATAAGATGATCATGACTATTTATATTTTATAAAATTTGTTATTTAGTGCTGGTTTTGAGAAATTCCATTTTATGTTGTTGATTTGAGAACATTACAAATTGTCTAAAAAGTTATATAATTATTTTTTATATTTTATCTTAATAATAAATTTGCTTTTTATAAATAAAAATTTAGCTTTTGAGTCCTAGCAGGAAAATATTACATGGTGTCGGTGTCGTTAATTTTTTTTTATAATTGTTTGTAAATATCTTTGTTTTTTATAACATAACATTTACTTTTGAGTCTATATACTTTTGAGTCTATATTCATAACAATAATATAACTTCTTTTTTTATAAATGAACATTTAGTTTTTGAGTCCTAACGGGAAGATATTATATGGTGACAGTATCATTATTTTTTATATTTTTGCTGTATAAAAGTGGTCGTTGTTGTATCTTAATATTGTATACTTTCAAGTCTATTTGAGTTACCATAGTATATATGTTGTTAGTGTGATTATATTTTTGTCTTTGTAAATATACTTATTTTTTATAAATGATTATTTCGCTAGAGTACCAATAGGAAAATTTTGTTGTTAAAATAATTATTTTTTGCCTTTAAATATGTATATTTTTCATTTCAGTTCCAACGAGAAGCATCATATGTTCTAATAAAATTTTGCTACTTTTGATTTTTTGTTTTGATAAAAAAAAGTCTAGATGAGTTGGGCTCTAAGGACTCACTAGAGTCAGGACAGGCCTCACGCCTTTTTAAGCGCTTATAGATACACTTACAGATCCTACCAAAGGGGTCACTACTTTTGATTCTTGACGTTAAACGTTGTCGGAATAGTTATTTGTATATAGTTTATCTTTATATTATCTTTGTTGCTTATAAATGAATATTTAGATTTTAAGTCTTAACGAGAACATATTACCCGTTGTCAATATAATTTCATCATTTTTATATTTAACGGAAAAATATTGTATTAAAATATAATTATTTTTAATATTTTCTGTTTATAAATTCTTTATTTTTTATAAATAATTATTTTAGTTTTAAGTCGTGATCATAAAATATTACTTATTGTAAACATGGTTATTTTATACATTATCCTCATGAATGTATTTGCTTTTACAAATAGTTCTTTTGCTCGTGTCTCGAATAGGAAAAATAAATGTTATTGTGTATTTTTTTTTTTTTACTACACACATGTAAATATCTTTATTTCTGTTAAGTGAATATATTTCGAGTTCAATTCATAGATAAATATTTAATTATAATATTAAATTAATTCATAAAACACAAAAGTTACTTCTATGATTGAAATTCAATTCCATAGTCGTTCATACCAAACAACACGATAAACTGGTGGGGCATATATATGTGCGAGACCCGATACGGCTTGTTTGATTAATAATTTGAAGTGAGCCTTTTGATTGTAAAAAAAAAGAACTTACAAAATTCAAATTGATAATTTGAATTTATTAGTATTTAAATTTTTATAAAAAGGTTATTTTTAAAATCTAGTTTTCCAAGGGTAAAAAGCTAGTTAATTTAAGAGTATAATGATCTAAAAACTATCCATCAAAAAATTAAGTAATGGAAGAGTTTTCATTATATATATATATATATATATATATATATATATATATATATATATATATATATATATATATATATATATATATATATATATATACATTATATATTTTGTCTATAGGAAATTGATGAAGTTTTTATTATTAATTACATAATATCCAATTGGAAAAATTGATTATGATATAAACTATTGAAGAAACTATCGTTCAATGCCAAAATTAAATAGCCAATTGTGTTTGGGGTCAAAATTGTGTTTAAGTTTATTTAAAATTTCAGAGTCGTCATTTAATTTTTTTTTTCAAGTCCTTTATGTTTCTGTTTATATTTTAAATTGGAAATCTATTTTAAATTGGTCCTCTATGTATTTCAATTATAAGGGCCAATTTAAAAAGAAACGAAAACATAAAAGACTAACTTAAAAAATAAGCTTATAAAAAAAACTTAAAAAATAAACAGAAACATGGAGGACAAATTGAAAATATAGAGGACCAACTTAAAAAATAAAGGAAAAAATAAAGAACTTGAATAAAAAACTAAAAAAACAAATCAGAAACATACTTAAACGATTTAAAAATAAAGGAAAAAATAAAGGAAAAAATAAAGAACTTGAATAAAAAAACAAATTCACAAACATACTTAAACGATTTAATTGGTTAAATTGTTAAATTGTTGTCTTGGAGTTGGGTCTCTTGTAAAGTGGATACCAACACTCATATTACTTTTGATAATTGGTGTAGCGGTCTTGCGAGAAGTTTAGACTCTATAAGAGATGCTTGATATACGTTGTAAGATGTAATGGGACGTGGTACCCATTGTACCCTCACTTAATATAATTTTGACTTATCAAAAAAATACTTAAACGATTTATATTTTGGGAATAAAATAAACTAAGAATAGTGGAAACTAGAAAACTTTCTTACCAAGATGAAAGCCTTGATATTCACTCTGGTCAATTTCATCTCACTGCTCTCATCTTCGTGTATGTCCAACAAGATATCAAGTATATCTCTATGTTGAGCACCACCTTCACCCATTTCCTTCCTTCTCTTCCTACCTTCTTCATGTTCTTTTATCACCCTCTCCATCATGCTGTCAAACCTATCCATAATATCTTTAAGCCTTTTTTTCATTCCATGCAAATCTAAATTCTTACAAAACCAAATAAATTCCGACACTGTAAACTTCCCTGTAAACACTGCAATGTCAGCCACCATCTTCCTAATCTCTTCCAAATCACTATTATTTTCGATACACGTTATGCTCATGGTCATCCTTGTTATAATACTATTGGTGAGAGTAAAGAGCTCTGCACCAACATCAATGGCCTCGCCAGCTTCCCCTTTCTTCTGTAATAGTGTGAGAAACCTTACAGTCTCTTGCTGCCTCAAGGGAAGAAACTGACTAAGAGTTCTGCCACCAAGAAGCTCAGACATGCAAAGCTTCTTCATGAACTTCCAATATTCTCCATAAGGTGCAAACACGAAGCCCTTTGATTCATATGATATGGTGTGAATTACAGCACTTATAAAACGGTTTGAGAAGTGTGTTTCATTGGTTTTGAGGAACTCCTTGACTAATTCTGGACTAGAAACTACCACACATGGCAAAGAGCCTAAGAAAAGTTGCATGATGGGTCCATAGTGAGTTGAGAGTTTGTGAAAACTTTGGTGAGGAAACTTAGAAATAACGTAAAGGTGTCCAATGATAGGTAACGCTAGAGGGCTTGGTGGAGAACGATTGTTCTTCTTCTTTTGGTTTAGTATGGCTCTTAAGACAATATAGGAGAGTAGGCAAAGGAAGAAAACTAGGATATAGTCTTGAAATTCAGCCATATTTGAAATTTTTGGAAAAAATGGAAAAATGTGATGAAACACGTACGGTGTGTGGAATTTGTAGTTGCAGGTGTTCTATTTGCTTCCTACAATATGCTGCACACACACACATATATATAGAACTATGAAAACCCGATAGTTTAAAAATGGAGATGTATCGTGTCTGATACGAATACTATCTGATACAATACACACTTGATACTTTTGGATATCTTTAATACATATCTTACTAACTAAAGATATGATTGTCACCTTGATACAATATATCTTTGATATCTCTTATTAAAAATATGAAATTTATTGAGACATTCAAAGTAGAAATAATATACTTTAGGGTCCGTTTGTTTTATAAACAGGCAAGTACTAGACTTGACAGTACAGTAATGGACAACATGTTGTCCATTACACTATTTGGTAAACACTAGACAACACAAGCAAAAAAAAAATATAAAATTTACTATAATTCTTTTTATACGGTTTATAATGATTTTGTATAATATATATTATAATATAATTAGAAAATTATACATGAAAATAATATGAGAGAAAAGATAGGGGAGAGAGAGGATAAGAAAGAGACAGGGGGAGAGAGGGGTCATGATATGAGAAGATATATAGAAGAGAGATGAGAAGTAGAGGGTGGGAGAGAGAATGAGAGAGAAGAATCATATAGGAGGCAGTCGTAGAGGAAGAGAAAGCAAGAGGGAGAGGAGAGGGAGAGAAAGAGGTTATGATATGATAAGGTATATAGAAGAGAGATGAGATGTAGAGAGAAAGAAGAGAGGAGAATGAGATATGAGAGAGGGAAAGAGGAAGAGAGAGGATAGCGAAGAAAGAGAGGAGGATGAAGGTGAGAGATAGAGAATAGAGAGAAGATAGAGAGAGAGAGAAGAGAGGACAGAAAGTTGTAATATGGTTTTGTCAGGGACAAAAATTTGAGTTTTTGTCCAATTCCTTGTCCCCATTCTTTGTCGAAGACCATGAAACAGTTTTTCAAATCAAATAGGGTACAACTGGAGTTGTCCAGTCCAGTCACCTGCTTTTTGGCAAATCAAACGCACCACTATTAAGTATGAAAAAAATATATGTAAGTGTCCACTTGTTATGATTGCTAAGTAATTTTTTCTACATTGTGATAGTCCTATATCAACTACTTATATATGTATCTTGGCCATGTCTTATCTTTCCAAAGGTTGTAATTCTCTCATGTTTGACATCTAATCATTATGTATATTAGACGGGGGATAAGTAGTGAGCTAGGATGGTTATCCCCAATCACTGCTGCGATCTTGTCATGAGTACTCTTTTTCCTACCTGAGTCTTTTTCCCAAAGGATTTTGGTTCAGGGAGATTTTTTGAGGCCTCCCTTTTTCTCGCTTTCCATTGTAAGGGTTGAAAGACTTCCTTATGCTCCCTTCAATGAAATTATTGCTTATAAAAAAAATTTGTTCCAAAGGTAGAGTATCTCTATTATATCAAGGACTAAATAAACGGTTATGTTATTTAGACATAACATTTTTGACAAAAATCGACAAAAGCCAACTTACAACACCAATTATCCAAGTTTTTTAGACTATTAGCCAAGTGATCAATTAACCAAGTTTTTAAACAACACCTCGAAAACTGTGAAAAAGCAGGTTGACTAAATAGTCTAAAAAACTTGATTAATTGGTGTTATAAGTTAGCTTTTGTCTATATAAACTCCACATGCAAGTTCTGCAAGTGCAAGTGCAAGTTTATATGGAATTTTCTAAAACGGAAGATATGTTCGTTTGGATTGATCCTAAAAGACAGAAGTGTTTTCCCATCACCTTTAAGGGATCACTTTATTCCTTTTTTAATTGATATTACAATATTTTTATAATAATAGTATCAAATAGTTTTGCTTGCTTGCTTTGATCAAGGAGTAAATAGTAGTTTCTCGTGGAATTTGCTATTTGCAAAAGCTATTTGATCAAGGAGTATATATCGAGTCATAGTCTGCTGTATAAGTGGAGACAGAAGTGACTTTGTGTGGCTCCTGTTGATTCTCTTGTTGTGGCTCGTTTCGCATTGTCAAAGAATGGTTTCTTTTTTTTTTCTCCTTATTTTAAGTGTGCTGATATAAACCCTCACTTTGTGAGAAAATTTTTGTATATAGATTTTGTGTCTCATGAGAATACACTTTATATATCTATATTATATATAACTATTAAACATCCACCTAAGCATCCATGTCATATATTTATGAAAAATAGTCAGCAAACACCTCAAATTCACCTAATCAATCGGAGTCCATGCATGCGTCACGTCAGCCGTAATCATCCTTCACTTAACAAGTAAAAATGGGATTGAAATTCAAAGAACATGTATCGAACCTGCGTCCCTCAAGTAAAAATGGGATTGAAATTCAAAGAACAGGTATCTTTGTTATGTATCTTGCAAATGTTTCTTATATCTAATCAAATCTTTTGATATCTAAATTACCACTTACTTGAGTCCGTTCCTTTTTTTTTTTAAATAGCAACTTGAGTTAGTTCCTTATTATACTATACTATATACTTAAAGCATTCCACACCTTATTATTTAGAATCAAATCAATCGCCTTCTACCCTCACCCAAGTCTATGATTATATAAAAAATAAAAATATGCTTTAATTAATTATCAAATTATCATATAGTAATTAGATTTGTGTTATTATATATTAGGTTTATATTCTAATTATTTAATATTTTGTATCACATTCAACAGTTATTTTACTAGAACTTATATATTTATTATTTAGAATATTAGTGAATATGAATAATATTTATGAGAGCACTATTATTTTAAACATTTTTTAAAATATGGTCAAAAAAATTTCATAGCTCTGTAATGCATGAATTTATACACATGATGCCTATTTATATTAGTTTTTAGTAGGGTCACGGGTCATGCGGGCTGATCTGTGACCCAACGATCGCCCATTGACCCAGTGTCCTGACCGGTCGGGTCGATCACCAGGTCGGTTTGGTTGATAAGATGATTCAGGAAGTGCTCCAAGAGCAAACTGGTGGCAAGGAAACAACTATCTAATAGATCTCTGCTGTGTAAATTGGCCTGTCATGAATTTTTCTCACCAGTTTCTTATCTATTGACGGTGTATCCACAAGATCTCTCTATTATTAAGAACACACTTGCCAAACGATATATGTTCCTCAAGGTATATCAATTTCCATTCTTTAAATTCATAAACAGTTTATTTGAAAACTGATAAGTCTTAGAAAAAAAACAAGGCAATTACGAAGGAATTGAAGTCAAGAAAATTAACATGTTGAGTGTTTGAGATCAACTAGGCCGAATCAGAAATTCAAATATCTAACTCTAATTTACATGTACATGTTTGTTATACTCCAATTTTGTTCGTCTTCTTTTTCTTATTATTATTCTTATTTTGTTTAGTTAATTTATTTAAGCAAGATAGTATCCAAAAATGTCCAAAAAATCAAATTTAGATTTATTACAATGTATAAGTGTCTAAAAATCCAAAAAGGTCCAAAAATACAAAAAAAAAAAGTAATACCAAAATACACAAAAATACCCAAATCCGAAAATAATTATAAAAAATACAAAAAAAACAGTTTAGGCCCAAGTAGCAGTTGGGCTTGGATCTTCATGCTCTCCCAAACCCTAGTCTTGGTCCCCAAGACTCAAATCCAGATCTGAAAATAAAACCAAATCAGGTGAAATCAAGAATTAATTACTAAACCTAATCTTCTAATATAAATAAGCAGTCAACACACAGTCCAAAACACACAGAATCAGAGGCAGACACACAACTGCAAAATTCACTAAAAATAAGGATTAGGGCTTTACACTGAAACCCTAATCACCGAAATACTGAGTTCGTTTGAGAAGCATACAAAGGCATAAGGGTTCTTCGGAATCAACAAGGTTGAAAGCGGCAAGAAGCAACAGAAACGGTAAAAGAGAGATCAATTTTCCAGCAACAAGAGTTAAAAGAGAGACTATCAAGAAAACTAGACACGAATGTGAAGTTATAACGACAGAACCCACCTTCGGCCTCCGTACGTGTAATAATAGTCGCCATCGAGCCGCCGCCGTCGTGCGTGCTCAGTTCAAAACTCGCCGACGACCCTCCGGTCGTCTTCTCCGGCAGCTCCCTCCGGTGAACCACCCCACGAACTAGAACCACGGACCGCCATGAACCGTCACCACCAAGTGACGATGCATCCAGCTACCACCCTTTCGGTTCGTCCCTTCGAAATCGCACCTTTGGCCAGTGCACCAACGCTGGCGAAGTCCTCCCTCCTTTTCTGGCTAAGTAATTATCTCTCTCTCTGCAAAATTTCCTTTTTTCTCTCTTGGCACTTACGGTGTGTGCCTGATATGATAAGAATTTTCTCATTGTAATAATAATATTAAAAAATAGTTCTATCTCTGTGACCCTCAATTCAAACCCTTAGACCATATCTCTTCACACAATTTCTATTATTTATTATTTTTGATTCTTTCTTTATTTTTAATATAAATATATAAAGTAGCATCTGACGTTAGGTAGACTAGAACTCCATCCCATCTTCTCCTTCCTAGTCTTTTTTCGTTTTATTGCTTTTTATTCACTATTATTGTTATTATAATCAAAACAAACCTTTTCTTAAATAGATAATAATTAATTAAAAAATACGCAACACACAAATATTTTATATCAAGAACTACATGTGATTTGATCCCCCACCAAGGGGTATGTAGGAGCAGAGGGCGGCCGACCTCTGTCAATTACACTAATAAAATCATTTTTTTAAGTTTCTTTAATAATTCATTTCTTACTCAAAAAATAACCAAAACAACTAACCATTTATCATAGTCTTTTATTTAGTCTTAATTAGTAAAAAGGGTAAAATTCAATGTATTTTAAATTAACTATTCTTACACAATTAATTAATAGGTAGCCTTCTTTGAAGGATGTTGCGGGGTGCTAATACCTTCCTCGCACATAAATGACTCCCGAACCTAAACCTAGCCCTTATCCGAATTCAAAGGGATTTTCCAAATTTGCCCTTAAACTAAAATTTGGTGGCGGCTTCATCTTTCGAACTTTGAAGAATCCTAACCCGGATTTTTCGGTCGCTACAATGTTCATCGTATAATTTTAATAATCTGTTATTCATCAGTTGTATGCATAATTGCAGGTAAATAGGAGGATAGTGTAACAGTGTACGTACTCCATCTTTTGTTACATGATAGAGTTATACTGAAGTGAGAATGTTGTGGATGGATACTTGCTTTCTCCAGCCAAATAATTGAATCACAATATGAACCTATAGTTATAACTTATATGCATTTTTCTTTCCATTTTCCTTTACGGTAGAATGTCATACTGTAATAGTAATGTAAGAGTTTAAAGTTGTATGGTATAGAATATAGATCTATTGGAATGTATTATCAGCAACTTTAATGTAACTGAAGCTACTTTTATTTTAACTCTATTTAACTGGTTTCGCCTCTACTTTGTAATCCAGTTGTAATGAGTAATGACTGTAAGAGTATGAATGTATCATTAGTCTTCTCTTAAGTGGCTGAACTGAAATAACTTACTTATCAGTGAAATTCTCTCTAATGCTTACACTATATTTTGTGTATTTTTAATTTTGTTATGCCTTCCTCAACGATAATAATTGGAGTTATTTTAGCTGCACAGATTCACGGGTTGTAGCAGTAAGAATAAAAAATATTCGAGTGGAAAGTTGTGGATTCATGAACCATCTTTATAGTAGTTGATAAAAGCCAAGAAATTTTCACACATTGCTACATGTTAAAACACCCTTCAAAGGTGAAGTGTGGTCCACTTTTCAAGTATAACTATGTAGAAACCATGTAGAAATAGTTGGTTAATTAACTGGCATATCCACTCGACTTCTTATCTTATATATGCTTATGTATTCTGTCTAAAACATGATCCATCTCATCTATCCTTATCCATCAATGGTGGGGCAATATACCTGTAGGGGCTCCTTAATCAAATTTCAAAATATAGTATCATAATCATACTCACCGAAATTCAAATTTCAAAATATATATTCAATAAGGGTTAAAATAGGGCCAATAAATTCCGAATATATCTTGCCTCTTTTTGGATTAGAGAAATGCATCTATATAGACTGGAAGGCAGTTAAGATAACAATCATTCTTAGGAATTTTATTGTGAATTTGCGGGTTTGCTTTGATATGATTGGATCGTATCCACTGTGCAGTGTATTCTTTTTGAATAGTTATATAATCATGTTGATATATTTTTGGATCATATGTTCATAATGCAATAGTATCGCACCCTCCTAAATCATGATCAGAAAAATGTGGCTTGGGATTATATCACTAAATCAAGACTTTAGTAATAGTCACTAAATTGGTAGCCGTAGGATGATTAATATTTTACTCAAATTCTATCCAAAGGTTGTTATCAACGGGGGTATTTTTGTACTATCTTATATTCATTACAATATTTAATTAAATAAATAAAACCGATTAAACCATGATTCCTATATTTAAGGCATTCAATTCCAATTAGTGTTCCTTTTTTTTTCGGCAATTAAACCATGATTCCCTTTATTTTCGGCAATTTAAGTTCCTTTTTTTTAACGGCAATTAAAACATGATTCAATTCCACGATCGTTTTAGGTGAGAATATAAAAAAGGGATCCCATCTTTCTTGGCTTTTTTTTTACGGCAATTAAACCATGATTCAATTAAACCTTGATTCAATTCCCTTTTTTTCGATTACCTCTAATTTCTTGGCTTTTTTTTTGGCAACAACAATTAATCCCATATTTCTTCCTCATTCTTTTTAAGCGTGATTCTTATATTATTCCATTTTTCGATTACCTCTAATTTCTTGGTTAGATATAGTTTTGAGTAAAACACTTTTTCCTCAAGGCTTGTCAAAAAAGAACTTAGAGAGGACCAAAAAATTTAACAGTTTGTTGACTCTATTAATTTGATATAGTTCTTGTGAAATTTAGTTGACCTAAATATATATATATATATATATATATATATATATATATATATATATATATATATATATATATATATATATATATATATATATATATATATATATATATATATATATATATATATATATATATATATATATATATTTCTAACCACACCATAGCGAAATGGTGGCTAGCCTATCTCTACCACAACACACGTCTTACTTAGTTAGATATAGTTTGAATAAAACACTTTTTCCTCAAGGCTTGTCAAAACAGGACACATAGAAGACCAAAACATTTAACAATTTCTTGACTCTATTTGATATAGTTCTTGGCGAAATATAGTTGACCAGAAAATTTGATATAGTTAATTTATAACCACACCATAGCGAAATGTTGGCTAGCCTATCTCTAACCACAACATAATGGTTCAAGATAGGAAATGACGAGCATAAAGTCAATATCGATATTTATCAAATAAGCAAGAACAAGTATAGTAAAGTCGTGGAAAAGTGGTCCAATATAAAAACACTCTATTCAATTGCTTCTTTCCGTAGGCTTTTTGCGTGCCTTCCTTACTTGAGCTCGCTGCATTTTGCATTCATCCCCAGAATTTCGTTGCTGCATGTTCTTAGTGAATCTTCCGTAGGCCTTTTGCATGCCTTCCTTACTTGAGCTCGCTGCGTTTTGCGTGCCTTCCTTACTTGAGCTCGATTGCTTCGTTATCTAATCTTCTTGGTTTGATGATCTTC
Source organism: Oxytropis ochrocephala (assembly GCA_020916435.1). Classification (NCBI taxonomy): domain Eukaryota; kingdom Viridiplantae; phylum Streptophyta; class Magnoliopsida; order Fabales; family Fabaceae; genus Oxytropis; species Oxytropis ochrocephala. Next base: position 39,244,729 of record CM037090.1, read on the forward strand.
TTCGTTTGCGTATCTTTGGGTTTGCCATTGATAATGAAGCGTGTGTTTCTATCCAAATTGGTAGGTAAAGATGGACCTAAGCTGAAAACAAAAAAAACAAACGAAGAAGAAAAATACAAGTCACAATATGAATAATGAAATAATGAATACTAAAATACAAGTCACAATATAGGTTCTTATGAATTATACAAGTCACAATATCGACCTAAGCTGGAAAACAACAAAAACAAACGAAGAAGAAAAATATAAGTCACAATATGAATAATGAAATAATGGTTACTTATAGACTAGCCAAAGTATGGAACAAGGTTAGTTAAAAATAGATTAGCCAAAATATAGAACAAGATTGGTTAATCGTGGACTAGCCAAAAATATAGAACCGGATTTGTTACTCATAGACTAGCCAAGATATGGAAAAGGATTGGTTACTCATGCACTAGCCAAAATATGGAACGCTATTGGTTACTCAAAGTCTAACCAAAATATGGAACGGGATTAGTTAATAATATATAATATTAAGCTGAAAAATCTGAAGAATTCACCATTCCAGAATGTAACATAGAAATCTAATGAAATAATCAAGGCAAGATCATAACTTAATATGTTTGTGTGGTGTGTAAGATGCCTTCAAACACCGAAATACACTTTCAGTGTAAACCACCACTTCACCCAAGACTCCATTTTTATTTCCAACATGAACAGACTCACGCATAACTCATTGTTTAAAAAAATCATGCCAAAAATTTACAAAACCAAGCATACCCGTTTCATATTTAGACCATTAGCAAAAAGAAAAGACTAAAAAATTAAAGGATTGAGAAAGTAAACTTTACTGACATACAATCTACTTCAGCGCAATGTATTGATGCAACTCGTTCGTTTTCGATTTGATTCTGTCAGGAGGGGTTTCGTCTTCTCTGATTCGTCTTCCTTCGCGTCTTCTTCTTCGAGTCTTCTCTGATTCGTCTTCTTCCTAATTTTCGAAATGATTCTTCGAGTCTTCTTCGCGTCTTCTTCTGCGTTTCGTCTTCCTTTCTGGGTTCTTCTACGTCTTCCTTTTTAGGTTCTTCTGCGTTTCGAATTTTTCTGCGTTTCTGGGTTCTTCTTCTGCGTTTATTCTTCCTTTCTGGGTTCTTCTGCGTTTTGAAAATTAGGGTATCCGTATTTGGGATAATTTGATCGGTTACTCCTTTGCCTATTTTGGGGCATTAATTTTGCACGTTTTTATTATTCATCAACACCATAACTAATTCCTAAGGAACTCATAAAAGGCTGATATTAAAATAGTCTTATTTTATTAATTTGTTTTTTTACATATTTACCCCTTTAGTGACTATCACTAAAGGGGTTCTTTAGTGACATAAAATACTCTCTCCGCAATAAGATTAGTGAATTGCTCTCTCCTATATTCGGATAGCTATCCTCTCAATTTTTTAAAATAAATTTAGAGTCAATCATCAAAAATGTTGTATATCGAGAGGTTTTTGACAATGTGTAGATTATATCGGTGTGTAAAATTTTCATCGTTTTTCGTTATTGTTGAACTATTTTTTACGCATAATACATGTTTCTTCAGAGTTATCATCGTAGATGATAAATAATTGATTGATTATTTAGAACACAGTTTCGGAGAATTTTGGTTTCAACTAGAGCAAATTGGAATATATCTAACTAATAATTACTTCACCAGTTCTTCGTAAAAAAAAAAATTATCATCGACTTGTTTGTAAACCCCGTTGTAAACTAGCCAATAAAATATACCTAACTAATAAAACTTAACGCCTTTGTAAACCCCGTTGTACAAAGAAACACATATACTGCACATGAAACGATTGAAAGCGATAACTAAATATTTAATAGAAATCTGACCAACTAATCAAAATGTTATGTTCCTTTTCCTTGGCCAAATTATAACATTGATTAAAGCCCTGCTAACACTACATTCCCTATATTACGCCCAAATATTAACCTAATCAAATGCGGAGCCACAGATTGAAAGTGAGAACTAAATTTTTAATAGAAATCTGACCAACGAATCAAAATGTTATGTTCATTTGACATGTTTACCCTTGCAGCGCACGGGTCAAACATACTAGTGTATATATATATATATATATATATATATATATATATAATTTTCCTTTCACAAAAAAAGATTGTTAACGTGTTAGCTAGTTTATTGTGTTAATTTCTTTTTTAGCATGTGAAATATTGTTTGCTTTGACAAAAGTGGAAAAGATATCAAGTCCTATCCATTTGGAATCATAGAAATAGGGAAGTTGATCTCAAAATATATGGGTCATATACTATTTTTTTAATTTTTTTAATTTGTTCAGTTAAATATATGATGACAGTAGGCCAAGTTCAATGGCATAGATTAATTAGTGTAAGTCAATTGAGTTACACTTGGTGTCAACAGGTTTTATCCCTATATAGAGAGAGTGTATCAAAGTGGCAGACCTATCAAAATGGCTGACCTACCTTGAATTCAGGAGGTTCAGTTGGACCCCCTGAAAAAAAATATTAATACTAATACTCATTTATAAAATTATTTTGAATTTTAAATTTTAAATTTGCACTAGTATCCTTATATTTGCACCTAACTTGCACCCAATTTTTAATAAACCTCTCTTATTAATTTTTGTTAGAGACTATTTATAAAACTTTAGGAAGTAATTTTAGGAGCTAATTCTTATTTTCCTATACTTTATGACTTAAATAGGTAATGTCGGATAAACTTAGAGACTATTTGGCAATTTATTCTTAAATAAATTTGGAGTGAGATAAATTGGTTCCTTAATTTTAATAAATTAAGTGAGAATATTTGGAGAAAAAAAAAATTAAACAATTCGATGAACCAACGTTTATGTTAAAGAATATTTTTGCACCCCCTAAGCTAGGGTCCTGAGTCCGCTACTGTGTATCAAGTGAGAGCACTTTTATTGTGAGAAGTGAGTGGAGTGAATCGTAACTATAAATTAAATGGTTAGCAGTTGAGATTACAACCAAAAGTCAATGTGATAACTACTCGCCTTTTAGTCAAAATCACTCATGTATTGTTATAAAGTCCAGATTAACTCCTCTCACCCTCTCCTATTAAAACTCCTCTTATGGCAAAGAGCCTAAGAAAAATTGCATGATATGGGTCCATAGTGAGTTGAGAGTTTGTGAAAGCTTTGGTGAGGTAACTTAGCATAGAAATAAGGTGGTGTCCAGTGATTGGTGGAGAACGATTGTTGTTCTTCTTTTGGTTTAGTATGGATCTCTTAAGACAATATAGGAGAGTAGGCAAAGGAAGAAGACTGGGATATAGTCTTGAAATTCAGCCATATTTGAAAATTTTGGAAGAAATGGTAAAATGTGATGAAAAACACACACACACACACACACACACACACACACACACACACACAACTAAGAACCCCCCATACTTCAAAAATAGGGATATATCGTGATACGTAGTCGATGTGATATGCACCCGATAGTTTTTTATACTTCTCAAATATATCTTTAATACATATCTTACCAACTAAAGATATGATTGTCAAATTAATAGGATATATCTTCGATATCTCTTACTTTTTTTTTTAAACAAAAGAATGGATTATTGAGCCTCGTTAAAATTTTCTGATGGAAAGTCCTCCTTGGGAAAACCCATCTAGAAGGAAAGAGTACTCCCCCTACAATTTATTAATAAAAACTGGAAAATATACAAGAGACATAGTGGGACTAGGCCAAAACCCATGCGTAAAACAACATTACAACCAAAAGGAAAAAGCAACACTCCTATTAGAAGGAATCTAGTCCAAAAAAAGTTAAAATTGACATGCAAAAGCATCACTATAGTGACTCTCATCCCAACCAGGTTGGCACCAAAGTCACTAACAATCATTTGCAGCACACCAAAAACAGAAAGCTAGAAGAAGACTGCAACCATCAAGCAGAAAATCAATTGAACCGATAGTTAGGCAAACCAAGCCTATTTCTGTAGAAATCATCGACAATAAAGCTAGGAGGGAGGTCCCACTAGACAAAACCACTTGTGTTGATGCCAAACCCGGCAAGCTTATCAGCACACATGTTACCTTCTCTATAAATATGAGTGCAAACAAAAGTCATTTGTCTCGTCATCAAATATAAGCAATTATCCCAACGAGTTTCTAAGCTTCCAAGGAACATATTACTAAAAACATGAAATTTGTTAACACATTCATAGTAGAAATAATATATTCTAGTAAGTATGGAAAATATGCCACCGGAGGCAGTTACCTATGCCACCAGATTTTTTCTCTCTTTTTGCTGCTGTTTGTGCGTTTGGTAGAGGGACGAGGGTGCGGCGTGGTCTAAGTCTCATTTGGCATTTTGTTTTATGGCTATTATGGGATGTGCGTAATGCACTAGTGCAGAAAAGACTTTTAATATCGGTTATTTTGCACTTTTAGTATCGGTTATCTGTCGATACTAATTCGACCGATACTAAATGTCTGACATTTAGTATCGGTTAAATAACCGATACTAAATGTGACTTTTAGTATCGGATTTTCAAAAAACTGATACTAAATGACGTTTTTTTGGTGTTTTTTATGTCTTGAAAACATACATTTAGTATCGGTTATTTAAATAACCGATACTAAATGTCACTTTTAGTATCGGTTTTTAAATAACCGATACTAAATGTCATTTTTAGACAGAAACACAATGTTGAAATGACATTTAGTATCGGTTATTTAAATAACCGATACTAAATGTCACTTTTAGTATCGGTTATTTAAAAAACCGATACTAAATGTCATTTTTAGAAAGGAAACACAATGTTGAAATGACTTTTAGCATCGGTTATTTAAATAACCGATACTAAATGTCACAAAAAAGGGACCTTTAGCATCGGTTATTTAAATAACCGATACTAAAAGTCTATTTTCTTAAAAAAAAAAAAAAAAGGTTCTCGATTCACATTTTACCACACACACACTACATATAGTAGTGTGTGGTAAAATGTGAACTGAGAACCAAAACTAACATCAAACAACTAAAATTGAACATGAAATTCATAAAATGAGTCAATTAATCATTCATTCAAACTCACATTTTGCAAATAAGCAGTACATGATATGATAACAATAAAATAGATACAACAACAAATATAATCAAGCACAAATTTCATGAACAACAATTTCACCCTAGCCTTAACTTTCTCAACCAAAGCATCAGCAACTGATTCCATTACTAGGACAACCTTAATAAATTTGTACACCTCTCGACCACTTTTATTGCGCCAAAGTCACGATTACAAGTGCTCTATTTCACGCATTGAAGTTCCTCTGCATATAAATGAAGAGGCATTATTATTTCAAAAGCCGTGAAGTAGAAAAACAAAAAAAAATAATTTCTCAAAGTCTTTTGAGGGGAAAAAAACACAACTACACTCTCAACTCAAAGATGCTGCACAGTTTTTTTCTTCCACCAAGTTATCTTTGTTAAACATTGGTGTGTTTATTATCTTCATCATAAATGCAAAGTTGAATATAATGACTTGAGAGTGATGCATACAATTTCAATTAGAGGGTACAATTGGAAAAAAGAGTTAATGTTACATAATTGAAAGTGCCATTCATTTTGAGACAATTTTTTTTTTGCTAAATTGACAATCATGGTGAGACGGAGAGAGTAGAAGCAAGAGTTTATATAAGAGCAATCGGCTTGGTTCACCACTCATGCTCAGTCAATTTGTGTGCAAACTGTCATTCTTTCTATGACTTAAAGTCATCTCCTTTCTATAGGATCATTCTATTTTCTATTCCCATTGTTAGAAGTATCTTCTACTAAGGGAAATACATGCTGTACATTTGCAGTTAATAATTAATATTTGATTTATAAGTAGTGTGGTGGTACAGTATAGACATGGCATTTCTATCACCCAAAAGATATATTTAGGAATATATACATTAACTACATTAGTTTGATTAGGTCTTTGAAATCAGTTTAGTAACACAATTTTGAAAAAATTTCTGCTTAAAGTGTGATTACCTGTGTTTGTCTCTCCTTCTCAATATCAAGATTGTGACGCAATTCCCTTGTTTTAGCACGCTCTATTTCTAGTAATCTTTGTCTCTCTGTCTCTTTCTCCATTTCAACCACTCTCTCCCTATTGAATAATTGGAAAATGTTCAGTTACCAGAACAATCAGCACAAAACATGAAACAAGCAGTAAAATCCTCAATAAGAAGCTTAAACCTATCAAGTTCTTGCAGTAGTTCTGCTTCCCGTAAAGCTGCTTCTTCCAAATACTTTTGACGGGCATGTCTCATAAGTAGTTTCTTTTGCCTACGGGCTAGAATATCTTCTTTAAGTTTGGACTTCTCTCTGACAACAACCAAATTAAAGATAGTTTTCAATTCTCAAAAACCTCGGCCACTTTGGGTTTTTTATTTGTGTATCAATTGACTTCACATTTTAAGTATAATCTAAAACTGTGAAAAAGACTAAAACACTGAAATGCATACCATAAGCTGTAATGGCAAAGGGTATGCGAACAATAAATTTCAACTTCTGGCTGAAACTATAATAGCCCTGAAAAGTCATGTCAATGATTAAAAAACATAATTAAACAGAAAAACTTATCATACACACGGGAAACCTTCAGAGATCTTCCAAACAAATACCCAAGTGCGCATGCACATGAGATATGGACAAAATAAGATACTACCGTGACAATTAAGTACTGGTAAGTGAGCGAATTACCTGCAAACGTATCTTCTGCACTTGATAAACCAAATATTGTTGAAAGATTCCTGAAACAGCAGCAGAAACAGGGCATTTGAACACAATAAAACAATGTGCTTTAAATATTAAGTAACAGAAAGCCAAAAACTTATAATGCTTAATATTAAAGTTACTTTAAGTAAGCTTATTAAGCTGCATATAATATTGTTGATCTTATATATTAGCATTTACGGACACGACAATAATGTAAAGAACTAGTCATCAAATTCATTAGGTGCCACTTTTACTTAATCATGGAAGGATAATCACCTGCATGTTCAACTCTTGGACAAAATGACTATAATGAAAACCAATCATGAAGCTATATCATTTTTCTCCTTACTACTAGCTATGATATCTTGAAAACAAACATGCAACTTCAAAAAACATGAAATCTCAATCATTAGAAGAAAAAATTAAGTAAAACTAGCTTGTAGCCATAACAATGTAATACTTAACAAAGAACAATTGCATATTTCTATTGAACTTGAGCTAACGTGGGGGTAGTAGGGGGATGCATCATGACTATTATTTGCTAGATTTCTCCATCACCATTCCTGACTTAAGAAAAACACGTTGAAAGGGTTCTGCTATTTCATTTTAAAGTAAGGAAATTGAAGATTGGAAAACATTATTAGTTTTCTAAGATTTGGAAACAATGTTTCGAGGCACAATAACTGAAAGAAGGAGATTTTTCATATAAGCAATCAAATTTCTGAGTTCAAAATGGAACAACGATGTGAAATTTGTAAGAAATAATTTTCCAACAATGGAAGTTTCTTCAAAATTAAAACAAAGAAAAATAAAGACAATGTTATCGGTTATCACATTACCCTAAGCCAAATTCGAGAATATCACATAATTTCTTACTAAGAACTCAAAGCAAACATAGCTCACCAATCGTAAAAATATTCCCATAAAAATCCAAAATATAAGAATTGAGAACACCTAATAACATTTAGTTCCAATGCCAAACTCATTAATGACAAAAGAAGAACATCACAACTACAAAGCACGGAGAGAGATCAATCCTTGCACGGACGAAATATCCATCGCTTAAAGTGTGATTACACATGTTTGTCTCTCCTTCTCAATATCGCTTTAGTAAAAGCATACCTCATAATATTCTTATAGAGAATTAGAACTTTATCTAGCATTTTATTAAATTAAGGTCACCTTTAAGAATAGCAAAATCCTCTGGATTCTGTGACTTATCATTTGATTTATCTCTTCTTTCTATTGAAAGGCCAATACACGTTTGAGCCTCGTAAATGCAAGTCGTTAGAAGCCAAGAAGGCGGTCAAAGGAGGTCGCATCAAGACATATGCTTTCTGCGCAGAAAGATAGCTATCATTTAATAATCATCTTAGGCACATCTTGATGAATATCGGGTAAGCTTAGGTCTAAGACACTTTAATATCTTAAAAACTATAAACTATATAGTCAGTTCGATTTGCAAAAGCTTAGTGAACACTAAATATCAACCAGGATATCCAACAAATCCATTTTATCTCTAAATCACAATTACCAAATTTGACAGAAAACAAAAACTCTGGCAAGTGCAAGTGAATTGTCAATTTACATGACATAGACACTATCAATTACTATCAACACTGACAACAACCATCAAACAGTATATCAAGAGAAAAAGATAGGTCAGTCATTTCTAAACTTTAGTAACAAAAAGGTCTTCCTAAGATAAATTGACTTTGTAAGATGTTCGTTTCAACTCTTGAATCACTTGACGGATCTGGGGCAGGTGCGTGAAGCATATACAATTGTAGGAAAACTTGGGACATTAGAATATGATTGTGAACCCTGAGTATTACCCTCTGACTTGTCACCGATCTTCATGCTCACACCAGTTGTGAAGCTACCCAAACTCTTCCGCCAGGCTAAGGTAGCACAAAGAAGACATAGTGATAAAGGAGAGTGTTACAATTACTTACATTGAAAAAACATGTGTTATCACCGCAAAGCTAACAAAATAAGCTATAATTGAATAATTGCAAAAATCGAACTCAGTCGAAAAATGAAGATGCGATCAAGATCAAAATAATTCCTTACACTAACTGCTTTGCACCATCTATAAGTTCATGATCCTAAACTGCGCATTACGACAAGCATTGCTTTGAAATCGGCAAGATTTTTCTAGTACAACCAAAAATTGGCTTGCAGCAGAATGATAGGTACCAGAATCCATCTTCGTCAAACACAAACAATTAATTTGTATATTATTGGAATTGAAGGATAAAATCAGTGAATATTGTGCAAAACTGCAAGATAAGTAACATGTAACAGGAATAAATGAATATAAAATGACAAAATAGGAAAGGAAAAGAAGGAAATCAAAATTTGGTTAACTCATAAATGTATTAGTAATTAATGGCTTCCAATCCAATGCAGGTTTTCAATTAGTAATGACTTCAAATCCAATGTAAGTATATGTCTACATGAACTACATTTCTTGCCTCTTTCTATAACAGTTACTGTTATCAAGTGCATGGAAGCTCTCCCAAAAGTATTAGTGTTGCAAAGTATCCCTGAAGCAGAACATATGTTCCTGACCCTGTTCCCACAGCTCTATTCTGGTATTAGCGATAGGCTTGTAACAGAAACTGACTCAAGTATCCAGAGCCAAAGTTTGTTTGAAATAAATGTGTTTATCTTAATAGAAGCTTGTTGCCACTTTCCACTACCTTCTATAAACAGAGTGTATGAAAAGGAAATCAAATAACCGATATATAATAGTGCAAACGAGAGCCTCTCTAATTGAGCCAAGTTTTTGGGCAACTAATTGAATATTTGTAAAATTTAAGAATAAGATAGTACCTTAATTAAGATAGTACCAAGATAGTGATCCAACTTCTTGATCCATTTGTGAAATGGTAATCCAAAGACATTTCTTGCATATATTCTTGTTAACAAACGCTCATCCGCATTCATCACACTGTAAAAATGTTTGAAACAGATATTCCATCGATTTATGTATTTCTTCTGACTTTAAAAAAAAGAAAGTCACAACAAAGAAAGTAAGTTTACAACACATTGACTTTGTGCGAAAATGCAAGTCAAGGAAGCATGTTCAGGATCGAGTTTTTTAGAAAACCTACAAACAACTCACAAATGGCTTAAATGACAATCATATTATCGGTGAGAGGAAAAAAATCTAAACAAGTTCTAAAACCAATATGGCCCGACAATCCAACAAGACTAACATTAGTAGCAAATCCATACATCGTAAATAATGAAGTGTCTTGAAGTCAAATCCAATTATCAAATCAAAGTTTAAATGAATATGGCACCAACCTTGTCAAGGGTTTGAGTGGTAAGTACATAAAGTGGGGAGCAACAAGTTTAATTTTCACGAGGCGGATCATCATTACCAGCACTTGACTTTCGCATTGCCTCTGAATAACCGAATGATTACAAATTACAAAACCTTAGGATACATTGAGCGGTAAGCCATAGCCAATAATTCATAGCACACCGCACAACAAAATAGATCTTTGAAAAGAAAAGGGGTTCCTAAAAAGGAAACAAAGAACAAACAAGACCTTAATATGAAGAACACCATCAAATTGAAAGCATTTCATTTCAATATCAGCTCTAATTTTCAAAGGCCGAGAGTCATTCGTCTTACGATATTCTTCACTAGAGAATCCTTCACTTCCTCGATTCTTCGCAGTACCACCTTAACCACCTATGGGAGACAATGAAAACCATCCTTAATCATCAACCAAATTCAAGTGAACACTACTTCCCAAATAACAAATATTTACCTCTTTCCCATCACCCCAACTTCCTTAACCTCACGCGTGAGAGTGCTCAAAACGAATCGGGATCACACAATTTGCATCATGTAATCAACTTTAACCTATAATTACAAAAATCACGAAACCAACAAAGAGTACCCAAAAAAACACAATTACCTCAAAAGCATGACCATATTTGCGATATAAAGGCAAACAAATCAACAAATTAAAACCTCAATTTCGAGAAGATTGAAATTAGGGTTTGAATAGGGACAATTCACAAAGACAAGGAAAATCAATTTGGGGACAAATACATTATTACGGTTTGAATGGGGAAATACCTAAGTTGTAGATGAGGAAGATGAACTGAAGGAGCTCAGTAATGACGGAGAGGAATGGGCGACGTGAGCTTGGCGTAAGCCGAGGCTTTGTGGTCTCCGATTCACCTTGGATTGTTGCTTCTCTCAGTTAGGTTCCTATTGAAACAAACGCTCTCATCGTCACTAAAGTTTTGAGTTCTCCAAACCCTATCTCCAAAGGTTTTGATTTGAGAGTTCGGAGAGAGAGTTGAGCGAGAAGGTTCGAGAGAAGAGAGATGAGGTTCGAGAAGAGAGAAGAGAGATGAGGTTCGGAGAGAAGAGACATGAGAAGAGAAGAGAGATGAAGCGGCGAGAATGGCGGTGAGTGAAGCTTTGCTTCGTGCGTGAGGAAGACGAAGATTTCAGTGTGAGGAGCATTCTGCGTTGCTTTGTGTTGTGTTCGTGAGTGAGAGCGTTGTGTAATGTGGTGAGGCGTTTGGAAAATTAGATGACCTTTAGTATCGGTTGTCTAATAACCTGATACTAAATGTGTTAGAGACACACATTTAGTATCGGTTGTTTAAACAACCGATACTAAATGTAAGCGTGAAAATTGAAAACTTCAATTTAATTTCAAAATTGCCACCGCGCCTACATTTAGTATCGGTTGTTTAAACAACCGATACTAAATGGTGCTGTCTAAAGTCATTTTTGCACTAGTGATGGTTGTATTTTTGCGGGCAGAATTCCAGATCGAGACTCTGTGGTTGGCCAGTCAAATCACTTTCATGGCGATGGTTCATTGATATATCTTTGGGTCCACCATGTATTTATTATGAGTGGCATGTGGCCCCTATTTTGTGTATTTCTAGGAACTAACTAGCTATGTTGTTTTTTTTTGTTCCTTGTTTTGGCTTGGATACTGCTAGTGTCCAACCGGATTCTTATTCATCTATTAATATAATTCATCTTTGCTCTTCAAAAAAAAGTATGGAAAATATAAATGTAAGTGTCCAATTGTTATGATTGGAAAGTGATATTTTTTTTAAAAAATTGTGATAGTCCTATATCGATTACTTTGGCCGTGTCGTATCTTTGTTTTTAAAAAATCATTGTATATTCATATCTGTGTCGTATCATAGCTATATCGTACTATATCCAAATCCTCTAAATTAAAATGTCCAAATCCAAATTCAATAAATTAAAATATCCATATCCGATAAAAAAAATCTTCTTGACCAAAAAAAAATAATCTAAAAAAATAAATAAGTTAAAAGTTTACTCTCTCCCCTCTACTCTCCCTCTTCCCTCTCTCTCCCTCTTCCCTCTCTCTCTAACGTTTCACGCAGTATTATTGAATACTAATATTGGAAGATGGTTTATGAAGGGTCAGAAAGGAATTCCTTTTTCTCCACTGATCTTTTTTTTTAGATTAAACGGGGTTTGAGAACCCAAAAAGAAACTACACGAAAATCAAACGAGGAGTAGACACTCCAAATACATCAGCATCAACTAGAGGTTTAACTATAGTAGGGAGAGTATCAAAAATGGAAGAACCAGCAGGATAAGAGCATCCCAAATTAGCTAGAGCATCCGCAACCTTGTTTTCCTCCCGGTAGATGTGGATGATACGCACGTTTGCAAAACAAGCAAGCAACTGTTGAATTCTTCTCACGAGCTGACGACCTGCTATACCACCACTACTAGTTCCATTCAAACAATTGACAACAGCAACCGAATCCATTTGCAACTCTAGAGAATGGAAGCCTTTACTTGCGGCAAGAGAAAGACCTTCCATGGCGCCCCACAATTCTGCCAGGTAGGCTGATGACACAAACAACCGTTTTGCAAAGCCACCCCGCCAGATACCCGTGGAGTCTCGTAACACTCCACCACAGCCAGCAAGACCAAAGTCAGACTTGAAAGCGCCATCAGTATTGATGGAAGTTGTACCTTCGGTAGCGGGAAGCCAGCAAACATGATGCTGCTGTTTCGTGCGATGAATGCCTGGGAGAGAAATCCTGCCGAGCTCATACTCCATCACCTGATGAACAATAAAACGCGCAGGAGCTAGAGGCCGAATAAATTCATCATCGTGGATTTGTTTGTTCCTCCAAAACCAAAGATAATAACACCCCGTCGCCCACACATTGCACCACTGGAGAGTAGATTCCAGCTTAGTTTGAGTAGACAGATTCTCAATCAACCACTCGTCAAGATCCACGCCATAAAAATCTGATCTTAACAAAGGAGGAATAAGTGCGTTCCAAACCGAGACCGCAAGGGGGCAATCACAAAGCACATGGATGATAGTTTCAGTGATATTCCCACAATTAATACAATAAACATCGTTGTTCCCCCATCGGCCACAATACTCTTTGGTGGCAAGCTTGCCATGGAGAATTTGCCAAACAAAGCATCGAGTTCTTTTCGGCACATGAAGCTTCCACGCCTTCTCCCAGCAATCATCAAACAAGGAGACATCGAAGTTACTCAACTGACTATAGGCAAGGGACGCCGTGAAATCACCTGAACTACCCCCGGGCCAATATCTTACATCCTCACCATCATGGGGCAAGGGCGCAGGCAAAGCTGAGATTGCACTAGAAGCTCCGGAGAAAGCATGGAGGAGAGGTCCCCGAGCTTCCACTTGCCATTATCGTCAACCAGATCGCTCACGCACCAATGTAAAGCATGATAGGGGATGCTTGTTGCGTGATCAATTAGGCGAAGATTACCATTAAGCCATTTGTCATTCCACAAATTAATGCTCGAACCGTTACCAAGAGACCAAGCCTCTATATTATTCAAATCATGCCAGCAGCTTTGAAGGGCCTTCCAAAGGGAGGAATCATTAGACTTGACTTGAAAGTTACCCGATTCAAGAGTACCTCTACCATATTTGCCATTTAAAACTTGGTACCACAGGCTAGTGTTGGGAGTTTTCATACCCCAAGCGAGCTTCATTAGACAAGCTCTATTCATGGTAGCCAGATCTCTAATACCCAAACCTCCAAGACTCTTCGGCAGAGATAAAGTGCTCCATTTAACCATATGCATGCGCTTCACGCTATCTGTATCTCCCCAAATAAACCCCCGTTGCAATCTTTGTATTTCATTCAGGCAACTCTTGGGGATCGAGGTGGTCATCATGGAATAAACCGGAATGGCTTGAATAACGGATTTCGACAAAGTTACCCTCCCCGCAAAAGACAAGTGCTTGGACTTCCACCCAGAGAGCTTGTTCTTTACTTTGTTAACAAGATAAGTAAAATCACCAATCCGAGGAGACCTACCAAGCAGAGGAACTGTAACACCCCCTTTTCTGATCGGTAATTTAATTTAAAATCAGAGTTCAAAAATCGTTTTTCTTTTAAAAATACATCCTCAAGGGAATGCTATGTTCACCAAAAATCACTTTAATCTAGTCAACAATACTTTTCACTAATAAATATAATTGTGTGATACATAGCACGACTTAAAGGGGCGAACCCTCAAATCTCCGGTTTCTTAACCAAATCATAACATCACTACGCAACGGAAAAGACATGTTTCATAAAACGTGTTCAAATACATCACCAACTAAACAGTTCGAACAACTTAAATTAAAACATCTAATAAACTACTCGTCCCCCCAGTGCTACGTATCAGAGCAAGACGCCACAACCAGACTGAGGAAGGAAGAACCTTCACTCGGGATCACCTGCACGTTGCCGACATAAGAAGCAACATAAAAAGCAGAAGGGTGAGTCTCTAACACATATAATAGGATGTATGATAAACATCATGTTAGAGAAAAACAACTAGAACCACCACCGCTCAATAAACAAACACACATCATCAAGTTATAATACATCAACTCATAATCATCAAAAGACATCACCAATTGCATGAGTATATGCATGAATGCAACCCAACACCAATGGTATAATGCATGGATACCATCACCGGCTTAATGGTACCGTCTCCGTCATTATTTTGCCATTCGGGCGTCTCCGTCATTAATGATATGAAGACCGAAGTCTACATACAATATCGAGGCCAAAGCCTATATCCGTCACTGGTGATATGCAGCTGAAGCCCCCAATATCCGTCACTGGTGATATGCAGGCCGAAGCCCCCAATATCTGTCATTTTGATGCATATGAGGCATGAGACTCCATGAACAATGCATCAACCACAAACAATCATACCATGTATGAAATAACACCGTCACTGGATTTACCTCCGTCATTAATCCACCATCGTTACACCGTCATTACACCGTCATTTAATTCACCAACACCTCATCAATAGCGCTATGGCTAACATCACCACACCGGTCACTAGCTCTATGGCTAACATCAACACATCGACCACTAGCGCTATGGCTAACATCAAACACATCGGTCACTAGCTCTATGGCTAACATCAAACACATAGGTCACTAGCTCTATGGCTAACATCAAACTCATCGATCACTAGCGCTATGGCTAACATCAAACACGCCGGACTCATCGACACCAAAAGTAGTGGACTATACTGTCACTACAGGACCAAACGTCACCTAAGGACTAAACTGGCTCCACCATTCAGCCACTTAGACGTACTCGGCACCAAACAGCACCCAAATTTGCGCCTGGCAGCAACCTGCGCCATACTGATGTCAAAACAGCACCTCGGCACACTCACACTACACCTCGGCACACCTACACTACCCTTCGTCTCACCACACTTCTTCACATCCACACTTCGACACCTACACGTCGACACCTACACTTCGTCACCACTACAACACTACACTTCGGTACTCATACACCTTGACAACACTAGTTTCGACATACATACACCTCACTTCGGCAACTACACTTCGGTATACATACTCTACACTTTGGCAACTACACGTCGACTCCCATACACTTACACTTCGTCACGTCTACACGACGACACTTACACTCCGATACATCTACACCTCAACACATACGCCTCGACACATCTAAACGTTGACTTCCATATACTTCGACCCACTACACGTCGACACTTACACTTCGATACATCTACACCTCAACACATACACCTCGGTAAGGTTTTTAGCTCATAATAAGCGAGGATCGACTAAATTTATCTCCACCTCTCTGTCTCTCTATCTCTCTCTCCCTCTCTCATTTTTGAAATAACACTAAATATCATTTTTGAATTTGTCAATTGTGGGTTTAATGATTAATGAAATTAATATAGGGATTCTCCTTGTCGATACTATGGAATCAATATTGTGTGAACTTATACAATTCGATCATGTGTACTAAGAGACCAAACATGGTTGTTCTTCTTTTTTTCAATTCTATATTTATCTTTGAGCTGCACCCAAAGATGGCATGTGACCTGGATGTGCTTGGATCCTCTCTTTTCACTCCCCCTACATCTTCCTCCGTCTTTTTTATCTCTCTCTTATAATTTTATTCTCTCTCATCATTAAGAAATTATAAATAATGATGATGGAGAGTGAAATTAAGAGAGATAAAGAGGATGAAGGGAGATGTAGGGAGAGTGGAAATGAGAGGATCCAAGTCCGAGCTGAATCCATTGATAGAGTAACGTCAAGTGTATCTGTGGATGGTCTGATAAGGAAAATCAGGCAGCAATGAAGTGTCACAAGAAACCGAGAGTTAAATAAAATGGGCAAGAGTAAGAACAAAAATTCAATTGTAAGTATATCAGATGTATGGTAAAACTACATTGCCCATGTCTGTATATAATTTTACTCTTATCTAGAGCTCTTCTCATCATTATCATATCATGTCTACTAACAATCTCAAACATAAAATAGAATCACAAACACACTTATTCAAAGCGAAAGTGTTGATGATAGAGTACTGGAGACGATCGAGATGGTGAACATCCATGCATACCACCATTTGCTGAATTGTCTACACATTATTAGAAGGAATACAATTAAATCGAGGCACAGGAACACATATCAAAGGATGAGCTCGTGGAAGGGTCATAGCTGGTTTCTCTTCCATGTTAACTTCTCCATCAACCTTCCATTCAAAACATTGAATCATAGTAGCAATATTAGTGGGAACAACGTGAAGTGCTAATGAGGCTCCAGGGCATAACCTTCTTCCAGTTCCAAATGGCATGAGTTGGAAACTTTGGCCCCTCACATCTAATTGATGATTCTCTTCACTCATAAACCTCTCCGGCCTAAACTCAAGTGGGTTCTCCCACAAGTTAGGATCCCTTCCCATTGACCATAAATTAACCAATAATAATGACTTTGCTGAAATCTCATAACCATAAACATTACAACTTTCACAGGATTCTCTCGCTATCAATGGTATTGTTGGGTGAATCCTTAGCGTTTCTTTAACAATAGCTCGCAAGTAAGGTAGATTGGGAAGATCTGACTCTTCTATTAATCTACACTTGCTCGTTAATGAATCGATCTCTTGTCTTGCTTTCTCCATCACACGTGGATGATTGATTAACTCAGCTAGAACCCATTCCGTAGTTATAGCAGATGTGTCGGTTCCGGCCATAAATATTTCCTGCATGCCATATTTTAAAATTAAAACCATATAGCTCATTTGTATATTCATCTTTTAAGGTTTTTTCATTTATGTTCTTTGTCTTTTAAATTGGTCTTTTATGTTTCTGTTTATGTTTCCAATGGGTTCTCCACGTGTTCTGTATATAAAGACCAATTTTAAACAGAAACACAAATATAAAAGAATAGAGGAACATAATAGGGATGATTAACTTGCTTACCAAGATGAAAGCCTTGATATTCTCTTTGGTGAGTTTTATCTCACTCCTCTCATCTTCATGTATTTCCAACAAGATATCAAGTATATCCCTATGTTGAGCACAACCTTCACCCCTTTCCTTCCTTCTCTTCCTTTCTTCTTCATGCTCTTCTATCACCCTCTCCATCATCCTGTCAAACCTGTCCATAATTTCTTTAAGCCTTTTTAGTTCCTGCAAATCCAAATTCTTACAAAACCAAATAAATTCTGACACAGCAAACTTCCCAACAAGTTCTGCAGTGTCCACCACCATCTTCCTAATCTCTTCCACATCATGATTATCATTTTCATAACATGTTGTGCTCATAGTCATCCTTGTTATAATACTATTTGTAAGAGTCAGAAGCTCTCCACCAACATCAATGGCCTCACCAGCTTCCCCTTTCTTTTGCAAAAGCCTTAGAAACTTCACAGTCTCTTGTTTCCTCAAGGGAAGAAGCTGATTGAGGGTACTTCCACCAAGAAGCTTAGACATGCAAAGTTTCTTCATGAACTTCCAGTATTCTCCATAAGGTGCAAACACAAAACCCTTTGAGCCATATGATATGTAGTGAATTGCAGCACTTATATAACGGTTAGAGAAGGAAGTTTCATTGGTTTTAAGAAACTCCTTGGCAATTTTTGGACAAGAAACTACTACACAAGGCACAGAGCCTAAGAAAAGCTGCATGATAGGTCCATAGTGAGTTGAGAGTTTGTGAAAACTTTGGTGAGGTAACTTAGAAATAAGGTGAAGGTGTCCAATGATAGGTAAAGCTAGAGGGCTTGGTGGAGAACGATTATTGTTCTTCTTTCGTGTGAGTATGGCTCTTACGGCAACGGCGAAGAGTAGCCAAATGAAGGAAAGTCGGTTATAGAATTGAATTGCATCCATAGTTGAGATTTTAGGAAGAAATGATAATATGTGATAAGATTTATATAGAGTATTAAGTGACGTGTGTCATGAATGAAACAAGTTAGAGCCATGTGCCTAGTAATGTCTGTGTGTAAGTGTATTGGTGTTTTTCTTATTCGTCTCCTACACGGTTGCATTTATGGGTTAAATGCTGAAAAAATAGTTGTATGATCAAAACATTAATGGTGTTTCTGCAGCATGACAAATAACACTGAATGAGAGATAATAACCAGAAAAAGAAACATAAAACAATTGAGATACAGATAGAAATAAAAATTTTAAAAAGACTTGCTGTACAGGAAATGTAGCAGATGATCCAGGTCGGCCTATGTGTGTTATACAATGGGCCACAAGCAAATTTTTAGGCCCATGCTTCTTAAAACCCTCGTACTCCCTAGAACTCCCAACTGTCCACATATTCTAAAAATACCCCTATTATGTTTTTGTTTTTTTTGTTTAAAAACCCACCACCCACACACACTCCCTCACCTTCCTCCTCCACACTACAACCCCCAATCCAAACACCCCTTCACATTCCTCCTCCTCCGTTGGTCCTCCTCCTCCTACCGTCCTCCTCCTCCTTCCTCAAGGTAAGCTTCCATCTCTCCTTCTCTCTCTTCCATTTTTATTATTATTGTTCACAGTCTTACGACGGTTCGTGTATGAGAGGCGATTTAGTTCGATCAGGCGTGCGTCGTCCCATCGTCGTTACCTTTTTCTGCATCTGTTTTGGCACGGTTCACTCAAGTGTGTGCCGATCTTGTTCGATTCGATCGGCGTCGCCCGAATCGTCTTTATTTTAGTCGAATTTGCCAAGGCGAGCGTGGCGATTCTCGCTTTTCTCCTTCTTTTTCAGGTATGGCTAGTTTTTTCGTCACTGTTGATCGACACACTGGGTATATTTACGTCCCAGATGAGTTGGACCTGCTGCCCGAGTTAGTGTCATTTGTTATGGATATTGGAGGCACAGTTTATGGCTCCAATGATGGCACTGGCATGATCTCTGTTGACACCACAGAGTTCGTGAACGCCTCGACTTGGCGCCCAAGAGGTTGACGAGCGTTTCTCTCAGATTATCCACTTTGTGGTGGGGTGCTTGATGTCCGCCAAGCCCGGCCCGAAGTCCGGCGTCACCTCTGAGTCAGAGAGGTCAAACACTGATCCTGACTCAGACTCTACTGATGATGAGTACGGGGTTCATAAACGGGCTCGGGATCAGGCTGAGGATGCCACTGAGTCTTCTGACAGCGAGTCTTAGGATGCCACTGAGTCTTCTGACTGTGAGTCTGGAGACTCTGATGATGACTCCAGTTCCGATTCAGATATGTCTATTGATCCTCCTGTCATTCATGACTGAGGTTTTATTTATTTCTCTATTGTAATTGTAGTTTATTTGACTCTGTTTGTTCAGAAAATATGAATGAAATGAAATGAAATTTTAGTTTTTTTGTCTATTTTATTTGTTTGTTTTCCATTGTGAAATTTTATTATTTAACGAGTATAGCTAAATAAACAACATAACCATGAAAACAACAAAATAAACGACATGAAAAAATAAACGAAACTACTGAAAGAGAGTTGACTAATTTTTGGGGAGCGTTCTCTCCATAATATAAATCACTTAATCCGGTGTGCGCATCGTTTCGACAAACAGCTCAATGAGCTGACATCCCAAGGGGGTGTTAGAATGATGTTCCATCATTGAGCGAACATCGCTGTCTCTCCGGATATCCATAGCTTCATAGCGACGAGTGTCGTCTTCTAGACATATGCACTTGCAGTAACGTATATGAGATATGTCTTTGCGCCACTCTCACTCTTTGCGAATCTTCCTCTTCACCTTTTCCTTCAACTAGCTGAATGTAATTTTTTTTTCTACCCTACAGTTGTCGCGAGACTTCCATGTTCTCGACCGTTCCAGGGCGATGCAGTGCAGTTAGAAATTTGTCTGGCAATCTCTGAGTTGGGTACAACTGCCATTCATTTAGATCTTCCATTGTTAATGGGTTGTGTGAAAATCAGCGAAGAGTGAGAGTGAGATTTAGTTTAGTGAAGAGTGAAAAATAAGTGAAAATGAGAAGGGTGAAAATCAGTAAAAAGTGAGAGGCTACTTATAATAGGTTTGACAGAACGTGAGCCGTTGATTTAAAACGATCAGAACCGTTAAAATTATAACCGTTGGACACAATTTTCAAAAAAATTGAATTTTAGGCGCCAAACTGGACGGTGGGTACTATTCGGCGCACGCTTGGTCGACCATGTTCGACCCTCACTTGATTAAACCTGGTCAAAACACAATTTTGGGTGTCTGAGAAATTTTGACTGGTTCGGCGCTGCCAGATTCGACCAAGGTCGCTCAAGCGTGCGTCGAACCGTACTTAATGTTTAAAAAAAAATAAAAACCAATTTTCTGTAAGGGCTTTTGGTCTTTTCACACCAAAAAGGAGTGTCTAGTGAGTATAGGGGGGTTGTACGATGCATGGGCCAATTTTTAAGGGGTTTGATATTTGCTAGTTTTAAGTTTTGAACATCTTTTAAATTAGGGGTGGTTATGGGTACACTTTGGATAACCAAGTCCAACCCAACTCACAAAATTTGAGTTGGCTCGACTAACTTAGTTGAGTTGGTTTCAAAATAGACAACCTCATACTATATGGGTTGGATGATGGGTCTGAATATTCTGAATCCACCAAACCCAACCCAAACCATAGAATATGTTAGGTGTTTGCTTTTCCCACACCTCCTCCTACTCAAAACACACCCCGTAAGGGTGGGAAAAGACCAAAAGGCCAGGAAAAAGGTTTTTTTGAAGAAATTTCACGTGTTCGAACACAGGGCTTCGAACAGGTTCGAACGGCATCGTTCGTGTGAGTTAAATATTGACTTCACACCCTCTTATGCGTAATTTCACCAGTTCGAACGGGGTCACTCGAACATGTTCGCATAACCTTGTTCGAACCCGTTCGAACGACATCGTGCGCATGAGTTAAATATTGACTTCACACTCTCTTGTGTGTAATTTCACCTGTTCGAACGGGGTCACTCGAACGTGTTCGAACAAGGTCGTTCAAACCATCATTAAACGCGTCCTCACGCGTTTTCACTCTCGGTTATTTTGGAATAAAATTTGTTAAGGGTGTGAAAGAGTAGGAGGAGTGGGGAAAGTAGTACCCATATGTTATCTTACATATGTCTAGCAAAAGTCTAGGACTATTCCAAGAATATCATGCAACTGTTTATAGAAGAGAAATTAATATTGAAGTCTTCATTATATTTAAATTGTTGTATGGTTTCACTAACAACTTGAACTTTAATCTAAAACTTGGATATATTTGTGTTGCTCCTCATTACATCGACGACGAATGAGAATTTAATGAAAAATATACTAAAATTCAGTTTGAATTCTATACTCATTACGTTGATGTTTGAGTATTGATTTTGATGTTGGTTTGTTTTTCCTAATATTTCTAATGTTACTGTTCTATTTTTTTCCTAAATGATATTTTAATAATGAACTCGGTACCCAACTTATTCCAACTCATTTGAGATCGGATTGGGTTGATTTGAATCACATGAAAAATTGAGTCTAATTTTACTAAACTTAAATCATAAATATTTGATTGTGTTGGGTCTTGAAATGCATCAAAACGCACCAACCAACCAAACACAACCAACCAAACTCACCACCACCCCTCTTCAAATATCAACACTCAAATCTTTTATTCTTATTATCTCTTTTCTTATCACATCACACACCTATTATCTATCACTAGCTCCTTTCACTTCTATTTCTATCATTATCTATCTCTTCAAGGTTTCTAATAGCATTTAGGTGTCCAAAAAATATTTTCATTTCATTTCTTGGTCACTGTGTAGATGCACATGGGTAGTTCGTGTACTTATGTAATTTGATAGGCATTATAGTAGCTGGTTGACTTTTTTTAATTAAGATAATTTATTTAATTCAAACTTCTTGGAGTTATAGATAAAAAAAATTAGTAGATATTTTTTACTCAAAACTACTTGGTGCTAAATTTGGGTTCTTGCATTCAATTAGGCCTACAAATAAGTTCTCATAAGTGTATTTACCTCATCAAATTTCACTCCAATCGTGTTTAGGCTTTTTAGGAAAAATACTCTCCATTTAAAGGGTTTTGGGGCACACAAGTGTAAAGTAGGGTTACTCAAGTCACTTTATTCTCTAATGGTATCTTAGGAGTGAACTTCAAAAGTCTTTTTCCAACTTTGATGTTGATATTACTATAGATTCTAAAGAGAGTATTGTCAATCGTCAAAGAATGTCAAAAAAGAAAGGAAACTACTATGACAAAATTAAGATTTTTGAAGACCAAAATCAAAAGTAAAAAATTCCAGAAAGCTAAATAAAATATAGATTATTTAAAGACAAATTTAAACTAAAAAAAGACTCAAAAAGATTGATAGCTATGCACCAAGAAAATGCCATATAATGATCAAACTAAGACTCAAGGGTAAAATGGTCCAAAAAAATGTTTCTAACCTCAGGGAATTTTAGAATTTTTTGATGCTCAAGTGATAGGTAGACACCTTTTTTAATATAATATAATATAATATAATATAATATAATATAATATAATATTTATTTTCTTTTTTTCCTATTTTCTTTTTCCTGGAAATTTATTTAAATGTCTCAAAAAAATGTATGTTTTGAGACAAACTACCTCTCTCTTGAATCACTTGATTTTGATAAGTATTGAATTTCCAAACTGATTTTAAAGTTTGAAAAATAGAAATTTGGATAAAAAAAAATTGTAAGTGAAAGAACATGTTGTAGAAAATTTTCAAACAAAAATTCCAGCAACTGCAGAAATCAAATTTCACCAAAATATAACAATGGATAACAAGATAAACCTTCCCACATGTATTAAAACACTTATAATCAACTAACAACTCAAGTGTCCAGAAGAATAGCTCACATGGTTGAGTGAAAGAGACATTATTAGTGAAAAAACGTGAGCGTCTCAACCACAGTATTCTCCCCTCCCTTCAACAACTAACAGTAAAACACTAATTCCTAACTACTTTCCCTATAAAAAAAAAAATTAAGAACTCAAGTGTAACACAAGATGGAAACTAACCGAAAATCCAGAACTGTGAGTGTGGAACCCAAGTCTCGATGATCCACGAAATATTAGGCTTTCAAAATGCAAAATGCTCAGATCCAGATTTGTGTGACAAAGATATAAGGGGAAGCCAATAAAAAGTTAGAGCGTGAATACAAAATGGATAGTACTCAAATAAAGACTCAAAATCATTTCATCAAACCTAAACCCATTTCAGCACCATGATTCAAGATTAAGGAAACGAAAAGATTAGAAACAACATAAGGTTGGGTAATTTGAAAAGAAAATCGAGAATAGAATTACAAAACAAAAACAGAAAGAAAAAAAAAAGAACAGAGTCGTTCTTGATTTTGTTTTTTTTTCCTCACTATGTCACTTGCTCAAACCAATGAAATGTGTGAGAATTCTTTTTTTTGTCAAATTTCACTAGCTTTGATACTCACTTGATGTGATCTAAAGTAAATCTAAGAGATTACGATCTTGAAAATTAACATTTCGACAATTTTCTCTAATAACAAAAGATGATGAACATCAACAACACAAAATCAAAGACACAAAACTTACTTGAAAATGAAGAAATACAAAATACGGAGAAGATAGAGTTGGAAGTGGAGAAGAAACTACACCACTTCTTCCTTAGAAAGATGATAAGAACAACACTATCCTTGAGCTCTCCTAGCTGCAAGGTTGTGTGTTCAAGGTTCTGATCTCAAGAAACCTTAGAGAATCCATGATAAACCTTCATTAACACTAGCAACTAGCCACTCACCACTCTCTTGCACAAAATGTAATAGTTGAATTTCATTCATCAAAGTTCTACCTATTACATGGAAATGAAAAGTGTAACGCCCCAAAGTAATTTTTTCTAAGTACTTTAATTAATAAGTAATTTTAAGTACTTTGGTGCTAAGTGATTCAATTAAAGGATTACTTTGGATAATTCTAGTGGTTATTCTAGTATATTGAAATATATGTATGGATGATTAACTATTTAAGATTTAATGGAGTGTTAGGTGTGAATTTTTGTATAAAATGAGTTAGGTGTTATAGAAATATAAAGAGTTGCAATTAGGAATTTTGGGAACAACAAGTGGTGGGCTAGACCATCACGCTATGGTCGAATGGACTCGTAGTGAGGCAGTAGACTAGAGAACAAAATGATTCGCTCCATCTCCGATCGGAGTGCTTTAATCGAGATGCGAACTTTATCTCGAAATGCATCTTGTTGATCTGTCTTTGTGGTGGTCTGTTAAGTGGTTTTGTGTAAATTTTGTGTTTGATTGAGGCGTCTCGGTGAATTCTCTAGCGTCAATTTGCTGTTATTGGCATGTGTTTGTTGAAGATCTCGATCTAGGGTTTTTGCCATATTTGGAGCTCTGGTGTGTTTCTCGTTTTGTTAATTTTTGTCGTATTAGTCATATACTTTTGACATTAATGTCGTTGTACTTTCCCATCTACCGGGTATCCGGTTCGGATCCTTTTATGTCCGGCTTGTTATATTGGGCTTCTTTATGGGCTCCTTTTTGTTTGTTTTTGGATTTCTATTCGCTTGAGCCCACAACTTGTTGTGTGGAGCCTTGCTTGTTGTTCCTTATTGGGTTGTCTTGGTTTGGGTCTTACCCACTTGAATGAAATCAAACAACTATTGACAAAAAAACACCACATTCCCTCTTCATTCCATCGGATTCACTTTAAAAGAAAAAAAGGAGAATAGAGAGAGAAGTTAGGGAGAGCTCGAGAGAGAGGAATAATGGCAATGGAAGGAAGATTATACATAAACCACCATGTTCAATCTTGAAGCAATTGAAATCCCAACTAATTTCCTCTCCTCCTTTCATTACCTTTAAACCCACACTATTCCCAAAACCCTAAAACGAGAAACCCTTCCATCTAGCCTCATTGTTCTTGTTCCTTTTTGAGCTTGCATGTGGTGATTGGAGGTTTATAAAGGAGTTTTGGAACTTGCATGTGGGAGTTGGAATTGAAATCTGAAGTGGGGAGCTCGAGTTTAGCCGGAGGAAGGTCAAAACTTACATAAGGAAGCTATATTAGAGGGATTGGAGCTCAATTTCGTTATATATGGTGGTTGGAAGTTGAAGATACAAAGTTCAACAAAAATTCTGCAGAAAACTCGTTTAGACCACCTTTGGTATTTTCTTCGTAACTCACTACACAGACTTCCTTTGAAGTAACTTCTGTTTCTTTAGAAACTAGACTCGAAACCCTTCAAAATAGGCACAAGAACCATCTGATTACATTAAGTATTGTGAAATAAGGCTAAGGCTTATATCACTAAACCGGCTAAGGTTTACATCACTAAACGTTATACTTAGTTGAGTATTGAGTTAGCTATGTTTGTTTCAAAACTGCTCAGACATGCTGCCAAACGAATTTGGAATAGTTGCCGAGTTTCTAGGAATTTGGGTGGCGTGAGAAAACGTTTCTTGCCTATTTGATTTAAGCTGATCCGGTGAGTTTCCTCACCACATTTTGTGTATTATTATGTGTTTATGTGTTCTCATTCCAAATATATGTCGAATAAGTGCTGAACCACGAAATTGCATGGTTAGAGTTCTCGGTGGTTGAAATTGGTTTACACTGTTATTATTTTACAGTTGAGTTGCTATGATATAAGTGATGATATGATGCCATGATTGCTATTGAATATGTGGCATATTTAGGAAATGACTTATTTACCCTCAGGAATTATTAAATTTACGTTTGAGGTTTGAATTGATTTTGGCCCGAAGCTTCGGTTTGAAAGTTGTTACAAGCGCGGTTATTGCTGTTATGCACTACGCCAGAATTGTAAAAAGAGATCGCCACCTTTAGTAGCGTTTATAAAAAAACGCTAGCCATTTTAATAACACGCTACACCATTAGTAGTGTTTTAAAGTAAAACGCTACCTATTAGGTAACACGCTGAGACGGATCCCTGTGCGCTTTTTACTCAAAACGCTAGCAAATTAGAAAACACGCTAGACGGATCCCTAGCGTTTTTATTCAAAACGCTAGCCAATTAGAAAACACGCTAGATAGATCCCTAGCGTTTTTAGAAAGCGCTAGCTATTTAGAAAACACGCTAGACGGATCCTG
The DNA here is from genome assembly GCA_020916435.1 of Oxytropis ochrocephala. NCBI lineage: Eukaryota > Viridiplantae > Streptophyta > Magnoliopsida > Fabales > Fabaceae > Oxytropis > Oxytropis ochrocephala. Next base: position 39,271,426 of record CM037090.1, read on the forward strand.
GCGCTTTTATTCAAAACGCTAGCCAATTAGAAAACACGCTAGATAGATCCTGCGCTTTTTATAAACGCTAGGTATTTAGTAAACACTCTAGACATATCCTAGCGCTTTTACTCAAAACGCTAGGTATTTAGAAAAACACGCTAGATAGATCCCTAGCGCTTTTTAGAAAACGCTAGGTATGGTTAAATAATTTTTTTGTTTCCCATTGAGCTACTTCCTCTTTCAATAACACTCTTACCCGAAAACGCAAAATCACTCACCCGAAACGCATAAAACCCTAACACCCTAACTCAAATTAACATCATTTCTCTCAACGAAAATCATCTCTCTCGGTGAACATCATCTCTCTCACTCGGACAAACATTGGTGAGTTTTACTGTTCCTTTCTCTGCTTCTTGTTAGATATTAATTGTGGGTTCTAGTTTAGAAATATATTAGTTTTGTCACTTGTGCACACTAGACTCTTCTTCTTTTTTTTTTTCACCACTAGCCTCTTCTTGTTACACATAAATTAATTGTTTGGTAGACTAGACTATATGGTTCCTTTGTCTTGACCAAAGGACCGAGAATAGAAATAGAATATGATATAGATATAGCTTGGGAAAATAAGGAGTGGAATTGAAAAAATTTAAAAGAGGAAATTTTGTTTGTTTTTATATGAATTGATTCTTCATTATATTCGAATTGCTTGATGGGTCATATGTTAAAGTTCTCTTCTCGTGATTTTATTATAAATATTTGGCAATTATGGATAGAAATTGGATGTCCGCCAATCGTCTGCATCCAAGGAGTATGCATTGGAGTGGATTATTTTGTGAAATTGTCTTTGTTGAGCGTTTAGGGACTTCTAGTGGTATGAAATGTCCTTGTTTAAGGTGTTGTTATATAAAAATCGATTCTTGCGCAGGGAGTTGACACGACATTTAAAGCGCGAATTGAATTGATCAAAGTTACACTTGTTGGATAATGCACGGTGAGAAAAAAGGTGAATCTTCAAATATGAATGATATTAGTAAGAGATATGCGCCACGGTTGACACCGGAACACATTCATTTGATGCGAACGAATTTGAAGAGATGGCAAAGGTGGTTGAAGAGGATCTTAATGATTGTCCTGAAATGTTTGAGAAGTTGATAAGCGATGCGAGAGACACCATTGTATGCGGGTTGTAATGAATTCACAAAATTATTGGTTTTGTGATCAAGTTGTATAACTTGAAAACTCGCCACGGGATGGACGGATAAAGAGCTTTACCGATTTACTCTCACTTACGAAAGAAATGTTGCGAATGATAATGTGCTTCCTTCTCGGACGTATGATGCAAAGCAAATGTTGGGGTCTATTGGCTTGAACTATGAGAAGATACACGCTTGTCCGAATGATTGCATTTTATTTCGGAATGAACATGCGTTGTTAAAGTCGTGTCCTAAATGTAATGCACCGCGATATAAGAAGAAAGAGTCCGCTCCACAAAAGGTGTTGTGGTATTTTCCTATAATTCCTCGATTTAGGCGCATGTATCGTAGTTCGGAAGATGCAAAACACTTGACATGGCATGAGGATGAAAGGATTAAAGATGGTATGCTACGACACGGCAGATTCTCCGCAATGGAAAAAAATCAATATTGAGTATCCTAATTTCGGGGATGACCCGAGAAACCTACGCCTTGCATTGTCTGTGATGGATTTAACCCGCACGGTATCGAGTAGCTCTCAAGACATGGCCCGTGATTTTGGCGATTTATAACTTACACTGTGGCTTTGCATGAAACGCAAATATATGATCTTTGTCTTTGTTAATTTACGGGCCCAAACAACCGAGAAATGATATTGATGTATACTTGGCTCCTTTAATTGAAGACTTGAAGCAAATGTGGGAGATTGGGGTAGAGGTGTATGATGGGTTCGAGAGAAGAAAGTTTCACCACGAGGGCTATGATCTTTGGCACAATTAACGACTTTCCTGCATACGGCAATCTATCTGGATGCGAGTAACAAAGGCGATGTGCATGCCCTATATGTGAAGATAACACAGTTGGATGTGGTTGGAACATGGTAAGAAGAATATCTATCTTGGTCATCGTAGATTTTTGCCATCAACTCATCACTATCGATTGTGGAGAAAGGCATTTGATGGGAATACGAGAACACGTAGAGCTCCCCGCCTTGACGAGGCAATGTGTTTTGAAAAGGTGGAAGATTTGAACATTAAATTTGGGAAGCCTTTTGCAGGAGAGATTGCCAAACGGGGTGGAAGAAAAAGTCGATTTTCTTTGAGTTGCCATCTTTTGAAGTCATTATATGTAAGGCATTTCATTGATGTGATGCATGTTGAAAAGAATGTCTTGAAAGTGTCATTGGTACCTTACTCAATATGCCGGGTAAGACTAAAGATACCATCAACTCAAGGTTGGATTTGGTTAGTATGGGTTTGAGACCTGAATTGGGTCCGGTAAAGAAGGGTACACGTACATATCTACCTCCGACACTCATACTCTATCTAGAAAGGAGAAGATCGTCTTTTGTGAGTTTCTTCATGGAGTTAAAGTTCCGGAGGATACTCTTCAAATGTGGCGACTCTTGTATCGATTAAAGACCTCAAGTTAAAGTCTCTAAAGTCCCACGATTGTCATGTTCTCATGGAGAATTTGCTACCCATTGGTATACGATCCATTTTGCCTAAGAAAGTGCGTCAGACCTTAACCAAACTTTGTTTATTCTTTAAGGCGATTTGTAGTAGAGTGATTGACCACTCGAAAGTTGCCAACATTGCAAAGAGAAATTACATCACACTTTGTGTGAGCTTGAGATGTATTTCCCACCTTCCTTTTTGACATAATGATTCATCTAATAGTTCATCCGTTTAGAGAGACACAATTGTGTGGCCCATGTTACATGAGATGGATGTATCCGTTTGAGCGTTACATGAAGATATTAAAAGGATATGTGAAAAATCGATCACGACACGAGGGTTGTATTGTTGAGCGCTATATAGTTGAAGAGGCTATTGAGTTTTGCACGGCCATCTATCTAGTCTTGAATATTCTCGTGGGACCGCCAAGGTCTCGCATCATGAAGGAAGGATTAGTAAAGGGATGACAGGAACTAAATTAGTGATGGTATCAAGGAAAGAACTAGAGCAAGCACACTTGTACGTTCTTCACAATGATAGTGAGGTTGATTCATATGTTGCCAAGCACAAGGAGATTCTTAAGAGTCAATTCCCTGAAAGAAGCAAGTTTGGTTAGCAAAAGAACACAATAGGAGTTTCATAGTGTGGCTAAAACATCACATTGATGGTGAGTGTGTTTGAATCCTACTTGATTTCAAAAAGATTGAGATGGTTAGCAAAAGGTCCAAATATACATGTCTTCTCTTACAACACTATCTAATGAACGAGTGCACTTTCTATACAAAAGAACAAGATGATCGAGTAAAATGCAAAATAGTGGGGTGACTCTTGTAGCTCATTCTATGCATGCATCCAAAGGCGAAAGATAGAAATCCCATATATGCGAATATGTCTTACTTTGGCTTCATTGAACACATATGGGAGTTGGATTACAATATGTTTCAGGAGCCCGTGTTCAAATGTGAATGGGTTGACAATAATCTTGGTTTCTGATTGATGAATTAGGGTTCATGCGGGTGAATTTCAACAAGTTAGGATATAAAGATGAACCTTTTATTTTAGCATCGCAAGCTCAACAAGTGTTTTATGTCACCGATCCATTAATATCAATTGGTCTATTGTTCTATTGATCGACAAAAAATTTGTGTATAACAACGATGATGATGAAGCACCCGATGATGTTGGTGTTGAGGACGACCCTTTCTTCGAACATCGTAACCAATAATAGGGGAAAATACTTCTATAGAGGATGTTGTATATTTTAGAAAAGATCATAATGATGGAATTATTATTCGTCGGAAAAAAAAAATACCAAGACGCAATTGCAAACAAAATTTTATCTAGGAAAAGGAAAAGGTAATATAGACTTAATGATATCTCGTTATTTTTTAGTAATAGATAATATTTATATTGTTTTTGTAAATTTAACAATAACATGGATTATGTTATATTGCAAGTCAGATGGCATCACTTAGTGATCATGAGATCTAGTGGTCAAGATGATAGTCATTGAGGGTTGTCTTTATTATATATGTTTCTATCTTTAATTTGTAGATACTTTTGAGTTTCATAATGTAAGTTACTTATTATGTTGTATGATTTGGATATATATTAATTATGTTGTAAGTAATTGTTAGTTTAATATGGTCTTTTGGTGATATGTACATATGTGTGTGTATCTATATATTGGTTTGTAATGATATATTGGCTGAATTTTGTTGGAATGTATTTTCTGAATTTTGTTGGAAGGGAATGAATTTATAGGTTGTAATTAAAATGGAGAACAAACCAAAATAAAAAAAATATTTAAAAAAAAATTCAGTCAATAGGTAGCGTTTTAGAGTGAAAACGCTAGAAATAAAGTTAAAAAATTCATTCAATACCTAGCGTTTTATAGATAAAACGCTAGGAATTGTAAAGAGGAGCTAGAGGATCCCTAGCGTTTTACAGAAAACGCTAGGAATGGTAGTAAAAAGGTGCTATAGCATCCCTAGCGTTTTTACATAAAACGCTAGGAATGTTAGTAAAAAGGTGCTATAGCATCCCTAGCGTTTTTATATAAAACGCTAGGAATGTTAGTAAAAAGGTGCTATAGCATCCCTAGCGTTTTACAGAAAACGCTAGGAATTGTAAAAAGGCGCTATAGCATCCCTAGCGTTTTTACATAAAACGCAAGGAATGGTAGTAAAAATTTTAATAGCATCCCTAGCGTTTTACAGAAAACGCTAGGAATTGTAAAGAGGCACTATAGTATCCCTAGCGTTTTATGTAAAAACGCTAGGGATGCTATTAAAATTTTTACAAGGCGCGCTCTCTCATCTCTCTCACACACACTCACGCTGTCTCTTCATCTACCTAACTCCTCTCTTGCGAAAACCCAGCGAAAACCCAGAAACCTCTTCGTTCATCCCTTCTGTGTGAGACCCAGGCAAACCAAACGACCCATCCTCTTCGTTCATCCTCTTCGTTCATCCTCTTCGTTCATCCTCTGCGAACAACCCACACTCCACGTATTCGCTCATCATCCGAGAAACCCATAAACGCGCGACCCAGAAACCTAAAACGCAGAAACCCATCCTCTTCGTTCATCCTCTCTCTCCTTGGTGTTATCTTACCACGCAGCAGAAGCACCCATTTGTTTCCTTTTACGCACTCTCTCTCCCTTTCAAAAGGTATTTCGCAACATACTCTCACCGGGTTTTTTGTTGTTTGTTATGTATCTTTTGTATGGCTTTCTCTCATTACTTAGCTCAATGTTATATTTAATTAGTTGTTAGATTAGTCTGGCTTAGATAGCATTATTAACTTTCCTAGTGCATGGCTTTCCTAGTGCATGCATGGCTTTCTCTGTTTAGTGCATGGCTTTCATATATATGTTTACTCTAGGTTCTTAGTGCATGGCTTTCCTATATATGTTTACTCTAGGTTATATACTTAGTGCATGGCTTTCCTATGTATGTTTACTCTAGGTTATATACTTAGTGCATGGCTTTCCTATGTATGTTTACTCTAGGTTATATACTTAGTGCATGGCTTTCATCATTACTTAGTGCATGGCTTCTTCTATATTTTGTTAAGTGTTTGTTGGTTCTAAACAATTAGAAAGCTAAAACTCACTGAGTCTATTTCATTTGGGTCATTGCAAGTGAGATGGCATCACATAGTGATCATGAGAGTAGTCAGGGTGGTGATGGGAGTGATAGAAACACAAAGAAGTTCACTCCCCGAGGAATTACATTAAAAAAGAATATCGTCCATCGGATAAGTAAAGGACACGAGAAATATAAGGTAAGTTAATTACTAATTATTAATGTTGTTCTCTACCTTTCCAAGTTATCTAATTATTTAATGATTTAATTATTTAAGGTCCGATGGAGTGTTAAAGGTTTGCCAATTGGAGACAACGGCACAAATTTAATTAGCTTTATTGGTACTAAGGTGAAACAAATCTTTCCAATTTCAATAAAAGTTGGAATGAGAAAGATAATACAGATTTTGCCTAAAATGAAATATGATTTTTGGTCCTTAATACAGGTATATAATTTTAGACCTCTTTAATAATCTTATTTAGTGAATTTTTAGTTGTATTTATTTAATCCATTTTTATGTATAAGTAGAAACACTTTGATGTCGATGATGCCCGAAGAGATTGGATACTCAAGGAAGCGGGAAGGTTGCATCGGGCATATAGAACTCGATGTGGGGAAAAAGTATACAAACGGCTGATGGGACCATCGGGCAGAGCCTCAAAGACTCCTCCAAAGATCGTATGCCGGAATTATAACTAAGGAGGATTGGACCAAATTTGTGTACAGATCCGGATTTCCTGGTTAGTATATTAATTATTTAAGTTATATATATATATTTCACAACAAGATATCATTCATTAATGTATACTTATGTTTTTAAATAGAAAAAAGCAAAGCCAATAAAGTGAGAGCTTCTAATCCCGAAAACCCTTATAGAGGAGGTTCAAGTGGATATCAAATTCTTGAAGAAAGATTGGTAAGACACAATTAGTTTAATTTATTATGATTTAATGAATCTTTTAATTTACAGATTGATTAACAATTATTAAACTTAAATAGTTATTGCAAGAGGGAAAGATCCAACTCAAGAATCCTTGATCGTTGTAATCTTTATGCAGTTAGAGGCCCGACAAAACAAGGATGGGGAGATTGTGGATCCGAAAACTAAGGAGGTCAAGGACAAAATTGTAAGTATTCCAAAATTCATGTATTGTAATTTTAATTTTATGATTCCTAGCAAGTTGGAATTTGTGTCCGACTATATTTTTTAATCAGTTACTCGATTTTTTTGACACGTGAACATATTTTTTATTGTCGATTAAATTTCTTTGACACTTGTTTATTATTTTTATCCGTTACTCGATTTTTTTGACACGTGGACATATTTTTATTGTCGATTAAATTTCTTTGACACTTGTTTATTATTTTTATCCGTTACTCGATTTTTTTGACACGTGAACATATTTTTATTGTCGATTAAATTTCTTTGACACTTGTTTATTATTTTTATCCGTTACTCGATTTTTTTGACACGTGGACATATTTTTTATTGTCGATTAAATTTCTCTTGACACTTGTTTATTAATTTTATCCGTTATTTATGTTTGTGCATCAATAAAGCATATCACAATCAGTATCACAAGGAGATTTAATGATTGTGATGGTCAACAAGATGTCCTTGCTCGTGCCTTGGGAAGGGAAGAGAGACAGTCGGATTAGAGGTTATGGATATGGGATTCCTCCTACAACCGTGTTTGGGCCAAAGAGCCAAAGCAAGGGGTGCGGGATTGTAAAGTCATGGCGGCAAAGTATGACGAGCTATCCAAGAATGTTCTTTGTATTAATGGAAGAGAGACAGATGTTTAAGCGCTCTTGGCACAAAGGATTGGTGCACCATCCCCGCTGCACCACCCCTGCTTTGAACCTATATCACCCGCCGCACCCATATGGCGCCCGAGATAGCTGCACCATCCCTTCAACACAGTATTTAACAAAACTCGACTGTTTTTGTACATATGTATTTGATAAAATTATCATGTATATTTATTTTTCTTTATAATTGATTTAGGATAACTGTGAATGTGAGCTATATATTGCAAACCCACATCGAAAGGTTGCGAGTGGGTTTGATATGTAACCAATTGAGTGCCACAACGCACAATTTACCCATGCCCAAAACCATTTGAGAGTTAGGGTAGACTATTCAATAGAGGGTATGCACCATTGCTGCTCCAATTGCTAATGCGGATATATTTCACCGTGGATCAAGCACTTAGTACTTTTGTGGCATGGCTTTGAACAACTTGTCGTTGTAAGTGACAATATTTTTGTTAATAAGTTGATGACTATAATGTGTGTTAACTAACTAATTAATCATTTTTTTAATATATACTAGGTACCCCAAGTGTCCCGACCTTCCCTTCCATAAAAGTGTCCCGACCTTCCCTTCCACTACCAAACTCTCCCGACCATCTACTTCTATCTGACCAGGTCCAACATGTTGGTCAATTTCCCATTGATGAATTCCGTAGTACATCGATTCTCTAAAGGTCCACATCACTCAAAAATGAAGCCCGACGACCAAATTATGTTACTGGGCCGAAAACATTGTGGGATCGAAGCAGTTGGTAATGATCAACATGGAGGATCTCGAAGCTATAGTTGAAATGGATTTTGGCCACCGCCATCGATATTAGAGTATACCAGGTATGTATTAAATTATTTGTACACAATAGTTGTTTATATTAGAGTATATATTAGAGTATATATATGAGGATCTGAAAGTTGTATATATATTATTTATAGGTTTTTGTACAATCATCTTACGGTCCTTACAAATCGGACACGTAAGTATATTTCTTCTTGTGTCCAGCGTGTATCGTTGTGTTTCAGCAAGAAGGTAATACAGAGGAACGTATTATGGCTATTAAGAGTGAAATACAAAGTTATATCCATTCACGCTTCATGGATGCCAAGCATTTGAAGGGCGAATCTTTATTTTTGCACCACTCAATAATGGGTGAGAAATTTAGTCTTCAATCACTTGTTTAATTATTTTGAGGATTGTATTATAGTGTAAATTAATGTGTACTCATTCGTGATTCATTTACTTGCAGCAACATTGGGTACTCTTTGCAATAAACCCTAAGCAAAATGTTGTCTACTATCCGATTCACTTCAAGGCCATTACAACGCGTCACGTGACTTCGTAGAGATGGTTGAGAGGTGTGTATGTGTAACCCTCTCATTTTAATTTGTATAATTTAATATATGTATTTTGTTCAACTTAACGTTATATATATATGTATGACGTTACGATGCTTTGAAAAAATACTTGGGATTATCTACGAGTAAAACAAGATGGCTACCCATAATCGTAAGCTTTTAAGAATCATTCTTATAATTTTAATTGAATTTTTGGTCATAAAAATGTGACAATTAAGTTATAATCTTTTGCTTTGTAGTGTCCTAAACAACCAAATAACAATGATTGTGGGTACTACGTTATGAGGTATATGAAAGAGATTATCACTCATGACAAAGTAACAATCCCAACCAAGGTAACTACTTAGATTTCTTTTTATATTGATATTATAATACTTACTCACATTTAATAAACATTTTAATTCTAATTTTATTTCATTTTATTTTTCAATATTTTCCCAACTTTTTAAAAATCCAGAATTACTCTGTTGAACAACAACTTACAAGTAAGGAAGAGTGGTGCGCTTTGTTTCTAGCTTTTTGTAGCAAGTTTTGAGATTCATAATAGTTTAGTTATTATATATGTTGTATATATTGGATTTATATTATGTTGTAAGTACTTCTTAGAATGATATATATTGGATTGGAAATATTATTTGATGAATTTTGTTGATGAATTTTGTTTGAATGATATTGGATTGGAATGTATTTTCTGAATTTGTTTGGAAGGAATGAATTTATAGGTTGTAATTAAAATGGAGAACAAACCAAAATAAAAAAATATTTAAAAAAATTCAGTCAATAGGTAGCGTTTAGAGTGAAAACGCTAGAAATGAAGTTAAAAATTCATTCAATACCTAGCGTTTTAAAAATAAAACGCTAGGAATTGTAAAGAGGAGCTAGAGAGATCTCTAGCGTTTCTGACGTAAAACGCTAGGAATGCTAATAAAAGGTGCTATAGCATCCTAGCGCGTTTTACATAAAACGCTAGGTATGGTAGTAAAAAGGGCTATAGTATCCCTAGCGTTTTAATTTAAAACGCTAGGAATGGTAGTAAAAGGAGCTATGGGATCCCTAGCGTTTTTATTTAAAACGCTAGGAATGGTAGTAAAAAGAGCTATGGGATCCCTAGCGTTTCTGAAAACGCTAGGAATTGTAAAAAGGCGCTGGGTCAATGGCTAGCGTTTTATATAAAACGCTACGTATGTCTAAAACACGCTGGGTCAATGGCTAGCGTTTTTTAAAACGCTACTAATGGGGTGTGCGCATTAGTAGCGCCAGCTTCTCTAGCGTTTTAAAACGCTACCAATGCCCAAAAAAAACGCTGAAAATCCTAATATGCTGGCGTAGTGATGCTTCGTTAGTTGGATTCGTTGCAACAACCCGATCAATTCAGTTCATATATATAGTCATCGAGTATGTAATCAAGTTAATTTTGCAGTAGTATTCAAAATTGGGGATCAATTTGGGAGAACTTGAAACTAGGGGTTATCTAGGTTAAGGTGGAGTCCAATGAGTGAACTGAATGAGCAACAATGCAGAAGTAAAATGACAACTACAGAACAAATGAAGAGTTGTCTCCTGAAAATCCCCACATAGAATGCAAGGCTCTGGCTGTATCAGATATCACCCCTCTATATAAAATAGGTCACAAGAGAAGACAACAACTGATAACTCTATTTTATATAGAGTTTTTTACACCTTTAAATCTAATTAAATTGTGAAGATCTTAGTATATAGTTGTTAAACAAAGGAAAACAAAAGAAAATCAGCATTCTTAGTTAAAGAAGAGTTTTGAGAGACATCATGACAATTATATATATATATATATATATATATATATATATATATATATATATATATTGGTACCTTTGTTCAATTGCTACAGCAATGGATTGCTCCTGCAATGCTGCCAGCAACAATTGCCCCAACAATCCTCAAAACACAGAATGCCCCAGCAATTGCATGATGATGCCATGGTGTGTCAAAAGTAAAGCAAGTGGCCAAGTGCAGTCTACAGATCCTGCATCAATGCTCCTGCATTGATCCTGCACTAAATTTGCATCACTTGAAGAGAGAGCAGCTAGCCACTTGCACATCCACTTGCTCATCCACTTGCATGTTGACCTCCTGCTTGGTCCCCTAAAGCAAGACCACTTTATATTTCGGCGCCTACCATTCCCACATAGCCATAGGGATAGCTTTGAAGAGTCATCAACATAGGGACACATGTTCATATCTCATTGGACCTCCCTATACTCTTGATCAAATATCTCAACTTGGGGAACAACCTCTGAAAAGTAACTACAGCTCAATCCTCTCAAGATTACTTCAACATGAAGGAAGGAAGCACCTCTCTTGAAGACTATAAAAGGACCTCACATCTTCATTTGGAAATATATCACAATCCATAAGTTATCAAAATTTCAATATACATAGTTAGTTTCTATTTTGTAAGAGGGAAAGGAAGGAATTAACAAAACCTCCTTACTTCGATTTCATAGTGTTTACATAGTGCTAAGGAGTAATGCTAGTGCATTACTAGGAGGCTTCATACAAATGGCTACAACTTGTGTAATTTCTATCTTGTTGTTTCTCTTTTGTGATTTCAATTATATAAACATGTTCTATTCAGTTTATATTTGCCTTGCAATGTCTATGTTGAGCTAAATCTCTCTTAGTTGGAATGTTCTAATCATTTAATGAGTTTTTAAGTAAGTATGATGCATGTATGTAATATTTGCACTTTAGTTCTTGTTTAATAATATTTTCAACACTTATTTTGAGATTGATCACTTAGAATAAGTAGATTTGTAAGAGCAGACATGACTTACAATTAAGAACTCAAGAACTAATATGGGTAAGTGTTTTACATAAAGGAAACTTTGTTAATGCTAAGACCTAGACATAGGATAGTATAGTCCATAGGGTGAATCTGTGGGTACTTAAGATGCAAGAGTGAACTTATTTAGCATGCCTAGACAAAGGAAGCTTGTAATGAAACTCTGAAGAAAGTGACTGAAAGGCACATAGCTAATCTGCACATTGATTCAAAGGCAAATCGCATCACATAACTTGCATTAAACACTTAAAGGTAAATTACTTGGTGAAGACATTCCAACTAGCTTTTCTCATTTGCATTATAAACACTTATACTTTGCTTTCTTATCTAACTTAGTTGTGATCACATAACCTCCACTATAAATTGTTATTTGGTTACTTTTGCACAATATTACTTTGTATTGAATTTAAAAGAGAGTTCATCAATCCCTGTGGGTTCGACCTGTTCTTTACACTATATTACTTGTTAAGGACTGTGTATACTTGCACATGCTTTCCTCACACCAGAGTGCATTCCAACTATCTCTCTAAACTTGTTTTATAACCCATCTCACTTTGTTAATTTACTTCTGTTCTCACAATCTTCAATTATATTTATTTGTTTTCTTTCACTAAGCTTATTACTAAATTAAAGCTTTTGAAAGTTAATCTAATCCCTGTGGGTACAATCTCTACTTATAACTATATTACTTGTTTTAGACTGTGTACACTTGCACATCTTTTTGCACAACAACAACCTTGGAAGGTGCAAAGCTCTTCCAAACCATGTTAAGAGTCCCGAACACCTGATCAGAGAGCCTCAAAACAGTAGAAGACACCTCAGCGAGGAGATGGAAAGAAGATGACACCGAGAACATTCTCGAACCATGACCTGACCAAACCCGAGAATCTGACACCGCTGATAGAGAAATAGAACCTATAACTAAATGGAGCTCTCCAACAAGATCCTCCTCCCAATCAAACAACTGGCGTCTCCAAAGAATCGCCCAGCCCCAAACCCCTCCGATGGCCCGAGAACCACAAGAACTAACTAAGGCCTTAGGATCCGAGGCCACCGAGAAGAGCCTAGAGAATCTAACCCTAAGAGATGAATCCCCCACCCATATATCGTCCCAAAAAAGGGCAGAATTACCATCACCCACTCTAATCCTAATATTGTTTGAGAACCAGTCTCTCCCCCAGCTGCCTATATGACAAAGATCCTTCCACCAAACTGAAGCTGGCGGAGGAGAGGGTGAGTGTTCAAAATAGGTCGAAGATCCAATCTGATGACCATACTTTGACACTAAGACTTGCCTCCACAAGGCATCACCTCTCCTCCCATAAGAAGCCTCCACCGCCACTGGCCTAGCAAGCTAACATTTACCACCCTAAAGTCCTTCACACTAAGACCTCCACCACTTTTTGGTTTGCAAATATCTTACCACCTGACCCAAGGGATTTTCTTTGACCCGGAAGGTCTCCCTCAAAGGAAGTCCCTTTGAATCAAAACTACCTCCCGCCACACCCTAACAGGCATCTTCATGTACAAAAGGTAAAAAAATGGAATACTACTCAAGACAGAGTTGACCAAACTAATCTCCCACCTAGACTAATAGACCTATGGTGTCAGCTTTGTAGTCTACCTTTGATCACTTGAATCAAGTGGTCCCAAGTAGCAACTCTTCAAGGATTTGCCCCAACCAAGAGCCCAAGGTACTTAAAAGTCAGAGAGCCTCTCTGAGAGTTTAGGAATCTTGCACCCATAGCCAAAAAATCATCAGACGTATTTACACCAGCCAGATTGCTCTTAGAAACGTTCACTCTCAGACCCGAGGTAAGCTCAAAAGTACGCAGAACTTCCATTATCTCCCAAAGGTAAGTAACAGAGGCCTCACCCATCAAAAGGGTATCATCCGCATATTGAAAATGAGAAACAAATAACTCCGAGCTTCCGAGAGACACAATAGTAAAAAGATGACTAGCATCAACCTGGCGCATCAGCCCACTCAAGCCTTCTGCCACTAGGAGGAAAAGGAGTGGAGCAAGGGGATCTTCTTGCTTTAAACCCTTTGAAATACTAATCTCCTCAGCCGGACACCCATTCACTAGAACAGAAAGGTTACCTGAAAAAATACACGCCCTAATCCAAGCTCTCCAGCTACCATTAAAACGGAAATGGAGCAACATGTAGTCTAGGAAACCCCAACTAACAGAGTCATAAGCCTTTTCGAAATCCACCTTAAAAATGAGGCAATCCACGTGGCTCTTTCATGTGGTTATGCTTATTTGCTTGTTATTTATTTAATTCTACAATGATACCTCCATTCTTCGCTATTTTTGTACAACTCACATTTTGGAATCTTATGAGCACTGTAATGGCTTGGCGATTGATTGAGTGGGAGACCTAATCAAGCAAATTGAGTGAGCATTAACTCTAAATAAAATTATTAATACTTCACATTAAGTGTTAGAAGATACCTACAGAAAGGTATACATCTTACAGTGTGATTTAGGCATAAGTCAACCCCACAAGCTCGGTTTATAAGAAGAGGGTTGTCCTTTTATTATATACTCTTTTGAGACCTTATCTCTAGTCAATTTGGGACTTAGGGTCATTCCCCAATAATACATACATTCACTTTAGTGTTTGCTGACATACAAGAAAAGAAGGAATTGAGTTGTACCTAACATTTAGAGAGTTAGGTGTTGACTCATGGTCATATGTATACTATTGCGCAGTTTTACAATCATAATACGAGTGTTTGTTTGTTTTCAGTTAGTTTCTATTGAGAAATAGCTTAGATTACAATTGATGTCATTAGGACTGATTTGTAAGTTGTTACTCTCTTTTCAATTGGATGTTGTAAGACAAATCCTTCGATTTGATGTTTTGTTGGCTAGCGAACCAAACAGCTTGCCTAGCGACGCAACAGAGAAAATAAGAAATGATTCTGCTTATTATTGCCTCGCGACCAGATGATAACGCCTCGTGATCAAGGAAAAAATTGTTTGTCGCGTCGCGATGGAGTCCCATCGCCTCGCGATAGACTGCAGCTTACCAACACTTAAGCCCACAAATCTGAAAATTAGGGCACTTTTGGTCTTGCTGCGGAAAGAGGGTTTGGGGCTGCGAAAAAGAGAAAGAATAAGATCTTCTCTACGCTCGGGAACAAGGAACTGAAGGATCCAATGTACCCATATTTGTGTAATTTCTCTTTTACCTTTTCTTTCAATCCTTTGAACATGAGTAGCTATATTTCTTATGGTTAGGAAGAGATGAATCTCTCCAAAACTATCAAGTGATTCCATTGTTATGATCAATACGCTTTTGTAATCCTTTAAAATTTGCCTTTACCTCCGCTCTTATTGCCTTACAAAGATTATTGTTATTGTGATGAATTAGGGTTTAGTTTCACCATTGGGAGATGGGTTAAGTTTTTCGGATTTTGGGGTTTAAGGTCATAAGTGTAATGATTATACGAATATGACACTACAATATAAATTCCGTTAATTTTCTGCATTTAATGTTTTGTTTAGTGGCGATGCACTTAAGGAATTAAAGTTTGCCATTAAATATAACAAAAATGCTATTTTGACAAAAAAAAATTTGACAAATCGACAAGTTACCAACCTACAACATCAATTAACCAAGTTTTTTAGACTATTAGCCAACCTGCTTTTTCACAGTTTTCGAGGCGTGAATTAAAAACTTGGTTAATTGATCACTTGGCTAATTCTAAAAAACTTGGTTAATTGGTGTTATAAGTTGGTAACTTGTCGATTTGTCAAATTTTTTTTTGTCAAAATAGCATTGTTGTAAATATAAAGAGTTTTGAGGCAATGGATTGTCCTAAATCTTTAATAATTGAATTGATTCTTTTAATTAGGTAATTGGATTGGAATTGATCAATATAATAGTTCATGATAGTGTCAGAGAGAGGATTCGTTTCCTAGCCACTTTTACTCTCGAATTTTATTCTCATATACTCTATTTCCGGTTACTATCAATCACTCTTATGTTGAACATTTTAGTAATTAATCTATTAAATTGATAATTATTCGCAATCTTTGAGTTCGACACTCAGTCTTAACGTTTTAATATTATTTGCAACGATTCGCTACACTTGCCGAAGGTAAACTATGTTAATATTTCACAAAGACTGACTAAGGGAGCAAGAAAAGGAAAATAAAGACTTTTGGGCAATGTAAGAACTTTCAACTAAACAACAAAAGGCAACTAATTAATACATATTATTTATGTAAGACCCATTAACTGACCATATTTTCGAGAGTAACAACGAATAGGCCTAAAGGCCCTTTTGTAAAAAAAAACAGTAACAATGAATGACATATCACTTAAATTAACCCGAGAAAACCAATCGAAGAAAGACATGTGGGTGTTCCAGACGAACTAAGAGTTTCTGTAACTTAACCAGAGAAACTGACACATTATTGTGGTAGGTGAAAAGTAAGTCAATGTAGAAATCACCCATATTTATATTCTATTTAACTTTTATCAAGCACTACCCTTGCGATTATCATATCATATATAATAACAATCTCAAAGATTATTTAGAATCACAAACCAACATATTGATACATGATCATCAAAGTGAAAGTAGTGATAATACATGGAGTAATGGAGACGAACAAGATGATGAACATATATATATATACCAACATTTGCTTAATTGCCTACACATTAGAAGGAATGTGATTAAAACGAGGTACAGGAACACATGTCAAAGGATGAGCCCTTGGAAGAGTCATGGCTGGTTTTTCTTCCATATTAACTGTCCCTTCAACTTTCCATTCAAAACATTGAATCATAGCAGCAAGATTAGTGGGAACAATTTGAAGCGCTAATGAGGCTCCCGGGCACACCCTCCTTCCCGTTCCAAATGGCATGAGTTGGAAACTCTGTCCCCTCACATCTAATTGGACGTTCTCTTGACTCATAAACCTCTCCGGCCTAAACTCAAGTGGGTTCTCCCACAAGTTAGGGTCCCTTCCCATTGACCACAAATTAACAAATAGCAAGGACTTTGCCGGAATCTCGTAACCATAAATATTACAACTTTCAGATGATTCTCTCCCTATGAATGGTGATGTGGGATGAATTCTTAGTGTTTCTTTTACTATAGCTCGCAAGTAAGGAAGGTTGGAAAGGTCAGACTCTTCTATTAATCTACAATTTTTTGTTACTGAATCGATCTCTTTTCTTGCCTTCTCCATCACATCTGGGTGGTTGATTAACTCAGCTAAAGCCCACTCCGTGGTTATAGCAGATGTGTCTGTTCCAGCCATAAATATGTCCTACATGAAATATTTTAAAATTAGAATCTATATAGCTTATTTGTATAGGAAATTAGAATGCATATAATAATCAACTGCTTCTTTCATAGCTTTTATAAAATAGTTTGTTGACATTAATTATAATTATAAATATAATATAATATTATATATTTTGGTCAATAACGTATAGGCAATCAATTTCGTCCAATTCTAATGAAAAGGATTTGTAAATAGCTAATACCCACTTGCAAAAATTAATACTATGACTAAGTATTAAATAAACGCTTGCAAATAATTTTGTTTCTGTCAAGGCAAATATTCTATTGCATATCATTAATAAAAGAGACTGTAATTTTGTTTAAGTGAGAATAGTGTAGCTAACTAGAAAACTTGATTGTCTCAACAAAATAAAAAACTAGAAAACTTGCTTACCAAGATGAAAGCCTTGATATTTTCTCTAGTCAATTTCATCTGAGTGTTTTCATCTTCATATATTTCTAACAAAATATCAAGTAGGTCCCTATGTTGAGCACCTTCACCCCTTTTCTTCCTTTCTTCTAAATGCTCTTCTATCACCCTCTCCATCATCCTGTCAAACCTGTCCCGAATCTCTTTCACCCTTTTGTTCATTCCTTGCAAATCCAAATTCTTACAAAACCAAACAAAATCAGACACATTAAACTTCCCTGCAAGCTCTGCAGTATCTGTCACCATCTTCCTAATCTCTTCAACATCACTATCATTCTCAGAACATGTTTTGCTCATAGTCATCCTTGTTATAATACTATTAGTAAGAGTCAATAGCTCTGCACCAACATCAACAGCCTCACCAGCTTCTCCTTTCTTCTGCAAAACTCTCAGAAACTCAACAGTCTCTTGTTGCCTTAAGGGAAGTAGTTGATTGAGTGTTCTTCCACCAAGAAGTTCAGACATGCAAAGCTTCTTTATGAACTTCCAGTATTCTCCATAAGGTGCAAACAAGAAACCCTTTGACCCATATGATAAGTAGTGAACTGCAGCACTGCTAAAACGGTTAGAGAAGGAAGTTTCATTGGTTTTAAGAAACTCTTTGGCGACTTCTGGACTAGAAACAACTATACAAGGCAAAGAGCCTAAGAAAAGTTGCATGATAGGTCCATAGTGAGTAGAGAGTTTGTGAAAACTTTGGTGAGGTAACTTAGAAATAAGGTGAAGGTGTCCAATGATAGGTAAAGCTGGAGGGCTAGGTGGAGAAAGACTCTTGTTCTTCTTTCGGGTGAGAATGGATCTTACAACAATATAGGAGAGTAGCCAAAGGAAGAAAAGTTGGACATAGTCTTGAATTTCAGCCATGGTTGAGATTTTTTTGGAAGAAATGGTAAAATGTGATTGTGGCTATATAGCTATACGACTTATAAGATATAAGTTACGTGTATGAGTGAGTGTACTGAGAATGAAACCCGAGATGTAAACGTGTGTGTGTATGTAAATGAATGACAGTAATGTGTTACCTACATCAAATTTATATGATTAGTTTATTTTGAAAGAAGATTTATTATTAGTTGTTTGTTGGTTTCCCCAATATCTTATGCTCAAACTGTAGTTTAAACTTTGATATTTTTAAATTCGTTATGTATTTAGTTGATGAAGAAAATTAAAGAAGTTTCCTGCTAAAACTTAATTAAGGTCATTTTTGTAGATTTTGCTTTAGGCTATTTCGGTCTTATCATGTGTGTTGCCATTGATTGTAGTCTTTTTGGGTTTTAAAATCTTTTTCATTGTTGCTAATTCATTCTTCTTTGTTTGCTAGCTTTGGATCATGAGAAATAAAATTGTCTTCAACGGGGAGGTGGCTTCGGTCCCTAAATTGGTCTCGGGTATTAAGGACTCAGCGTGGAGTTGGTTTAAGGTGAGGAAGGGGAGGAAATGCTTGGCACTCTGGTCAGATTGGTACAACAACCCTTTGGGTTGTTACTCTCTATTGTAATTAATTAGTGGCTGTATTTGTATTAAAGTCATCAAAATTTCTAGAAGGGGGAGAAGCAGTGGGCTAGGATATTTTGTTCCCACTGTTGTGCAATTCTTTCATGCGCGAGTCTTTTTTTTCCTCCTGCAGTCTTTTTCTCACCGGGTGGGTTTTAGGCTGCAGGAGGTTTTGAGGAGGCCCCCCTTCCCATCAGTATTAGTTGGGCACAGCATCGTTCTTTCTATCAATGAAATTGCTTATTAAAAAAAAAATATACCACAAAAATTTTAGCATAAAATTATTTTCAAATTTTCTGAACCTAGACTGTGTCCGCATATGTTCATGATAAGCTTAGATATTTTACATGTTTGACTTTGAAGGTTAATTATTGGCCTGTCTAACCCGGACCACAATGTAGTGTATTGTCAACTACGACTTTGGACACTAGGACGAAGGGCATAGCTGAATCACATAGGAAGTGATGAAGCATATATAGAAGCTTCTAGAAAATAAAGGGTATTATGGAACCTTCAAGATACACTACTAAATAAAGTATAATTAAGAACTAGTGTAATCTTAAGTTTTCTAGATCTTTCTAGTCATAGGAACTAGAGTAGTCATATCTCTAGATTTTTCTTTTGTAGTCCACGCTTCTAGATCCTTCTAGTTTGTAAAGCCCTACAAGAGTAGTATAAATAGGGCTCATCACCATGTATTTTGTCATCCAAGCAATAATCAAGCAATAACAAGTTACTTGAGTAATTAAAGAGTTTCTCTCTTTCTCTACCCTTCCCTTGTCCCTGAGCCAGATTTGGCATCAGAGCAGGTTACGAAATCCCGGAGTTGAGTTTGAGCGAAGAAATCAACGGAAGGTGAGTTTTCAAGTGAGCAAGGAGTTGCTTTCTAAGAACTTCACTTTACGGTCATTTGTTTGCGAAATTAAGAGTCTAGTTTATGTCACTAAACAATATGTTTAGTAACTATAACTAAAGGTTAGAACGGTAACATGCTAAATGATAAATAATAAAATATAAATAAATAGTTTAATATTATGCAGTTTATCAATTCCTTTAAAAAAAGAGAAATATTAGGCATAAAACAGACGCACAAAATAAGGAACTAAAAGAGAACGAATTGCAAAAACAATGGTATCTTCTTCCTGATACGCATAAAGCCTGCTTCTACCCATTATCAGGTTCATTTTTGGTTTTTTAAGAAGTGTGTGTGTGTATATATACTGATTCTACAAAAAAAAAAATTGGTAGAATCTTCTGATTCTACTTGCGATTTCACAGTTTACGATTTCGCTACCCATCTTTCGATCTTCGTAGAATCTCGATTTTGACAACTATGGTACAAACACTCATAAGTACACAGTCTGTGTGTATATATGTATGTATACTTATTTTTAGACCTTTCTAATTTGTGGTTTTAATTTGCTTGATTGTGTGATATTGCCTTTGGGATTTAATGATTTCAGTTTTCTTAGTCTGCATTTCAATGTCTCCCTCTTACTCCATTTGAAACAATTATAGAGTGAGTGTTTAAGAGAGTGTTGCTAGAACTTCTCTTCACCATTTTATCTACAACTTTGATTTGAACTAAGCAAAGATTGACAAAACAAACAAACACACCATACATACATATTACCAAGAAAAAACTACAAAAATACATCAACACTCCCACACCAAAAAAAAAACATTTCATGCTAATTTTGCACACAAGAAAGAGTAGTAGGGGACATTTTTCTTATTTTTTTCACAATCATCATTGTACACACAAACAATAACATAAATCATAATTGTCCAAGAGGATTGAGCCTAACCAAAGGAAAGCATAGCAGGGGATGAGCCCTAGGAAAGTGCCATTCCAGGTCCCTCATCCATATCAACAATTCCATTTCCTTCTTCACCAACTTTCCATTCAAAACACTGAATCATACAAGCTAGTGTTGTATAAATAATCTGCAAAGCTAATGAAGCACCAGGACAGCTTCTTTTTCCAGCTCCAAAACACAACAGCTCAAAATGTTGCCCCTTCAAATCCAAAGGGCTTTGTCCCTCTTCATTAAGAAACCTCTCTGGCTGAAACTCAAGTGGATTTTCCCAGTATTTTGGGTCTCTACCAATAGCCCATACATTAACAAATAAAGTGGTCTTTGCTGGAATGTCATAACCTTTTTTTTTTTTTTTGGTCATAACCTTTAATATTACAATCTTGAGTTGATTGTCTTACTATTAAAGGCCCAGTTGGGTGAAGCCTCATTGTTTCTTTCACTATGGATTGAATATAAGGAAGGTTGGGAATATCTAATTCCTCCACTAATCTGTTCTTACCAATTATTGAATCAATCTCTTGTCTTGCTTTTGCCATTATATTTGGATGATTTATTAGCTCAGCCATAGCCCATTCTATTGTATAGGCTGATGTCTCAGTTCCAGCTCCAACCATATTCTGCAAATTACAGGACAAAAAATTAAATAATTGATGATCTTACTTCATATGCCTAAGGGTGTGTTTGGTTCTGTGGTGTCAAATTTTGATTTTGAATCAATTCATTTTGTAAAGTTGATTTTGAATGAAAGTTGGTTGAACGTAAAATGATTTATGTTTAGATTTCTTTTTCTTTTTTTTTGGTCAATGTTTAGATGATTTCACATAAACTTACTGATCCAATACACAAGGGTGTTGCTTTTCCCACGCCCCCTCCTACTCAAAACACACCTCATAAGGGTGTGAAATGACCAAAAGACCAGCCAAAACGTCTTTTTTTTCAAGAATTTTCACGTGTTCGAACACGGGCCTTCGAACAGGTTCGAATGACATCGTTCGAGTGTGTTAAATTTTGACTTCACACCATTTTGGGCGTTTTTCACCTGTTCGCATGACCTTGTTCGAACACGTTCGAACGACATCGTTCGAGTGTGTTAAATTTTGATTTCACACCCTCTTGGGCGTTTTTCACCTGTTCGCATGAGGTCATGCGAACCTGTTCGAACAAGGTCGTTCGAACAGTCATTAAACACGTCCTCACAGCGTTTCACGCAAGGTTATTTTTGGAATAAAATTTGTTAAGGGGTGTGAAAGAGTAGGAGAGGGAGTGGGAAAAGCAAAGCCCATACACAATTGGAAGTTAACCATTGGATGGGCTGCTCAGCCAGGCCCAACCATGCCCAATGGGCCAAAGTGTAAAAGTGGATTGGATTGGGCAGTTTATTTGCTGTTTATTTATATAGTTTTTTTTTGGACCCCCACCCTTTCCCCTCATACCCCCACCCACAATGAAAACCCCAAAATGCCCTTCTGAACGTATTTTTTTTTTTTATTTTTGGTCAATCGTATATACACCTGGGAGGGTGTATATACGACGACCACTGACTGGGCATCGTATATACACCCCCAAGGCGTATATACGATTGGCACACCCCACCCTAATCATATATACGCCTTGGGGTGTGTATATCGATGATGCTTTATAACATAGGGTCGTATATACACCCCTGTGTATATACGATTTGTATTTTATTTTAAGTCCAATAAAAATTAATTAAGCCTTGAAAATAGGTTTAGTGTGTAGTTCGTTAAAACGCGTGGCGATGTTATACGTCGAGCGAATAATTTAGGCTAAAAATCGGTTTTTAGGCAACATACTCCGATCGTAATGAAACCACGACCATTAAATCCAAAAATCAAGAATCAAGACTCGTGAGAAGCGACTTCTTACGGGACAACGGCCTCAAAATCCCAAATTCCATCGTTTACTATTTTTTACGATTTTTTTTTAAATTTTTCATAGTCTCCAAAAAATCTAAAAAAAATTGTATAGCCTTATTTTGGTTTTGTTAGATTTTTAGTGGTGTTTTTATAATTTTTTTAGAGTAGTTTTGACTATTTAACGAATTTTTAGTAGTCTTTTAGTAATAAAAATTAAAACAAATCGTATATATGTCATTTTGAACATATATACGATGTCTACTTCTAACACATCGTATATATGTCCTTCAGACGTATATACGATTGCATCTTACACGGCTAATCGTATATACGTCTGAAGGACATATATATGAAGGGTTAAATTTGACCATTGTATATATGTCTAAAATAACATATATACGATTGGCCTTTTTTTAAAAAAAAAAATAGATTGCAAAGGGCATTTTGGGGTTTCACTTTTGGGTGTTAGATATGGGGAAGGGGTGGGGGTATGGAAAAAACATCCCATTTATATATTGGGCTATGTTTTTTGAAGTCCAGCTCAACCCAAAATAATGGGCAGACAAGCTGGCCCAACCTAATTTTAACAAAGGAAAGCAGAAAAAATATTCAAAAACACATTTAAAAAAAAAAGCCCGGTCTAGCACAAGGGCCAATTAGGTTGGGCAAAATTTTGTTTACACATACCAATAAGACTAATAAAATTTTGATTCTTTTGATGGAAGTGTTTATCTTTTTCCTAGAATACCTTTAACCATTTATTATTTCACTCCATATATTTATCTCTCCACAATAAATAGTTAAAGTATTATTGACTAAACAATAGTTAATGTTGCGTTGGACTTTGAAAATGACAAATAAAGTAGAACAAAATAATTTTTAAAAACGATGTGTATTGTGAAACGGACGGAGTAATTACCATGATGAAGGCCTTGATATTTTCTCTGGTTAATCTAATCTCTGAACTTTCATCAGCGTAGATATCAAGTAAAACATCAAGCAAATCCCTTACATCTTCATCTCCATTACTTTTCTTCCTCATCCTTGCATCTTCATGTTCTTTCATGATCCTCTCCATTATAACATCATACCTACTTCTAACACTCTCTAACCTTTTACCAAACCCTTGCAAATCAAACTTCTTAACAAACCACAACATATCTCCCAAGTTAAACTTCCCACCTAACTCAGCCATCTCTTTCACAAGCTCAATAAGTTGATGCCCTTCACCTTCAACATCACTACACCTTCTACTCAAAGCCATCCTTGTAATAATATTATTTGAAAGCATAGCCACTTCCTTCCCAACATTCACTTCCTCTCTCAAATTAGCCATTTTCATCATACCCTTTAAAAAAAGCTTTATTTCTTCAACTCTAATAGAAAGATGTTGATGAAGTATGCGACCTCCTAGAAGTTGTGTCATGCAAAGCTTTTTCATGAACTTCCAATAAGGTCCATAAGGTGCTAAGACAAAATCTGAAGAATTATATGTGATGTAGTCCACGTTTGTTCTTTTGGGTCGGTTAAGGAAGCATGTTTCGTGGGTTTTGAGACATTGTTTGGCCATTTCAGGGGAAGAAACAAGAATACATGGTTTGGAACCAAATAAGAGGTAGACTAAAGGGCCATAACGTGATGAGATTTTGTGAAATGCTTGGTGGGGGAGTTTTGTGAGAAGGTAGAGGTGTCCTAGAATGGGTAAGGCATGAGGGCTTGGTGGAACGTGTGGGTTTTTGGGAAATTTGGTGAAGATCAATTGGAACAAAAGGATTAAGGCTAGCCAAATGAGAAGTACTCCAAAATAGTCACCAAAATTAGCCATTAATCTTAAAGACTAATTATTACTAAAGCTATGTTATTCTTATATATATTGGTTTACTAGCTACAATACTTTGTTTTCAAAAATGGTAGCTTTAAATATGATTTTTGTTAAATGTAATTTAAAGGTTTTTTTTGTATCATTACTTATTATTATTATTATTATTGATTTTTCTTACCTAAATTATTATTTTGATCATTGTTGTAACATTTTAATCTCTATAAAAAATTTCATGTTTTATTGTCTAGAGGTTTTTGATCCTGCTCTGATGTCTAGGGGAAAGAGTCTCTAACTAATTTGGAGCTCGGCTGGGAGGTAAGTAAAATCTAGCTCCAATTTGTTCCATTGTCGGGATAAAGAATTCACTAGCAGTATACCCGTGCATACGAACAGGTGTTGTCGTGTTATTTTTATTAATAGACTTAGATATAATTTAATTAGTCTGACATTACCCCGTGAAAATCATTACTAATTTAAAGTAGATAAACAAAAAGTTTCAATAGTAATTGAGTTAGTCCGAACATTATCCCATGAATATTTACCAATAATATGTAATATTTCTCGCAGATATTAGAAAACAAATTGTATTAAATTTTCAAATTTTATAAATTGTAATGTTTCCTGTAAAGTCTAAATAAAACTTATTGACAGAGAAAAAGTACAATATTAAAAAATGAAGGAGACATATAGATGAAATTAAGTAGATATATTGTGAAAAACAGAAAAATGAGATAGAGTTAGAGGAAGAAATAGGAGGAGAGAGTGAAAAAACTGAAAAAAGTGTGTGAGAGAGAGTGAAAAAGTTTGAAAAAGTATATGAGGAAGCGAGAGAAAAAATTTGAAAAGTGAAAAGTGGAATTACATAAATATCCTAAAATTGTTTAGCTGGGAAAATGGTAAAATTGGTATTTTGGTATTAGGTTAAAATATAGATATATAATAGATTACTAATTTCATGTTAGCCCAGTGACTTAATCTACCCTGGGACAAGGGGTCGACACGGTGTTTTCGGGTTCGATTCCTACAGGGGACAAACTCGATGTTGGCCTGTGCGAAATTTGATTTTAAGCACGAGCGGAGATTATTCTTTCATTAAAAGTGTTGGGACACTCTGTGGGTATGCAACATTGGTCTAAAAAAATTCAAATTCCTAAATTAAAGAGCATTTTGAATTTAGTAATTGAATACAATAACTAATTTTAAAAATATATATTTATTAGGATGCTTCTAGGGTGAGGGAACAAATTAAATTCATCACCGATGAACCACTAAAATTGACAGTAGGATACTGTGTCAAATGTTATAAGTGGTTAAGATTGAATCAATCAGCATTAAATCTCAACCGTTGATGAATTTTTATATTACATCTTGCAAGCATATCTCACCCTAGAAGCATCCTATTTATTATAGGAAAAAAGTTATAGAGAGTGAAAATAAAGTAAATAAAATTATAGTATAAACAAGTAATATTACGGGAAAATTAGAAGTATAGCCAAAAATACATCTTAATAATAATTACTCTCATTTAAGTTGCATCAATCTCTTACAGAAGGTACAATGTCTTGATATAAAATTCGAACCAGATTGCTTTACCTATAATTTATAATATTTCGAGTAATTATTGAAGCACAACAAGATAACATTTTAGTTTGTTAATAAGTTTTCAGTGAAATAATGTTGCATAGTTATGAGATTTCATCATCTAAATTTGACATTAATTGTGATAAGATTAAATATATTCCAACCTGCCCCATAAAATATTTAAACTCCGTACCTTTTAGGATTTTTCCCCTTTGATTTATTTCCAAACTACCTACGTGTAAGTGGTCCTTGACTCCTTGTTAATATAGTTATTCCTTTCTTCTTTGTTACTTTCTTACGTGCATGTGGTCCTTTCTCTCTACAATGTTCTTTATGTTAGAAAATTGGCATTCTTTTTTGCACTAAGAAAGAAAATGATTTAAATTAAGTTTTGTAGGGTGGCTTTTTTTGTTAACAAATTTAATACTACTAGATCAGATTTGGAATAACATAACGCTCAAACCGTAGTGGTTGGAATTTGGACACAAAACAGTTACAATTTAAGAGCATATTTTTTGAATTGGAATCTGTTTATTCGTGTTCATGGCGTTAAAAGATCTCTGGATCTTCATGGTGTGAAGAAGAATCGATATATTAGACACTTCAATTTAATTTAATTGAAATGTAGATGCCACCTCAATTTTGCACTTTCCAGTAGCATTTTTTCTACACTACTTGGCAAAAAATAAATGCATCTAGTAAGGTATACATACAGTTTCCATTTCTCTATCTGAACTGAACCATGCCTTCACAGCAGGGAATTTGTATAAACAAGTTTAAATCCTAAAGCCGGAAATGGCCAGAAAAGAAGAAGAAAAAACGTATGTTTGAAAGTAATAAGCACAGTAGTAAATAAATAAAGCCTACATTTTGCTGATGAATTGGAACTACCCCCTACAAACACCAAATGTATGCAGAGCCAGAGTGAGCAATAGCTAGGATTATCCACAGCAGCCACCCTTCTTTTCACCAGCATTTATGTCCTGGTTAGGAACAATTATCTTGGTTCCTTTCAGAAGCGCTGCACTACCACCGGGATCTCCTTCACCATTGGCGGTAAGCGTTTTCTTGCTGATAAGTCGGTATATCTCTGTTAGAATAGTCAGAAAAGCTGTTTCCACATTAGTGGATTCAAGTGCTGATGTTTCCATAAAGAATAGATTCTCTCTTTGAGCAAACTCCTGGGCATCTTCAGTTGGCACTGCTCTAAGAGTTCCTAGATCACATTTGTTACCAATTAGCATTATAACAATGTTTGTGTCAGCATGACCTCTTAGCTCTTCTAACCACCTAGCCATGTGATCAAATGATTGGCGCTTAGTCATGTCATAAACTAACATTGCTCCAACAGCTCCGCGATAGTATGCGCTAGTTACTGCTCTGTATCTGAAAGAGAGAAGAGACAGATTTAAGAAGCTGAGTACCAAATAAAACCCTCTAACTCTCCAATAAAATTTGAAACGAAACAAATCATGTTGTAATCAACCAAGCTAATGCATAGAACATATACATCCAAGCCAAATTATAAGCAGGCAAGATAATATATATGTTAAAAATTATGAACTTGCATACAGAAACAACTATGGCTAGCAACGGTTGACACAAGTTAGATATTCTGCTTACACTAGTGGTAACTTGAGTTTGAATCTAGCATTAATTTACATCCTCAAATGTGCTGTTTATTATGCCAAAAATGTTTGGAAAATTTGTGAAGAATTAATTTACATCCTCTTTTGGACACAACAAATTTACATCCTAAATTGTGTTGCTATATGATTTACATTTATTGCCAAACATTACTTTTATTTATATTTAAATTTAAATCACTTTACTATAAATTCGTTTTTATTCAAAAAAATCAACTTTACAGAATAACATGATCACAATTCACAACTCAAGTTTATAAATCCAAGTGTGCATTGTCTCACAACAACCCACAAGGGAAGGGACAGTTAACAATGTACAGCCAAATTCAATAACTATTGGGCAAATCCTGATCAAATATCCACAAATTCAAAACCAACCTTGTCCCTATCCATGTTTGATGAGTGACACTTCCTAACTAATTAAGCACGCAAGAAAGTTCAAACAATGTGTACATTGCATAATAATATCCTCTAGCCAATTGAATCAACAGAAATTAATTAACAATTAACAAATGAAAAACAACACAGAAAATTCATGAAAAAATACCCCCAAAGCAACCAATATGAACGCAATTTCTATCAAACAAGTTAATTTTCTCATTTTCAATAATATCAAAACACCTTTTTCGAAATTGTCCAATCACGAATTGAGGGAGCAATATTGAATTGAAATCGAAATATAATACAATCAGAAATACGATAATGAATTAAACGCAAAACGCAGAGAAATTGAAGGAAGAACCTTTCTTGGCCAGCAGTGTCCCATATTTGGGCCTTAACAGTTTTGTTATCAATGACAAGAGTTTTGGTCTGAAACTCAACGCCGATTGTGGCTTTGGAATCGACGCTGAATTGGTTCCTTGAGAAGCGGGCAAGGAGTTGAGTTTTACCGACGGCGGAGTCCCCGATCAAAACGACTTTGAAGACGTAATCGATCTTTTGGTTGTAATCGCCGTATAAATTCGACATCGCGGAATTAGAATTGGAATTGGATGTAAATAGAATCACGGAGGAACTGAACCCATCTTACTCGCGTGAGGTTGGTTGTTATGCGTATGGAGCAAGGAAGAGGGTGTGGCGATTTGTTTGGGTTTGGAATTAACCGACGACGTTCCCTCCTTTCAGACAAGACAATTTCTTCCCGTTGCGGTTGCAAAATAACTCCGTTTTTACTGTTTTTGGTAAAAAAAAGTTCGTCGCAGAAAATATGACTATCCCAATTTTGTTTTGTTTAACTTAACCCATACCCGACGCATTTATAGTTAGTTGGGTTTGTTTTGTTTTGTTTTGTTTGTGTGGGCGTGTGCGAGGAGGACCAAACTCTTTTTATTTATGAGAAAACGTAATAATTATGGTTCGCTTGTAGAATGAGGTTTTCATTGAATAAGGGTAAAGACCAACAAAATATTACACCGAGTGTAAGCCACTAGCTTACATACAAAGCATCATCAAGTCCTCTAAAGGACAAGCACACATCAAGTATAGCTCAAATTTCTAAATATAAAATTAAGCATATTAGGAGCACTTGAGACAATCTAGATCCTACTGAACTAACTTAATGCAAAGGATAATTAAACGCAAACTAACAATAGAAATGTAAAATCTAAGAACAAAATCACTATGGACAAGAGAGCACACCATCACAGCTAAGGAAAATGACCCGCAAAGGAAGCCAATGAGGTAAAAACATAACGTTTGAAGTTGTCCCCGTAAATGAAGGCCAAACAAACAAGGGGGTATATTTCCTTGAAAGATGGCAGTCATACATAACAAAACACACAAAGGTTGAGAGACAAGCACCGCTATAGAGCATTGGGACTAGCTCCAGAACACCGCCTAGCACCATATCAAACCAAAAGGCAATAACAGAGCACCAGTGCCATAATAAGGCACCACCACAACCAACCTCCAAAATCGAGCACAGAGAGAGGCTCCAAAGTCATGAAATCATGAAAATATGAGAATCACAATGGAAGGGAATGGATAAAGACGAAAAATTGGAACTTTCTCCGACAAAGGAGGCCAACTGGCTACAAGATCTCTTAAACCTAACATTTGGGGAGCCAGGTAATCATCTGAAGGGAAAAGGGGCTTGGGGTTAACCTGGGTAATAGGCGCGGCTAGCTGTGAAAATCAAAAGATGGGGTAAAGAACAGAGGGGTTAAAAAGGTAGCGACAAATCTAGGTAGAGAGATTAGGGGTGAGGTGGAT
The DNA here is from genome assembly GCA_020916435.1 of Oxytropis ochrocephala. NCBI lineage: Eukaryota > Viridiplantae > Streptophyta > Magnoliopsida > Fabales > Fabaceae > Oxytropis > Oxytropis ochrocephala. Next base: position 39,301,328 of record CM037090.1, read on the forward strand.
GGCGAGCAAGAGGAATCAAAGAAGGGGAGCAAACTGAACCACCACAAGCAGACAAGGAGCGAGCGGGTGGACAAAAGACAAAGGACGTCGAGGGGAGGCAGAGGTGGGAAGCTCCCAGACCGGAGTCGCACATACCCAAATATGGCTAGGGAAGGGAGTGTTGCTGCACTAACCAAAACCCTAGCGAAGAGCTTCTTCTAGGGAACTGAATGAAGGATTAAATAGGTTCATCCCTACCAAGCAGGGTTGCCTCGAATTTGAACCGGACTGAGATCCCACTCCAAGGTCTTGGATTTGAATATTGAGTGTGGCAAAAACTCTGTTGGAATGAGAGAACCACATGGACCATCAAAGTAGTCGGGTACAGTGACCAGTCAAGTTCCCCAGCGTAGATTAGTCACCGACAAAACCGATAGGTACTACGCACCAATAACATGGTGTTACCTCAAAATTTCGACAGTACATTAAATGAAGCTTTAAATGGGGTTGACTTCACATTTAATATTGTTCTGTGGGCCATAGGTCAATATTCAAGTCAGTGCACCATGATTTCGACAGGAAAGGCAGACAATGTGCAAGGAGTGCAAGAAACCTTCGACAAGAGAGGACACAACACTTCGACAGAGCTGGGCTCAACATTTCGTCAAGCGGTTGACAACGGGTTAGTCGAAAGTGCAGAGCGACAAGTAGTGGCGGTTACTCTCCGTAGTTTTAGGAGGCGATTACCGCTTTCCCATGCGATTGTTCCTAGGAGTATAAATACCCCTTTGTAATAGGAAACCGGGTCACCACATTTTACAAAAAACTGCAGGAAACTCAACTTCCAAGTCAAAGCGAAATACGAGTGAAACAGTTACATTATGCGTGTTGGTGAACCATCTTTTCTTTCTCTCATCTTAATGCAATTTTACTTTCTTTTACGTTTGTTGCATTTATTGCTTTTACTTCGCTTTCAAGTTATCTCTTTCTACCATTCTCTGTTCTTACGTACTTCAAAAAACACAAACTTAAAGGCAATCGTCAAAGAGATTTCCTAGTTTGATCTCACAATCTCAACGTTGAAAACTAGTGATTGTTTGCTAAAAACACCAGCAAACAAATTGGCACGCCCGGTGGGACCTTTGCCATTAATTTTGTGTCTTTTCTATCAGTATATGTGTTTGTATGCACTTGAGGAGTGGTAGGATGGTGCGCACCAATTCTAACAACGCTTTAGTTCCGACCAGCGTGATATCACAGGTGCAAGGAACAACGGTAGATTCTGCCAATGTCAGTGTTGGAAATGTTACAGGGACCATGGCCCCAGTAACATCAATAACCGTTCCCACGATGTCAATGACCAATGTTGGTTCGACACCGTCTATGTCCTTGCCACAAAGTATAGGACTTCCTTCTAGTCCTTATGTGGCAACAGGGAATAGTTTGGAGACACGTTTCCAGAACATGAGTCTACCACCATACCCTTTTGGGGTATATGGCATGCCAATTGGAATGCCACATGTTTCGACCTTTTCTCCTTCACACGCCTCTTCGGAGGCGTACTTGGTCGAAATCCTACCGCATTAACCAATGCGTCCTTGTTGGCATTAAGGCAAAGAAGTGGGCGAGAGCAATCACGATATGGTTAATATGCTCACCCAACAAATTGGTACTGTTTTCAATCCGTTGATTCAGAATACCAATACGAGTTACCAGATGTTAGCAAACCAAATGGGTAGGATTGCAGATTTCTTTGGGGCTCGTACAGGAAACAATAGGCAATTACCCAATTGTGGGAATAATGCGCCTAATACCCCACGAGAGATCGATTCTTGTCGAAGCCCAGCGGTTATGGGCGAACAACGAGGATGGGAAACCACGTCCCCTGAAGTAGTTATGGTAAATCGAAACCAAAATGCCGATGAAGTTGTTCGACAAGTGCAACGAAATAACGTTTGTGCTCAAGACAACATAGCCACTTTGGTAGAAACCATAATGGCGCAGAATGGCCTTAACGTGGGTTTACACAGGCCCCTAATTTCATATCGCCACTGTGTGAATATGTCTTACAGCGCAAATTTCCAAGAGGTTGGAAAATCCCTAAATTTACTAAGTTTGGGGTGATACCAATGAGTCTCTTTATCGAACACATTGCCCGTTACATGACCGAGGCGGGAGATAGCCCAAAATGAGAGTTTGAAAATGAAATATTTTCCAAATTCTCTAACTAAGAATGCCTTTACGTGGTTTACCACTCTACCCCCGGTTCCATATATACATGGGGGCAATTAGAAAAGGCTTTTCATGAAACAGCTTTACATGGGCGATCGAAGATTAGTCTTAAAGAATTGGCGGTGTTCGACGTAAAGTGCTGAAGCTATTGATGACTATCCGAATAGGTTTAGGCTATTAAAAACTAGGTGTTTCACACAAGTGCTGAGCATGAGCTTGTCGAAATGGCTGCGCAGGGGCCTTGATTATTCAATTAGAAAGAAATTGGATACCTCTCATTTGAGAGACATGGCCCGATTAGCCGGTAGAGAGTTCGACAAGTTGAAAGGCTTAAAGAGGAAAAGGCTAGAGTAAGTAAGTTCAATAGAAAAGAAAACTCGGTTGGGTTTCATAAGAAAGAGAAAATAGCCTATGTCGATGAGGAATTCGACTTAGCATTTAGTGATGTCGAGTGCGAGGAAATAGGCGTGGGTGAACTTAAGCCTGGTCCTCCTTATGCCTGTAAATTATTAAGGCCTGCAAATGGGAATAACCCTGTAGAGCCTAAAAATGATAGATTCGTGCCTAAAACGTACACTTTTGATGTTACTAAATGTGATGAAATCTTTGATTTGTTAGTAACTGATGGCCAAATAATCGTGCCAAATGGCCTGAAAGTTCCTCCTCTCGAGCAGAGGAAGAAAAGGGTTATTGTAAGTTTCATAATTTTTTGGGACATACAACTGACCGTTGTGTACTTTTCAGGGACATGGTTCAGAAAGCAATCGAAGAAGGAAGGCTCAAATTTGGGGACAAGAAGAATAAAGCACCAATGCAAATCGACGCTGACCCACTTCATCAAGTGGAGGCTATGTATCGCGAACCTGGTTGAGATGAATATCAATATGGTGGATGCAAAAATGGTGGATTCTCCAAAGCCTATCAAACCTTCGTTGACAAACTCAAAAGTGTTGTGCAAAAGGGGTGTTCTTTGTACAACATGTCACTCAGGAAGAATATGATGAGAAGGTACAATCTGTGTACCCCAAAGCTGAGGAAGAATTGATAGACTTCCTAAACAGGTGTAAACTGAGAAACTCTGAGGTCATGTTGTGCCCAAGATGTAGTCTTTGTGTTCGATAAGGAGGCGGTAAAAGTGTCGAATCTCTTGTGAGGTTCGACAACCTCTAAAAGGAAATGGCAGACAAGAGGCCAAACTTTAGCTTTAAAAGAGGACCTTCCTTATAAGGTCAAAAGTTCGAACAAGGCTTCAACAAGCAAACCACGGTTCTTTGGCAAGAGCCTTGACCAAGAAGGAGTTTGTGCTATCGGCGATCGGCCAAACCATTTGTGCGAAGAGCAAATCTCTCCAACGAAAAGTGGATACATCTTTGGGTGTAGACACTATAGGAATCTTTGCTCAAAATCTTTGAAACGGTCAAGCCACATACAGGTGAGGCCGCAAAAATATAATTATAAGAATAATTATAAAGGGAAGAATCCCATGACTAAAACCCAATGGCGCGTCGGTATCGGCGCTCGAAGAAGAAGCGACATTTGCTATTTCGACGAGCGAAACGCCGAGAAGGTTCAAAAACGGCTAAGAATATGACCTCTGGCCGCGGAACATCGAAAGTGAACATAGGTGCCGCCAACCAAGTAAAAGTTGGAAATAAGGCCAAGGGGCAAATCTATTGTAATAGAGGAGCCAAGGAGGCTGCGTTGGAAAGAATCTTTCCTCCTCCGACATCACCGAGGAAGAAAAGTCTCGACTTCGACATGGGCGAAGATGTAACTTCGATTTTGAAGACTCGAAGCGGTTTCGACGTCATCCGCAGCGTGGTGTCCATTACGCCTAGTGAGTATGACGCCATTACAAGATTCAAACGATGTCGAAGAAGACTTCATTGGAGATATGGCTAATCACAAGCGATGTGCTGCTATTACGTAATGAACAACGGCTGCGTCGAAGAAGCGGATGGCCACTTTCGAAAGGCGGACGAAGGCATGCAATACCATCCGAAGCCTTTATGCGTCCAAGCCAAAGTTAATGGTGTGGGTGTCAATAAAATATTGGTCGATGGAGGTGTTCTGCTGTTAATAATTGATGCCTCAAGCAATCTTTGAAGACAATAGGGATGTATGATCTGGACCTTAGGCCCCATAATATTGTGTTGACTAATTATAAGGGTAAATCGGCGGTCTTTGGGGGCGTCGAAGTGGAAGTGGTGGTAGGAACCGCGGGAAGGACTACCATGTTCTTTGTCATCGCTTCAAAAGCAAGCTATAATCTGCTCCTTGGGAGAGAGTGGATACATGGAGTAGGAGCTGTCCTTTCAAGCCTACACGGAAAGCTAGTGATGTGGAAGGATGATGGTCTTGTGGAGTATGTTGAAGCGGACAAAGCTACTTCCCTTCTTGACGTAAATAATGTCACCAAGGAAAATTTCAAAAAACAAATGGCGAATATTGCGCCATGTTCATCTTCTAGTCAAGCATATATATCTCTTCGATAATGTGCTTTCCTCTGTTTTACGCCTATACCCAACACATGGTTTTGTGTGGGAAGAGAGGTGATAGAAGGTGCAAATGTCTATCACGAGGTGTGTTACCTCCAATGGGATGGGACACCGATTCTTAAAAGGTTTTAGATGTCGATTGCCCAATGCTTGGATAAATTACGACTACATGGCGAAAATAAAGTAAAACGGCTTTGGAAGCGAAATAAATCAACAAACAATGGTATCGCCGAAGCCATAACTTCATCTGAAGAAAATGGTGAAGTCATAGATGACAAGCTTGATTGCATTTATGATGACGAACCATTAGGTTTTGAAAAAGACCCTAAAGATTCGACAAAGCGCATGCAAGCTCAAGATCCATGAAGAAGTGGATTTGGGAGATGGCCTAATCAAAGGCCAACATACATTAGTGCACACCTTGATGCGCCTTCAAAACCCAAGTTATTTCACTTCTGCGGGAGTTCAAAGATTGCTTTGCTTGGGAGTACAACGAAATGCCCGGTTGAGTCGAGAAGTGGTGGAATTGCAAATACCCATTCGACCAGGGAAGAAACCAGTGAAGCAAACACCAAGACGATTTGCTCCTCCAATATTGGCTAAGATCAAAGAAGAAATAGAGAGGTTGTTCAAAAGCAAATTCATCGAAGCGCGGTATGTCGATTGGCTAGCTAATATTGTTCGATAATGAATGAAAAAACGGAAAACTTAGAGTTTGCGTAGAGACTTTAGGGATCTAAATAATGCAACACCTAAGGATGAATACGCGCAATGCACATAGCGAGAAATGCTAATAGATTCAAAGTGCAGGATTTGATTATCTCGGTATGCTAGATGGCTACTCGGGGTATAATCAAATTTTTATTCTTTGAAGAAGGGCGATGTCAAAATGACTTTTCGATGTCGGGGGCATTGGGTGTTTATGAATGGGTAGTAATGCCCTTTGGGTTAAAAATCTTTGGTGCCACTTATCAAAGAGCAATGAATTCTATGTTTCATGATTTTATTGATGATTTTATGCAAGTATACATAGATGATGTGGTGGTTAAGTCATCCTCGAAAATTGGTCATTTAGACCATCTTCGACGTTCTTTCGAGCGAATGAGGAAATATGGATTGAAAATGAATCCAACCAAATGTGCTTTCGTATGCGTGCGGTGAATTCTTTGGTTTTGTAGTGCACAAGAAAGGCATTGAGATCAACCAAAATAAGACTAAAGCAATTATGGAAACGAAGGCTCCTTCGACCAAGAAAGAACTTGATCCAACTTTGAAAAATCAATTTCCTTCGCAGATTTATTTCAAATCTAAGTGGCAAAACACAAGCTTTTTCGCCATTCTTTGAGGCCCGAAGAAAGAAGATGCATTCAAGTGGGAGCATGTTCATCAAGATGCTTTCGACGCAATCAAGTCTTATTTAGTCAAACCACCAATTTTATTGCCTGTTATTAGAAACAAATTGCTAAAATTGTATATAGCAGCTTCTGATAACACAATAGGTAGCATGTTAGCACAAGAGGATGATAATGGTGTCGAAAGAGCCATTTATTACCTTAGTAGGGTTTTGATTGATCTTTGAAACTAGGTATAGTCCAATAGAAAAACTATGCCTTTGCTTATATTTCTCTTGTACAAAATTGAAGCAATATATAAAGTCGTGAGATGTTTATGTTTATTCGCATTTTGATGTTATTAAACATATGTTGTCAAAACCAATGTTACATAGTCGAATTGGCAAATGGGCTTTGGCTTTGCTAGAGTACAACTTGACTTATCAGCCCCTTAAATCAATCAAAGGACAAGTGGTCGCTGATTTTATAGTAGACCATTCTGTTGTCGAATATGAAATACATTCGTTAGACATACGCCCTTGAAATTATACTTTGATGGCTCGAAGCCATAAAAGTGGGGTAGGTATTGGAATCTTGATTATCTCTCCGAGAACATTCCAACGAAGTATAAATTTAAAATTCGAGACTCTTGCTCCAATAATGAAGCTGAGTATGAGGCTTTAATAGTAGGCCTTAAAATTTTACTCGAATTGGGGGCAAGCCATGTCGAAGTAAAAGGTGATTCTCAACTAGTTGTCAAACAATTGACAAAAGAATACAAATGCATCAATGAACACCTTATTAAATATTTCGTCATTGCCAACACTTTGCTAAAAAGGTTTACATTTGTACACCTAGAACATTTACCACGAATTGAAAATCACGTGGCAAATGAGTTAACACAAATTGCCTCGGGCTACAAAGTGTCAAAGCAAAGCCTAGCGAGTTAATAGAGATAAAAGATAAACTAATCTCGGAAGACTCTCTTTATAATAATACTCCTTCGACGTTATTGTCAACACCAAAAATTGGGGGGGCAATAAATACAAATGAAGTGCGCGTCGAAAAACGTCACATTTTCGACAATATTGACTTAGCAGAAATTTTTGCTATCGACAATATGGTTGATGATGATTGGCGAAAGCCTATTGTCGAGTATTTGCAAAATCCTATAGGGAACACTAATAAAAAGTAAAGTCTGAGCTCTAAGCTACGTGTTAATTGGAAACGAATTGTACAAGCAAACTCTGAAGGGTACTATTAAAATGTCTTAGTGAAAATGAGGCATATTTAGCGATTCGATACACACGATGGAGCATGTGGCTCACATCAAGTAGGCCACAAAATGAAATGGTTGTTATTTCGACAAGGAATGTCTTGTGACCAACCATTTTAAAAGATTGCATAGAATTTGCTAAGAGGTCGCCAAGAATGCCAAAAATTCATTGCGGAATCCAAAGATGAACACGCAAATGAATTGCATTCTATAGTGAAACTTTGGCCATTTAGAGGTTGGGCTCTAGATGTAATTGGAGAAATAAAACCAACGTCGTCGAAAGGCCACAGGTACATCTTGGTAGGAATTGATTACTTTACTAAGTGGATAGAGGCAATACCTTTAGCCAACGTTGATCAAGAAGCAGTGATAAGGTTTATTCAAAACCATATCATTTACAGATATGGAATACCAGAAACCATTACTACAGACCAAGGTACTGTTTTTACCGGTCGAAAAATGGTAGATTTTGCTGCTGAAATTGGTTTCAAGTTGTTGACTTCGACGCCATACTATGCGCAAGCCAACGGTCAAGTAGAGGCCGCAAATAAAATCATCATTAACTTGATCAAAAAGCACGTTGGACGTAAGCCTAAAAGTTGGCACACTTCTCTTGACCAAGTGTTGTGGGCTTGTCGAACTTCGCCTAAAGAGTCTATAAACACTACCCCTTACAGGTTGACATTTGGACATGATGCGGTGTTACCTGTTGAAATTGGTTTACAATCAACAAGGATTCAGAAACAATGCGAAATTCCCTTTGATCATTATTGGGATATGATGATTGATGAATTAGTTGATTTAGACGAAGAAAGGTCATAGCTTTAGAGATGCTTATTCGACGAGAAGAGAGAGTAGCTAAAGCTTACAACAAAAAGGTTAAGTTAAAAACCTTTGAGGAATGAGAGTTAGTGTGGAAAGTCCTATTACCTATGGATAAAAAAGATAGAGTTTTAGGCAAATGGTCACCAGGGTGGGAAGGCCCATTTCGCGTGTTGCGATGCTTTTCGAATGGCGCTTATGAAGTCGAAGAGCTAGGTGACGAAAATAGAATCTTTAGAATAAATGGCAAGTATTTAAAGCAATACAGGCCAACATTGACCGAAATAAAAATTGAACAAGCATAGACAAAACGAGAATCGTTCATAAGTGGCAATGTATAATGAAATGTCAAAATTACATAGCCATTTCAAAGGTTCTAAATTATTACAAGACCTTAGAAGTTCGACAAAGTCGACTTATGCCTCTCCAGAATGCTGGCGCTCAAAGAGATAGAAGTTTCGAGAAGGTGCAAATTTTGGTCAAGTTCAGCAAGATTGGCTTGATGCTGATCAGCTTTCTCTAGATGCTCTATGGCCGTCATTGCTTTCGTTGTTTTGATTGACGAAGAAGCAGCCTTCATTCTTTCGACAACCAAACCCTTCTGATACTTGGCGTTTGACAACTTAGTTTGGAGTGCTTTGATCTCTTCGTCAATACGCGTAATCTCTGCATCCCATTCAGCAATTGCTTGTTCATCATTGGCTGCTTGGGCTTCGAGAGCTTCTATGTCATCTTGATCAGCTTTGAGGGAGGCAAGCGCCGCTTCGCAGAGTTGATTTTCTTTAGCCTTTTGCTTGAGAACATTCGACCGTTGTTTGATCAAGAGGGAGAGTTGTTGAAAGAGTGGACCGAACTCCATGAAAAGGTGTGAGGAGGTCTTGGGGAGGATCCAACTTAGTGATTCTATGAATGAGGATTTCACCTCAAGGTACACAGAGGGATCACCTCAATATTCGCCACCAAATCCCCTTCTAAAACCTGCGTCTTGACCGCGTAGTAGGCTTTCGATTGTGTCTGATTAATGGAACTAAGAGAGTTGTTCAAGAAGAGCTGCAAATCAAGCGACTCGGCGAGCTTTTAAGACTCAGCATGATTTTCAAAGCCGCCAGCGGATCTGTCTTCTTCAGCACAGCCAACTCGTGATCGCTAATAGGCGCTGTTGGACGACTCTTTGGCAGAAGTGCCTTGATTTGCAGACTCCTCCATTCTGGGCTCCTCTTGTTCTTGATTAACCGTGTTCTCTGCAGGAATTTCAACAGAGGTAGCCACCGCTTCTTGCATTTCGGTTTCGGGGATGCTGGGTTCTGGAACTTGAGCATTTTCTTCGACAACAGCCTCTGGTTCCGTATTATCAGCATCCGGAGCAAGTTCTTCGAAAATAGGGATCCTGTGGTCGTGAAGTGCTTGAAAAACTTCTTCAAAGATTATTACACCTTGAGGCGACGAAGGAAAAGGAAGTATTGGAGCCGACAACTCCCGCTCGGCAACCTCAGTCAAAGATTCGGCAGCAGGAGTGTCGACAAGTAACCCACCTACCTGTTTACAGTGAGTGATACTATTTAAGTTAGAACTGGAAAGGTGAAGATCAAAGAGGTACGAAATGACGTCGAAAGGAAAGTTACCTCATGTACCTTAAGCCTCTTGATTGGAGGAGAAGAAGGTGATTGAAAGCTCTCGATGGTGATGCCTTGAGCGCCCTTTGAGATTCAGGTAAGGCCCTTTTCTTCGACCTCTGAGTGAGAGGAATGTTGTCATCACTTTCAGTGTCCTGCAAAAGAGATCAAGTTATGGTACAGGTGATGCCACGAGAAAGTGAATGATAAAATCGAAGAGAAATTTCGACATGTAATAAGGTGTATAGAGTACCTCAGAGCTGGAGGGAATAACCAATTTCTTTTTGGTTTTAGGCTTTTGAAGAGGTTTAGCCGCTTGGGTTGTTGCCTGGAAGAAATTTCCGACATGAATAAAAGCCACAGTAAACAGACAACTTAAGACAAGTGGAAAATGCCGTACCTTTTTTGGGGTGTTGTCTGGAATGGGATTTGCTGCCACTTTCTTCGTAACTTGGGGAGAAGGTTTTGATGTGGTAGCTTTGCCTACCTTGACCTTCAACTTTGTTGCAGGTTTTTCTAAAAATGTCGAAAGCATTGGTAAGCAAATGGAAATGAAGCCAAATTATAAGTGGTTAAGACCTAGAAAGCTTTGAGTGTCGAAAAGTGTTTACCAGTGTTGTTCGAAGGGAAAGTTGCTACCAATTTCTTCACAATGTTGTCGTAAAAAGTATCAATGGCTTCCCCAAAGAGACGTTGGTGTAATAAGCCAGGTCCACCATTCATGAAATTTCTCGAGACATGAAAACCTTGGATTGAATTTGAGAGGTTCAAAGTTCAAGGCTTTGTAATGAAATCTCTTGAAGGCTTGTTTATAAGCCGCCTCTGATTCTGGACTTATAAACTCTCGCCTGTGAAAGCACACTGGTGCAGGGCGAATTTGGCAAAGGCCAAACTGCCTAGCAAAATAACTTGGGAAATATCTAGTAATTCCCAAACTATTTTTTGTTTGCCGGGGTGAGCCTAGTGGAGAGGACGAAGGAGAGAGGTAAGCTTGCCAAATTCGGTTAACCTCTTCAGCAGGCTCGACAGAGGAAGAAGGAAATGGTTGTTTAAACCAGGCTGGACCACAAGACCTCTGGACAAAGGGAGCCATAGAATCTGTAAAAGTGGCACATTTCAAGAAGATTTCGAAATAGGCTAGAAAAGATTCTTCTACAGAAAGGGTTGCTTGCTTAGGCCTAAATCTGCGCCAATCGAATCCGCCCAAGATCTTGCTAGTCTCCACGGTTAGTCGAGCGGACTTGGGATATACAAGTTTAGTCGAGACTCAAAAGTGGCCATGACCACAATTGCAACGACCATAGTGGGCGAGGCCAAAAATTTGGTGGCCGGTTCATTCTCTTTCAACTCTATAACAAAGATTATCAAGTTCTTTGGTAGAGAGAGCCTAAAATCAACTTGGCAAGGTTGATGTCTTCTCGGTCATGGAGTTGACATGCCGGGGATGTAAGTTTTGGAAACTTGGAGGAGTGTGTGCGCGAAACGCGAAAATAGATAACCACGAGTTAGAAAGGCTACATGTTCTATAGCGACACTTCCTCGATGTCGAGCCTATGGTGCTCAAAGCAATGTAAGGGGCAAAGGTGGCATTGTTGAATTTGAAACCGTATGTATAGTCGGGATGTGTGGGATCAAAGGTCTCTCCTGGGGGTTTCGGACCAAGAATGGCGACCACATCTAGCGAGTGGGGATAACATGCCACATTTCGTGTGAAGGCTATGGGTGAGTACAGTCCCGAGCGCATAGCGACCAAAAGTAGGGTGCTATCGTATTTGGGCCCATACCGACAGGTTGGATAAGGTCGAAGATGCCATGTTTTTTCCGGACTTTGGCTTTCTTAGCTTCTACTTTGTCAAGCCGGATCTATGTAGTTTTGTTGGTCGAGCCTAGGAGCGGACCTAAAGACCCTAGAAGGGTTAGTCGAAACTCTAAGTGAAAAGGGATTTCAAAGAAAGATTCTAGGTTGAAGCGAACATGGCTAGGAAAATCTCGAAAACTTGATAGTTTCCAAAGAAGATATCGGCGCGAGAGGACCCAAGTAAGCATGGGTATAAACCTCGATGGGGATTAGTACCGAGTGCGCCAGCAGAGTAGATCGTTAAATCGTTGATGTCGGGTTCATCAACGAAGCCATCTAGGGTTTGAGCGTTTACGGACTCGTCGTTCCTCTTTGAACTCTCGGTCGTCGTCACTACAACGCAGGATGATGAAGCCATAAGTAAGAGAAAGTGAGTGCGAGTTGAAATCGGGGGTAGAGTAAAGGAAAAGTCGAAAAAGTTTGAAACTTTGGTGAAATTTGAGGTTTTTTTGCAAAACGCAGGATGAAGAACGCGAGAAGGACTTCACAAGGTTTCAAACCGAGTAAAGAGGAATTTGAAGGGTTGTAGCCGTTTATATATGTTTGGTAAATGCTGATTGGCACGTTCGCCATAACTCGCGCGTGCGTTTGCGGCGTTTGGGAGACGTGATGGCCCACCAACTATGCGGCGTGTGCCAATAAAACGGTTCGTTTTACCTGCGCAAGTAATGATGACTGTCTTTTCGACCACTGTTGAAGTGCAAAAGGCGGTAAAAGTGACCATTGCACATTATTCAAAAAATGCCTTTTCTTAACTCCTTTCCTTATTACGTCGAAAAGCATTTTTTGGGGGGCAATCTGTTACCTCAAAATTTCGACAGTACATTAAATGAAGCTTTAAATGGGGTTGACTTCACATTTAATATTGTTCTGTGGGCCATAGGTCAATATTCAAGTCAGTGCACCATGATTTCGACAAGAAAGGCAGACAATGTGCAAGGAGTGCAAGAAACCTTCGACAAGAGAGGACACAACACTTCGACAGAGCTGGGCTCAACATTTCGTCAAGCGGTTGACAACGGGTTAGTCGAAAGTGCAGAGCAGCAAGTAGTGGGCGGTTACTCTCCCGTAGTTTTAGGAGGCAGATACCCTTTCCCCCACGATTGTTCCTAGGAGTATAAATACCCCTTTGTAATAGGAAACCGGGGTCACCACATTTTACAAAAAAACTCTGGGAAACTCAACTTCCAAGTCAAAGCGAAATACGAGTGAAACAGATTACATTGTACGTGTTGGTGAACCATCTTTTCTTTCTCTCATCTTAATGCAATTTTTACTTTCTTTTTACGTTTGTTGCATTTATTGCTTTTACTTCGCTTTCAAGTTATCTCTTTCTACCATTCTCTGTTCTTACGTACTTCAAAAAACACAAACTTAAAGGCAATCGTCAAAGAGATTTCCTAGTTTGATCTCACAATCTCAACGTTGAAAACTAGTGATTGTTTGCTAAAAACACCAGCAAACACATGGTAACCAAAATAAATAGGTTCATTATTGGAGTTCCAGTCAAATTAACCATAAGATATATTGTAAAATGTAAAGAATAGTTAAGATTTATGATGAGGGAGGGACTTAGTTGATCCCTCGTAGAGATTTCAATAGGGCGAGGCTAACACTGGTAGTGGTCCCTGTTACTCACCCCGTTAGATAATAATGTCCCTCGCACCCGCCTCAACCTATGCAAATTTTCACAGGTACAAGTTATTGCGATACCATATTCGTGGATGTCCACATGCATTTTTTCTGAAACAATGTGACAAAACCACATGTATTTATTAAATAATATAAAAATGATATTCTATAATAAAAAAAAGAGTAATTTTACACACAATTTTATTTTAATACTATTTTTGCAAATCATATAAGAGAATTAAGCATTAATTCTATTAAATATTTGATAACTTTGGTAAAAAAAATTAAATATTTGATAACTCATATTAATTGGTAAAAGGAGGTGAAAGACAGTCGAATATTTGTAAATAAATATTAAGTATACAGACTATAATTAATTTTAGGGTTGTTTTTTCTATACCCCCACCCAATCTCCATATACCCCCACCAAATTTTAAAACCCCAAAATGCCCATTTGAAAATTAATTTTTAAAAAAAATAAATAAATCGTATATACCCCTTTGAGTACGTATATATGATGGCTATTTTATGTCCAATCGTATATACGTACTCAAAACGTATATACGATGGGTTTTTAATTTTTTTTAATAATTTGTTTTAATTTTTATTACTAAAAGGCTACTAAAAATTCGTTAAATAGTCAAAACTACTCTAAAAAATTATAAAACACCACTAAAAATCTAACAAAACCAAAATAAGGCTATACAAATTTTTTTAGATTTTTTGGAGACTATGAAAAATTAAAAAAAAAAAATCGTAAAAAATAGTAAACGATGGAATTTGGGATTTGGAGGCCGTAGTCCAGTAAGAAGTCCCTTCTAGGGGAGTCTTGATTCTTAATTTTTTTGGATTTAATGGCTATGGTTTCATTACGATCGGAGTATGTTGCCCGAAAACCGATTTTTTAGCCTAAATTATTCGTTCGACGTATAACATCGTCACGTTTTAACGAACTACACACTAAACCCATTTTCAGGGCTTAATTAATTTTTATTTGACTTAAAATAAAAAATACCATAGGGGTATATAGGGATCGTATATACGCCTGGGGGTATATATACGACCCTTACATTTGGCCATCGTATATACACCCCCAAGGCGTATATACGATTATGGTGGGGGTTTGCCAATCGTATATACGCCTTGGGGGGTGTATATACGATGGCCAAATGTAAGGGTCGTATATATACCTCCCCAGGTGTATATACGATTGGCCAAATTTTTTTAAAAAAAATACGTTTTTAGAAGGGCATTTTGGGATTTTACTTTTGGGTGGGGGTATATGGGGAAGGGGTGGGGGTACAAAAAAAACCCTTAATTTTAGTGGGTACGAGCACTTCATTATAAAGCTGGCATTTTGGTCCATGTGGACCTGGGCCAAAAAGCTCACTTTCTGAAAAGCATATGGGCTTGGGTCATCCCATGGGCCCTTGTAGTGATGAATACAAGTTAAGAGCACTATGGGCCATTTTTTTGGTTACTGTGTTATTAGTGCGCAGTATTCATCGGCTTTGTCGGTGACTATCTACGCCTGAGAACCTAGTTGGCCACATGTTTACCCTGCTTTGTCGGTCTATGTGGTTTCCCCTCTCAACAACGTTTTTTTCCACGGTCCACGTGGTTTCCCTCCCAACAACATTTTTTACCACAACCAATATTCGAACTTGAGACCTCCAACCCCAATTACCACTCAAATTAAACCTTGTCAGCGGCGCCATGGGCAATTGCCCCCACCACATAAATATTTTTATTTGAACATTGTTTACAAATTTAGTTTTTGCCTCATACAAAAAAATAGTTATTTGCCCCTCATAAGCCAAAACTTTTGTTCTAAAGTGAATATAATAAGCTATGAGAGATAAAATTGGTTTTAATTTACATCTTTATCCTTCTAATTTTTCCTATTCATCTAATAGTATACAACGAGTATAAAATTTGTAGAAACTTAGGTATTTTTAGGGTTTTTTTAATGATAAACTTCAGTGACCACTTTTTAGGTTTTCATAGTCCCTAAAATTTGCCGCTCAGAGACTAAATTGATAAATTAAAATAAACGTTATGGACCTCTCGAAAAAGCTAGAGAAGTCTTAAAAGATGTGACTTAAGTTATCTCTCCCTATTGTATGAGTAGATTAGTAATACTTTAAACTTGCATTGTTGAGGAAATGTAAAAGATGATTAATGTTGAAGGAGAGGTATCAAGATTTAACAATCTGACTTAGTTAAAAGGGGGAAAACGCAGAAATTGCCTAATCGGGACTAAGTTAAGGTTAGTGTTTTTTATTCTTTTTGTCTTCTCATCATTAATAATCAACAAGGAAACTGGTGGGGGATATAGGAATATAGGATAAGGTTGGATGGAATGGAAGGGAGAAGAAAAACATGGAATGGGTCATGCAATGCAGTTGGTCATTAATAAAATGCGGGCGCCAACCTTTTCCTCTCCAACAAGTCATAATCAATCAATGCTCACAAACATTTTCCAGGTCCCAATATGCAACTCAACTATACATCATCATCCATGCACAATCCTCTTTGCTTGTATTCGTAATTTTAATAAAAACATGCCAAAGAAATAAAATATACAACCTAAAATGTTGACATTATGAATGTCAGTATATGAATTATGAATATAAAATGAATAACTCCAACTAATTAGTTAAGTTTATTACAAGTGACATTGGAGAGAAGCCCCACTAAAAGGATCAAGAGGTGAATGTTTTGCATCTAATCATATTGCAACCAAAAACAATACATTAAGATTTAAGATGAAAACATTTATTAGAACTCTGCTATACAAAATTACAAATACAATAATTTGATTTATTGACTCTGTAATTCAAACCAAGTTAACCTAAACAACTTTTGTTTTTTATTTCCAACATGCTTCTTCCTTTGTGAGACACTAAATGTGAGCACATCTCCCAACACCGCTCTCATCGACGATTCGAACATTTATTCACCATGTTGTGGAAAACTAACTCCTTCCGCTAGACTAAATCCTCAATCCTTGTTGGTACCTAAAATACTTCTAGACCACTCATTTATATTTTGCCACAATACAGTGAAATCTAGACCACTCATTCATATATTATCACATTCGATAAGAGAGGATTGACTGGTGCAAATTTCACTGGATTCGCTCTCGTGAAAATCTAACCGGAGAGGATTCGTAGTATTGAATGTCACTATAATAGCATCTTATATTAAAAAGGTACCCGATCCTAAGCTATCTTAGCATACTTTCTAGCTTGCCCATAAAGAAAGGTTTCTCAAGCAATTTGACTTGTCTCTGCCTTCTGCATCCTCATACATTTGCAATTAGCTCTTTTGTCATTTAGCGTCTGCAAATTATTGAAAAAATATTGCAAAAATGAATAGTCAATATCAATTAAAATGACGACAAACAAATTAAATAACTCTCCTTATGTATGTACCTTGAATTGTTTTTGAAGATCTTTAATGTATTCAACAGCTAAGTCCAACATGTCTGCTGTATTGGTTTGCTGCCAAAAACATGACCAATGTTAACTTTCAAAACACAACTACACATCAATATATAATTCACAGTCAAACAAGGTTGATGTGTTCAATTACCTTGTCCATGTTTGGTACAAGCTCTTGTAATTTTCTCATTCGTTCGCTGATGCGAGTTCTTCGTACCTGAAAATCATTATTTCTCATTACCATCTTTTACAAAATACTTCATGAATACATGATAGTCTTAACTAATGTGGACCGATATTTGAAAAATCGTCTCATACTCTAACAACGACCGACACTGACTTTTGGAAGTAGAAGCTCACAATCGTCCTCGTCTTTGGATGGACAGTGATATGATCAATACCAGTTCCAAAAAATACGAGAAAACAAATATATTTTGAGTTTCAAGACATTCATAATCGTGTATTTCTTTCTTTCGTCGAAACAATACCGATTAGGTTTTCCACCCCTCAACTTTATAGTAAGTAATTCATTTCCTCACACCAAGATTCTATGATAACATGCCTTAAAAAACAAATGGTTTTTTCATAAAATCAAAATCATACCCTTTCGGCAATGCTTCGAGGATGAGTAGCACAACCGCGTTTCGCTCTGATTTTACAAGGAACAGAATCTGGGAACTGAAACAACTTCTCCATAGCAACCATCTCAGCTGAAGTTTTTGGTAAACTCAAATGATGTGTTAATGTATGAACTTGATTTCCCAGCCCTCCATTCTAAGCAAAACAATTTGTTGCTATTAAGAATAATAAGAACTAAAACTAGAATGCCAAAACAAGAGAAGTGATAATCCTTCACATACCTGAATATCAGAAAACATTTTCTCATTACCACTTCGCCCTCTTTTCAAGCTACCCGGGTTATCCGATATCGCTCGAGTATCACTCCAAGAACCATAGGGGAATCCAGAGCCAAAATGTGAACTAGAATTACCATTGCTACTTCCTTGTCTACAATCCTCAGGACTATTTGCTTCAATGTCCTCATTCCCTATTTCAGAGATCTGTGATAACACTCCTAAGGAAGAAGCACTTCTTGAAGGAAAGCTAATCTGAGTGTTCAATCTGTTAATTGATTGAGTAATTTCACCATTACTTCCATTCGCCGCAACATAGTTTCCGACACCTTTCATGGTTGCAAACCCTGCAATTTACAAATATTATTAGTAGTCATTGAAAAAAGGTTTGCAACCACAATTTGGACCGTGACATCATGTTTTTAATGTTAATCAGCTACATTTGATAGCGATTCTCTATGATATTAAAAATAGCAATTAGGCAAACCTCATTCTGTTGAAGAGCTTAAAAAGTTTCATAGTTAATTTGGACAATCATATTCTACAGTCTACACTATACCATAAATTGTACATGTCCCCACCAAAATAATTGTATTCTATTTTTGTACACTAGAATTTCTTGGCTTGTAATAAGTTGTGATTGCAATTAAGTTCAGCATAGGAAATAGCCATTAGCAACTACTCACTAGATTAAATTACTACTCCTAAAAATGCATAGATTCAAATTACAAACTTCTCTGCTCAATACTCATCTACAAATTCATTTCTCAAAACAGAAAAACAACAACCTTAAATTCTCAAAACAGAAAAACAACAACCTTAAAATTCCCAAAATAGTACCCAACAAGCTCATAAAAGGAAAAGAAGAAGCATAGCAAAAGAAGCAAAAAAAAAAAATACCATTTTGAAAGGGAATAGTGTTGGAGAAAAGTCCAGCAGGGGAGCTACCCTGTCTAAGAAGATGTGAACCAAAGCTCTTATTGGGTGCTTCTTGATCTATTCCCAATGAACCCATTAGCCCAAAAGAAGCATCCATTGCAGAACTTGAAGTAGCAGCAGAACCATACCTAGGAGGAGGATAGTGAGGTGGCAACCCACTACCACCACCACCATAACCAGAATTCATGGCACTCAAATCCTTAGCATAAACCTTATTCTCTTCAAAAGAAGAAATATTATCGTTGTTCACAAATCTGTCATCAGAAGAAGGTACAAGATTTGCAAGAAATGAACTTGGTGCAGAGCGAAAACGAAGCAAAGCAGAATTGGATTGATGGGTATTAGAATCCATTATTAAATATTATATATGTTGTTCAGTAGTAATTTAATAAATGTAAAAAGATAAAAAGGGTCACTACCATTATATGAGAAATAAGGGAATCAATATGAAAAAGATTGGTAGCTTTATCCCAGAGAGAAAAATTCGTTTTTTATGAGAAAGATGAATTTTTGATCAGCTTAGGAAGTAAGCTGGGTAAAGGGTGGGATAAGATCTTGTAGTTGAAGCAACAGCAACAATACTACTAAGGTGGAGAAGCAAAGAAAGAGGTGGGTTGATTTGCACGCAATTCAAAGAAGAGCAGAGGAAAGAGTGGTTATGGTGTTGTGTATAGAAGGTGGAGAGATAGAAACGCAGATCCAGTGAAAGGGACAAGGAGAGAGAGAGAGAGAGAGTAGAGCTTTAATTTAGATTTGCTTTTGAAAGCAGTGAAAGAAAGGAAGATCTTATGAATGAGAGAGAAAAAGAAAGAGAAAGGAGGCGGTATATATCTGTTGTGTCTGTGTGGTGCTAAATTGGGAAAAAAAAAAATCATGTTGTCCCAAAAAAATAAAAAAAAATTCAAAATAACCGACTTTCTATATTATATACCAAACTAGGGCGATTATTTCATGCGATCTTATTTTAGATGATGTGCGCTTATAGATGTAGTTTTCAAAAACATCAACATTTTATAAGGGGGTATAAAAATACGCAACACATATATATATTATAAGAAGAAGATGCAATAATAGCCCTTCATGGGATGATGCAACAATGTCGACCAAAAAATATAGAGTGGGGGTATATTGGTAAACAGTGGGACAAACAAAATGAGGGTAGATTTTGATAATAAAAAAAGTCTTGGACAAAAAAACTTTGTCGAGTAGTATGTCGGTCAAAAATATAGAGTGTGGGTATATTGGTAAACAGTGAGGTACAAATGAGGGGTATATTGGTAAATGGTGGGAATAAAATTTTCCCACCAAAAGTGGATAAAAAAAAAGTGTTGGACAAAAAAAAATTTGTCAGGGGTATGTCGGTCCAAAAATATAGAGTGGGGGTATATTGGTAAACAGTGAGGTACAAAATGAGGGGTATATTGGTAAATGGTGGGAATAAAATTTTCCCACCAAAAGTAGATAAAAAAAGAGTGTTGGACAAAAAAAAAATTGTCAGGGGTATGTCGGTCCAAAAATATAGAGTGGGGTATATTGGTAAACAAAGAGAGTACAAAATGAGGGTATATTGGTAAATGGTGGGAATAAAATTTTCCCACCAAAAGTAGATAAAAAAAGAGTGTTGGACAAAAAAATTTTTATCGGGGTATGTCGGTCCAAAATATAGAGTGTGGGGTATATTGGTAAGCAAGTGAGGTACAAAATGAGGGTATATTGGTAAACGGTGGGGCACAAAATATAGAGTGAGGGTATGTTGGTCCAAAAATATAGAATGGGGGTATATTGGTAAACAGTAGGGTACAAAATGAGGAGTATATTGGTAAAGGGTGTGAAAAAAATTTCCCACCAAAATCATGAAGTCAACGATTTTGGTTTAATATATAGAGATTAACCCACTTTTTTAAAGTGAGAACTCGCCCCCCACCACCCTACTTTCTAAACTAAAATTTTGCAAATTTTTTTTAATTGAAGTTCAGAACTCGCCCCCCACTAGGGAGAGTTCTGAACTGTGTTTTTTTATATTTTTAATTTCTTATATTTTTTTAATTTCTTATATTTAATTTGATTAAATTGTAAATTAATTTAATTTAATTTCAATAATTAATTTAAATAATTAGTAAAGTATAAATAATAAATTTAATTATTAAAAAAAATATAAATTTAAGTGTCACAAAGTAATATTAAAAGACATGAATTGATTTAAAAGACTAATGCGAAAAGTACAGTAGTAGTAAATGTGACTAGTTGACATTGCGGTTTGAGCAGTTATTTTTGTTGTGACCTTCATTTCTACAAATTCCGCATCTTTTGGTGCGGGTACCCGTTTCTCTTTGATCCATCTCTGCATTTAATACGAGTAGATCGTGGGCTGGCCCTTTTTATCTCTTCGTTTTGGATCATGCTGTAGTTCAATAGTGTTTAAATCAGGCCATGAGGTCTCAGTTGGCAAGGGTGGGAACTCTACAATGTAAGTATTGAAAACATTATGCATTGTGTACGGTGGATCAACGAATTGCATGTGGTCGAAATTGCATTTTGCGCATGCTGCGATGGCATGTGAACAGGGGTAATGAAGTGCCTAAAATTCCCCACACTCACAGGTTTTTGCTCTAAATCCACCACAAATGTGGTCGTAGGTCTACCACTTTGTGGTCGGGCAAGTTCCTGAACTCGGAACAATTGGCTGGCACGATCGTGAATTGCGACGCCATGCGTTTTTGAGACTTGAATGTTTTCGGCAATATTTTCCAACAATTTTTCAGAGAACATTGTTCCGGATGTCTGATAAGTCATAATTTAGAGTGTTTTTAGTATTTGAATTAAATAAAATTTGTGGAATTTTAGTTCTATTTTGGAGCTATTTTACTACAAAATGTTAGTTTTGTGTTTTCAGGACTAAAAGTGGAGAAAAAGAGAAATTTTGGATGAAAGAATAGCAAGGATCAAAAGAGCATGAAAGGAGGAATAAGAAAAAAAAAAAGAAAAAAAAAAGTCAGAAACCAAGCACGACCCGTGCGCCTTCAAAAATCAGGAAAATAACATTTGCGAACACGAGAGCACGACGTGCGCTGTGTGGCTGAGCACCCACCCGCGACGACCTTCCTGCTACTCAAAATTCGGTTACAAACCGATTTCATCTTCTTCTTAGTGGGTTTTTATGGCCATGATTTTGAATTTATGTGTTTGTCTACTGATCCTAGGCTATATAAAGGCTCTCTCTTCACTTGTAATCTCACTTTAGATCACTTGCAAAATTACTCTAAAGTTTAATCTAAGTTTATGCAATTTTCTCTTCATCTTTTATTTCTTGTTCTTTAATTTTTCTGCACTTTAGTTTTCTGTTCTTATTTTCTGCATTTTATCTTCAGTCATTTACATTATGTCAATTATTATTCTTGCAATTTACTTTTCAATTATGAGTGAGTAGAAACTTGGTCTTGGGTTATTGGGAGTAATCCAATGATAGGTCCCTAGTAATTCCCAAGACTATTCTCCGCTCCAAAATTGTTTTATATTTCAATCTAATTTCATTGTCCTTCAAATCTTATTTTAAACATCAAACGAGGTACCGAGAGGTGAAGTTTGATGTTGGAACTATGAAATTAGACAAGGGAATCAAAACATGAGAATAGTTTTGAAACTCTTGAGACATTACAAAGGTGTTATGCTTAATGGGTTTTGGTGACAATCAACCATGAGAATAGGCTTGATTGTTAGTTCAAAACACGCTATTGTACTCTGAAAGGAGACATTAGTTATATTCGCTGTCTTGTCTTTGAAATACATTACTATATAATTTGGTGAATGGTCTAAAGAATTATTTTTGGTTCCTCATTGTTGTGATGAAACTATAACCCGAGATTATTTTAATTTTTGAATTTTAGATCAAACAATCACTTCTACTACTAAAATCATTCCTTTTAGCTAATCACCACTGAAAAAATAAATTGGTAATCACAAAAGTCTCTGTAGGATCGATACTTTTTATTACGCGATAGAACCGTGCACTTGCGGGCCTATCAAGTTTTTGGCGCCGTTGCCGGGGACTTTTGTGATATTGATTGATTTTTTTGGTATCGGTTAGACTAAATGTTTTCTTTTTCTTGTTAATATGAATAAGCATGTATTTACATTCTCCAAGGAGGAATGAGAATATTTTGAGGAATCTTTGCCACCACCACCACGTTGCTATAAAGGGTTTCATAAAAATGTATTTACATTCTCCAAGGAGGAATGGGAATCTTTTGAGTCATCTTTGCCACCACCACCACCTTGTTTAAGAGGGTAATTTAAAAAACTACATGAAACACAATTTGAGAAAAATATTGTAGTTGAGGTAGATCAAAATAATACTAAAGTGGTAGTGCCAGATGATTCACAAGAGATATACCATGAGATGGAGAACATAAAGGAAACTGAAATTTCTTCCTTGGATAAATACATGGGTTTAAATGAATGTGTGGATGTCAAGATCTTGTGCTCGCTATCTTATTTTTCACATTCCTTTGTGAAAATAACATTTGATCTAGGAGGAATTGAAAATAGGATCTTGTTGTTTGCGCAACTTCCTTTTTACAAGCCATGGGATCCTGGAATATGTTTTCATTCTTCATGTGTCACTTGGTATTTATGCTTCAAGCAATGGGACCCAGGAATAAGTCTATAAAGGGCAAAGGTCAAGCTAATGACCATAAAAGAGCGCTGTGTGGGAGGCAACCCACAGGTTTACCTCTGTTTTGCTTTGCTGGAAAAAGAAGGAAAGCTGCAAATGCTTGTCAATGTGAGCTTTCTTTACCCTTCTCATGTGCTTTTCATTTTTATACATTGAGGACAATGTCTAATCCAAGCATGGGGGGTGACTTTAGTCTTTTCTTCTTCTTTATTTGGTAGTTGAGTCATCTTCTCCTCTTATGTGATAAATCCTTGTGAAACTTTGAAGTATTTTTTTATGGCATTTTTGTGATAAATTTTTTGATTTTTAGCAATTTGAATGTTATGGCTGGTATTCAACTGTTAGATATGCTTCTTGATACTTACTGTCGAGTTCACACACACACACACTGCTAAGATAGTTTCTGGTACAAGATTGTCTAAGAAAGATTGAAAAAAAAGTCAATTAATTCTCTTGGTGACACTTACTGCATTTTGGTTACTGGAGAAATGTCTGTGTTGGGCTGCTTAAAAAGAGAAAGAAGATGGAAAGAAGTTGAAAAAGGAAAAAAGAAATGAAAAAAAGAAAAGAATTTAAGCAATTTAGCCCAACATCCCTTTGAGGTCATAGGTTACTAGGGAAATACTTTGAGTACCCTTTTGAGACTTCATAAGTTACTAGGGAAATACTTTGAGTACCCTTTTCAGACCGATTGGCTACTGGGAAAAAGAGGCACTCCTTTGAGACCAAGTGTGGCAATTGCATTGTTTGCATATAAGTGGATGACCCAAGCAAAAGATGCTAGGAAATTTGGCTATTGACATCTAACTTGTTGTTCTAGTACCACAAAACTGATCTTTTCTGCACATAAAGCTCAACAGAAAAGTTTCTTAAGCTGAGAAGAAAAATGTTGTTGGATACCGCCAGATCATTTCTAATTCATGTGCTAAGCCGATAATTTTTCATTCAAAGATTTTCCAAATAAATTGTAATGTTTTGCTTGAGGACAAGCAAGGATTTAAGCATGGGGGAGTTTGATAAGTCATAATTTAGAGTGTTTTTAGTATTTGAATTAAATAAAATTTGTGGAATTTTAGTTCTATTTTGGAGCTATTTTACTACAAAATGTTAGTTTTGTGTTTTCAGGACTAAAAGTGGAGAAAAAGAGAAATTTTGGATGAAAGAATAGCAAGGATCAAAAGAGCATGAAAGGAGGAATAAGAAAAAAAAATTCAGAAACCAAGCACGACCCGTGCGCCTTCAAAAATCAGGAAAATAACATTTGCGAACACAGAGCACGACCCGTGCACCTGTTGAGCACGACCCGTGCGACCTTCCTGCTACTCAAAATTCAGTTACAAAGCTGATTCCATCTTCTTCTTAGTGGGTTTTTATGGCCATGATTTCGAATTTATGTGTTTGTCTACTGATCCTAGGCTATATAAAGGCTCTCTCTTCACTTGTAATCTCACTTTAGATCACTTGCAAAATTACTCTAAAGTTTAATCTAAGTTTATGCAATTTTATCTTCATCTTTTATTTCTTGTTCTTTAATTTTTCTGCACTTTAGTTTTCTGTTCTTATTTTCTGCATTTTATCTTCAGTCATTTACATTATGTCAATTATTATTCTTGCAATTTACTTTTCAATTATGAGTGAGTAGAAACTTGGTCTTGGGTTATTGGGAGTAATCCAATGATAGGTCCTTAGTAATTCCCAAGACTATTCTCCACTCCAAAATTGTTTTATATTTCAATCTAATTTCATTGTACTTCAAATCTTATTTTAAACATCAAACAAGGTACCGAGAGGTGAAATTTGATGTTGGAACTATGAAATTAGACAAGGGAATCAAAACATGAGAATAGTTTTGAAACTCTTGAGACATTACAAAGGTGTTATGCTTAATGGGTTTTGGTGACAATCAACCATGAGAATAGGCTTGATTGTTAGTTCAAAACACGCTATTGTACTCTGAAAGGAGACATTAGTTATATTTGCTGCCTTGTCTTTGAAATACATTACTATATAATTTGGTGAATGGTCTAAAGAATTATTTTTGGTTCCTCATTGCTGTGATGAAACTATAACCCGAGATTATTTTAATTTTTGAATTTTAGATCAAACAATCACTTCTTCTACTAAAATCATTCCTTTTAGCTAATCACCACCGAAAAAAGAAATTGGTAATCACAAAAGTCTCTGTGGGATCGATACTTTTTATTACGCGATAGAACCGTGCACTTGCGGGCCTATCAATGTCATCATCGTCTGTGCCTGTGTTCCCCGTTTGACAAATATCTCGTTCATCCTGAAATATGTTGCATCTATCAATGAACGGATAGTGAGATTCTGCACCCCCTTAAGGACTCTGTTGATGCACTCTGCAAGGTTTGTTGTCATGTGCCCCCAACAGGGACCTCCATTGCACCGCAGCAACAATTGCTCTGGGTTAATGTCTTCAACCCAAGCCACCCCCTCAGGACCTATAGTTCGTCAGCAATTTTATTTTTGTAGTGAATGGTAGATCTTTCTATCATTGAATATGCTGAAGTAAGAAAAGTAAGATGTTGGTAATTATAGAATGGAAAATAGAGAATAAAAAATTAAAAAAGTTTCAAAGATACTGACCCATATTGATGAGATGTTTCCTGGCAAGAGTGTTTTTGAAGTGTCTCATGAAGTTCTGTGCTATGTGGCGAATACAAAAGACGTGTTTCCAATTGGTCTTTAGATGCCTAATAGCATTTTTGATAGACTCGTGTCTATCCGATATCAAACAAAGACCCTCCTGTGGTGTCACAAACTCTCTTAAACGAGATAGAAAGAAATACCTAGCCTCTGCTGTCTCACCCTCGACAACTGCATATGCAATTGGGAAGGTGCCGTTTCTTCCGTCTTGTGCGATTGCCAAAAGAAGAACCCCTTTGTACCTACCATACAACCATGTTCCATCAACAGAGACCACTGGTTTGCAGAATTGAAAGCCTTTTATGCACGGGCCAAAACTCCAAAAGATGCGGTGGAATACACATTTGTTGGTAACTTGTTGTCCATTCTCATAGAATGGTTTGGACTGCCAGTCGTAAACTGTGCCAGGAATATAGCAAGAGAAAACATGTAGGCATCTGGTTACTTCATTGTAAGAAAGTTCCCAATTACCGTATACTTTTTCGATTGCTTTTTGTTTAGCAATCCAAGCCTTCCTGTAGGAACCCTGGTACGTTAACCGCTCTTTGATGTGTGCAATCAACACAACCACTGATATTGTTGGGTCCTCCCTTACAAGTGGAAGGATACGAGAACATATGTAGGAGGAGGTCAGCTGGAGGTGATCTTGGGAAATAGTGGATGTTGTACATGTGTGTGGGTGAGTCAACTGTGTAATCCCCCCCAACCCAGATTTTGCTCTAAGCCTCAGAACACACCTCCACAAACACGTATCATGAACACAAGAAACTGTCCAAACTGTACTACTAGATTTGTTCACTTGGTATGCAACAGAATTGTTTAGGTGATATGTTTGGATGAATTGTATGGCTATTTCTTTTGTGGGAAATTTCATTTTGAGTTTGAGGTCGTTTGGGTCTTGATTGGATAAAACTCGGTTCCTGTCCATGGCATGGCCAAACTCTAAATCACAAGGTTCTCGGTTATCAGTTGTGACGTTTTGAAAGTGTGGGACAGGATCGCGGAATGCAACACCTATGTTGGGGTTAGTTTGAATTGGTTCCTGAGCGTCTTCACGCTGAAAAATTTCATCTTCGTCATCGCTATAATCCCCAACGTCCTCATTATGGACACCAACAAACATTGTAAACGGTGGGGTATTAGTTTGAGTATGTAGAGGGTTAGTTGTATTAAGGTCAATGGGATTTTGCGAGAATGACGGTGTAGAGTGATGGTGAGGTGTTGAAGGACTAAAATGAATGTCAGTTTGGGATGATGAAGGATTGAAGTGAGGGTAAACAGGTGGAATGAAATCAGTGTATGGTTGAAATGTTTGTTGAGAAGAAGGCATGTTGTGTGGTGATGGAGATGGAATAGAGTGGGGGTGACTTACCTGGGTATAGTTTGAAGCAGCATCAACCAAATCTGCGTATATTTCTGGTGTACATATACCTTGACCTCTACATTGTTGGTGATGCTCCATCATCATTTCAACATCTTCATCGCATGTAAATATCTTCATCTTCACTCCTACACACTCACCATCGACCCCATCCATAAAAACCAACTATAAATATCAGTTTTAAACTTCGGTGCAATCTAGACAGTTTAAACTGTCGGTGCAATCTGGGTTGTTTAACCTTTGGTGGAATCTACACTGTTTAAACTGTCGGTGCAATCTGGACCATCCAAGTTGCTTATAAATAGGGACACCTCCTCCATCATCTTCTCCATCATACAAACACTAACTAATCCCAAACCAGAGACCAAAGGTTTTCCAACCCTCTTCACCTTCTTTTTGCAAAAATGTCTTCCCTACTAGACCAATCTAATCACATTTCCATGTCTCTAAAAAATGACCCCATGGAAGTTCACCACAAATTCACACTTCCCATGCCAGATGACTTTATAGTACCTTTGATAGAAAGAGTTGGGTTTGGTAAATTTGCTTCAATTGGCTCATTCAAAATCGAACCATCCTTGGTGGCAGCAATGATCGAACGCTGGAGACCAGAAACACACACATTTCATCTTCCAGTAGGGGAGTGCAAAATAACTCTCCAAGACGTCTGGTTGCAGTTGGGGCTTTCTGTTGACGGAAATGCCATTACTGGAAATTGTTCAAAAAATTGGCATGAAGTATGCGAACGACTATTGGGTAAAGTTGTCCCACCAAATGGAAGAGAATGCAACTGTATTAAGTTCTCATGGCTACAACGTGAATTTAACGAGGTTCCAGAGGGGGCTTCCATGACAGTACGTAAACAATACTGTAGGGCTTGGTTGTTGCTGTTGATTGGGGGATACATACTCCCAGACAAAACATCAAATAGAGACAACATGAAATACCTACTCGTATTGAAAAATTTCGACGAAATTTCAAAATATAGTTGGGGGTCAACATGTTTAACAAACTTATACCAAATGTTGTGTACGACATCTACATTCCGCGCAAAGGCTATGGGTGGATGTACTCTTTTGTTACAGTCTTGGGTCTGGTACCGCATGCCTTTCCTAGCACCGTCTTCCACCCGTTCTTATCATTGGCCACTAGCAAAGAGGTAAAAATTTGACACTATTTTACAAATACTAACAATTATATTTGATCTTTATGTTAACCGTTCCTTTTTTACTAGATGGGTAAATACGCCACTTAACCACACAAGATGTCCAAGAGACCTTGTTTCATACAGAACAAGGATCGACTACATGACACCTGAAGATTTTAAGTGGTTGCCTTATGATGATTTCACGCTTCCACCAGACGCATATGAAGGCTCCGCCATATGGACTACAAACACAGCTATGGTTTGTTTCCATATGGTAGAATGGCACCAGGCGGATAGAGTCATATTGCAATATCGCCTTGTCCAAGAGATACCAGCAGAACCACACGATTTCACTGACATGCACTCAATCACCATGCAGGGACAACATGATGTCAATTGGGCTCGATATCACAGTAGCTGGATTGACTTATGGAGTGATAGAGAAAATCGATGTGTTGTGGGTCAACCGTGCTTAGAACACCAAAGCAGTCTGATAAATACATGCGTTGGTTTCTGACAAATTCAAGGCCAAACATTTCCGTCGACCAACAGCTAAGGGATCCACGTGCTGGTGTTGTTGTTGTTGCTGATGTGGACGAAGAAGATGAATAACAGATACCAGGTCCCCCAAGAACTCAAACCGAACGTCGAGAACGTAACCATAATCGACGTGCGGCACAAACTCAAGAGAGGAACCAAACTTTTACTCAGACACAAGAATATGTGCCTCACCGCCACTCTATCTCCCACTCACCAACATTTAGGACTACCAACCATACAACCAGTCAGTATAACATACTCTGTTTCAACATACATATCGACATTCTACGGCTGACAGTGACCCTGATATGTTCTTTAATTTGTTTGGTTTCCACGCCGGTACGCCCGAATCTATTATTTATGCTCAGAGCCTTCAAGAGAGGGCCGCCGGTGCTAGTTTTTCATCAGTGCCCCAATTTTTTCTAGACCCACCTCCCCCTGAGGCCGGCTGTGCTAGTTTTTCATCAGTGCCCCAATTTTTTCCAGACCCACCTGCCCCTGGGGCCGGCTGTGCTAGTTTTATCAGGGCCCCAATTTTTTTCAGACCCACCTCCCCTTGCCTCGACTGAGGAAGAACAGGAACAACCACAACAGTGTCAACGTCCACAGCGTCGTCCCCGTCCTCGACGGTGTGGAACTAGGTCTCATCTTCTTCGTTAATATTTTACTTTAATGTATTATTAGTTTGATTTCAAGCTTTTTATTTCAAGTGAAACTGAATTTCATAATTAGGAAGTTATATTATTATCAGTTATTAAATTTAAGGTTTTAATGTTAAGTCACATTTAATTCAGTTGGATCAATAATTAAATATTTAATCTTTAATAATGCATTGTGCAGAGTGTGCATTGTGCAGAGTGTGCATAGCGTTGAGGTCTTATTTTATTTAACGGTCTAGATTTTGCCGACACTATTTAACAACCTAGATTTTGCCGACACTAAACCCTAAAATCAACGGTTATGATCATCCTAAATCAACGGCTCACACACGATCACCTCTATTATAAATACATTCTCAAATTACACTAACATTCACACCAAGAATTTACCCTCAACCTATATTTCTGAGTCATCTTCTCTTCTCTGCGTCTTCCCAAACACCATCGCCCCACCTGCTAAAATGGAATGGCAGTTGTGCCCAACCCAGTACTCAAATGACAAATTCCTAATTGCCCTTCATCACAGTGGAACTGTAACCACCGATGAACATGGTGTTGTCTTTCAGTGTCCTAATCATATCTTCTGTAGGATGAATAAGGACATCACATTCCCCCATCTGAAGGAGAAGGCTGGGAGGAAGATACGGCCAGAGGGAGGGTGGCGTAAAGACGTGGAGCGTATACGTTACCGAAAGTACGAACGTGGAGAAGACGGGACTGACTATTTTTCGGTTATGGAGATCCGCAACGACGACGACGTCTGCACAATGATGGAATATCATGCTACACTTCCCATGGGGTGAAAAATCTTAGAGCTGTACGTGGACACAATACGCACTCCAGAAGAAGTCATTCATCTTCTGCAACAAAGACCACCCGCACCACAACAACCCATACCGGAAAGAGTCATTACGCACACCTGTAGAGTTCACTATCAGGGCACTGTCATGGGCAGGGAAGAAGATGGTGTGTATTTTGAGGGTCCCAACACACAACATTCCAAGCTTAAGAACAACATCACCTTCGCCGAAATGAAAGAAAAACTAACGGAAAACGCGCACGTAGAGGGTGTGGAGCAAGAAATCACTAGTATCGTTTATCGCTGTCCCTACATCGGCCTACGTAATCGTATTCGGTGGTACCCCTGCCTATCAAGAAAGACAAGGACGTTCGAGAAATGTTTCAGGAACATGAGAGGTTCCAACGTTGGATTGAAACTTCTCTCGAATTGTGCGTCGAAACCAGAGAGTCTGGCAATCACATCATCCGTAAAATTATCCCTCCAGTGATCCGATGGCCACTACCTAAGAATCCATGGTGGAAGTAGAAGTACTTTAAATCATGTTTGCCTCTTCTTGTATTATGTTTTCCTGTCGTTTCGTTTTAAATTTCCTATCCTTGTATTTCTGCAATTTATGTTTTTTATTTTTGTTTTTATCCTATATTAAATTTCTGCTCCATTAACTGCCTTTAATTAGTGCATAATGTGGGAATTTATCTACTACGTATTCTGAGACTAGATTTTAGGCGCCTGAACGTATTTTTGAACATTAACTCGCATTGATCTTTAATAAAATTCAACACGTGTCTGGACCTTGACCCCTTAAGATTAATTACGAGTTCAACTGCTTCCCCGAATGATGATCAATTGGAGAAAACTTCTAACTCAATTGACCTCTCATTGGCAACATTTATAGCTCAACTAAACCCTTACTCGACCGAGTACTTAGCTATTTTTAAGTGTTAACACAAACTGAGTCAATCGTGAAAAAAAAAAAAAGCAATCAAAATCAAAATTAGCATATATAGAGAAAACCTGAATGATAATAATATACAATATTTTAGCGGAAATCCATTTAGTGCATTGACCTAATTTTATGTATACTAGTAGGATACCCGTGCATACGCACGGGTGCTGTCATGTTCTTTTTATGAATGAACTTAGATAGTATTTAAGTAGTTTGAAAAATATCCCGTGAAAATAAAAACAAATTTAAAGTAGATAAAAAAGGAGTTTCAAATAAAAAATTGATAAATATTAAAATCTAAAAATGTAAAAGTATTATTTAAAAACAATAGTGCATTTATCCGGTGTTTTTTTATATATCAGTGCAGTATTTTTTCTGTATATGTATTGTTATACAGTGTTTTTATATAACAGTGCAGTTATCCCATGTTTTTATATATATATATATATATCATTGTAGTTATCCCCGTATTTTTTTTATATATCAGTGCAACTATCTCGTGTTTTTATGTATCAGTGCAGTTATCTCGTAGTTTAAATTGATTAGTTTAGTTGATTAGATATTATAGTAGATAGTAAAAGAGAGATAGTAGATTGTCAATAAAAAATATTTATTTTAAATATTAATCAGTAGTTTAAATAGTCAGTAAATCTTCTTGTTTTTTACACAGTAGGTTTATTGTAGTATTAAATTTTAGTTATCCATGACAAATATTATCCTTTGTTTTTTTATATATCAGTGCAGTTATCTCGTGTTTTTTATTTATCATTGCAGTTATAGTAGATAGTAAAAGATAGATAGTAGATGATCAATAAGAAATATTTATCCCGTGTTTTTTATATAACAATGACAATTGTTTGACTTTTTTAGTTATTAATCAGTTTAAATAGTCATTAAGCCTTCTTATTTTTTTAGACAGTAGGTTTATAGTAGTCTTCAAAAATTATAATTATCAATGGCAAATATTATTCCCGTATTTTTTTATATATCACTGCAGTTATCTCATGTTTTTTATATATCAGTGCAGTTATCTCGTAGTTTCAATTGATTATTTTAGTTTATTAGTAGATTATAGTAGATGGTAAAAGTTAGATAGTAAATTATCAAAAAAAAAAATTTGTTTAATATTAGTTAGTAGTTTAAATAGCCACTAAGCCTTCTCGTGTTTTTAGATAATAGGTTTATGAAAGTCTTCACAAATTATAATTATCAATTGCAAATTTTAATCTCGTGTTTTTTTATATATATCATTGCAGTTATCCCGTGTTTTTTATATATCAGTGCAATTATCTCGTAGTTTCGATTGATTATTTTAGTTGAATAGTATATTATAGTAGATAGTAAAAGAGAGATAGTAGATTATCAATATAAATATTAATCAGTAGTTTAAATAGTCATTAAATCTTCTTGTATTAATTTAAATATTAATCAGTAGTTCAAAAAATTTAATTATCAATGACAAATAATAATCTTTTGTTCTCGTGTTTTTTATTTATCATTGTAGTTATCCCGTAGTTTTAATTAATTATTTTAGTATATTAGTAGATATTAAAATATAGATAGTAGATTCTTAATAAGAGGTGATAGTAGATTATCAATAAGAGTGTAAACAGATTTCAGAGAGAAAAGATAAGGTAATTTTAGTAGAATAATTTAAGTAGAGTAGTGTTTGTATAAATTTAGTTAAAAAAAACTAAAGTGAAGTGAAGAGAAAGAGAATAATTGTTTGTGGAAAAATAAAAATAAAGTAAAAAGAAAAAAAGAGAGTGTAGGAGAAAAGTGAAAAGGAAGAAAGAGAGTGTAAGAAGAAAGAGAAAAAGTAAGAAAGAGAGTGTAAAAGAAAAGTAAAAAGGAGGAAAGATAGTGTAAGAAGAAAGAGAAAAAATGAAGAAAAAGAGTGTAAGAAGAAAAAGAAATAGAGAGTAATGACATTTTTATCCCTAAAATGAGTATGTGTCTTGTTAATAAGAGATATAAAGTGGTAATTTTGTAGGTAGTTTGTTTGTATAAATAGATATTAGATATCGCTATCGGCTAGAACAAGGTCAACGAGACCTTTGCAAATAACACAATTAATTCCGATAGAAATAGAATGATTTGAATTCAATAGCATAATAATAATAATCTATAATTATTAATAAAGGGGATTCAAAAAATAACTGTTTATTTTGGTGTCAGATTTTTCTGACAAAATTGCCCTTATTATAAGTCAAAGTTATATAATGGTAACCACCCAACACATTTCTATTTCTAATAATCATAACCACCCAATAATACATTAACACATGAAAGACGGACCCCGCTAGTAATAATAATAATAATAATAATAATAATAATAATAATAATAATAATAATAATAATAATAATAATCTAATATCTATTTATTCAAACAAACCACATTTTATATTACCTAAACTAATCTCCCTATTTATTTGACAACTCACCTAACTAAGGGTAACATTGTAATTTCCTATCACACTTTTTTTCAATTCTCTTCTCCCAATACACTTTCTCTCACTCCCACTTTTTTTCTACTTTCTCCTACTTACTTTTTTCAAATTTCAAAATTTAAAATAAACTCACCCACTTTCTTTTCCCACCATATACTACAATCTACTAATCAATTAAAATAATCAATTAAAACTATGACATAACTGAACTGATATGTAAAAAATACGAGATTAATATCTAAAAATAACAAGAAGACTAATCACTATTTAAACAACTAAATGATATTTAAAACACATGTGACAAATATCTGTCACTAATACCTAAAAAAAGATAAATAACTGTCACAAATATATAATAAAACACAAGATACATATTTTTTATTGGTAATCTACTATCTATCTTTTACTATCTACTATAATCTACTAATCAACTAAATAATCAATTGAAACTATGACATAACTGCACTGATATATAAAAAACACGGGATAACCGTAATGATGTATATAAACACACGGGATAGTTGTACAGATATATAAAAAAACACTGGATAACAACATTGATATATAAAAAAATATTGCACTGATATATAAAAAAACACTGGATAACTGCATTTTCTTTTCTCACCATCTACTATAATCAACTAATCAACTGAAGTAATCAATTGAAGTTACGAGATAACTGCACTGATATATAAAAAAAATATGGGATAACTGCACTGAAATATAAAAAAACACGAGATTAATATCTTAAAAACAAGAATACTTAATCACTATTTAAACTACTAATTAATATTTAAACACTTGTTACAAATATTTGTCACTAATGCCTAAAAAAAGACATATAATTGTCACATATATTTACTAAAACACAAGATAAATATTTCTTATTGATAATCTACTATCTATCTTTTATTATCTACTATAATCTACTAATCAACGAAAATAATCAATTGAAACTATGAGATAACTACATTGATATGTAAAAAAACATAGGATAACTGCACTGATATAAAAAAATACAGGACAAGTGCAATAATATAAATAAAAACACGGGATAGCTGCACTGATATATAAAAAAACACGGGATAACAATACTGATATATAAAAAAACACTGCACTGATATATAAAAAATACGGGATAAATGAACCGTTGTCTTTAAATGATATTTTTACATTTTTAGATTTTAATATTTATCTATTTTTTATTTGAGACTACTTTTTTTATCTACTTTAAATTTGTATTTATTTTCACGGGGTAATGTTCAGACTATATAATTTATGTCTAAATTCATTCATAAAAAGAACACAACAGCTCTCGTGCGTATGCACGGGCATCCTATCCAACTATTTTTTTTAGATAAGCGTATCCTATCCTACTTTATTTATATAAAGAAACCACAATTGAAAATATCAATTGGGTCACTTTGAAACATTGCCACCTTGATTTTTTTAGGGTAAATAAGTCATTTACTTTTTCTTCTTACACTCTCTTTTCTTACACTCTCTTTCCTCTTTTTCACTTTTCTCTTACACTTTATTTCTTCCTCATTTTCTCTTTCTTCTTACACTATTTTTCTCCCTTTCAATTTTCTTTTACATTCTCTTTCTTACTTTAATTTCTTTTTACTTTACCTTTATTTTTCCATAAACAATTCTTCTCTTTCTATTATCGCTTCACTTTAGTTTTTTTTAACTAAATTTCTAAATTTACACAAATACTACTCTCCTAAAATTAATTATCTTCTTTTTTCTCTCCGAAATTTGTTTACACTCTTATTGATAATATACTATCACCTCTTATTGGTAATCTACTATCTATATTTTACTATCTACTATAATCTACTAATCAACTAAAATAATCAATTGGAACTACGAGATAACTGCAATGATAAAAAAATACGGGATAACTGCACTGATATCTAAAAAACACAGGATTAGTATTTGTCATTGATAATTAACTTCTTTGAAGACTAATATAAACCTACTAACTAAAAAACAAGAAGATTTAATGACTATTTAAACTACTGATTAATATTTAAAACAAATATTTCTTATTGATAATCTACTATACCTCTTTTAGTATCTACTATAATATACTAATCAACTAAAATAATCAATTGAAACTACGAGATAACTACACTGATATATAAAAAACACGGGATAACTGTAATGATATATAAAAAAAACACGAAATTAATATTTTCCATTGATAATTTTAATTTTTTAAGACTACTATATAAAGCTATTATCTAAAAAACAAGAAGACTTAATGACTATTTAAACTACTAATTATTATAAAACAAATATTTCTTATTCATAATTTACTATCTAACTTTTACTATCTACTATAATCTACTAATGAATATATCATTGAAACTACGAGATAACTGCACTGATATATAAAAAAAACACGGGATAACTGCAGTGATATATAATTAAAAAACACAGGATTAATAATTGTCATTGATAATTATAATTTTTGAAGACTTCTATAAACCTACTATCTAAAAAAATAAGAAGGCTTAATGACTATTTAAACAAATTAATATTTAAAACACACGTGACAAATATTTGTCACTAATACCTAAAAAGGACCAATAATTGTCACTGATATATATAAAAAACACAGGATAAATATTTCTTATTGATAATTTACTATCTATCTTTTACTATCTAATATAGTCTACTAATCAACTCAAATAATCAATTGGAACTATGAGATAATGCACCGATACATAAAAAACACGGGATAACTGCAATGATATATAAAAAAATGCGGGGATAACTGCAATGATATGTATAAAAATATGGAATAGCTGCACTGATATATAGAAAAACACGGGATAACAACACTGATATATAGAAAATATTACACTGATATATAAAAAACATAGGATAAATGCACGATCATTTTTAAATGATACTTTTACATTTTTAGATTTTAATATTTATCTATTTTTTACTTGAAACTACTTTTTTATCTACTTTAAATTTGTCTTTATTTTCACAGGGTAATGTTTAGACTATTTAAATAGTGTCTAAGTTCATTCATAAAAAATAACGTGATAGCGCTCGTGCGTATGCACGGGTATCCCTACTGGTAATAACAATAATAACTTGATTTTGTCAAAAAACCATAATTAAGTAGCGGAATCACAGAAATACACAATATATTGCCTTTGAATAACGTTAGCCAAGTATCACATTCCAAAGGTCCAATCAAATATGTGGACAAATATATAGATACTGTGAAGACATTTTTATTTTTCTTATTGTGCAAGATAACTAGAATCCCTTTTGTATTTCCCCTTTCATTTCTTCAACAAAATTTACATAATGCATAGATTCACTTCTATCTCTATATATCTCGTCTTGAGTAGTATAGGTACTCTTTATTTGATAAATAAATTTTATTTTACCGACAAAAAAAAAACTGCAGTGTCAATTATGGAACAAAATTGGTCTAAGAGTACTAAGAATATTATAGAACAGAATTATGCGATATATTACTCTTTGATTCTCAGATGACGTAAAATTAAGATCATTTGATTCGTGAGAGAGAAAGCAATAGCATTTTGAAGTCGATTGATCTTATTTTAAATCCAGAAAGGCAATCTAATCCGATATTATTATTTTTAACTTATCTAAATTTCCTCATATATGATATTAAAATATGGCCTCCTAATTTTAACGTTATAAATGCTGCAAAAACCGTGATCACTGGTTTGTCCCGTGGTACCTGTGTTTGCTGAGAAGAAAGGGTAACCAAAAGTGGAAAATAAAGCTTGGTAGTTGATAGATACAAGACATAGGTTCGCATTTCAAATCACTTATTAAAGCAAATCGAAAAGGTGTCCTGTTTATGTGGAGCCAAACATGGACACGTGAGACTGCATTTGTCTCTATGCACCATCAGCAGCAGATCTAAATTAAAAAATAGGGTGTTTCATCAATAACACTAACGCATGCTATATTACCACCAAAGCAAGATGAAGTTCTTTCAATGACACTAAGCAATATGTATTACCACCACCAAGACAGAATGTTTGGGATGTATTACCATTAAGGTAGTATGTTTGGGTGTTCCTGAGAATACGGAGAACACCCCTTGAATCCGCCTCTGTGCCCATATTTTTCTCTAGACGAGCTGAGAAGTGCTATTGAGACTCGTATATACAACTGTGAGGTTCTAGATTCGAATTTGGGTGAAGGTATTTAGCTTAACGATTACGATATTTGATAGTTGAATTAGGACTAACGGATTGTTTAGTTTCTTTTTTATTTTACTAGTTGATTTTAAATTAGTATTTATATGTGCTTAATGGAAGCTACAACTTGGAGTGGTTGATAATCGAATAACATAGACGTGAAAAATATATGTTCCAAACACACTCAATCATGTGTTGATCACCTTGACGGATTCTAAGCAAGAAACTTCACGTAGTTTACCCCATTTTCCCATTCATTGTACGTAATCATAGTCGAATTCCATTATGTAGTACAAAAATTAATAATGCCAAGTTCCCAGACAAATATCATCGCTTTGGCCTCACCATTATCTGATACAAAATACAAAAACATTACTATTATGCATTTTCCTAATTTGTGTTTCAACGTTCATCTCAGAACATGAGCTGTGTTTTCTTACATATAATGACTCTTCAATATTCCATAACTGACATTCATCACAATGTTAAAAATGTAAATTTTTGGTTTAAGACTTTTCCCCCTAAAAACTAATTGTTAAGTGTCATCATATAGAAATACATCTAAGCATTTTCCCTAGATATACATCAACAGGAAAAAAGAAAAGAACCAGAGGCAATAAAATGCTCCACTATATTATGAAACCACAAACAATTATGTAAGTCATAGCATATTTAAGCAAACATTTCACCCAATACCTAAGGGGAATAGGAGTTATCATTGTTGAAACAAATATTTACATTCTTGCAAACTTTGGTAAATTAAGCCAAATCCACAACGTGGTTCAACTAACTGACTAGAAGTAACCAAACACAGAGAAAACGACGTTAATATCAAAAACTACAAATATTAATAAAAAAAATTAAAAAATAGATGGATGAGAAATGATTATATAGATAAGTAAAAACAAGAGAGAGAGAGAGAGAGAGAGAGAGAGAGAGAGAGAGAGAGAGAGAGAGAGAGAGAGAGAGAGAGAGAGAGAGAGAGAGAGAGAGAGGGGAATAAACTACAAACACAAATATACATGTCGCAACAATATTGATGATTTTTCTAGTGTACTCCTATATTGAAATTTGAAAACATCATTAATATGATAACTTAAAGACTATATTGTAACGGAAAGAAAATGCAATTATTAGTATTGATATCAATTTAAAACTATATTGTAATAGAAAGAAAATGCAATATTTAGTAAGAAACCTATGCCTATGATGTATTTTTTGTTTTATTGTAAGAATAAAAATTTCTTTAATTACAATGCATGACTTTGCGGTGACATGGATTAGTAGATCCTAATGGGCCATAAAAATCACATCGAGGATGTGGAGCTGCTCTTTGATTGACAACTCAGATTTTTTGCTTTGAGGTCCCTATTCAAATGTAATATTAATAGATAACCCAAGACTATATGTAACACCCCAAAATTAATTAGGTGATTATTTAACTAATTTAATTAAGTGATTAATTAACCAATTTAATTAAGTGAGTATTTGATAAATTTAATTAAGTAATATTTTAGTTGGCTGTATTAAAATAAATATAGGGTAAGTAATTAATTTGAGGAGAGGTGTAGTAAATAAATGAGAAGTATTTTAGTTAAATTGGGAGGATGTGAGAAAGTACAGAGAGGTGTAAATAAGGGCCCAAGCCCACTAAATAGGCCCAAGTTCATGACTTAAACTAGGGTAAAGGTTTCATTCCTTAGATCAAAGAAAGAAAACAGAAAATAGAAGTGAGGGAGAGAGGAGGGGAAGCCGCGCAGCCA
Source organism: Oxytropis ochrocephala (assembly GCA_020916435.1). Classification (NCBI taxonomy): domain Eukaryota; kingdom Viridiplantae; phylum Streptophyta; class Magnoliopsida; order Fabales; family Fabaceae; genus Oxytropis; species Oxytropis ochrocephala. The sequence continues at coordinate 39,341,046 of CM037090.1, forward strand.
TAGGAGGAAGAGGGGAGAAGAGAAATTCAATTTTCTTGTCTTGGGTAAGTGTTTTTGGTACCAATCTTTCACATATTTCTTCCTCTATCCTTTAGTGTAAGATTCACACTCTAATCATGTTCCTTTTCTCTTTTCCATGGATGGGTTTGGAGCTCAAGTGTAGGAGAGAAGCTACTAATTGGTGATTCTTGGGTTATTGGTGGAGGGGTTTTATTTGGTTTGCAATTTGGAGGTATGGGAAATTTCTTCTTTCATGGTTAATAATTTATAAACCTTGAAATCATAGAGGTTAGGTGTTAGGAGTATTTGTTTGATTGTTGAGTTGTGTGTTAATTCTATGTTTATTGTTGTATTGATATTTAATTTAGTGATACCATGATGCTTGATGTTGGAAATAAATGTGTTATTAAATGTGCATGCCATGTGTTTGATAAAATGCTTCAATGTGATGAAATATGAGAATATGTTGATTTAATGATGTTGATTTAATGCCTAAGTGTTGTGGAAATTAAATTGATGCTCATGTATTTGTTGGCTTAAATGGTGTTTAAGTGTTGTTGAATTTATTGGGGGTTGATGATGAGTCTTACTTGTTTATGGTTTTTGTGTGTTTTCTGGACACTGTTTCGGTTTTCTCAAATTGGTACTGTTTGGTTGATCCAAAAATTATGTGGCTAATTGTTTTTGAAAATAGACTTAAGGCCGGTCGTTTTGGCACTGGTTTCGTTAAATTCGGAGTTGTGTAGCTCCGGTTATGAGTCTCTAAAGTTAGGTCAAATTTCCGAGTCAAACCGGGGGTAGGTTCGATTTTTTGCAGGTTTTGTGTGCTCAATTGAACTCTGTTTTGAGTGATTCTTATTTCATTGAAAAATAGACTTAATTCTCTACGAAATAGGCACTGAATTTCGTTAAGAAATGAGAAAGAAAATTTGGTTGCAAGTTGGGTAAAGCATTCTGTCCGATTTTGGTACCTCAGTGTAGTGTTTTGAAAAACTGTACCAACTGGACACTTATTTTGAAAAACTAAAATCATAGGTAGATACTACACTCAGAGGGCTTTCCAATGAGTGGTCTTTTGTAAATTTTCGATGTCGTTTGCTATTTTAAATAATTCGCCAAAGTAGAGTATTCATTGTAGGAATCCAGCACTTCGTGCGGGTGTTGTCAATGTTACCCAAAGTGTCAAAAAATACTATTTCGGTCCCTATGCACTATTGGTCCTTCAAAGATGTTGTTTTAATCCTTATGGTGTCAGAATGATCCCCAAGGTGTCAAATTAGTCCCTAAGTGTTAAATTGATCCTCATGGTGCCAAACTAGTCCCTAGGTGTCAAAATAGTCCCTAAGTACCAAATTAATCCTAATGTGTCAAAAAGGTCCTTAGGAACTAAATGAATCTTTGGTGTGTCAAAATGGTCCTTAGGTGTGGAAGAGGTCCTAGGGGGTGATGTGGACCTCGGGTGGGATTTAATTCTTGATGTGAGATTTAATTTAATAAATGACGTGTGGGGTGTTGTGGTGATGATTAAGTGATGGGTAGGCTTCGGCCAAAGCGACGGGTTGTGTTGTGGTGATGATTAAGCGATGGGTAGGCTTCGGCCAAAGCGACGGGTTGTGTTGTGGAGATGATTAAGTGATGTATCAACGAATGTTGTGGTAAATGTATTGTGTTGTGGTGCATTGTCATGGTGTCGCATAAATCATACATATAAAGCGATGGGGGCTTCGGCCAAAGCGACGGGGGCTTCGGCCAAAGCGATGGGTGCCCTCAAGGCAAAAAGCGATGGTGATGGATACACATGCATATTGCATATCATACATTTGCATACATTCTGGTGATTGCTTGGGTGTTCACAATTAATGGTATATTTGGTGTAACTGTATATTCGGACGTAACTGTATTTGATGTAATTGTATTAATGGTGTATTGGGATTGACTGTATGTACGGGGTGTCTATTCTACTGTGTTTCTTGTTTTATTTATTATTATCTATGTATTGAGACTCACCTCTATCGCGTCGTTTGCCTCGTATGCTCAAGAACCCGCAGTGACGGTGACCAAAGGTGTTTAGAGAACCTTCTTCTAGTATGGTCGAGTCAGCTCTGAAACGTAGCACCGGAGGAATATTTAGTTATTCATTTCTTTTATATTTTGAACTAAGTTGTTAAGTCGTGACTTCCACTGTTGTAGTATTTTGTCCTCGGACGATGTTGGTGCTATGTATCATATACTGAAACTTATTTTAATTACTATTTTGGAGATATGTAAGGTGTTTTGATTTAAATGTAGCACTCTCTTTACGTTGCGTGGAAATTGTCTTTTGAAAACTCTGATTTTAAATTAAATTGGCTAAATAGTAGTAGTGTATGTATAAGGGGGTGTTACACTATAAAATATTCAATAGTTTCCAATTAAAAGTACACATTTGCTTTTATGAATTTATGTGTTTGCAACATAAGTAGCATAGAAGAGATCTAGACAAATGTGGAATGTGTAAGGACTTGTATCTTTGTATTGGAAGCCATGATATATTCAATATGTACACCTTAAAATATCACCCAGTGAAACAAATTGTAATGAAGAAAATGGCATCCTTATTCTCTCTGTTCATTACCTTTATTGTTAGTTGTTTGGTCACCTTTTGTCTTTTACACTTCTTGCAAGTGTGTCTGTTTAGAGTTGTAGTTACAAAATATATCATAAGGATGGCCTATAATAAATGGTTTTTTAAATTATTATTCATTACAAACTATTTGAATGATAAAGATAACTATTTAGTGATTTTAGATAGATCATTAGACAACAGTAAAGGATTGACCTACTGGAACATGATAATTAAGATTTGTGGTGTGGAAGTCTTAGGTAAGTGCTTATAGAGTCCAAATTGTTTTTCCTATTTTGGTTTGGGGGTCACCCACCTCTTCACCCTAAAATTTACGTAACCAAAAACAGATAGATCATTAGATGCATATTCAAATATAAATTTAATAAATTAAGACATATTTGTTATTAATGTTATCTGAGGATGGAGAGTTTCGTCTTCTTTGTGACGACAATTAGAGTGAAACCCAAGTAGGGGTGTTCGCGGTGCGGGTTGGTTCAGTTTTGAGCAAAAAAGTGAACCAAACGCAATGTAAAAATAGATGCGGTTTGGTTCGGTTGGCTTCCAAAAGAAAAACCAAACCAAACCAAACCAATGCGGTTTGGATTGGTTTGGATTTGTTTGGTTTTTGACGAGACAAAACAAAATTTAGGGCTCGTTTAGATAGAACTTATTTTGAACTTATGAAAAACAAATTATGCAAATAAATAAGTTATTATGTATTATTCATAAGTTTGTCAAGGTAGTTTATGGAAAAACAACTTAGGGAGATACAATTTTTGTTAGTGAGAACTTATGAATTAACATAAAAACTTACTTATATTCATAAGTTGATTTTCATAAGCTCAAAAATAAGGTAATCCAAATGGTCCCTTAAATAAACCGCTTTCCTTATATCCTACTACATATATTGCTTTGTCTAATTTTATTTTTGTATATAGGATTTTGCGGTTTGATTTGGTAATCAAAACCGCGCGGACCGAACTGAACCGCGCAGTTCACTAATAAAGAAAACCAAACCAAACCAATAGAAAGCAGTTTTTTGCGGTTTTCGATTTGCAGTTTTCTATTAGTTTGGTTCGGTTTTGAACACCTCTATCCCAAGGAAACAACCTCATAAATAAGGGTTGAGAGAGAGAGAGAGAGAGAGAAATCTCTCTTACTCTCTTTTCTCAATTTTTACCTTTCAATACATCTGACTATTGATGTTGTACTTAAAGATATTTTTGTCCTTTCACAAATAATTGCATTTCTCTCTATGTCTCTTTTTTGTTTAACCAAACAATGGAGAAAGATAACACATGATTTCTTTCTATCAAATTTCTCATCTATTTCTCTTAACCAAACAATATTTCAAATCTACTCTATTTTCGCCTTCTCGTACTCTTTCTCACCTCTTCTCTCTTCTCTATTTGTTCTAACAACCAAATATAGCATTAATGTCAGGGAGTTATGTTAGAAAATATTAAGTGGGAAGTTTAATTAGTTGGACTTTTAGTTAGTGTTATTTTACTTGGGCTTTTAGCCCTTAGACCTTTTATTATGGTGTTTGCTTTTCCCACACCCCCTCCTACTCAAAACACATCCCATAAGGGTGTGAAAAGACCAAAAGGCCAGCCAAAACCTCTTTTTTTTTTTTTCACGAAATTTCACCTGTTCGAACACGGGCCTTCGAACAGGTTCGAATGACATCGTTCGTGTGTGTTAAATATTGACTTCACACCCTCTTGTGCGTAATTTCACCTGTTCGAACGAGGTCATGCGAACAGGTTCGCATGAGGGTGTTCAAACACCCTATTTTATTACAAAAAATGGACTCTCACACCACATTCACCTTTTTTACCTGTTCGGTTGACCTCAACCGAATATATTCGGTTGCCCATCCCCAAATTGGTGAAAACACGCACTCTACTTAAAGGTATTTTAGGAATATTTGGAGTTAAGGGGTGTGAAAGAGTAAGAGGGGGTGTGGGAAAAGCAAACGCCTTTATTATATGATGATCCATTAGTAGCCAATATATATAGTCTTCCTAAGATATGGAAAGACACCCAAATCAAATGAAAAAACAAAATCTTTATTTTAGTAGTTTAATTAATTTATCTAGTTGTCTTGTTCATTTTGTTAGGGTAGCTTGAGCTTCCTAACAATTAACGTCAAAGAAAGATTGAAGAACTAGAGATTGGAGTCGGAGATGCTAGCACAAAAACTCATCAGAATTGAATATGCAGAAGGAAATAGACTTACGCCCAAAGTCTATATTAATGGTAGTCTACCTCATGATTGTTTTTTCACTTCAAATTCAAATTATTGCCGCCATTGCCCAGGTCGCCGTTGACAAAAATGTTCCATGAGGGGGAGGGCAACGGCAGCATAAAAGGAAAGACTGAAGTTGAGGGTTTAAGAAATAAATCAAAATAATGGCGAAAGTTTAAGAAATGAATCAAAACTACTGTTAAAACAGTTGACAAAATTTTATAATACATGATACATGCATGGTTCAATTGATCAAAATTACTCAAATGAGAGAATTGCCAATTATGCTGCATGCAGCTATGTACCAGATAAAAAAAGGAATGGTTAATATATTAACAATATCTAGCAAGATCCGCAGTGACTTGCTATATTAGGTGAAGATTGAAAGTAAATGCATTAGATTATGTCAATACATTACACAATCAACATCTAGTTTTCCATACCTCCAAGAATCTTACAGAATCAACACCTACTCAATTCAAACCACCAGGAAGGAAAAAGCTTAGCCACATGAACAAATAATTTACAAGCCTCTAGCCCTTTTCACTGTATTCTGATGCGATCAAGGCTCTCGGACACAGTTCTCATTCTCGGTCGCAATTCAGGATCAAATTCTGTGCAGTTCAGTGCAATATGAAATGCTGCAACAACTTGCTTTTTCGCATTAACCTCAGGCAGAAGTGCCGGGTCGATAATCTCTGATAACGGCTGCTCCTCACTGAATGCTTTTCTCACAAAACTCTCAAGCTCCTTATGATCATTTTCTGGTCCTAAATCCGGCAACCGACCTGTCAAAAGTTCTAGAAGTACTATGCCGAAAGAATACACATCGCATTTCTGAGTGAACTTTCCGCTAGCAATGCGCATTTCGGGTGCCAAGTAGTTGTTAGAGGAAGCAGCAGCTTTTGAACTCATTGCTGAGACTGCAATTGACTGGTTTGAATTCTGGCGCTTATGCGCGAATGTGGTGGTAGACTTTAAGGTACTCAAACCGAGTCGAGTAAGTCCGAAACCGGATATGTAAGGATTGAGATCATCGTCCAATAGTATTTTTGTTGATTTTATGTTGCCATGGACATACTTTCTACCATTAAACTCATGTATGTACATTAACCCCTTTGCAGCTCCTTGAGCAATTTTCAACCTTGCTGCCCATGATAGTGGTGGCAATGAATTCGAAGGCCCACCTGCAACAAGAAAACACCAAATACAAAGCAGAAAAATGCTTAAAAACACCATTTTAAATGGAAAATGGAAACTGAAAATGACCTTAGTACAACCACAAACAGAGTTTTAGGTTGTTGATGTTACATACCATAAAATGAAAAGACAAACATTAATCTTTGTAAGAATTGTATAACATAGAACGAGTCAGCAATGACAAAGACCTCAATAGTCACAAGTGACAACCATAACAGCACGCATGTTATACGTGTTATATATATATATTCAATTCATTCCTTTTAACATCTAATTAGCAAAATTGTTACTATATAGTTAGAAAATGTCCAACACATCAGCAGAGGGGGAAATCTCAAAATTCATTAAGGACCACCTCAATCTTAGAACATGGCATTGAGTGCACCAGTGAACACTCCAAAATCAAATGAGACAATGATTTAAGTGGTCCATTATCTAGAAAATGATTCCCTGCACTTGGGATATCCACAGTCATGTGACCTCAGCCATCCAATTTTGATCAACGGCTCACGAAGCGTACAAATTTTGCACGAACTAAAAGTCTAAAATTTTCTAGCTTTAGATATAGACCCTTGGATCATGATCGGACAGCCCCCGACATCCCAACTGCGTGAACCCACAGTTCATCAACTGCAAGGAATCCTGAACTCACTAGGGAAAGAACCGTGATTGCATTGGAAACCATGGGATTTTCAGTCACTCAAATGGGGTCAATACTATACATGCGGTTAAATAAATTTTTGTACTTATCACTAAATCTTCACCAAACAAACAGGACCACAAAAGATACTTTGAATGAACGTGACTGAATGTCCATTAGAAATACTAAAAACAATAACAAAGATACCAAAAATGTACTGCACCTGCATAAAGGATATAAACAATGTTATATGGACAAAAAAATTTAGACAAAAATAGACAAAAACCAATTTACAACACCAATTAATCAAGTTTTTTAGACTATTAGCCAAATGATCAATTAACCAAGTTTTTAAAACGCCTCGAAAATTGTGAAGAAACAGGTTAGCTAATAATCTAAAAAACTTGATTAATTGGTATTTTAAATTGATTTTTGTCTATTTTTGTCTAAATTCCAACGTACAGATAACATTTTTGTAAAGGATAAAGCTGTAACAGTGTGATCACGGACAAAAACCACAAAAAAGGTGGCTTTACTTCTCAAGGGTATAAGCACAATTCACAAAAGGACAGTAACTCTTGTGGTCCCCAAAAATATATACTAGTACAACTGTGAAAAGCTTTATCAACCAGCTGCTGTAGACTTACAACATCATCATAGCAAGACTCACATGGCTACATCATTAGTTCTCAAAAGTAAAAAAAAAAAAAAAAAAAAAAAAATTGAATTTGAACTCAACTACTACATTGCTACTTAAGCAGAAAACTAATGTAGCAAACACAGGCAACAAAAACTTGAAAAGGGGTTCCCTAATTAAGTGACTTAAGCATAAAAAACACACATTGAAAACCAAATTAAGCAATTTGCACATTGAATTAAACAAAAACAGGTAATTAATTGAATGGAAGAAGCAAAGGGTGAGAAGAGAATGATACCATGCAATGCAGTGTGCAAGCTTCCATTACGAATGAAATCAGTGATCAGAAGTTTCTCATCACTTGCATAGTAATAAGCTCTCAAAGGAACAATATTAGGGTGACGAACTTTCCCAATAGCTTCCACTTCAGACTCAAATTCCTTAAACCTTAATGCAGCTTCATCATCACCTTCACTCAACCGCCGCACAGCCACCACAGTCGCCGCCGGAACCGACCCTTTTCCGACACCAACAACCTTGTACACAATCCCACTTCTACTCTTCCCAACAACATAAGCAGAAGCCCTCAACAAATCCTCTAACTCTAACCCAAACCCTTCATCCACAATTACAAATTTACCCTTTTGTTCATCCCCAAAACCCACCAATTCTCCCTCCGCTTTCCCCTTCCCAAACTCCCCCTCGCCGGAATTCAACCTCCGCCGTCGCCGGAGCATCCACGCTGACAACAAAACCACCACACCCACAATCAACGAAACAGAAATCAAAACCACAACGACAACAACAAACCCACTCCGAATATTCCCTCCTCGAACCGAACCGGTTGGAATAGCATTCGGTTGTTTCGGATTCGGGTTTTGCGGGAAAACACTTACACCGGGAATTTCTCTTTGAGCATCTGGACAAAGATTCCGTAACGGAAACCCACAAAGTCCAGGATTACCGGAAAAAGCAGTGGGTCCTTGATTAAGCAAAGAACCAACCTGAGGAATTTCTCCGGTGAGATTATTATCCTGGAGATCTAAACTAACTTCCACCGGAAGGTTTCCAAGTGAAGAAGGTATCTCACCGGAGAAACGATTATGAGAAAGATTTAAAGTACCTGAGAGAGAGGAAAGAGAAGAAAGAGAATCAGGAATAGTACCGTTGAGAAAATTGGAAGAAAGATCTAAGTGGATGAGAGATTTGAGAGAGGGAAGTGAAGGAGGGAGAGAACCGGAGAGAGAGTTATGAGAGAGGTCTATAACGAGGAGTTTGGTGGTGAAGTTGAAGAGAGATGATGGAATGGTTTTAGTGAAGTTGTTGTTGGGGAGACGGAGGATGGTTAATTCGGTTAAGTGGGTTAGTTCGGAGGGAATGTAACCGGAGAGAGATTTTGAAGGGAGAGTGAGTTGAGTGACTCGGTAGTTGGTGTTGCATGTGATACCTTTCCAGTTACATGGTGTGATTGATGAGTCTGACCACGAGTTTAGAATTCCTGTTGGGTCGTTGTCTATTGCGGCTTTGAGAGCTAGTAGAGAGAGACCGTCTGTGTTTAGAGATGAAGTGAAGGGAATGGAGAGACAGAGAAGGAGAAGAATGGGAATGTGATGGTTATGATGATGAGGGCGCATGGTTGTTTTGTTGGGCAACGAGGTGTTGCGTTGTTGAGAAGGAAGTACAGAGGAAGAAGGGAAGTAGCAGAGCAGAAGAAGACGAAGAAGAAGTGAAGAAGGTGGTGGGTGTATTTGAAATTTAGTGGGGGTGTGTTTGTGTTCTCGAGGAGACAGGTCGCTCAATTTGAATTTTTGTCTTACCATTCGACAGTCTACTAGACTACTACTTTAACACTTCCGTCTCTTGTATTTACTGCTCCCTTCATAAATCTTTCATACGGGCTTTATTTATAAGCAAAAAGATTTTTATGTTTATTGAAAAACTAATGTATTTAGACTATAATGTAGTCCAAATATATTAGTTTTCCAACCTAAAAAGTGACTTTTTGCTTATAAATAGGTCCGGAGAGAGTATATTTCTTAATTCTTAATTAAGAATTAATAATATAATAAATTTGGTCAAAAAACAGAGAATAGTAATAAATAAGTAATAGTTGGTCAAAAAAGTTGGTCAAAAAAATAGTTAGTCAAAAAATAAATAAATAAATAAATTGTTGTATTAAAATTTAAACTTAGAGAAATGTTAGCAACCGTCTCTCTAACACTCACATTATGAGTGGTTAAAATTTATGTGAACCCACCAAATGACAGTGCATCTCTTTCCAAAGTGGTATGATTCACGTAAATTTTAACCAATAATAGAAAAGAGAGAGATACAAGTAATAAAATGAGTATTGAAAACACTGAACTCTTTAAACAGAGAGAAATAAAATATTATTAAAATACTCACTTTAAAATTATTAGATGATTCCAGTAAGAGAGAGAAAGACACAATAAATAAAATAATAATAATTTTCAAATAATATTATTTTATTTATTATGTTTTTCTCACCTCTGAACCATCCAAAGAAATTGAGAATATCTTATTTCGTGCAAAAGATGGTGCTGCTAGTATTTCTCTTTAAAGTTATATTAAATATTAACTCTAATTTAGGTGTGAGTGGTTAAGGCATCTATCTTACGGGACAGACTCAATTTGTACTAACGTTCGATCCCCGACAATAGAAAAAATTGGAGTTAGGCTTCACTTATCTCCTGATCGAACTTCGAAGCAAAAAGCCTTTTTCCCCAAGATACCACAGTGGGGTCAAAGACATCTAAACCAAAATTAATGTAGAGAATGAAATAAATACGATATTTATAAAAAATTAAGGTTAATAAAGGAAAAAGTACCACTTTTTTTTGTATAAACCGGGTATCCTCTGCGCGTAACTGCAGAGATTAATCCCTCGAGCGGGGTAGGACCACAATTGGCGGCAAAGCTCTCCCTCAAGAGATTTAACACTGCTGCATGCCCAAGGTTGGATTCGATCCCAGGACCTTGGTTAAGCTGGAAGAGACCTTTACCATCTCATCCAAGTGCTCTTGGGTAAAAAAAAAAAGTACCACTTTGTCTGTTTCATATTATTTATCGATATTTCTAAAGAAAAAAATTATTTCTTTTTATTTGAATAGCTTAAAGTTATATTTTTTTGACCAAAGCTTAAAGATATATTAATTACCTTTTTTTCAATTATTGTGCTCTTGCTTATCTAAAAAAAATTGTTGTGCTCTTAAATATTGATTGTGGAGAGAGAAATAAAGGTCAGTAAAAAATCTTGTCAAAAAAACAAAGTGTAGTAATAACGAAAAAGACTAATAATTTTATGTAAAACAACAACTTTAAAAGGCAATTAAAATTAAATTGAGGGAGTAATAACTTTTTTACTGTCAGAAAAAGGTGATTTTCTTTTTATTTGAAGATGACAAAAGATTATTTTCTTTTTATTTGAAGATGACAAAAAATAATTTTCTTAAAAAAAGTAAAATTTTGTTATGAAACTATAGCAATATGAAGAACAAAAGAATCATAAGAGAAGGAGAGAATATAATAGTCTTTGTATTTCTCTTGACAAGTCCATTTACACATAGGAGATAGCCCTATTTATAGGGTAGGAGTGAAGTGAAAGATCAACCTATGTAAAGCCACTAGCAACCCATTACAAAGGGAGTTAATACAAGAGTAGTGGAAGAGGAAGAGAAGTGGACATCCATATATATTATTTCATAACACTCCCCCTTGGATGTCCACCGAGGATATGCCTCATTAAAACCTTACTAGAAAAAAAACCAAAGTGGGATAAAAATCTAGTGAAGGAAAAAGAGTACAATATCCTTTAGGGAACTGCCTCGTTAAAAACCTTTCCAGGAAAACCCTGTGGGACAAAACAATGGTAAAGGAAAAAAGAGTGCAGTTTTTTCTCCCCCTGTTTGAAATGTCACTAAGAATATGACTTCCAACATCTGAGTTTTCTCCCGAAGTGCATATGAAGCAATCTATTTTGTTCTTTCATGATCACTTGTGAGCTTTGCTGTCAATATTATCTTCAGGACATCTTCCTTGAATTGTTGGCATTTGAGCTTTAAATGAAGAAGCAAGAACCATAGATTGTTTTATAGATCATAAAGATATTTAAATGTCTCCCCATGTAGATAATAGTTGGCTTACAATCGACTTGATATAGATCGGAAAAATAATTTATATCTCAGCATGGTTAATTTGTGTAACACACATAAAATGATTTATTCATTATAATAGTCAAACAGCAATCGCATCTTACCCCCTTTTTTCGATGAATTTTGGTTTGTGATGAAATATCACATAATACCTTGATATCAAGGGATACAACATTTAGTAATATGCATGCATGCTTTCATAGTCTTGAACTCAAATATTTCATATATTCTTACCACACAACTCATGTATTGAATATAAATAATCTCTGATCAATATGAGACTTTGTTTTTCAAAAGAATTTATTTGAAGATATTTCTTTATATCTTGAATCCTTTTGGGATTTACGATGTAGAGATCATATGTTCAACCTTAAAAACCCATTTTATATAGTTTGAGGTCATTCATATAGAACTATTTCTTTGAGTAATCTATAATTTTGGAAAGCTCTTTAGGAGTTCCAATAATAGCAAACTATAGCACATTCGTGTATTGATCTTTTCATATAACTCTATGGACAAGTGGTGTCATTTTTTATATCCCTCGTGTAGAATATAAATTTAGACGATTATACCATATGTGTTCAAATTACATTATCTCATGGAGGATTGATTCAATTTGAGTAATAATCTCGAGATTCCAAAAGTGTGCATTGTAATATTAAATCATTCGGGGATCTTTGATAGTTATGACTATCAAATGAGTCATACAAATAAATTGTAGCAATATTTATCTTGTGAAAATTGAGTTCTTCATGCACTACAAGGCTAATTAAGTACTGAAAAGTATTTGTCCAGCTTTGAGCAACATGTCGAGTTTTGTATCTCACAATTTCACTATTCTCATTCTGTTTTGCACACACAAAAATCCATATGTACACGTCTGGTTTCACACCTTCGGTGTTTGGACTCTGAGTCCAAAACTTTTGTAAATTGAGCTTAATTCTGCTTCAATTTCATCTTTCAATTTTGGCCAATTCTCACGTTGCCTACATTTTTTAGTAGACTTTGCTTCATGATCCTCGCCATCAATTATCAACTTAGCGCTATAATATATCTGAAAATATTGTCAATTTTGACTTCGTTTCGGTTCCATTGAATTTCATTCTTGACATAATTCATTGAGATCTCATTAATTTCATAACTTTTCAGGTACCTGATTAGTTCTTCTGGAACTGTAATGTCAATTATGTCTGAATACTCTTTTAGAGTTTCTATATCCTCGCTTGGACCATTTTTTTTTAGCTCCTTTTGTTGTTCGAGGATTTTTATCTTTGGAACCGATTGGTCTACCACTCTTCAGACGTGGTTGAGACTTATTTGCAATATTAGATTGTCCAACAGGGACATCCATTGTATTGGAGCATTAGCAGCTGATATATATGATTTGGTCACACCTTTTGGATCAGTAAATGCATTTTTGGTAGACAATTTGCTAAGCTTTGCAAATGAATTATCTTTTGAACTTCTAGTTCACATTGTTTAGTTTGAGGATCAATATGAGATAATAATAATAATTCATTCCAACTAATCTCCTTTTTTTCAGCTGCTTATTCTCTCCCCCTAATGTTGGGAAATCTAATTCTTCAAATGATAATCATCAGACTGGACTATAAACAAGTATCTAATTGTTGGCTCAAGATACTATAATATACATGAAGATTTATATCAATATATATTTCCAAAATTCTTTTAGAACCCATCATAGTGCATTACACATCCAAAAATTCTAAGATGGGAAATAGTAAGTTTGTGACCAAAAACCAAATGTAAAGGGGAGAGTTGTGATAATTTGTTGGCTTGATGCGAATCAATTTTACTGACATGTAAAATTGCATGTTCCCAAGTAGAAATTGGAACTTCTTATCTCATAAGTATTTGGTCATGTAATTAACTTTAGACGTCTAAAGAATGGTTCTTCAAGACCATTTTATGAATGAACATATGACATTTGATATCCAATGTCAATTCTAATAGTCATACAATACTTATCATATGCTTTCAAGGTGATTCACATAGTAACCTCTTACTCAAATTAGTTGAGCAAACAATCTCACAAACTTCCTATTGTGAGTTGGCGACAAATATATATAATATATATGTGGCCATCTAGTTGATGCATCAATTAAAACCACAAATATCTAAATGGTCCACGTGATTAGTGTACTTGTTTACAAATATCACCTTATATCGGTTCGAGAAATATGAGAGACGTATTCTCTCGAATTGTCATTTCCTTTGGGAATTAGTGAACACAAGAATTAGTAGATTGAAGAAACTACCGGCTCTTCAATACAAGTTCACATAGAAATTTCAACCATTATTCGCATCATAATATACTCGGGATGGTCCAACCGATTTGCCAACAACTACATTATTATGATATGTAAACTTCTGGTTTACAATAACATGTGCTTCAATTGCACATATATATAAGTGTAGTACAAATCAGAGGAAAAAGTAGACAATTTTTCCACTACACTTATTTTATCAAAGTATGTCCCGTTATATAAAAATATTCAATATATCCTTCATCTCTCGTTTCAATATGATTTCTATTTATATGAATATCGTTGAAACTTAATAAATTTCTACGAGACTTGGGGAAATATAATGCATTCTTAATGTGTAAATAAGTTCCCCTGGATAACAGTATATTAGCTCTTCCGGAGCCTTCAATTATTTTTGAAGAGTCGGATATAGTACTGACTTCTGTTTCTCGCTTCACTAAATAGGAAAAACATTTTTTTTTATCATTTAAAATTATATGGGTAGTTGCACTATCAGCGAAACACATTTATCCATTATTGATGCTAGTGTCAATACTCATTCTATCCTAAAATAAAATAAATATGATAAAATATGGGCATGAGAAAATTGAGTCTCTACAATATTATATGCCTACAAAAGATCAAACTTTGGGAGCTGCATAAAATACAATTTCTCGAAGAAGAAAAAAAATTAGTAGAAAACTATATTTGCTACTCAAAATAAGGAAAATAAAGAGCACAGAAAGTCTCTCTCATAGAAAACTATATTTTCTAAACAAAAAATGTCTAGTTCTTTAGGATCTAGTCATACAATCAATTCTTCTTATTCCCTTTTTTTTTCATGCAATATTTTTATTTGGAATTTCAAGCAAAAGAAAGAAGAAAAATTACACTTTTCCATAAGATACTAAACCACTATTAGAAACAACAAAGGTCACAATCACAAATGATACAAATGGCACTTAAATAGGATAACGATAACATTTATCACATCAATTGTCATCACCACAACTTTTCTTGTACCAAAATTATAATGTGAGTCATTCACTTACGGAATGAACTTCAATTCATTGAGTGGTTTGTGAGTATTCTTTACAATCACCATATCACATAAACTTGATTCATAATATTTTTACGAATTTTTTTCTCATTTTGCTAATTCATGAGAATATTTGAGACATAAATTACATGTCTTTTCCTTTTCTTCAAAACATACTAAGGTCAAATTGATCTTTCTCATTAATTGTTCTTCAAGAACTATACCACAAATTTTAAACCATGATGAAAAGAATCATGCTTAGACCAATTCTGCGAGGATGCTTTATTATTAAGTTATTCTTTCTTTGAGTTCTTCAAGAACTATCACAATTTTCATAGACAATGATAAAGAAAACAATTCTTTATGCAATCCTATAAGGATATTGGTTTACCAATTCATTAGTTCTTCAGGAACTATAACACAATACTTCTTCAATGATTATCAAGAAAAACTATACTATGAGCAATCCTTCAAGGATGCTTGGATATACATTAAAATATTAAGTTCTTCAGGAACTATATCATAAACAATGATATATAGAAAAATTATATAATCAATATGATAGTAAAGAATCAATTTCCATACTAGTGTAGCAAAGGAATATCAACAATTCATTTCAATCCTAAGTTGTACCACTACTTGAAACACGTATATGAATAGAGTGACTGGACCTAGAGAACTAATAAAAGGGAAAATGAATAGACTACTAGAATAACAAAAATTAACTGAACAAACAAAACAATAGAAGGGTACAGAAAAATTCCCAAACCAAATCGCAAAATAAAATAAAGCAATGATCACTAAAAGAATAATTTAGAATCTTTGATCACTACAAACAACAATGATCTCAAGCAATTGGGTGAGACTTGAGAGATTAAATGTGGGAGATCATAGGATTATGAAAACAGGAGTATTGACATAAAGGAGCAACGATAATAACATGTATATTTAAAGATATATGATATAATATTTCAACATATTAGTATAGACTTCGATCACATCAATACATACTTGGGTTTATATAAGAAGGCATGGTGTCCAACATAGAAAAACAACTTTTCTTATTCAAGAACAATCAAAGTCCAAATTACGGTTTGCATAGATTTAATATATGTCAAACTAAAGCAAGAGCTAGGAATTTTACCTCAGTTGGTTAGAGTCTCGTGCTGATAACGTGTTATGAAACTATAGCAATATGAAGAACAAAAGAATCATAAGAGAAGGAGAGAATATAATAGTCTTTGTATTTCTCTTGACAAGTCCATTTACACATAGGAGATAGCCCTATTTATAGGGTAGGAGTGAAGTGAAAGATCAACCTATGTAAAGCCACTAGCAACCCATTACAAAGGGAGTAAATACAAGAGTAGTGGAAGAGGAAGAGAAGTGGACATCCATATATATTATTTCATAACAAATTTATTCTTTTTGTTATGAAAATAACCAAAACTATAGAAGGAGAAAGATGAAGAAGATAAGAACATGAATAAATATGAAAGATGAGAGCATTTCCATTCACTTCAAGTGTCCATACACATAGGAGATAGCCCTAATTTATAGGGTGAGAATAGGGAAAATGATTAGTCAATAATAAAAATCCACTAATGAGTTGATGGAGGGAGACTAGTGGACATCCAATATAATAATATTCATAACACTCCCCCTTGGATGTCCATCAAGGATATGCCTCATTAAAAACCTTACTAGAAAAAACCCAGTGGGAAAAAATCTAGTGAAGGAAAAAGAGTACAATATCCTACCAAAGGAAACTATCTCGTTAAAAACCTTTCCAGGAAAACTCCGTGGGACAAAACCATGGCAAAGGAAAAAAGAGTGCAGCTTTTCTCCCCCTGAATGAAGCGTCACTTCAGAATATGAATTTAACATTTGGAGTTTCTCCTTGAGTGCATATGGAACAATCTACTCCACTGTCACTTGTGATTGTATCCTCTTTTAATGGAGCGTTGCAGTCAGTATTATCTTCAAAACATATCTTCTTTGAATTGTAGGCATTTGAGCATGAAATGAAGAAGCAAGAACCATAACTTGTTTTGTAGATCAAAAAGATATTTCAGTGTCACCTTATGTAGATAATAGCTAACTTGTAATCTGACTTGATCTAGATCAGAAAAATACTGTATATCTGCATGGTTAACTTGTGTAACATACATAAAATGATTTATTCATTACAATAACTAAACATAAATATCCATCTTACCCATTTTCTGATGCATTTTGGTTTGTGATATGCATACATGCTTTTATAGTCTTCAGGACTGAGGTATTGTTATTTGCTTGCCACACAACTCATGTACTCAAAATAAAAATTAAATATATAATGAATCAATTAAGAATTAGTTCTTTCTAACTTGTTAAACAAAAATTTAACTAGCTAATTGTTCAGTCTCTAGATCAAGACGAGACTCTGTTTTCAAAAAAAAATTATTTGAAGATATTTCTTTATATCTTGAATCCTTCTGGGATTTCCGATGTAGAGATCAGTCACAGGTTCAACCTTAAAAACCCATTTTATAATCTGAGGTCATTCATATAGAACTCTTTCTTTGAGTAATCTATAATTTTGGAATGCTCTTCAGGAGTTCCAATAATAACAAACTATAGCAAATTCATATATTGATATTTTCATATAACTCTATGGACCAGTGGTGTCATTTTTATATCCCTCGTTTAGAATATAAATTGAGACGATTATACCACATGTGTTCAACTTATATCATCTCATGGTGGTACTGATTCAATTTGAGTAATCAGCTCGAAAATCCAAAAAGTGTGGACTGAATATTAAATCCTTCTGGATCTTTAAATAATTATGACTATCAATAAATAAGTTGTAGCAATATTCAACTTGTGAAAATTGAGCTCTTCATGTGCTACAAGACTAATTAAGTACTGAAAAGTACTCGCATCCACCCTTGAGCAACATGTCGAGCTTTGTATCTCACAATTTCACCATTCTCATTTTGCTTATCTTCGAATTTTGGCCAATTCACATTGTCTTTAATCTAGTAGACTTTGGTTCATGATCCTCACTATTATTTATCACATTTAGCGCTACATTTAGTAAAACATTGTCAACGTTGACATCGTTTCGGTTCCATTGTATTCCATTCTTGACATAATTCATTGAGATCTCTTTAATTTTATAACTTTTCAGGTACCTGATCAGTTCTTCTGGAACTGTAATGTCAATTATGTCTGAATACTCTTTTAGAGTTTCTATATCCTCGTTTGGACCTTTTTCTTTTTAGCT
The DNA here is from genome assembly GCA_020916435.1 of Oxytropis ochrocephala. Taxonomy (NCBI): domain Eukaryota; kingdom Viridiplantae; phylum Streptophyta; class Magnoliopsida; order Fabales; family Fabaceae; genus Oxytropis; species Oxytropis ochrocephala. Next base: position 39,359,128 of record CM037090.1, read on the forward strand.
CCTTTTGTTGTTCGAGGATTTTTATCTTTGGAACCGATTGGTCTACCACGCGCTTCAGGCGCAGTTGAGACTCATTTGCAATATTATTAGATTGTCCAGCAGGGACATCCATTCTATTGGAGCATTAGCAGCTGATATATATGATTTGGTCACGCCTTTTTGATCAGTGAATGCATTTGGTAGATAATTTGCTAAGCTTTGCAAATGAATTATCTTTTGAACTTCTAGTTCACATTGTTTAGTTTGAGGATCAATATGAGATAATGCTAATCCATTCCAACTGATCTCTTTTCTTACAGCTGCTTATTCTCTCCCTCTAATGTTGGGAAATCTAATTCTTCAAATGATAATAATCAAACTAGATTATAAACAAGTCTCCGTTTGTTGGCTCAATATACTATATTATACATGGAGATTTATATCCAGTATATATTTCTGAAATTCTTTTCGAACCCATCATAGTGCATTGCACATCCAAATATTCTAAGATGGGAAATATTAAGTTCATGACCAAAAACCAAATGTAAAGGGGAAGAGTTGTGATAACTCGTTGGCTTGATGCGAATCAATATTACAGCATGTAAAATTGCATGTTCCCAAGTAGAAATTGGAACTTCTTATCTCATAAGTATTGGTCATGTAATTAACTTTAGACGTCTAAAGAATGGTTCTTCAGGACCATTTTATGAATGAACGTAGGACATGTGATATCCAATATCAATTCTAATAGACATACAATACTTATCATATGCTTTCAAGGTAATTCACATAATGACCTTACTCAAATTAGTTGAGCAAACAATCTCACAAACTTTCGGTTGTGAGTTGACGACAAACATATATAATATATATGTGGCCATCTAGTTGATGCACAAATTAAAATCACAAATATCTAAATAGTCCATGTGACTAGTGTACTTGTTTACAAGTATCACCTTATATCAGTTCTAGAAATATGAGAGATTTATTATTCTCAAATTGCCAATTTCCTTTGGGAATTAGTGAACACAAAAATTAGTAGATTGAAGAAATTACTGGCTCTTCAATATAAGTTCACATAGAAGTTTCAACCATTATTCGCATCATAATATACTCGGGATGGTCCAACCATTTGCCAACAACTACATTATTATGATATGTAAACTTCTGGTTTACAATAACATGTGCTTCAATTGCACATATATATAAGTGTAGAACAAATCAGAGGAAAAAGTAGACAATTTTTCCACTACACTTATTTTATCAAAGTATGTCTCGTTATATAAAAATATTCAATATATCCTTCATCTCTCGTTTCAATATGATTTCTATTTATATGAATATCCTTGAAACTTAATAAATTTCTACGAGACTTGGGGAAATATAATGCATTCTCAATGTGTTAATAAGTTCCCCTGGATAACAGTATATTAACTCTTCCGGAGCCTTCAATTATTTTTGAAGAGTCGGATATAGTACTAACTTCTGTTTCTCGCTTCACTAAATATGAAAAATATTTTTTTATCATTTAAAATTATATGGGTAGTTGCACTATCAGCGAAACACATTTATCCATTATTGATGCTAGTGTCAATACTCATTCTATCCTAAAATAAAATAAATATGATAAAAGATGCGAGGAGAAAATTAAGTCTCTACAATATTATATGCCTACAAAGATCAAACTTTAGAAGCTGCATAAAATACAATTTCTCAAAGAAAAAAAATATTAGTAGAAAACTATATTTGCTACTCAAAATAAGGAAAATAAAGAAGCATTGAAAGTCTCTCTTATTCCCCTTTTTTTTCATGCAACTTTTTTATTTGGAATTCCAAGCAAAAGAAATAAGAAAAATTACATTTTTTCATAGGATACTAAACCACTATTAGGAATAACAAAGGTCACAATCACAAATGATACAAAGGGCACTTAAATAGGATAATGATAACATTTACCACATCAATGGTCATTACTACAACTTTTCTTGTACCAAAATTATAATGTGAGTCATTCACTTCTGGGAATGAACTTCAATTCATTGAGTGGTTTGTGAGTATTCTTTACAATCACCATATCACAAAATCTTGATTCATAGTATCTTTCTGAAAATATTTTCTCATTTTTCTAATTCATGAGAATATTTGAGACATAAATTACATGTCTTTTCCTTTACTTCAAAATATACTAATATCAAGTAGATCTTATAGATTTTAATCATAGTCCAAATGTATAGTTCTTCAGAAACTTGACCATAAATCTCCATAATAGATGGCCAAAGAAAAATGTATTTTGTGCAATCCACCAAGGATGCTTAAATTACCAAATCATTAGTTCTTCAGGAACTATACCGCAAAATTTCTTCAATGATAATCAAGAAAACCATACTATGAGCAATCCTTCAAGGATGCTTGAATATTTTATTTTTTTGAGTTCTTCAAGAACTATCAGAAATCTTCAGAAATAGTGATAAAGAAAATATTTCTTTGTGTAATCCTAGTTCTTCAAGAACTATACCACAATACTTCTTCATGATGATCAATAAGAACCATATAATGATCAATCCTTCAAGGATGCTTTGATATTAAAAAAAATATTAAGTTCTTCAGGAACTGTATCACAAACGAACATGGAAATAACGAACATGGAAATAGTTATTTGTGCAATCATTCAGGGATGCTTGGATAATGGATTTATTGTTCTTAGGAACTATATATCAAAATTTCATAAACAATGATAAATAAATTGAAAATGAGATAAAACATAAACAAGATCACAAATAAATAATAGGGAGAAGAAGAATATGAAGAAGAAGAAGAAGATGAAGAAGAAAAATTATTCTTGTAATAGAACCTGGAGATGATTCCACCATCAATCATACGGTAGAGCTTCGTGCTGATAACGTGTTATGAAAATAACCAAAACTAAAGAAGGAGAAAGATGAAGAAGATAAGAACATGAACAAATATGAAAGATGAGAGCATTTCCATTCACTTCAAGTGTCCATACACATAGGAGATAGCCCTATTTATAGGGTGAGAATAGGGAAAATGATTAGTCAATAATAAAAATTCGCTAATGAGTTGATGGAGGGAGACTAGTGGACATCCAATATAATAATATTCATAACACTTTTCTTGATTTGTGTAAAACAGTCTTAAAAAACATGTAAAAAGAAACCAATGCATGCTATTTTGTAAAAAAATGCAAATAAATCACGTTTTGCCAGAAAATAAATAAATAAATGTCATGTATATGCCAAAATAAAAAACAAATTTTGTTTCTCGAGAGTTGAGATCAGTAGCAGAGCTAGCCTACTTTTTATGAGGGGGATAAATATAAAAAGTGATTTTTTTAACATGCAAAATGAATTTCATAAAAAAAGCCTAACAACTTCGATTAAAATAATAATTAAGAAAAGTTTTATCAGACGTTAGTTTTATGAAGGCTTAAATATCATTTACCCCTGTAAATATCACCATAATCTATTTGCCTCTTGTAAAATAAAAAGTTTTAAAATGCCCCTTGCAAATATAAAGCTGCTTACGATTCTGCCTCTTTGTTAGATTATATTGACGATGTTAAGTGTATAATGGTATAAACCGCTTATTCTGATTCTTTCTCTAAAATATAAATCGTTTACGGTTACCCCCTACAGGGGGGTAATCGTAAACAGTTTATATTTGCAAGGGGCATCTTAAAACTTTTTATTTTACAGGAAGGTAAATGGATTATGGTGATATTTGCCGGAGTAAATGATATTTAAGCCTTTTATGAATTACAATATGTCAAAATAGAAGTGAAAAAGTAAGAATAAGCTGAAAATGTAACCAAATTTGACATGCTAAAAAGAAAGCATTACTAAATCATCATATATTCAAATTTATGACGTGGAATACTTTTTTTAGTGAACAATTGTGGTACTTTGTTAAAAAAAAGCGAACAATTATTATGATAGAAAGGATATTAAAGACTAACTAAATCGTAGAAAAATAAAGATATCCTTAAATTATGAGTTAGCAATTTTGATCAAAAAAAATTTTATGAGCTAGCAATGACTTTTTATCATAGCTAATTTAATTATTTGTTTTATTTTAGGGTAGCAAAGACTACCCCATGATAGGGATGGCAAAACGGACCAGCCCGTCCCGCCCAATCGTGAGCCCACCAAAAATTGGGCGGGGCGACCCATCAAAAGATATTGGGTTGAGAAATTGAGCCTCTTCTGCCTTGACGGGTCGACGGGCTAGCCCGCCATTAAAATTAACAAATAAAAAATGTATTTAAAATGAGATTGGGGTTGTGTATGTCTAAAATTCTTGAAACTTTGTTGTCTGGATTGGATGTCTGAAATTCGAGGTCAAGGGTATGATGGAGCAAGTAATATGCGAGGTCATCTTGGAGGTTTGAAAACTTTGATTCTGAATGAGAATCCACAAGCCTACTACGTTCATTGTTTTGCTCACCAACTCAAGTTGGCTCTTGTTTCGTTTGCTAGACATCATGAAGATGTTGATTGGTTTTTTTTTTGTGAAGTTACTCGTCTTGTTAATTTTATCCGGGCATCTAACAAGCGTCAAGCTATGCTTTGTAAAAAAAACAAGTTGCTCATATTGAAGAGTTAATTGATAATGAGTTGGTGGAAACTCGTACAGGGTTGAATCAAGAAATGTCTATCGATCGCAAGAGCAGGGATACATTGTTGGGGATCTCATTTTAGGACTCTTAGTAGGTTGCATGGCTTGTTTAATCCCATCGTTGAAATGCTTGAATACCTCAAAAGTGATCGATTGTGTAAAGGTGAACCGCAAAGTTTGTTGTTGGCAATGCAAACTTTTGGTTTCATTTTTGTTGCATCTAATGGTTGATGTGTTATCGATTACAAATGATTTATCTCGAGAATTACAAAAGGGTGATCAAGATATTGTGAACGCCATGGATCTTGTCCGACATAACAAGGCAAAGTTTCAAGAAATGAGAGATGGGGGATGAGAAAAGTTTTATGAAAAAGTCGTATCTTCTTGTGGTAACCTTGAAATTGATGTGCCCGATATGGATTCACGGCATGCGAAACATAACAAGTCGAAGCACCATTCTCCGTTGGTAACAAATTTGCATTATTTCAAACATGATTGCTTCTTGGGTATCATAGATTTGGTGTTGAAAGAGTTGAGTGAACAATTTACTCCTGAAAATATTGAGTGTTGCACTGTGTAGCATGCTTGAGTCCTTGCGATTCATTTAAAGCGTTTGATTCAAAATCGCTTGTGAGGTTAGCGAGATTGTATCCAGCTGACTTTGATGATGTGGAGTTGTCTAGCCAACTTGATAATTATATTAGGAGTGTTAAAGTTGATGATAAATTTTCCAATTTGAGGGGGCTCTCGGATCTTTGTAAAACTCTTGTGCAAACAAAGAAGAACAAGACCTATAGATTTGTGTATAGGCTTCTGAAATTAGCTTTATCTTTACCGGTGCAACTACAACTGTTGAGCGAGTATTTTCAAGAATGAAGTATGTGAAGGATGAATTGAGAAGCAGGATGTCCAACCCTTTGCTTAATGATTATTTGGTGACATTTGTGGAGACATTTTTAGCACAATCGATGATTTAGATTTCATCGAACGCTTCCAGGCTATGAGAAAGAGGTAAATGCAATTAAACTTGGATTAAAAGGTACTTTATTTTGGAACATTACTTTATCGTTGATTTTTTTGGAACATTATCGTTGTTTTTTTTGTAAAATCGTACAATTGTTAAATCATTGAAGAAAAAGAAACACCCTATTCTAAAATCATGGATCCGCCGATTTAAAGCATACTTTTGAGCTTAAAATAGGTGGGTTAGTAGGTTAGCCTACCAAAGCCCGCCAAAAACAAAGTAAAAATGGCGGTTTGGTGGTGGTCTACTACAACCCGCCAAAAAACTTAAAAATTTATTTTGAAATAGTTAAAAACAATGAAAAATTAAAAATGTAAACTTAGCGCAGTCGTCCCGCCCACCCCGCTTGTGACTTGCCAAATTGACGGGTTAGACGAGGCGGGTTGAAATCACCAACTTACACAACCATATTTTGGTGGGCTAGCGGGGGGTCGAGTAAACCTGCTTTTGCCATCCCCGCCCCATAACCATGAAAAAAACCGCCCTATACTAGTGGTAAAGAAAACATAAGTACTACGTGGATGCTTTGGACTTTGGCTTCAAACTCAATACACTCCACTTTTCCCATCCCATTTCCACCTCAATCCGGTTTTTTCACGTAATAATACCCTTAAACTTGTAATATTGCCTTAAGCTGGGTCATGTTTAGTAAAAATAACAGATGAACTAGAGAATAGCGGATGAGCTTATAGTTGATAGCGTAAAAGCTAATGAGTTGAATTTAAAGTGTTTGGTAAAATTATCAGTTGAATTAACTTATAAATATAATATAATATAATATAATATAATATAATATAATATAATATAATATAATATAATATAAGTGGTCATCTGTAATTAATGATTAAATGTGAGAGAAAATATTCATTTTATTGAGAACAAATGAGGAATTTAATTAAACTAGAAAGGGTAAAAATAACACTCCAAGTGTTACTTTAAGTAGCATTTCAAAAGCAAATATGATATTTTGACAACCACAAAGTTGTCGGGCACCGTATAATCATACGGTTTTATTGTTTTTTATTATTCTCTCTCTCTTCTAGTCACATCAACCGTTGTTATGAGTGTATTTTTATACGGTGTCAGCTACGATGTTAGGTTTTTGGTTGTCAAAACAACACTTATCTTTCAAAAAATGCTATAAACAATGGTAGATCCAAAAATATTAGTTAATGGGGGAAATATTTTCTATAATATTTTCAATGATTTTTTTTGAAGTTTTTACGAAATACATAATTGTTTGACGAAAAAAAGAAATTAATCTCTAGAATCTAATGTGTGTTGTGTCACTATGTATTTAATGTTAGACTAAATGTGTAGAATCGGTTCTGAGATGAAATTTGTGTCAATTTTATTTCACTTATATATTTTAATAGAATTGTTTTTATGGGGGAAAATAAAAATTTCCTAAGTATATTAAACCAAAACCATTTTAAATGGTGGGGGTAAATGCCCCCAAACCACACTATCTACATTTGCGGGTGCCTATAAGCTAGTAAAAAATACTATAAACTAATCTTATCAAACAATTACCAAATATGGCGTGCTTACTTTCTAGAGTTCTAGATTGTTAGTTTTTTTTGACAAAAAGATAAAAGAGTTTTTTTTACATAACCAAAAATTGTATTGATGGGGGCACTAGGGGTTCACCAATCCCATATACAATAATGAAAGGGGGAGGGTGATCGTACCTTGACCAATGAAGTGTTGTAGTAGTTGTTGTTTCATCAAATGGGCCGGTCGTTGAATGAGTGAAAGGACCGGTCCTGGCTTCACGCTGAGCACCTCGGGTGGTACACGTGGCGGCGACCACCACCCGCGACTTAGCGTGGTAGCAACCACACACTTCAAGAGATGGAGACCGATTGCGCAATGCAACCCGACCGCTTACAACACGACGACGGCGGCGATTCAAGCCTCAACTCGCCACTACCGTGGCGACCTAGGCTTGGGGGCAAGCTGTTCGGAGTGGGCTCAAGGCCCGATGCGGTTTAACAGCCCAACACGGCCCGACTTGGCGTGCTCCACAAGATATGGCGGGCGCGCCTGTGCCACTATAAAAGCGGCACAAATCCGAGAATCAGTGCGTGATCTCACCTTGTGAATCTCGCCCGGCGACCTGCACCGACTAGGCGTCGGTGTCATTGCGGTACCACCCGCGTGCGGCCAAGACCCTGAGTTTCAGCCAGTCCTCAACGGCACCGATTTAGGTCCTCGCGACCAGGCGAGTCCTTCCTCGCAGTCCTTCCATCAACGTCCCACCAGTCCTTCCTCACGAGTCCCTTCCATCGCCCGGCCGGTCGAGTCGCCCGCGCGGCCAAACCCCCAGTTCCAGCCCAGGTCCTCTACGACCCAGTCCTCAACGACCAGTCCTTCTATTGGTCAATGTACGATCAATTGGCGACCACGCGATGGTGCATGTGGTCGTTGTAGTCGATCTCTTCCGTGTGTTCGGCGATCAATGCTCGTTATTGGGTCATTGCTCGACCTCGGTCATTCGATGACACCGATGGTTGTGCCAACTTCGGTGGCACTCGATGTAGACCGCTTCGGGCCTACTACTGTTTGTGGGTCCTTCCGACCGCCGGGCCATTTCGATGGCACTCGATTGTAACCGCTCGGGGCTACTCTGCTTTGTGGGTCCTTTTGACCCTTGGGCCATTCGATGGCGCTCGATTGTAGACCGCTCGGGCCTACACTTGTTGGTGGGTCCTTCGACCCTTGGGCCATTTCGATGGCGCTCGATTGTAGACCGCTCGGGAACTACTGCATTTGTGGGTCCTTCCGACCCTTGGGCCATTTCGATGGCACTCGATTTGTGAACCGCTCGGGGCCTACACTTGTTGGTGGGTCCTTCTGACCCTTGGGCCATTTCGATGGCGCTCGATTGGGCCAACTTCGGTGGCGCTCGTTATAGACCTCGGGGCCTACGTTCTTCGTTTGTAAGCCGGGCGCCCTACTTGGATGACCCGAAAGGGTGTAGAACATCTGAATATAACTTGGAGTTTAACATGAAAGCTGTAGCACTGCTTCTCAGCTTTCCAACGCATGCTCACACGCCCCATCGGATGAGCGTGGGCGAAGCTATGGTCTCCGTCTTCGGACCAGACCTTTTGGGTCGCTCACGGGCGACCGGCTTTTGGACGCCCCACTTTGGGCGAGCAGAAACGGGTGGAAGACGCCCGGGTTGGATTTTGACTTCAACATGAAAGCTGTAGATCTACTTCTCGGCTTTCCAACGCATGCTCACACGCCCCCATCGGATGAACGTGAACGAAGTTATGGTCTCCGTACTGGACAGACCTTTTGGGTCGCTCACGGGCGACCAGCTTTTGGGCGCCCCACTTTGGGCGAGCAGAAACGGGTGGAAGACGCCCGAATTGGATTTTGACTTCAACATGAAAGCTGTAGCTCTGCTTCTCAGCTTTCCAACGCATATTCGTATGTTTCAATCGGGTCAACATGGCCAACGTTATGGCCTGCAGACTAAGGGCGAGATTCCTCCCGCTTCGTTTGCGCTTTGTTTAGGCGTCTTGGGATTGTCCATGCTCTTTAGGTCGCCCACTTTAGGCCGTCCAACATCTTAGGTCGCTCAACAAGCATGGTTGTAATGATGTGCAGGCGGTCTTCCGCGTGTAGCCATAGTTGAAGTAGGATAGCGCTCGGGCCTCCCATCGTGGTCGCGATTGATCGTACCTTGACCAATGAAGTGTTGTAGTAGTTGTTGTTGTTTACGTCAAATGGGCGGTCGTTGAATGAGTGAAAGGACCGGTCCTGGCTTCCACGCCGAGCACCTCGGGTGGTACTGCAAAGACACTCCGACGATCTAGTGAGAGGTCGCTCGGGCGAGATAAGCACAAGTTAGAGAACGCACTGATGCCATGTATGAATGGCGTATATATCTGCGCGTCCGACCGCTTTTGCGGAGTTTTCGGCCGGCGAGAATTGCGCTCAAGCGGCGTGTTTGGGCGGGTCATGATGGGCTGGACCGCGAGCCCAATTCTTTGTTGGCGCTTCTGTGTATTTGCTTTGATACACCCAGGAACAGAGGGCCTCCTCAAAACCTCCCTGAGCTAAAACCCAATGGGAAAAAGACTTAGACAGAAAAAGAGTACCTCAAAACGGAATTGGGTTGCTAACAAAGTGATTGTCAACCCATCGTTTCTCTCCCTTCTAAGCAATGAAGAGGATTAGACCACCACATTGAAATTGAAAGAGATGAACATAATTTCAATCTATAAACACACCAACTCCAAGTTAAGCCTTTGATGTGGTTCACCACGGATTCGGCATTTGGTTCCTCGTTGTTAAAAATAGTACCATTCCTTGCAAGCCAAACACTCAAACAAGTAGTTAACCAAAACATGTTTTTCGTTCGCTTTGCCTTCTTCCCTTTGCATAACTGACTACATCTAAGAAAGAGGTCAACAATATCCAGGGACATGTCGAAATCAGCTCCGAGCCAATTGCCAACAAGCTGCCATACGGAACGAGCAAAGTTGCAGTTGAGGAACAAGTGGTTGGCTGACTCGCGAAAGTTACTGCACAGCGAGCAGCTAGCCTCCTGTTCGGAATGGAGAACATTTCAGTGAAATAATTGCTCACGGACAGACAGAGAATCAAGCAATAGACGCCTTCCAAAGACCGCAACCTTCGAAGGGACAAGCGATTTCCACAACGCCCCCAACAAATGTTGCTGAACCGAAGCTGTTGAAGGAATGTCGCTGTGGACATGCAGCTGATATGCTGAATTCACTGTGAAACTCTTAGTTTGATTCTGCAGCCAAAACCATGTGTCTTCCTTCCCTCTCGTTGGCGTTACAGATTGCAAAATACTGTCCAATATCTCACCTTCTGATGCGCGGACAGAATCCGTAAAAACCTGCCACGATTTGTTCCAACTCCAAGTATCTCCATGCCAAGACCCGAAATCTGCCACTGTAACAAGTTGCTACCCACCTCCATCAAACAACGTCAACAAGGGAAAGACTTTAATTTGAACAAAGGCTCGGAACCTAACCATTGTTCTTTCCAAAAATTTATAGAAGCGTCATCACCCAACACTCTTTTAATGCAACAATGAAATTAACATTCTCGCCTCTAAATTATCATCCAAAGTCACCAAGTAAAGATAAAAGAGTTAGTTGAGTGTGTTTGTGTATATTTAAAAAAGAAAAAAAAAAAGTATTTTAGATTAGAATACCCACACATTTTCACCACCTTGCCAGTTTCGAGCCCAGTATCTCAATGTTAAGCTGAATGGTACAAAGTACAAACCAACAAGTTGTTCAAAAAAAAAAAAAAAGTACAAACCAACAGACTCCAGACGAAACCGGCAGAAGGTATGTTTGTTGTTGATATTTTATAATATATTTTTAGTTACAGATACATCTTTTTTTTTCTTTTTTTATGACAAAGGTTACATATTCTTATCATATATTAAATAATAACTTATGATAAAATTAATAAAAATTATTTAACATAAAATACTACCACTTGTCCTGGAGATATATTTGACAAAATCATCAAGACTAATGAGTATTGAAATAATGCTATAATTTTAATTTTTTTTCTCACAAATAACTTTTGTATTTTTTGTCATCTCGCAAATATTTTTTGTATTAAACGGTTCGGAGAGGGAAATGATTAATATCAACTCATTATATTGTATCAGACAAAAAAACACATTTACTTCTGATATAACGGATCGGAGATGCCAAAATATATCGCCCCGCCAGCCAGTGGTGGATCTTCACCAAAATGTTAGGATGGGCCGCTCAAGAAAATATATGAACAGAGACAAAAAATGTATGAACAGAGACGTAGAATAGAGATATTTTTTCAAAAATCATCAATCATATATTCATAATTTTAATTCTAATATAATTTTATAAGAGATGTGATGATATTAAACATCGGAATAAAATTTATACTCCAAAAAATATAAAAAAAAAGCATAAATCATATTTTGAGTTTATATTATATATACCAATAATTTGTAAATCTTGTATCAATTAAGGTTGACACGTATTAAAAATACTTGCAGCTGTGCAGTTTATTTTTTTAAAAAAAACTTGAAAAAATAAAGAAACAAGGCTGCTAAGGATCAAATTCGGAAGCAAATCATTAAAACACATGCTTTCGACCGCTAGACCAGACTCTAAGTATTATCATGGAACTGCAAATGCTGTATATATTTAATAGTTTTGTTTTAATAGTAGGGCTATTTTAGTAAATTCACATATTTTCTTAGGGCGGGCCGTGGTCCTCCCCCGCCCTAAAGAAGATCCGCCACTGCCGCCAGCTAATACCATACTTTGTGGTCCATCAAGTGGTCGTTAAGACGAACCAACCAATACGGCAAAACCTACACCGACCCGATTTGGCGGTAAGAAGGATCAAATGGGTCATCGAGTTGTCTGAATTCAACATAAAGTAGGAGGTAAGGACCGCCCTGACTGAAGACACGAGTATTGGCTGATTTCCTGACATAAATGACCCCAACCATCCCAACTAAGTCTGACGATTTGTTAAGGACGATCCACATAGATGGATCTTCCAACAACAAAAGAAGTGGGGTTGTGGATTACTTTACGAAGTGGATGGAGGCCAAACCTTTGGCAAGAATCACGGCGGAATAATGCCATGAAATTCTTCAAAAAGCACATTGTGGTGTGATTTGACATTCCTGAAGTAATCGTTACTTACAATGGCACAGTTTGCATATAAGAACTTCCGAAAACTAATGACTGATCTCTCTATCAACCATCAGCTCACATTGGTAGAGCACCCTCAGACCAACGAGCAAGCCAAGGCTACAAATAGAGTTATTCTCTGGGGTCTGAAGCGCCAACTTGATGAAGCTAATGGGAACTAGGTCAAAGAGTTACTCTATGTGTTGTGGGCATATCGCACTACACCGCACTCATCAACGGGAGAGTCCTCATTCCAACTCACCTACGAATCTGAAGCAGTCATTCGAGTCGAGATAGGTGAATTAACATGGAGAACCTCACACCCGAACTCTCCTGAAATAAACGAGCAAGCGATCAGAGAAGATATTGATCTCGTGGAAGAAATCCGGGATCAATTTTCTCTTCAGGAAGCTGTGATAAAATAGAGAATGGTGATAAGGTTTAATCAACAATTCGTTCCAAGAAGCTTCAAAGTCGATGACCTGATCTTGCGATGCGCCGACGTAGGTCAGGAGAACGCCTCTCAGGGGAAATTGGCTCCGAACTAGGAAGGATTATACCGAGTTATCGCAAAATCCGGGAACGGGGCTTACTAGCTCGAAACATTAAGCCGGAAACCAAACTTGGAACGCTACTATGTTGAAGAAATATTTTAGCTAGAATTTGTTGTTTGTAAACACCATCAATAGAATGGGAGGTGCTCCTAGCGGAAGCACATCTTTCTTGCTCTTGAAACTACTCTATGCTTTTTGCAAGTAACTCAATGATGGACCTTCAACAAAGATACGTAGTGAGATATCGATTTTGCGATTACTTCTTGGTGAGAGGCATATTCGCGAGAGGTAAGGTCGACAATCGACGCGTCGATCCCCAAAGAGGATCGACGAAGCCACGATGTACCATACAAGAATAAAGCCCGTCGGTAAAGGTCGGCATGAGATCAGTGTTACGATCGTTTGCGACATATCCTGGATACCAGAGCTCAAGGTCAGTGGCGGATACACACATTAGAATGTGGAGTCAATTACCCCCATAATATAAAAATATTTTAGCTAGGTATACTTGAAAAAAATTATTTTATCACCATTAAAGAGAAAATTGTTTTTTAAATGAAGCTATAAATAATACTAATTTATATTTTTCGCCCTTCTAATTTTTATTGGTTTCGGTCTCATCTAGTACTAAATATACAAAATGGAAAGCTAAGTATTTTGGTTTTTAAGAAGTAATGACTCAAAAATTTGTTTACGAAAAATAAGAGACTTATTTGTTCTCTGATAAATAAAAATTACTAATTTGGTCATTAAAAACTCAAATATTAGTCAAATTAATTTTTAGAGTGACTAAAAATATCCCTAAAATTATGTTAAAATGCCTAATTTGAACACTAAATTGATTTTTTTCATTTCTCGAAGACTAAATAAATTTTTATTTTTTGTCAACTAATAGTACAAGGTTGAGTCTTCTTTATTTTTTTTATCATGAAATTATATAGTTAATAAATTTCTATACTTTTTTCTGAAAAATACTAGACTATTTTTTTCCACCACGACATAAAGTTTCTAGATCCGCCACTACTCAGGTTAAATAACCTTCCAAAGACGCAGCGATCTCTTTGGTCCGAGTTAGATCCAAGTCAAGAACTCGGTAAACCAAACCAAAGAAGGACAGAACTCGGTACAATCCCTTCTCATCAGGACAATTCTCATAATCACACAGTGCTCACAAACCGGCGTATAAATGAAAAGCTAAAGTCAGAACGAAAGAGCATTATTAATCAAATTCGGATACATTGAGGTGGAAGTTACAGAATCCACGAAGGGAATACAAGGCAAGGAATCAAATTATTGATCCCAAACCTCAGGGATCACCCGGACTTCGGGGGTAGTTAGGTTAAGGCTCTGTTTGGTAAAAAGTAGTGGATAACAGATACACTAACGGATGAGCGGCTAGCGAATAGCAGTTGAGCTAGCGGTTAGTGAATATCGGATTAGCTAGCTGATAACAAATTATGTGTTTGGTAAAACTAGCAGTTAAAATAACTGATAAATGTAAAATGACATAAAAGGATATTAAATTAATGATTACATTATTTAAGGATGATAAAATGTTTAATGAGGAAATAGAAGTAATTTAAGAAAAATAATAAGGACAAAAATGTCAAAAAAGTGAAACTTTATACGCTATCTGCTAGCGTTTTAAAAAACACTACTTGAAGTAGCGTTTCAAAAAATGCTTCACCATATAGGAGTAGTATTAGTATAGTATTGCATATCTTTTCTCAGTGGAAGTAAGGTGCAACAAAGAAACACGCACACCATAGTGGTGGAGTCAGAGACAGAGGGAAGACCCCCATTCTTACCTTTCACCTAAAGGGCTTACAAGAGTTAGTGGATAGTAAAGGTCCACTCGAAGTTAAAGGCTTTCCTTTTATTCAGATCAACAAAAAATACAACATAAACAGCCACGTGCATGGCCTCATAATAAAGTGAATATCATTTTGGTTGCATTTTGGTTGTCTTGCAACTGGACCTATACATGACATTATAAATGTTAATGAAGAAAATAATACAAGATTTGAATTTTAATCTATTCCACATTAAAAATGTGAAATGCTAGAGTCGTGGCTTAAGACCCTTCCTTCTAGGAATCTCCAATGCATCGTAATGACCAAAGCCATGGTAAAGAACTCTAATTGGATTTTCCTTGCCGTATTCTTGGCCATACTCAGCAATTGATATCAATCCACCAGCATCTTGATCATACATGTATACAGTGATTGACATTCTGCATAACAGGTCTCATTCAAATGTGGCACATAACAAGATGAAGGTAAATCACTTGCACATTGGGATGAAAGGAACTTACTGCAAAACATGTGAAGCAATGAACAATTCAGGTTCACCTCCCCATACATGAGGCTTCCTTATTTGTGATATATATGCGTCAAAATCACCTTCAATAAACCTGAAGATATCAGGAGAAAACCATATTCATCGCAAACAATTGTTCACCATTTTCATTATTGTACATAAAAGAAACATTTGATGTTCTTATAGATATTAAAGCCTAATTTGATATTATTGACTTGGGTTAATATCCTGCTTTAGAAGGTGGTGGATGGGTATGTATCTGTATGCATGAGTACACGGTTAATTTTATTTTATTTCAGATCTCTAATTACATTTGGAATTCCACGTTGTATTCATTCAACAGCAATTGACACTAATATGACCTGGGTTTGCAGAGAAAATACAAAATTTTAGTATACATCATAAATCATAGTATAATAATTATCTCTTAAAAGTAGGCAAAATTGAAAATTGACATCAAAGTTGTTGTTTGGGAAAACAATTAGAGGAAATTCCAGAAATATGAAGCGAGTGTAAGAGGAGGTTGGCTTTCTAGATCAACTTAAAATGACAATTTTTTCCTATTTTCAGTTAAAGAAGACATGATTTTTGTTTGGGTAAAGAAAATTTGGATACCAAGGAATGTGCTTCTACACAAGCATATATTTACCATGCAATTAAAAAAAAAAAAACTTTTTAGCACAAAAAGTAAAGATTGGAAATGAACTCTGGCTGTTTCATTAAAAGTAGAAATGGTGGCTGTAATACCTCAGTCATTATATGTTGTTTTTGGTGTATGAGTGTTATGAGGGAAAAGAGAGATTTAAAAAGTTTCTTTATTGAAAAAAAAATGTTATTCATGCAATGTAATCATTCAGAATCCAACAAGTATCCAATACAGAAACTCACCATTCTGTCTCTTCCCTTCTTTTGATAAACTCATCAGCAACCTGACAAACAGAATAGAGGAAGATCACGAAAATGGGCCTAGGCATCAAAGGGTTACAAACAGTTTGATTTGTAAGTTACTGAAAGAATAATTTTAAAATGAGTAAGAAAGAAATCAACAATGAATATAAACTTCGTATTGTAGATAATAATGTGCCTTCAAATCTTCTGCCGTGTGCTTTTTCCATATAGTTTTTGGGTGTGTTTCTAAACTTATTAGTGCAATGCATAAAGTTACTTGTTAAAACATACTCTGGCCCGTAAATCATCTGCTAGCTCTCTCTGAAAGCTTTCATTAGGAGGGGTTTTCCAGACCTCAAACACGCCCCATGAGCAACTGAGCGGAACATGCATCTTCCATCCCCAGGTATTCCTGCTCAGTGTGGTACGTTTCATACACGATAAGCAAATGCATAAAAAAGTTCAGGTTCTTCTCTATGTCAATTTGCACATGTCAATGCATAGGTAAATATGTAAATAGACTATGTATATGTATATATCTAAAGACTTTTGGAAGAATGTGAGCTCACCGATTACAGAATAGTCCGTGTAAACTTTCTTTCCATGTGAGAACTTAATATTGGACTCATCGCAGTCATTTTTCCTGTTTGCATTTTCAGAATCTGCCTCAGCATGTGCAGGTTCAGAACTTAAATTACACACAAGCAATCCAAAAATCATGCCAACCGATGCACAACCGCGTGGCCAAGTTATTGGTCCCACATTACACGTAACTTTCGAAAGCATTTTTTGTTTCGGTACCCAAAGCCTCATACTCATACTTCGGCACGACAATGAAATTTCATTATGCCTCTTACGAGATACTACGGAGCTAAAGAGTCGGT
Source organism: Oxytropis ochrocephala (assembly GCA_020916435.1). NCBI lineage: Eukaryota > Viridiplantae > Streptophyta > Magnoliopsida > Fabales > Fabaceae > Oxytropis > Oxytropis ochrocephala. Next base: position 39,376,106 of record CM037090.1, read on the forward strand.
CATTGCCTCTTTGCTTGGAGCAGCATGATCCAAGGTAGCTTCCTCTGATTGTTTGGCCCATAATAGTTGAACAAGACTGTTTTTTGCAAATGGAAAGACCAACATAATTTGTCTCTGTCCCAAGGGAAAAACTGGAAGAAAATGAACAGAATATTCCTCTGGATCGAAAACCGCCGATGTTACTGCTCATCAGCAGCTGAGTACGACCTTTCACGACAACAGCATTTATTGAAGATTGGCTAACAGGAAAGCAAACACTCATGTTTACATCACCTGAATCAAATCCAAAGAATATTTGTGAGAAATTGTCCAATGTAAAAAATATACATATTGACATTAATACTGGTGCCTTGCTAAATTCTTAAGAGAACCAGTTCACTGGAGTTTGGAAGTCCTTACTCATGTGATATGGATGACGTGCATAAAACTCATAACTTCAACCTATAAAATCAGCTTGTAGAGTGAGAGATGTCTCAAACTTATGAACTATTTTTCAGACCATATTACATCCGACGTGGGACTCTTAAAACAAATCGATATAACAGATGCTATAATCCAACAGCGGGATTGGTTAAAATCACATTCAATCAATAAAATTCGAATGTGGAAAACAACAAAGTTTTAAGGACGGCGGTATTAAGTATCTCCGGTGCTTTTTTTATTCAATTTATAAATGAGACTATATTACCTCATCCTTACATTTCCAGTTCCTTTCAGCAGTACTTGAGAAATCTCTAGTTGAACCTATTAGAATACCTCCTTTAAAGGGGTCTATTTAACAAATAGAAACAAATCCCTGGAATTTTGAACAAATTAAATAGGTTGCTTTAGGATCCAGCTTACCAGTGAACTCTTAAGTCCTTGACAAATCCCCAAAATTGATATATTTTGGCCTATCATTTCAGTTATTAACATGGAATTACACTATTCACTCTGAACCAAATTGAACCCAATTCAGTTAATTAAATGAACTCAAACCCATATTAGATACCAATAGCATCATCAACAATTCAAATGACCACAATGTAACAACACCAGGAAAAAAAAACACACAAAAAAGGACCTTGTACAGATTATAACATTTTATAATTGCAAAGAATTGAGACAGCAAACATGCAGCATGGGTCTGCTAAAAATTAAGGAACTAGAATTTGAAAAATATAATAATAATTGAAATTTTCAGTGACTCCTCTCGCTGCAATTTAGTTATTATAATTTATAATTAAATTAAAAATCAAGGGAGAGGAATGGAGGAGAAATGAAAGGAGGGAGGGAAAGCTGACCTGTTGAAGCAAGGGATTCTAAATTCTAACGACACGAGGAGGAGGAGGAGGAGAACGAGTATTATATTCCTTCTTGGTGGTTGGTGTTGAAGAAAGGAATAGTATATTATTGATTGATGAGTGGGTTTATCAAGCAAGTTTTCCAGAGAAGCCACTCCACCGTTCACTCCTGCTTGTTCAATTCTTCTTGGGTTTTGCTTTTCCTACATCCCCTCATGCTCAAAACACACCTCATAAGGGTGTAAAATGACCAAAAGGCCAGCCAAAGCGTTTTTTTTAAAGAAATTTCACGTGTTTGAACACGAGCCTTCGAACCCGTTCGAACGACATCGTTCGCGTGAGTTAAATATTGACTTCACACCCTCTTGTGCGTAATTTCACCTATTCGAATGGGGTCACTCGAACATGTTCGCATAACTTTGTTCGAACACCCTATGTTATTTCGTTCGTATGGTGTTAACCGAGGCAACAATAATGGACCATCACACCACATTCACCAATTTTATTGCATTCGCGACGCTTTGTTATTCGAGCGTGTTGAAAACGAGGTTGTTAAATCGTCATTAAACACGTCCCATTAAACATGTCTTCCACAACGTTTCACGCGAGGTTATTTTTGGAATAAATTTTGTTAAAGGGTGTGAAAGAGTAGGAGGGGGAGTGGAGAAAGTAAGATCCTTCTTCTTTCTCAAACTTTTGCCTCCTTCGATTGGGTAATACAATACTATGGGCCAACTTTACTCGATCCGACAGTTTTGACTATCGACTTCGGTGACTTAAGTGGTACATAGCACAAAGATTTTTTTTCTCCCACCCCCATAAACTCTTTTATTCCAGAAATACCCCTCATTTTTTTAAAAAAATTCTCAAGTTTACCTCACATGTAGGTAAATATGGGAAGAAAAAGGATTCCCAAATTTACCTCACAAATAGGTAAATTCTGTTAGCAAAAATGCTAATCGGATTTATTTACCTCACTTATAGATAAATTTGAGAAGAAAAAGGATTCTAGGATTTACCAAATTTACTTATATTTCCGAAAATTTTGTTGAATTCAAGGGTATTTTTGTCCAAAATGAGATTTATAGGGGTGGGAGAGAGGAAGGGGGGTCCAAAAAAAAATCCAGAGCACAATGGTACCTATTAGGTACTATTAATGTGGAGAAAAAAAAGTGAGTACTTATTAAACATTAGATTTTATATAAGAATATTATCTTTCTTCTAAATATTGATTCATGCACTAGTTTTTTATTATTAATTAAAAAGTGATATGTAGTTTTTTGTGGGACCTATTTAAAATTTTTGTTGTAGATGCTGGGTTGGAGGAGTTGGGTACTTATTAAGACTCTGTTTGACAAAGCTGACCCGTTAGTTTATAGTGGATTATTCGTTGTAGGTGTTTTGACAATACCAACAAATTTTTAGCGTTTTTCGATGAGATTATAAGATTTTTGAAACGCTACTTGAAGTAGCGTTTGAGCTTATAGATTATAGCATTTCATTTTTCTCTCAATTTTTCTCTCACTACTTTAATTAAATTACTCATTTATCCTCCACTAAATGAATTTCTCTCTCTTTTTTAAGCATTAATTACATATGTCTACTTATATAATTTTATATTTATAAACTACTTCAACCGCTAATTTTACTAAACACTTTAAATTCAATCAGTTACCTTATCTGTTATCTGCTACTTTTTGCAAAACAGAGTCTAAGTAGTAACATTAAAAAATTATAAAAAGTTGATGTGTAAACGTAGGACCCATTTAGGTACCCAAAGATGAAGATCTCCATTGGGGATGCTCTAAGTAATTACTTAGTTACAATTACTAAATTTTTCAGTAATCATTATCTAACTATTCAATAGTTTTTTTTGGACCAAAACTATTCAATAGTTAGTACATACTAACTACAATTTAGTGTTTGTGTAGCGACTAACCACAATTTAGTGTTTGTGTATTACCAATTTTTTCATTGATGAGAAAATGACTATTATGTCCATTTAGTAACAATTACTAAGGAATTCCTTAGTACTCTAAGTCAGACTTGAAAAAGTGTTCATGGTACTAGACAACAAGGTAGACAAGGGACTGAACAAAACCCATATTCCTGGCCCTCATAAGACCATAGTACAACTTTCTGTCCACCTCATGCACACAACACTATGACACACACACATTTATACAAAACTTCTTCTAGGTTAAATTTATTTTCTAGTATCTATTAGGGTGGAATAGAGTGATACAAAAAAAAATTAACAATCTTGGCAAACAACGCAACATGACAACCATCCATTGGTTGCTAACGTGGCACATGTCACTGCCACGTGGCCATGATGACATGGTGTGTTAGTGTCACGTGGCACAAAGGTCCGATGAGATGTTGACATGTGACAGTGGTGTCATTATTGGCGTCATTCTATTTGCCACATCACTTTTTTTAACGGAAAGTTAATAGAGGGATCAAACTGAAAGTCTTTTGGTTTAGCAAGGGTCTTTTTTGGATAACTCAAATTGTACCTGCTTGATTTGAAAAACTGTTCATAGTATTAGAAAACAATTTATATTAACTAAAATCTGAAGTTTAACGTGTCCCAAGAAGATTCAAGACCGGTTTGTCCCTTTTTTCAAAATTTTCAATTTTGTAAAGTTAGGGGCCTATTTGTTCCAAAAATACCCACTTACATGGCTTTTGACATGACAATGTGGCATTTAACGTGCCACGTAGGAGACGTTAACTGTGTTGTTAACGGTTAAATAAGCGAAGGGACTAACGTATTGTCAGAGACTAATGTGTCCCGAAAAATTTGTCAGGGACTCAATTGTCCCGCGAAGAAATTGTCAAAGACAATTTTGGGCCTTTACTCAAAATATAAAGAACATAAACGGTAAAAAAAAAGTAAAATATAAAGGACCAAAGCTATATATTTTAGGCATTCTGAAATTTCTCTTTCTAAATTGAGTACATAATAATATATTTATTTATTTTCAGTGAAAAAACAATTTGTAAAATGATACCACATGCAGATGCACTCATGGAATGGAAGGGAAGGGAACTGAACTGAAATGGCGTTTTACTCTGCAGCACTCTTTACCAACTCAGTGTTAGTAAAGTACTCAGTAGCAGTCTCAACACTTGCACGCTTTTGAAATTTCGGATCCTCCCGGCGGCAACTCTCTCCCTCTCTAATCTAATCTCCACAAATGGGTTGGAACCTCTTCTTTTGGCTTCTGATTTGTTTCCCTACCAACATTGCCCTTCTCGCCTCAACTTTCTACCAGGTAGTAGGAGTACCTCTTTTACTTCTCTTTCTACTTCCGTCCCTTTTTTCTTTGCCAAAGATTGAATTTTTACGTCAATGTAATGTGATGATGACTTATAAAAAGAAGATTCATACTTTTTTTAATCTTCAATAAATAATAAATCTAATTTATTAATTTATTATATTTTTTGGGGTTTTAGGTTTTGATTTTATCTGATTTGGAATCTGACTATATCAATCCGTTTGATGCTTCATCTCGGATTAACTACTTCATTCTTCCTGAATTCATTGGCCAAGGAGTCTTATGTGCCCTCTGCCTCTTCACTGGTCACTGGTTCATGTTTTTGCTTTCACTTCCTGTTACTTGCTATCATCTCATGCTGTAAGTAAAACTTGTTCTTGTTCTTGTCACTGGTTCATGTTTTTGCTTTTGCTGCGAATTATAAATGTGCTAATGTGTCAAGATTTTTACACTGAGGATTTTTAATTTGAACATAAAACCAAAAACTTTTTTGAGGAACTTGGATATTTAGGTTTGTTTTCCCTCAACATAGCTGCATGTACAGATCTAATTTCTAATGTGATGAATAAGGGGTGAGCTTCTATTCTATGGTGTACTACTCTTGTATGAGAGAACATTTTATTCTAACTTTATTGCATGTTAACCTATATGTGGTGATTCGAACGACAATTAAGAGACTTATGTGGCTGAGAGTATTGATTCATATTTTGTAGAAAGTTAGCAAAAGAATAAAAAAAATGGAAGATATTTGCAACATTTTTCATTTGAGAATGCGGCTGGGCTTGCTTCAACTCCCTTTTCCAGATATTTGCTGTAAATTTGATTCAAAACCATTGTCCATTGCTAACTTTATCAATTCTTAGCAGTTGTTTGAACCGTTAATATCAAATTTCTTTCACCATAGAGGTTGAGAACAGAATGAATAAGCGGAGTTTTTGTTCCCTACTACTGTAGTTGGCAATCTGCTGGAACTTATTGCTTTATCCTCTCTTTATTACTGTTTTGATCCGAAGGTTTTGATTGGAACTGCTTTCAAGTTTCAATTGGATAATTTGTTTCTCTCACTTTTCTATGCTGCCATCTGACTTGTAATTGACTGTAAATGCATGGCTCTCTTCTTGTCAGATAGTTCAAGTGTTCAACAATATCCCACATATGGATTTTTTGAAGAGCTTTCCATCACACCCTCTCATCATATCAGATGTTTCATTGCCTCCTGTACATTTTCAAGAATAACAATGTCCACTTCATCCACATAACTCAAACTGCCTTAAATTCTGGTGATAGATTGGCATTTGTAACATAATTAGAAATGGGATGTTGTGTTCATGTTCTTGATTCGTTTAGGAGGGAAATAGGGATATCCAAATCTGTCTCAAGTCGTGCTGCCTGCACAAAATATAGTTTTCAGTCATTAACAGAGTGCAGATCATTAGGGTCATTTAACTGATGCTAGGCCTTGTTGAAGTGGTTCAAGTCTCCTGTATGTTTCGTGAAAGAACCTCACGAGACTTGTCTCTTCCCCTGGCTCAGTTTCCCGAGGTTGATTAGATTCAAGGTCCAGTCTCAGGTTAGGAGATGGAGGACAAGATACAAATTTAGAAACTTTTGACATTAGAAGATTAGAAGACAGTAAGCAAAAACTATAAAAGTTTTGTAAACCTTGTTTACTGTACTGTAAGATGAAATGAATTTATAGTTCATGCACCATGACAAAGGTAGTTTATTGTTTACAATATGAAAAATTGAGTTGTTTGTTTATTTTATGTTTTGTACTTCCATTTAGGATTTATTTTATGAACTTGTTGTTTGTTCTTTGTCATGATTATTCCATTTCAATGATTCAGGTATGTAAAAAGAGAGCATCTTATTGATGTTACCGAAGTGTTTAGAGTACTCAATGCTGAGAAAAAAATTCGGATAGCCAAACTTGCTTTTTACTTAACGGTTCTCATCATCACTGTCTTCAGGTTTGTCACACCCTTATAAAGCACATGCTCATCTACCATGCTTTGGCCTGTACAGTCTTACTGCTTAGTACGGTATCCATTTAATTTTCTAATTGAGGCCATCTATTCAGATTCTTGCTACTGGGAAAATACTATTTTCAATTCCTAGTCTGACTAATTAAACTTTCGGGTGAATAGTTTAGGATTTTGGGAAATTTTTGCTCAAATCATATATCTGCATTGTTCTTTAGTATATGGATTTAATTTATATACACAATATGTGTATACATATTTTACACTATCTACCAATTACAAGCTGACACATCATTAAAAAGAAGTTAGTCAATTAATAACCACCTTATGTGTTACCCATACCATGTATTTTTATTGGTTGATAGTGTAGTAAGTTTTACAACATATGCGTACAACAATGAAACCCTTGTTAGGATTTCAAAGGATTTAGCTTCCATGGTTTTAAGGACTCTTAGACTCCCATAAATTAAGTTTCTCGACTCAAATAGTCCCACTCGTACTATGTAGTAAGTACTTTTTCCTCCCAATCCTTTTGTTCTCCAATATTGATGTAAATGAGTAAAATTATTGTAAATGCAGGGCCGGCCCAACATATGTGGAGGCCTAAAGCGAACTCTGAGTTGAGGCCCTATAAGATAATAAAACAAACTAAAATTTAATGTCTGATTGAATATATATATTTTTAGCTTTTTTTCTTGAATTTTAATGAAATAAATTGTTGGGCAACATCATAGGAACAAAATAATACAGACGAAAAATTCAAACTCCTTTGAAAATACTATTCAAATAGTTTGAACGAATTATTTATGTTTGGTAAAAATATCTGACTGCATATTATTGATAAAAAAAAATATAGCTTTTGTTGTTGAAAACAAGCTACCTTTCAAAGCCTAATCAAAAAACAAAAAATATACATACCTTGAGGATCGAACTTACGTCAACAACTAATGAGAGAATTAATCCTGCCATATGTGCTAAGATTGATTTCTGTAAAATCTCGGAACTTATTATTAATATTATATAACAATAAAATTTTGAGGCCCCATTTTTATCAAAAAACTGTGAGGCCCAAAGCCCTTGCTTTAGTGGCTTGGGCCTTGGGCCGGCCCTGTGTAAATGACATTGATTTTATGATATTCTTAATTTATAAAATTGCAATTGGTTCTGTCATGTATTATATAATTTAAAAAGAAATATTCAAAATATTTTACCCTCTAAATTTTGAAAAATATTGCACATTCCAAATGCAACTATGCAAACATATTTGCTTCATTTTAAGAAGAAAAAGGAGGTTATGGATATATTGCATATCAATACAATCTTATTCTTTTGAAATGAGTATTATTTTATTGAGATTTTACTGGTTATTAACTTGTATTTACAAATATAACTTCAACAAACTTAAATGTGAGGAGCTGTTGTGATTCTGATCCACTGTTTTCTTTTTACTAGATTGCATATTGATGACCGCAATTCTGTTTCATGGGAGTGGTATCCCATCTCTGATGCATTATAGTAATTGTCTCATGCTTTCTGTCAATTGACATCATTCAACTTAAGTTTTTATGTTGTTAGATGATATCTTATCCTCCCCTAGTTGCACTTGACTCTTCTCAATTGAAAGAGCGTCTTTCCACTTTTGTTTTTCGTAAGCTATGATCTCTTTTCATAAGCTATCCTAAAGAGTTTATGGAAATTGGCTGAAAATAGCTTATGAACATGTCATAAGCTGTTTTCATAAATTCTCGCAAACAGTCTCACAAGTGTTTATGCCAGTAGGAGTTCTCTCAATATTCCTGATGTATTTTGGGTGATAAGCATGCTACTAATATAGTGGAAAGACAAGTTAGCATTTTGCAATTATCTAAACAATAAAACATATATTCTGTTCATGGCCGCTATTTTGTCCTACTTCTATACTTTTCCTTCCTTTTTCCTCATGGTGTTTTTTAATAATTTCCTTTCCTTATGAAAGTGAAATGGACGTTTTCCTTCTTGTTATCTGAATTATTCTATGAGATTATTCTTGTAAGTCTAACTCTTCATGGCTAGCTAGCTATTTATAACTCTTGCAAGGAACCTGAAGTTCAATTTTTCTAACAACTTTTCATATGCAGGCTTACGTTGATCGGTGTCTACTATTTAGGTATCGAAGATGATGATGACTTGGCACACCTTTGGTAAGCCACTTGTGCAATATGACAACAAATGTGTGAATTGCCCCGTTTTCTTGGGCCTTGTTGGGAGGGTCCCTTTTTTTTGGGAGAAATTGTGATTTGATCTGTACCATTAGGTTTAGGACTTAGAATTCAGCTGCTTACAAATAGAAATGTTAGGCACTAATATGATTGAGATTGCAAACTCAGGTATACTCACCCTTTGATTTGTATCAAGGTATGTTTGTTTGTGTTAGGTTGAAAACTTGATTTGTGTTTGTGAATGATATTTTCAAAGTGATATTTGACGAATTGATTTTGATTGAATGATATATAGAATTACTTTGTGAGGTGTGAATATGAAGAATTTTACGTGTCCAACACTTTTAGGCATTATCCACTTCAGTTTATTTCAACAATGGGGATAATTATTGGTAGAATTTTAATTTTTTTAATAGTTGGTACTTAGTTTTCAATAGTGGCCAATAGCAGCGGAGCGATGGCTGGTCGCTATTCTCCAGTCATGCATTGCAGATTAAAGGTGCGGCCCTAACAAGAAAACCGGTATTCTATGTTTTCGATTTCCCCTTTAGATCTTCAGTTATGTGGAGCAATAGCATTTTTCGGGTTAACTACTACACGGGGCAAACGGGGCGGGACACGCCGCTCGCTCGTTCGCTACGCTCGCTTACTTAGCTTCGTTCGTTTCGATATATAGGTTAACTGCTACACGGGGAGCAACGGGACGGGTCATCGTTTTTCGGGATTGATAACTATAGGTTGATGTTATTTGGATTTTATGTAGAGATAACCTTACCTAAACCAAGTTGATGTTATATTGATGACAATTTTGATCTGTTGACAAACATATTCAGAGTAACTTTTGGGGAGTGGTTTCCGGTACCCATTTTTTCCTACGGCTTTAACAAATCCCTGTTTTACACTCCAGCAAATGAGTTGCTGGAAGGAAAAAAATGTTTTTCCAGCTACTAAGTTATTAAAATGTAAAAAAATGGGAGTACTACAGGCAAAACAGGGGAGTACTATGACAATGTTGGGTAAAACATACATTGGGACATCGGTTTTGTGTGTGTGTGGGGTGGGGTGGGGTGGGGTGGTTGTAGTAATATCATTGTTTTAATTTTAAAGTAGTAATAGAATCAGAAATGATACTTAAATTTTATAGAAAATTTAGATATCTGAGTGTGTTTAAAATAAAATTATACATACAACATTACTTTATAGAAAATTTACTGAATGTAGCTTTTAAATTTCGTTATCAAACATAAATACTTAATTTTAGTATTAAAAACGTTATTTATGAATTTATTGTTTATATTTTGGAACAACCTAGTCATGTCTTAATCAGTCTTTAACATAAACTGACTTGTGGCTTATTGAGTTTGTTCGAGTTTAAGAAGGGGTCAAAGTCTACAAAATGCGCCGATCAAATTTTAGAACCAATTTAAGGCTAGGCATAACTCCTCCCAACTCGATTTGTGCTCCCCTCTACTTTAGACTAGGAACAATGAAAATGATATTAAATGAATGATATCATTCAGCCCCAAAACAAATAATAGCAGCTGTCCATGAAAATGACAAAGGCATGAAGAGTTGGTCCTCATTATCTTTCTCACATCATACCATACCCGACATATTTGAAGAGTTGGGCCCAATGCATACTTTCATGTGGGCCTTTTATCACTTTATGTGTTCAGCCCACACCTCCACACTCTGCAAAATGATCAAAATACCATTAATGAATAAAAATATTCTCAGCGGGTCCCTATTTTTCCCCAAATTTTTCACGTGTTCGGACCCCAATACTCGAACTTGTTCGGTGTAGAGGTGTCGTGCCCTCTTCGCCTTGTGAACCCCCAATGTTGTGATTTTAATCGTCCTGGTTACTTCGCAAACCGCCGCCATGTCTCGTCGAACCGCTTCTTTGATTCTTTCTACATTGTATTTTCGTTGGTTTATTACAATATCAGAGTTAAGTTCGGTGCCTTGGTGCCGAATCAGTTCAGTACTAAGGTGTCGTACCAAGCGAAAATGTAGTGTGAGGGTGTTTGGGAGTGTGTTTCACGTGAGAGTATTTCAGATTTTTTTTAGAGCTGTGCTACCGAGTAGGTGGGGGTTGGAAAAAGCATGAGCCATTTGTTACTGGTTTATGACATTATGGTCCTTAAGGGCCCTATTTTGACAACAATTGTGTTTTTCAAGGTGTTTGTTTTTCCCACACCCTCCTACTCAAAATACACCCCATAAGAGGGGTGAAAAAACAAAAAGGTCACCAAAAAACTCTTTTTCACACGAAATTTCACTGTTCGAACACGGGTCTTGAACAGTTTCGAATGACATCATTCGTGTGTGTTAAATCTTGACTTCACACCTCTCGTGCGTAATTTCACTTGTTCGAGCGGCGGTCATGCGAATCGGTTCGCATGAGGTGTCCAACACCCTATTTTATTACAAAAAATGGACTCTCCAACCACATTCACCTTTTTTACCTGTTCGGTTGACCTCAACCGAATATATTCGGTTGCCCATCCCCGAATCGGTGAAAACACGCACTCTACTTAATGGTATTTTTGGAATATTTGGAGTTAAGGGGTGTGAAAGAGTAGGAGGGGGTGTGGGAAAACCAAATGCTTTTTTCAATGTTTGGACCAAAAAAAACTTTGGGGTAATGTTATTAAGTTCCCCCCTATTTAAGTTTCCACATCCCTCTCCTCTGAAATCTTTTCGAATACCCCTACTAACCCAATCCACGTCTCTCTCTGCTGTCTCTCACATCCTTCTTTCTCCCAAACCCCAACAATCCTTACCACCTCCCTTTCTCTTTCGGTCACACAACGTGATTTTTGGTGTCCCTTTTGTCTTCTCTCGGAAAACTCGTGTTCCTCTCTTTTTTTTTTTTGGAATTTTAATTTTTCCAAGAACTCGTGTTCTCTTCGGAACTTGTTTTAGAGTGTGCATGGGTGTGTGTGTGTGGGGGGGGGGGGGGGAATGCATATGAATCCCTCCGTAACTTTTTCGAATTATATTTAAGATGACACATAAATCTTGAGTTCTGCATCTCATGAATGTCACGTCCAAAAAGCGTATTTGAATGTTTTCAAAACACTTGTAGACGTAAAAATATTAACATTCGCGATAAGAATATAGAGGTTGAAGATGGAGGAAAGGGTTGTCATGAGTCTGAAACGCGGTGGAGAGGTGTTGGAGATTGTGGAGTCGTGAACATGGTGGAGTCGGGAATGTTCCATCTCTCTACTTCTATCTCTCATATATCCTATATCTTCTCATTTAATAACGTCTCTCCCTCATATATATCTCTCTCTCTCTTCTCCCTCTCTCTCTCTATCTCTTTCTCTCTCTTCTATCTTCTCAATCACACATTTTTCTTTATAATTTTTTAATTATATTATAATTATGTTATATTAAATCATTATAAGCATTATAAAGTAAATTATAGTAAACTTAACATTTTTTTTATTGTGCTGTCCATTGTTCACCAAACGATTATCTTGACACAAAAAGTTGTCTAATCTTGAGTTTTGTTGGGTATGATACACTGTAGGAAAAATTAATACAATATTTCAATTTATATTAAAATATACAAATATGAGGTGTCATTGAGTGGTTGGATATTGGGTATCATACCCAACAAAACTCAATGGGTATCGAAATGCTGGCCTATATTTTAATATAAGTTTTGTATACAAATACATACATTTGCGTCATAGATATTGATACAAATACGACCAATTGGACATATCAAGTATTCACTCATGTACTTAAAATGAATTCTCAATGTGAGGGTGAATCATGTAGATATCCACCCCCACTTAAAGACGTGTTAAAGGAGCTTTGTATTGACTTCCACCGTGAAAACTAACAATGCATCACACTTTAGGGGCTTGTCTTTTGAACTGCATCAATCACTCGTAAAGGTTGACCTCGATAATATAAGAACAACATTGAGAGTGGTTCTCAATCCAAACCCTATCAAAAGGACACTAACATTTAATACAAATGCATGCATTGGTCCATTATCTTAACCCTAGCTAAACTCTGATTAATGAATTATTTTTTGTAAAAAAAAACTTAATTAGTAGGAGAATATTTTGTAGGGACTAAAAGGATATTTACCTAATTTTGAAAGGTTTTACAAGTATTCTAAATAAGTGTTTGGAACCGCGGCATAAGCCTATTAGACGCACGTTAAATGTGAATCTAAAACCCCTAGCTTATTAGTGGATGCGAGTTTATTCGGTATCCGCCAAAGAACCAAACATATTATAAGTCACTTTATCCAGTTGGAAAGTCCTTCAAATTGGCATTTCACTCTTGAATTGAAACATATCAAACTATATACAAAGACAAACGTCAAGCTGCCAATTCATGTCTCCCTCTTGCAATCTTGTCACCCACCCCTTACCCTCTCTCACTCTTTCTCTGTGGCTAATAACCATCAACAGTTACAATACATAGTTGGATCATAGGTATGGGCAAGTAAACACTATAAGAGCCAGAGGAACCTCCATCACAAACAAGTTGGAAAGAAAATTTTCAAAAATGACTCATACATCAATAGAGAGCTACATCACAATATTCTATGGCCCGCGTTTAGAATTTGGCCCTTTTATGTAACATTAAGGCTTGTGCTTTCCCCACACCCCCCCTACTTATTCACACCCCATCAAAATTTTAATTCCAAAATTACCCCCCTTCAAAAAAACAAAAAAACCCACACCCCTCCCCCTTCTCTCTCTCCCCTCGTCTCTCATTCTCCTCCTCCTCCTCTAACCCTAAACCTCTCTTTCCTCTCACTCACATTCTCCCAACTCACTCAATCTCACTCAATCTCTCACTCAATCTTCTCCACCAACACTCTCAAGAGCATCTGGGTTATTTTCGCCTCCTCTCGCTCTCTCTATTCGTTCCATTTTCTTGAAGGTATGCCTCTCCCCTACGCTCCATTCTCGTATTTTTTTTTTTCACATTACGCGAAATTGTTCGAACGAGCACCATCGAACACATGAAAATGAAGGTGTTCGAATGAGGTTGTCGCGAACACCGTCGAGCAACCTCATTCGAACCGCTTGTATTTTGTAATCGAATCGACTTGTTCGAGCGGGGTTGTGCGAGCGAGTTCGCATTCGGCCGTTCGAGCGATCGTTTGACAAGAACCTTTCTCGGCTGATTCTCTTTGGTTCTGTTAATTTGATTGAATTGGTTACGCTGATTGTTGTTTGAGATATGGTGAGGAGTAGATGTGGTCATGCAAACAACCATCTCGAGCGAAGCCGGGTCGGCCACCTCCTACGGTTTCAAACCGCAAAAGAGGAGGAAGAAGCGGTGAACCCTCCCGAGCTAGGGGGTCGTGCCGTGGGTAGGGTAGGGTTGATGTTCCTCCTCCCACTTCCGGAGGATATCAAGCGTGATATTGAGCGTGATGCTCAATTTCCGCCTATGAGTTGGCGGCCCTTCATCTGCTGGGCCTTCGTCTGCTGGGCCTTCATCTCGCCGCTGGGCCTTCATCTTCTGGCATCATGAGGAGAGGGCTGCGAGCCTCGTGAGGAGGAGGTTCTTTGAGCCTCGTGAGGTCGCCGCTGCTTGTTAGGGCGACATTCCCGTTTCTGGTGGACCGTAAGATGGTTCTGCCTTGCCCACATACGGCACATATCCTCACCGATTTTTATTCGGCCGGTAAGTTATTATTTTATAGTTGAGTGTTGTAAATTTGTTTATTAAGTTGTTGAATGTTTTGGCTTATTGTGGTCATTTCGAATGCAAAGTGCGGGGATTTACTGACCAATCCCACATGGACTGTTATTTACGGTGTTTCATGTGCGATTAGGGACACTGACGCCTTCTCGAGGTTGGTTCCTTTGGTTGGGCTTGGCTTCCCATTCTCCACAAGTGGTCGCTGAACGCATTCATAGGCGTTGGCGGCCGGATACATCATCATTCCACCTTCCCGTGGGTGAGATGAGCATCACCCTTGATGATGTATCCCACCGCTGCACATCCCCATTCTCGGCCGGTTCTATGACATGCCGGATCGAACTCATGGCGTGGAGAGCATTCTTTGGTTGACTATTCGGGTGCCACACCGGAGGATGCACCGCCAGCACTTTCGCCGTGGGTCATCTGTTGGGCTTGTATGGGTCGAGGATAGGGTCTACCACCCGACCATAGGCGAGGCGGTGGGACCATGCCGCTAGGGCCTACATGTCAGTATCTTTTAGGTTGCACCTTGTTTGCCGACAAGTCGAGCAACAAGGTTAAGCTTTGCTACCTTGGTATCTTGATGGATTTGGAGCGCAATGGAGACTATTCTTTGGGGGCATGGCCCCGCCCATCTCTATGATCACCAAGGATGCTACAAGGAAGAAGACCAAGAAGATTGCTTTGGTCATCTTCCTTTACTTCGTATGAAACATATTCTTTATATTCTTTACTTTTAAGTTTGCTTTAGGGTTACTTTCAAATTAATAATCAACCAATGATATGTTCATTACAAAGCTTGGATCTTTGAGCACTTCCAGTCACGAACTTTTCATCGTGGGTGGAGCACCCGTAGTATGATGAGAGTAGCCCACGGCGAAGAAAATGGTTGTGCGATGATGTCCTGGGGCATCAAGTCACAAACCATCGATTATGCCTTGACAGAGCTACACCGTGAGGAGGACACAGGACCCCTACACACGGCCCATGTGCGCTCGGACCACTTCGAGAGCGCCGGGTTCGAGGGTTCATTCGGAGTGGTGGTCGCATGATGCGCCACTTGCGATCGAGTGCTCGATGCGGTTTGGGCATGTCCAAAGACATTTCGGAGGATCCCGCACTGCCACTAGGGCGTGCTCTGTACCTCACCGAGTGTGATGAGAGGTGGACACCTGATTTGAGGACCACTTGGTGGCGCGGGGCCTCCGTGTGCCGCACTCCTCAAACACTGGTCTTGGACTACTTTCCATGGTACTCTGGGGTCTCACATCCCTTTCTTCCACTGAGCATTATCGCTTGCGA
This sequence comes from Oxytropis ochrocephala, assembly GCA_020916435.1. Classification (NCBI taxonomy): domain Eukaryota; kingdom Viridiplantae; phylum Streptophyta; class Magnoliopsida; order Fabales; family Fabaceae; genus Oxytropis; species Oxytropis ochrocephala. Next base: position 39,391,849 of record CM037090.1, read on the forward strand.
GATGAGCCTCCATGTCGATTATTGGTGCGTGTCTTTTATGTTAATTGCATGATAATGTTTCTTAATATTCTATTTATTTAAATAATAATGTTATGTTATTTGGTTGTGATGCTACTAGAGTGATTGATTTGGTTGATGACATTGATGGGGCCATCGATGATCATGTCCCGAGCCATCAGAGCATGTTTCAAATGCATCAAGAGGCTCGCTCAACCCCTTCCGTGGGTTTAGGAGGAGGTTTGGGAATGTGTATGAGAGGAGGAGGCGCAACACCCAGTAGGATATGTCATAGGGGATATTTGTTTAGTTTTTCTCGAATAATTTAACTACTTTGTTTCATTTGGTTTTTAATTTGAAATTCCTTTTACTTTGGCGCAAATTTATTGTCATTAAGAATAATTACGGTAAAATAAAAAAGTTGAACAGATTTAATATTGGATAAGAACAAAAATTAAAAACACAAATTGCAAAAATAAAGGATAGGAAATTTAAAACGAAACGACAGAAAACAAAATGCAATCTAGTTACTACTTAGAACTACTACTACTACCTCTAATTCTACTGGCGGAGTTCTTCGACGATTCTCGTGTTTCGACGAACAATTCGAGATAAGGTTCAATGAAACCTTGGAATTCTTCATGTTTCTCAAACATTTGTGAACGTCTTCGTCATTCTTGATAGGCTTAAGGCACTTCAATACGATTACGTGGGTTCCAAATTTCACGACGTAGGGGATTCACATTCGATTTTTTTAATTTCTTCTTTGAACACCATCTAGTTTCACATTTTTTATTAGTTTTTCTTTCAATTCTGCGAATGGATGTTGTTCTTAAGCTCGAAATTTTTAGTTTCACGACCATGAACCAACCCACGGTGTATGGAGTCGCACGACGAGTCATCTCATAGTCAACTTTACGGTGTGCGTAAGTATGGGTTGTTGTGGTGTGCGGTGGTGGTGGTTGAAGAAGATGCATGATCTCTTCTCGAGTTCGTCTTGTGTTCACATACACTCTAAGATTTGTCGCCCCATCTAACGTTAGCTAGATGTTCCATCATTGCGCGGACGTCGTCGTCATTTTGGATCTCCATGATCAATCTTTGGGCGGTCCCATCATCTCTACAATTGAACTTTTTGAAACGTATACGCTCCACGTCTTTACGCCACGCTCCTCCTCTCGGACGAATCTTCCTCTCGGCCTTTTCCTTCGGTTGGGCGAAGGTGATGTCCTTACTCATCCTGCGAAGACATGGTTAGGACAACGAAACACACAGCACCATGTTAAATCGGTGGTGACATCCCATTGTGGTGAAGAAATTTGTTAGGAATTTGTCGTTTAGTCTTTGGGTTGAGCACAATTGCCATTCCATTTCATTTGGGTTGGGAAGAAGGAGAGAAGGTTTTGGTGAAGAAGCGACTAGGTTGGGAAGAAGCGATTAGGGTTTGGTGAAGAAGGTGCGAGGATGTGAACCCGCTTTTATAATAGGCGTGGTGAAATGTCGGTAGTTGATTTCATTTTTAGATCACAAATCGAAGTCGTTTAAATTCTATCCGCTTCGTGCACAATTTCCAAAGGATTGACATCCACTCCTTATCTCGACACATTTGATGATTGTAAACCGCTTGATTAAAACGTCGCTTGTGGAATGCGGGCGTCCAATACCGCTATCTTTGCAGAATTTCGCAACATTTGTTCGATCAACAACATTCGAACATGTTCGCATTACCACAATCGAACCTGTTTGTATGACCCTATTCGAACAGGTGAAAAAAAACGCCAAGCGGGTGTCTGTCCATATTTAACACACTCGAATCGGTCTGTTCGAACTCATTCAAGCCCCGTGTTCGAACAGTGAAAATTTCTGAAAAAAATAGGTCTTTTGGTCTTTTCACACCCTTATGGGGTGTGTTTAGAGTAGGAGGGGGTGTGGGAAAAGCAAGAGCCAACATTAAAACCTCAAGGCCCATGCTTATCCCACTCAATCTTCAAAAGTCTTAAAAATACTCTCACATGGAAGACGCTCTCAAACCACTCACACTGCGTTTTTAGAGCGGTACATCAACATGAAATCGTATTGGTTCGGTGACATACTGTCGGACATATAAAAATTTATGCAGTAGTGGGTGTGTACATATGTCACAGCATCAGGCAACCGTACCAAGTTCACTAGGGGGTGCATACATATGCCACCATGGAGCAGGCCCAATAGCATTTGTCAGAATACGTCTCTGTCATGTGTCTCTATTAATTACATCCAAATTCTTTTACAATACACCCCTACCAAACCAAACCAGCCCAACTTTTCTGTTTTAGTTACAAATCATTAGTTAAATGAGAATTGATAAGCATGACCAAAAAAAATAAAATGACAATTGATAAATCCACTTAAAAGTTTATTTCGGAAAGGTGTATTCTTTTGCCTTATGAATTAAAGTTTATTTCTGGACAAATGTATGTATGTTAGCAAAAATCTAGGGTGTTTTAGTTATTCCCCAAATTTCATGCTCCCTCAAGGCACAAAAATATTAATCTCTTTACATAAAAATAAAATAAAAATTTCAAAAGTACTTGAGTTATGAACTTTTGATGTCCACTTTCAGTTCAACCTAGTTAGTGATCTAATTTATGTGCAGTTGAAAGTGGGTGCAGTCGAACTGTCAACAAGCTCAGGGCCACCCAATCTTAATCAGATGGTCTAAATTTTAAGTTAATAAACAAAATTTAAAAAGTCTCCTTAAAAGTTGGTTCATCCGATCTTAGTTAGAAAATCCTGAGTTACTGACTATATTACTGCACAACAGTTTTAACTGCACATGAAAATCTTGTAGAGTCTTATAATACAAATCCATTAAAATCCTGACCTAAAAATTTTGAAACTTAAAAAGTCATAAAAATCCTACAAAATCTTTTAAAATTTGCAAGACTTTTTTCAACTAAAAAAGTTCTTTAAAATCCCAAACCAATGCACTCCCAAAATTTCCTAGTAAGTGTCATTCAGTTCAACCTATGCCAATTACACTCTACTTATCACTCAATATTGTAATGATTATACCAATGGCTAGCTAGAAATGCATTCTCTCATTATGAGAAAGATTTTATATTTTGCTATGTTAAATAATGCAACCTTGTATTAAAGTTTTACATGAACGATAAGTGTTGATTTTTTATACCAATTTTCTGAAATTTTGTACATATGTATAGTTTCATGGTTGGGTCATAATCAGAGCACTAAATTGACTAGTTATTTTTTTGGTCTGTACTAAAACGACTATTTGTTACTGAGTGACAGGAGGTAACCCTATTTCTTCCATCAATAATAAATGAAAATAGTCATATTTGTTCTTTACCTTTTTAACTTTATCAAGATTTACTGATCAAAAAAAACTTTATCAAGATTTTGGACCACAACTTACTCATCACTCGTCTGTAATACATAATGCATGAGCAAGTAGTAATAGCATTATTGACTACTGACTAGTAAGCTTCAATCCACATCAAAAAAAAAAATATTGACTAAAGGATTTTTTTTTGAAGCAAGTATAGACTAAAGGATTTAAAAATGTTATATTTTTTATTTTTATTATATTTCAATTTAATCTTTGAAAAAAAATGCAAAGTCATATATTTGTAATCTTTATTGAGGGATTAAAAGGAAACAATTTTCGTTAAATACATAAACTAAAATTAAATAAACAATTTTCGTTTTTCGTTTACCAGTAGTTAATGTAGTAGTTAATGTAGTGCAGACTAATTCTAATACTAATATTGAATTTGAAGTGCTAATTTCTAATTGTAAACAAATTTTTCTTTCTCATGCAAACTTTAAGGCTAGCTTTGTTAGGAGGCAAGCCAATTATGTCGCTCATACCTTTGCAAGGGCGTCACAATTCTATGCTAACTTTGAAGTTTATGATTTGATTCCAACCAAACTAAAAAAATATTGCCTAAAAAAAAATATTGCCTAAAAAAAATATTAGGAAAAAACCAAGTCCCATATTGACTAGAGATATATATGGTCTCAAAAAAGTATAATGAAAGGGCAACTCTTACCTTACAAACTGGTTTTATAGAGTTGAGTTTAGGCCTAAACCACATTCTAAAAAAAATGTTATATTTTTTTGTTGAATTTTTAACCCTAAAATGAATAAGAGACTAGTCTTCTCCATAGATTTATAATTCTTGTTCTTGCTTGTTCTTATTAGAGTTATTTCACACATGGTAAAGTGTGATTCATTGATATTCAACAGTGTTACAACTGAACTATATATAGCTGGTTAGAATCTAATCGTATCTGGTTAGAATCTAACAGCAATTTCCACATCAGCACAATGTACAAGCTGGCCTATTTATCACTTAACCAAACAGCTCTATTACTATTTCTATTACACACAAGCTAACACATTAGTGAGTTGTTGACTCTTTGACTCTGTTTGTTGACTCTTTGGACTTAATTCTCCTCTATTAGTTCTTGCTGTATAGCTTAGTCTCAGATATACGAGGTTAATCGCAAAGTTGCATTTGCATGTGTCACGTCAAACTTGCTATACATTTTATGTGGATCTTTACAGCTTTCTTTTTCAACAAAAACCATAAGTGCCACCAGCCTTTTTTAAAAAAAATAAAAAATCCTCCAATAATACAAGGCGAATTGAAAATGTGTGGAGGAGAATATAGAATAGATGCTCTTATGATCAGTACCAATGTACCATTTTGCTAACCACTTAGTAAACACAACTTCAAAGTTATTGCGATTAGATAAAATGGTTCAACATTTCTTTAAGATGCATATATTCAGATTCATCAAATTTGTTAGTGTACTCATCATGCATCATTTGATTGGAGCCCATATCAAGAATCACTTTTAGAAAACCTAAAAGCAAATATGATTTTAGAATAGATAGAAGTTATAATCTAGTATTTTCAAATCTAGTAACAGATGAATATATGTCGAAGATATCTATATATTATCAATGTTTACTATATATTTGCGTCTAATCGAAGAAAGCATGACGGCGAAGTCAGCAAAGATCACTTAAGTTTAGCTCAAGTTTTTTGCCCATGAACTACGAAACCTCCAAGTTGCTCCATATAGTTTTTTTTTTCCAATTCACCATTTAGAAAAACAGTTTTGACATCCATTTGGTGTACTACTAAATTATAAATAGCGGCCAACGAAATTAATACCTTTATGAATGTAATTTTAGTAACAGGTGAATATGTGTCGAAGATATCTATATATTTTCTAAAGAAATGTTTTCTTGAAAGGAGTTGTGGAGATCTTTGTTTAAACAATAATGATATTTGGACAAAAGTTTTCAGCCAAATACAGCCAAGTAACTAACCTACAACATCAATTAACCAAGTTTTTTAGGCTATTAATCAATACATCAATTAACCAAGTTTTTAGTCAATAGCCTAGAAAACTGTGAAAATGCAGGTTGGTTAATGAGCTAAAAAATTTGGTTAATTGATGTTGTAGGTTGGTTTTTGGCTATTTTTGGCCGGAGGTATTTGGCTGAGTAACATTACTCTTGTTTAAATCCCTTAAGTATACAATGTGTTAAAGAAGATGGATAAAAACAGAACAATAATGTTATATAGCCAAACTTTTCAAGCCAAAAGTAACCAAAAACCACATTATAACACCAATTAACTAAATTTTTTAAGTAAATAACCAACCTACTTTTTCACAGTTTTTAGTCAATGGCCTAGAAAACTGTGAAAAAGTAGGTTTGTTATTTACTTAAAAAAACTTAGTGGATTAATATTGTAATGTGATTTTTGGCTATTTTGTCTAGAAAAGTTTGGTTATATAACACTACTCAAAATAGAAAGAGTAAAGAGGAGAAAACATAAATACAACTGATAGTGCAAAACTTGTGGAAACAAGGTTTGTGTGAACACTCATCCTTTTAGACTATTAAGCCTCTAAAAAATTTTAGTGTATCCCTCGCTAACACAAGTTTTACAATCAGTTGGTCTTAAGACTCTTACAAGAGAAATAAAAAACTTTGAAAGCACATTTGCTAAACAAATAATTTTATTTGTTGCAAAAAATTGCTTTTATACAAGGGATCTAAATTATCCAGATTTTTCTTTTTAATTTTCTGGGTAATCGATATTTTATAGCCTTGAGCTAAACTTAAGTGATATTTGTTGACTTCGCCGTCATGCTTTCTTCGATTAGACACAAATATACAGTAAACATTGATAATAGAGCAATTGAATGAGATCTTCCTTATTTTAGATTTAATTAATTGTTTTCTCGAGTTCAGGTCTTGCTTCTTAGGTTTTCGGTTTTTTGCACTATAGTGTTGTTACAGATGTTTGCTTTTTATTTTCCTTACAATACTTTTGGCCTAGTCTCCCTTTAGGGTGTGTTTGGGAGTTTGGAGGGGAGGGGAGAGCATAGTGTAAATTCTTTAGTGACAACGAGAAAAGCCACCCCCCTAAACCTTTCCAAACCCCCTCCTAGTTCATTTTTGGAGCTCTTCCAAAATCCCCTAATTTTGGAGGGTTTTGGAGGAAATCCAAAAATAAACTAAGTCGGAGATGAGTTTGGGAGGGTTTAGGGGGATAATTTTTCTCCTCATCACTAATGAATTTACACTATTAGTCTCATCTTATCCATCTAAAACTCCCAAATACACCCTTAGTTTTTTGAATTTTCTTTTCTTAATTCTTTTAAATAAAACGAGAAGAATGCTTTATTCTAAAATAGACCGAGGTTGACAAATAATTATGTCTGGGACAATCACCTGAACACCCCACGACCACGATAATAGGTGGGCTTGGGGACTTGATGCCAAAAAATCACATAGAGGTATAGGAGAATATGCTTTTAGAAAGAAGGAGTTGGGGATCAAAATCCAACCTTCACATAGATAAAAACATGATATGCTATCAAACATTCTTTTTCCAATAAAAACATAAAAGTTAGGCCTTCCAGGATTAATAGTTGTAGTGCAATTTGTTGTTAAAGACTGCTTCGGGAATAAAAGGTAAATTTTTTTGTTCTCGCATCTAAAATATTTAATCTTCAATACCAACAAAAGCTAAAGAAACCGAAAAGACCTATCTCTGTGTAGTTGAAGTTGTCGTAGGCTCTATCTCTTTTAAAGTTTTACCAACACCACTGCTACCCATGCTTTCATATCGATCATTCAAAATATTTACATTATACCATTATGCACCAAGAACATAACTTACATCACAAATCAGCAAAAACGACAACATTCTCTTATGAAATTGACAATTAAATTCCAGCACAGAAAAGTTAAGCTTTTTAAACAAAACACTTCAACAATCTGCTTCTTTGTTGACCTATTCCACTAAGTTCTAGCATTTATACTGCATGAATTGGTTGCGTTGACACAAAATCAATCTATTTGTTGCTCCATTTCTACTCAAAAATCCATATAAAATTAATTCAAAATCTAAACTTTCATTTGATTTTTCTCCTAAATTCTCCTACAAATCAGCATAGTAATGAAAGACTATATTCATGACCAACAAACATTCTAAACAAATTGATTGAGCAACAGTGTGGGGGAAGAGCTACCGAAAATGAAAATCAAAATTCTCTTTTGGCATGAGTAACATAAAAATAAACAAACAAACTGCCTCTTCCATGGACCCTTGTGGTGAACTTCACTTCTACTCCCTTTTCATCGCCTCAACCTACCCAACAACTCAACAAATTATCGCATACCATGCTTTGAAACATGGAAGAACAAATAAAAAGAAAAATCGACCATAAAAAATATAAATCAATAAGAAAGGAGGAAAGAAATGAACATGACGGAAAAAAGAAAGTAAGGAGCCTGAAACCTGAAAGATGAAATGATTACAAATGTTGGGAAAATATGAGTTTCTATGAAAGATGAAAGGAAATGAGGTTATAAGGTTTTTTATGGAAGAAATGTGTAAATGAATTGAGAAATTAATAGAAAGGGCTAGGTATACAAGTAGACACATAGATCAAAAAAATTAATAATTACCTACGTGCCTAGTTTTGAGGCATAGAAAATAAATCATTGACTATGTAGCTTTTGTTTCAATTTTGGCCAACAAAATCCCTTAAGTTATGACTTTTCGTTTACAGTGTATAGTTATTGTGTGGTGGGTGACTTTTCGTTTACGATGCATAGTTATTGCTGCCAAATTTAATAATGTAGAACTTTCGATAATGATGCATAGTTATTCCTCATGCGCATATAAATACAACTATAGTTTATGTTCCCCGCGCATATATTCATTGAACCATTCAAATTCCCCATCTATTAATGATGAACTTCGATAATAATGCATTGTATATAAATAGTCTTTTTTTTCAATGTGTTCATTTTGTTGGATAAACGTTTAATTAATGTGCATTGAAATTAGTGCGTAAATAATGAATACGTGCGTTGGAAATGAGATATGATATAAATGCTATAATTGCAAGTGGGACAGAAAATTATTATCAAAATTTTAATTTACCATATGCCATCTATTTTGGCGGACTTTTTTCCGCCCAAATATCATCTATTTTGTCTTATTTGTATCTTTTATATATATATATATATATATATATATATATATATATATATATATATATATATATATATATATCACTGCAACATCAAGGAAAAGATGAGCCGGTTTATTTAAATCATCTTCATCTTCTACTCTATCTTCATCAAAACACGTCAGTTGATTTAAATCAACTTCATCTTCATACTCATCAAAATGTGGGGTTTATTTAAGTCATAAGGAAACTCATTTGCTTCTATATAATATATTTAATGCTGCATTTGTAGTCTCATTATTTTGAGGTGGTGGTGGTGATTCACCATTATGGAAGGCAACATTCAAATCTATATCAAGTGACATTGTCCAATTTCAACAATGGATGAATATGAAACATTTTAGGGTCCATCTCTTAATATATATATATATATATATACTCAGGTTCATTTTGATATTTATTTGAAAGTTAAAAATTTTCACTCCCGCTCTGTTTAATTGCTCCAGCTTTGGTGGTGAGAAATCCAAATTTGTCAAAAACTTAGCTATTGGAGTACATGGTGGAAATGAATATAAAACTTGGCAGATGAAGAGATACATTGGTTATTTACACATGGAGAAGAGAGAAGAAGGTGTAGGGCCTATATTTAATTAAATGGTGTTATTAATAATTAAATGCAGTGGTTGTTTTGAAAACAAAATTAGGTTTCAACTTTGTTAATTGAAAAACAAAGGTTTCATGGGTACGTGTTGTCTGATTTTTTTATCCTATATTGTGGATTGAAGGGAGTAGTTTTTTTTTCAATCACAAAGTAATTTCTTTTAATAAAATAAAATATCTCCAGATTAACTATGAAGAGATATAATAAAGACTAAAAAACACAAACTTGAGATATTATGTGTTAATTAGTTCTGTCAAAAAAAAACGTGTTAATTAATAATGGAAGGAAACATTGATTGTGGAGAGAGATAATAAAAGTTAAAATAATTTAAATTAAAATGTCACATTACATTTATGTCCACACATTTAAGTAGTTGTTAAAAGAGAGTGTACAAAGTGAAAATGTGTACATCGCTAACACTCATTCTAAAAAAAAAAAAAAAAAAAACTAGGCGGTCCTCTTCCTTCACAAAACTAAACATGATAAAACTTATTAAAGATACTCAAAATCAACTTCGACTCTTAAATAAATTTTTGATACTTCGAATGATTAGTCTCAACAATTGTCTGTATGATACTTTATTTAACATAACAAAAAAAAGTAATGATATTTGCACAAAAAGTTGAATAAATATAAATAAAACCAATTCACAATGATAATTAACCAATTTTTTAGATTATTAACCAAGAATTAAGTATTTAGTTAATTACTTAAAAAATTCTGAAAGCAGATCGATCGCTTAATAATTGCTTTTGTTAAATTTGTTTCTTAAATGAGAGCATCAAAAATAATAATTGTTTCTTAAATAGATTTAATTGACGATTAACCAGTTGGAGCACATCAAACCGTCCGATCGTCACAACTAACGTATTCAACTCTACCGTTACAACAGTACGGAAAATAAAATACCCGTATAGTATTTTGGGAATACCAAACTAAACTAAACCACCGTAACGTAACCACGTTGCTTTCTTAGTACTTGAAATGGCGGTGAAGCAACCTCACAGACACAAACACACACAAGACAGATAATTTGTACTGAGAAAGAAAGAAAGAAAGAGAAAGAAAAGAAGAAGAACCACATTGACCACCATTTAAAAAAACCACACTACATATCAGTTATCACTCCCATTTTCTCTCCTTCACTTTCACTTCCTTCCAAACCATTTCTCTCCTTCACGTTTCCCCGCTTTTAAGTAAACTCTTCACAACTTACAAGTTAGGATCAAACCAACAACGTATCTCGGGTCTTCGAACCGGTTCGGGTTTGTTTAATTGGCTCATGGAGCAAAACACGCTCGAGTCCATTCAGTTCAACGAAGAAATTCAGGGAATCATGGCTCCGCCACCGGTAACCGGAAGCTCCTTCACCGCACTACTCGAGCTACCGTCACCACAGGTCGTCGAGCTTCTCCACTCATCCGAGCGAGCCGGAAAACCGCCTCGCCACGTCAGCAATCCCAAATCCTATCCAGTGAGCTCGTTTGGAAGTGGAAGCACCGGTAATTTGACTTTTCCTTCCAACGCTGCGTTGATTGAACGCGCTGCTAGGTTCTCGTCGTTGCCGGAGGTGAAGAACGAGTTTCCGGAGACTGATTCGAACCCGAGTTCGACTCAGGAAGGTGGTAGCGTCTCTGATCCTACTGTTGAGAACAAGAACCCGAAGAGGAAGGACCGGGAGAAGAAGGTTCGTTCATCATCCCTGAACTCGATTTCAACGGTTCTCGAGAATAATTAGGGTTTTCAGTAATTTGAGGTAATTATCTTCTTCTGTGAAACGCAGGTTAAAGTGTCGTCGAAGAAGAGCAAGAGCGTCGCGGACGAGAATTCCGGCAACGGCGAGAAACTTCCGTACGTTCACGTTCGAGTTCGTCGAGGTCAAGCTACGGATAGCCATAGCTTAGCAGAAAGGGTGAACTGAACTCTTTAATTAATCACTAATTGACTTCTTTAATTGCATTTATTTATCAAAAGTTTTGTTAAGTATATTTAAATAAACCCATTTTTTTAATTTTTTTTATTTATTTGTCTTGTAGGCAAGGAGAGAGAAGATAAATGCTAGGATGAAACTTTTACAAGAGCTGGTCCCCGGGTGCAACAAGGTTGGTCCCTTCCCTTCTTTGTAAGGTGTTAATCCTTGATTAGGTAGAATTAATTAGTTGTGCTTTATTCAATTTTCATGATTATGCCATAATTATCCGTCTAAATTGTCTCCCAAAGGTACTATTGTGTCTTTGGAATATGGGGTTATGTCATTGTCACCTTTTCACCAAAAAAAAAAGTGCATGCTTTTCCATCAAGGAAAGTGCTCGCTACTATCACTCAGTGTCAATTGTCAACATGGCATTTGTGTAATTTTACCAATCTCTCTCTGTCCGGGATGTTGCTTTAATGCTCTCTAAAGAAGATTAGTGGTACTTAACTAGTCTGTTTGAAGGTTTAGCTTTGTTTTTTTAGATAAGCGAAGGTTTAGCTTTGTTATTATGTTATGTCTAATACACCCCAAACAAAACGTTTTTTAAATCTTTGTTATGTCTAGCATGGAGTTGGAGGTAGGTAATAGAAACCCTTCAATCTTCCCAAACAGAGTTTCATTCCAGCAACATGTTTTTCTCCAACTGTAGAAGATGCGCAAAACCTGTACAAAACTTGAAATCGAGATAAGAAAGTATTATGGTGATTCTTTTTTATTCTGGCCATAAATTAGTAGTTGCTTTTTTGAAAAGGACAAACATAAATATACGTCATGGTTTGTACAGAACAATTAAGGTAATCCTCCTAGTTGCTTTCTTCAGCCTTCTGACTTATTGGAGAGACAGAAAGGTGGGCGTGAGCGTGTGGGGCGAGAAGAGGAGTTATTCTAGCTGGACTCTGGCTTTAACGATTGGGAGACACATAGGCGGGTGTGTTGAAACTAGTATTCATGGGTCCCCTAAGAAAGTGAAAAATTAATCCATCTTTTGGACGGTGAAGGTACCATCAGCTCTTAGTTTGGTATCCATCAATCATTTATTGGATGATGAAGGTAAAGTGAGAAAAGAAAGCACACCTTTTGGAGGGTAATGTCTACCAAACGGAAAACCTAACTGGCTTTGAGCATTGTACTTGATCAAATTAATGTCGCCTAAACTTTAGCTAAATACACACCTCAAGATTTATCTCCTAACTTTAAAAGTTTATACTACATTGTTTTTTCCCCTCCTTTGGTGATATAAGGGTTACTATCACAGTAATGATATTTCCAAGTAAGGCCTTGGAGTCATTGGATCGTACTTGTCTATATTGAGCTACCTGCTATTTATCAGTCAGCAACTCTGGTTTGTGGGCTCACCCGTTCAATCATGGTTGATTGCTCTCTCTAAGTTCTGCAATCTAAATGACTTTCCACCAGTTTGCTTAACCAATAGATTTATAGCTGCATTTGCATAATTTGTTGTGTTTCAAACTAAAATTTGTGAGTTTGTTTAGAGTTTGTCAACTTCAGGGTGCAGTCATGCAAATGATGAAGATTGGTTGGCATTACAGCATGCAAGAAAATTTAGCACGCTGTATTTCCGATTATGTTTAATATTAAATAAATCTTGTTTGTGGATGTTTTCAAACATGGGTAAAATAATCTGGTTGACACTGTCACCTTAATTAAATTTTCTCTTTGTAACTTAATTAATATACTACGTACTGTATTTTTATCACTTTTGATTCAAAGCTATTATAGGCTTTCTATGTGTATTTTAGAGGCCTCAATCTGCTGCCACTCTTTGATTTTTAAAGTGCATATAGATTGTATTGATGTTTTTCTCAAAACAGCTAATCTTTTAAGGCAAAGATAGCTGACATGACAAAGTTTTGTTTACAGATATCAGGAACGGCATTGGTTTTGGATAAAATTATTAACCATGTGCAATCTCTACAGCATGAAGTGGAGGTCAGATTTTTAAATCCCTGGCATTCTAGGAAAATTGTTTGACAAAGAGAAGGATAAAGTTGTTAGCAGCAATATGGTTCTCAATATAACTGTGGATAAAACATTACTTATAAGTACTAAAGCAGTCAGACTCAGCCCTGTTATTTTGCACTATATGACATTATAAACTGCAGACCTTTCACATTTCTAGAGTTGTGGATTGTTTGGTTGCTATGTGCTTGAAAGTTGTAATTGCAATATGATATAAAAGGTTTGTGCACTGAAGAAATCTCAAAAAAGATAAGGAATATTTCAAACGAATTTTCTATTGGAATGCAACACAATGCAAGAACATTTGAGTTACTTCATAAATAAAATCTTGTTCTCATTGATTTCTCTGGTTTCAGATGTTATCAATGAAATTGGCAGCAGTTAACCCAATAGTTGATTTCAACCTTGACAGCATATTGGCCACAGAAGTATGTTTTCCTCTTTTCTTGAAATCTATATATATATATATATATATATATATATATATATATAAACTTATTCGTTTGTCTTTGGCTTGGGGGGTTAATGCAAACTACATTAACTCTCAGTTCTAGTTTTATTGGGGGCCATGTACACTTGTGCATTTTTAGGCAGTCGTGATGTATTTTTAGACTACTTTCTGAAACTCTTCTGAGTTCCCACATTGATTAATTAGCTAGTGATACATTATAATTTTTTACTGGCCCGTCTAATTGCATTCGCCTATTGTATACATACATTCACCGTCATTCATTCCAGTATGTAGGCTGTCAATACAGACTAAGAAAACTGTTTAACATTGATCAAGAATCAACTCCTAATTAGTAGTTACAAATTCCTAGCACATTGTAATTGAAATCCATGTAATTCCCCATCATCAGTACCTTATACCAAGGTCTGGGGCTGGTGTGTGGAAATAAAATGAGTGCTTTGATGTGTTCAGTTGGAGCTGGTATAGGTTGTGGGTGAATAAATAGAACTAATTAATCATTTTCCATTAAGTTTCAAATTTATTTTAACTTCCCTCTGCTAATAAAATTTTGCCGTGATATATAGGGAGTGCCTCTTATGGACAGTAACTTCCCTACCACAGTTGCACCCGTTGTGTGGCCAGAAATCCCACACAGTGGAGACAGACAGCAATTTCAGCAACAGTGGCAATTTAGTGCAGTTCACCAACCACTTTGGGGAGGGAAGACAGCAACACTAATTTCATGACCCCAGAAAATTCCCTTCTGAGTTATGACTCATCAGCAAATTCAGGTACATTAGAGTTAATTAATCAAGGCAAATCCACGTGAATTTGTCTAATTTAATCTCATCATATTTCCTACTTCCATTGGCATAGGGCTTCGTAAGACAGGGTTGGAGCACTGTCTGTATTTTTCATATAACATTTTGATACTGTAAGACATAAAGGAATCTGGGAGGAATACTAATAAACGGCTGGGCTTGGGCATTCAAGTCACTTATTGTTGAAAATTTAAAAAATTGCTCGAAAGGAGTTATTTTCACACGCAAAGCTCAAAGCTGTTAAAATGTCGTTTATATTATAGGGAGCTGTGCAATTTTGAGTCTGAAATTATTTGCGGTAATTACTTATGAATCTGAATTTAACAACTTCAATTATTTGCATGAAGTATCTCTGCACTCAAATCAGTTGAAGATGGAGCAATGAAGGGATATAGAAGCGGTGGTACTAGTAGCAATTAGCATTGTAGTGTATATAACATATAGTCTTAGAAATTAGCAGTGATTTGAGCAGGCCCAAGATTCAGCAGGGTTTCATTGCCTTCTATTTTTCAGAGTCAGTTGGAAAACCTGGATTGTATTCAGCCAGCAAGGAAGAAGAATGGGTATCCTATTTTTACTAGCACTACGTATAATATATATTATTACTAGCACTACGTATAGTAACTATAGTGTTCATTCAATCTGAGTGATTGATTGATTCAGATTGTAAAAGCATTGAACGGACTGTTACTGAACTATCATGTAAGTTTGCTGCTTTGTTAATTGAATGCTACTTAAATGGTTGGTTCTTGCTGAAGATTTCCTTGAGCAAAGTTACTGTAAGTCTGTAACTTATAATGACCAGTATTTCTTTATTTTGCATTCTATCTTTCCCCATTTCTGTCACAAAGCAACAAATCTTGTTATTTGCCGATCCCTGCAACCATATTCCCATCCCGGCGGATCTTGATTCTCTGCATTCAATTGTGTCTATCCCTCTCAAGCTTCAATTTTTACACTATTTTTGGATAAAGAAAAGCAATGGTGGAGATTGTTTAAGAGACCAATTCAATAGCTGGGACTGTGTTGACTGTTGTGAGCAGCAACTGCGGTGAATCATGATCCCCTTCCGACTAGGTTTTATTGTTTTCTTTGAATTTCCTTGATCATTTTTTTTTTGGTACAGAGGTCATGCAATTATTTTCGTAAAGTGAATATTTGGCTAAAATTATTCATTTAAGAGTGAAGTAAGTGTGCGATTTATCCCTAAAATATTAAGGCGCAAGACATATGATTAATCTTTGAGAAGGTAAAAACTTGGGGTTGTTGGGAGCTTGACCTCTATTGCACCAAAAACACTGGTCATGGTTGCTAAGGAATCACAAATTCTGTTTTCGTTCTTGAGGAACTAAGAGTACAAGGTGGTCCAAATAGAGATTTGTCTTATTCAATTGATGGCTCAAATTTCACTGTACTATAAAGTCATAGAAGAAAATACATTCCCAACTCCGGGGGTTCACCATTGCAAACAATCGTGGTTGGAGAACAAAACTTAAATTGAAAATGCATAAGAACACGTCCAACTCCTAAGCACCAACCATGAACAAAATAACACTAAAACCTAATTGAAAAAAGCAAACATAGCACTTCCTTACCCGCCATCATACCCAATTGGAAGAAGAGGGAGAAGCACTAAAAACCCAGTGAAACAAGAGTGAGAGTCATAGAATAGAAGAAGCAACCAATACTGTATCCAAAAGGAAGCAACAGCGACAGACAAAACAAGCATCCAAAACCAGCACCTAGAAGCTAGAACAAATAGCAACGACAAAAAAAATGTTAAGGTGTGAATCTTGAATAAGAATCGTTCAAAATTCCCTTCTTTCCTCATCACTATGTTCTCAAACGTCTTCACCTTCTTTTCCCACTTCGTCTTCTTCACACCCATCACTTGAAACCTACACGTCATAACGTCCCTGCTCTACTAACTTCATGCCATGACCTTCCGACCGTTAAAAAAGTCCACGCCTTTCTCATTGTCTCTAACGCATATGCCAATTTCACTGCTTCAAAGATCCTCACCTTGTATTCCCAGTTTCACGACCTTGACAGTGTCATTGGGGTATTCAAAACAACGTTGGAGAACGAACCTAACACAAAGATGTGGAATTTGATCATAAAGTCTCATGTTGATTTAGGATTATTTCATGAAGCTTTGTCAATGTACAAAAAGATGAGACAAATGGGTGTTCTTCATGATACTTTTACTTTTCCAATAGTAAACCGAGCTTTATCATCAATCAGGAGTGATGTTGTTTGTGGAAAGATGATCCATTGTGTGGCAATTCAAATGGGTTTGGATTTGGATTTATATTTTTGTAACACAATGATTGATGTTTATGTTAAATGTGGGTGCATTGGTTATGGTCGCCAATTGTTTGAGTTAATGCTGCAAAGAGATGTGGTTTCTTGGACTTTGATAATTGCTGGGTATATTGCTCAGAAACATGTTAGTGTTGCATGTGATTTGTTCAACAAGATGAGGGTGGAACTAGAACCAAATTCAGTTACTCTTATTGTAATGTTGCAAGCATGTTGTGCTTCCTTGACATTAAATGAGGGAACTCAGATTCATGGGTATGCAGTGAAGAGTGGATTGCTAATGGATTGGTCTGTGAAAAATTCAGTTTTGAGACTGTATGCTAATAAAGGGACTGCTGAAGAAGTGGAGTTTTTATTTAGTGAAATAAATAGAAAGGATGTGGTTTCCTGGAACATTTTGATTTCCTTTTATTGCACCAAAGGAGACATGATGAGAGTGGCTGCTTTGTTCAATGAAATGCAGAGACTAGAAATGCATTTATGGAGCATTGAAACTTTAACATTAGTTGTATCAGCATTTGCAAAGTCTGGTAGTCTTTCTGAGGGAAAAGGCATGCATTGCTTAGTCATAAAAACAGGTTTTTTTGATGATGTTTTGCTGACTTCTCTGCTTGATTTTTATGCCAAGTGTGGGAAATAGAAATATCAGTTCAACTGTTTGAGGAAATTCATTTTAAAAGTAACATCACTTGGAGTGCTATGATGTCAGGTTTCATTCAGAATGGTTATTTTATGGAGGCCATAGATTTATTTCAACAAATGCAGGCTGATAATCTTGATATTGTCCCTGAAATCTGGAGGAATCTACTTGATGCATATTCAAACCTAGGAGCTTTAAAATTAGGCAAAGTGGTCCATGGTTACCTTATTAAGCACTTGCTTAATGGATCTGTTAAAGATAACGCACACCTGGAGACCTCTATCTTAAACATGTACTTAAGAGGTGGTAACATCTCTTCAGCTAGAGCAGTGTTTGATAGAATGCTAGTCAAAGATGTTGTAGCATGGACAACAATGATTGAGGGACTTGGCTCCCATGGTTTTGGTCTTGAAGCCCTGAGGTATTTTAATTTAATGATTGATCAAAGAGTAAAGCCAAACTCCATCACTTTCTTGAGCTTACTCTCAGCTTGCAGCCATTCTGGTCTTGTCAGTGAATGCTGCAAAACGTTTTACTCTATGAAATGGGATTTTGGTATTGAACCAGGTTTGGATCACCAAACTTGCATTGTGGATCTTTTTGGTAGATGTGGCATGCTTAAAGAGGCCTTAGTTATAATATTGAAAATGGCAATTCTACCTGATAGCAGGATTTGGGGTGCTCTTCTTGCAGCTTCTAGAGTTTATGGAAATAAAGTATTTGGAGAATATGCAGCAGAAAGACTTTTTGAGCTGGAACCTGATAATGCAGGATATTATACTTTGTTGAGTAATGTAAAAGCAAGTGTTGGAAGATGGAATGAGGTTGAAGAATTAAGGAAAGTTATGAATGAAAAGGATCTTAAGAAGAAACCAGGGTGGAGCTGCATTGAGGTAAAAGGGGTCATCCTAGGATTTATTTCTGGTGATATTTCACACCCTGAAGCAAATGAAATTTACGAGGCATTGGGTAGATTGAGTAGAGTGACACAAGATTTTGTGTGAGATGTTTTGCGCGGTTCGAACTTCGAAGGGAGATTTTTTTTTTTTTGACAATAGGTTTGAAGGGAGACTTAAATCCATTTCTTTGCTCATACCAGTTACATTCAATCCAGTTTTTCTGGCAAAGCACTCCCCGCCAGATCCTTAGTACTTCAGGCCAGGGAAGAAAATTGTTTGAGATTGTTTACTTGCTTCTGCTAATTGAGCACTAGGAAAGGGACTAGAAAGCATCACTTAAAGGGAGGAACATATATGTATTATGTAGTGTAACAAACTAACTCTATCAATCTAAGCAAATTGGCATTTGATTTTGCAATAGATTTAAGGGTAATGGTCAAGATAAGAGAAATGTGATAGGATAAATCATTGTCGTTTTGTCTTAATTATTTTTTGACAATGTCTTAATTATTGAATACTTACTAAAGTATATCAAGATAATAGATTTCAATATTAGTTCCCACCTTTTTGTATTACTTAATGAAGTGCCACATATTATTGAATACTTAATGAAATGCGACATATATTTTTATGTGGCATTTCATTTTTTTTAAAACAAAAACACAAAAAAATGAAGAACAATATGAATATCTTCAAGAACGTCAAAAACACTTCAATTTTCTCGTTTATTGAATAACACATGCAATATGTGACCAAATTGAATAAAATTGGACTCTAACTTGAACAAAATTGCGCAAAAGAATCCAATGGAACCAAAATTAAGCGAGAAAAATGCTTATGCGCAAAAATCACTTCAGGCCCGAAACTTGAAGAGGAAGAGAAGAGGAATTGCATCGTTTTCATTAAAAACTTTTGTTGTAGTTCAATTTCTGAACTCAATACAAGTTGAACGCAACTGGTTTGATTAAATTTGGTTGTGAATTGAGAGGAAACGACGCAAAACGCGATTTCTAGACGTGAATTGCATCTTCACTGCGATTTGTGATTTAAGCGCTTTTTTAGTCAAAATACTTAACATATTCTGATTTCTTGTTGAATTTCGAGCATGTTAGGCTCAACAATTTCTTTAATTGGTGTTGTATAGTGAAATTGTCATTGTTGAGTTTAAGCTCTCTTTGAACTTCATCTTCTTCATTTGGCCAAAAGTGCTTTTGTAGTATAAGCATTTTGTTGAGCTTAATTTTGGTCTCATTGAATTTCTTGCAAAATTTTATTCGAATCAGAGTCTAGTTTCATTCAATTTGCTCACACATTGTATGAGTTATTCAATAAACAATAAATTGAAGTGTTATTGGTATTCTTGAAGACATTCATAGTGTTCTTCCTTTTTTGTGTTTTTGTTTTTAAAAATGAAATACCACGTAATTAATGAAATCCAAGTCAGATGTGCCATTTAAGACGTCACGTCAGTCCAATGGACGAAAGTGTTAAAAAATGACCACTTTGACATAGATTTGAAAGACAAAGAACCAACGTAGAAAAAAAAAGATAAAGGACCAAACTGAAATTTTGCTCAAAGATAAATCACCAAAAATGCAGTTTGGCCTAAAAATTATGAAAGTTACAAGAGACGTAAACCGCTATTCAAAAAAATGTCAATCACAAGATATGCCAAATGCAAATCTTTCTTTCTTATTAAATACCTAAAGTATAGGGTGCTTTTAGGGTGAAGAATCAACCAAGTCTACTATCAGTGAATCACTAAAACTGACCGTATGATATAGTATAAAACATCATCAATGGTTAAGATTGAATATTGGTCGATTCAATTTTAATCACTTATAGCATTTTAAACAATATCTTACGGTCAATTTTAGCGATTTATCGTTGAGAAACTTAATTGATCTCTCACCCTATAAGTCACCCCTAAAATAACATAAAGAAGTTATTTATAGACCTAAAATTATTGACACTTGTGTGGTTAATGGTTATCATGATACATGTTGCATCTATTAAGCACGTCAAAATCATTTCAAATTAGTTTTTCATCAAAACTCAAAACAAAACAAAACAAAACAAAAGTAGATTTTATAATTTTTGTTTTTGTTTTAAGGCTAACACGAACAATGGTCACCAACTACCACTCCGACATCCCAAGTAGGTAGCTCAGTTGGCGAGCTAAGGGATATCGAAGGAGTGCACCAAATGAGTGCAAGAAGGAGGTTCCGGGTTCAATCCCCGGAAACTAACATTTCCCCCACCCCTACTAACAATTGCCTATCTAAAAAAAAACTACCACTCTGACACCGCCAACCACCACTGACCACCAACTCCAACCACTGTCACAATCAACCACTAGTCCGACCATCACTCTAACCAGTGCCGATCACCACTATGACCACCTTTGATTATCAATTTGACCATCATTAACTACCACCCCGACCACCGCCAACCACCACTTCAATCACCGCCGACCACCACCAACCAACACTCCGACCATCACCGATCACCACTCCGACCACCATCAGTGGCGGACCTACATATATTTGAGGGGGTTCAAGTGAACCCCCTCAAATAATAAAATTAGCACTGATACTTTAGGGAAAAATATTTTTGCATCCCCTGAAAAATATGATTTGTACCCAAGTTCTTAGTTTTGCACCAAAGTTCCTAATTTTAAACCACTCTAATGCACCACACTCACACAATCACTCACACTCTTACTATATTTTATTTTAAAAAAGTTTTTGTCTCTCTATCTCCTTGGATCCATTCTTGTTCTTATTATCCTAATTTTTGAATCTATTAGTATTATTTAGTTTGTATTTTGTGTTAGTGCTATATTTAATTTGAATTTTTTTACCAACAACAATACTTGATTTGAGTGGTAACTTAGATCCCATCGCAATGTCTCGAGTTCGGATTTTGGGTGTGAAAAACTCGATTGGAAGAGGAGCGCCAATATTGATTTTTTAGTGATATTTAATTTGTATTTAGGAACTAATTTGTGCTATTTAATTTGTATTGGTCTAGTGCAACACAAGTTGAACACGATAAAGTCTTCTTTTGGAAGGCGACAGTTTTTTTGCTTGTTGCAACCGTCACGTAGTAAATAACTTTCTCTGCTATGAATATTGTGAAGAAAGGTTGTGTGATCGGATGTGGGATACATGGATGAACGATTGTTTGGTGACGTCATTGAGAGTGATGTATTCAATAAAATTGACTTCGAAATTATTATTCAACGATTTCAGAAATGAAATCACGTAGAGGAGAATTATGAAATGTATAATTTATTTATTTAAATATATTACAGTCTTTTTTAATTATATTTTTAGTAAATTGTGTATTTAAAAAATTTGACACCCCTGACCCCGGGGTCCTGGATCCGCCACCATCAACCACCACTTCGACCACCACCAACCACCACTCAGCTCCACTGTCAATTATCATTTCGACCTTCACCGACCACCACTCTGACCATCACTTCGACCACCGCTATGATCACAATTGATCCTCAATCTGGCCACCACCAACTACCACTCCGACCACCACCAACCACCAGTTCAACCATCGTTGACCACCACTCCGACCACCAACGACCACCACTCTAGCCACTATCAACCACCACTCCGATCACCGCCAACGTCCACCACTCTGGCCACCGTCAATCACCACTTCGACTGCCACTATGACCACCTCCAATCATCCATCTATCCACCACCAACTACCTCTTCGACAACGGCCAACTACCACTTCAACAACCGCCGACTAACACTACTGCCTACCTGCTGAACATGCTTTCCCACAATTTTGCCTTAACAGATTTGTACTCGACTCGAGGTTGTTTCCGAAGCATGCTTCGTACAACAAGACATGTCTTCCCTTCTTTTTCCATTCACAAAACCTCAACCCAACAACTTCTACTCCCACTTTCATCGTTCCCTTTAAACTCACGCATTCTTAGCACCTCCACCACTCACCTTCACATGAACTTCGAATGCTACAACTACAAAGCACTCTTAAACGAGTGTATGAGTAAAAGGGCCTTCAGAGAAGGCCAGAGAGTCCATGCCCACATGATCAAAACCCGTTATTTTCCTTCTCAATTTCACGAGACATTGTTGATAACCTTTTATACTAAGTGTGACTCTTTGGGAGATGCTCGCCATGTGCTCGATAAAATGTCTAAACGGAATGTGGTTTCATGGACTGCTATGATCACTGCTTATTCTCAGAAAGGGTATGCTTCTCAGGCCTTGAATCTTTTTCTACAGATGTTAAGATCAGGTATTCTTTGTTTGCACTTTCCACAACTTCATCAAAATGGGTAATACTGGTGGTTATTAAGAACGTTTTTTGTTGTTTTTGGGAAATTATTTTCTGCTCTTGTTTTCAGTTTTTACAAATAATTGCAAAAATGTCATATTGTTTGTTTCATTTAGTTTTTTTGTTTTTGAAAAATTTTCCTGGGAATTAAAATTGCTCTTCCTGTTTTCTACACAAATATTTGAAAACTAGAAAGAAAGTGAAATCAAAATAAGTAGCATTCCTGTAATTTTTAGAAAACGAGAACTAGAAAGAAAAACAAAATGGTTTCTCAAACCAATTGATTGTCTAAGCTCTAAGGTGAGGCGATAGTGGAACCACTATAGGTTTCTTCATCTTGTACTTGGGGTTTTTGATTTTGCTTCATCAAAAATTGCTTTCATGTGGGAGATGTGTTTTCACTTGTTACTCCCAAATTGATAATATATACTTCAATATGTCAAGGTTCATTCAAAAGGTGTTATTTTCCAATCACCTACGTAGTTATTATGTTTTTGATAGACAATGTTAGTGGGGTGGGGGAATGTTAGTTTCTGGGGTTTTGAGCAGCGACCTCCTTCATCTTTCATTTAGTGCGACTTCTTCTGTATCCTTTTAGACTTTGCCAATTGAAATTTCACCTTCTTGGGATACGTAGTTATTATGTTGATTGTTGACTTGGGCCTTCATTGAATATGGATAACCTATTGATCTATGACATTGACAAGCATGTTGTAGGGAGAAATGAAATGTCTAAAAGTTGATTTTTCTTTATTGAATTTGTACTTTTTTTGAGCAACTGTGTTGGCAGTTCAATAATTTCCATGCGCTGACGGACAGAGTAACAATACCCTTTCGCAGGTACGAAACCTAATGAGTTTACTTTTGCTACCGTGCTTGCTTCATGTACAAGTTCTCTAGGTTTCATCATAGGGAGGCAAATCCACCCTCTCATCGTAAAATCAAATTATGAAGCCCATGTTTTTGTTGGAAGCTCACTTGTTGACATGTACGCCAGAGCTGATAAAATTCATGATGCTCAAACGCTATTTGATTGCTTGCCAGAAAGAGACGTAGTTTCTTATAATGCTATTATCACGGCTTGTTCTCAGAGAGGGTATGCCTCTCAGGCTTTAAATCTATTTGTGCAGATGTTAAGATCAGGTATTATTGGCTTGCACTTTGCACAAATTCATGAAACAGGGTAATTATTAGGGATCTGTTTTGTTGGTTTGAGAAAAAATTTCCGTTTCCATATTCACTTTTTCACAAATAATTGCAAAAATGTCATAACGTTAGTTTTCATTTGGTTATTTGTTTTAAAAGATTTGTCCCGGGGACAAAAGTTGCTCTTCCTGTTTTCTACACAAAGTGGAAAGGAAGTAAAATCCAAATAAGCAGCACTCCTGTAATTATTAGTAAAATGAAATTGAAAACTAGAAACAAAAGCAAAAGGTTTTCTCAAACTAAATAGGCCTTAATCATCACTGTGGAGGTGATTGTGGAACAAATCTAGATTTGTTCATCTTGTATTTTGGGTGCTTGATTTTGCATTACCAAGTACTGCTTTTTTTTGGCTGTAAAATCAAGTATTGCTTTTATGTGGGAGAAGATGTGCTTTCACTTGTTACTCCGTAATTGATAATAGAGAATTCTCTCTGTCAAGGTTATTTCGAAAAGGAGTTAATTATCAATCAATTATGTTGACTTGGACCTTCATTGAATATGAATAACCTTTGATCATATGATAAGCATGTTGTAAGGAGAGATTAGAAGATGAAATTTATATTTCCTTTTGTGTGCCAGCTTTCGACCTTTTTTTGGGTCTCAATTTTGCAAGTCTTTTTCATGTGCTAACAGTAACTATGCCTTTTTGCAGATACGGAACCCAACGAATTCACTTTTTCTACTGTGCTTACTTCATGTAAAGGTTATGTGGGTTTCATCTTAGGGAGCCAAATCCACTCCCTTATCATAAAATTGAATTATGAACCCCATATTTTTGTTGGAACCTCACTCCTTGACATGTACGCGAAAAATCGTAAAATTCATGAAGCTCGAACAATATTCGAATGCTTGCCAGGAAGAAGTGTAGTTTCTTGGAATGCAATAATCTCTGGTTATGCTCAACTGGGTCTGGATTCAGAGGCGTTGGAGCTATTTTGCCGGTTGCAACGGGAAGGTATGCAATCAAATCATGTTACTTATAATGGTGTTTTAACCACACTTTCTGGGCTTGCTGCTCTAGATCTCGGCAAACAAGTGCACAACCGTATTCTTCGATCTGAGATTCCTCCATTCGTGGTTCTCCAAAATTCTTTGATCGACATGTACTCAAAATGTGGAAATCTCACATACTCATTAAGGATATTTGACACCATGCAGGAGAGAACTGTTATATCGTGGAATGCAATGCTCAATGGGTATAGTAGACATGGAGAGGGAAGAGAAGTGCTTAAGCTTTTTACTATAATGAGAGAAGAAAACATAGTCAAACCCGATGGTGTCACAATTTTGGCTGTGTTATCCGGCTGCAGTCATGGAGGACTGGTAGACAGGGGACTGGATATTTTCTATGATATGACCAGTGGAAAAATTGGAGTTGCGCCGGAGATGGAGCACTATGGGTGTGTTGTTGATTTGCTTGGTCGTGCTGGTCGAGTAGAAGAAGCGTTTCAGTTCATTAAAAAGATGCCTTTTGAACCAACAGCTGATATATGGGGTTCCCTTTTAGGTGCTTGCAGGGTTCATTCAAATGTTGACATTGGTGAATTTGTGGGATGTCGGCTTCTAGAAATTGAGCCCGGAAATACTGGAAATTATGTTATTCTGTCTAACTTATATGCTTCAGCAGGAAGATGGGAAGATGTAAACTCATTAAGGGACCTAATGTTGAAGAAGACAGTAACAAAAGAGCCTGGAAGAAGTTGGATTGAGCTTGGTCAAATAATTCATACTTTCTATGCAAGTGACTGTTCCCATCCAAGAAGCGAAGAGATATGTGCGAAAGTGAAGGAATTATCAGTCAGGTTTAAAGAGGCTGGTTACGTTCCTGATTTGAGTTGTGCTTTACATGATGTGGATGAGGAGCAGAAGGAGAAGATACTTCTAGGCCACAGTGAAAAGTTGGCTCTATGTTTTGGGCTAATTGCTATTCCTGAAAGTATGCCAATTCGTGTGATGAAAAATCTCCGTATTTGTGTTGATTGCCATAATTTTGCTAAATATATCTCAAAGATGTATGGTAGAGAAGTGTCTTTGCGTGATAAAAATCGGTTTCACCGAATTATTGAAGGAAATTGTTCTTGTGGAGATTACTGGTGAGAAGATCCCAATAGAGAGCACTCAGTGAACATTTAAGGTACTGAATTTTGGCTTGCAGTTTGATGGAGGTGTGGAATTTGAGGGCGAAAGAGGAAGACTAATGAACAAGGAAGCACTAAACGACTAAAAGTGGGATGTAAGAAAATCCCAAAAAATTGTGCTTTGAAAAGCTTCGATTGGGTTAGATGGCCCAGTGCACAAGGCTCTGGCCAGGGGGGCTCCGGGGAAGGTCAATATATGCAGCCCTACCTCCACAAAGAAATAGCCAATCAGGTTGACCTCTCCAACAAAAAAATTGAGTGGATTTTTGATAAGGTCAATTTAGTATTAAGAGTGAATTGAAAGAAAACACAGCAGAATATAGATGGAATGAGCACTGTAATAATATTGAATAGATGATATGCAGATTCTACTGGAATTACAGTGTATGAACAATGAAAGGAAAATGAAATATGAGCAAGATAAAGGCTCTTCGAGGGGCTTGGACTCTCCCAAGGTATCTTAACTAATTTCCAGTCTACCCCACCAAATCTAACCTTCACAGCTTATGTAATCATTCTTCTCTCTCTTCACACCATCCTCACCTTGCCACCTCAGCATAAAACCCGCGTCAGTTAGTAAGCAAGGATACATCACGTTTCTTTTTCTATACACATTTCCAAGTCTACCCTTCCTATCAATTCCCCCTCCTTCAAAACTCTCCTTGTCCTCAAGGAGGGATTCTGGAAATTCAGCTTGCATCTTGTGAACCAGTTCCCATGAGTTCTCAAACTCCGGTAAATTCTTCCACTTCACCAAGACCTCCTTCTCTCCATGATCATTCACCCTTGTTGCCAGAATTTCTTCGGGGGCAGCATCCAACAACCACTCTTCATTTAAACAGCTAGGTAAGGGTTGAAACTCAGTGGTAGGGGACACCACTTTCTTAAATAATGATACATGAAAGACTGGATGCACTATGCTATTAGGAGGAAGCGTAAGCTTGTAGGCTACTTCACCAATCTTCTGCTCAATCTCATATGGGCCATAATATCTAGGACCCAGCTTTTGATTCACCCTCTTAGCTAAACTCTTTAGCTTTTAAGGTGACAGATAAGAATTATAAATGTTGTCAGTATGATGGACAAGAGAGAGAGAGAGAGAGAAGTTATGAGTTCTTAAATTCGTTTTATGACACTACACACTTGATCTCTGGCTGGTTCATCTTATTCAACTTCAAACTTGTATTTCACACGAGTTTGGAAATTTCAAAGCATTATAGGAGATAACCAATCTAATGACGATGATATTATAAGTGAAACGTCTTCAAAGATGAAAGGAAAACTTGATAATTATTGGAAAGATTACAATGGCATACTAGCGTTTGAAGCTATTCTTGAGTCTTGACCCACACTTGAAGATTGTCTTTTAAAACTCTCGCTATAGAACACTAGATGCTTTTAACTATTGTAGATAAAGTCAAACATGTGAAGAAAAAAATTAACAAACTCTATGAAGAATATGTAATCAATTTGATGACGATCTAACTAATTTCATGTTAGATGTAGGATCTAACCAAGTGTATTTCTTAAATCAACAATAACAAACAAGATAAAAAGATAAAGGGGACGAAACATACAAACAGATTAGGCAAGAAGATGGAGAAATCGCCACATCCAAGAGGTCCAAGAGGATGATAAGATCAAGGTAGAATCACCACAAGAGTAAGAGGCTCTTGATAAGACTCAAATTTGGTTCTAAGAAGAACCCTAGAGAAACACTCTCTAATCTCACAATTCTATTTCATCAAAGTTGGGAAATAAACTTACAAAAGTTGCTTAAATACCTACTAGGGTTGTGCCTAAGCTACACACCTTGCACACTATGGTGCCTAGGCCAAAGGTGCATACACACAAATACCAAAATACCCTAATTTCAATCATAAGGTAAAACATAATCCTAGTTAAAGTATAATTATTACATCTTAAAATAAAAAGAAAGTTCATCTTAATTTTAATAAATTTTATTTCCTTGTCGCTCTTGCGGTCTGCATCACAATTCCACTAATTCAAAAGTTTCTCTTTCTCAATCATCCACCGATTTTAATTACCTTATTGTCTAGCCAATGCGGAGTGAGAAAGTCAAAGCGATCAAAAATCGTAAGTTTTTTATGCTAGGTTTATCATTATATTTCTTTCATTCTTCTATTTAGATTATTGATATACTATACACTACATGCAATGTTTTTAAACTCGGACAGGTGGCCGACTCGGTTAAGGTCCCGGGTCACTGGGTCAAGGGTCGGACCGAAGGGTCGACAGTTGAACTGTATGACAAAATTCGGACCACATGACTCGGATTGGACAGCAGGACCAAAACCCGACCCGGTATCTGTAAATAATTTCCTAAAATTACACATCCTGTCTAATTTCATTTATTCTCTTCTCATTTCTCTAAGGTTCTTAAAATTACACATTCGGCCCGGATCAAAACAAAATCACAAATTGTTTATACACAGTTTTTGAAATGAGATTGAAAAAGAGACATTTCTTCTTATTTCTCTGAGGTTTCTAATTTCATTTTAATTTTTTTTTATAAATTAACAGCTTAAAACGACGTTGTTTTTGCGTTTTTGTTTTTTTTTAAATACGCAAAACTCGGTCCGGTTTTACAAAACCCATCGGGTCACCGGTTTTCACCAAAACCGGCCAAGTCATGCCGGTTCCCACCAGGTCTCTGCATTCCCGATCCATAGCTTGGCTCGACCCGGTGACCCCTCCGGTTTCCGGTCGGGCCGAGCCGGTTTTTAAAACACTGACTACATGTTTCAAAGTATTTCCAGATGAAACTAGTGATAGGTACCAGCCATAGATAAAGTAACCGAACTGAAGATTGGTATTAATGTAAAATGAAGAATAGATTCATAGCTCAAATGAGCAATTACAGTGATCAAATGCAGAAAATGTAAAGTAGAGTAATGATAATAGACACTTCGAGAGGCCTAACTCTCCCAAAAGACTTTAGGTTTTTTCTCAATTCTTGTTTACCTTCTAATTTCCCTCCCACTACTATTTATAGCACTCAACTAATGCTCACATTTTCCCTCCACTTTGCCATATAAGCAAGTGGTTACAACAAACTCTCATTTCCCTTCCCTTACACTTTATTTATTTATTTATTTACTATCCTATCAACTACTTTCGCTATTTGTAAGAGCGAAATATGTGTATATTTGAAAGAATTAAAGATTGATCATGATGAACACCCCAAAGAATTTGATGTACTCCAATATTGGATGATTAACGTAAAAAAAGTTCCTATAATAATCTCATAATGGCACAGGATATCCTCAGCGATCAGCATTCCTATTACCACGGTGACTTCGAATTCAGCTTTCAGTATTGGTGGACGTGTTCTTACTGAATGGTGTTGATTTGCACTAGAAACGGGTATGAATATTCCGTTAATCCTTTTAGTAATACTTTGTATTCTAATTTTTCCTTGCATAGTTATCTCAAGATTGATTGTCTAGTTGTGTTTTAATTAGTTGCATTTTAAAGATGAAGATATGCATAGAAGAGGAGAGCTCGATGCGTATGATGCTACTAGGAACTGCCTTGAAGATTTGTTCTAAAAACTGCTGCTTATTTGTTCTATTATATAATTAATAGCCTCTTATTAGGTTTCACGGGCTAATTTATTACTTCTTCCAAAATAATTTTATTTCCTTTATGTGGCTCTCTCTATTTCTTGTCATGGTTGTCAGATCCTTCTAGTAATAGGACCTAATACACATACCCTGTATTTTCTGTAAATAATCATCTTCACTTGAGATCTATGTTTCTTATGTCAAGATATGTAATTTGGATTGGCAATGTTGTTAATAAAAAAGAATTTTGGCTTCTATAATTCTATTTTGAGAGGTATTTGTCCTACTTATAAACCTATGATGTATTACAAATTCTTACCCCGGTTATCTCAATGTTGAGGCCTTCTATTAAGTATTACTCCCTCCGTCCCACTTTGGTTGCAGTTTAAGGTTTTGACACAGTCTTTAAGAAAAATGATTAGAAGTCTAGATTCTTTAAAAAGTGTTGTCTAATTTACAATTTAACCATTTATCTCTCTACCTAGCTAAATGTGAATCTTTTGTTTTAGGTGAAAAGTTGTCATAATTAATAGGGGTATAAGTGTAAAAAGAACATTAAAAGTTTTATTGAAAATCTAAAACAACAATCAATTTGGACAAATTAATTTTCTTTAAAACAACAAATAATTTGGGACGGAAGGAATAAAATTTTTTGAAGTAGGATGGACACAATATGACCAGCTTTTATATCTTGAAACATTTCTTAATGATTTTTTTGTTGTTACATGGTTTGGTGGACTACATAGGGTCTATCCCCATTGTTGCAATGATTTGGGAGGGAAAGAATGTTGTGCTACAAAGATAATTGGTGTTTTAAGAATGTTGAATGTTGTGATTGATTTTGTGTTTTTGTTAAATTTTTTGAGGTCGGTCTGAGACACTCTTGCAACATTATCAATTTAGCTTCTATGAGTTTTGGCTGTTGGATTATCAATTTTCAACATTTGTTTCTGTCGTGCACCGCACTATTTGTTGGTTTTGGTTAGAAATTGCGAAACTATCAGTTGATGATACTACTTCAAATTTTGCCAATGAATTGAAAGATGAATAAATTAATATTGTTGAACACAATTAAAAACCATGAAGCTAGCATAAGATCTAACATAAATTACTTGATTGACTTGTCTCTGAATAAAACTCGTTGCTGTGTCTAAGACCTTCCTTACACCTTTAACTACCTAACTAACATAGTTCATCGGTTGCTCATGAAGCATGCTTCGCAGAAGACATGTCTTACCTTCCTTTCCCATCCACAAAACCTCAATCCAACAACTTCTACTACTTCTTTCATCGTCCCATTCAAACACACGCACTCTTAGCACCTCCACCACCCACTTTCACCTGCAACAACCCCTTCTACAAATGGCCCTTCGTGGCTTTGACATGAAGTTCGAAGGCTACAATGCACTCTTGAACGAGTGTGTAAGCAAAAAAGCCCTTAGAGAAGGCCAAAGAGTGCATGCCCACATGATCAAAACCCTTTATCTTCCTTCCGTATTCCTTAGGACAAGGTTGATAATTTTGTATACTAAGTGTGACTCTTTGGGAGATGCTCGTTACGTGTTTGATGAAATGCCTGAACGAAATGTCGTTTCTTGGACTGCAATGATTTCTGCTTATTCTCAGAGAGGGTATGCCTCTCAAGCCTTGAATCTTTTTCTGCAAATGTTAAGATCAGGTATTCTTGGTTTTCTTTTTGTACATCTCTTCATCAAAATGGGTAACTTCTTAAGGATATTTTTAGTTTGCGAAATGCTTGTCAGCTTTCACAAATCATTACAAAATTATCATGCTTTTTGTTTTTGTTTCGTTTCTTCTTTTCAAATTTGTATTGGAAAAAGTTGTTCATACTTCATGCTGTTTTCTATATAATTGTTTGAGTACTCGAAATAGAGCGAAGACAAAATAAGCAGTTCCCCAGTAACTATTGATAAAACGAATAGTAGAAATAAAAAATAAAATGTTTTCTCAAAGCAAAGAGACGTGACTGTGGAACTTCTCTATAGTTGCTGTCAGAAAAGTATTGCTTTAATGTGGGAGTAGATATGTTGTAGTTTGTTACTCCCAAGTTGATAATATAGAATTCTATGTTGAGGTTCTGTCAAAAAGAAGTTAATTGCCCATCACTTATGTAGACTTGAGCGTTATTTGAATATGAAGAACCTATTGGTCCAGTGATAAGCATGTTGTAAGCAGAAATTAGAAATTCAAAGTTTGTAGTTTGTTTTAATGATTATGCCTTTGGACTTTTTCTTTAGTCACCATTGTTAGTGGTTTCGGTTTTTTGATGGTAACTATGCCTTTCGCAGGTACGGAACCTAATGAGTTCACTTTTGCTACTGTGCTTACTTCATGTACAGGTTCTCTGAGTTCCATCTTAGGGAGCCAAATCCACTCTCTTATCATAAAATCAAATTATGAATCCCATGTTTTTGTCGGAAGCTCACTCCTTGACATGTATGCCAAAGATGGTAAAATTCATGAAGCTCAAACAGTATTTGAATGCTTGCCCGAAAGAGATGTAGTTTCTTGTACTGCTATTATATCGGGATATGCTCAAATGGGTCTGGATGAAGAGGCCTTGGAGCTATTTCGTCGGTTGCAAAGGGAAGGAATGCAGTCAAATTATGTTACTTATACTGGTGTCTTAACTGCGCTTTCTGGGCTTGCTGCTCTAGATCTTGGTAAGCAAGTGCACAACCATGTTCTTCGCTCTGAAGTTCCCTCGTTTGTTGTTCTTCAAAACTCTTTGATTGACATGTACTCAAAATGTGGAAATCTCACCTACTCAAGAAGGGTATTTGACGCCATGCATGAGAGAACTGTTATCTCTTGGAATTCAATGCTTGTTGGGTATAGCAAACATGGAGAGGGAAGAGAAGTGCTTGAGCTTTTTACTTTAATGAGAGAAGATAACAAAGTCAAACCCAACAGCGTCACAATTTTGGCTGTGTTATCTGGATGCAGTCATGGAGGGCTGGAAGACAGGGGACTGGATATTTTTTATGATATGACCAGTGGAAAAATTGGAGTTGAGCCAGAGATGGAGCATTATGGGTGTGTTGTTGATTTGCTTGGACGTGCTGGTCGAGTAGAAGAGGCTTTTCAGTTCATTAAAAAGATGCCTTTTGAACCCACAGCTGCTGTATGGGGTTCTCTTTTAGGTGCATGCAGGGTTCATTCAAATGTTGACATTGGTGAATTTGTGGGTCGTAGGCTGCTAGAAATTGAGCCTGGAAATGCTGGGAATTATGTTATTCTTTCTAATATATATGCTTCGGCAGGAAAATGGGAATATGTAAAATCATTAAGGGACCTGATGTTGAAGAAGGCAGTAGTAAAAGAACCTGGAAGAAGCTGGATTGAGCTTGATCAAGTACTTCATACTTTCCATGCAAGTGATCGTTCTCATCCAAGAAGAGAAGAGCTACGTGCAAAAGTGAAGGATCTATCAGTCAGGTTTAAAGAGGCTGGTTACATTCCTGATTTGAGTTGTGTTCTACATGATGTGGATGAGGAGCAAAAGGAGAAGATACTTCTAGGCCACAGTGAAAAGTTGGCTTTGTCTTTTGGGCTAATTGCTACTCCTGAAAGTGTGCCAATTTGTGTCATAAAAAATCTTCGTATTTGTGTTGATTGCCATAATTTTGCTAAATATATCTCAAAAATTTATGGTAGAGAAGTGTCTTTGCGAGACAAAAATCGGTTTCATCGAATTGTTGGAGGAAAATGTTCCTGTGGAGATTACTGGTGAGAGAATATCCTGATAGAAAGCACTATGTGAATGTCTAAGGTGCACGAAAAAAGAAGCTCCTGGTCTTGTATCTATGATTATGTTAATACTGAAATTTGGTTTGAATATTGATGGTATGCAATATACGAGGGGAAAAAAGAGGAAGATTTATGAACAGGGAAACATCGACCGACCAAAAATGGGACGTAATTTATGAGATGATTCAAATTCCAAAACAGTATGGATTAAAATGCAACAAGTTTGATTGGGTATTTCGTTACCCAAATATCACAGCTAAAGAGGAGGAATTTTCAGAATTCCTTTCTCTTTCTTCTCTCCCTCTTTCTTCTCACATTATAGCTGATAGTTTTTTCATTTCTCGGGATTTGCGTATCATTCTCTTTGCCTGTTGAGGAGCTCATCTAAGATGTACTCCAGGTATTCATATCTAGATTTTTTTTATTTGTCCTATGATTTCAAATCTTATATTTTGATTTTTGATTATCTTATTGGGTTTTATTCGAAAGATGCTCTATAACCAGTGATGTGATTACTACAACTTGTGACTCTTCATTTAGGATGTCT
The DNA here is from genome assembly GCA_020916435.1 of Oxytropis ochrocephala. Lineage (NCBI taxonomy): Eukaryota > Viridiplantae > Streptophyta > Magnoliopsida > Fabales > Fabaceae > Oxytropis > Oxytropis ochrocephala. Next base: position 39,425,684 of record CM037090.1, read on the forward strand.
GGAAGGAAGTTTTCTGTAATGAGTATATTGTCAATAGAGTAGTTGGTAAATGTGTAATGTTGGTTATGTTGCGGCTTCTTGGCTCAAATTTAAGTATTTGAATTTTGGATGGAACGTAGGTGTCACTGGGCTCTGCTTTTATTTACACTCTCCACCATTGATCGTTTGATACACAATGAGCAAATTAAACCACAATCTCTGGCATACAGATGTCAGACTGTGCTGCATACGTCCTATAGAAGTTGCCACTAAGGTTCTGGCATTAAAACCTTCAGATTAGATATCTCGATATCTTTTTGTTTCTCTTGTCCCATTTTCTCATTTTTCATTTCAATTTTGACAGGTACTTTTTGCTTATTTTAAGATATAATCTCCGATTTCTCCTTTTTGCCTGGAAATTGATGCATTATTATTACACTTGCAGAGGCTTCAACTTTTCTGTAATTATTTCAAAGATAATGGGTGATTTGTACTGAGCTGGTACAGTGCTGATGATGTATTATTGCAGTCAATTCTATCAATAATTTGAGTGGACTTGCTAGTCCAGAACGTTCACTTGCATTCCTAGAGGAATTTTCTGTGCAAGAGCTTCTATCTTGCTCCAGGGGAGTCCCAGAACTCAATGGCATGATATTTTGAGAGTGTTGTTTTTGGAATGCTAGTCTTTGATAAATTGAAATATGAGAAGGACATGTTATACAGACCCGGTGAGTGTGGGTCAGGTTTTTGTATTCAGGCTTCCCTTCCGGCAGTTCTTGGTTTGCTTTTTGAGAGAACACCATTTAGAGTGGACTAATTTCAATTCTGATGCTTATTCTGCTACACCACTGAAAGCTAGCACCTATGCCTATCCAGGCATGAGACTGTTATCAGTCCCACATGGAAGAATGAGAAGCCTAATTAGTGGTTATAAATCTGAGGCAAGCCTCTCCCTGAGTTAAGCCCAAACTCAACTTCTAAGATGGTATTGGAGTCTATCATAGGCTCATTGTTGGGCCATACACTATCGGACCACTTGGGTCATGCTCCAAGTGTCCAGTCCTAGGCGTGGAGGGGTGTGTGTTATTAGTCCCTCATGGAAGGAAGAAATGGCTCGATTACTAGTTATAAGCGGGAGCCAACTCTCGCCCCATGAACTAGCTTTTGAGGTAAAGTTAGGCTCAAATCTAAATTCTAAGAAAGGCCGACAAGATTCACTAGCTGTCCAATGGCCAACATGAATTTCATTCCCATTATCGGGCATATCATAGATTCACCGTTTGGTCACTTGTTATCAGGTCACTCGGATCACGCACCAGAGATCCAATCTTGGGCGTGGAGGGGTGGTATTTGTCTCGCATGGAAGAATGAGATGATCTGGTTAGCGGTTATAAGTGGGCAACCCTCACCCTATGAACTAGCTTTTGAGGTTGAGTTAGGCCCAAACCCAAATTCTACGGGAGACCATTCACCGGCTGTCCAAAAATCATGCTTCTAACCCAACATGAATTTTCATTCTCTTGTCCATCCACATGCCATCGAAATATGCATTTGTTGTGTCTTGGGATCTATTCAAAGATTTTGGCTTGCATGGCCTTGAGTAATTTGTGTCTTGTTAGATGGCCATGGGTATTTGCTTTGGATCAAGAATTGTTCAAAATATATGTGCAGGATATGCTATCCAGTAGAGCTATGACTACAATTTTTGGTATTTGGCTGAAGGTCACATTCTTGCCTATAAGAACCTTTTGTTTCTATGGGATATTCATATCTTTGTAGGTGATGTCTCTGACTTTTCTTAAGACACCGGACATTGGTATTAAATTCTTCTTTCTGAACTGAGTCAGAGATAAAATGTAAATATATCATCTTTGGTTCGAATTGCTATTCTGTACTAAGGATGCAGTGATTTAGTATCAATATGTTGGAGACCCTCAGGTTTTCAGAGGGATCTCAATCTTAGACTAAGTTTTTTACAACTTGGGTTTAATTCTAAAGTGCTTCTTGAGATCCTTGCTATCAAGGGTTTTGGGCTTTCTTTTGCCTGCCTTCTAAGCATTAACTTCAGTACTAGTTCATTTTTATGCAGTTTTTGGGCGAGTCCATGTAATACAAGACTGACACCTGGATTACTTAAAAATAAAAGGCTGAGATTATTTTTGAATTTCTAAATTAGTTTTAATTCCTTAAAATGGTTGCCGTCTTCAACCGTTCAACTCTATCGTCTTTTCAGCGCCATTCTTTCGGAATCATCATCACAATCCAGAAAAGCTATTCCAAATAAGAAATCACGCAGACATCATCGTTGTTTTCAAGCAAGCAACGCATCATCGTTTAAAGCAGGCAACAGAATCATACACACACACACACACACACACATATATATATATATATATATATATATATATATATATATATATTATAAAAAATAAGAACCAAAACTGCCTGCAAAGTGCAAAACATCGCATCACCGTTTGTCCTCCTTTTACACCAAGTCTGTTCTTATTATTTATTTTATTTATATTAAATTAATAAAGTATAGGAAAAATACTTTATTTTATTGATTTATTTATATTATAAAATGTTTAGAAGCATAAGGAGTAAACCTTAATGTTCTGGGAATTGCAATGGCCAGAAACTGAACGACAAAACCACAAGATCAAGCGTGACAGCGAGCCAAGACGAAATTGCACCAATCGTATATATGTTTTTTAAACATATATGCGATCCTAAATTATTTGCCATCGTATATACATCCTCGCCGCAGTATACGATTGATGTGAGGTTATTGCGTATATATACTGCGCGGGGGTGTATATATCGATGACTAATAATTTAGGATCGTATATATGTTCATTTGAACATATATACGATCCCTATGATTTTTTTTAGTCAAATAAAAATTAATTAAGGCTACACACTATAAAAATTTGTAGTTCTTTAACACGTGACGATGTTAGACGTCGAACGAATAATTTAGGCTAAAAAATCGGTTTTCGGGCAATCTACTCCGATCATAATGTAACCACAGCCATTAAATCCGAAAAAAAATCATTGAACATGACTCCCCTAGAAGGGACTTCTTACGGGACTACGACCTCAAAATCTCAAATTCCATCGTTTATTATTTTTTATTAATTTTTCACAGTCTCCAAAAAATTTTAAAAAATTGCATAGACTTATTTTGGTTTTGTTAGATTTTTAGTGGTGTTTTTATAATTTTTTTGATTAGTTTTGACTCTTTAACGAATTTTTAGTAGTCTTTTAAAAAACAATAGTGAGGGTGGGAGTGAATATTTATAGTTGAGGTAAAAGATTATCAACCGTTGATTTTGTCAGTGCAAACTACACCGTTGATCAACTTTGAAAGTGAAATCCTAACCGTTAAAATTTTTTTAAAAAAAATTATATAACAACCTATCGTATATATGTATTTTGGACATATATATGATGCCTATATTTAACACATCGTATATATGTCCTAAAGACGTATATACGATTGCATCATACGCAGCCAATCGTATATACGTCTTTAAGACATATATACGATGTGTTAAATATAAGCATTGTATATATCTCCAAAATACATATATACGATTGGCCTTTTTAAAAAAAATACATTTCAAAGGGTGTTTTGGGGATTATATATTATGTGGGGATATATAGGGTAACGGTGGGGGTATTAAAAAAAAGAACCCGTTCTCTTTTTCTGTTGCCTTTTGCAGATATGTGGCGGAATAGATGAGAATGTTGTGGGGACTTGTTCTGCGTTCATATGTATTCCAATTCATGAAATGTTGGTGCAGGTGGCTTTTTAAGTTGCACAAATCAAAGTATTTGTGTATTGTGCCAAAGTGAGTCTATTGGTGGTCCACATGTTTTTAAAACCGTTGATGCAGGATGCGAAAAGGTGGACGGTTAAAATTTTAGTGGGTTACCTTTTGAAGTAGTTGTTGGGATATGATGGTATTTTTTTTTATGAACTATGTGATGGTGCTAAGTGCTAACTGTAAAATACTAGTACTATAGAAAAATGTAATTTACGGTTGCAGTGTTTAATTTTTTTTATTGTTTATTATTTATAAGTCAGTGTTGCAGGGAAGTTGCAGAGTTAACGAAAAAAAAATTATTTGTTAAACAAATAAATATATGAAAAATGAATAAAAATGTACATCTTCCAATTTTTTCTTCGGCCGATACTTCTTCCAACCCCTTATCCATTTACTGGACACTCCATAAAAGGGTGAAAAGGCCAAAATGCCCTTAATAAAATCCGTGATTTATATTTGTTTTAAACATTAAGTATGGTTCGGCGCACGCTTGCTCGAACCGGTTCGAATATGGCTGTGCCGAACCTCTTAAATTTTACTCAGACACCCAAAATTAGGTTTTTAACGAGTTCGCCAAGCGTAGGCGAACCGGGCCAACATGTGAAGGCCGAACCTCACTGTTCATGGTTTTTTTTAATCTGCGTTTACCGAAACTACTCCGAACGATAAATTAGCAATTTGACAACGATAACTTATTAACTTTTAACGAATGTACCCATAAATTGAATACTCAATTATAGACAATTGATAAGTATAACAAAAGCTAAATAATATACATAAGTGTAATCCGTAGAATACAATCCGTGCAAAATAAAAAGTAAATAATCCGTCGAATACAATCTGATCCACTACAAAACACAACTATTGTGGCTGCCTCTCCCTTGGTTGGGAGACACTGCTAAACCTCCTCAGCCCCCTTTTGGATGGCTTTGCAATTTCCTTAAGCCTCTCACTATCTTCCAGCCACGAGTCCCACGTGGAATCCCAACACCTTCCAACACGTGATCCAGCTCATCGTATAGTGCAAGCGTCTCAGGCATGATCTATAAGACAGTAAAAAAATACTTTAAAAATAAAACAAAATTAAAAATTAAATGATTTAAAAACACTAACACTAAAGGAAATTATCATACCTCTCTAAGCTCTGCAGCCAGGGGCGGATACAGTGCATAGGCAGTGGGGGCACTTGACCCCACCAAGAAAAAAAATAGTTTTGATATACCCTATAAAAGTCACTTGCCCCCAATAAATAATTAACCTTGACCCCATAGTATTCAGCTGTTTAAAAGAAACCGTCAGAATATGAAAACACGTAGAGGACAATTATAATTTGTGGAAAGACAGTTGTAATTTGTGGAAGTAGTTGAATATCTTTTTTGGTGTTCTTTTGTCACATACATGATTATGTATTTTGTAAAACCTTCTTTTATTTTTATTCTATGAAATATTATAGATAGTTTTTTTACTTGCCCCCACGAATGAAACTTTCTGGATCTGCCACTGTCTGCAGCGTCGAAGGGGTAGTTGTCTAGTGTTAGGTATGGGTGGGATACACTCCTAAACTAGGCAATGTATCCCTGAACTGTGGTTGGCATCCCATGCACTACTACTTCATCTGGAGGAATAAGGTGCAAATTGAAATCAATCCACGCCTGATCAGCTTGTTCCTTAGTGACTACTGCCCGTCCACTGGGCCTAGGGTCCTCTGGGATGCCCTGTATCCACCCAAACTGCCTAACCACTCGATTAGGATTATATGCTACCATGCCCCCAACATGACGCAGATGCCCCTTAAAATATCCTATCCATATCTCTGTGATGAGGGTTCACAAATGGCATCCATGTCACCTCCTCTGACCTGACATGATCCAGATCTGCCCTGAAACCCACCAATGACCCATCAGCCCTCTTGCACTCCCACCTCTTAGCCCTTGGTTGTTCTTCAGTGTACCCCTCAACCAACCACTTAGTACCAAATATCTGCCCCTAAAAATGTTCAAAAATTCAGGCCTGTGATATATAAAAAACGGGTTAGGGATCCAACAACATATAATAAACTTATACCAACTAAAATATAAATTTAAATAAAGTCAAGTACCTGCAGGAGAGTGGCAAATCCAGCAATCTGTGAAGTCTTAGGAGAATAGGCATGCGTCAACTGCTTGTATTGGTGAGCCAGCGCCATAGCCCCCCAACAGTGCTGACCAACTTGCTCTAGATCTCTGATCATGAAAAGGAATAAAACCTTCACCTTGTTGCGGACTTGTCACGTGAATAAGGTACGACCCAAAGAAGATCAACAGGTAGCAACGGGCTGCATCCTCCCACCTCTCACCTTCAATTGCTTCAATGTAGACTTTTTTCAACCAAACCAGCTTCAAACTGCATCCTTTAGCAGGTAACTCAAAAAATGCCTCATCATTGGAAACCCCAAGTAGTCAACCAACCACTGTTGCGCATCTATCTTGTTAGGCTCTACCATGCCATAAAATTCCCTGGTGATGGGGATATGGAGCAGTTGTGCCACATCATCCAGGGTAGAGCTGGAAAAATGGGATACCCGACCCGCATCGGGCCCAGGCTTTTATAGGACGGGCCCAAAAAGCCCGGGTTAAGATTCAGGCTCAAGTTTTGCGGGCCACGGGCTTTTCGGGCTAGCCCATGTTATGCACAACGCTAATTACAAAATTAATTTTTTTAAAAAATAAAATACATATTCAAGACTTAAAAAAATCAATGTCAATTATGTAATGCCACAGTTAATGTGAATAATTTAAAGTCATTTGTTTATTTAGCCATTTAGCATCATATGTTTATGCCTTTTAAGCTTGATGCCACTGTCGTATAGAAAATATATAATTAACAATTTAGAGAAAGATGAAAATTATTGTAAAAAAAAAAGAAGAAAGATGTAAAGTGGTATAAGTTATAATATTTCTTTTTATTTTTATTTTTGATATTATATAACATGTTTTGCTTCAAAAACGCGGCTAATAATTAACAAAAATTTTAATCAACATTTCAAAATTAAAATTAAATTAATTTAAGACTATCTTTTTAGAAACAAGTTCAAGTGAGTCTTCATATGAAGTTGAAATTATATTTTTAGTCATATAATTTTAATTGTATTTGCATTGTTGTGTGTCTGTTGATGCGTTTTTGAATTTCTATGGCTCTTTCATGAGCGACCCCCCAAATATTTTGGCCAAGATCGGCCACTGACAATGCCTCGACACCAACTGCTAAAGAAGCCGTTAAATTTAGGGTCTTTTAATAAACATAAACAACAACTCTAATAAAGCACAAAAATGTTCGATCTACGCTAAACAAAACGATTTTTTCCATCTTGTTCAAAAATTAACATTACTAAACGGAGAATTTAATTCGTACCTTGATGAAAGTGCTCTCCCAAAAAACCACGATGAACTTCGTCTTCTTTCCCTCACCCACGACGACGAAACTCATAAAAGGAAAATAATGAAACAGATTAAGAGTTATTTAATATTGGTGAGAGTTATATCAGTATCAATTTAAAATTAAAAACACGGAGTTATTTAACTAAGGTGCTTGAAGAGAGTGAAAACATTGAATAAAAAATGGCTATTTGTCTTGGTATATACTCCCTCCGTCTCAAAATAATGGTCTTTTTAGCTCATTTCACGCATATTAAGAAAAGAACATAAAAGGATGAGAGAGAATAGTATTTTTACCAAATTATCCTTACCAAACATTGAGAGTGATGAATATTACTTTAATTAGAAGATACTATTGAAAAAAAACAATTAATATTACATTGAAAATCGTAAACGACAATTATTTTGAGACAAATTTTCTTTACTAAAGTAATTATTATTATGAGACGGGGGGAGTATCATTTAATAGTGAGACTTATAAAAGTCAAATAGAATAAATAAAAGCAACGTACACAATCACTACAAAAAAAACGTGATTTAGCGAGGGACAATTCCCTCGCTAAAGCACAAAAATCCCTCGCTAATGTAATTTAGCGAGGGAATTAGCGATGATCCAAATCCCTCGCTAAAATGCTCCTCGCTAAATTTAGCGAGGGAATTAGCGAGGGAAATTAGCGAGGGAATTAGCGAGGGAAATTAGCGAGGGAATTAGCGAGGGAAATTAGCGAGGGAATTAGTGAGGGATTTGTTTATGCTATTAGCGAGGGAATTATGGATGATTAGCGAGGGAATTTTTTTTTTTTTTTAAAACTATTAGCGAGGGAATTATGGATGATTAGCGAGGGAATTTTATTTTTTTTTTTAAAACTATTAGCGAGGGAATTATGGATGATTAGCGAGGGAATTTTTTTTTTTTTTTTTTTTTTTTAAATTCCTGCTTTTTTGCTTATCATAAATATGCAACTTCATATTTTTAAAATACTCAAATAAAATCCATAATCAATCTAAAATGTGCATAATGTAAATAATCCAAACCGAAAGCAACAACATAATCCAAAATGGTGTACAATAACATAATCCAAATCAATAGGGGGAAGAGGGATGATCGGGATGATCGGACTCTGTTTGATCAGACGACTGTTGTGGCGCCAAGCTATTAAAGAGAGCAAACAACTTCTCCGCTCGCTGCCGCATCCTCAATCGTTTGCTTGCATCTCTCGCAATAGTCCGATCTTTCTTCTGCCGCTCGGCTATCAACCTCTCTTTGCTCGACCATCAAATGCTCTACTGCTTTGCTGAGTCTTGTGTCTCACCGATGAAGAAGCATCGTAACTACTAGACTCGTGTCATAGTGATCAGAATATTTCACAAGTCTCGCCAAGGGCCCCGCACCATACAGTCGATTTTTATTTGACTTGCCTACTGCCTTCTTCCAGTTGTTGTTTGCTAAAGCCATCATCTCAGGAGAAAGTGGACCAAGTGAGTCAGGGTTCCAGCTCCCCTGAGTAGGCTCAAACATCAACTCAGCATGTTTCTCCTACATTGCATAACCACAAAACATAATGATAATTAGGTCTCCATTAATTAAGAAAAGAACCAAATACAATAGAAATCAAGTTGCATAATTACCTGAGTCATTTTTGCGCGCTCGTCAACAAACTCCTTGGTATCTGTTGTGCGAAAAGTAGTTGTGCAAGTGTACACAATCGCAACAAGTAATATAATGATAAGTAAAGATCGTTCCCACGAGGATTGGTATTAATTTTAGAGTTTAAAAAGGAATTACACTTTAGAGGAACAAGTAGCAAATAGGTTGAGTAACAAAGTTCAGTTGGACAAAGGTTATAAAAGTAACAAGTTAACGGTGAGTTAAAATATAAGAGAAATAAGTTGGATTGCTTTCACTATGTAAATTCCCAGAAACAAGACGCTATAACGTCACACGCTATAGCGTTAAGCGCTACAGAAATATTTTGTGCCTTTCAACACTAGCGCCAGGTGGTTTCACTACAAGATGCCTATGTCTAGGTTCTAAATAGGTTCACCCTCAGATATAATCAAGATCCCACACTCATGCTTTATAAACTATTGCAACTTCTATGTCTAGAGGAAGCAAAAATTGATTAAATGTCTTCAACCAACCTTATCATTTATATTAATCCTTGAGTTCTCTCTATGGTTCATGTCTGAATCCACAGAGGTACTAGTTTTACGTGGCCAAATATAAAACAAGTTTGGAAGAGTTATCACACAAGGATTAAAACACAAAACGTGAGAAATTATATACGAAGCATTAATGGTTCATTACAAGCTATAGCAACCCAACTCAAGGAGTTTAGCTCATGTTGAGCAACATCAAAATAACACAAATAAAACTACTTGTATTACCGTAGGTGAGAAAGAAATTACAAGTGCAAAAGATACAAGCTTGAAGTCCCCTAATCATCCACGCTAAGATGGCTCATCATCAGCCTTACACCATGAGAATAAAGTACAGAAAAATACAAAAGAAGAAAGTAAAATAGCAAAAGCTTCAAATGTGTATCAATGGAGAAGAAGAAGTGTCACACTTTCTCTTTCTACCAATACTCTCTCTATCTTCGTTGGGAAGTCTAAAGTATCTCTTGAGGGGAGATCATCATCTCTAGTATATCTAGCCTTGAGGTACAACTCCCCTTCCAAAGTCAAGAAAGGTGATGTTTACTTTTTCACCAACTCCACTATTCCTTTACTCATGCAATGACAAGTGTCCACACAAATCCAATAAAATCCGCACATGTCATTTAGGTAATCGTGGACACAATATATGGAACATGGATTAATGAGCTTGGCGCCAAAATTTCACTTTTCCTTTAGATGCTCAATCATACGCTGCCTCTTGACGTTATAGCGTTAGAAACGCTATAGCGCTAAACACCGCACTACTTCACAAAATACATCAAAATAATCACAAGAGCACCAAATGTGCCAATTTCATAGCAAAGCGTTGTTTAGCCTCTCTATCCTAATATTAATAGAAATGCAATAAATACTATACTAATATTACTTGAGAACTTACTTAATTTAATGATTAGAGGTATAAATAACTCATATAAATATGAGTTATCACACCCCAAACTTAAACCATTGCTTGTCCCCAAGTAATGACACTTGCAAAGACAAACAGATGACACTATTTACAACACACATGCTCACGATCAACACTTCATTTCTAAGCATACTCACTCAAACATTTTCTCAATGGGCTAACAGTCAGATTCACACTCACACCAACACACCAATGCATTTATTCAACTTCTAAGCTTATTACTTTGCTCAATGAGTGTGTGTGTGTGATCTCTTGACTCATCTCAATTCCTAGCTAGATTTGGATTTCTCTTTAGCCTTGGAAAGAATGGTCTTCTGTTGGTAAAATCAAGAACTCTTTCAAAACAATGACTAGATTAACATTTTCACACAGAATGGGGATTTTCGGGCATGACAAAGGGTTTAACTAGGCACTTCAAGTCTATGGTCAGTGTTCCTAACTTATTGAATCTAAACAGCTCACGCTATAGCGTTTGGCGCTATAGCGCTTGGACAAAAATAACAGATTTACTAGCTGTAGCCCCCTCATTACTTGGCTCCTCAGCAATTATTATATATCTTTTTTTTTTTTTTTTTTTTTTACATGAGGCTTTGCCTCTTTCTTTGCCTTTAGGACACCTAGCTTTTGTTTTGGGTAACTACAGCTTTACAACATATTTACATTAAACTTTTAAGTCACTGACCACCCTAAGACCTTTGTACCTAACCTTTATATAGCCCAACACCCCCAAACTTATGCTTCAACAACTCTTCAAGTTTTTATTCCACCTGATCTCACCTTGGTTAACTCGGACTAGCCTAAACCTCGGATAGTCCTTGGCTAGCTAAGTTTCTTCTTAAGCACGTAGATTTACGTGTGAGAGCAATAATAAGCAAAGATTTCATCTAAAAGCACGCTCTCTTACTCACTCACACCATTATCATTACAATCACCCCAAGGGAACGCGTTCGATGACTATACTTAAAATTGAGGCACTTGAAACAGAACATTTTGAAAAAACATTAACAAAAACATTAACAACTTTAGGTCCTCCCCCACAACAAAAAAGTGAGCGGTGTCCTCACCGCTCTTTAAAAACTAGGAGAGGCACGAACTTAACACACAAACAAAGTAATGCAAGTCTTAAAACATTTGTGAAGCGCAAGATAGACGCTTATAGCGCTTCACAATTTATTGTTATTCACAAAACATTAAACTTATACAAAGAAAAATTAAATTCACTTCTTAACCGCACTGCACTGCCCTTGAGCTAACACGGATGGTGAGAGGAGGCTTTACACCTTTTTCTTCTTCTTCTCTTCCTTTTGCTCGCCTCAGCGCTATAGCCTCGAGACGCTATAGCGCTTCCACCAGTCTTGCGCTTCTTTTTTTCTCGCTTCTCTCATCTCGCTAGCTTGCTAGCAAAGATCCTTTCCTGTTCGGACACTTCCTTCCTGCATCACAGCTTCTTGCTTGCACTCTTTCTTCATCTACTTCCTCAATCACGATCGGCTTGGCTCCTCGGGCTTCTCCTTGCGGATACATACGTTGGCCTTTTTGCCGCCACATGCTTCTCCTTCGACTTTCTCGCTGGTGCGGATGGCACCGGGCCTCACTACTTCCCTTGGAGGACCTCGGCCATAGCTTGGGCTTCTTCTTCGATCCTGCAATAATGTTAGTTTTTGATTGAGGGCTCCTTTGGGCTCTCTGCTTAAGCCTAGGAGACCTCGTTGCACTTGAGACAGATGAAACAGGGCTTGATCAGGCCGCAGCGCTATAGCCTCGACGCTTATAGCGCTAGCAGGCCCTCAGCGAGGATTCTCAGGAAACAGAATGTTGTGGTGAAACAGGTGGTGGACTTTGTTCTTTTGTGGGAATTGGGGATTGGATTGATGGTTCTGGTTGTGGTGGTTCATTTAGGTTTGGTGTTTGTTGAGTAGGTGAGGGTGACTTTTCTTTTCTTTGGTTCCGTGGAGGCATGGGTGGTTCAGATTGTGGGGTTTCAGGAATGGTCAGTTCTTGGGCTTGTGGTGAGGGTATTTGTGGTGAGGGTAGTCTTGTGGGGCTTGGTGTGGGATCAGCAGTCACTTCTTCATCTTCACTTTCTGATTCTTCCTCCTTCTCTGGGCTCTCTTCACCAGACTTCTCTTCACTCTCAGAATCCTCTTCCTCCTCAGAATCATTGACTTCTTTCATCACCCTTCTTGTCTCCTCTTCATCTTCTTCACTCAAATTCTTAAAATCCTCGGTGTTGAGGACTCTTCACTACTCACCTTTGCTTTCTTCTTAGCAGGCTCTTTACCTTCTTCAAGCGGGCTCTGGCTCTCTCTTCTTGCTTGGATCTGCAGCAGCCTTCTTACTCACCCTTTCTTTTGGTTGGGGTGGCTCCTTCACACCCTCATCTTCAATTAACCACTCTGGGAACACAGGGGGTTCCATTAACTCCTTGCCCCTTGACAATTTTTCCAAAGACAAACTTTCTCCCATTCAAACTTAGCCTTGACAAACTTACACAAGACTGGGCCGATTCTTTTTCAAGCGATTGAGCGCTATAGCATCGGGCGCTATAAGCGCTAGCACTTCTGTCTCTGGTTTAAAAACAGCAGAATATCTCCTTGAGGAGTTCTCCTCTCATCACGGATTTCAATTTCAACTTCAGCCTGCTTGCATAATTCAGTAATTAAACAGGGAAAGTAGAGATTACCGTCAGTTTTGAGCCTGCTTTTCTCAATTTCTCTTGCAATGATTTTGCCCACGTCTATGCTTTCACCTTCCAGAATAGCATCAAGCACTATCAACCTGTCCTTCTCCACATTTGTTGTGTGGGAAGTAGGCATGAGTGAATGCCTGATGAAGGTAAACCACATTGCAGCCTCATCAACCAAAAATGCCTTCTTGACTTTAAACTCTGAGCCAAACCTCTCCCATGTTGCTTCCTCCACACAGATTCTCTTCTTGACCTCCTCCATTTCATCACATCCCCATGTATCAAGCTTCTTGTCCAGGGCCTTTCCAGAATAACCCAATTTGAAGTGGTCATTGATGGCACTTGGGCTGAAATCAACCATTTCACCCCTAACCATAGAATAGGTTTGGGGCTTTCCCCCTTTTGGAGGAGGAATTCCTTTGTAAAACTCTCTCACCAGAGGCACCACAAATTCTCCTCTATGCTTGATAAATTTCTGCCACCCTAACGCTATAACAGTGGATGTGAACACGTCAGGAGCTTTTTCAGTTTTGAAACCCCTTTCTGCGATGAAGTTCATCTTCCAAAGAGCGCGAGATCATCCTTGGGGTCTATGGCTCTTGAGGAACTGGGTTCGATGGTCTTGGCCTTTTCTCGGGCTTTTCAATCGAATGCTTCTTTACCATTTTGAGATTTTTGAAGAAACGAAAGAAATTTGTTAATTTGTGAACCAAAATGTGAGATCGGTTGCAGAGATTAAGGAATGAAGTTATGGAAGAATGGGGGTTAGGGAAAGAGAAAGAGATTCAACGGTTAGAAAGGAAGAAAGAGAAGGGAGTGGTTGAGTGAGAGGTTATGGGGAATTGAATGATTTGACCGTTGTTGATGGGTGGAGTAGGATCAAGGATCGGCGATCATGCGGGCGCATAGGGGCGCAAAGAGCTTGAAGTGCACACGGCGCGCTTGCCACGTCATTATAATCGTCCCATACTTAGAAATAAAAATTGATTCTTCTTGCCACCACTTCCTCCTCTTGACGCTATAGCGTCCATATCACACTTCAGGCCTTCAAATTCCCAAATTCCTTAACACAAAAATTTTCCCTCCTGCAAAATAAAATAAAAACAACAGAACTGTTAATTAAAAACCTTGGGGTGCCTCCCAAGAGCGCTTGTTTTAAGAGTCATCAGCCTGACTTCTTCATTTGATGTTAGGGATCTTGAAGATCAATTGAGGTATTGTCCTCATCACGTTGTCACCATGGTATTGTTTTACTCTTTGTCCATTCACCTTGAAAGTGGTGTTGGTTGCTTGATCAAATAAATCCACCGCACCATAGGGATAGACCTTGACTAATTTAAAAGGGCGAGACCACCTTGATTTAAGCTTGCCAGGAAACAATTTTAATCTAGAATTGAAAAGGAGCACTTGGCCTCCTTCAATCAGCTCTACTGCTCAGTATCTTCCCGTCATGCCACATCTTTGTTTTTTCTTTGTAAATGGTCAACTCTCATAGGCGAAGATGCCTAATCTCATCAAGTTCATTTAATTGCGTAGCCTAGCCTTACCCCCTTTATCACAATCAAAGTTGAGCTTTTTATGGCCCAATGAGCTTTGTGTTGCAACTCAATAGGGAGGTGACATGCTTTCCCAAACACAAGTCCAGTATGGAGACATTCCCGAGAGGTGTCTTGAAGGTCATCCTGTAAGCCCATAATGCATCATCCGATGGATTGACCAGTCCTTTCTTGAAGGTCCCACCATTTTTTCAAGCATCCTTTTGATTTCTCTATTGACAATTCAACTTGCCCATTTGTTTGTGGGTGGTATGCGAGTGGCAATTTTGTGCCTCACTCCATATTTTACCAATAGAGACTCAATCAACTTGTTACAAAAGTGAGAACCCTCATCACCGATAATTGCTCTTGGTGTACCATATCCGGTGAATATGTTCTTCTGCGAGAAACTTGTCGATCGACTTGGCATCATTGTTGGGAAGAGCCACAGCTTCAACCCATTTGGAAACATAATCCACAGCCACCAGTATATACAAATTCCCATGAGAAGGAGGAAAGGGACCCATAAAATCCATGCCCCATACATCAAAGAGTTCAATCTCTAAGATGTTCGTTAAGGGCATTTCATGCTTGTTTGAAATGTTCCCGACCCTTTGACACCTTGCACGCTTCTTTACCCATTCTTGAGCATCCTTAAATAATGTGGGCGATAATACCCACATTGCAGTACCTTTGCAGCTGTTCTAGTTCCTCCAAAGTGTCCACCACATGGTGAAGCATGACAATGCTCTAACACTTGAGGTTGTTCTTCCTCTGCAAGGCACCTTCTTATCACTTGGTCTTGGCATTTCTTGTAGAGAAAAGGTTCATCCCAATAATAATCTTTCACTACATGGAAAAACCTTTTCTTTGTTGATAATTCAGATCCAGAGGCACACCGCTTACCAAGTTATTCACGATATCGTGAAACCATGGAGCGTTGTCTTCGGCGCTATAGCGTCTGGCGTTATAGCGGCAACCGCTATAGCGTTACACTTTTTCACCGCTCACGCCAACAACTTCTCATCCGAAAGATTTCTTTGATCTCTCCTGCTCAGTACCTGCATTGTCTCCTTCAAGTCTAGACAAATGGTCAAGAACTTGGTTCTCCACCCCCTTTTATCATGAATTTCCAAGTCAAATTCTTGGAGGAGGAGAACCCATCTTATTAGCCTTGGTTTTGCATCTTTCTTAGAGATCAAATACTTGATGGTGAATGGTCTGTGAAAACAATTACTTTTGTGCCAACCAAGTATGATCTAAATTTATCAAAGGCAAAACCACACAATAGCTCTTTTTCAAGAATCGTAATTTAACCGTGCTTCAATAAGTGTTTTGCTTGCATAGTAAATGGAATGAAAGATTTTATCATACCTTTGCCCAAGCACGGCTCCCACAAAGATAGTCACTTGCATCACACATGAGCTCGAATGGTTTACTCCAATCGG
Organism: Oxytropis ochrocephala; assembly: GCA_020916435.1. NCBI lineage: Eukaryota > Viridiplantae > Streptophyta > Magnoliopsida > Fabales > Fabaceae > Oxytropis > Oxytropis ochrocephala. The sequence goes on from CM037090.1 coordinate 39,441,663, forward strand.
GGCAACAATGATAGGTGCAAGATGTCGAGCTTTCTTTAGCTTCTGGAAGGCTTCAAGGCATGCATCATCAAAGTTGAAAGTGGTGTCATCTCAAGGAGTTGACATAGAGGTTTTGAGATCTTTGAGAAGTCTTTAATGAATCTCCCAGTAGAAACCAAAGATGCCCAAGGAAGCTTCTTATACCTTTGACACTTGAGGGGGTGGCAATTTTTCAATGACTTCAATCTTGGCCCTATCCACCTCTAAGCCTTTCTTGGAGATCCTATGCCCTAGTACAATTCCTTCTTGCACCATGAAGTGACATTTCTCCCAATTGAGCACAAGATTTGTCTCTTCACATCTTATCGAGATCTCTTCCAAGTTATCCAAACACTTCAAAGCTATCCCCAAACACGGAGAAGTCATCCATAAAAACCTCCATAGATTTTTCAATGAAGTCGAGAGAATATGGACATCATACATCTCTCGAAAGTTGCGGGGCATTACACACCCAAAGGGCATTCTCCTAAAAGCAAATGTGCCATAAGGACATGTGAATGTGGTCTTTTCTTTGGTCTTCGAAACTATTGCTATTTGGTTATAGCCGAATAGCCATCAAGAAAGCAATAATAGTCCTTACCAAAGAAGTCTGGCCCCAACATTTGGTCAATAAAGGGAAGAGGAAAATGGTCTTTCTTCGTGGCCTTGTTCAATTTCCTGTAGTCCATGCAAATCCTCCAACCAGTCACTGTTCTTGTGGGAATCAACTCATTTTTGTCATTTGTGATCACAATGACACCACCCTTTTTGGAAACACATTGCACGTATTAACCCATGCACCGTCGTAAATAGGATACACAATCCCTGCATCTAACCACTTGAGGATTTCTTTCTTCACCACTTCCTTCATTATGGGATTAAGCCTTCTTTGACCTTCAATGCTATGTTTAGCATTTTCCTCTAACACAATCCTGTGCATGCAGATTGTAGGACTTATCCCATGTATATCAGACATTTGCCAACCTATTGCCTTTTATGCCTCTTCGAGTTGTAATGAGCTCCACCTCTTGGTTTTGGTTCAAACTAGCGAAATGATGATGTGTAGAGTCTCATTGTCCCCGATATGCATATTTCAGTGCTTAGGTAATTCTTTCAACTCTAGATCAGGTGGTTGAACAATAGAAGGAACACTCTTCTTGAGGTTTGAATTTTCTTGCTCTAGTGACTCATATCTCCTAGTCCAAACCTCATTCACAGCTTGCTTGCCTTCTTGAAATTCTTCTTCTTCCAACAATTCATGTTCCTCAAGATTGTTTAGCACCTTTCCTGTGTGGTTGTTAGATTTTGAAAATGTTTTTGAACCACTTGGTCAAGAGAAACCACAAAGGAACACTCTTCAGTATTGACATCTGGAAGTTTTAATGCATTCAGAACATTGATTTTCACTTCTTGGTCATTAACTCTCATTGTCAATTCTCCTTTTTGAACATCTATGAGTGTCTTCCTCAGTAGCTGCTAGGGTCTACCTAAAATGATAGGTACCTCTCGCATCCGCTTCAAAATCTAGAATAACAAAGTCAACAGAAAAACAAATTTATCTACCTTAATTAAAACATCCTCCAAGATTCCTTCAGGATAGGCAAGTGACCTATCAGCTAACTGAAGGCTTACAGAAGTAGGCCTGGCAGTTCCTATACCCAATTGTGTGTAAATGGACTTAGGCATTAAGTTAATGCTTGCCCCTAAGTCACATAAAGCACGACCAGAATAAAAATTTCCAATGGAACAGGGTATTGTGAAGCTACCAGGGTCCTTTAATTTTCTGGGGAGTTTATTTTGCATCAACATGCTGCATTCCCCAGTCATTGCCACACGCTTCAAATTCTCCCAACCTTCTTTTCTTTGTCAAAACATCTTTCATAAATTTGGCATAGTTGGGCATTTGTTGTAATGCCTCAACTAGAGGACATTAATGTGCAATTGTTTTAACACCTCAAGAAATTTATTAAATTGTTTGTCCTCATGTGCCTTTTTAACCTTTGAGGGTAAGGGGAGCAGGATATTCGTGCACCAATTTAGGTTCAGTGTGTTCTGTTTGCATTTGACGCTATAGCGTCAGTGCTATAACGTCTGAAAATTCTTTTCATTTCCAAAGAACACTTGACTCTAAATTCTTGGGTGCGAAGTTACCTCTTTACCACTCCTCGGTGGTTATTGCTTTCACATGCTCCTTGCACGGTGCATGAGATGAAGATGGTTCAATAGTAGAAGGAAGTCCACCATTTTGCCTTTGAGTGAGAGCGGATGCAATCTGTCCCACTTGATTCTCCGTAGTCTTGATTGATGCTTCATGAGTCTGCATTGTTGTTTTACAATCACCGATGAATGACCTTAGCAGAGACTCCATTGAATTGTCCATAGGAGGAGCAGGAGCATTTTGTCTAGGAGGTTGTCTTTGTTGTTGTTGTCTTGGGAATCCAGGGGAATAGCGGGAGCATTTGTGCTTGTGTTAGCATTATTTCCTCCCCACCGAAGTTAGGATGATTCCTCCAACCGTGGTTGTATGTATTAGAATAAGGGTTGTTGCCCTTGTTGTACCCTCACATAATTAATGTAAGGTGGTTTGTTGTACATTCTTCATACAGATGAGCCCCCACAAGAAACACAACTTGCTTCTCCGGAGGAGCTTGTTCAATTCTTTGCAGTTAGCTGACCGCTCAGCGCTATAGCATCGATACGCTATAAGCGTTGATGATGTTCAACTCCTTTATCATATTTGTCGAGTAGCCACTGGGTGAGAGAGCGAAACCTCACTCACTTCATGAACCCCAGCCACTTTCCTTGTAGAATTTAGCCTTTCAGTAGGCCATGAAGAACTGTTTATGGCAATGCGCTCTATAAGCTCACAAGCTTCATTGTATGAGGAGTTAAGGATCACACCTCCAGATGAGGCATCCAGCATAGACCTTGTAGGTGCCTCTAGTCCATTGTAGAAGGTCTCCATTTGAATTACTATAGGAATTCCATGATGTGGACATTTCCTAAGCAATTCTTTCCACCTTTCCCAAGCCTCATGCAATGATTCACCTTCTTTTTGCTTAAAGGATGTGATGTCATTCCTCATCCTAGCATTCTTGTTTGGTGGGAAATATTTCTCCAGAAACTTCTTTGTCATATCTTCCCAAGTTGTGATAGAATTGGACTCCAAGGAATTCAACCAAGCCTTTGCTCTCTGTCTTTTAAAGAATAAGGAAACAGTTTTGACTGAATGCATCCTCACTTACCCTCGAATAATGAAATTACCGCACACCTCTAGAAAGTTTCTCGGATGGGCAAAAGGATCTTCTTGAGTGGAACCTCCAAATTGTCCAGTTGTTTGGAGCATTTGGAACATCATAGGCTTGAACTCAAAATGAGTAGCGATCCAACAAAGCTAGTGATACTTGTCTCCATGGATCGTGGATCAAACACACGATAATCTCTCATTGGCCTGTCTCTGTCATTCACCATTTGATTTGGAGCTTGGTTCAAAACCTTTCTCAATACCGTATTCATCATCGGGCTTCGAGATGGGTAAAAGGACCTTGCCTTCCACCTCTTTGGCCTCTTTCTTCCTATTTGAGAGGGTGTTCTTCCACCCATTGAACCTCTAGCAGTAGGATTAGAGTGCTCGGACATAGTTGGTCCGAGTTGTTGTAGTCTTTGTTGGCGTCTTAGCCTTCTCCGAATCTTCTCTCTGCGGTTCGGATCAAACTCAAAAGTGGGTGGTTCTGATGCGGGCATACGCTATAGCATCGACGCGCTATAGCACTTCCCGTAACACAACACGTAAAATTGCCAAGGTAAAACCTCCTAAGGATGTAATAATTTCTAAACAATAAAAATTAAATGCAATCCCGCAACGGCGCTAAAAAAACTTGTTGTCACGAAAAGTAGTTGTGCAAGTGTACACAATCGCAACAAGTAATATAATGATAAGTAAAGATCGTTCCCACGAGGATTGGTATTAATTTTAGAGTTTAAAAGGAATTACACTTTAGAGGAACAAGTAGCAAATAGGTTGAGTAACAAAGTTCACTGGACAAAGGTTATAAAAGTAACAAGTTAGCGGTGAGTTAAAATATAAGAGAAATAAGTTGGATTGCTTTCACTATGTAAATTCCCGAAAAACAAGACGCTATAACGTCACACGCTATAGCGTTAAGCGCTTCAGAAATATTTTGTGCCTTTCGTCACTAGCGCCGTGGGTTTCACTACAAGATGCCTATGTCTAGGTTCTAAATAGGTTCACCCTGTATAATCAAGATCCCACACTCATGCTTTATAAACTATTGCAACTTCTATGTCTAGAGGAAGCAAAAATTGATTAAATGTCTTCAACCAACCTTATCATTTATATTAATCCTTGAGTTCTCTCTATGGTTCATGTCCAATCCACAGAGGTACTAGTTTTACGTGGCCAAATATAAAACAAGTTTGGAAGAGTTATCACACAAGGATTAAAACACAAAACGTGAGAAATTATATACGAAGCATTAATGGTTCATTACAAGCTATAGCAACCCAACTCAAGGAGTTTAGCTCATGTTGAGCAACATCAAAATAACACAAATAAAACTACTTGTATTACCGTAGGTGAGAAAGAAATTACAAGTGCAAAAGATACAAGCTTGAAGTCCCCTAATCATCCACGCTAAGATGGCTCATCATCACCTTACACCATGAGAATAAAGTACGTAAAAATACAAAAGAAGAAAGTAAAATAGCAAAAGCTTCAAATGTGTATCAATGGAGAAGAAGAAGTGTCACACTTTCTCTTTCTACCAATACTCTCTCTATCTTCGTTGGGAAGTCTAAAGTATCTCTTGAGGGAGATCATCATCTCTAGTATATCTAGCCTTGAGGTACAACTCCCTTCCAAAGTCAAGAAAGGTGATGTTTACTTTTTCACCAACTCCACTATTCCTTTACTCATGCAATGACAAGTGTCCACACAAATCCAATAAAATCCGCACATGTCACTAGAGGTACTTGTGGACACAATATATGGAACATGGATTAATGAGCTTGGCGCCAAAATTTCACTTTTCCTTTAGATGCTCAATCACTGCGCCCTCTTGACGTTATAGCGTTAGGCGCTATAGCGCTAAACACCGCACTACTACTTCACAAAATACATCAAAATAATCACAAGGGCACCAAATGTGCCAATTTCATAGCAAAGCAAAGTGTTTAGCCTCTCTCTATCCTAATATTAATAGAAATGCAATAAATACTATACTAATATTACTTGAGAACTTACTTAATTTAATGATTAGAGGTATAAATAACTCATATAAATATGAGTTATCGGTATCCTTTCTCAAATGAGTGACTCTATGCAACTCAGGAATAGTGAGAGGCGACCAAGCTTCCTAGACTGTAAAAATGAAACAAATTTCAATTTTTATGTAAACTAAAAAGTAAAACAAAATTTTAAAATAGCTTACCAGTCTATTAGCATGATGAGGCAGGTTGACGGAGCCAAGGCAGTGAAGCGAGCCACCCTTTTCTGATGCCCTATTCTGCTTGGCTTTTTCAAATTTTCCCTTTCCATGTGTCTTTTCCCATTCACCTTGTATTGTTTCCAAACATTTTCACACATATACTTTGGGCATTCATTTTTGGCTCTCAATTTGTAACACCAAATCGATAATTGCTTGGACATTCTAATCCAAAAAACCCTCTTGACCTCCTCCTCATCTTCAGGTTTCCAAGCCACTATGGTCTATATTAAACAAAATCAAAACACGTATTAGTGAATATATTAAACATTAAACAATAAATTAAAATCAACAACATAAGAAATGACATAATTAATACTTACCGAGAACACTCTGAAACACTCCTTCTCCACATCCTCAGAGATGGATGTCAACTTTTCACGAAACTCTGTCAAATAATATTTCTTAATCACATGAGTGGCCGCTTGTGAACCAGTGTTCGATTTAAGAAACCTGCATATTGAAATTGTTGCAAAATTAACAAGCATATATATATGCATCAAATCAAATTCCTAAAATTATTACTTTCTAAATAAAAATCATTCCTAAACACTAATATAATCAAATCAATTTCTAAACATTTCAAAAATCATTCCTAAACACAAATGTCAATATCTATCTTAAACACTAAAATCAAATAAATTTTCAAACATTCTAAAAATCAATCCTAAACACTAAAATCAAAATTAAAGAAAAACTAACCGTTTTGAGTCACGAATCCAACGATCTCTTGGCGTTACGGTGACAATGTGCACTCCGGTGCGTTGGTGAGCAACAAATCGTTCCTATGGGTGAGGAAAAAAGAAAAATCATTAGAGGAGAGAGGGAAGTTCGGAGAGAGAAAGAGAGAGAGAAGAGTGAGAAAAAAAAACTTAAGTGATGGTGGAGGAAGTGGTGCCGGCGTGACGGTGGTGGAGGTGGTGGTGGCGAAAATGGAGAAAATGGGTGGTGGTGGTGTTTGGGACTAAGAAGGAAAGGAAATGAATATTGAGTTACTGAGAGAAAAGAAGTGGGAGGAGGAGGATAAGCTTGGTTACATTTAAAATTTAGCGAGGAAATATTGCGTTAGCGAGGGAATTAATTTAGCGAGGGAAATTTTGATTTAGCGAGGGAATGAGATTAGCGAGGGAATTATGGAAATTAGCGAGGGAATTCAAAAACGTGTTAGGTGGGAACAGCTGCGTTTAAATTTAGCGACGAAAATTTAAATTTTAGCGAGGGAAATATTAAAAAAAAAAAAAAACAAGCGCACCTTTAGCGACGGCCTTATCCGTCGCTAATTCCCTCGCTAAATAATTTTTAGCGACCCTTCTCCATTCCCTCGCTAATTTCCCTCGCTAATACTGTTTTTTTTGTAGTGAATTTTTTTTCCAAACAACTTAAAGTCAACATCCATGATAGCCTTAATAAAGTAGTCAGGAACATACAACTTTTGTCTTATTTGAGATGGGGCTTCAATTTGTATTATCAAAAGTTTTGGGCCAAATATACAAATAATTAAGAACCTGATGTCACTAGTTGTAACCTGGTGGACCACCTGTGGACTCACTTGTGCAACATACACAAATACATTGATTTGTGCAACTTAAAAGCCACCGTTGGTGCATTCTAGGTTCCACATCACCCCATTTGATTCAAAACCAATTTTTGGAGTATATTGGAATGAGAATTTAAAAGACTTTTTTTTATGATTAAAAAGTCTTGTAGTATTGGATCAAAACTTTTAAATAATCTAAATAAGTTTTGTGGTATTCAATTAGGACAATCATGATTTTTTAAAGAGTGAGTCCAAATCTTGTGGTGTACAATCAAGACTTTTTACAATTTACCAACAGTCTCGTAGTATTCAAAAACTTCCAATTTCGACTTCTAAAATGAATTTTAAAGACTTTGTTAGACTTTTTAGTGTTTTTGTAGCAATTAAAAGTCTCACCATGTCACGTGATCTCTCTCAATAAAATGGATTTAATGGACTTTCCGATTTATTATAATTGTTTTCTTTTTAATTAAAGATCACAAGAGACTTTGTAATTAATAACGTAATTGAAATCGTTAATTTTAGTTTAATGGTTAAAATTAATTGTTTCTATTTTTTTATAAAATTAAATGCCCCTCTTTCAAACAGAAGCAATAATACACACTAAGAGTACCACAAACATGCTTTAACAAACATAAACAAGATTTACTATGCCCTCAACCCTAGACAATATCATAATCCTCCATTGACTACGCCCTCAAACTAATAGATTAACTACACCCTCAATCTAATAGAGAAGAAAAAGGGGGTCAAAGAAATTCATATGTATCGTTCTACGTACTTGGCGTCCACCTTCGTCCATGAAGAGGTGTAGCTTTCTTCTCCTTCGACCTCCTTAGTCTTCCTCTTTGACACCAGTAATGTGTGCTAAGTTAGGATTATTAGATTGCGAATGTGGGCTAGGGTTTGTGGGATGGGAGTTGTGGATTTGAGCGATGAATTTATGGGTTCCTATGGAGTTAGGGTTCATGTGTTCGGAGGGAAGAAGTAAGAATTCGATTTTTGGGTTTAGGGATGAAGTTTGATTGCGTTTTGAGGTTAATGATTTCTCAACTTGTGTTTTTCTTATTTAACTATATTTAGTTATTTAAAATTAACATTTTATGAATTATAAAAAAAAATGTTTTTATTAATTATAAAAGTGACATGGTGTGCCAACTTAGTTTCAATGTAATAAGTTGCAATGTCATGTCAATCTGTTTGGATCGGCTTATTTAGACTCATCTACTAAGTGAAACTGTTTGTGAGAGCTTATAGAAACAACTTATGACATTTTCATAACCTGTTTTCAGCTAGTTTTCATAACCTCCCCAAGATAACACATGAAAACAACTTATGGTTTTTTAGAAAAATAATTTAACACTATTTTATCATTTTAGTATATAAATAACTTATGCATAAACATTTATATGATGTTAGTGGAGTTACCTTCACTAGATAGTCCGTCTTTCTTTTGTTGTTGCATTTTTCTTTTTGGTCTCTTTCTCTTATTGTACCAAAAAAACACTTACATGATAAACGTTGCTTATGGCATAAACAATTAATTAAGCTATTTATCCAAATGAGTTAAAGATATACACGTAGGCTTTTGAGAAGACCAAATTACAATCTAGTTAACAATTTTAGAACTAACAAAATTGGGATCAAAATATTGGGAAAAAAATGAGGGACTAAAATTACAAATTGATTAAAATAGTGGGACTAAAAGTCATTTAAACCTACTAATTAAACTATTTTATTTTTTGGGCAAAAATAATGTTTTTTTACCAAGGGCGAAAAAATGTTATCTATGTGTTTGTGGGTGTTTCTACGGTGAGAGAGAACAAATCAAATATTTCACCGGTGAAACACTAAAACTGACCGTTGAATTTTGTTTAAAATGCTATGAATGGTTAAGATTGAATCAACAAATATTAAATCTCAACCATGTGTCGAGGGTTCGATCCTCTCAAGGGGTGTGGTTGAGCGGTTGGGGCTCATCCTCCCTTAACCAAGTGTCGAGGGTTCGATCCTCGCGTTGGATATGAAGCAGTTTTAAATCCCTGGGCCAGATATCCCACCCTTCAAGGTGCCTCCAATCCAACAAATAGATTAGTCACTGTGTTCGACGGTGGATACTCTGGTCTCGACCAAAAAACCAATATTAAATCTCAACCATTAATGGATTTTTATACTACATCCAACAATCAATTTTAGTGTTTCACCAATGAAAAATTTAATTTGTTGTTTCACCCGGAAGCACTATGTTTTTGTAAAGAAAATTGATAATTTTTTTTAAAGAAAAAAAAACTAGTTACCCGATTTATTTTATTTTTGACAAACTAGTTACCCGAATTGAATTTGTTTTCTGCAACAAATAAAATAAGCCCAAAATACCCCCACAGCTTAGGGCGATTGAGCGCATCGAATTTCTAGTATTGTGTTGAGCCAAATTTCACTCTCTCACTCTCTTTCTCTCTCTAGAGATCAATAACCAACCACCAGATGCCGAACCCAACCCCCTTAAGCAGCGCCTCCACCATGCTCCGCCAAAGGCTCATCGGCTCACTTCGAACCCGCGGCGGCTCAGGCTCCGGTGCAAGCCGATGGACAAGCCAAGGCCACGAGGAACATCCCAAGGGTCTCCCATTCAACAGAACACCACCACCTCCAGGGCAATCTCGTAAATGGGAAGATTGGGAACTTCCGTGCTACATCACCAGTTTCCTCACCATCGTGATCCTTGGCGTTGGACTCAACGCTAAGCCCGATTTGACCATCGAAACTTGGGCCCACGAAAAAGCCCTTGAACGTCTCAAGATGGAGGACAGTCTCGCCGCTTCCAATAATGATGAATCGCTATGAATTCGGATCGAACCCAGTTAGGTTATAAAGACGAAAAGGTTTGTTGTAATAAGGGTATAAACTGGGAATTTGAATTCCTTTTGTTATTGCTAGTTTTCTTTTGATAATTTTTGCATATGTTTATTAAGTTGAGATTGTTGACTCGCTTGTTATTACTGTTCATTATCGTTTTGTTTGAATGTGGATAAGGCATGACATTCCAGCTTTGAGTTCTGGTTTCAATGCTTGTGTTATTTTTATGTTGCTTTGGATGAACTATGCTTGTTTGAAGCAACTAGTTGAAATAAACATAGAATTTGTCACAGTTTTCTATTGTGATTTCACAAAATTGAAATTAGTCTCTTTGGCTATAGATCATTGAGTGGTTAAGACATTCCATCTAAAGGGATAAACTCAGCTAATACCGAGTTTGATTCCCGATGATGGAACAATTTAGGGCTAAACTTTACTTACCTCTTGAACGTCTCCACCGAACTAGCTGGTTAGACCCTTTCCCGGGGACATCGGATCAGGGAAGACCTTTAGACAAAAAATAAATATCACTGATGGTAAAAGTTAGCCTCACTTTCTTCAAAAATTTTATAACTAAGTTACATTTTTGCCATTTCATGAATCAGAATATGTTGATTGTGCTGTGGTTTACTTTTTTATGATTGTGGAACATGGAGGTGGCATAGGCTTATAGCTACCTGTGGCCTTTAGGTTAAAAATTCAAACTTATTATAGAGTTACATGCTGAGAGAACCTTTAACCTACATCATCTTTGCCCCTTTACATTCAAATTATTGAAATATTGTCTGTTGTTACTTGTTAATCATTGACATGGAATTCAGGTAGATCTTTTTGAGTTGATTCAGCATAATGTCAAGTGGTAGTAGTTTGTGATTTGGGGGTGAAGTCTTGGATTCACTCTTTATTAGATCATGGGTCTAACTCCACTACCTTCATGTATTTTACTGTAATTTCCAAATTCTGGTGTTGGGATTTCAGTTTTGATCAATTTGAATTTAATACCATAGAGCAGTTTCTAGATGGCAAAAGAAGTACTGGTGTACTACGTGTGAGTGAGGGTAGTATTCAAACTCGTTCAGATAGACTATGTACCTTCTGTTTGATTATATTGTTGTGCTTCAAAACACCGAGAACATTGTTCTCGAGTCACTGATCTGGTGATCCCATTATAAACCTTAGTTAAAAATTTGAATGCTGTGCACTTTCATCCACACCTGTTTAGGATGATTAATATGGAGTGAGCAAATTGATCCAGGAAGCCTGTATAGCCTGTATAGTATATTATGAACAGCAACAATCCATTTTCTTTTAAACTTCCAAACATAGGGTAAGTTTGGTACCGACAATTGTGACATTTCATTTGAATGTAATTCAATAAATGGGGTATTGAGAATAGTGGTCCAGCTTCCATCTGAATTTATCACCTTATTCTGCTTCTCCAGTCTGAGTCACAGCGTCTACCAATGTCACTATATTAGTTGGGCCTGATCTGATCACTGAGTGTACCTTGCAAAATGAGAGGATACAGGCAGGTTCAAGTTGAGGATGAGTGAAGTAGTTTCTTTCACATATGTGGAGCACTTGTGCATTCCAAGGTGACCTATTTTCACATCAAATTTCAGTATATAGTGTAGGATATTCAATATTCTGAGTACTTGTTCCATTTAGAACGCCTTTGAGCAATTCCTTTGAAACTCTTTTGAGAAAGTTTTTGCCCTGGTTTTCTTGAGGTTTGGTATGATAGTTTACTGAAGATTTGTGTATGTCCTTGTTAGGTAGGGACAAGCTGCTAGATATTAATTGAAGTTCAATGGCTATTAAGGTTTTTTTAGATAGGCAACTGTTAGTGGGGGTGGGGGAAGTGTTAGTTTCCGGGACTTGAATCCGGGACCTCCTTCTTGCACTCATTTGGTGCACTCCTTTGGTATCCCTTAGCTCGCCAACTGAGCTACCTACTTGGGATTCGATGGCTATTAAGGTGATTTGAATTTGCAAGGCCATAATGTTAAATACAGTTATTGGTTGCCTTGGTGGGTATACAAGGGCTGGTAAAAAGGGAATTCCAATAAGGACTATTCAACGTGTCATTCCCACCTCTTTGCTGTCGTTGCAGTTGCGCCCCTCATTTGAGTTCGATTAAAGAATAGGCAAAATTACACTAGGGGTCCTATAAATTATTTAATTGTAACAAGTGTGTCCTTTTAAGTTTTTTTCGTATCATTTAGGTCTTTTAAGTTACGTAATGTGTACATCTTAGTCTTTTTTTCATTTTCCGTTACAAACAAGTTCAGTTGGCACTAATGGAGTTGCCATGTTCATAACAAAGCTGACATGTCCGTTTTTTTCTTGACTCATCATCATCTTCAATCTAAAAAAAATAGAAATTAAACAAAAAAAAAAGACAAAAATTGAGATGAACTAGGGTTCTTCCTTCTTCATTCAATCCAAATCTCTCTTCGATTTTGGTGGAGCAATACACATCATATTTATTCAACCAATTCAAGTTGCTATGTATGAGATGAAATTTGGATTGTCACTGGTTCTATCAAGCACCTTTGAAAAAGAATATGCGAAGAAAGTTGGGCATGAAAACACCAACATTGTTATGGTATCTCTTCGACTTTGAATTTTAGCTTGTCTAAATTTTTTTTTTTTTCATTTGACAACTGACATTATCAGCTTTCCAGGAAATGATATACGCCCTTATGTGCTTCCTTTGTACTACTTCATGCAAGTTCATATATGTTGAGTATGGACAGGATTTTATTTGGTAAACACTTCATCTCAGATTTGGTTTCATTCTGATTCATTCAGGTTTTGGTGTTGCAACATAAGTTTGAAACCATCGGGGAGCAAAATCGAAGAGAGTTTGGATTGGATGAAGAAGGAAGAAATCCTATTTCATCTCAATTTTTTTTAATTTCTGTTTTTTTTGGGTTTGAAGATGATGTTGAGTCAGCAAAAATTTAGCAGGGACATATCAACTTCGTTACGGATATCACTCTATTAGTGCCAACCGAACTTGTTTGTAACGCAAAATGAAAAAAAGACCAACATTGTACACGTTATGTAACTTAAAGGACTTAAGCGGTAGAGAAAATTTTTTCGAAGACCAACGTGTTACAATTAAATAACTTAAACGACCATTGGTATAATTTTGCCTAAAGAATATTATCAACATTTTTGGTGTTTAGTTTTCAGTTTCTTATTCATTTTATGCGATCATATACGTATATATGAACATTTAGTACTTAACATCGGTTGTGCCTATGACGCACAATACAATATGATTTCGATACGGCGATACAAACCTCTTTTAAAAACGTAGAATATGATACGTCTAAGATTTGTTTTTCTTAAAAATAAAATTCTCACAAAATTATAAAAAGGCTAAATAGCATCTTTGGTGCTTTATCATTGCTTTAGGTTTTATTTTGGCCTTTTATCTTTTTGTCTCATTTTGGTCTCTCATCTTCCATTTCTGTTTCATTTTGGTCCTTGACCGGTATTTTCTCGCGCCCAATAAGTTAACAATACTGCACATTAGTAGTTAATTCTTGCCATGGCGTTTAAAGTGTCATAGTTGATGTGTATTTGATAAAATGATGTGACATTTCATTTTTTTATAAATCAAAAACATAAAACTATTTCATTTTGCATTTTTTATTTCAATTTTGTTTTGATTTTGCATCAATTTTATTTTTCTGTTTTAGTTTTTTTGTTTTTGTTAATTTTATTTTTTATTTTTGTGTTTTTGTCAATTTGGTCCATTATGTTTTCTTTTAGTTTCAATTTGGTCCCCTAGTTGCCACATCATCTAATGAAATCCAAGTTATCCGTGACACTTAAGATGTCACGTCAGCAGTTAACTGCCAGCGCAACTTATTGGACGGTAAATATCATTGAGGGACCAAAATAAAATAGAAATGGAAGATGAATGACCAGAACGAGACAAAAAAAGATAAACAACCAAAATGAAACTTAAAAGACCAAAAATGTTGTTTAGCCTTTAAATTATTTAAATAAAACCACACAACTTTTTAATCAGAAAAAACTAAATACTAATCCAATACTCCCCCAGTTTTCAATTATTATAAGTAAAAGATTGTTACACACTCTTTAAGAAAAGTAAAAAAAGGAAGGTGAACACTCTCATACCTATTGAGATTTGAAAAGTATGATACCCTATCCAATCACTAAATGACACTTCGTTATTTTCTATTTAAAAATAAACATTCTAAAAGTAGAATTTACCAAAAAAGTAGTATGAATCATTTATCTCTTATAATTTTTTTTTTGGTCAACCTCTTATAATTCTTCTTGAGTACCGTCAAAAAGGAAGAGAAAAAAACAAGTAGTACACACTACACACCATATCTCAACAATAAAAAAAAGGAGCACACCCTAAGGACTAAGAGAGTGAGACAGTTTTGTTTTGTCAAAAAAAGAGAGAGAGTTGAAACAGAGAAGCGCCCGAGTCTTCCTCCCTGCGTGCGCTGCATCACTGCCGTGCTCCGTTCCCCTCCGTCATTCCGTGCGCTGTTCCAGTCAGAGTCTGCGACTGCGCCGTCGCTGTTTCTGCCTACTGTGCCTGCGCTGTACCTTCGCCGTTTCAGGTAAGTTCATCTGTGCCGTTTTTGTTGCTGTGCGCTACGTCTTTGTAGTGTATTTTTCCCGTTCCCTTCTGCTTGTACTTGATTCTTGTTTTCAAAACATGAATAGTACTATAATATGCCTAATGTGCTTGATTCTTGTTCCTCAATTGTAATTCTGGAACATACAGTGTTTCGAAATTATGTGCATCTCTCTCGTCCGTCGCTCCTCGCCCCTACGACCACCGTTCGCCACCCCCTTTCTCCGTTGCTCACCACCGGCGTCGTGAGTGTTCGTTAAGCACCTTTAGGGATATTTTTGAATTTTTTTTAAAGAAGGTGTATCGTTGGACCATTCAAAAGTAGTCCACCGTATACCCGCACACAAGATTGGAAAGAACATAAGAAGAATTTTTTAACTAAATAAATATTGATTTGATTTGACTGGTATTTATTTGCAGCACCGAGGGATTCGAACCCTGATCCTCTCTATTAGAAAAGTTGCCAGTTGCCGCCACGAAACAACAACAGAAGATGGGTTCTCCGACTCCATTGCATCCTGCAATGCTTATGGGTTCACCGTCGTTTCCAAACGCCATTGCTTGGTCCGACGACAACCTCATTGCTGTTGCTGCCGGTCACATCGTTACCATACTTGTACTGAATCTTTCTCTTTCCTTACTAGCTCTACTTCCTCACTAATTAAATATGCTATTCAATTTTTTTCTCCTTATTTTTCAGAGACCAGACTCGCCTAATGGACCACGTGGCCTCATTAGAATCTCCCCATGGGATCCCCTTCTTGTAGGGTTTGTAGAAAGAAAAGGTATTCAAATGTCAAAGTTTAGTTATTCATTATTGTTTTACTTAAACTTGAATTAACACCAGAAACTTTTATTTTGAACTCTACTATGAACATAAGCTGTGTTTCTACTGTTAATCATTGGACATTTGCATACATTAACTGTTTTATGAAGTATCTATATCATTGGAGTGTGTGTGCTGTATTTGTTGAGCTATATTTACGAATCTTTGTGTTTAAGATTAAAATTTCACATGTGGTAATGTTAATGACAGTTTGAGAATTAATTTATGCACAGATGTTCTCTCTGGATGCCTCCTGGCCACGTCTTTGTATCGGGATGATAAGCCCGTTGTCCGATCAGTATCATGGTCTCCACTTGGCATAGCTCCCAACTCAGGGTATGAGTTTATATCTTTTCTAAATCATCTCATTTGATGGACCCCCTCCCCCTTTTGTCACAGGACTTGATTTATCAGGGAAGGCAGCAGAGTCATAGTTTTTTTTTGTTAATGGTAGATGTTAAATTACTCATCCAACAAAATACGATTATGAGTGCAATTTACTAGAAAGAAAATTGGGATAGCTCCCATTGCAGAAAAGATGATAGAATTTCACATCAAGTGAATTGATCATGTGTGCAAAAGGCCCATTGAACTACTGGTGAGAAGGAGTTCAATAACAATTATAGGACAAACCATTAGAAGAGATTTAGAGATAAATGGTATGTCTTTGAACTTATTATATGATAAGAATGTAGGGTGTCGTCTAATGCCATTACCCATAGCCAACCCCACAATGGGATAACGTATGGTTGTCGTAAGTTAAATTTCTAATCCAACTCCAGATTGGGTTGGTTTGGGTGAAAATTTTCCGTGACAGTGTTGACTCTAGGTTTTAAACCGATGACATTGCAAATAATATTCGCTTGGAGTCGTAGTCTATTTTTGTTGGGGAGTCATAGTTTGTTCACTCATGAAAAGTTAAAGTTTTTTTTTTATTTTTTTTTTTTTTTTACTTTTTATGTATTTCAATTTTATTTTAGGTTGTAATTTGCAACAGGTGCTTGATAGCTGTTTGTACCTCTGAAGGAAACGTGAAAGTTTATCGCCCACCTTTCTGTGATTTTTGTGCTGAATGGATTGAGGTGTGTGCAGTAGAAGTCATTGCTCCTGCGGGATTGGAACTGATGCTATCTGTTCTGACTTCAAATATTATAACATGATTCTGAAACTATAAACTGTTGGAATCCTAAGAGGACCGTACCATTTTGGCTTTAGAACAAATTTTTGATTCAAAACAGGTTTAATTTGTAGCATCTATCTATGTAGTAAAATTAACAGGCAACGTTGAAAAACATGTCTGAAAGGATGTTATTTCAAATTCCTTAAGGCTTGTTTGATTTCCCTTTTTAAGAACAGTTTTTAGTTTTCAAAAATTTTGAAAATACAAATTTTGAAAATATAAAACAGAAAACAGTTTTTACAAACCAAATCAAGCAGACCCTTTGTATTTCCCATTTATGATTTGTGCAATATAAAGAATCTAAGAGTTTTTAACATTGTATGGATACATTGTTGCTAGTCTAATTTGCTATCCCTATTCTGTTTAGGTTGTGGACATAACTGAAAGGCTGTTTGATTATTTTCAATGTACTGAGTTTGAAAGGTTCCTTCATTAGATTTTTCTGAAGTAAGTTATCTAATTCATCCATTTTCTTGGTTGGTTATTTTATATCATCCATCTACTCTTTATTCCTTATTGAACAACTTCTAGCATCATTTGTTGGATAACAGTTGGAAAGCTGAGATCAACTAATAACATGTAAAAACCACTTCAAGGAAGGGAGATATGCGAAACTTGTATGAACTAATGTTATGTTAAGGTTACCTATATTATATATGTAACTAGTCTAATACACGTGTATGCAAGTAACAATAACCAAAACCTTTTCCCACTAGGTGAGACTAGCTACATTACATGGGTCAAATGATGTCATAATGTTTTAAAATGGACCATGTCTATAGATAGATCATTGAAATATAAATCTTTGTTAATATATCATCTATAGTTATTTTTTGTCTTCCTCTAACTGTTTAACTAATTTTCATTTGGTCTATTTATCCGCCTTACTAGTGCTTCTATGGGCCGTCTCCACTCTCCACACATACCTGAACCACCTATCTTAAGATTCTACCATATTTTTTTTTACAATGGATCCCAATCCTAACTTCTCTGATGTGATCACTTTTCCATAGTAACATTCTCAGTTTGCAACTGTGAGCTTTCTTGTTGGTTCTTTACTGTCCAACTTTTGGCCCCTTTATTCTCATACAACATTGGATGTCTTAAAACCATGTGGTAAAATTCTGCTTTATGTTTGAGTGATATTTTTCTACTGCAATTCAACTCAGAACCGTCTTCCATGTTATCCACCTTGCATGGATCCTGAGGTTGACAAGTCCCTCTATCTCTTTGTTGCTTTGCATGACAAACCCCCCGATACTAAAATTGTTAGACTTGTGATATGGTCTACTCGCCAATTCTCATCTCTAAGATAGAAGTTGTGCGGCTACTACTAAACTTGTATTCCATGTAATCTCTTCTACTTCTACTTAAACGAATGCCATGTGCTTCCCAGGCTTGTCTTCATATCTCTACTCTCCATTTTTTTTCTCTGAGATATCCAACTAAGACTTTATCATCTATGGCGTGCACCATGGTACTATCTCTTGGATTTTGATGCGCTTAGTAAGTACATCTAAAACCAAGATCTCAGAGTTCACCCTCGATGAAAACCTATAGTTTTAGGAAAATCTTCTATGACCCCACCCCACCTTGTCTTTTCACACTAGTTGAGACTTTTATATGGATATTTGGATGCTCAAATGTTGAGCAATACAAACTTACTTTCTAGCCCTCCACAAAACCTTTCCAGTAACTCTATTGTATGCTTTTACCCGACCAATAAAATCCATGTGTAAATCTTTTGATTCTTTTTTTTAAGTAGAAATATTATTAAAAAAACCATCTTTACAAGAAAGATGAAAAAAGATACATCAAAACACCTTGAAGAGACTACAACAAAGCTAGAAAAGCTATACCATGATACACCAAAACTACCAACAAAAAGACAGACAAATCTAAACACAAGCTATCCTGTGACACCCAAAACAAAGGGAATACAAACACCACCCAAGGCTAATGCTCTTAAACACCATTAAGAGCTAAACCACAACATAACAAAAGCACACCCATACAAGAGAGCTATCAAACACATGGAAACAAACCAGCTACACAGTAAAAATACCAAAGCCAAACACACCACTCAAGGTGCAGCAGAGACAAATCTGAGAATTAGAGAACACATCGCTGGAGAAACGCATCACCGGAGACCCTACACCATAAAGCTCCTCGAAACGCATCACCTGAGAATCGCAAACCAGACCAAGGCAACCTCCAACTGAGAAGAGAGCCGCATCCAGGTGGTCACAAGTTCCCGCCGCACACCCACCACCCATTGAACTCACGCGCGAAACCACTACTGCCTGCACCACCTCACAAATGCAAAGCATAATGCAAAATCTGATTTAGCAACAAACCCAGAGTGAGCTGCAACCCCTCGCGCAGTAGAAGCTAATGAAACGACACCCAAGTGGTCAAAGCCACAAGAAAGCAGCAAAAACAACACCTTGAATATAGAAAGCAGCAAAAACAACACCTTTGATATCTGTCCATCAGTCTTTGCAACAATTAGCGAGTATATGACTTTAATGGTACATGTATACAAGCATCTGCATCTTATATTTGAAGACATTGTTGACCCTCCTTGCAAGCAATTAACTTTTGTAAGTGTTTTAATGTTTATGCAATGACATTTATCGGGTCTAGAGTTTCTACAGATGGACTTTTACTGTTATTAAATAGTGAGAATGAAAATGCTTGTTCTAGCTCTTGGGTAGATATGGAAGTATAATGCTAAATATGATGCAGTTTTCTTCAATTACAGTTCACAAATTTGTTTGTTATTTCTTACCTCTTTCTTGAAAAGTAAAGCCCACAACTTGGTGTAAACTAAGTTTTATCTAAAGTTAGTTGTACTTTCACCAGTATAGCATTGTTCTCTTGCAAATCATGGTTAAATTGTACATTGAACATTGAACATTTGTGTTTAAGTTGTATCTAAAAATCACCATTATTTGTTTTTATTGACCTTTTAGGTTCCTAGCATTAGTCCGTTGCTGCTGAAAAATGCACCAGATCAAGTAGATTCCATCAAACCTAATGAGGAATTATCGAAGAAAATGGCATTGGTGCCACTGATAACTGCTGATGAATATGCTTCTCGTAGTGCAATGCTATGTTCACTTGTGGTTTCATGGTCTCCCTTGCTGCGCGTGGTATCTGAATTTGATCCTGTTGCTAATAATTGTGCTTCTGTCAGTCTTCTTGCTGTCGGAGGGAAGTCTGGTAAAATTTCTTTATGGAGATTTCACCAACCAGATTGTTATACTATTGAGGACAGAAAATACCCAGCTCCTGTGAAGCTTGTTGGCCTTCTTCAGGCACACAATTCATGGGTCACAACAATAAGTTGGCTTTTGTTTGCTTTTGATTCTCCAAATCCTCAAATTATATTTGCTACTGGAAGCTCTGATGGGAGGTGAGTTGCATATGCACATGAAATTGTGTTATATTTGTATTCAAACTTCTTTATTTTTATCTTGCTAAGCTGATATACACAGTTTTGGAATTGTGTGCCTTGATTTGTTATTTGTGCTTTTATGTTTTATCTGTATCGTTGTAATGGAATGCTCTCAAGAATTTCAAATAAGTTGATCTAACCAAAGTTCATCTGGTTTCTCTGTCTTATCTTGGCTATTCCCTTTGGCGATGGCAATGTTAATACCACAAGTGGTGGGCCCACTAAATAGTTAGCGAGATTCACACAATTTAGTGAGACTTGTATAAATTTCTCTAGTGCATTTCTAGCATTCCTCATGTAATTGTTGGATATAAATACTCAAGGTGTGTGTAATATGCTCTTTTGATTGTGAACCTAATAAGCTTTGTGGAGTATTTGATTCTTTATATGGCACCTATTCAATATGTGCACTAAGTGGTTAAAGGTTTGATCCCACTTCCGTCGCACTCCATATTAGATTAACTTTGTATGATATTATTTTCTTTTGCACCTAATATCTGAGCTAAGCTGAAATATATGTGCTTTCTAGTGTGAAGGTTTGGTTGGGTGACAATGACAATTTGCTGAAATCATCAGAAGTAGATCAAACTTCCTTCTTGCTATTGAAGGAGGTACATCCTACTTAGTTTTTTGCATTTCTTTTCACCTGCGTCCCTTCTTTGTGAATAATTCCTTTATGCAACTTTCAATCTATAATTAGGTTATAACTGTCAATGCTGTCCCAGTTTCTGTACTTTCAGTAACTGTGCATGTTCAATACCCCTCCAAGATGCTTTTAGCCATAGGCAAAGGTTCTGGTTCCTTAGAAATATGGCTATGCGACATATCTTCTAGGGAATTTGATAAGCTTGGCTCATACGATGCACACTATTATGTTGTAAGTTTATTCCCTTCTTTTTGTGGAGTTAGTTGAAGGCTTGAGGCTGCATTCCTCTGTTGATTTCTGCATTTTTTATTTCTCCAGGTTACAGGTTTAACTTGGGCGTTTGGTGGAAGACTTTTGTGCAGCTGTAGCCAGGTGTATTTCCCTCAAGTTATTTGGCCAATTTCGTATTGAAGTATCATTAAATTTATAGCTATAGGGCAAAATAATTATAATTATGTGGATATAAATACTTTCTGTCATCATCCATTCCAGGTTTTTTATTTTGTATGTCTTCTTTTCTATGTTCCACCAGTTGCATTCTTCTTTTTATTACTCTAAGTCTAGTTAATTAAACTTGACTTGTTAACTCTCTTAATCCTGGATTTCATTTGCTTCGTCATTTCATTTACAAATTTACTGTTTTCTTGACTTGATGAAGAGAGAAAGGAAATCAAATATGTATGCAAGCTTCCAAAAAATGAGGAATCTATTTAATCTTCTAAAACGTGAAAATCTGAGCTGCTTCAAGGGCTGATTTTGGTAATGTAGTAAAAATTTGTAAAATAATGTTTATCTTGACAGGAAAGTTTTATAGCAAGGTCAGCTCATTAAATTAAACGTCTAACTTCTAACAGGTTCAAGTAGTTGAAACATAATGTCGGATGCCCCTCTTCAGTTTTTTTCATATGGTTGCTAAGATGTCCATTAAATTTTTTTAGTACTTCCTACCATCCTATGGGTATTTCAATATATCTATTTGTGATTGATGAATGATTTCTTAAATGTTGGTAGGATAATGTATTGCGTGGCTGGATTTTGCATGAGAATCGCGTAGATGAAGTAACCATCTTTTCTGATATGCCCCGCAGTAACGATTCAACCTGCGTATGTTGTTACCATCCTTTGTAGTTTCAATCTTGTTTTGGCTTGATCTATGTTTTTTCCTCATAAATCAAATATGTTCTTTTTCTTTGCAGCCTTCAAGAGATGCATTGGATTCATGTTTTGGTGTAGCTGTGTCCCCTGGAAATCTTGTCATTGCAACTGTATGATATTTCATTTCCATTTTAATCTTTGCATATATGTTTCCGATCCTGGATATGTTCATGTTGTGTAATACACCAACAATCCACGTCAGTTCCATGTTGAGATTTTGAATATAAGAATCATAATAGGATGAGATTTGGTTCTTTGTTGTCGTTATTTTCTGTCAGGATCAAAACAAAAAAGTATTGATTCCTTATAGCAACTTCCTATACCTCATCATTTTCTTTGAATGATCTTCCCAATGATTATATT
Source organism: Oxytropis ochrocephala (assembly GCA_020916435.1). Taxonomy (NCBI): domain Eukaryota; kingdom Viridiplantae; phylum Streptophyta; class Magnoliopsida; order Fabales; family Fabaceae; genus Oxytropis; species Oxytropis ochrocephala. Next base: position 39,463,841 of record CM037090.1, read on the forward strand.
GTAAATAGATGATTGATTGTTACTTTACTATTTATTCCTTTATTTTGGTTAGCTAATGTGTAGAAGAGGTGACCTTGGTAGTTTAGCATCGGTTCCTTAACCCTTATTAACTTAGGTCCAACAATTTATGCTAACTCAGGCTTCAAACCTGTTTTTTTATTGAAGAGGAATTATGTTGAATCGGTTGACTGTGTGCACTATTGGTTTTTAGCTATATATAGTCCTATGAAATTTTTGCCCTTGGGTTTTCTTTGACCATGTTGTTAGGTTATTCCTGAGTTTTTTTTGGTTGTTTATTGTAGGTTCATTGCTTTGATATTGAGAAACTGAATCGAATGTATGAAGCAAGGTATATACATAATTGCACAACTACAGTTTTTACTTTCTATCCATTCTGTAGCGGGTTGAGTGTTTTTTTTTGTGTGTTGGTGGGGGTAGGGTGGGAGTTGAGGATAAGTAAATATTTACCTTGGATAACTAGGGGCCTGTTTACTTTCTAAAAACATATATTTTTTTTGTTGTGAAATTTATACTCATTTCAAACTGCTAATAAGAAGACGGAAGACTTTTGTAGTGACCAGTTATGGTAGAGAGAAGATTGAATGCTAGCTGGGGAATGCATTCTTGGAAACAATATAAACAACTTTTTTGCCATTTTTCAAAATTTCTAAAAATAGTGGATTTGTTATCTATGATGTATCTATAATTTGGCACCAATTAGAAATATAATGCTTATATGAATTGCAACTCATCTCACTCCAGCCCAAATTAGTAAGAGAATGCCCAAGGGTAGAAAACTTGTATATATACAATGGTTTGTGCTGCCATCTATCTTGAAACAAGAAATGGCATTGGGAGCTTCATGCTTACTCTCCTTAGCTAATTTTCATTTTATTTTATATCCCCTGTATTTTTCTAAATAGGGACTTTATGAATTAAAAATTGGCAAATTTGGACAGGGTTCTGAGGGCAGCTATCGAATACTTCTGGATTGGTGGGCAACAAGTGGATGTTTGGTTGAAATCTCCCTCTTCATATTACATCGAAGAATTTCCCAGTCCTCCAGAGAAAGAATTGACTTATTGGCAGGACAATATCCTTTGGTCTTTAAACCAGTATCAATGTCTTGATAAGCCTCTGGTTCTTTGGGATATACTAGCAGGATTACTGGCTTTCAGGGATAACAAGTCACAATATGTAGAACATTTAGTGAACAAGTGGCTTTCATTATCATTTCTGGGATCTGAGGTGGACCTTCCTCCTGAAGATGTTTTATCACGTGTCTCTTCGAGGTTTTCAGACGTTCCTTCTCGACTACTACACTTGCTCAATATAATATGTAGACGTGTAGTGTTGGCAGAGCTGGATTCTGATCAAATAGCCAGAATAAATAGCAAGGTTCAAAACATGGAAGGGGTATGTCCTGTCACTGAAGAAATGACTAAGTGGATTGAAATTCTTTTGGGCAGTGAAAGAGAGCTCCGTGAAAGGCTTGTGGGTTTTAGTTTTTCTGCTTTACAAATTAGAATGTCCCATCCAGAAGCAACTACACCCCAACCTGGGTGTTGGAATCCTGTTGGATTAGCACAGATGGAACAATGGATTGCTTTAAATCGGGAACACATACGTGACCAGTCGAAATCTGTTGCATCTACAGCTACTCCTAACGAAAGGTACTAGCCTGTACTTGTATATTTTAGATAGTGTTTCTTTTTCTGATTGCTTACTGTATTGTCATTTCATAGTTTGTTTGTGCACATAAACTTTTTTGTCCTGGACTGAGGCTAACCAGATGTCAATCTAATATATTCTTAAAAAATGAGAAAAAATACTATCTGATTGTACTGGAAACTGTATATAATTGCACTGCAATTCTTTTTTGTAGAACTTGATGGAAAATGGAAAGTAATACTCAGAATTGACGAATAGTTTAGTGAATATTGCATAACTGGTATCATGAAACAAAATGATGTCTTTCTAAAAATTGTAATACTTGTCAATCAGTATTGCCATTCATGATGAGATACATCAATTTCTTTCTCTTTTGTGACACTTTCTGCCAAATAAAGAAAAATTTGCTTTCCCTATTCTGTTCATAATGAACGAAATAAGGATTTTGCTGTAACTAATGAAGCAATGAAATATTTGGGGAAGAGGTTAAATTATTGTGATAATTTTGTAACTTTCCCTTAATTATAATCGGTAAATATCGTTGATAAAAAAATTTCCTTACAGCCAGTGGAAAACTGCTTTAGATAAATTTGTGAACTTGTTACTAAGCTTGAAGGATAAAGTCACAATGTTATGTATTTGATTGAGAATTTAAAATACGCTGATCACAATATTTTGTCCTCTTAAATAGCAGGTTTGTAACCAGGAGAGGTTCAGCAGTAGAGCCATGCAATTATTGTTCAGCACCTGTTCCATTTGAATCCCCGGAGATTGGTTTTGTCAAGGTGAAAACTGCAGTAGCGGCAATGTTAAACGTCACAAGTTATTGAGATGTGCTGTTTGTATGGAGGTTTGCCCTAGTGTCCCCCTATGGTTTTGTGTATGTTGCCATAGGTTCGCATTTAGATTGGCGCCTGAACCGTTTTTTAGAATGTCTTCATGTTACCTAGATTTAGACTTTTCAAATGAATCTTCCTCTCGAGCAGTATCTTGTAAACCATTATGTCCCTTTTGTGGGATACTGCTACAGAGAAAACAACCAGACTTTCTACTTTCTTATAAACCAGTATAAGAATAGTTAACTTATAAAATAATATTATGTAATATTAAAAGATTGTGATGCTTCCTTCTATATCTGATATGTGTTATATTATACGCTAGAGGTTATATGTATGAAACCACAAGAATCTTATTCAGAATCCAATTTGGTGCCCAGAGAAAAGGTAGGTCAATATGACTTGATGTTTTTAGCATTAAAATTTAAATTTAAATGTATACCAAGCCAAATGTGGACTTGCTTTCCCTGTAAGTACTAAATTTAATGTTTTAATTTTAATAAGTTATTATTGCAGAAGGCAAATGTAGCTCACATAGATAATGTTGCATATGCTGAATGGGCAATATATGGCAAGAAGCAAGTGGAATATTATGATAGCATATTATGCTGATTATAAGTTATATTATTATGATATTATTTGTTTTATTTATTATATTTTATTAAAAAATTGAAATATATAGTTTTTAATTAATATCAGTTCGACTCCAATTAGACCCTTGAACCTTAAACCGTTGCCTACACCGGTTTAATGTCCGATCCGATTTTGATTACCTTGAGAATAAATGACTAAAGCTAATTGCTTTGGTATGAAAAATAAGAAAAAAACTAAATTCACGTTAATTAAAAATGATGGTTAATTTCATTTAGTTTTCTTGATGTAAGCACAAAACTAACTGCATTTCCTAAATGTATGAATTGAAGGATATATTTGGAATAGTGGCATTAAATAAGGTAAAATTAGTTAGATTTGCGTATATTTTAGATCAAAAAATAGTTCATCCAATCAATTAAGTCATTAATCAAAGTGCTTAAGCTCTATCAGAATCAAAATCCTGAATGTTCTTTGACATGGTTTTGTTTGGTAATTTATTGCCTTGTGTTTGAAACGATGTTGTCATAGTTGTTCTGTTTTGATTGCTCTATAAATAAGATCTATGTCAAACAAATGGAACTCGTACTAGTGTGGTTCTAAACCCATGACTTTGCAGTTGTGGTTGTGGTATTTTGATAAGTTATGCCTTTGACCAAGTTGAGGATTGTGTTTCGTAGGTTCGAAAGAACAAAATAGGTTCCATGTAGAATGAGTTTTATGAAGTATTGTGCAGAGTGAATATCATCTGAGCTGGTTACAAGAAGGGTGCACCTTCTCTAGTTGAGATGTGTTTTGCAGAGATAAGGAAAAAAAGTACCCCCTCTAATTCTTATTATAATTTTTTTTTTTTACAGTTTTAGGTTCATTGAATAACTGATATATATACTAGATACATCAGTCACTCAATAAATCTAAAACTGCAAAAAAAATTATAATAGAGATCAGAGGGAGTATTAGCAACTAATTCACCCAAAGATTCTTCTCTACTTACATTTATATAGTCCTCGCCCCTTAGCAGGGCTGACCCAAGGCCCAAATAACTAAAGTAAGGGCTTTGGGCCTCAAATTTTTTTCTTAAAATAAGGGCCTCAGAATTTATTTTTATATAATATTAAGGGTTTTTTTTGGACCCCCACCCCCTTAAACCCCCACCCAAACTGAAATCCCCAAAATGCCCTTTGTAATCTATTTTTTTTTTTTTTTAAAAAAAGGCTCATCGTATATATATATATATATATATATATATATATATATATATATATATATATATATATATATATATATATATATATATATATATATATATATATATATATATATATATATATATATATATCATTTAGGGACATATATACGATGTGTAGTTTTAACACATCGTATATACTTCTTCAGAGGCATATATATACGATGTTAAAAACTACCCATCGTATATATGTCCCAAATGATATATATATGATGAGCCTTAAATTTTTTTTTTTTTTTAAAAAAAAATTTAATTCATCATGATTTCACTTTCAAAGTTGATCAACTAATCAACGGTTGATAATCTTTGACCTCATCTATAAATACTCACTCCCACCATCACTATTTTCACACCAAAAATTCAACTTCCTCCTTCTCTCACACAACACAAGTGAAGATGATGCGAGCTTCGCTAATGTCATACTACGAGCCTTCTTCCTCACTCGCTCATTCTAATATGGGGTTTCTTTGATCATCAAGGCATCATCTTGAAAGATGATGATATAAGTTTCGATGGGAGAGATGTTGTATCATGTAGATTAAACCACTGCATATCATTTGCTGCTCTTAAGCAGAAACTACTGCGGATGGTTCAACCAGAGAACACCGAGCATGAGATAATTCGTATCGTTTATCGGAAACCGGAATGGACTGACGGAGGTCTTCACTGGTCTGCCGTGGATGTCAACATCGAGGATGACCTCCGACAGATGATGTCCAATCATAATATGTTTAAATGGAAGAGTTACATTCATCTGTACGTCGAAACCAGAAGGACCGTCGCTAAGATCCTTCGTCGATTAACTCCACCAACTCAGTAGTTTCTATTGTATTTTATTTTTATCTGTCTATTTTTATTCTAGTTGTTTATGTTTTATCACTTGTGTAACTTTGTTTTATCGAATCAATGAAATCAAAAATTCATGGAAACTCGTAAAATAAATAAAACATCCGAAAAAAGTTAATAATAAAGTGCCAACATCAAATACATCAAAAAACAAATAAAAAATCCCTAACGTCGTGGCCCTCGTCCTCGTCCCCGTCGTTTAAGCTCCCCAACAATGTCATCCGGTGTTGCCATCCCCACCAGCCTATGGAGTGTCCGATACGCCCGACTGCCATGCGTGATCTCGCCATCACGAATCCCCTCCCTACAAGCAGTCACAATCTCCCTCACCCACTCAGCATCGTCATATCGTAGCTCTGGGGAGGGTGTCCAGGCCTGAGCTCTTGGTGATGGTGTAGCTGGTAATAGTCTGGGGATAGAAGCCCGGACGTACCACTCTAAGTACCTACGTACAGTCTGATCCGGCCGCTGAGCAACCCGAGTAGTGCGCATGATGTCCTCCACAGATGCCATGAAGTGGACGATCTGAAAGACGCAGTCAGTATGACTCGGACGACCTCTGAGAGGGTCACACGGGATGATCTGAGTGTACCCAAACTGTCACAGGCACCTATCAGGCATGTATGGAACTCTGAAGTCAGCCCGGATGATGAAGCCTCAGTGAGGAGATCTCGCTCAAAGTGGTCTACCACCTGTCATCCTCAAATGGTCGCCACAGGACATCCTCGGCCTCGGCTCATCAAGCATCCTCCCCAGAGTGGGCCGAGCTTGGTGGTCCGACTTCTTCTTCCTAAAGCGCCCGGCCCGGTGGCTCCGCACCGTGGATATGACCACCAACCTCTCCGCCATCCGAGGGAAATACCACATAATCCAAGCTCGAAATGCAAAAATAAACAACATATTTAATTCACAAATATTTACCAAAAGTCGGTGTGATTTAACAAAAAAATGAAGTTAAAATGTGTATCCGAAATAGGTGGCATACCCTCCACACTTTCTGCGCGTAGTCCTCAAAGACGCAGCAGATGTTCAAGGACTCATACATGACAATGACTAGTGCACTCGCACCCCATAGCCTCCAAGAACACGTGGACTCGGATCATCCAGTAGATCACCCACTTAGCCTCGGCCACTGTCTCCGGTCTTCGTAGTGAAGAAGATCTGTGAGTCGGAAGGCGAAGCGTATAAGCCCCGACAAAGAATCGTGATGTCACCCCCTCTTCCAAATTACGCTCATACACCTGCTCCAACCATTTGAAGTTGTAATACGGACCCCCACGAGTGTTGTTAGCAGCCTCAACCCGTGACACACCCAGATATGTCTCGGCCAAGTCGTGTGGCATACTCACGAGCTCACGGTGATGGTGGGAGGTGTGGCATAGTTCCCCGGATGGGAAGGTGCGGCAGACGAGGAGATGTCATCGAGTGATCGTCATTTCACCAAATGGCAAGTGAAATGACGAAGTATCCGAGTGTCATCTCTCGATAAAAGCCGACAAAGAACTCATGGTCTCTTCGTGGCGTGGCGATGCGGAGAAGTGGGGCCAATCTGAGTCCCTGACCACAGTGGTGCGCTGAAGTAGGTCCGGGTAATGAAGATGGAGTCTAGTATGGACTTTGTTGCCATGAGCCCATACTTTGACAACACGCGATACTCTGAATTAAAAATAAATAATTTATGTAAGCAAAAGTGCGGACTATGTGAGTTAAATAAATTATTTAAGCAAAAATGCAAAACTTACCGGTCGTGAGTATAGAATCTGCACATGATCTCGCGGATCGTTGAAGAAGAGAGGCCTCAGCCGAGGTGAGGTGATCCTCCTCCCGATGCCCCCGATCCTGCTTTGCTGGGTCGCTCCTCCCGATACTCATACATAGACCGTGCGAGTAATAGTAAGTATCGACACTGGGGCCGCTTCCTGCTGATACTCGAGTCGGAGCATGATAATGAATAGGTGGGGATGGTAAAGAGGAGGTCAGGATGGTGCCGAGGAGGAGGCTGAGAATGATACTGAGGAACCGGCCTCCCTCTATGCCAATCCTCCTGCTGAGTCTGCTGCAGATAATCCCCAAGATATAACTGCCCATCATCCGGAAAATTAGCTGGGTGATGCTCAGGCTGATACTCAGCTGGGTCAGCCTGTCTCTGTCTCCTAGCGGAAGCATGCAGCTGATTATGCCTCCTCGTCCTCGTGCTCGGTCACGCGAGAAGATGACTCCTCTCTCTCTGATAGGAGATACCTCACGTCTCCCTCTATGCCTACCGGACACTGCAAGTAAAGGAAAAAAAATTAGTAAAAAAAATAAATTAAATTGCTCATCGTATTTACATCAAAAAGGGTGTATATACGATGCTTACTATTTTACTCATCGTATATAGGGTCTACTGGGGGTATATGCGAGTGGATGAATTTCTGGCTAATCGTATATACGCCTGAAAAGGGGTATATACGGTGAGTAAAAAATTGCTCGTCGTATATAGAGCAACTTTGTGTATGCGAGTGGTGGATTTGAGGGCAATCATATATACGTCTCTCTGGCGTATATGCGACTGGGTAGTGGTCAATCGTAGGTATGACCAATTATGTGAAGAAATGGTGATTTTGTAAAAACAGCAGGTTTTTGGTCTTTTCATATGGTGGGTGGGGGGTTTTAAGGGAATGGGTGGGGGTAAAAAAAAACACCCTAATATTAATATAAAACTTCGTTCAATAACACAAAGTTACCAGTAGCCGTTTTGGTTAGCAAGGGCCCCAATATTCATCATATCCTAGGTTCAATCCACAACGTAACACTTTTTGTGTTGTTTTTGGATTATGTTTTTTTATCTGTATTTATTGGTAACCAATAACCATTATACATCTACTAGGACACACATATGTGCTTTGCACGAGCCTGACCGGTTACGAAATGATGATCAATTAGGATTAGCGATATAGGTAGTGAGTAGATATTAAGTAGTTAACTGATAATAATATTAAGAAATGCAACATTTAATTACATTAATAATTTATTTTACATTCTTGAAGACCTCATGATGCACAACATTTGACGTAGTATTTGGTGAATCACTTTCGTTGTGCGCAATCAAAACTTGTAGCCCTTTGAGGTTACCCTGGATAGAGCAACTTATAGTTGCCCATGTGAGAAAATAGGGCTCGGTAAATACACACCAACATTTTTAAAAACTGACCCTGTCTTTTGTTAATTGTCATTGCAAAAGATATTCCAATGGGAAATTGCCTCCTCTGAAACTTAAATGGGATTCACATATCTGACAGTGTAAGTGATAAGCGAGGTATATAAACTTTGAAACCGATGTTGCGACCCGATATAACTTACTCCTCAAGGACATATCTACCAAGGTGAGTGATCAGTAGGCATGTGCCATTGCATAGGCCTGCAATTTGATCAACATGCCTTAGAAGCATGACTGGGACACCCACCTTGAGCTTCAACTCGTGACTCGAGAGCCCATATATTACTTATTATATGAAATGTTACAGACTAAGAAGCTCAGATATATGAAATGTGCAATAACTACTAACTAAAATATTATCGACTAAAAGGCTTAGATATATGATATTATATGGATATTGAGATGAAAAAAATTGGAAACTAAAATAGTTGGGGTTGGATCCAACTAATTGATACCTCTTATACGCATAAATAATAAATAGATTTTTTCCACAGACTAAGATTGTAAGATATCCGGTAAAACATTATAAAATATTAGTTAAAAATTAGAGTGTTTGCGGTGTAGTTTGGTTCGATTTTGAGACAAAAAGTGAACTGAACCGCAAGGTTAAACCAATACGGTTTCGATCGGTTCGGATTTTTCCAAGACAACATAATTTTAAACGAAGTTAAAATTAACTAACATAAAAAACGGCTAACATAAATTTTTACGAAAATATGTTCTCTAATAGATGTAGTATATAAATTACTTTTTTTTCAATTCTTTTAAGATAGTTAAGACAATGTTTAAAAGAAATTGAATTAAATGTTTTATTGTAATTTTTAAATATAAAGATAACAAAATGGATTCTTTGTAAGTGAGTCAAAGAATTAATTAAATTTGAAATTTCTCTGTGTGAGTGAGACTTGAGTTTTAGTTAGATTTGGGCTAGTAAGTTTGTAAAGATGATTGTAAGTTAATAAACCTTAGTGTTACTTGCGATTTGGTTGGTGAAACAAAAACCGCAGTCCAAGCCTATTGTGATTTTTCCACAAAGATGCAGTAAAGAAGCTCACCGTCGTGTATACCTTTGACGTGACTGGACCTGCAAATACGTCACCTCATGCACGAACGACTAAGTTGGCAATACACAGACTGCAAATTACACTCCTTCCATAGGACATAATTACATCTCACCACAGTTTTGTGTATATAGCACGTGCCATCTATAAACACTTCTAGCTTAGGTGGTATGACACAACCACCCAACATTGATTACAAGCTGAAATTACAAGCTGAAACAAACACACTATGAACAACACACATACATGTCGAACCAAAACACCATTCTGAACTCATACCATACCATACATTAAATAGGTGATGCACATACATGTATTAGCTCAACATTGATCAAAAGATTGTCGCTTATGCGATGGTGTGATTATAAAGAGGGATTTGTTGGCCGCGTGATACCTGATATGTTAGTATTTTGTATTTGCAAAGACATTTTTGTTTTTTTATTTGTTGGCCGCAGGTTATCTTATGTATGTTAGATATTATTTATTTATTTTTTACAAAGATATATGTTTTTGCATGCCCCTTAGTTATTAAATTTTATTTGTTTTAAAAAATTATATTAACATGTTTTATGTGTACAAAATTCAACTAAATTCTGCATATAAAAGTAGTTTTTTTTACAAGACATATAAAAGTAGTCAATTATCATAATTTTATTATAATATTTGATTTTTGTGTATCTCAAAAAGTTCAAAAATAGTTTATTACCTAAGTTTTGTGTTTGTCCGGCTATGCTCCATATTTTATTTAAAAAATAGTAAGAAATCCAAGGAATAAGAAAAAGAAGTAATAGATATACCAACAAATGTCGGTCTTAGGTGTGGTAAAAACTCTATTGGGAGGGGAAAACCACACGGGCCGGCAAAGTTGGGTACTCGTGACCAGCTAAGTTCCTCGGCGTAAATTAGTCATCGACAAAATCGATGAAACTGAACACCAATGACATGATAACTCAAAAAAAGAAGCAATAGATAGATGTTATACCCTAATTTTGTCCGTCTTCTTTTTTTCTTGTTTTAGTCGTTTATTAGGGTCGTGTTTTGAAGTCGCATGATTACGAGAATTATTAGTATGGCGTCTCGGTTACCAACCCGAACCAATCTCAATCTCCCCGTTCAATTAAATCAAAATGCCATTGTTTAAATTAGGCACGCACGCGAATGATCGATCTTTTCGTGCGTTCTTCAGTTTAGTCTGCGTATTTGGGTTTAGTCGTACATAAGTAGGTCTACCTAAAGTCATTGTTCTAAAAAATGTGGTTTAAATTTAACGCGCCCATTTTCTCTATTCTCGGTCTAGTTTGGCGTATTTGTTTGAGTCCGTCAGTTCTGCTCGCGCTTTCAGATTTTACTTTGACTCCTTTTTCTTATTATTTTTATTCTTATTTTGTTTATTTATTTTATTTAAGCATGTATACAGTCCAAAAATGTCAAAAAATTCTATTTAGTTTAATTTACAATTTAAGAGCACTTAATAGTCCAAAAAGTCCAAAAATACAAAAAATGATAATATTAAAAGCCCAGTCAAAAAATAGTCAAATAGCAATTAATGTTAAAACCTAATTTTCCACTATAAATAAACAGCCCAAATACAGTCCAAAACACACAGAAACCAAGGCAGAAAACTACTGCTAAAATCACCCAAAAAGGATTAAAGTTTCACATCGAAACCCTAATCCACTAAACACGGTTCTGAGGTTCTGGTTTTTAAAGAGAAACAGTAGCAGTTGGTGTCAGCCGTAACAAGCAGTCGCAGAACAATCAAAAGGAGACAAACAGAGGCTGGAGTTTAGGTTGGTACCCATGGTGGACTAAAATAATTAATCAGATGCATAAAAACATCTTGTTTACGTTCCCTGTTTTTTTTCCTTTACTTTCTGATTGGATGGCTGCTCAAATAGTATTAGTATTCATCTTTAAGCAATAGATCTATTCATGTTACTGGTTTCTGAAATAATATCTGTCCAAGTTTGTTTTCCTATTGAAACCAATTTGAAGCAAAAAGAGAGTCTTGACAAGTCTTTTTGAAACAATCGGTACATGGTATCATAAGAAAAATAGATATAGGAAGAAGGAAAGGGAAGTTGGGGATGACGGTGGAGGTGTTTGAAGTGGCACCGGAGGTGGCGGTAGTGGAGTTTTCAAAGTCGGCGGGAGATACACTGGAGTATATAAAGTTCTGCGAGGATGAAGTTAGACCTTCACTCAAAGATATTGTGTGGAGCTGGCAGGGTGATGACCATACTAATCATCATTAGTTATAATAATAATATTTGTTACTACTATATTCACATCCTGTGTCTATCTTAGATAGATAGATGTTTTGAGTTATTATTATATTATCCATCATTTAGATCTTGTGTTTCTGTTTGATATTTGGACTTTGTTTCTGAATCATTCATGGTGTACGTTGGGTTTTGGGTTTTAGGTTTATGTAGTTGCTTTTTTTAATTTCTTTTTTTTATATTCAGATTGTTATTCACACCCCACTGATTCACGCGCGCGCCTCCCCCCACTTAAGCCCAGTTTCGCATACTGGGTTCTCCTATGCGAACTGGGCTTCCTTTTTACACCCCCTATTAATTATACAGCCCCCTGCGACTAGTAAAACCCCAATTTACAATTTCCACCCTCCCCTTCTTCCATTTTAATTCTTTTCCAATTCAAATATAAATAATTGTTCTCTCGAAATTAAATAAACGGCTAAGTCGGTTGTACAACCGGGTTAGTCATTATTTTAGAACCCAATGAGTCGCATACTGATTCGAGAACCACCGAAAGCTTAATAAATACAAATAAACTATTTTTCTTAAACGGCTAAGTCGGTTGTACAACCGGGTTAGTCATTATTTTAGGGCCAATGAGCTGTACAGTTCAGTAACCCTGAGAACTTAATAAATACGAATAAACAATTTTTCCTAAAAAAATAGGGGACTAAGTCGGTTGTACAATCCAAGGTTAGTCGTCCCTAGAACTAATGAGTTATGCAGATTCAGAATTCTAGAATACCTATTCTAAAACAGACCCACCTCACATCAAACCAATTTCTTTCAAAAACTCTAAAATTATTTTCAAAAAGTAGGGGACTAAGTCGGTTGTACAATCGGGTTAGTCAGCGTCCTAGGAATCAGTGAGCTGTATTGCATGTACAGTTCAAGGAATCCTAGGACCCCTACACTAAAAATTACCAACCCATAAACTTTTTTTCGGGAAGAACTACGTAGCTTTGATTCCTCCATTGCATCCGGAGGTACGTAGGAGCAAGACTCAAACTCTTGTCAAGCACTAAAAACCAAAAAACTTAAATAAGTCTTTTCTCTATAAATAAAGGGTAATAATTAAATAAATCTTAAATTAATTAGACAATGGATGTCGTGGGGTGCTAATACCTTCCCCACACATAACGACTCCCGAACCCTAACAATGCTTTGTCCTAAAACCTAAAGGGATTTCCGAATTTGCCCTTAAACTAAATTTGGTGGCGGCTTCCTTTCGAACTTCAAAGAATCCTTTCCCGGATTTTTCGGTCGCTACAGCTGGCGACTCCACTGGGGACTTATTTATTTTTAGAGAGTCAAAACCTAGTCTAATTAATTTAGGATTAATTCAATTTTTACCCTTTTATTTATTTATTTGCTTTTGCATAATTATATTATTTATTTGTGTAAACCCTAGGACAGAAGACGATATTTGTATATATGTTTGTTTGTCTGTTTGCAGTTTTTGGGTTGTTGTTAAATTTCTCCTACACACACTTCACTTCTACACATCACACACTTGTGAGAAATGTCCTATACCCAGACTCGAGCATAAACCTAAGTTAGAACGAGATTGCGTAGTGATGGCCTGCAGGACGTACGTCTCGTTGGGTGGTCACGAAAATCTCACCTAGAGTTTGATTCCTTTTGAGGATGCTATCCCTCCTAATAGCTTGCCTATTGTTGGGGTCAGTGTTCTTGACTGGAGTCATTGGCTCTAGGAACCATATGTAGGATTCTTTAGAACCATCCTTGTGAGGTTCACTATAAAGGAAACCTTAGACCCACTCCATAAGGTACCTTCCTAGGTTCACAAAGGAGCTTAACACCCTTGCATTCAAACGAACATTAATGCATACCGTCTTTTATCCAAAAAAAATTAATTAAAATCAAAAAGTCAAAAATCAAAAATAATTATTTACTACTTTTTAGAAAATATACCACATACATTTTTCTTTTTCTTTGCACTACAAAAATACGGCAAATGAACATCTACTGTTGCCTGCACTTTTATGACCGTCAGAGAATTAAAAATCTTTACCTTGGAGAGAGCGTGTGCACTTGAAGTCAAAATTAAATTTTGTACTTTACTCTCCAATGAAAAGTTTATAATTCCCCGACGCGATAAATAAAATCATATATTCACATACATCATCATTACATTTGCATTTCACACACATTCATTCGCATTTCATGCACACTCATTCACTTGCATACTTACATCTTGCATTACAAAAAAAAATGAGCATAACTCTAGAAAAATTGTGATGAAGGGTGAGACATTCTTGTGAAATAAATCATTCTTTTTGGAAAGAGTTTAGTCATACTTCATTGCAAGCTCAAAGTGTTTCAAGTCACTCAGTTTTTCAAATTTTTAGCTTGCTCACATTTTTTAACCAAACGTTGCATCTCTTCCAACCCATGATAAATGACCGAAATGTCCGTCAAAAATTTCTATCATTAACTCTCTCTGAAGCATTTGTATAGTAACTTGTGCGTAACATGTGTCTTCATTCTTGTTTGAGTCGATTAATGTCCCTACCTTACCATCATCCCCATCAAAGTCTAATCGGCCCGACCACTCATAAAGTACATACTCCCACATCATTACATAGTTGACGTTTACGGTTGGTTCCCCTAGTGAAATAACACTTTAGGCCCTCCATACTGGGGCAAATGTGTGATCTATAAAATACCTTGTCAACGTTGCATTCCCTTGGTGCAAGTCCTTTTACAAAAAAATATAAATTCAAAAAGGTCCGTTAGGTTGAAAACTCGTAAGAGCAGCCTAAGCAAAAATTAGGGCATAAAAAAAAGAGAAATAAAGAAAAAGAGCAAATATATAAAAGTAAATAAATTATTGTCCTTAAGTTAATTTTTGAGAAAACGAGCAATCATGATTTGAAATGAGGTTTGACCATCTTCACATACCCTCGAAAAAACCCCGTGCTACCCACCTTAAGCCAAAATCTAAAAACCTTTCAATCACCCTAGACAAGGATCAATTCCACATCAAAATGGTGTATCATTTTTATCAAGTCACTCAATTTCGAAAGAAAGAAAAGAAAAATCAAAATCAAAAAGAAAGGGAGATCAAAAAAGATGATCGAAAAACCATGAAAAGCAAAAGTGGTGCAATTATGAGCTGATACTTCTTGCAATTAAACGCATAAGAGATCCTGGCCTAAAATAAACCCTCAAACACTTCCCAATGTCCTATCCATCATTAATCCATCTAAACAGATCCGTTCTACCACGAGACATAGACCCTCAAACACTCTTTTGAGCCTAACAAACCCTTCTTTCGTAAGCCATTAACCATTAGCCAAACTATACTGCTAAATAAAAATCATTTGTCTCATCAATCCTCAAACCCTTTATTTGACCTCAAGATCTTACCCTCCACAAACCCTTGGCCAAGTGACAATCCTAAACAGGTCCATGAGGCACATCAACTACTGTCTCAATAAAACCTCAAACACTCATTTGAGCCTAATAACCATTTCCTTCATAAACCATTAACCATCACCACGCATAACTCCAAAAATCCGTTCTGATCAACGACCGATTGCTTTTGTTTTCTCAAAGTTTTAATCTTAGGACAAATAAGTTTATTTACAATATGTTTGCTCAAAAACAAGTGTATCACAAAAAAAAAAAGGGGAAAATCAGAGGACTTGCACCATAAGATCCGTCCAAGTTACAATTATACCAAGACAAGGCCTATTGATCACCAAGTGTAACTTTCATCATAGCAAGCTCAAGACCATCATAGTTTGAGAATCATTCTCAAAATAACCAAAAGTTCATGCTAGGATCGTTACCTAGATCCTAAAGTGGGGCACCCCTTTTACCGTCTATTCCATCTGAACTTGGGGAAATTTGTCCAGTATCCATCCCATGCCACTCCCAGTCTATACAGCCGCATTTGACCATCTCCAAAAACCCATAACCCTAACTCCGTCACTTTCCACAACCTAACCAAAACAACCGTCTGAATTCCCGTTATCAAGTGGGGCAACCCTGTCACCCTTCACTCCACCTACAAATGGAGACATTCACCATACACCCATCTCATCCCCTTGTTATATCCACATCAACAAAACCATACCGGGGCAATTTCTCAACTCATTACCCTATATGTTGCTACTCTAGTCGGGGCAATCCTGTCCTTACCATAAATAGGGCAACACCAAACTCTATGGGTTGAGACAATATCTATTGCTTTCCACCTTTCATTCCAAAGCCAATGCATTCCCCATTCATCATTTTCTACACCTCTAGCTTGTTAGCACTAGACAGGGGCAAGTTATTCACTCACAATCCTAAAATCTAAATTGGGGCAATCTCGTATTCCTTGGCTTGGAAAAACCTACCTTTCATTGACGAAGACCAGTCATTCATCCTTTCATGCGTCACATTCGTCCATACCCTTGAACCAAGTTAACTGACTGATTCATCTATGTTTGCACTACTATACATGTTTTCTTAACAATGCTTCAGAGAAATAGAACACAAGTTGATAATGTGATCACGAAAATCCACTTAGTTAACTTTGTGGGCCTAAATTTCGGTCATCATGGGGCATCATAATGGAAGAGAAAAAGAAGCGAGCTTGCAAGTACTTGTTCACATCAATGTCTCAGAAATAACAACCTTGAGATTGCCAAGTTTGAATCAAATCTAATCTTTCCAAAGAATTATCAATATTCATCTCTCGCATCCAAAGTCTCACATCTCATCATCACAAAAAGTGTTTCTACACTCAATCAGTCATTTCATGTCATCACACCATGCACCACAACATTTGCATTCAAACATTTCATTTGCATCATATTAACATTCATACTTCATGCATCTATCAGATAAATAAATAAATAAATAAAGCAAGCAAAAAAAAAAAAAAAAAGAAAATAATCACCTATTTCATTCATCACATCGCCAAAAATCAATCTGTTGCATGTATTATTGGCACTCAGATATGCATTACATGAATTGACTTCAAGTGTCAATCCCATATTTTGTTCCTCTAGTATCGCTTTTAAGCGTTGATCTCATATCATATCACAGATCACCAGGTTGATCCTTCAGACCCCGAGTGGTCCTTCAGAGCACTACGCTCCTTCAGTGCCCTAAGTGGCCCAGGTCGCAAACGTCGTAGTCGAGCCCGACGGACCTTCCAGACCCCGCGTGGTCCTTCAGACTAGTTGTGTCGGCCCTAAGACATGGTGGACGTCCTCTATTGGTCAACATATCGATTCGGATCCGATCTTGACCCCCGCCGCTCGAATCTAAAGGCCCCCGGATCGTTTTACTAGTACCGTAGCTAGTAGCGCTCCTTGCACTACACGATGGTCCTCTATTAAGGCCTAGGCGACCTTCTAGACCCCGAGTGGTCATTCGAGCTTTAGTGCTCCTTTAAGGCCCTGCCGGCCCTTCCGAGCCTTAGTGCTCCTTCAGATCCCGAGCGATCCTTCATTTTGTTCTCGGTTAATGCGCCAAGTGTTAACCAGCCCCTCTTATCTCTCAAACCTTCCACTTCCCCCTTAAACGGACAAAATTAGCGTCTATCTTATCTTTATTCCTATTTCTACTACGAAAGTTCGAGAGCTCCGCACTTTCTAGTAAAATATTAATAAAGAGGGGCAGCTGTTATACCCTAATTTTGTCCGTCTTCTTTTTTTCTTGTTTTAGTCGTTTATTAGGGTCGTGTTTTGAAGTCGCATGATTACGAGAATTATTAGTATGGCGTCTCGGTTACCAACCCGAACCAATCTCAATCTCCCCGTTCAATTAAATCAAAATGCCATTGTTTAAATTAGGCACGCACGCGAATGATCGATCTTTTCGTGCGTTCTTCAGTTTAGTCTGCGTATTTGGGTTTAGTCGTACATAAGTAGGTCTACCTAAAGTCATTGTTCTAAAAAATGTGGTTTAAATTTAACGCGCCCATTTTCTCTATTCTGGTCTAGTTTGGCGTATTTGTCGAGTCCGTCCCGTTCTCGTCTTTGTATTTGGCCTGACTCCTTTTTCTTATTATTTTTATTCTTATTTTGTTTATTTATTTTATTTAAGCATGTATACAGTCCAAAAATGTCAAAAAATTCTATTTAGTTTAATTTACAATTTAAGAGCACTTAATAGTCCAAAAAGTCCAAAAATACAAAAAATGATAATATTAAAAGCCCAGTCAAAAAATAGTCAAATAGCAATTAATGTTAAAACCTAATTTTCCACTATAAATAAATGTAATTTCAAATACAAATTCCAAAACACACAGAAACCAAGCGCAGTAAAACTACTGCTAAAATCACCCAAAAGGATTAAAGTTTCACATCGAAACCCTAATCCACTAAACACTGCCTTACGAGGTTACGGTTTTTAAGAAAACAGAGCAGCTTGGTGTCAGCCGTAACAAGCAGTCGCAGAACAATCAAAAGGAGACAAACAGAGGCTGGAGTTTAGGTTGGTACCCATGGTGGACTAAAATAATTAATCAGATGCATAAAAACATCTTGTTTACGTTCCCTGTTTTTTTCCTTTACTTTCTGATTGGATGGCTGCTCAAATAGTATTAGTATTCATCTTTAAGCAATAGATCTATTCATGTTACTGGTTTCTGAAATAATATCTGTCCAAGTTTGTTTTCCTATTGAAACCAATTTGAAGCAAAAGAGAGTCTTGACAAGTCTTTTTGAAACAATCGGTACATGGTATCATAAGAAAAATAGATATAGGAAGAAGGAAAGGGAAGTTGGGGATGACGGTGGAGGTGTTTGAAGTGGCACCGGAGGTGGCGGTAGTGGAGTTTTCAAAGTCGGCGGGAGATACACTGGAGTATATAAAGTTCTGCGAGGATGAAGTTAGACCTTCACTCAAAGATATTGTGTGGAGCTGGCAGGGTGATGACCATACTAATCATCATTAGTTATAATAATAATATTTGTTACTACTATATTCACATCCTGTGTCTATCTTAGATAGATAGATGTTTTGAGTTATTATTATATTATCCATCATTTAGATCTTGTGTTTCTGTTTGATATTTGGACTTTGTTTCTGAATCATTCATGGTGTACGTTGGGTTTTGGGTTTTAGGTTTATGTAGTTGCTTTTTTTAATTTCTTTTTTTATATTCAGATTGTTATTCACACCCCACTGATTCACGCGCGCGCCTCCCCCCACTTAAGCCCAGTTTCGCATACTGGGTTCTCCTATGCGAACTGGGCTTCCTTTTTACACCCCCTATTAATTATACAGCCCCCCTGCGACTAGTAAAACCCCAATTTACAATTTCCACCCCCTTCTTCCATTTTAATTCTTTTCCAATTCAAATATAAATAATTGTTCTCTCGAAATTAAATAAACGGCTAAGTCGGTTGTACAACCGGGTTAGTCATTATTTTAGGGCCAATGAGCTGTACAGTTCAGTAACCCTGAAAGCTTAATAAATACAAATAAACTATTTTTCTTAAACGGCTAAGTCGGTTGTACAACCGGGTTAGTCATTATTTTAGGGCCAATGAGCTGTACAGTTCAGTAACCCTGAGAACTTAATAAATACGAATAAACAATTTTTCCTAAAAAAATAGGGGACTAAGTCGGTTGTACAATCGGGTTAGTCAGCGTCCTAGAACTAATGAGTTGTACAGTTCAGGAATTCTAGAATACCTATTCTAAAACAGACCCACCTCACATCAAACCAATTTCTTTCAAAAACTCTAAAATTATTTTCAAAAAGTAGGGGACTAAGTCGGTTGTACAATCGGGTTAGTCAGCGTCCTAGGAATCAGTGAGCTGTACAGTTCAAGGAATCCTAGGACCCCTACACTAAAAATTACCAACCCATAAACTTTTTTTCGGGAAGAACTACGTAGCTTTGATTCCTCCATTGCATCCGGAGGTACGTAGGAGCAAGACTCAAACTCTTGTCAAGCCCTAAAAACCAAAAAACTTAAATAAGTCTTTTCTCTATAAATAAAGGGTAATAATTAAATAAATCTTAAATTAATTAGACAATGGATGTCGTGGGGTGCTAATACCTTCCCCACACATAACGACTCCCGAACCCTAACAATGCTTTGTCCTAAAACCTAAAGGGATTTCCGAATTTGCCCTTAAACTAAATTTGGTGGCGGCTTCCTTTCGAACTTCAAAGAATCCTTTCCCGGATTTTTCGGTCGCTACAATAGATCTAAAAGTTTGAACCAAAATATCAGAAATGGAAGGGGGGCAATTGCTCTCGTAAGTTAAAATATTTTTGTTTGAATACAGTTAGTAAATTTTTAATTGCCCCCATGGAGAATTAGGTGTGGCTCCATTCATTTTTTAAAAATTGCTTTCATGGGACAAATAAGAATTTATTAAGTCAATTTGTTAGCTAATGGTATAAAATATTTTACATCAACAATACAAACCAGTTAATCTCAAATGTATTTCTTTTTTGCCAAAATACTTTTTTTTGAAGATAACTTTTTGCCAAAAACTTAAAAACACGTCAACATAAATCATAATCAAAAACTTTTCTTAATTGTTTACTTTTTGAGCAAAACTTCTAAAATTTTGTTTGCACGAATTTGTCTAAATTGGACACTTTTTATCAAGGTTGTCAAAATCAGACCGAATCGATTTGTGAACTAGTCCCTTGTGTGTTCAAGTGAACTTGAGAACCGCTCTGCATGAAAAGCGGAATAAAATCTAGATCCTAACAGAAAATCAGGAATCGACAATTCGACAAAAATCCAATTAGGACAAAATTTACGCGCAATTCCTTACATGGTGTGTTTACCGTTGCCGATTAAAAATGCGACACATAGATAATTGGAGCATCCTCACAATGATTGGCCACACTGATATCCATATTTTGATTAAATAATTTTTTTTATTATAAAATTTTCGGATATTAGTCGGACTTTCTCTAATCCACGGTCACAATATTAATATATGATTATCCAAAACTACACTTTTAAATATTTTTTTGATTAACATTTTTAAATAATTATTTATGTATTGATTGTAAATCAATTTTTATATATAGCTTTATTTTGGAAATTATTGGTTCCAGTTCTTCAAAAACATGCAACTCAAATGTGGTAACAACTTGCTTTTGTATTATTGTTTTATCTCCTCATAAAATTTTCATGGACATATATGAGCGAGAATTTTATGCTATGTGTTGGTTTCATTGTTCATTAATTATTCATGATAATATGTTATTTAAACTTTTGGTAGTTGTTTTGTAAAAGAAACTTTCAATTGTTTAATTCGTTCAACAACACTTATTTTTCCTTTATTTCACATAACTATATTGTATATTTGGCTAGATTTTTTTTTTGACAAAAATATTTGGCTATATGACTACCATTTTTTAATAATTTAGCTACACATTTTTAAAATAGATTATTTTAATTTCCACATTTTTGTGTAAAAGTTTAAATAATAAATTTAATTAATTTAATAAACTACTAATTCAATTTGATACAAAATGATTGTATATTGTATACGTTATATATATTTACTAGAGAATAATGTACGCTTTAGTTTCATTTGTGATTAGTGTTAAATTTCAAAAATGTGTAGGATGCTAGAATAAATAAGACCCTAAAATAAATAAGAGGGAGGTGAGGAAATAAGAATAGTCTTTTTAATAATTAAGTAACAGTGGGGGAATAAGAATGTTCCTAGTTTTACCGGAACTTGGCAATTTAGGTAGTCATTTATTTTTTCCTTCATCTTTGTAATCTGAGTGCAGAACAACTAGAGCATGAATGTGAGAGCCAAGATTGAAGAGATTGAGCGTCTCTGGAAAAGGAGGAAGCTAGAAGAGACGACACGCCAAACTCGTCGGCAGCTCCAAGTGGAAGAAGCAGGAACAGCGCTGGATGAAACACCTGAAAAGAAATGTAAAGCTAAATGAAAGGAAGGATCTTTGTAGATCTGGTTGCAAAGTAAGGCACAAGACAAACCTCGACACGAGAAGCAGAGAAAAGGAGAATGAAGCTGTTTCCTTTCTTTCTTGATCGAGAGTTGCGACAGGTTTGTGAAAAGGAGGAAACTAATTAAATTTTTAATCTATTAGAAAGGATGGCAAGAGGAATAAATTTGAAACACGTGTACGATGCTTCGTAGAATATTCGGCGCATACTTAACGATGCACAAATGATGCTTTGGTCACAATTTACTCTATATAAATTATCGTTGCCAAACAGTACCAACACCACTAGACAAACTCTTCAACATTTTTCTACACTTCAGAAATCTCCATATTTGTCTATTTTCATTGAAGATATAAAACAAATAATATGTTGTAGGCTCTTTTTTTTTTGTCAATTGTAGGCTCTTTTCAAATGGAGCAAATATAACTTAGTGGGCTCTTTTCAACTATCACTTAAGAGAGGGGTTTTGTTTTTCCCACTCCCCCTCCTACTCAAAACACACCTCCATAAGGGTGAGAAAATACCAAAAGGCCATTAATGAAATGGTTAGAGCGTTTTTTTTTTAAAAAAAAATTCACCTGTTCGAACACGGGCATTTGAACACGTTCGAAGAGTCTCATTCGAGTGTGTTAAATATTGACACACACCCTCTTGTGTGTAATAGGTTCGAACAGAACCAATCACACATGTTCGTATAGCCTTGTTCGAACACCCTGATTTATTCTGTTCACATGCTTTTAACCGAGGCAACAATAATGGACCCTCACACCACATTCACCAATATTCCTTAACACGGATGCATGTGTTCGAACGTATTCGAACAAGACTATTTGAACCGTCACTAATCACGTTCTGCAAGAGCGTTCCATGCGAAGTTATTTTTAGAATAAAATTTGTTTGTGATGTGCGATGAGTAGGAGGGGGAGTGGGAAAAACAATTGCCTAATAGAGTGGTCAAACTAAAGAAGTTGCTAGGGGGAGTTGGTAGGAGTTGTTGTAGTGATTTAATGCAATTAAAATATATTTCACTCATGATGGTGTCTTTATTTGTTTAAAAGTGGGATCCACGTGGCTTTAAACAAGAGGGGAATTCAAGTGGGGCCTTAAAGAAAATTTGAGCAATACAAGAGAGTGACACTAGTGCATTGGAAGGCCATGGTAATCAAACACATCAACACCACCCAATAATTGTAGCAATTCTTGTTGATTTATTAGATAAAAGATATGTGGCATCCTAATAACATAAACACAAATTCATGCTACCACTAGGGCAGCACAGCAACTAACAGATTCATGGCACTATCCTCATGGGCTACTTCTAGTGTTGGGGAGGTTGCTTCTACCGGGCATATATTTTTTCCAACTATATGTGATTAAAGACAAAGATATATGTAGTTACCCAGCTTGTGAGAGTAGCTGAATGTGCTGGTTTCAAGGCAATAGCCCTTATCGTGGACACTCCAATTCTTGGTCGCAGGGAGGTTTATATTAAAAGCAGATTTACTTTGGCATTGAAAAACTATGAAGGAGTGGATAAGACCAATGACTCAACATTATTTGTGATTCCAACTTATCAACAGAGAGTTCAACTCAAGGAGCCAACAACACTAGCACAGGGAATGTTGTTCATATTCATCTGTTTTTGGTGACTGACTTACACTCAACTTAAGCTGCTAAGACATAATAGGTATCATTACAAGTTTAATTTGCATTGGACATTCCAAACTTGTTAAGGACCTTCTTGAGATCGATAATTCTCCTGAGACAAGAACATACAACTTAATTATTTCATTTCAAATTCCTTGCTCAGTTCACCCCTCACCTTCCATATTTCATCAGCTTAATTTGTTGCTTGCTATTAGAATGTCATTCACATAAATCCACCTCTAGCAACAATATAATCTGCTTGGTTCAACTCCTTGGAATTAATACCTTCCTTTCTTTTGAAGATCCACTACTTACAGTTGACCATTTTGGAACCAGATGGTCAACTCCCATGTGCTATTGTCATGGACGGAGAGATCTCATCTCTTCATTTATAAGCTAAGCAAATAAATCATAATTCAAAATTATTTACCATTTATAAACATAGCTTTTTTTACCATTTGATGCTTAAAATTACTCACACGTCCTATATTATATCAACATTTTGGTCATTTCACACAAATTAAGAAATGTAGTTACTTTTTTATGGAAAAAATAAATTATACGTTATTTTACAAATTCTTATCTTTATTAATGATATGAGAAAGATAAATTAATATAATTGGAAGGAGAGGAGTTATTAAATAATGGATGCTTCTGTCTCTTTATATATATATATATATATATATATATATATATATAATACAGAATATTTTTTGTGTGGCTAAGATCATATAATATGAGACACATGGAATATCTAGTATACCATAATTTTTTTTTTTGAAACAATAGTATACCATAATTAAAAAAATTAATCAACCTTCAAATTTTTTTAATCAATTTGAAATTCCTTCATGAATGCAAATTAATTATGTTAACTTAGTATGGCTCTAATTGTTAAAGCGTAGCGGATAGTTATAAATAATGAGCTTTATAATGGATAGCGAATAAACTATATATCAGATTGAATTTAAAGTTTGGAAAAATTAGGATTCAACTAATTTATAAATATAAAATGACATATAATCTATCTAATCAAACAACTACATTATCTATCTCGAGATTACACCTAAACAAATATTTCTTGATAATTTTAAGGGGGGGCTAGATTTTTGGCTACTGCACATTTTGGCATACAGATTCATATCCGCTTTTTTTATCGGTGACTATAAGATTAGTTAGATAACTTGACCGGCCACGTACATGTACCCACTTTGTCTATTCGTGTGGTTTTTTTTTTAATGATAGAGTTTTTCACATGCACCAAAAAAAACTCAAACTTAAGACCTTAAGATCAGATTTGAACTCAGCTACTGCTCAGACGGAACTAGATTACCAAACCATGTAAAACACTGTACCAAACCTTTAAAAATAAAGATTCCCAGAATAATCCATGTATAAAACATTCAATTTCAACCCGTTCAGTTTAATATAAAAACATGCATGATCACATGAAAAAACTATCCACAAATCACCAACATTTTGAGATTGTTTAATTAATGTCTAAAAGAAACAAGAAGCAATGTTCCTAAGTGAAATTATCAATCAACAACATACATATATACATATGTTGACTTGTTGACTTCATTTGGGTGTAAACTCACTCATGTTACCAGCAGTATTCTGCTCCTCCTCCATGTAACAACTCTCGAGGTATTCACTAATAACATCATTGTCATAATCATTTTGTATTGGTGCTTGATCAAAGTCCTGCAGTCCAAATCCTCCATCATAGTAACCAAACATGCTTCCTTCTATTATTCCAAATTCACCTCCAACATCACTACTCCAACTATTAGGTGCAAAAGAGTTACTTTGAAATATATCAAAGTTTTGATCGTTCTTCAAAGGAGCTGCAACATTGATTGCTTGTTGTTGGTGATGATATGCTTCATTTTCTGGTATCTGGAAATGAACATCTTCTTCCACTGTTTGTTCTTTATGTGAACTTGAAATATTAATAGCTTGTTCATTTTGAAGTGTTTCTGTTTCCTTGGTGATATCTAAATTATCATCATCATTGGGACCAAAATTAGTCATTGCTTTCTCACGAAGCAGTTTTCTTGCTACCACATCATGTTGTCTAGCTGCCTCCTTCTCAGTGTCTGAATCAATGTTGCATGCACAAAACACAAGACATAACCATATGCATATATGATATACAAAGAAACAATAATAGGAGCATATACTCCATCAATCCATCTGTTTTTTATTATAAGTAAATTTGCAGTTTTAAGTTCATTGAATAATCGAGATGTATCTGGTCAATATAGGCCAGATGCATCAATTATTTAATGAACTTAAAACTACAATTTTTTCTTATAATAAGGACCAGAGTAGTATATGAGTAATTTAATGTTTGCTTATATTAAAGAGTTTAAGGAATATATACTGGTACTATAATTCTTGAATAATTAAAGTGTTATAAAACAAAGATACTCACCAAATGTTCCTATGAGTATGCCTGGCTTCCCATTTTTATTTTCCAATCGCGCTTCCCATTTATTGTTTTCCACTCTGATTCAGACATTTAAATGATAAGCTACTTTAACTAGTTTCTCTTAAAAATCATTTTTCAATGCATGAGAGATTATTAAAAAGAAGTGATTTTAATTATCGTATATCAAACAAAAATAACTTCTATTTCTCTCAAAAATCTCATAAAAATAATCTCTAAATTATTAAACGTCAAAATCACTTTTTACGTAACAAATGAACCTTAAAGAAAATAAACAAACCTGGAGACACCGATGTATTCAGACCCAGTTTTCTTTCCAGCCCTGAAATAGATAAGAATTAAGGGAGTCATGAAAGTGTCCATTTTGAAGTAAAGATGTAATTAATTGTTTGGTTTTTGCTTTGCTACTAGCATATATACCAAGAATTTCTCCATCTCATACCTTCTAATAGCAAGAATCAACTCTTTTTCGCTCATATTTTTCATTTTTGATATTTCTTTCGAGTAGTCACTCACCTGCAAATATAATTATGAGATTAAATGAGTTCAAACTAACTACATAATTAATCGATTGAATCAACTATCAAAGAACTTGCATGTTGCTTTTTTTTCAATAATATAATTTGGAGTTTATTTATTGATATGATGGAACTATGAGGCTAGTTAGAGAGCAATTTGAAAGTTATGATCGTACCTAAGACGCATAATAATACCCGAACTCACAATGACAATTACTCTAATATTAACACACAACTAATTTTAATTTTTTAAACTAAAGAATTTTATCAAAGCCTCTAATGACGCAATGTAAGCTATATATATATATATATATATATATATATATATATATATATATATATATATATATATATATATGACACCCTATATTTTGATCTGAGTTACAATATGCATTGCCAATACACATGCATGTTACTAATAATGAAATTTACGAATTTGATCTATAATACATACCGGAAAATTTGTAGGTGTGGTAGATTCGCCCCATATCTTAATGGCAACAATATCATGAGCTCTGGCTGCTTTCAATTTCAGTTCCAAATTTCCCTATTTCCATTAACCCCACAAAATCCAACGATGTTATAGAGGCAGAAAGAAGTTAACACGTACTGAAATAATAACAATAATAGCAACAATTACTACAACCTATTACATAGTAGATTCCCCCATATAAATACCAAATAAATACGTAATATATAATACATAAAAACGTATTTATTTGCATAAATTCAAAATAAGCTCTATCCAAACAGACCCTTAAGATTTACCAGTAGATAGTAGTAGATTATAGTAAAAAAAAATCACTCCTTGTCATGTATTCTCTCTCTCTCTCTCTTCTTTTCCAAACACTTGCAGCATAGATAATAAGTTGAAAAAAGAAGAGAAGAAATCAGTTGCATCAAAACGAAATATTATAGAAATTCTATATATACTTACCAATGTAGACTGTGATATATAGTTGAAAAAGATTCATGCATATACAAAAAAACAAAAAAACTATTAGTAAGATGTTTGTGGGGCAGTAAATCAACGTACAAATGAAATGACATCAGTGTTAAAGGTTTCATAACCTACCTGTCTTTCCTGATGATTTCCTTCTAGAACTAGATCTGTCGTGGTTTACCCACAAAAAGGTTTCATAACGACTATCACTGTACCTGCATTATGTTATCATGATCAGAAATTTTTGGAGGATCAAATGCACATAAATAAATATTTAATTGCTTAGTTATATATTAATAATAAATCACAAAATCATACTTGGTAACTCCTAGATATTTAGAGGACTTGTTATTATATTCTTTCTCAGGCATTTGTCGACTTCTTTTTTCTTTTCTCGCTCCTTTTCCTTTATTATCTTTTCTTCCTGACTCAACCCTGTCATAGTTACACATGCATATATATAAAAAAAAATGAGAAAACATCTAATTAAATTGCACAATGTTGAAGTTATTAAGACACAAACCTTTCCACATGTCTTTGTTCTAGCACGCACTACAACAGATCTAGTAGATGGGCAGCGTTTTTCATCCATGTAGCGCGCGTTTTTGGTGTTTCTGCTGACGTGTGTACCAGGTATTCACTCCAACAATGGCGCGCCGCTTCCTAAAAAGCGCCACCCATTGCAAAACACGCCCCCAGATACGCAGCGCTTTTTAAAAAGCGAAATATTTGCAAAGCGTCCTCCCAGATACGCAGCGCTTTTTAAAAGCGCGAATATTTGCAAAGCGTCCTCCCAGATCTGCAGCCGCTTTTTAAAAGCGCTACGAATATATCCCCATTGCCTTCCTGGATCGCAGCTGCGTTTGTAAAAAAAGCGGCTGAATATTTCTCTTTATCTGCAGCTGGCTTCACTAAAAGCGCTGAATATTGCCTATTTGTGTTATTAAATACCCAGTAACTTCATTAAAAGCGAATATTGTCTAATTTTTTTTTATTTTTTTCGCTTTTTGTGTATTTTCTATTTTATATTTGCAACAAAAAAATTAAATCATACATCCAAAATATTTTTAATAGTGATATCTATGAATTTGTTGTATTTAAACTCAATTAAATCATACATCATAAAAAAATTAAATCATACATCCAAAATACATCATAATTTTTTTTTTTTTAGGAAAGTTAATCGATAATTTAACATAGACAAAATCTTTCATTGCTAGTGCCAAACTCACAAGCATCTAGTCAGCAATCCATTGTACTCAAACATGTCTTCTAAATATCAAATTGAAAGACAAACGTGTGTTACAAACTATAAAAGATATTAATTCTATTTTTCTTCCATATCATCATTACATTATTATTTTCATCAACTGCTCCAATCCTTGAAGACAAGCACATGATGCACTAATCATCATCTCCATCCGCAATGTAATATTGAAAAATAAAATGAATGCAATGATGGAAATAAATTAACAATCTAAAAACACGGATCCAAAGCATTCGCGATAGTAGAAGCTACAATAAAAAAAACCATTAAGTGCAGAAACACTTTAGTTGCTGACAGGGAACATGCATCACAAAGCACTTCATAAAAGGATAAGAAATAATTTAATAACACACTAAGAAAAAGAGTGAAAAGAATACAGTAATCAGTTCTTTGAGTTTGAAGGTTCAAATAAATGACAATAATCAAGTGGGATTGTTCACCAAAATTTCAAGATGAATAACAATAAATTGAAAGTCCCGCCAATGCATTAAAATCATAATATCAACTCAAGTTCAAAAGTGTATAGTGCACTAGCTTCACTACTAGAGTGTTTAGTTCTTATAAATCTTCAACCAGAAATAAACAAAACCTCTATTACCACAACATCCAAGCCACTAATTCAAATCCCTATTTCAGCAAAGCCCTAAATCAATTAATAATGAAACCATTAGTTACTTTGTTTACTAGGGGGCAACTAATAATTCTATTAAATATAATGTATATGTATATGTATATATACCAGGAGTTGTTTTAATCACAGACAGAGCTACTTCTGGCATAACGCACATACCAGAATTGAAGTTGCCATACTGACTTTACATGTCAAATATAAAGATTGGACACCAAGAACTATTCAATACTGTAATTGACTTTCTTGATTGCTTGCAAGGTATACAATTGGTTAATATTGGTTTTAAAATATTTGGTTGGACTGAAAAACAATTTCAAATTTAAAAAATACTATATGAACACATACCTTCTTTGCATTGCTCTTGTTTAAACATCACAGAAGTCCACCAACTTTTCTTTCACACATTTGTCAATCCTCTCCTTAACCCTTGCTCTTTGTTTTTCCTAACAAGAATTATGAATCTATAATTATTTGAACTGAGGGTTGATTACAGCACCCAGGTTCAGGCTCAGACACTCATGTTTTTATGAAGAGACAAAATGGACAGAAATACCTCGCCAAATTGATATGTACAGATAAGAATAGATAACATGCATTAAAAAGTAACTGACAGAACAATACCTCATTTTCAAATTTCACACATAACTGTAAAATCGGCCTATGTTTTTCTTTAAATTGTGTGCCTGGTTACCATTCAGAATAGTCATGGTGTTAGATTTAATTAATGACTACAACAAATTCAAGAACAACAAATGGAATGGAACTATGGAAGTCGTCAAATACAACACAAACTTCAGAAAATTACCTTTGTTTTCTTCCCAAACAATATGCTATGAAGCGCTGCGAGTTGTCATCGTTTTTTCTCTTTGACAACTTGAAAGCCATCAAAACAATTTATACATAACTAACTTGATCGGGCAACACAAAATTAAATAATAGTAAATGGCCAATTTTGAAATCAGATAGATAATAGTCTATGGCAACTAGTACCGGACTTATAATACACACTAGAAGAGATAAATGAAACCAACAGACTAAATTCAAGAACAACATTACTTTAGGCCAATCATCACTTGCACACAAAGTTGACAAGCTACTGTAACCTAGAGAAACCAAAATCAACAACCAAGAAATGTCAAGTAAGGTAATTAAACCTCATGAATAAGCTCTACACATTTATACACAATCTAGTATGCTTCAGATGTTCCAACAACCATGAATCATCTTCTATATATAAACAACTGCATGCACAAACAGATGCAATATCCCTTCATAATTGCATAATGCTTATTCATACCAAAAAGAGATCATTTTCACACGCCCTTAAAATTAACTAAACTAAAACCAATGAAACCCTAACTCGCCAAGCCTCACCAACATGAAATCGATCAAATACCATTCCAAGAGTTCTTCCCACACACACCGACAAATACTAACCTCATACAAAGAAACTAGGCTCAACCAAGAAAAAAAAAAATAAAAATTACCTCCTCGCCATCAAGATTGCTCCTCAGCCCACACTCTCTACGGTTACCATAAGAGTAGTCATCATCAAGACTGTGCGCCAAAACAGATCGCCACGCTGAGAAGAAAAAAAATCAAAAACCGAAATAACATAACATTAGACACAAATACAAATAGAATAGAATAAAATGTGAGTGAAGTTTTCTTGATAGTGTTAGTTACCAGTACTACAAGACCATCTTGCTTTGCTCTGTACAAAACCCAAAACCTGAAAGAAAAAACAAAACGGATTAAATTAAAAGATGAATTTAGAGAAATGGATGAACTATCTAGAAGTCTAAACTAAAGATTGAACAACTTCATCACGTTACCGAACCAAACACAACAACAACATTGAATCAACTAAGAAATTATATCAATCATATGAACACGTTAAAAGAAGAACACAGAAAAACAAAATGCAAGAGTGTCTAGCTCTAAAGTAAATACAAGAGGACTGGTTAGCAAGATCTTCTCCTTAAATACAAGTATATTTCCACTTCATAAGCTTATAGTCAATGTTAAAAATGCGATTTTGAGAAGTTCAGGTCAACCCTACAATAACATAATACACGCCTCACACAGAATTTTGCATAATAGTAACTAATGAAGTGGCCAAAACAATAATCTTCCAAATCAAATTATTTTTCTTTTACAGTAAAATCACAAATATATTCCACGTGATGAATAATTTCATCCAGAATTTCCAATTGAAATCTTCAAGGTGTACACTCATTGAACTTCTCCATAAGCATGTACACGTTACTTACAATGTGGGAAACAAATATAGAGAGTCATTACTCTTCAAATACAAACTATACTTCCAACAAGCATTTCATCAAACACCATCAGTGCAACATTCATTCATTGAATACCAAGCAAACAAATACATTCATTCAGTCGGGGCCAGTAATTCACAAATTGAAACAATGAAAGAGTTCAGAATGTTGGAATTTTTCCAAAGTTTGAGACTTTAAGTGTTCTAAAGAAAAGGGAAATGAATTGCACAAGAGAAGCAAAGAAGAGAAAGAAGAAGTGGTGAACCTGATTTGAAAAGAGGAGGTAATTGAGGAAGCCATTTTTGCTGAGTGAGTTCCACCCACCAAAGAGAAGAGAAAAAAAAAACTCGAGAGATGAAAAAATCTGGAAAACTTACATCGGAAGCGTTGCTGATGAGTTCACGAAGGAAAATCTCCTTGTTAGAGTAGAAGGTGTTGATGATGAGACTGAGAAGTCAAGTTAATTTCACTGGAAAAAGCAAACGTTTCGCGCCATGATAGATCTGTTGTAGCGAGAAAGCAAGAGACGGAGATGAGAGTATGAGAAGTTAGGGTTTTACGAGAGAGAGGGAAGGGAAAAAGAGAATTGAGTGGATATATAGGAAACGACAAAAAAAAATTAAAACAAATACTCAGCGTTTCTAAAAAACGCTGAATATGTGGTTTTTCGTTCTAATATACGCAGCGTTTTTTAAAAAACGCTGATTATTTGGCTTTCGTCCTTCTATCTACGCAGCGTTTCCTCAAAAACGCTGATTATTTGGCTTTCTCCTCCTCTCTATACGCAGCGCTTCCTCAAAAACGCTGATTATTTGGCTTTCGTCCTTCTCTATCTACGCAGCTGTTTCTTTGAAAAACGCTGGGTATTTTCCTATCTCGTCCTCTCTCTATACGCAGCGTTTATTAAAAAACGCTGGTTATGTGCAATCTCTTCCTCTCTATACGCAGCGTTTATTAAAAAACGCTGGGTATGTGGCGCTCTTTTTTAGCAATTCTGGCGTAGTGACGGTCTCCATCATTTCAAAGGGTTGATCAGGAGAAGGAATTTGGCTTCCTTGACCAATGTTGGTGACAGCTGAAAAGGCTAGATCTTGGTTTACTTCATTAAAATTTGGCATAGAAACGACTTGATTTTCATTTGAATTTTGATTTTGTTCAGTAGAATTATGCATCCAAAAGACTTGATTTTGATAACCATCTTGATGTTGGGATGAACTTCCACTCCCATCAACAAAATTGTTCATATGAAAGGCTTGATTTTGGGTTGATATATCGCTTCCATCATTATTCCATAAGCCTACAACTTCAAGTGAAGAAGTTACTAGGTCAGAACTTGACACTGAATTTTGGCTCCAATTGTATGCCATTGTTTGAGTACTAAGCATGGATTGATAGCATCTTTTCTTTGAGTTTTATAGAGTAGAAAATCCTTTAATAGATCTTTTTTTTTCAAAAAAAATACGATTTTAATTAATGAAATGAATTAAAAGACAAAACTGCATTTATGTAATATGTTTTGTCTGTATGTTTCCTTTGTATGAAACGCACATAAACATAAATTTTATAAAGTTAATGATAAGTATATTAGCAAAATATTTCTAGCATGCATCATTTATTATTGTTAAATTTTTTTGCAAGAATTTATTATTGTTAATAAAAAGTACATAAATCATTTAATGCGAAACATTTAAAGTAATTAAAAATATTTAGTAGGATATTTAATGCTCCTTTTAACTATAATTTCTTCGGCCCTTATTTTTGTTACCAAATTATTGGTGCGTAGTTTCCACCAGCTTTGTCGATGACTAATCTACGTCGGGAAATCTGGCTAGCCATGAGTATTCGGTTTTGCCAGCCAGTGTGGCTCTCCCCTCTCAACAGAATTTTTGCCACGCCCATCCGCATCATCTGACACATCACCCCAATGCTTCCCCGAAATGCTCATGTCGGATGGATCAGGCTCTAAGGCAAAAAGCGAATCAAGCCTAGTGGTGGGGGGGTTGAGTGGAATCGCTACCAGTTCGGCTAGTGTAACCCCCCCTTTTCCTAACCTTAAAAGGTGGTGCTACACTTAATTACTAATCTCATTTCTGATTTTTTTTCTTTCAAAACACATTGATTTATTTTCGATATGGATTTTCTAAATTTTGAGAAAATAGAGACATACCAACATAATATATATGCATCATATATATAAGTCATCATCCATCACTGATGACCATGCCCATAGGCTTACAACCGTCAACAAACAAGTGTACGTAAATATCTTGCAAGAGCTCCTAAGACTATTACGTACTACTAAGATTGAATATATCTTAAATCATGAAATGATCCTAAGCTAGGAGTCAGACTAAATCCTAGATAACTTCACATTCCTCTTCCAGAAATCAATCTTGTTGTATTCAGAGTGGCTCAGCAGTCCTCCCGACGTGATCTGTGATGTAAGGGGTGAAATACTCGTACACAAGTTTGCAACACGATGGTTACACAAGTTACAAATAATATTATACAATCACAAATATTAGTACATAAAATACATGACACACAATTCAATCACGACCAAGGAAATTGACCACTCTTAATCCCAAATCCTGCAAAACATAACCAACATTCTAGTGAAATCAATAACTGATTGTTAGCCAAATGAACTAAGTGTCACACTTATTATAATCCATCAATGAAGTTAATCCACTATCTGAAATATTATTCTCAACCTACTCCATGGAGATTTCTATCATCATGAGCGTAAGGCCATTTCAACTGCCATAACATGATCGTTTATAAAGAGCAGATATACAATCCATACTCCAATCATTCTGGCCCGAGCGCTGCACCTTATTATAGATAGTCCTGCACAGTCAGGCTCACTGTGTCGAGTAATACGATTTCCTCCAGTCAGAGAGACAAACAACACCATTGGTAGGAGTTCGAAAGTGCCCCCAGAAGGTCTGTAGTCGACCCAACCGAACCTATCCTCAGTCTTATATACTTGATAGTACTATAAGAAACATCCTGTAAAGCTCTTAGTAAAAACATCCGTCTTATAACCAATCTAATCCATAATCAACTTGACAAATCAGTTCTTAGGATTCATAACAACAACTAGTGAGATACACCACAACTTATCAATCCTTATAAGTCATATCTCTAAGTAACATAGACAACTCCTATTTCAACCAAATCCAAAATGTACTTAATTTGACTCAATTACATAGAACCCAAACAAATCACAATCACACACATCACCTAAGAATAGCTAATAATATATATACAAGCAACACATAATTTGTGCCCATCAACTTATTATTAGTATTTCCCCTTACCTGAAAATTGGTCGAAACTAGCTTGATGGTCAACACTTGCTTCAAATTCTACAACACCTATTACTCATCAAAACGACTATGTCTTAATTTACTATAATCATAATTAAATCATAACTAGAATTATTTTATTAAAATTCTATTTTGAATCCTTGTGTGTTTCAAGATGCAAGAGACATTTGTTTTAAAAGGAAAATCCCTTTGATAGACATAGTTTTCATTCACAAGTTTTTGGTGTATTGAGAATGTATCCAAGTTAGAGTTAAATTATTATTATTTTTGAATGTAAGTCTAAGAATACATAATGACATATATATAGATTTAGCTTCAGAATGAAATCCTAGAATTTAATCCATTTGTTCACCTACTAAATTAATTCTTGAATAATCATCCTATCTCAAAATGGTGCCATAACTAATTTACCTCATTCATATCCTAAATTTTGGAAGGTTGGAATAAATAAGTAAATACAACAGTTATCGGTTCGAAAGAAAGAAAAAACTTTGAAATGAACTATTAAAATTTTAGAGTTATAGTTTTCTTAAAAGTTACAGGAACTAGTCAAGACAAATTAAAAAAATATATAACCGATAAAATAAGTAAAGAACTAACCAGTGATTCGTAAAAAACCCATCTAACGGAAATATTTGGTTTGGTTGGGAATTAATCGTAACATTGATAAAAATACTACAAGAAAGCAAAGCATAAAACAAATAAAGAGAATAAAATAAAAACAAGAAAAGGAAAGAAATGATGAAGAAACCTGATGATCGAAAAAGTAAGAGTTTGATTTTTCATTCCGTAAAAGTGTGAGTCCTTTTTTTTTTTTGAGTGAAAGGTATGTGTATTGGTAAAGTGAGTGAAATGTGAGTTCTATTTATAGCACTCTAATGGGTTATCCGGTAAACATTTTGTATACATATCAGTTAAAAGAGAAATTCATGTTCATCACTTCTTAGCCACACATCCATCCTTAGAATTTTACTTCCTAAGTATGTGTTGTTTCTAGAATAAATAAGAGGCGTATTTTTAGTATTTCGGTAATAATAAGAGACATATTTTCAGTAAAATAAAATTCTGCAGATACACTTTCGATCTTTACATTTTACAGAACTTAGTGCACTAAATTTCAAAATGTTCCGATAAGTTTGGACTCCCTAGTGCGGTAAAAATTTACACTAACAGATCCTTTTTAGCTATAATTTGATGAAATTTTAAGCTCAAAATTTTTCCATAAGCTTCTATAGTATTTCTCTTTAGTCCTACGATTTTATTTTTCTTAAAAACATTAATTCTCTAAATACCAAACTAATTATTATTATATAAGAAAATATATAATTATAAGATAAAGAAAGAAACTAAAATTTTAGGGTGTTACAGCTAGCTTCAGAGGTGCTGGCAGACTCCTTGCGGACAAAAATCTCATCCATCTGCTGGGTCAAAGGCTTACCAACTGTTGTAGTAACTGAGGTTGGGATAATTGATTCATCGGTGGAATGCGTGACCGTTTCTCTAGTCTCCATCGGAGAAGAACCTCGTTGTTGTTGGTGTATCTGAGAAGGTTTAGAAGATTCCCCTTGCTGCTGATGATGCTGGAGGATTGCTCATTAGTAGAAGATTCCCCTTGCTGCTGATGGGAGGGTTGCTCATTATTAGAAGAGTCTCCTTGCTGCTGATAATTCTGGGAGGACTGCTGAGGTTGCTCATTATTAAGAGTCTTACGCTTAGGAACATAAACCTGTTTAACTGAAGAGTCCTGCCTTTGCAAGCACTAGTGGTATGACCAACAGTAGTGCAATTCAAACAAAAGGAAGACAAGTTTTCATACTCGATGCTAACTGAGAAAGTATAGCCCGGCCTCTCAACAAGAATGTGATCCCTAAGTTCTGATTTTAGGTCTATATCCACCAAGACACGAGCAAAATGACCAAAAAATCTATCGAATGAACTTTTGCTTGTTGTATCATCTAGTTTAAGAGGAGTTCCAACACAACTAGCAATTGAAAAAATAATTTTGGGTCTCCAATATTCTTGAGCCAGTCTTGTAAGCCTAATCCAACATTGAACATTTATGTGTTTGATATTGGAAGGATTAAAATCAGTGCTGCAGACAAATGATTTAAGCGACCACTCGCTTGCACTACTAAAAGAAGATCAGAATCGAATTCTACAAAAATCATCTACACAAGAAAAGGAAAATTCATAGTATCTTTTCCCTAAAGAAATCAGAGAGCTTGAAGTTTGGATTTCAAAACATCTAACTTGATAGGAGTGTCTCCCTTCGAAAGTAAAATTCTTTCATGAATGTGTGTTTTGCATTCTTCGAAACCCGTCATGTACTCCTCTTCAGGAATTGAGATTGATAATCATCTCCTTTGATACACGGACGAGGAAGCTGATTTATAGGAATATCCCATGTCTTGTTTTCAGACCCCATCAAAACTTGTGCAAAAGATTTGACATTTGTTTCCTCCTTTTGAGAGACATTCTGGTTTACAGCAGCAAGAGCGGGACAAGCCTGCGATACATCAGTCCTCACAGAGACAGGAACAGCAGCAGGCAATGTCATCAGATCAGAAAAACAGCGCCTGCAGCTCAGACAGAGTAGTGGCTGTCAAAGGGAACGATGTGAGTGCAGGAACTTGCCCTTTCAATGGTTGTTCAGCACCATCAACAACCCAACGCGTGGATCTAAATGAATTAGGTTCTTTTACTATACCATAGACCTGTTGTGCGTGAATGGGGACGTAAAGCATAGTTGCTGACTTGATGCAGCGCATACCGAGACAGAGACAAGGTCTGATGCGCGACTGTCTCCCTTGGCAGAAGTTGTAGTAGATCGAAGCAGGCCATTGGGCCACGACGGTACCTAGGGAAAAAACCCTAGCACAACATGTCAGCGCCTACGTTCATGGAGCTTTTTCAGAGAAAATATTTTCTTCCTTTAATTGACACAAACTTGAGAGGATATTAACTCCCTTTTACGGGACTCATAATATTAATTTGAGTTTAATTAACCGATGAAGTTTTGTTATGTTGGAAAGGACACAACTCATATCTCATAAGGATGTGAGCTTGAATATCATTGTTGTTGCAAGAATCTCATTAGTGGGTGCTATTTAAGTACTTTTGTAAGCACTTTTTGAGTCTCGTAGTTTTCTCTATCTAGGTGAGTCTCGAGATCAAACGCACCTAAATTTTGTATATAAGAAATATTTTAGTTTAAATTGATCTTTTAAACTTTTCGTAATATTCTCAAATTTAACAAGTATATAGATATTTATTGAGCCGCACCTTGTCCCATCTAGTTGAAACCTAATAGATTATAGTAATGGATTTATTGTTGTTTTATCATCTTAGACTAATAAACTTAAGGCTAAGTAGCACTTTCGGTCATTTATTTTTGCTCTAGGTTTAATTTTGGTCATTTATCTTTTTTGTCTCATTTTGTTCCTTCATCTTCCATTTCTGTTTCATTTTGGTCCCTCAATGGTATTTTTCGTCCAATAAGTTAACAGATGCCACACTGGCAGTTAATGCCGACGTGGCGTCTTAAGTGTCATGATTGATTGTATTTCATTAAATGATATTGTATTTCATTTTTTTAAATAAAAAACATAAAACTATTTCATGTTGCATCAATTTGATTGAAATCTCTTGGTTGCATACATTTCCTACAATAATTGCGAGCATTTTACAATTGGTTTAGTGCAACTTGGTTGAGATTTGAGCATTTTAGCCTCTCACAAAATCCAAACCTATTTTTTGGCCAAAAACACACTTCAGATAAGTTGTGCTACTTTTTTTGTACAAATCGATAGTGGTAGGGCCGTCCCAAGTAATTTGGAGGCCCTGTTCCAATTTTATAAATTGGGTCCCCTGCTTAAGATTGGGTTAACTGTTGAAGTTTTTTCGTTTTCTTACGTTTCTCATATCAATTCA
The DNA here is from genome assembly GCA_020916435.1 of Oxytropis ochrocephala. Taxonomy (NCBI): domain Eukaryota; kingdom Viridiplantae; phylum Streptophyta; class Magnoliopsida; order Fabales; family Fabaceae; genus Oxytropis; species Oxytropis ochrocephala. The sequence continues at coordinate 39,502,486 of CM037090.1, forward strand.
TGCTTTCTAATTTTATGAGGCATACTGCAAAACAAAAAACCTGATAATTTCATTTTCTTGCGGTGCATGAGAAAATTTTTCGTATAATATTGAAATTAAACAATATGTCAAGAAATAAATATTAACATATTTATATTTATACGCAAACATAAAAAAAATTAGTACAAAAATAAACATAAGAATTTAATTAGTTTTTTTTGTCATTTATAAATTTGAGATAGCTATGTTTCTCTTATTAAAAAAAAGGTAGCACAACCTAAATAACAAAATATGTGATGGGAAAAATCAATCCACTTTGGTCAAAAAAAAAAATCAATCCACTTATCGACGTAAAAAAAATCAATTCACTCATTTAAATGTGAAATATGCACATAGGAATGCATTTATTCAAAAAGCTCATCAATTCAACATGCCTAAACTAAAACTGACTATTTACTTCATTGTGTTATGAAAATAACCAAAACTATAGAAGGAGAAAGATGAAGAAGATAAGAACATGAACAAATATGAAAGATGAGAGCATTTTCATTCACTTCAAGTGTACATACACATAGGAGATAGCCCTATTTATAGGGTGAGAATAGGGAAAGTGATTAGTCAATAATAAAAATCCACTAATGAGTTGATGGAGGGAGACTAGTGGACATCCAATATAATAATATTCATAACACTCCCCATTGGATGTCCATCGAGGATATGCCTCATTAAAAACCTTACTAGAAAAAACCCAGTGAGAAAAAATCTAGTGAAGGAAAAAGAGTACAATATCCTACCAGAGGGAACTGCCTCGTTAAAAACCTTTCTAGGAAAACCACGTGGGACAAAACCATGGCAAAGGAAAAAAGAGTGCAGATTAAAATGCAGCTTTTCTCCCCCTGAAGATGACAAAATTATATTTAGAATATATATTTTAGAATATATATATATATATATATATAAATAACCAAAATTATTCTTATATATATATTTGTCGTCAACTCACAACGAGAAGTTTGTGAGATTGTTTGCTCAACTAATTTGAGTAAGAGGTCATTATGTGAATCACCTTGAAAGCATATGATAAGTATTGTATGACTATTATAATTGATATTGGATATCAAATGTCATACGTTCATTCATAAAATGGTCTTGAAGAACCATTCTTTAGACGTCAAAAGTTAATTACATGACCAATACTTACGAGATAAGAAGTTCTAATTTCTACTTGGGAACATGCAATTTTACATGTTGTAATATTGATTCGCATCAAGCCAACAAGTTATCACAACTCTTCCCATTTACATTTGGTTTTTGGTCACGAACTTAATATTTCTCATCTTAATATTTTTGGATGTGCAATGCAATATGATGGGTTCTAAAAGAATTTTGGAAATATATATTAGATATAAATCTCCATGTATAATATAGTATCTTGAGCCAACAATTGGAGACTTGTTTATAGTCCAATCTGATGATTATCATTTGAAGAATTAGATTTCCCAACATTAGGGGGAGAGAATAAGCAGCTGAAAAAAAAAAAAGAGATCAGTTGGAATGAATTATCATTATCTCATATTGATCCTCAAACTAAACAATGTGAACTAGAAGTTCAAAAGATAATTCAATTGCAAAGTTTATCAAGTTGTCTACCAAATGCTTTTACTGATCCAAAAGGTGTGACCAAATCATATATATCAGCTGCTAATGCTCCAATACAATGGATGTCCCTGTTGGACAATCTAATATTGCAAATGAGTCTCAACCACGCTGAGCGCGTGGTAGATCAATCGGTTCCAAAGATAAAAATCCTCGAACAACAAAAGGAGCCAAAAAATGGTCTAAGCGAGGATATAGAAACTCTAAAAGAGTATTCGGACATAATTGACATTACTGATTTGAAGAACCGATCAATTGCACGAAAAGTTATGAAATTAAAGAGATCTCAATGAATTATGTCAAGAATGAAATACAATGGAACCAAAAAGCGAAGTCAACGTTGATGTTGTTTTTACTAAATATAGCGCTAAATGTGATAAATAATAGTGAGGATCATGAACCAATATCTACTAAAGATTGTAGACAATGTGAATTGGCCATAATTGAAAGATAAAATTGAAGCAGAATGAGTGATTAAATTGTAAGATACAAAGCTCGACATGTTTCTCAAGGGTGGATGCGAGTACTTATTCAGTACTTAATTAGCCTTGTAGCACATGAAGAGCTCAATTTTCACAAGTTGAATATTGCTACAACTTATTTGTTGATAGTCATAATTATTTAAAGATCCCTGAAAGATTTAATATTCTAGAGCACACTTTTTTGATTCTCTAGATGATTACTCAAATTGAATCAAGACTCCATGAGATGATATAATTTGAACACATGTGGTATAATCGTCTCAATTTATATTCTAAACGAAGGATATAAAAATGACACCACTGGTCCATAGAGCTCTAGGAAAAGATCAATACATGAATTTTCTATAGTTTGCTATTATTGGAACTCCTAAAGAGCTTTCCAAAATTATAGATTACTCAAAGAAAGAGTTCTATATGAATGACCTCAAATTATAAAATGGGTTTTTAAGGTTGAACCTGTGACTGATCTCTACATCGGAAATCCCAGAAGGATTCAAGATATAAAGAAATATCTTCAAATAATTTTTTGTGAAAACAGGGTCTTGTCTTGATCTGGAGACTGAACAATTAGCTAGTTAAATTTTTGTTTAACAAGTTAGAAAGAACTAATTATTAATTGACTCATTATATATTTAATTTTTATTTTGAGAACATGAGTTGCGTGGCAAGCACATAACAAATACCTCAGTCCTGAAGACTATAAAAGCATGCATGCATATCACAAAGAAAATGGGTAAGATGGATATTTATGTTTAGTTATTGTAATGAATAAATCATTTTATGTATGTTACACAAGTTAACCATGCAGATATACAGTATTTTTCTGATCTAGATCAAGTCAGATTACAAGTCAGCTATTTTCTACATAAGGTGACACTGAAATATCTTTTTGATCTACAAAACAAGCTATGGTTCTTGCTTCTTCATTTCATGCTCAAATGCCTACAATTCAATGAAGATATGTTTTGAAGATAATACTGACTGCAACGCTCCATTAAAAGAGGATACAATCACAAGTGACAGTGGAGTAGATTGTTCCATATGCACTCAGGGAGAAACTCCAAATGTTAAATTCATATTCTGAAGTGACGCTGCCACTTGTGCTCCAAATCTAGTGAAGGAAAAAGAGTGCAGCTTTTCAGGAAAAAGAGTACAATATCCTACCAGAGGGAACTGTCTCGTTAAAAACCTTTCCAGGAAAACCACGTGGGACAAAACCATGGCAAAGAAAAAAAGAGTGCAGCTTTTCTCCCCCTGAAGATGACAAAATTATATTTTTAAATATATATATAGCTCTTCCGGAACACTTGAAGAAGCCAGATATAGTACTAACTTTGGTTTCTCGCTTCACTAAATAGGAGAAATTTTTCCTTTTTTTTTTTGCATTTTCTCCTTTCCAAGAAATTTTTCACTAAATAGGGAACTGCCTCGTTAAAAACCTTTCCAAGAAATTTTTCTCCTTTTTTTTTTGCATTTTCAATCTGTAAATGTGTTCCCCCGGATAACAGTATATTAGCTCTTCCGGAACCTTCAATTATATTTGAAGAGCCAGATATAGTACTAACTTTGGTTTCTCGCTTCACTAAATAGGAGAAATTTTTTTTATCCTTTAAAATAATATGGGTAGTTCCGCTATCAGCGAAACACATTTCTCAATTATTGATGCTAGAGTCAAAACTCATTCTATCCTAAAATAAAATAAATATGATAAAATATTGGCATGGGAAAATTAAGTCTCTACATTATATATTCCTACAAAGATCAAACTTTAGGAGTGCATAAAATATAATTTCTCAAGAAAAAAAATATATTAGTCGAAAACTATATTTGCTACTCAAAAATAAGAAAAATAAAGAGCATAGGAAGTCTCTCTCAGTAGAAAGCTATATTTTCTAAGAAAATATACAAATTCTTTTAAACATAAAAGTGTCTAGCTTTTTAGGATCTAGTCATACAATCAATTTTTCTTATTCCCTTTTTTTTTCATGCAACATTTTTATTTGGAATTCCAAGCAAAAGAAAGAAGAAAAATTACATTTTTCCATAAGATACTAAACCACTATCAGGAATAACAAAGGTCACAATCACAAATGATACAAACGACACTTAAATAAGATAACGATAATATTTACCACATCAATGATCATCACCACAACTTTTCTTGTACCAAAATTATAATGTGAGTCATTCACTTCTGGGAATAAACTTCAATTCATTGAGTGGTTTGTGCGTATTCTTTACAATCACCATATCACATAATCTTGATTCATAATATTTTTCTGAAAATATTTTCTCATTTTGCTAATTCATGAGAATATTTGAGACATAAATTATATGTCTATTCTATTGATTTCCTTTTCTTCAAAACATACTAAGGTCAAATAGATCTTATAGATTACAATCATCGTGTAAAAGTCGAGTTCTTCAGGAACTCGATGACAAATCTCTCATATATGATGATCAAAGGAAAATATATTTTCTAATCAATTGTTCTTTAAGACTATACCACAAATTTTAAACATTGACGAAAAAGAATCGTGCTTAGGGCAATCATGCAGGGATGCTTTAATACATAGTTGTTTTTTCTTTGAGTTCTTCAAGAACTATCACAAATCTTCATAAACAATGATAAATAAAGCAAATCTTTATGCAAGCCTACAAGGATACTATATTACCAAATCATTAGTTCTTCAGGAACTATAACACAATACTTTTTCAATGATTATCAAGAAAAACCTATACTATGACCAATCCTTCAGGGATGTTTCGATATTAAATTTCAAAGATATTTAGGAACTATATCATAAACAATGATACAGAGAAACAATTATTTGTGCAATCCTTCAGGGATGCTTGGATAATGGATTTATTGTTCTTCAGGAACTATAATATCACAAATTTATCAACAATGGTAAATAAATATAAAATGAGATATAACATAAAAAGAGATAAAACATAAACAAGATCAAAATAAAAAAAATAGCAAAAGATCATGATTAAAAGATAGTGAGAAGAAGAAGGAGAAGAACGAGAGGAAGAGGAAGCTAGATCAAGAAGGAGATAATGTGTTATAAAAGATATGTGTTGATACGTATTACCTTAGGAGAAGATAGATCAAGAAGAAAACTTATTCTTGTAATAGATCTTCAAGATGATTATGCCATCAATCATATGGTAGAGCTTCGTGCTGATAACGTGTTATGAAAATAACCAAAACTATAGAAGGAGAAAGATGAAGAAGATAAGAACATGAACAAATATGAAAGATGAGAGCATTTCCATTCACTTCAAGTGTACATATACATAGTAGATAGCCCTATTTATAGGGTCAGAATAGGGAAAGTGATTAGTCAATAATAAAAATCCACTAATGAGTTGATAGAGGGAGACTAGTGGACATCCAATATAATAATATTCATAACACATTGTTTAAACATGAGAAAGTAAGAAGTAAAAAAGGAGAAAGTCAGCAATCGAACCTTGATTACCTTAGGTATTGGAAGCAAACTTAACCATTCTGATAGGAGAGTGCTTTCCCCACACCCCCCTACTTATTCACACCCCATAAAAATTATAATTCCAAAATTACCCCCCATTTAAAAAAACAAAATAACCCACACCCTCCCCCTTCTCTCACTCTCCCCTCGTCTCTCATTCCCTCCCCTCCCTTCGAACCCTAAACCCTCTTTCCCTCTCACTCACCTTCTCTCAACTCACTCAATCTCACCCAATCTCTCACTCAATCTTCTCCACCAACACTCTCAAGAGTTGCTGGGTTATTTTCTCCTCCCCTCACAGTCTCTAATCGTTCCATTTTCTTCAAGGTATGCCTCTCCCCCTTCTGCTCATTTGCGTTTTTTTTTCTGTTACGCAGAATTGTTCGAACGAGCACCCTCGAACACGTGAAAACGAAGGTGTTCGAATGAGGTTGTGCGAACACGCTCAACAACCTCATTCGAACCGCTGTATTTTTAAAATCGAATCGACTTGTTCGAGCGTGGTTGTGCGAACGAGTTCGCGCATGTAGCCGTTGAGCGATCGTTTGACACGCTGAACTTTGTCGATCGATTTCGCTTGTTCTGTTAATTTGATTTAATTGGTTCTGTTGATTGTTGTTTCAGACATGGTGAGGAGCAGAGGTGGTGCAGCAGCTGAACCATCGGAGCGAGCCGGTCGGCCACCTCCTACGGTTTCAAACCGCAAAAGGAGGGAAGAAGCCGGTGAACCCTCCCGAGTTAGGGGGCGTGCTAGGGGTAGGGGTAGGGTTGATGTTCCTCCTCCCCCACTTCCAGAGGATATTGGGCAGGATATTGAGCGTGATGCTCAATTTCCGGCCTATGAGTTGGCCGGCCCTTCATCTGCTAGGCCTTCGTCTGCTAGGCCTTCATCTGCTGCTAGGCCTTCATCTTCTAGTTATCACGAGGAGGAGGCTGCTGAGCCTCGTGAGGAGGAGGTTGCTGAGCCTCAGGAGGCTGCTGCTGTTAGGGCGACATTCCCATTTCCTGGTGGACCAGAAGATGGTTCTGTCTTGCCCACATACGGGGCACATATCCTCACTGATTTTTATTCTGGCCAGGTAAGTTATTATTTTATAGTTGAGTGTTGTAAATTTGTTTATTAAGTTGTTGAATGTTTTGGCTTATTGTGTCATTTCTGAATGCAGGTGCGGCCGGATTTACAGCCAATCCCACATGGACCTGTTACGACAGTGTTTCATGTGCGATTAGGGACACTCTGACGGCCTTTGGGGTTGGTTCCCTTGGTTGGGCTTGGCTTCCCATTCTCCACAGGGGTTCTTTGAACGCATTCATCATCACTACGCCAAATACATAAGGGTTTATCGAGCGTTTTTTTGGCATTGGTAGCGTTTTAAAACGCTAGAGAAGTCTGGCGCTACTAATGCGTACACCCCATTAGTAGCGTTTTAAGAAACGCTAGCCATTTACCCATGTGTTTTAGACATACGTGGCGTTTTATATAAAACGCTAGCCATTGACCAGCGCCTTTTTACAATTCCTAGCGTTTTAGTAAACGCTAGGGATCCCATAGCTCATTTTACTACCATTCCTAGCGTTTTAAATAAAAACGCTAGGGATCCCATAGCTCCTTTTACTACCATTCCTAGCGTTTTAAATTAAAACGCTAGGGGATACTATAGCCCTTTTACTACTACCATACCTAGCGTTTTATAAAAAAGCGCTGGGGATGCTATAGCACCTTTTACTAGCATTCCTAGCGTTTTATATAAAACGCTAGGGATGCTTATAGCATTCCTAGCGTTTTATATAAAACGCTAGGAATGCTAGTAAAAAGTGTGCTATAGCATCCCTAGCGTTTTTATATAAAACGCTAGGGATGTTATAGCATTCTAGCGTTTTATATAAAACGCTAGGGATGCTATAGCACCTTTATTAGCATTCCTAGCGTTTTACGTAAAAACGCTAGGGATCCTCTAGCTCCTCTTTACAATTCCTAGCGTTTTAACTTTAAAACGCTAGGTATTGAATAATTTTTTAACTTCATTTCTAGCGTTTTCACTCTAAAACACTACCTATTGACTGAATTTTTTTAAATATTTTTTTATTTTGGTTTGTTCTCCATTTTAATTACAACCTATAAATTCATTCCCTTTTCAACAAATTCGAGAAAATACATTCCAATCCAATATATCATTCAAACAAAATTCATCAACAAAATTCATCAAATAATATTTCCAATCCAATATATATCATTCTAAGAAGTACTTACAACATAATATAAATCCAATATATACAACATAAATAATAACTAAACTATTATGAATCTCATAACTTGCTACAAAAAGCTAGAAACAAAATGGCACCACTCCCCACATCATTTTGTAAGTTGTTCAAAGAAAGTAATCTGGATTTTTTTGAAGTTTGGGAAAATACTGAAAAAAATGAAATAAAATTAGAATTAAAATGTTTATTAAATGTGAGTAAGTATTATAATATCAATATAAAAATAAATCTAAGTAGTTACCTTGGTTGGGATTGCTACTTTGTCATGAGTGATAATCTCTTTCATATACCTCATAACATAGTACCCACAATCATTGCTATTTGGTTGTTTAGGACACTACAAAGCAAAAGATTATAACTTAATTGTCACATTTTTATGACCAAAAAATCAATTAATTAAAATTATAAGAATGATTCTTAAAAAGCTTACAGTCATGGGTAGCCATCTTGTTTTAGTCGTAGATAATCCCAAGTATTCTTTCAAAGCACTGTAACGTCATACATATATATATATAACGTTAAGTTGAACAAAATACATATATTAAATTATACAAATTAAAATGAGAGGGTTACACATACACACCTCTCAACTGATTCTACGAAGTCTTCGTGAGCGTTGTAATGGCCTTGAAGTGAATCCAGATAATAGACAACATTTTGCTTAGGGTTTATTGCAAAGAGTACCCAATGTTGCCTGCAAGTAAATGAAGAAGAAACGAATGAGTACACATTAATTTACACTATAATACAATCCTCAAAATAATTAAACAAGTGATTGAAGACTAAATTTCTCACCCATTATTGAGTGGTGCCAAAAATAAAGAGTCGCCCTTCAAATGCTTGGCTTCCATGAAGCGTGAATGGATATAACTTTGTACTTCACTCTTAATCACGATGTACGTTCCTCTGTATTACCTTGCTTAAACACAACGATACATGCCTGACACAAGAAGAAATACTTCGTGTCCGTTGAGAAGGGACCGAAGACGATTGTACAAAAACCTATAAATAATATATATACAACTTTCGAGATCCTCATATATATACTCTAATATAAACAACTATTGTGTACAAATAATTTAATACATACCTCGTATACTCTAATATCGATGGCAAGTGGCCCAATCCATCTCAACTATAGCTTTCATATCCTCGATGTTGATCATTACCAATCTGCTCCGGTGCCCACAATGTTATCGGGCGGTAAAAAAATTTGGTCGTCTGGTTCATTTTTTTGAATGTGGACCTTTAGAGAATCGATGTAGTTCTGGAATTCATCATTGGGAAATTGACCAACATGTTGGACCGGTTGTATAGAATATGGTCGGGAGAGTTTGGTAGTGGAAGGGAAGGTTGGGACACTTTCATGGAAGGGAAGGTCGGGACACATGGGGTACCTAGTATATATTAAAAAAATGATTAATTAGCTAGTTAGTTAACACACATTATAGTCATTTAATTATTAACAAAAATATTGTCACTTACAACGACAAGTTGTTCAAAGCCATGCCACAAAAGTACTAAGTGCTTGATCCACGATAAATATATCCGCATTAGCAATTGGAGCAGTAAATGGTGCACTCCCTCATTGAATAGTCTACCCTAACTCTCAAATGGTTTTCGGGCATGGCCTCGATTGTGCGATGTGGCACTCAATTGGTTACATATCAAACCCACTGCAACCTTTCGATGTGGGTTTGCAATATATAGCTCACATTCACGCTTATCCTAAATCAATTATAAAGAAAAATAAATATACATGATAATTTTATCAAATACATATGTACAAAAAAAAGTCGAGTTTTGTTAAATACATGTGTTGAAGGGATGGTGCAGCTATCTCTCGGCGCTATGGGGTGCAAAGAGGCTCAATAGGTTCAGCAGGGGTGGTGCAGCGGGGATGGTGCACCAATCCTTTGTGCCAAGAGTCGCTTAAACATCTGTCTCTCTTCCATTAGCACAAAGAACATTCTTGGATAGCTCGTCATACTTTTCCGCCATGACTCTACAATCCCGCACCCTTTGCTTTGGCTCTTCTTTGGCCCAAACACGGTTGTGGAGGAATCCCATATCCATAACCTCTAATCCGACCTGCCTCTCTTCCCTTCCCAAGGCACGAGCAAGGACATCTTGGTGACCATCACAATCTGTTAAATCTCCTTGTGATACTGATTGTGATATGCTTTGGCGATGCACAAACATAAATAACGGATAAAATTAATAAACAAGTGTCAAGTGAAATTTAATCGACAATAAAAAATATGTCCACGTGTCAAAAAAATCGAGTAACGGATAAAAATAATAAACAAGTGTCAAAGAAATTTAATCGAGAATAAAAATATGTCCACGTGTCAAAAAAATCGAGTAACGGATAAAAATAATAAACAAGTGTCAAAGAAATTTAATCGACAATAAAAATATGTCCATGTGTCAAAAAAATCGAGTAACGGATAGAAATAATAAACAAGTGTCAACGAAATTTAATCGACAATAAAAAATATGTTCACGTGTCAAAAAAATCGAGTAACGGATTAAAAAATATAGTCGGACACAAATTTCAACTTGCAATTTTTTCATGAATTTTGGAATACTTACAATTTTGTCCTTGACCTCCTTAGTTTTCGGATCCACAATCTCCCCATCCTTGTTTTGTCGGGCCTCTAACTGCATAATCGTGCGATCAAGGATTCTTGAGTTGGATCTTTCCCTCTTCCAAGAACTATTTAAGTTTAATAATTGTTAATCAACTGTAAATTAAAAGATTCATTAAATCATAATAAATTAAACTAATTGTGTCTTACCAATCTTTCTTCGAGAATTTGATATCCACTAGAACCTCCTCTATAAGGGTACTTTTCGGGATTAGAAGCTCTTTCTTTATTCGCTTTGCTCTTTTTCTATTTAAAAGATAAGTATACATTAATGAATGATATCTACTTGTGAAATATATATATAACTTAAATAATTAATATACTAACCAGAAATCCGGATCTGTGAGTGCGTATATCTACAAATTTGGTCCAATCCTCCTTAGTTATAATTCCGGCATACAATCTTTGGAGGCTCTGTCGATGGTCCCATCGGGGCGTTTGAATACTTTTTCCCCACATCGATTCTGTAAGCCCTATGCAACCTTCCCTTCCTTCAGAGATCCAATCTCTTCGGGACTCATCGACATCAAAGTGTTTCTAGTTATACATAAAAATGGATTAAATAAATATAACTAAAAATCACTAAATAAGATTATTAAAGAGGTCTAAAATTATATACCGTATTAAGTCCCAAAAATCATCTTTCAGCTTTAGGCAAAACTCGATTATCTTTCTCATTCCAACTTTTAATTGAAATTGGAAAGATTTGCTTCACCTTAGTACCAATAAAGCTAATTAAATTTGTGCCGTTGTCTCCAATTGGCAAACCTTTAACACTCCATCGGACCTTAAATAATTAAATCATTAAATAATTAGATAACTTGGAAAGGTAGAGAACAACATTAATAATTAGTAATTAACTTACCTTATATTTCTCGTGTCCTTTACTTATCCGATTGACGATATTCTTTTTCGATGTAATTCCTCGGGAGTGAACTTCTTTGTGTTTCTATCACCCCCATCACCACCACCCCGACTACTCTCGTGATCACTATGTGATGCCATCCGACTTGCAATGACCCAAATGAAATAGACTCGGTGAGTTTTAGCTTTAAAATTGTTTAGAACCAACAAACACTTAACAAAATATAGAAGAAGCCATGCACTAAGTAACATGAAAGCCATGCACTAAGTAACCTAGAGTAAACATACAGAGGAAAGCCATGCACTAAGTATATAACCTAGAGTACTAAACATATATAGGAAAGCCATGCACTAAACAGAGAAAGCCATGCACTAAGTAACCTAGAGTAAACAGAGAAAGCCATACACTAGGAAAGCCATGCACTAGTCAAGTTAATAATGCTATCTAAGCTAGACTAATCTAACAACTAATTAGATACAACATTGAGCTAAGTAACAGAGAAAGCCATACAAAAGATACATAACAAACCATAAAAACCATAACAAATAGTCATTGCGGTGAGAGAGGTGGAGAGTACGTGAGTGCGAAAATACCTTTTGAAAGGGAGAGAGAGTGCAGAAAAAGAAACAAATGGGAGTGAGCTGCGTGGTAAGATAGCACCAACGAGAGAGAGGATGAACGAAGAGGATAGGTTTCGCGCGCTTTACGTTTCTGGGTCGCGTTTATGGGTTTCTCGGTCGTAGCACCAAGGAGATGAACGCGAAGATGAACGCGAAGAGGGTTTCTGGGTCGTGGAGGTTCGCAAAGGTGCGATGAACGAAGATGAGTTACGGGTTGTTCGTGGAGAAAAGTTAGGTAGATGAGTTCGGGTTGTGCGTGAGTGTGTGAGGGAGATGAGAGGCGCGCTTTGTAAAAATTTTAATAGCATTCCTAGCGTTTTTACATAAAACGCTGAGGATCAACTAGCGCGTGTTTACCATTCCTAGCGTTTTTAGTAAAACGCTAGGAATACTAGTAAAAAGGTGCTATAGCATTCCTAGCGTTTTTAAAAAGCGCTGGGGATGCTATAGCACCTTTTACTAGCATTCCTAGCGTTTTATGTAAAACGCTAGGGATGCTATAGCACCTTTACTAGCATTCCTAGCGTTTTATGTAAAACGCTGAGGATCAACTAGCGCTGTTTGTTTACCATTCCTAGCGTTTTACGTAAAACGCTAGGAATGCTAGTAAAAGGTGCTATAGCATTCCTAGCGTTTAGAAAAACGCTAGGGATGCTATAGCACCTTTTACTAGCATTCCTAGCGCTTTATGTAAAACGCTAGGGATGCTATAGCACCTTTATTAGCATTCCTAGCGTTTTTACGTAAACGCTAGGGATCCTCTAGCTCCTCTTTACAATTCCTAGCGTTTTAACTTTAAAACGCTAGGTATTGAATGAATTTTTAACTTCATTTCTAGCGTTTTCACTCTAAAACGCTACCTATTGACTGATTTTTTTAATTATTTTTTTATTTTTGTTTATTCTCCTTTTAATTACAACCTATTAATTCATTCCCTTCCAAAGAAAATTCATCAAATATCATTCCAACAAAATTCAGCCAATATCATTACAATCCAATATATAGATACACACAAAATTCAACCTATTAATAGATATTTTTGTTTACAAATCATACAACATCATAAGTAACTTACATTATGAAACTCAAAAGTAGCTACAAATTAAAGCTATACCATATATAACATAAATGACTACTTGCCTTGACCACTAGATCTCATGATCACTAAGTGATGCCATCGACTGCAATATAACATAATCCATGTTATTGTTAAATTTACAAAAACAATATAATAATTATCTATTAATAAAAAATAACGAGAAATCATTAAGTCTATATTACCTTTTCCTTTTCCTAGATAAAATTTTGTTTGCAATTCGCGTCTTGGTATTTTTTTTTTTCCGACGAATAAAAATTCCATCATTATGATCTTTTCTAAAATATACAACATCCTCTATAGAAGTATTTTCCCTATTATTGGTTCCGATGTTCAAGAACGGGTCGTCCTCAACACCAACATCATCGGGTGCTTCATCATCATCGTTGTTATACACAAGTTTTTGTCGACCAATAGAACAATAGACCAATTGATATTAATCGGATCGGTGACATAAAACACTTGTTGAGCTTGCGATGCTAAAATAAAAGGTTCATCTTTATATCCTAACTTGTTGAAATTCACCCGCATGAACCCTAATTCATCAAGTCAGTAAACCAAAGATTATTGTCAACCCATTCACATTTGAACACGGGCTCTCAAACATATTGTAATCCAACTCCCATATGTGTTCAATGAAGCCAAAGTAAGACATATTCGCATATATGGGATTTCTATCTTTGTACTTTGGATGCATGCATAGAATGAGCTACAAGAGTCACCCCACTATTTTGCATTTTACTCGATCATCTTGTTCTTTTGTATAGAAAGTGCACTCTGCTTCATTAGATAGTCATTGTAAGAGAAGACATGTATATTTGGACCTTTTGCTAACCATCTCAATCTTTTGAAATCAAGTAGGATTCAAACACACTCACCATCAATGTGATGTTTTAGCCACACTATGAAACTCCTATTGTGTTCTTTTGCTAACCAAACTTGCTTCTTTCCCTGAATTGACTCTTAAGAATCTCCTTGTGCTTGGCAACATATGAATCAACCTCACTATCATTGTGAAGAACGTACAAGTGTGCTTGCTCTAGTTCTTTCCTTGATACCATCACTAATTTATTTCCTGTCATCCCTTTACTAATCCTTCCCGCATGACGAGACCTTGGCAAAATCCCACGAATATTCAAGACTAGATAGATAGCCCGTGCAAAACTCAATAGCCTCTTCAACTATGTAGCGCTCAACAATACAACCTCGTGTCGTGATCGATTTTTCACATATCCTTTTAATATCTTCATGTAACGCTCAAACGGATACATCCATCTCATGTAACATGGGCCACACAATTGTGTCTCTCTAACCGGATGAACTATTAGATGAATCATTATGTCGAAAAAGGAAGGTGGGAAATACATCTCAAGCTCACACAAAGTGACAATAATTTCTCTTTGCAATGTTGGCAACTTTCCAGTGGTCAATCACTCTACTACAAATCGCCTTAAAGAATAAACAAAGTTTGGTTAAGGTCCGACGCACTTTCTTAGGCAAAATGGATCGAATACCAATGGGTAGCAAATTCTCCATGAGAACATGACAATCGTGGGACTTTAGAGACTTTAACTTGAGGTCTTTAATCGATACAAGAGTCGCCACATTTGAAGAGTATCCTCTGGAACTTTAACTCCATGAAGAAACTCACAAAAGACAGTCTTCTCCTTTCTAGATAGAGTATGAGTCACGGAGGTAGATATGTACGTGTACCCTTCTTTACCTGGACCCAATTCAGTCTCAAACCCATACTAACCAAATCCAACCTTGAGTTGATGGTATCTTTAGTCTTACCCGGCATATTGAGTAAAGTACCAATGACACTTTCAAGACATTCTTTTCAACATGCATCACATCAATGAAATGCCTTACATATAATGACTTCCAAAGATGGCAACTCAAAGAAAATCGACTTTTTCTTCCACCCCGTTTGGCAATCTCTCCCGCAAAAGGCTTCCCAAATTTAATGTTCAAATCTTCCACCTTTTCAAATACTGTTCGCTCCACAAAGGCGGGAGCTCTACGTGTTTCTGTATTCCCATCAAATGCCTTTCTCCACAATCGATAGTGATGAGTTGATGGCAAAAATCTACGATGACCAAGATAGATATTCTTCTTACCATGTTCCAACCACATCCAATCTGTGTTGTCTTCACATATAGGGCATGCACACTGCCCTTTGTTACTGTACCCAGATAGATTGCCGTATGCAGGAAAGTCGTTAATTGTGCCAAAGATCATAGCCCTCAGGGTGAAACTTTCTTCTCTGAACCCATCATACACCTCTACCCCAGTCTCCCACATTTGCTTCAAGTCTTCAATTAAAGGAGCCAAGTATACATCAATATCATTTCTGGTTGTTTGGGCCTGAAAATTAACAAAGACGACATCATATATTTGCGTTTCATGCAAAGCCACAATGATAAGTTATAAATCGCCAAAATCACGGGCCATGTCTCGTGGGAGCTACTCGATACCGTGCGGGTTAAATCCATCAGCCAGACAATGCAAGGCGTAGGGTTTCTCGGGTCATCCCCAAATTAGGATACTCAATATTGATTTTTTCCATTGCGGAGAATCTGCCGTGTCGTAGCATACCATCTTTAATCCTTTCATCCTCATGCCATGTCAAGTGTTTTGCATCTTCCGAACTACGATACATGCGCCTAAATCGAGGAATTATAGGAAAATACCACAACACCTTTTGTGGAGCGCGACTCTTTCTTCTTATACATGCGCATTACATTTAGGACACGACTTTAACAACGCATGTTCATTCCGAAATAAAATGCAATCATTCGGACAAGCGTGTATCTTCTCATAGTTCAAGCCAATAGACCCCAACATTTGCTTTGCATCATACGTCCGAGAAGGAAGCACATTATCATTCGCAACATTTCTTTCGTAAGTGAGAGTAAATCGGTAAAGCTCTTATCCGTCCATCGTGGCGAGTTTTCAAGTTATACAACTTGATCACGGCCAATAATTTTGTGAATTCATTACAACCCGCATACAATGGTGTCTTCGTGCATCGATTATCAACTTCTCAAACATTTCAGACAATCATTAAGATCCTCTTCAACCACCTTTGCCATCTCTTCAAATTCGTTCGCATCAAATGAATGTGTTCCGGTGTCAACCCGCGGCGCATATCTCTTACTAATATCATTCATATTTGAAGATTCACCTTTTTCTCACCGTGCATTATCCAACAAGTGTAACTTTGATCAATTCCATTCGCCTTTAAATGTCGTACCAACTCCTCTGCGATGAATCGATTTTACATAACAACACCTTAAACAAGGACATTTCATACCACTAGAAGTCCCTAAACGCTCAACAAAGACAAAATTCAAAAATAATCCACTCCAATGCAAGATACTCCTTGGACGATTTATTGGCGGACATCCAATTTCTATCCATAATTTCCAAATTATATTTATAATAAAATCCCGAGAAGAGAACTTTAACATATGACCCATCAAGCAATTCGAATATAATGAAGAATCAATTCATATAAAAAAACAAACAAAAATTCCTCTTTTAAAATTTTTCAAATCCACTCCTTATTTTCCCAAGCTATATCTATATCATATTATAGTCTTCCAAATAATTAATTTATGTTTAACAAGAAGAGGCTAGTGGTAAAAAAAAAGAAGAAGAGTCTAGTGTGCACAAGTGACAAAACTAATATATTTCTAAACTAGAACCCATAATTAATATCTAACAAGAAACAGAGCAAGGAACAAAAACTCACCAATGTTGTGCGAGTGAGAGAGATGATGTTCACTGAGAGAGATGATTTTCGTTGAGAGAGATGATGTTAATTTGAGTTAGGGTGTTAGGGTTTTTGCGTTTACGGGTGAGTGATTTTGCGTTTACGGGTGAGAGTGTTAATGAGAAAGGAAGTAGCTCAATGGGAAACAAAAAAATATTATTTAACCATACCTAGCGCGTTTTCTAAAAACGCTAGGATCTATCTAGCGTGTTTTCTAAATACCTAGCGTTTTGAATAAAAGCGCTGAGGATCCATCTAGAGTGTTTACTAAATACCTAGCGTTTTATAAAAACGCTAGGGATCTATCTAGCGTGTTTTCTAATTGGCTAGCGTTTTGAAAACAAGCGCTGGGATCTGTCTAGAGTGTTTTATAAATAGCTAGCGCTTTATAAAAACGCTAGGATCTATCTAGCGTGTTTTCTAATTGGCTAGCGTTTTGAATAAAAGCGCTAGGATCCGTCTAGCGTGTTTTCTAATTTGCTAGCGTTTTAAGTAAAAGCGCTGAGGATCCGTCTAGCGTGTTACCTAATTGGTAGCGTTTTAAAGTAAAACGCTACTAATGGTGTAGCGTGTTATTAAAATGGGTAGCGTTTTTATAAACGCTACTAAAGGTGGCGATCTCTTTTACAATTACGGCGTAGTGCATAGGCGTTGGCGGCGGATACATCATCATTCCACCTTCCCGTGGGTGAGATGAGCATCACCCTTGATGATGTATCCCAGCTGCTGCACATCCCCATTACTGGCCGGTTCTATGACATGCCAGACTGGAACTCATGGCAGGGAGAGCAACTGCTGGTTGACTATTTGGGTGCCACACCGGAGGATGCAAACGCCGCACTTCCGGCCGCGTGGGTCACATCTGTTGGGCTTGTATGGTGAGGATGGGTCTACCACCCGACCATAGCCGAGCGGCGGTGGGACCATCTTTGCTAGGGCCTACATGCTGTATCTTTTGGGTTGCACCTTGTTTGCCGACAAGTCAGGCAACAAGGTTAAGCTTGGCTACCTTGGTATGCTGATGGATTTGGAGGCAGTTGGAGACTATTCTTTGGGGCCATGGCCCCGCCCATCTCTATGATCACCAAGGATGCTACAAGGAAGAAGACCAAGAAGATTGCTTTGGTCATCTTCCTTTACTTGAGTATGAAACATATTCTTTACTTTTAAGTTTGCTTTAGTGGTTACTTTCAGATTAATAATCAACCAATGATATGTTCATTACAGGCTTGGATCTTTGAGCACTTCAGAGTGCGAACTTTTCATCTTGGGTGGAGCACCCGAGTATGATGAGAGTAGCCCACGGGCGAAGAAATGGTTGTCGCGATGATGTCCTCAGGGGCATCAAGTCACAAACCATCGATTATGCCTTGACAGCTACACCGTGAGTGAGGTGACACAGGACCCCTACACACGGCCCATAGGGCGGTCGGACCACTTTCGAGAGCCGGCGGTTCGTGAGGTTCATTGAGTGGTGGTCGCATGATGCGCCACTTGCCGATCGAGTGCTCGAGACGGTTTGGGCATGTCCAAAGACATTCCGGAGGATCCTGCACTGCTATTAGGGCCGCCTGCACCTCTCACCGAGTGTGATGAGAGGTGGACACGCTTTGAGGACCACTTGGTGGCGCGGGGGCCTCCCTGTGTGCCGTACTCCTCAAACACGGTGCCGGGCTACTTTCCATGGTACTCTAGGGTCTCACATCCCTTTCTCTTCCCCCGAGCATTATCGCACTTGCGAGATGAGCCCGATGTCAGTGTGGTACGTGTCTTTTATGTTAATTGCATTGATAATGTTTCTTAATATTCTATTTATTTAAATAATAATGTTATGTTATTTGGTTGACAGATGCTACCAGAGCTGATTGATTTGGTTGATGACATTGATGGGGCCATCGATGATCATGTCCCGAGCCAGTCAGGAGCATGTTTCAGCGCATCAAGAGGCTGCTCAACCCCTTCCGTGGGTTTAGGAGGAGGTTTGGGAATGTGTATGAGAGGAGGAGGGCGCAACACCCAAAGGATATGTCATAGGGGATATTTGTTTAGTTTTTTGTATAATTTAACTACTTTGTTTCATTTGGTTTTTAATTTGAAATTCCTTTTACGTTGGCGCAAATTTATTGTCATTACGGTATAATTACGGTAAAATTAAAAAGTTGAACAGATTTAATATTGGATAAGAACAGAAAATTAAAAACACAAATTGCAAAAATACAAGGATAGGAAATTTAAAACGAAACGACAGGAAAACAAAATACAATCTAGTTCTACTTAGAACTACTACTACTACCTCTAATTCTACGACGGAGTTCTTCGACAGATTCTCGTGTTTCGACAAACAATTCGAGATAAGGTTCAATGAAACCTTGGAATTCTTCATGTTTCTCAAACATTTGACGAACGTCTTCGTCATTCTTGATAGGCTTAAGGCACTTCTGAATACGATTACGTGGGTTTCCTTTCTTGCGATGTAGGGGATTCACATTCGATTTTTTTAATTGCTTGCTGAACACCATCTAGTTTCACATTTTTTATTAGTTTTTCTTTCAATTCTGCGAATGTGATGTTGTTCTTAAGCTTGAAATTTTTAGTTTCACGACCATGAACCAACCCACCAGGTATGGAGTGGCACGGCATAGTCATCTCATAGTCAACTTTACAGGTGTGCGTAAGTATGGGTTGTTGTGGTGCGGGTGGTGGTGGTTGAAGAAGATGCATGATCTCTTACGGAGTTCTTCTTGTGTTCACATACGACTCTAAGATTTGTCGCCCCATCGGACGTTAGCTAGATGTTCCATCATTGCGCGGGACGTCGTTGTCGCTTCTGGATCTCCATGATCGAATCTTCGGGCGGTCCCATCATCTCTACAATTGAACTTTCTCAAACGTATACGCTCCACGTCTTTACGCCACGCTCCTCGGGCGAATCTTCCTCTCACCTTCTCTCTTGAGTTGGCGAATGTGATGTCCTTATTCATCCCGCATAACACATGGTTAGACACAACGAAACACACGACGCCATGTTCGCTCGGTGGTCACGAGCCTCCGGTGTGATAAAGAACATTAGGAATTTGTCGTTTGAGTCTTGGGTTGAGCACAATTGCCATTCCATTTCAAATTTGGGTTGGGAAGAAGGAGAGAAGGTTTTGGTTAAGAAGCGGTGGTTGGGAAGAAGGAGAGAAGGTTTTGGTGAAGAAGCGATTAGGGTTTGGTGAAGAATGTCCGAGGATGTGAACCACCTTTTATAATAGGCGTGGTGAAATGTCACCGTTGATTTCATTTTTAGATCACAAATCGAGCCGCTTAAATTCTATCCGTTCGGGCACATTTTCCAAAGGGATTTACATCCACTCCTTTATCCGACACATTTGGTGATTGTAAACCGCTGATTAAAACGCTTGGTGGAATCGAGGCGTCCAATGCTCGTCATCCTGCGACAATTCGCAACACTTGTTCGAACGACATCATTCGACCATGTTCGTATGACCTTATTCGAACAGTGAAAAAAACCAGGGTGTCTCATCCATATTTAACACACTCGAACGGCCTCGTTCGAACTCGCATTCGAAGGCCCGTGTTCGAACAGTGAAAATTTACAAAAAAATAGGTCTTTTGGTCTTTTCACACCCTTATGGGGTGTGTTTAGAGTAGGAGGGGGTGTGGGAAAAGCAAGTGCCTTCTGATAAGGTGTGTATGAAACGGAAACTATATAGCTTGTTTTATATTTTGTTGGGCCCTACAAAATTGGCATTGGGCTGGGGCCCGCCCGAACAGCACAAGGGTCGGCCCTGGATAGTTGATTCGTGATCTTTGTGAAATTTCGTTCAACTTAGGCACAAATTTTGTTTGTAGAGATAGTTCATCATATCAAGCCCTTACTGGATGAGATCATCATATCAAGCCCTTTCATAAAGACCTTTTTACCTTTCGTTCATTCTTCACAATATTATTATTGCACAACAGATGGTGAACTCTATGTCTCGTATGAAAGGTAAAAAGGTCTTTATGTCTATAAAATTAAAAATTGACCTCAAAAGACTTATGATAGGCTTAATAGGAATTTTATTTTTCAAATATCTGGCTAATTAAGTTCCATTTCCCTAACAAGATTATCATTATTACCAAGCATTGTGTTTCTTCTTCTTCTTCTTCTTCGTTCAAGCTTCTGTGGAGTGATGATAAAACTGAAGCCTTCTCCCCTAGCTGTGGTGTCAAGCAGGGAGACCCTCTTTCTCCATGCCTGTTTGCCATCTGCATGAAGAAGCTATCTCACATCATTTCTGACCAGGTTGAAGTAGGCTTTTGGATCCCTGTGAAGGCAAGTAGAAATGATCACCTGACCTGACTAGTTTCTCAAAAAAAAAAATTGTTGATGATTTACTTCTTTTTTCAGAAGCATCCAGCAGGCCTATTGTGTTAAGCACTGCCTTGATTAATTTTGTTTGACAAGGCCTTGATCAATTTTGTCAAGCTTCAGAATAGAAGATAAATGCTCAGAAAACTCAGATATTCTTTTCTAAGAATATTGAACAACGGCTGAGAAATGAGATCCTACAGCACACTGGCTTCACTCAAGCACCTAACATTGACAAGTATTTGGAGGAGAACTTATCTCAAGGCAGGTGTTTTAGAGGGAACTTCAAGTACATCATTGGCAAGATCCAAGGCAAGCTTGGAGGTTAGAAAAATTGGTAATTGAGCATGGATGGAGGATAACACTAACTAAGGTTGTGCAAAGCTCCATTTCGTACTTCCACATGTAATATGCTAAAATCCCCAAGACTATTTGTGATGCTTGAAATTATTCAAAGAATGCTCACTTGGGGTGATCAGGACCAAGCTCGCAAGACACACATAATAGCTTGGGATTGTTGTTGCCTTCTAAAGGAAAATGGGGGTTTGGGTATCAAACACCCTCAACTTATGAATGAGGCTTTCTTAATGAAAATATTGTGGTAGCTAGTGAAAATTACAAATGACTTATGGTGTTGGGTCCTCTTAGGAAAATACAGCAAAGACAGTGATTAGATTTCCAACATGTCCTCTCAACCATGTGACTCGCCTATCTGACGTGCTTTGAAGAGCATTTTGCCCAAGTTTCAACAGAATATAATTTGGCACATTGGGAATGGAATTCAAATCAACCTTTGGCTGGATAAGTGGATTCCCAGTGAGGACCCTTCTAATGGCTCTTTTGACCCCCTCCGTGTTTGTGATGCTATTGAGTGCAATACTGGACAATGGGATCTTGTGTTCCTCCAATACAATCTTAATCCTAACACTCTCAGCAAGGTTACCTCCCCTTTTAGCTGATGTTGATGAAGATCGTTTGGTGTGTAGGGAACGAATAATAGCACTCTCACAGTGAGAAGTGCGTATAAGTTCCTCGGTGATAACCAACATATGATTGATGGAGAATGGAATCAGAGTTGGCGTTGGAAGGGTCCCATCGTGTGCAAAACTTTATTTGGCAAAAATGAATCACCAAGTTGATAGTGGAGAGTGACTCCAAAGTGGTGGTGGATACGGTAAACTCCAAACACAATGATCTAATTGGAATGCACACGCTGGTGAGACAGATTTGTCGTGAGTTTCAAAAGAATAGGGAGGTACATGTGATGTGACCCATATTTAACAGGAAGGTAATAGGTGTGACCACAGTCTGAGAAACAATCACTACTCGGTGCAGATAATTGGCGCTCTACCAAGAGAGTTGCAGCGGCTCATCGTTGAGGATGTCTATGGGGGTGGCCTCTATGTGTCAGATCGTTGTTCGTGTTGGTTTGTTTCTTTTGTTTTTGATGGGATTTTGCTCTCTCTTGTAAAAAATAAACATTAATTCACATTAAACATCAATTCACACTAAGCTTCAAGAACAAAGATGAAATTTGATTTTCTCACCTATAATGTTACAAAAACAAAATTGAAAATAGCTAATGGTAACATTTTAGGTTAAATATGTTGTTGGTTTGAAAATTGGTGTTTTTTGATTTTACTCCCTCAAAATAATTCCACCTACTTTTGGTCTCTACTCTCTACATTTGAGTTTATTTTTCATCAATTTTAACACCTTATGAGTTTTAATAGCGTTTTAAAACTTTTAGTAGCACTTTTTTGACCTTTATAAGCACTATTAAAAGTCGTTAAACACTATTAAACGTCCTGAGGTACTAAAATTGATGAATAGATAAAACTTGAGGACCAAAAGTAGGTGGAAAATTTTTGACAGACTAAAAGCACCACATTGATAGAAGCTTTGTAAAAGAAGCAGATCGTAAAAATAAGCCCTAATTTTGCACCTTCCTAGGTCAAAGACCTAAAAGATACTTTTGGAAATGAGGGGAGGGCTTTTTTTTCAATTTTAAAATAAGAAAACTATAAAATATTTTTTTAAATTATAAATAAAGTGTGAATAAAAATATTATATTTATCATATTACTCTTTCAAATTTTTAAAAATCTAATATATATATATATATATATATATATATATATATATATATATATATATATATATATATACTAGTAGTATATATCACTGTATTGTTTGCAGATAAATATATTCAAATAAATATTTTGCGTGATGAAAAACATTATTTCAATGAAAAATATAAATTTAAATTTATATATATATATATATATATATATATATATATATATATATAAATTTAAATAGTTACATACTTAAAGTAGTTACATTTTTCCCTAATTAATCAGTTGCTAACTATCATTGTTTTAATATATTTATAATATATTTGATTAGTTTTCCCAATAAAACTTCTTTACTTATTATATTATTATGTTTGTTATATTATATTACAATCAAAACATATACCTACAACCAATTCCATTTTCTATCAATATGCTGAACTCGAAAAGTATATTTTTGTAACAAAGGAATTTAGATTATCAGCATTTTTTCTTTGAAGAAGAGATAGTAATTAGCCAATGGTACAATATGAAAATGTTAATATACAATATTAATTAACTTTATTAGAAAAGTAAGAGAACATAGGTACTTTAAATTGTGTTTTTAATTCTAAATTTACATTTCATTATTAAGCTCATTTTTGTTTTTAATATTCAGCTCAAAATTTTAATTTTAATTATAATTCTAATTTCACTACAAGAATAAGCCTGTATTGCCACCAACATTTGCCACGGAGGACTGTCCGTCGCTAATTTGCGACGGATTTGCGACGAAAACAGATGTTTCACATGAGCGCTAAAAACCCCGCTTAAATTTGCCACGGAAATAGATGTCGGTCGCTAATTTGCGACGGAAAGGAAATTTGGTCGCTAATTTGCGACGGAGGGTTGGTCGCAAACCCGTCGCAAATGTCAATGATAATTTTTAATTGTCGCGTGAGTTACTAAACGTCCCTATTACTTCTCTTCTCATAACAAAACGTCTTCCTCCGTCCTCCCTCCATCTAACCCTCCGTCTTCCTCCATCTAACCCTCCGTCCTCCTCCATCAGCCACAACCCACAAGTCTTCTCTCCTCCTCAAACCGGTTTCCAGAACGTCTTCTCCATCCTCCATCCTCCTCCATCCATCTAACCCTTGTGCAGCCACAACGTCTTCTCTCTCTCTCAAATCGGTTTCCAGAACGTCTTCCTCCGTCCTCCTCCATCTAACTCGATTTTCTTCTCAACTCAATTTCTTCTCAATCTGGTTTGTGAATCGATTTTCTTCTCAACTCAATTTCTTCTCATTTTCCTGGAATCGATTTCTTCCGATTTGTGAATAAACCCTAATGTTATTAACTTTTGGTAGCACTTTTTTGACATTTATAAGCACTATTAAAAGTCGTGAAACACTATTAAACGTCCTGAGGTACTAAAATTGATGAATAGATAAAACTTGAGGACCAAAAGTAGGTGGAAAAATTTTGACAAACTAAAAGCACCACATTGATAGAAGCTTTGTAAAAGAAGCAGGTCGTAAAAAGAAGCCCTAATTTTGCACCTTCCTAGGTCAAAGACCTAAAAGATACTTTTGGAAAGGAGGGGAGAGCTTTTTTTTTTCAATTTTAAAATAAGAAAACTATAAAATATTTTTTTAAAATATAAATAAAGTGTGAATAAAAATATTATATTTTTCATATTACTCTTTCAAATTTTTAAAAAATCTAATATATATATATATATATATATATATATATATATATATATATATACTAGTATGTATCACCCGTGCGCTGCACGGGTAAATATATTCAAATAAGTATTTTGCAGTGAAAAACATTATTTCAATGAAAAATATAAATTTAAATAGTTACATACTTAAAGTAGTTACATTTTTCCCTAATTAATCAGTTGCTAACTATCATTGTTTTAATATATTTATAATATATTTGATTAGTTTTCCCGATAAAACTTCTTTACTTATTATATTATTATGTTTGTTATATTATATTACAATCGAAACATATACCTACAACCAATTCCATTTTCTATCAATATGCTGAACTCGAAAAGTATATTTTTGTAACAAATGAATTTAGATTATCAGCATTTTTTCTTTGAAGAAGAGATAGTAATTAGCCAATGGTACAATATGAAAATGTTAATATACAATATTAATTAACTTTATTAGAAAAGTAAGAGAACATAGGTACTTTAAATTGCGTTTTTAATTCTAAATTTACATTTCATTATTAAGCTCATTTTTGTTTTTAATATTCAGCTCAAAATTTTAATTTTAATTATAATTCTAATTTCATCTTGATTTTCGGATTTTAAATTTGCAATTTTTTTTAATTAAAAATAATAATTAAAAATCAATTAAGGATAAGTAGTTTTAATACAATTAATATCTACATTAAATACCATTAAACACAATTAATAATGGTTTAGATCTTGGCCTTTGATCTTGTAGCCGCAATTCTCTCAAATCGTGGTCTTTGATTTTGTAGCCGCAATTTATATCAATCCTTGCTGTTGATCTTTGTCCATTTGGACGCATTCAGGTGACGTGTGTGCCTATTTGGATTAAAATTGCTTACGTGGCATTTTTAGCTTGCTGATATAATTTACACGAATTATCCAAGTGGACGACCATGTGGACAAATCAACCCCTTTAGGCTTAAGCTAAAACAATATGGCACACCATTTTTTGGTAACAGACCATTTTAAACCTGATAGCAGCAAAAATAAAAATTAAGGAAAATAAAGTATAAAAAATTATACTTCTCACGGCAAAGCAATGAACTAAGTGATATGTCTTTGACTTTGTAGTGACCTCTGAAAACACCTAACAAAATCAAGAATATTATTAGCAAAATCAAACAGAAGCCCATAAAATACCAAAATAGGGGAAAATGGAATAAAAAAATATATAGAACTATAAAATGAAAAATCCATACCGTCTCCCAACATAGTTCGTTCTCTTCTCCGTAGAAACATCGAACAGGAGCATATGCGAAGACAATGGGAGAGGAGAGAAGTTAACAAATAAAATCTAAACAATGCGAAAAATGAAATTGAATGAAGAATAGAAAGGGAATCTAAACGAAATCGCACAACCAAAGATCAAACAAACACAACAATATAAACAATATAAAGTCATCCTTTTTCACTATCTAGCAAAAACTAATCCTGTTTTTCACTATCTAGCAAAAACTAATCCTTCTAACACTTAAATCACACATAACTAATGAGCCAGTCATTTACCTTGCACTTTAAATAATGTACATGTGAAATTGATAATAAAATCTGAAATCCTTTGTGAAACTCAATATCTTGATGAGCCAGCCATGATTTATAGCTTATTTTCATAAAATATAAACCCCATAAAATCTTAACGACAGACAATCAACTCAAATCAAGAGGAAAAGAGAGAAAGTGAAGAAGAACCAAAGGGCGTAAGGCCCCACATCATCATGCTAGTAGGTCGGTGGCACCATCTCGGCCACGATCTTCCGCTCTTCGTGCTTGTTAGCGCTTTCCAGTCTCTTTCATTCTTCTTCCCGCTCCTTCTCTTCCTTTCTCTCGGTGATAATAACATTCCTTAAAATCTACAAAAAAAAATGTAGCCGAGAAATTAACATAAGGATTCATGTGACTTTGGGAAAAGGAAAATTACTAACCAAAAAATACAGAATAATTAGAATGTCTATAGAAACCCTAAAGCTCATCATCAAAGAAGAATGATGTGTTTGATATGTTTGATATCAAAGAACGGTAGATCAAAATGATACATCAAAATTAAAATGATACACTATTTTGTCTATCTTTGCTTGAATCAATATCACTATTTTTTACTCATATGAAACGTATTACATCATAATGGTTGCATTAGAACGGACCTCCTCCATGATAGCGATGAAGATAAGACGGAGGCCGAATCCGAGGAGAAGAGATTAACGCACAGGAATGTGATGGCAGATTTTAGCTATTGTTTCGGTCAACAATTGTGAAACGAATTGAAACCGTAGTCCACAGAATTAGGATTAATTGAATACTACCATCTTTAATGTCCATTATTGCCATTTAAAACCAATGAGTGATAAACGTGTGGTCTACCACAAAAGCTTCCACTGCACACCACTTTCAGGTATTTTTGTGATGCGCAATCCGATCCATTGATCCAATCAGCGGTTGTTTTTAAATTGCCAGGTGGCGCGCCACCTATTTTTTCTGAAATGCGCGTGTCATTTTTCTATTGGTCCTACGTGGACGCAAACGTGGACAACTTATGAATTAATATAGTTATGATATATATATATAGACTTAGCCTACCAAAATCCTCTCAAACATACCCCTAAAGGAACTCACAATGAAAAGAGGCACTCCAAGAAATCATCACAACGCAAATTAACTTCTAAAATAAAACGGGACATATTTCGGGTTGTATAATTGTAATTAGGCGATTGCTTTTCCCACGCCCACTCCTACTCAAAACACACCCCACAAGGGTGTGAAATGACCAAAAGGCCAGCCAAAAGCTCTTTTTTTTTCACGAAATTTCACCTGTTCGAACACGAGCCTTCGAACAGGTTCGAACGACATCGTTTGAGTGTGTTAAATCTTGACTTCACACACTCTTGTGCGCAATTTCACATGTTCGAACGGGGTCACTCGAACCAGTTCGCATAACCTTGTTCGAACACCCTATTTTATTACAAAAATGGACCCTCACACCACATTCATCAGTTTTATAGCGTTCACATGATGTTGTTCGAACGTGTTCGAACAAGGTCATTCGAACGTGTTCGAACAAGGTCATTCGAACCGTCATCACGCGAGGGTATCTTTGGAATAAAATTTGTTAAGGGGTGTGAAAGAGTAGGAGGGGGTGTGAGTGTGAGAACAGCAAACTCCTTGTAATTAACTTCTAAACTAAAACGGGACATATTTCAGGTTGTATAATTTGGGTTTTTTTGTACCCCCTCCCTCCTCTCTCACACCCCCCAAAATACGAAAAACGGACAAAAATGCCCACTGTTTTTAAAAAAAAAAATTAACTTTCCCGGATTTACCTCAAATATTGGTAAATTCGGTTCATAAATCTGGAAAAAAATTGTTTCGTGGGGTTTCCCGGGTTTACCTCATAGGTAGGTAAATTCGGTTCACAATTTGTGAACCGGATTTACCTACCTATGAGGTAAATCCGGGAACCCCCCTTTTTTTAATTTTATTTTTAAAAAGATACGCGACCGTTACGATTTAAAATACGATACGAACGCGTTACGATATACGAGTAAAGATACGTCTAAATACGATCTAAAATACTTCAAAAATAGACGGGCAATCACGCCTATGAAGAGAGAGAGAGAGAGAGAGAGAGTCTCTTAACAAGATTGAGACTTCGGGTAGAGAGAGAGAGAGTCTCTTAATAAGATTTTAGATCGTATTTAGACGTATCTTTATTCGTATATCGTAACGAGCTCGTATCGTATTTTAAATTGTATCAGACGCGCATCTTTTTAAAAATAATTTTTTTAAAAAAAAAAAGGGGGTTTCCCGGATTTCCCACATTGGTAGGTAAATCCGGTTCACAATTTATGAACCAGATTTACCTACTTATGAGGTAAATCCGGGAATCCCAACGTAATTTTTTTTAAAAAAATACGAAGCGGAAATACCATTTTGTGAGGTATTTCCGGAAATTTTTCTAATATGTTTTTTTTTAAAAAAACTTAAGGGTAATTTTGGAATAAAATGGGTTATGCGAGTGGGAGGGAGGATGTGGGGGGTAAATAAAAAACCCGTAAAATTTTATTGCATTCTTAGCTCAAATACCACCATCACAAATAATAATGTAAAAATTATACAAACAAAATCATTATTTTAAGCCATAACCCTATGTAAACACAAGAAAACATAATGCATAATCAAAAATAAAGAGTGAAAAGAACTGTCTGCTGCCCACAAAGAATATGTATGCTAGAAAAATATTTGAACAATCATAATAATGTAAAGGTAAGGCATACCATGCAGTGGTGGACCTGGTGGTCCTGTGTATGGGCGAGAGGAGTGGTCGCCTAGAGCCTCATTTTTGAGGGCGCCAAACTTTGTTTTTTTATTAGTATGTATGGATATTAAAATAAAAATTTACAAATTTTAAAGAACAAAAAAGGTTAAATAGACTTACTTTGATTCCTATTATAAATAATTTTCAAAATTACATTCATTATAACCAATTTACTAATAATTTTAACACAAAAATTGCAAGAAGGATGATATTGTAAAGCATGAGGGCACCAATTTCATGGTTTGCCCAGGGACTTCTAGTCGACATTAGAAACCCGAGATACTACTTATAGCGTTTTAGAGATGCACTTAAATAAATTTGGATTAAAACAAATTGAACCACTTAACATTGAAGACCAACTTAGGATGATAGATTTTACAAAATAAGTTCAAAAGCACATAAAATGTCATGATACCACGTAACGAATAATAAAAAAGCGATGCTATATACTACTAAGGATTTTTTTACACAAAATCACAGATGTAAGTATTTTAATTTTAAGGAAAAAAAATATTTCCATTGGAGTTTGAAATACTGAAAAAAAAATAAGTAAAAGAAAAAGCATCTTTGATTTTCTATACAAATAAAATCATCATTTTAAGCCATAATTATATGTAAACACAACAAAACCTAATGCATACTAAAAAAAATTAAGAGTAAAAAGGACCACCTGTTGCCCACAAAAAATATGTGTGCTAGAAAAAGATTGAATGATCATTAGCCGAATGCCTGAAATTTTAAGTTGCAAAGGCTATGGTAAAATTACTAGACTTATATTAATCATAAGCATTCTCTTGTAATTGTCTGCAGAATTAAAGTGAAATATTTCTATAGCTTTCTCTCTACTCCACTCTCCCAAAGTCCTCCTTTCCTCTGCAAACTCCCAAACACGCTATTAGAGATTGAGATTGCACATATTATGTGCATAAAAAGCAAAATAAACATTTGATGGGCCATTACACATGTACAAGAGAAGAGAAGAGAAAAGGAGAACAACATGGATGCTGTTAGGAGTGAGAAGGAAACATAAATGTGAGCAGTATTGTATTCTCCCCTGTATAGAACATTTCCTGAGTTCTATTTTTCAGTATTAACACAAGTTCCTATCAACATTATCATGAGCAATGTCATAATTCAAAAGCAAAAGCACATATATAAAGTTATAAACTAAGCAAGAAATACTATTAATGCATTGAGAGAAAAAATGCAGAGTAACCAGGAAATCAAATTACAATTGATCCAAAGTAGTCCATCAAACCAGCACAAACACCCCTATTGTAGCTAACAAGTGAATCCTTACCCGTCAACAAGGAATGCATTTTTTCCTTCCCTAAAAATGTGCTTGCTATCATGACATGGATCTATTGACCTCCAGTTCAATGCATCCCTAGATTTTGTCGAGCTTTTCAGCCTTAATGACGGGGTTGGCTTTAGCAATAGCATTGCGACCAACGGTCTGAAAATCAAAGGAGCAATCATGTTTGTCGGGATAACGGTGTATCGCACAAAAGTGGTTTCCACATTTGCAGCTGAAACCGGTTAATCCAACACGCTTCCGGCAAGTAGCACATCTGTTGGGACCTGACTTGATTTTTGTCTCCGAATTCTCAGCTGAAGATGAATCCCCGGAAATCTCAGCGCAGCCTGTCTTGACCACAACATTTCTAACTTGTACATCCACAGCAACATCAGTTGCGGCCCATTTCTCATTGGAACCGCCATTGACAATGTTTTCAACCGACGCTGCTGCTAGTTTATCATGTTCCTGCTTCAACAATGTGTCTTTGTAACATTTTGAGCACATATTCATGGTAGCAGCCCTTCCAAAGAAACCACAATTATTAATACAAAGTATGGGGCGATCTGTTTCGTCATGAGACTCCATTATTTTATGACCACCTGCAAGCATAGAAACTCAGCCTCTGGAGAAAATATGGACAAAGAAAAACACATTTCTTTCCAAAAGATATATAACTACAAAAAATTAAACCTCCACAAGTAAATCCAAACTAACACAGTAATTGTGTTTGCGTCTGTTTGGTTCTGAAGTGACAAAAATTGATTTTGACTGAATTGATTTTGTAAATTTGATTTTGAATGAAAGTGAGTTGAATGTAAAGTGATTTATGTCTGGATGAATTCATGTAAAAGTGAGTTGAACAAAAAAATTGAGAATAAAAGTCACTTTTGGAAGCAAGATTTACAAATTCTAGCTTCAGGCAGAACCAATTTTAGCTCGAGATCACCCAAAGATGTAAAAAGCGATTTTATGTGTCCAGAATTACTTTTGGCTCTCCAACAGTGAATCCAAACGTACACTAAATCAATACCGAAAAATTGAACTTGCTTTTGGCATGACACCAGCAGCTAGATAACAAGTAAACACAAGGATTACAAAAAAGAACAAATTTCAATACCAAGTCATTTACAAATTACAATGCAAACATCATGTTACAATTGGTAGAAAAGGACTTGGCAGTATTCATTCTGATCTGGTCATTACTCTTCATACATCATACAATTGTTGGCACAGCCAGCAGAATTTCCCTTTATTCAAAGAAAGTAATTGTTACCAAAAGAAAAGAGAGTATTTCAAAACTATAAATAATCATGGAAGAAACACCTACAATTCAATCAAATTTATATGAACATTAGAGACTGATTCCAAATTCCAACCAACGCATTAACTAACAATCATCAGTTCACTCTCACAATTCAATCATGCAAACAAACCTCAACAACCCCATAAGTAATTATCTACCAATAATTCAATCATTCAAACAACACACAACAAATTAAGTAATTAACAAATCCATAAGCCACCTAAACAAAATTAAAAAAAAAAAACAAATTTTTAACACTCCATCATCTGGAATCGATAACCCTATAAGAAAATACAATGAATCAAAATTATTGTGGAAAGGATGAGAAATAATTCAGAAACAATAACTCACCTAAAAAATTTCTGACCGGTGGGCTTCGTCTTACGGGTGCTGACAGTGTGATCAAGTAATTACTGAAAGAAAAAAAATTGAGAAGTGTCAGGAATAAACAGGTATAGAGAAAAAGGAAATAAAATAATAGAGGTGGAAATAATTGTGACCTTTGTAATGGAGGAAAGAGCAATGCATGAAAAAAATAATCAAAGGATGAATAGAAGAAAACAGGGGAAAGTACGAAAATAAAAAATAAAAAAAGGTAAACGGCGCTGAAGAGAGAGAAAGAGATGATTTCACTAGAAGAAAGAATGATTTCACTGAGTTGGCAAACGGCGTTTTTGCCGTTTTTTTCTCACTTTTTATCTAACAACTTCTTCTAGTTTGGTTTGGGGTGTGTAGACTCAACTAGGGGGCGGCGTACAAGAGTCTTCGACTCAATTCATTTTGAGGTCGTGATATTTTTACCCCTACAGATGATTTTTTTTTTTACTTAACAAATAATTCATCTCATTACTCATATTTGATTCACACCTTCTAGGTTTATTATTTTTACATTTTTTCGAAATTGTTTTTAAAAATGTATTGTAATACAAAAATCTTGAATCAAATTTTAATTTTGGTTGTGTTTGTTATGGTCTTTAATAGCACTTATTCAAATAACATCTATTAAATGTGTTCTGGACTGGCCCACGAGGCCCACATAGTCATTTTGGGCTCGGGTCGACCCAATCACCGTAGACCCAGGTCCACGACCCGGCGCTCCATATTGGATCATGAGGTTCATGCGCAATATTGGGCTCAGATCGACCCATCTCCCTTGAATCCAGATTCAAGTCCCGATCCACTAAGTCTCGACAGCTCAAATCTTCCCAAATGATCTCACGACTCAGACCCATCACCCGAATTCTATAAATAATGGTTCTCATAACCACATAAAGTGTGTTTCCTTCAAACCTTCAACCTCCACGATTCTCTACTGACTTGAGCGTCAGACCAACTACAGTCCTGGACCAACCTGGAAAGACAGCAAGGTACAAAACGTATAACTAAAATTAAAATTTGATTCTGGATTTAAGTATTACAACATAAATCCAGAATATATTTTTAATTCAGAATTTATGTTTTCAAAAATACAAGTTGAATTAATAATATATTTCAAAATTATAAAGTAGTAAATAAATCTCGAAAGATAGTGAATTTTGATTAGGGTAAAATAGTAAAATGTCACAAATGTGGTTGTGGAAAAATTAACACCCTAATGAGAATTAGAGATTGAAATGTGTTGGGCCTAGTTGGGCTTACACACGAGCAGTGGTGTATCTA
Organism: Oxytropis ochrocephala; assembly: GCA_020916435.1. NCBI lineage: Eukaryota > Viridiplantae > Streptophyta > Magnoliopsida > Fabales > Fabaceae > Oxytropis > Oxytropis ochrocephala. The sequence continues at coordinate 39,536,118 of CM037090.1, forward strand.
GGATCCTGACTTAGGGTGGTCAGACTAATTTAATAACCAAATAAAATTTTATATTATTGTAAATAAAAGTAGATATAATTGTTCAAAACATAAAGTTAGTCAAAAAAAACTTACATATTTATAATTGTCCTTTACGCGACTTCATGTTTTGAAATCGTTAAATGATCAACACAATGTCAACATTCATGAACACTTCTTTCTCAATATAAGTAACTAGACTACCATTCATCCATTCGTCACTAACCAGCCTTGAAGAATGAAGAGAAGCGCAGTTCTTTCTGATCTTCTGGAAGAAAATGAAATAGAACGAAAGCTGGAAGAAAACGACGCCGTGTGTGGTGGTTCTGGACTTTCGGTGCGGCGACGCGTGTTGTTGTTGCTAGTGGAAAGCTGGAAGCGAAGCGGTGACTGATGAATGTGTGTTTAGTGTGGAAGCCGTGAACGCGTGTTGTGTTTGTGAGGGAGAGTGATAGTTTTTGGAGTTTCGGGTTGGGTTAAATGAGTTTTGTTGTTTTAGGCTCAATGAGTGGTGCAAATAGTAGAGACTAAGTTGGGGAGGATGTGCAAAATAAAAAAAATATGGTTCAAAAAAAATTATAATAAGGGTATCCGTGAGATTTTTAAAAGGAGAGGTCAGGCCTATGTAAATCTGACATTGCACATGAGTCTGGCCTAGTTGAAATGTTAAACTTCCGTTTGATTCGCAAACAAACAAGTATTGGATAATACAATACTCGATTGGATAATGGGTTTAGTTGATGATGTTGCTTTTACTGTTAAACATTGTTATAAAATTCTGGTTGATCTTTATGCAGGCGGTTCAGATCAATTGCGTAATAAATTACTACAAACAGTGCTAAACTTTGGAAAAATGATGTTCCCTCAAAAGTCTTAATTTTTGCTTGGAGGGTGTTGTTGAAGAGAGTGGCCACTCGCGATGTGTTGTCTAGGAGGGGTATACTTCGGTCAAGATTGGACTTATGTTGCGTAATGTGCTTCAAGGAAGACGAGACGGTGGAGCACCTCTTCTTGACAAGTAGTGTTGCACGTACAATTTGGCATCAAGTGTTCTCATGGATGAGGGTTTCTTTTAACGAAATGGATGAAGTAACTAGCCATTTGTTTGGAATTTGGAAAAATTGGTAAAAGAGAAACGGAGCAAAGGAGTAAAACATCGTATTTGGTTGACAGTTTTGTGGAATATATGGTTGGCAAGAAACAAGGTAGTGTTCAAAGGGGTGGTTGTATCAATCCCGTCTATTGTTTCGGGTATTAAAGATGGAGCGTGGAGTTGATGGAGCGTTGTTCCTAACTATTTCCTTGGGTAGGATCTAGCAAGAACACGATGAATAGAGTAAGAAGTATGGGGTGATTAGAATAACATCAGTCCTCTCTCATTGGCCTCAGGGGCTTATATTTATATTACAAGGTGTCATTAATACTCATAAGTATTACACATGAATGCAGCGAGATCTTGGGCGAGATTCTCAGGCTTTCCTAATATATCTAGCTAGATTCATGCTTAAAGCCGAGCTTGTAGGAGACGTCGGCCCCTTTTGGCTGAGGGGGGGTCCCTCGCCCTGCATAGCCGACTAGTGTCTCGGTGCTGAGGGAGAGGCGGTCTTCGTGCGTCAGTCTTCGTCTTCTAGGCTCGAGCGAGTCGGCTAGGAAGTGTCGCGTGATCCGAGCCTTCTCGGGCGATCGGGTAGAACAAGCGTGAAGTTGGTTCAAGGCGCGCGAAGGGGAGAACTTGTAGGATCGGATGGTCCGATTGGTATAATTGCCCTATGGGTTGTCTTTCTTTATTGTAAATGACTCATGTAAAGACAGTTGTTTAGTCGGGGTACTCTTTTTACCTCCTTGGATCTTTTTTCCACTGGGTTTTGACCCTTGAAGGTTTTAGTGAAGTTCCTAAGTGTATGGAGTTGATGCACCCCTTATGCGCCCTTAATACAAATTGCTTATTAAAAAAACCATTGTTGAATTAGATAACCAAAAAAGTATATTAAATTTTGAAGAAAAAAGTAACAAAAAAACTACAAAAATCATTTTGAACAATTTAACCTGATTGCCAGTTGAATAGTGCTTCAACTTGGTCCAATCCAACTATGGATGGGTACCAACATAGTATAGCATGAGTGATCGATACTTAGACTCTTTAATTATTTGGTCAAGAGATCAATTTATAACCGGTGTGTTTGGAAAAATACCTGATAGGAGAGCTTGACCCTTTAAATAGGTCTCAATATTTAGATGATTAATCTTTGCAGATGTGCACGAAGAGCATACCTTCTTTGAAAAAAAAAACTATGGGCAGGTCAACAGAGAATCGGCTAGTTCACCAGTCACCACCACCAACCACTATCAACACTCCTATCCTACCACTATTTCTTTCGTTGCCAAAATCCTATAATGCATTTGTTGCACGAACCAAGACACACACTTCTATTCCATAATCATAAAAATGACAAATGAACCCCTGTTTTTCCCGACGTATTTTAACTAACGCCTTTTCCGACCAACAAATCCTTAAACTCAACAACCTTCTCGTAAACCTCACACGCACACACCACTTTTCCGATTCCCTCAAACTCTTCACCCAAATCCACTCCTCCCACTTTCTCAGACCAGACCACTACACCCTTTCAACCGCCATCACTGCCTCCGCTAGCATCCGCCACGTCACATTCGGCAACCAGCTTCACGCCCACGCCATTCTAACGGGCCTCAACGCCCATTCCCACGTCGCAAATTCCCTGCTTTCTCTCTATGCTAAAGCCGATGACCTTGCTTCTGTTCAACGCGCTTTTGCAGATATTGAATACCCAGATGTTTTTTCATGTACAACGCTGCTTTCTGCTGTTACTAGACTTGGGTACGTTGATTATGCCCTCCAAGTGTTTGATAAAATGCCGAAGTGCCATGTTGCGGTTTGGAATGCCATCATTACTGGGTGCACGGATAATGGGCATGAACATGTTGCTTTTGACTTGTTTAAAGAGTTGTATAGGAGAAGTGTTGGGGCTGATAATTACACCTTTGCTAGCATGTTGAGTTTGTGCTCTTTGGAGCTTTTGGATTATGGAAGACACGTGCATTCTATGGTTATCAAAACTGGGTTTTTGGTTAAGACTTCTGTGGTTAATTCTCTTATTACTATGTATTTTAACTCTGGATGTGTTTTGGATGCTTGTGAGATGTTTGAGGAAGCAGAAGCTATGGTTCGCGATCATGTTACTTATAATGCAATGATAGATGGTTTTGTGAGTATGGATAGATTTGAAGATGCGTTTGCGATGTTTAGGGATATGCGTCGGGCTTGTTTTGGTCCAACAGAAGTTACTTTTGTGAGTGTGTTGAGTTCGTGTTCATCTTTGGGAGTTGGATGCCAAGCACAAACACAGGCTATCAAGTTGGGGTTTGATGCTTATACTGCTGTGAACAATGCAACAATGACTATGTATTCCTGCTTTGGGGAGGTGAATGAGGCTCGAAATGTTTTCGAGAAAATGGAAGGAAGGGATCTTGTTTCGTGGAACATAATGATTTCTATGTTTGTTCAAGGGAATATTAATGAGGAAGCCATCTTGACCTATTTGAAAATGAGGAGGGTGGGAATCGAACCAGATGAGTTTACTTATGGAAGCCTGTTAGCTGCCTCGGACTCTTTGCAAATCGTGGAGGTGATCCACTCCCTCTTGTGCAAAAATGGGCTTATGAAAGTTGAAGTTTTGAATGCATTGATTACTTCATACTGCAAACAAGGAAAGGTAAACTGTGCCTTTCAAATCTTCTCTGATCTTCCCTATAAAAGTTTGATATCCTGGAATAGTATGATATCTGGGTTCCTGATAAATGGATGCCCACTTCAAGGGTTAGACCAATTCTCTGCATTACTTAATACACATCTCAAGCCAAATGCCTATTCCCTCAGTCTTGTTTTGAGCATTTGTTCCATCACTTCAGCCATGTGTCATGGGAAGCAAGTTCATGGTTATGTACTACGACATGGTTTTGATTCAGAAATTTCGTTGGGTAATGCCCTTGTGACAATGTATTCCAAATGTGGATCATTAGACAGGTCTATGAGAGTGTTTGATGCAATGGTTGAAAGAGATACGATCACTTGGAATGCTGTCATATCTGCTTTTTCACAACATGGACAAGGCAAAGAAGCCGTGTGGTGTTTTGATGCAATGCGAATCTTCCCTGGAATCAAACCAGACCAGGCTACCTTCACTGCAGTTCTTTCAGCTTGCAGCCATGCAGGTTTAGTTGATGATGCTAGCCGTATTTTTGATATGATGATAAAAGTTTATGGATTTGCGCCGAGTGTGGATCATTTTTCTTGCATAGTTGATCTGTTGGGTCGCAGCGGGTACCTTGATGAGGCAGAAAGAGTAATTAAAGGAGGACATTTTGGAGCACATTCCAATATTTGCTGGTCGTTGTTCAGCGCTTGTGCTGCTCATGGTAATTTAAAACTAGGAAGAACGGTTGCTAGACTTCTTTTGGAAAGAGAACATAACAACCCATCAGTTTATGTGCTTTTATCAAATATATGTGCAGCAGCAGGCCAGTGGGAAGAAGCAGCTAATCTGAGAAATATGATGAGAGAATTTGGGACGACAAAGCAGCCTGGCTGCAGTTGGATCGGAACCTAACACTTGCAAGTTACATGTGGTTGGAAATTTATAAGCAAGATTATAATGTGATAGAGTTTCTATACACAGTTCAATTTTGATTATACTTAATCGAAGAGGATGATATGATATGAAAGATATTCATAGTGGAGTTCCTATGCATGCATAAAATCTGGTTAAAGTGGGGTTTTTAGAAAAGATATTTCAATCTTTATCTTCCCATTGGAGGCCAAAGGGGCTAAAGTTTGGACCTTTTTTACTCAAGGGAAGTGCTTGGTGGGGCAGGCGAGCAATGGAACCTCCTAAGGAGATTTGGGCTTCATTGTGAAGCCTTGTCTGCTTTCTGCATTTTTTATCATTGGACTTTGGCTTCTAGGCACCATGAAAGGTGAATGTCAATGAATCGGCGCCATTTTCTGTGTTATTTGGGCTTCTTTTTAGTATTTTTTGATTAGGGAATATAAGTTGAATATAGGAGAAGGAATTTCTTGTTGGTTATTAATTTACTAAAACCAATAATGGAACATCTATTCATACTAAGTTTTTAAAAAAAGTCTATCAGGTGTTGTAAATAAACATTCATTTTCTTGTGAAATTTGTCAGGCTTTGTCTACCTTTAACAATGGTGGAATTAAGTTGGTTTACCTTCAACAATGGTGGAGTTAATTTGGTGCTGTTTCTCACGTGTGTCCCAATTTGAAAAATATTTTGTAAGAAGAGTATTGATGACTTGTTGTCAAGCTTACTCATATTCAAATTGCATCATTATTACTTCAGGTGTCACTTGTGGCCGGCCATTGATATGCTTAACAATAACAACTAGGAATTTGGGTATCATATACCTGGTCCTTGGGTCAAACTGTCAAACACAATATGGTATTTTAATACAGAAAAAGATTTGCATCCACACGATAGAGCACTATTTTAAAGACCTTGGTAATGTCAAGGATGAGAGAAATTCTAGCTTTCAAACTTATTCCAAGGTTATGGTCTTATGGATGACCATTGACCACAAGAGGGGGCTCTGAATTGAAAATATTATGAGAGTGTAATGTATACTCCCTTCGGTCTCTTTTATAAGTAAAAATTGATCAAGGTTGATGTATTTAGTCTAAAATTTGAACTAAATGCATCAATATCTGTTGACTAATTTTTACTTATAAGAGACCGGAGGGAGTACATTGGAATTTGTTGTGCATATGCAAATTTTTATTATGCACATGGTCTGGTCGGCATGTTATAATGTGTGGCCATTATGCATACGTGAGATAAATTATGACCGATATATAAAAAAATACAGGTTAACAACACTGATATATAAAAAAACACTATACTAACATATTAAAAACACGGGATAAAAACAAAATTATTTTAAAATTGTTATGAAAATAACCAAAACTATAGAAGGAGAAAGATGAAGAAGATAAGAACATGAACAAATATGAAAGATGAGAGCATTTCCATTCACTTCAAGTGTCTATACACATAGAAGATAGCCCTATTTATAGGGTGAGAATAGGGAAAGTGATTAGTCAATAATAAAAATCCACTAATGAGTTGATGGAGGAGACTAGTGGACATCCAATATAATAATATTCATAACACTCCCCCTTGGATGTTCATCGAGGATATGCCTCATTAAAAACTTTACTAGAAAAAACCCTGTGGGAAAAAATCTAGTGAAGGAAAAAGAGTACAATATCCTACTAGAGGGAACTGCCTCGTTAAAAACCTTTCAGGGAAAACCCGTGGGACAAAAACATGGCAAAGGAAAAAGAGTGCAGCCTTTTCTCCCCGAATGAAGCGTCACTTGAATATGAATTTAACATTTGGAGTTTCTCCCTCGAGTGCATATGGAACAATCTACTCCACTCATTCACTTGTGATTGTATCCTCTTTTAATGGAGCGTTGCGATCGATTATTATCTTCAAAACATATCTTCCTTGAATTGTAGGCATTTGAGCATGAAATGAAGAAGCAAGAACCATAACTTGTTTTGTAGATCAAAAGATATTTCAAAGTCACCTTATGTAGATAATAGTGACTTGTAATCTGACTTGATCTAGATCAGAAAAATACTGTATATCTGCATGGTTAACTTGTGTAACATACATAAAATGATTTATTCATTACAATAACTAAACATAATATCCATCTTACCCATTTTTTGATGCATTTTGGTTTGTCATATGCATGCATGCTTTTATAGTCTTCAGAACTGAGGTATTTGTTATTTGCTTGCCACGCAACTCATGTACTCAAAATAAAAATTAGTTCTTTCTATTTTTTAGATTGTTAGTTAAAAAAAATAAAGGCAAAATAGCATCCAGGGTCCCTTAACTTATTTTCTATTTTCGCTTAGGTCCCTTAACTTTAAAACCTAATGTTTAGGTCTCTTAACTTTTAAAAACGTTTCATCGTAGTCCCATTTAACGTTAAAAGCTAACGTTTAAGTCCCTAACTTTTAAAAATGTTTCTTCGTAGTCCTATTTAATGTTAAAAGCTAACGTTTAAGTCCTAGTTGTTGTTAGTTTAAAAACGCGTTAAATGGGACTACGATGACACGCTTTTAAAAGTTAAAGGACCTAAACGTTAGCTTTTAAAGTTAAGGGACCTAAACGAAAACGGAAAATAAGTTAAAGGATCTCAGATGCTATTTTGCCAAAAATAAAAGTAGAGTGATAGGAGAAAGAGAATAATTGTTTATGAGAAAAATAAAAGTAAAGTAAAAAGAAAAAATGATGAAAGAGAGTGTAAGAAGAAAAAGTAAGAGTGTGAGAAATATTGGGAAATGTGAGATTAGAAGAGAAGGAAAAGAAAATGAAATTAAAAATTGATAAATAAGTGATGATGTGTCAAAAAATAAAGATGTCTATAATTGTCATTTTGTAAGTTATGTATAATAAGCATATCTACTTTATAAGCCATTTTTGGTGGGAAAAATTATTGATGACATAGTTGTAAATAATGCAAACTTTATGTCCATTATTAATCTAGCAAAAATTAAGGCTTCACTCATTGTTTTTTTGTCCAACACTTTTTTTTTATTATCAAATTGTACCCTCATTGTTAAGCCCATATTATTTTGGGTTTTTGTACTTCATCTGCTTACCAATATAACCCCACTCTCTATATTTTTTGACCGACATACCCCGACAAAAATTGAACCAATATGATTTATGTTTGTAATAGGTAAATACAATTTATATTTTTAGGTCGTATTTACCTATATACGATATCACCGATTTAAAACCAAATAAATTTTTAAAAAAAGAATCTTATTTATCTCGTAATATGGTAAATACGATGCGATTTTTTTAAGGAAAATCGAATTTATGTTTTATGAAGGTAAATATGACTTACTATTCTTGAAGCTTCTGGGAGGAAATCGTATCTAGATAAGTCTTAGAATGTGGTTTGGGCCTAACTCAATCCCAAAAAACTGGCTTGTAAGGTGAGGGATGTCTCTCACTTATAAACTCTTTTTCAGGTCATATCACATCCGATGTGGGACTCTTAACACACTCCCCTCACGCCTAGGACTGGACAACTGGAGATATCCGATGCGGGACTCTTAACACACCCCCTCACGCCCATGATTGGACAATTGGCGCGTGATCCGAGTGGCCTGATAGCGGGTGGCCCAACGAATCTTGGATTGGCTCTGATACCATCTTAAAATGTGGTTTGAGCCTAACTAAATCCAACCAAACCGACTTGTAAGCTGAGAGATGTCTCCTACTTATAAACTCTTTTTAGGCCATATCACATCCGAGGTGAGAATCTTGGAGTAATTTATACGACACGTTCACATGGCTCAAATGCCAATCACACACAGTACTCTGACATTGTTTCAGCTTCAGCAAATGCTAGAGAACAACTTACTTTTTTTTTTGGGTCAAGTGAATTAGAGTTGATTGAATTAACCCCACGATATTAAGAATCTCACGCTTCATCATTTTTATTCCCCCCTAAACCCTAAACCCTGGAAGGTAAATACAATGAGTTTTAAAATATTTCTGATCAAATCATATGTAAGTGAGAAATGGTCAATATTCTGTAATTGTAATTTTTTAGGGGTATTTTAGTCTTTTCACCGTATGCGTGGGAGGGGGGGGGTATGGAGTCAAATGGTGGGGCACCAAAAAAATCATTTATTTTACGAGAATGGTTGGCGTATAACATAACCGTTGATTAGTTAATATCTATAAGAAAATTTCATAATCGGTGGTAAGTCGCAGCAAGACGGTGTGTGTCGTAGTAGATATTAGATTAGATGTATTGCTATTTTATAGGCAAGGCAAAAAAGGCTGACGTGGAATTTGGCCTCTTGGAAGGAGTTGTAGGTTCTGAGAAAAATCTGTCAGCATGTCTAACAGTCATATACATTGGGATTTTTAACAATTACATGTTGAGTTGCTAGGGAATACTCTGGAAACCAGATTCCAAAAATACTCTGGAAATGATCCTGGAACATGAGCCCCTAAGTCATTTATATGCATCTTGGTTTGTAAACATGAAATACACCACGAAGACTACACAGCTAGCTAAACTTGGTGCATAAATCCATTGATAAGATAGTTATATCAAAGTCCCCTACACGATGTCCCGAGAGCACAATTTAGTGGTAAAACACAAGTAAATACTAAAGGGTGTTATTTTTCGTACCCCCCTCATCATCTACCACACCCCCATAATATCCCAAATGGACAAAAATACCTCTACTTTTTCCCAAAAATTACATGGTTTTGTTAAAAAAAAAAAAATTGGAATTTCGAATTACCTCTAATTCGAAAGATTTTCGGATTATTTGAAGGAGGTAATTCGGTTGAAATATGAACCTAATTACCTCACTTCGAGGTATTTCCGAAAATTTTCTGAATTACCTCTAATTCGAAAGATTTTCGAATTACCTTAGAAGGAGGTAATTCCGTTGAGAATATGAACCTAATTACCTCACTTCAGGTATTTCAAATTCTTTCGGAATTACTAGGTAATTCAAAAATCTAATTTTTTTTTCAATTTTTAATATTTTCTAATTACATTTATTTTTTGAACGATGGCGAGTAGACGATCGATTAACGTAGAGCGGCGAGTCTTTTTTGACCAACGTAGAACGAATAATTTAGGCTAAAAATCGGTTTTGGACAACATACTGATCGTAATGAAACCACACGACCATTAGAAGCGAAAAAATCAAGAATCAAGACTCCCACAGAAAGGACTTCTTACGGGACTACAACCTCAAAATCCCAAATTCCATCGTTTACTTATTTTTTACGATTTTTTTAATTTTTCATAGTCTCCAAAAATCTAAAAAAATTTGTATAGCCTTATTTTGGTTTTGTTAGATTTTTAGTGGTGTTTTTATATTTTTTAGAGTAGTTTTGACTATTTTTAGTAGCCTTTTAGTAATAAAAATTAAAACAAATCGTATATATACGCATTCGCCTGTCTTGGATTGGCCCCGATGCCTTCTAGATGTCGCCTGCTCACCTACTTCACGTGCTTATTTTCACTCATTTTTAGACATTTTGGACCCATAATTGTATTTGTACTCTATTTTATGTTGGTCATTTTATATATTTTGACGTATTGTTATTAAATCGTAAATCGTTCGTATCATATTTCCAATAAAACGCGTTTAAATCTTAAGACCAAAATATAAACTTTTAAAAAAAAAAAAAATTAAAAATTTCGGAATTACCTTTTTTAGAGGTAATTCCGAAAATTTTCATGATTTATGAACCGGAATTACCTTTTTAGAGGTAATTCAAAATTTAATTTTTTTGAACCGATTACCTTATTTTGAGGTAATTCAAAAATTAATTTTTTTTTTTTTTTAAAAGGCGGGGGTATTATTGGCATTTTTGGATTTATGGGGGTGTGATAGGGAATGAGGGGGGTACGAAAAATAACACCCAATACTAAATAGTGGATATTAAATTGTGGTTAGTGTGTATTAACTATTGAATAATTACCAAAAACGAGTGAACGTGACGGCGGGGAAAGACTGACGCCAAAACGAATGGCGGGAACAAATTGAGCGCAAGCGCCCAATCCTTTTTTTTATGTCTTTGCATTTTATTATATACTAGTGTGGTGATTCGTCCAGATGGGCGGACGCAACAACGCTCTTCGAGTTACATGGAGAGAGGACAATGATTTAGGTTATATTAAAGACAAAACTTAACTTATGTGGCATGATTATTATGAAACTAAAGTTAAATTTTCAAATGGCATACATGTAAAAATAGTTATAGACTATAAAGATTGTAATAGTTTTGTTATTTTATGGAAAATTTTAGAACAAAGATAGAAGTTATTGAGATGTTGTTTAAGTCGATCAGCATAAAAAAATATGAGCATATATTTGCAAAGATGAAAGTGTTTCGTAGTAGGACAATGGACAACAAATTGTCGAACAAAAAATAATTTGTGTTAAAGTTAGAGTAAATGGTTAGCCCATATTAAACAATATTTCCGAACGCCAAACCCGAACACTACCTAATTTCAGACTTTACGTTTTTGTGACAAGAAATTATTTTTTTGTCTGACTAAACCAAGTACTTAGAAACAAACTCAGTATATTTGTACAATCTAAATTTATTTATTTACAATCCTAACTCAACCCAAAAACACTACTTGCGTCATACTTTACATATTTTTTAAGACAAAATTAATTTTATATTTTGTTACAAAATTAACTTTTTAAAATAAAATTCGTTATTAAGGAATAAACTTCGCGTATTTAAACAATTAAATTTATTCAGACACTAAAGTACCCAAAAGGTACATACATTTTAGCGTTACACTTTATATAACTTGTTACTGAAATTAATGTTCGATTCCAAAATTTGATTATGGAGGTGCAAATTTTGCCTATATAAATAATTAATTTTTTTATTTAATCGTAAATTACCACTAAAATATAAAACATGAAAGAAGAGGGAGAGGGAGAGAGAGAGAGAGAGAGAGAGAGAGAGAAAAGGGGCATAAAAATATGAAGTTGAAAAAAGGGGAAAAAAAGAGGGGGGTAGAGAGTAAAAGGGGGGTGGGGGGTAGAAGGTAGAGGGTTTGGAGGGAAAAGGGAGGAGAGGGGGGGTTTTGGAGGGAAATCTTGTAGGTCCCACAAAGGGAGACTCTACAAGATGTATATTCTTAAATTTTAAAATTAAAAAACAAATTGGTTTAAATTAACCACACCGGCGCTCATAAGCATGTTGTGATTTGAGTCCAAAAAATCAAATAAAAATGGGTAAGAAGAAGAGAAGTAGGGTTTCCGATGAGGAGGAGCAAACTGAATCTGAAATCCACGCTTCCAATCACAACGATAACACTCTCTACCAGGTACCCTATCATTTTTTGAACGAATACTTCAATTCAATTACAACACCTTACATTGAAACAAACAGAAATGATTGATCGGTCTTATTCCTAGGTTCTCGGTGTGGAGAAAACGGCATCTCAACAAGAAATAAAGAAGGCGTATTACAAATTAGCGTTGAGACTGCATCCTGATAAGAACCCTGGCGATGAGGTTCTCTCTCATCACTTTCTGTTTGCAATAATTTTAGGTATTGGCGGTGGTTGTAACTGTCATTTGTTGGTTTTTTTTTCATTTGCAGGAAGCTAAGGCCAAGTTTCAGCAATTGCAAGACGTTATCTCCATTCTTGGGGATGAACAAAAACGCGCACTTTATGATCAAACTGGTTCTGTTGATCATGCTGTAAGTCTTTCAACTTGCAATATATGATTGGATCTCTTTGAAATAATTATTTACACTGTCTATATCTCTGTTATTGGACGAATCTGATTGAAATTGTGAAATTTGATTGAAGGATGCACTTATTCAGTAAGGTCTTATTGTATAAGTGATTATGTGTAAAAAATTGTGATCAAAGAGAGAGGATTAGGGGGGGTTTCATTTAAACTCCATGTAAGCAGTTTCTGTAAGACATTCTAGATAGCTTATGAGGCATGACTATAAGGTAAAGACAGTGTATGATGGATGCGTATCATAAGTCAAAATAAGCTCTTTTAAACACCCCATTAAACTTATTTACACTGTCCAAAGCATTATGATCTTTATAGTCTGAAATAATCATTCTTAAATTCATAAAAAGCATGTTTGGTAGAAGAGAGAAAGAGAGAAGATAGAGTGGCTTTCTATTGTTTGGTTTATGAGAAAAATAGGATAGAGAGAAAATGAGGGGATTAGTTTAGTACTAATTTACATTAAGAGTATGTTTGGTAGAAGAGAGAAAGTGAGAAGAGAGAGTGATTTTCTATTGTTTGGTATAAGAGAGCAATAGAATACAGAGATAGGGAGGAAATTAGTTTAATACTATTTTACACTAAGAGTGTATTTGGTAGAAGAGGGACGAAGGGACGAGAGAATGAGAGAAGAGAGGGTGTCAAACAATAGAAATTTACTCTCTCTTCTCTCTTTCTCTCTTCCCTCTTTCTCTTCTAGCAAACACACCCATAATAATATATTTCTAATTTGCAATGTATGGACCTTTTGGCTTTTTAACTGTTATTAAGAGGCAACTGTTATCAGCAAGAATTCTATTCAAAGATTAGTATGTCAGGTTATTTTAGCATTGTCTTGGACATTTACAATTACAAGTGACAACTCAATTGCTTACTTTTTATTTTTACTTTTTGCTTCTGAAAATCAGGACCTTGCTGGAGATATTGTTCGGGATCTTCAACAATATTTCAGAGCAATGTACAAGAAGGTACTTTTTTTAGTAAATGATCCTTTTTTCGTTCCTAGTGCCTTTTATTATACTTTTTCAATTTGTGTAGCTTTGTAATTGTAATTTACACTATTAGGTCACTGAAGAGGATATTGAGCAGTTTAAAGCAAATTATAGAGGATCGGACTCTGAGAAAAATGATTTGATTGGTCTCTACAAGAAATACAAGGGTAATATGAGCAGGTAATGAAGTATTTTGATGAGCAATGAGCCATTTTTTGTAAAGGATTTCGGTTTTGAATTTGATATTCTCTTTGCAGGTTATTTTGTTCAATGCTTTGTTCAGACCCTAAACTTGACTCACACCGATTCAAGGATATTCTCGATGAGGCTATAGCTTCTGGTAAATTGTGAGAGTTTTGCTTTTAGCCGAGAGATTCGGCATATCAGTATCTTGAGTTGTTTGATAAGTTTTCCTCTTTTCCATATCTGCAGGAGAACTAAAGGAGAAAAAAACCTACAAGAAATGGGCAAAGAAAATATCAGAAACCAAGCCACCAACTAGTCCTTTAAGAAGGCCAAAGTAAGCAGGGTCTTGCTTATATTATTTACTCTTCTTCAATTTAGGAATAATCACATGTTTAAATCTGCTACAGATCGAAAAAGCAATCTGAAATGGATTTGTATGCTATCATATCACAACGATTTAAATGAAAGGAAAGGCAAGTTTGATTCTATGTTCTCGTCTCTAATTTCAAGATATGGTGGAAGTCAAGTGCCAGAACCCTCTGAAGAGGAATTTGAAGCTGCACAGAGAAAGTTGGAAAGCCGAAGGCCTTCAAAAAAGTCAAGGCGAAAGTAACCAATAAACCATTTTGTGTTAGTTTGTTTCTCTTGTGGTTGGCATTACTTCACAATTGTTAGTGGGTATTAGATGGTTAGTTCAAGACCAGGAACTTTCCTAAACATTTTAAACTTGCGTTATGTTTTATCAATGTAGTCTTCAGTGTTCTAGGTAAAGTGATCCTTTTAAAACAGTAGTGGCCAAATGCAAATACTGTTTATGGTATCATGCCCTTTACAAATTTGATTACATGACTGCATTAGGCTGGTAAGAGGAAGTTAGGATATAGTGTGATGTACTCATGTTTCGCAAGAACGGACTTTGCTTGAATTTTCCATTTGAGCAATAAGCTCAAACGCACAATCTTGTGTAAACTTAATTTGAGTGAAGCTGCTATGAGTCTGTTTGTTATTATTTTATGAGAAAATCACATTTTTAAGAAATAGTTATTTTTAAAGTTTTTTAATGCATCTGTTTGAGTTTTTAACGAGTTCGTGATTGATTAAAGTGAGGATTAAAAAATTGTTTTATGCTGTCGACAAACAAATTAGCTTATGCTTTACTCTTTTTCAGTAAACCAAAAATATTATTTTAAATTGGAAAAGAGCACAAGTGCTTTAAGAATTTAAATAGACTACTCTAATTCTAAACTTACCGGATGGATGAATAATTACAAGGAATGCACTATATGTTATTTACGACACTCCTTAAATGGTGAATTAATTCCTATCATTCCTAGTTTTCAAGTAAGTTGGTTGAAACATTTTGTTGGCAAACCTTTTGTTAACACATCTTTTAGTGGGAATGTATGTTGTAGTTATTAAATTGTTGTTCGACTTCTCTTTAATGAAGTGACAATTTATCTCTATGTATTTGACCCTGTCACGATGAACAAGATTATGAGAAGTGTTGATTGTTGGTTTATTGTCACAAAAAAACTTCATAAGCCTTTCGCATTGTATCTTCAAATCATTTAGTATGATTTTCATCCATAGTAATTCACAAATTACTTGTGCTAAAGCTCTAAATTCAACCTCAATGCTTGATCGAGCCACTACAATTTGTTTCTTACTCCACTGCACCAAGTTTCCCACATAGAAAGGTGTAGTAACATGAAATGGATCTTCTTTCACTCACTGAACATACACATCTGTGCAAGCATCCTAGTTAGGCTCCCACCTATTTTGAGCAATAGTTCTCTTCCAAGAGTGGCATTGAGACATTGCAGAACAAGATTAACATTTCGCAGGTGTCTCATCCTTGAGTCATGCATGAATTGGCTCGCCACACGCATAAGTCAATTCAAGTGTGTCAAGTAAATCAATCACTAATCTTTGATATTTGACCTTATCAACTTGGACACTTTTTTCTTCGAGACTCATATTTGACTTTGCATTCCATTTTTTTTTTTCTACAAAAGGTCAAATACATACATCCGATGAGATATCAAAATGCCTTGCATTGAGTAGGTCAAACCCAAACCAACCTCAGTAACACCCCATAGCAACTTAGTTGGGCAACAAATTTTAAAAAACAAACTGATGAATCCGAACCAACCCATACTAACTCATGGTAGTTTTGTAGTTTTAGAAGCACAAAATACTATTTGCTTAGACTTTTTTACCTTAATAATTTAGGATTAATTTGTAAAATTTTAATACTATAGATTTGAAGACTATTAATGAGCTTGAGTTTGATTTGGTGTAATTTTTAAATTTTAGATTTTTTTAGCTATTTAGAAGTGTTCGAATATTGAAAAAAAATGATTTTTTATATTTTTTTTTTGGTCAAAAAACTTTTTATATTTTAAAAAACTAACATTTTGTTGTATGGCCTGTAGGCCCAATTCGAACCAACCTACCCTATATCAGATTGTTTTTGGTTTTGATTTTTGTGAAAAAAACATAAAACTCAAACAAACCCAAACTGAGTAATTGTCATTAGTTTGGAAAAACAATTTAGGTAAACGCGTCCAAAATGATTCGTAAACACCTACTACACATAATATGGTATAAAATTGATTGTATCAGTTTACATTTACATCCTCAATTTCCCTTCATTATATTTATCTTTGTTACTTTTTTTTGACCAATTATCTTTGTTACTTTTCTAAATTATATTTTCTAATTTTAATTTAAATTAAATTAAAATATTTAAATTACATTCCAATTTAATATTCGATAATTTCCCTTCACTAAATTTAGATTTTGCATAATTGCTCTTTACTATAATTGCATCTTCCATAATTGTCATTCACCATTGCAATTATATTCTTTAATTGTATTTTTAATTTATATATTTTATATACTTATTTAGTATTTATGTTGTCTACTTTAACAAATTTTAAATTTAATTTAAGTCGAGATCCATTTTGATAATTTAACACCTAAAAGCAATTTTGATGCAACCTATCCAAACAACGATGATTGATAAAAACCACTTTTTTAATAAACATATCCAAACACAAACGATATCACGTTCAACTCACTTTTAATTAAAGTCCAATTTTATTAAAATCAATTTTCATCATCGCGAACAAACCCACAGAGTTCACTTTTTTTTAAAAAAAAAAAACACATACGTAACCTTAAGGGGTTGGC
The DNA here is from genome assembly GCA_020916435.1 of Oxytropis ochrocephala. NCBI lineage: Eukaryota > Viridiplantae > Streptophyta > Magnoliopsida > Fabales > Fabaceae > Oxytropis > Oxytropis ochrocephala. The sequence continues at coordinate 39,552,912 of CM037090.1, forward strand.
CTAGTAGAGTAAGACATCCGAGATGTCCTGGGTTCAACTATCCACTAATCTCCTTTAAGTAAGGTAAATGTAATGGCTCTTGCTTTTCCCACACCCCCTCCTACTCCAAACACACCCCATAAGGGTGTGAAAAGACCAAAAGACCAGCCAAAACCTCTTTTTTTTCACGAAATTTCACTGCTCGACACAGCCTTCGAACAGGTTCGAATGACATCGTTCGTGTGTGTTAAATCTTGACTTCACACCTCTCGTGTGCGTAATTTCACTGCTCAACGAGGTCATTCGAACAGTGTTCGCATGGCGTGTTCGAACACCCCTATTTTATTACAAAAAATGGACTCTCACACCACATTCACCTTTTTTACCTGTTCGGTTGACCTCAACCGAATAGATTCGGTTGACCATCCCCGAATAGGTGAAAACACGCACTCCACTTAAGGGTATTTTTGGAATATTTGGAGTTAATGGGGGTGAAAGAGTAGGAGGGGGTGTTGGAAAAGCAACACCCAATATAATTACCTTCGTAAGTGTCAAATTATCCGAAAAGGTCTTCATGGGGCGTCGTCCCGTCACCTAAATTTCTAATCTCAAAGAAGAAAAAAACACACACACGTAGCCTAAATCTAAGGGAGGAAAAAATGAAATTAAGCGTGGTATCCATTAAAGTGGTATGAAAGTGAAGTGACACGATGTCTCTCCTAAATAGACTCACTTGACTTTGTTGCCCTTCCATCTCATCTCTCTATCAACTTCCTTTTGGTAACTCTCATTAAAAACTCTGAATTTTCTTGTTGCTCCTATATTCTATTTCCACTCTCTTTCCTGACAAGTTAATTACAATTTCGGAATTTGGCTTTACTCATTCCTCATGTCAAACGTGAATCCCTTTTGTAGTTGCTCAAAGTCTATTAAATAGGCACCTAAGTCACTCTCATAATTAATTCTCTTGAAATTGAAGCTTTCTTCTGTTTAATTACATTAAAGGTGAAGAAGAAATTCACTCTGTTTCTCTCTCTCTGTTTCCATAAAATAGAGAGAATCAATATTTCACTGATTTGGGGTCAAAGCAAATCAGGATCTGCTATTTCAGTTGTTAACTGTTTTGTCTTCTAGCTTCTTCGGGAATTTGCCATGGAAGATTATGAAGTTATAGACAAACTTGGAAGAGGAGCATTAGGTGCAACTTTTCTCGTTCTCCATAAGTCTGAGAGAAAGAGGTAACTTTTCTATCTCTCTTTTCTGTAACTGTTAAACATGCAACATGAACTGTTTCAAGATCGAGTTTTTTGCTCAACCCCACAAAGAAATTTTCAATCTGTTTTAGATTTTTGTGTTCAATTATGAGAATTGAACAGCAATTACCTTTTAACAAGGATCGGGTTTCTGTTCTGAAATGGACAAGTTAACAAAGAAAAATTTAATCTGTATTTGAGATTGAAAATCAACGTGCTAATTGAATAGGAGTTTGCTTTTTGACTTGAGTTCTTATTCTTCTTCTTTGTGATGATTTCATATCTGGTAGGTATGTGCTGAAGAAGATTCGTTTGGCTAAGCACACAGAGAAATCTAAACTGACAGCGCAACAAGAGGTTGGTGTACCAAACACTTCCATTCATGCGAATATTCATTGTCAACCATACAATTATTTGTTTATTAGTATATTATATTCTATTCTATTCTTTTACTATATTCTATTCTATTCTAATAGATATACAAGCTTTTTGTTGTTGTTGAGACTTGAGAGATCATACTCATAGATATACAAGCTATTCTTTTGCATTACCCACATTAGTGATTTAATTCTCTCTTTTGCTTTAATTATTGTCATTATTTTAAATTTTTGTTTTAATTTTCTCTCATTGGCAAGAATAAGTTGTAATAATTGATCTGTTTAGGGGGGGAGTTTTAATTGCTAAACCCCACTAGTTAGTTAGTTGGGGATTGGGATAATTAGAGAAATAAGAAATGATGCCTATAAATATGAAGAGGGATTGAAAAGGAGAGGCAGTGAGTGATTTGCAAGAGAATGAAGGCCTCCTAGGGTAGGAAGGTTGCAGGTCCTCAAATTTCTGGGGGTAGATTGACGGTGAAACCAAGGATGGAGTGGTTCGCATTTTTTCACCTTCACTGGTCTTGATCCCTGTGAGGTGCCACCGGGTTACAGAGAGACCGATTTGAAGCTTTTGCAAGACCCTTAAGTTTCTTAAAAGATACATTAAAGATGTGTTCTTTTATTGGCCTCAAGGAGGAAGTTAAAGCAGAATTAACGCTGCATCTCCTGGAATACTTGGCTGAGTTGGTGGATGTATGTGGCACAGCTGATAGACCAATAAAGAGCCGTTGCAGGAAATTGTGAAGCATTTAATGCTTGCTTTAGCGTGTAGGCGATCTTCCAGCATTAAACATTCCTTTTTCGTACTTATCTTCCTTCAAAATACATCAACGGTCTTCTGTAGACAGTAGACTCTTATAGTATCAGAGAATTTAAGCCACTTTCCTTGATCTTTATCATCAGACGTACGATATGAGGAAGAGTAAATTCAAATGGATATATTCCTTGCACCACATTATAACTCTTTGTCTTCTGTACAGATTCTGTTGTTAATGTTTGTAAAATGACATTTGAAGCCCACTTAGAGTGTGTTAGGTTATTTGTTTCTAGCGTGTTTGACCATGAGCAGACATGTAGTTTTGGTGCGTAGAGGCTTCACTAAAGCAAACATGGGTAGCGTGTATGCTTGTTTGCTTAATATCAGATTCCACTCACTAAAAAAACATGTTAAATTGCGTCAAGATAAGTTGTTCTCTTTTACTTTGTCTGTTAACATCAAAACTATTGAGGGGCAAAACTTATCAATTTTCTGGGTAAGTTTTCACAGTATCGAACAATTTTTGAGAGAATGAGCCTTGGAATAAGGAGATTGCAGACCATCAAAGTTCAGCATTGTTGTTCTCTAATTAGAGAGATTTTCCCTAGTCTTTCTAATAAAATACCAGGTTTCTATTAGGGCACCATCTCATATGGCATTTTATTTGATACAAATTCATATGAAGCCAGCATTTTCTATAAATATAAGATGGTATTCTGAAAAATGGTTTCACTAACTTCATTGCCAAGAGATTCCCCATTGTGGTTTTGAAGTATTTTTTTGGCTTCTTAGTTCTAGAATAGAAATGATCATAATGTCTCTCTTTCTGTCTCAGTTGGAACAGATATCAAAACTAAATTACCCTTATATTGTGGAGTACAAAGATGCTTGGATGGAGAAGGTAAGGATATGGACCCCCCTCTTTAATTTTCAATTTTACTTTTTTATGGAAATTGAACTAAGTTTGATTTCTGTAGATGTATATACTTATTTCAATATTCACGATTCCTTAACATTTATGCTCTTTTCCTGATTTGTAGGAGGACTATATATGTATTGTATCCGGCTATTGCGAAGGAGGTGACATGTGAGTACAGTAATATATGTTAGTGAACTTGATTTTTCTAGTATAAATTAAGGATCCGATTATTGTTTTTTATTACAGAGAATTCCATATAATGATATGTAAGAGGCAAAGTGTTTTATTAGCTACCCACATTTATGGAGAATCTTGAAGGATTCTTGTTTTTAGATCTTTAGTTTTTTTCAAAAGTCTAAATGAACTTTCTACTCAGAAGCTTGATAGACAGATTTGTTTGAAATAACCATTTCATAAAATTAGTAATTCTGATGATATCTACGATTGAAACGAAAAACCGTTGGATAGAGGTTTTAACAATACTGTTGAATATTACATAGCATATATGATATGTGTATACTTGTTTTATATGCCACTTAGGAGCAATATAACCAGTTAATTTAATTCTCAAAGTCTAAGTCATGGAATACTACATTTTTGTGGAGCAGGGCTGAGAATATAAAACAAGCTAGAAGAACTTTTTTTCCAGAGGAGGTAATTATTGATATTTTATACACACTCTAATTTTTTTCTTATACAACTCACTCAACGTGCTATTTTCTCCCGTAGAAAGTCTGCAAATGGATGACTCAATTGTTGCTAGCTGTAGACTACCTGCACTCTAACCGGGTGCTCCACAGAGATCTTAAGGTATTAACTATCTCCTTATCCTGGAAAAGAAATCCTTATAGTTATATTGTGTTACTGTTTACATTAATGCAAGTTCATTTAATTTCAGTGCTCCAACATATTCCTCACCAAAGAAAATAACATTCGTCTAGGTATGAATGTGTTATCCTTTGAGTGTTCAATTACTTTTGGTTTCCATGTATCATGATGTCTAAAGCAGTATATGTATTGCATGGACACTGCAGGTGACTTTGGTCTCGCAAAGCTACTTAGCACGGATGGTCTTGCTTCCCCGGTATTGTATATACCATTAATATCTCAGAATTTATCATCTTACTTCTTCAAGAAACTTGTTTTTAGTTGTTTTCATGGTAGTCGGTTGCCTAGAATTGATGTTTTTCAACTAAAAACACAACTTTTGCATTCTTTCTTTGAACTAAACCCACATATTGAAGCCTGTTTATTGTCTGTGCTCTTATATTTGTGTAGGTTGTTGGAACTCCATATTACTACATGTGTCCTGAGATCCTTGCTGATTTGCCTTATGGTTATAAATCTGACATATGGTCACTTGGTAAGAACTGCATATCCCCTACTCTAATTGACAAATCAATATGATATCTAACTCTGTGTAAGAATGACATCATTTTGTATGTAAAGGTTGCTGCATGTTTGAAATTGTTGCACATCAACCGGCATTCCGCGCTCCAGTAAGAACAAACTCAAACCATCAACATGAATTTCGATGTTGTTATTAATAAGTCTCTCATTATTTGGTCAAAAAAAAAGTCTCTCATTATCAATTTGTTTTTATTTGAAATAATTTGATTGATGATTTGAACAGGACAGAGCTGGACTTATCAATAAAATAAATAGATCCACCATTTCTCCACTGCCAATTGTGTACTCTTCCACACTGTAAGTAACCATTTTGTATTAGAATATCTGCAAAATATCTTTCACTCAATCTTAGTTTCTCCATTCTATACTACCTCCGTCCCATTTTATAAGTTGTTTTAGCAAAATAGATTTGGCCCAAATTAATTGTTGTTTTACATTTTCAAGAAAGCATCTAACATGCTTTTCCACTATTGCCCTTGTTAATCATGACAAATTTTTACTTTTAATAAATGATTCACGTTTATCTATGTAGAGAGATAAATGGTTAAATGGTAATTTAGACAACACTTTATAAAATCTAGACTAATCATTTTTCTTAATATGTGTGCAACAACCTTAAACTACATATAAAATGAGACGGAGGTAGTATTTCATTAAAATGCTAAAAGTGAAGTAAGCTGACTTATATCAGTTATGTGTAACAGGAAGCAACTCATCAAGAGCATGCTGAGGAAAAACCCAGAACACAGACCGACAGTGAGTTCAACCGAGCCTTTCATGTGTGGTTCGTTTTGGATGGAACTGTTCATTCTGATGCTGCTTCTCTTTGTTTACAGGCGGCTGAATTGTTAAGACATCCTCATTTACAACCTTATGTTCTCCGCTCTCGTAATGCATCATCTGTTTTTCTACCAGTACATCTCATAACCAGTAACTCAAAAGATAAAACAAAAGGATCTTTAGAATCTAGTGGTGGCAAAGAGCACGCTGACAGAATAGCAGGATTAGTAAACCATTTGGAGCGGGTTTATCCATTTGAGGGAAATGAAGATGTGCGAGTGTCAAACAGCACAGAAGACAATCTTGAGACTAAAATGGCTGATCCTACGAGCTACACATTGGAATTCTCGACTAGTATTAGCGGATCAAAAGATGGGTCAACGACATCTGAATCAACCATTTGCAGTGTGTACAAGGATGCAGACTTCAAAATTAGTGCTGCAAAAGACGCGGCTGACAGTGAGATCACCTCAAAGAGTACACCAGATTATGTGCATGAAAAACAAGTATTTGCTGATGAACATTTTCAGAAGCCATATGCAATTGATATAAATTCAGTAATTAAAAAAGTTGAAGATCCTTTGTCTAATGAAGTTTTTGATAAAGCTAACACACAAAGGAAAGATGCCAAACCTGATGAGGTCACATCAGAATGCACTCCAGATTATGTGCACATAGAACAAAGATCTGCAGTTGAACATTTACCTATTTCTGATGCAATTGACATAAATGCAGTAACTACAGAAGTTAAGTATATATCTTCCAGTGAAGGTTCTGATAAAGCTGAAGCAGAGAGAGAAGATGCGAAACCTGAAGATTTCAGTAAATCGATAATGTCTAGTGAAGATAGCGCTTACAATAATAATAATAAAGATGGGTCCATGGATGAGGTCACATCAGAAAGTACACTAGAGTCTGTGCATGTTGAACAAGGATTTACTGATGAACAATTTCAGAAACCTGATGCAATTGACATAAATGCAGTGACAACAAAAGTTGAAGATTCTTTTTCCAAAGAGGGTTCTGAATTTGATAAAGCTGATGCACAGAGAGAAGATGCCAAACCTGAGGACTCCAGTACATCAATTATTTCAAGTGAAGACAGCAATGGCAATAATAAAAATGGGTTCATTGATGAGCTAACATCAATCAGCACCCTTGATTTTGTGCTTGAGGAACAAAGAATTGCTGCTGAACTTTTTCAGAAGCTAGATATAATTGACATAAATGCAGTGACTACAGAAATTGATGGTATTTTTTCCAATGAAGATTTTGATAAAACTGAAGCACAGAAGAGAGATGCCAACCCTGAAGACAAGAGTGGCAATGATAAAGTCGATTCCATTGACAAGGAAAGGTCATCACCGATTCTACATTCTGATAGTGTTGAACAAGACCATGAAACTCAAAGGTGCTCAAGGCAAAGTGAAAACCTTGAAGACTCTCACTTGAACAGCTTTACTTCCGAGAGCGATGATACGCTTCCAGGTAATGAAGAAGGACTAACAAACACAGACGCAATCAGTTTATCTACACGTAAAGAAGATGATAATATCGTTGCGATTGATAAGACACCAAATGGCATTTCCATAAACACACATAGTTCAGTAGATGATGATAAAACAGAAAAGGTATCGGATAATTGCCGCGAACAAAGAGCTGAAGCTTTGGAGTCTCTGCTTGAGTTATGTGCTCATTTACTTAAGGAAGGAAAGCTTGAAGAGCTTGCTGCTGTGCTTAGACCATTTGAAGAAGATTCTGTCTCATCTAGAGAAACAGCAATATTGCTGACAAAAAGCCTCACGTCCTCACAAAATATTAATCCAGAAACTTGATTTATGAGAGATTCTTCTGATGAATCATTGATTGTTGTAAGAAAAATGTGTATTTATTTCCAAACGTTAGATGAGTTTGTTCCTTTTGAGAGAGGCTTGCTTGATTGAAGGCTGGAAAATAACATCCCACAATTTTTTTCCTGGTGAATTGTTTATTGTAAATGGATTGAATTATATTTGTAAAACGTTGATATACTCATTGGTGTTTTTGATCTGAGTTATTATGCCCATTGATTGCATGAAAATTAATATTGTCATCTCCCCTCCTTAGAATTAGAAAGGCCTTTAGCTTCTTGTTTTATTTATTTTGTGAATTTCAGGTTAACTTTCACATTTAACTGCTACTTCCTCTCTGTTCCTTTTTGCACATCGGTATTTGTCGTTTTGATAGTTTAAGGTTATATTAATTACCCGTCTCTCAATTATAACCTTAATTATTTATCGTACAAAGAGAAATAAGTGTGATGGATAATAAACAATCAAAAGTATACTTATATTTAGCATAAACGATGAAAGCAAATGTTATTTTACATTTCCAACACTTACAACAAGGTCCCGTGTACTTATAAGGATTGAAGTACCTCTTATACTCTCCTCAATGATATTATTTTGATTTATCAAAAAAAAAGTACACTGGTCAAAATAAAACACTTACATGCATAAATAACACATAAGCATTTCTATCTCTCTTTATTCCATGAATATACATTATATGTATTTCATTATATCATTATATATTATATATATATATATATATAAATAAACTTGTCTCCTTCCCTATTCCTTGTGACATGGCTTAATGGAACAAGGCAAAGAAAGACAAGAGAGAGGCACCAACCAACGAACCAACAACGGTGGTGGAGGCAGCGCTGCTAGGGCCAGGGCCAGGAGCCGGAGCAGGAACCTCAGTGGCAGCCAATGCTGCACTCATGGAGGCAGCGGCAACGAGAATGGCAGCGCAGGTAACTTTCTTCATGTCCATGATGATGCAATGAAAAATGTTTGTGAGACAATGTATATAGTACCTGCTGTGTGGTGTTGTTGATTGAGGAAAACTGTGTTGTTGATGGCCTTGTTGATGTGAGGTAGAATATATATAAGAGAGAGTTTGGAGTTATTTTGGGAAATATGTAACCTTGGTTGGTTGTGAAAGGATTATGGATGTATGGTTTTGCAATGTTTCAGGATTGGTTAATTGTTTTTCTGTGTTAGCCTCAAAACATATTTGTGGTACATAATATTTGTTAACCTTTTAACACAAATAAGAGAGTTGTGATTGTCTTTTTTTATCTTATCTTTCTGTTTTTGTAACATTTTGTGGTTTATTTATATATTTAACAAATTTCTAAGTTAAGCACAAATAATTAAACTATCCATAGCAAAGGCTCATCTTTGCTACACGTGCAAAAACACGAGTGAGAGGCTTGTTTTAACAAATCAAAAAAATGAGACTTGAATCTTAATTAGTGCATGTTTGGTTTCCCTATATGAAAATAATTTTAAATTTTCAAAAATATTAATTTGTTCTTTCAAAAACTTTAAAAGCTAAATACAGTTTTTGAAAATGGTACATCAGAAATATTATTACTGTTTATAAGTTTATTTTGTAGTGGTGAATTACATTAGAGAAAATTATTAACATCAACATAAGGAAGAATATTTTTTTGTCTATTTAGATGAACTGACAAATAAAGACCACCCACACACACTCGGGTTCGAACCCAAGAGTCGACGTCTGTTATTTCAATAAATCATCAAAGCGTACGATAGTGAGAATATAAGAAGAATATTATATCAAATTAAGACAACATTGTGTTTAATAATAACAAAAAAAACTTAGTCCTGCTCCGAAATCACATTTGTGTTAACATAAGGAAGAATATTATATCAAATTAAGACAACATTGTGTTTAATAATAACAAAAAAAACTTAGTCCTGCTCCGAAATCACATTTGTGTTAACATGCTTTTGATCAAAATTTGTTTTAACATGCGCTTTTGGTAAAGTTATTCGTTCTCTCACATGCTTTAAGTACAAATGTTAATAGTAGGCTTAAATATATGTTATCCCTACAAATATACCAATTATCTATTTATCCTTCTGTAAAAATAAAACTCTTAAAAAAGACCTTGCAAATATAAAATGTTTACGATTACCCCCCTGCTGTTAGATTATGTTGACAGCGTTAAGTGTAAATATATGTTATCCTCTGCAAATATGTTCATTATCCATTTACCCCCTGCGTAAATATATGTTACCCCCTTGTAAATATGCACATTATCCATTTACCCATTGCAAATATGCTCATTATCCATTTACCCCTAGCAAATATTAAGTGTTTTAGCATACACTTAACGTTGTTAACATAATCTAACAGCAGGGGGTAACTAGAAACATTTAATATTTACAAGGTCTTTTTTAAAAGTTTTATTTTTACAATAGAGTAAATGGATAATGGGTATATTTGCAGGGGTAACATATATTTAAGCCTTAATATTATTATTGTTGTAAATATCATCATCTCACAATTAAAGAAGATCTGAGGTCACATGCATTGACTTGCATACGTATGAATGAAATTGATGATGCCACATGACACACACACACACACATATATATATATATATATATATATATATATGAGTCTTCTTTACCTACAAATTTTATTTTTTTTTCTAAACAAATGAAATTTTATTATTTACATATTTCTTGAAAATGGTATCCTCATAACCTTTCAAATATTATCATTCTTACAATGCAAAACCAATAATGAACCATCTACAATAAATTTTACAACAAAAATAAATTTTGATAGAAATCAAAGCAATACTAGTATTTCATGACATAGTAAATCACAAATAAGATTTAAACAATTTCAATTTAGAAAATATTATTTTTGTAAATGCAATGGTAAAAGAGATAGTTAATGTTACTTTATAATTCGTGCATGCATTAAGGAAGTAATTAAATGTCTTCAAAGAACTTAATTTTGATTTAAGTATTAAAACCTCTATATTCACTTTTAACTCTTTAAATGGAACCTCACTATCAAAATCATAATAATTGTCATGCTCTAGATAAGTTTTAAGATGTTTGCAACCTAGTTAATTTCAAGTCATTACTAGAGAACGATCTAAGAATTTCAAAAATAAACAAAAATTCAAATATCTCCTCATACGTCTTGCTGGTACCCCAAGCATCTTGTTATGTTTCAACAAAGTGGTATTGGTAGATTAGCTTTGTTAAGGAAGTGGGTTCATTAAGATTGTGAGTGTATTATTGTTGATGCAAAGAGAATTGGAATATCACATGTTAAGTAGCTACATACATTACCAAAGAGTCAACAAAGCAAATAATCATATTATTGTTGCTTATATTCATCTATCTTTCTCAATTAATTGCCAAGTAAAACTACGTTTTAGATACTTTCCAAACCATTCAGAACCGTTGCAATGTCAAAGGTGCTTTGGCTGGACTGAAAGAGAGTTCCTACCAATTGCACTGAATTCAGAAAAGCTATACTGCCAATTAATCCCTTTCACATTTCCTTTCACCTTTTTTTTTTTTGCTTTCCAAGTAACCAATAACTACACAAGAGTTTAAAATTCAAACGTGTTAGGGATCCCAGCCATGTAGGGGAACTCAATGTGTACCCAATGGCTTAATCTACTCCGAGACACGGGGCATTGACTCGATGCTCTCGAGTTCGATTTCCGCAGTGGACTAACTCGATATTGGTCAGTGTGAAATTTTATCCTAAGCACGAGCAGAGATTAATCTTTAAAGCTGAACGCATTAGGACACTCTGTTGGTAGCCAACAATGTTCCGAAAAAAAAAAAAAAAACTCTAACACTAGGGTCATATTGAGGATGCCATGCCACCTTTTACCAACTTGCATTGATTGGTCTTTTGGGGTCTTAAAAGCCTTAACAAAAAAGAAATATTAACATTAATTTTTTTAATGTTTAATGTACCATTTTACCAACATAAAAATGACCTATTGATGTAACATTGAATAAGTTTTCCTAATTCCTATATAATTTCAACTCTTGGATCTCTCATTGAACAAATCCTCTTCAATCTCTCTTTAGCACAGCAACAAAAAAACATTCGGTTGAAAATGGCATCATTTGGTAGCTTTACTGCTAAGATTTTGATGGCAATAATGTTTGTGAGCATGTATTGTGTGACCAACATTATGACACAGAATTCAGAGATTGCTCCCACTGGGCAGTTAGAGGCTGGATCTGGGTTTGCTTTGTCTGTTTCTAAGGTTGTCTTGTGTTCTTCTGTGTTGGCTTCTCTTGTGGCATTCATATTGAACTGAATTGCATGCACATCAGTAGATTTACACTTTGTCTTGTGATTTAAAATCTTTTAAGCTTCTACTTTATGCTTTCTTGTTCAAAATGGTATTGTATTTTTAGCATTTTTGTAATATTAGCTTTATGATGAGTACTATTAAATAATATGTAATTTGTATTCAGCTATTGGTGTGAGCTGATATATGTTACTGTTGAATTCTTGTAATTGATAAATTCAGTACAATAATTGGAGAGAAGTTTTTATGCTTCAACAATCAACATGGAAGTAAATTTCCTATTATTATCATATAAAATGATATATATATATATATATATATATATATATATATATATATATATATATATATATATATATATATATATATATATATATATATACAATACAATCAGTTTCTCTAATTTGTACACTAATGATAACTAGTAATCACAATATAACATTGTAGCAACTCAGCTAAACTTCTTTTCAACTTTTAACATTGAAAAGAAAATGAGATAAAAAGAAGCACATAACAATGTTTCAAGAAGCAGTGCCCTTGGATTCTTTCATATCTAGCTGGTGTTCAGCTACCATAATGCAGGAATCTGCTTCAAGAGATGAGATTGGGGTCTTATCTTTGGTTGAAATTTCTTTTGGTAAATTAAGCATTTCTGTTGTGCATTGCACATCTGGAGTTATTCCAACCTGATCTATGTCATGAAGGGCTGGTGATACATATTTTGCTACTGTAACAAACAGGGCTGATCCATCATGAAGCTGACTCACACTCTGCATTGAGAATCATATACTCCATAAGATTGATAAAATCGAAAGGTGTCATGGTATTACATTAGAGAATTTCTTGTGTGACGGCCCTGTTTAGCATAAGCGCTTATCATATAGGAGCTTATGCATAAGCTGTTTCTTTAATAAAAGATAAAAAAATGTTAAACTATTTTTCTATAAGTTACAAGTTATTTTCATAAGCTATCCTGGAAAGCTTATGGAAATTAGCTGAATACAGCTTATGAACATTCATAAACTATTTTCATAAGCTATCCTGGAGAGCTTATTCAAGAATTACTGTACCTGAATCTTTCCTTTACCAAATGTTTTGTGCCCCACGAGAATAGCTCGACCGTTATCATGTAATGCCCCGACTAAAATCTCGCTCGCACTTGCACTTCCCTCATTGACCTGTTGTTGGTATAAAATTGCTACTCATCTAACCATTTATATTTATATGCAAATGTAAGTATGTAACACTGGAGATAGATACCATTTTATGGCTCATTAAGAAATTGTAGAACTAGAATTAAAAGACATAATCAAGTTAATTAAGAAACTATAGTTAGTACTCACAATCACCACAAGAGGATCATTTGTTATAGCATGTCCATTGACCATATTAATAGGTGACATGTTTCCATCTCTATCGATTGTATTCACTAGAGTCTCATCTCCATCTAACCACATCTGAGCAACATCAAGACCAGCTTTTACCAAACCACCCTGCAACACAATTACATAAAAAAAAATATAGCAAAATGGTTGTATGTTACACTAATCCATAGATAAGGTAAAACACTAATAATGAAATTTTCCACGAAAATGGTAAATTACCGGATTGTTCCGTAGATCTAGTATGTAAGAGTGAACTCCTTGATTTTTCATTTCCTGAATAGCATTCTTCATGTCTTCAGCAGCAGACTGTAAATATGGAACAGCAAAAGTTTGTACGGAAAGCAGTTACAGAACAAAATGGTAGTTGGTTTATATATGTTCTATTTTAACCTCTATAGCACCGACATTTCAGGTTGAAGACGTGTCTGGTGTCTGACACGTGTCGCGTGGGAACTGAAACAGATACTTCAATTACTTGTAATTTTTTAAATTATTATCGGTCTACATGTCTATGTCAGTGTGTGCCTGGTGTCCGTGTCTATGTCGGTGCTTCATAGATTTTAACTGAATATAGAAGTGCAATTTTATTTCATAGCTAACTCTTTTGCTAACCTGAGAGAAGGTTGACAATTTCACATAGCCAGTTTTTGTGACTTGCCCTACTGGGGATCTGTGAGGGATTATAGCACTGGCTATTGGAGAGAGCTTGATATATTCCCGTGGAAGTTTAACCTTTAAGTATATCAGATCTGCAATCAAATGCTGTGAATATTGAAGCTCAAATGACAATGTAAATAGATGTTTTTGTACAGAAGAACCTAAGCTAAAATAGAAATGAGTTAAAACTCGATGAATTATACTATAGTGTCGATTTTACCTCTCGGATATAAGTGTTTTTCCTTGCGTTTTTGACCTGGAGAAGATACGTTTTCTAGTTAGTTTTTCGCACGATGATCAAATGCTCTAGAGAGCTAGTAAAGAATGAAAGACTCCACCAGCTACTAATATTTTCTTAAGCACTTATATTAAAAAGTGGAACTAAGATAATTTACAATGAACCTTTACTGTAACAGCTGTTCCAGCATTCCCTCTAAGCCTCTGTGCTGCACCTTCACTATCAACCCCATCAAGCCTCTCCCCTGTAGAATCAGATAAATGTTCAATCAAAAGAATTTTTTTGCAGGAATGATAATAGTGATTTTCTATGATAAAGCACAGATAATTTTTATTTCACCTTGTTATTAGACCATAATTCCAAAGTACTATTTTCAAATTAAAAAATATACATAAAAGTAGAACTAAATAGTTTCATAAATGAAAAAAGAATATACTTCATTAGTACCATTTATCTCAACCAATTCATCTCCTTGATGAATACCAGCACGAGCAGCCGGACTACCTTCTATGCATGACAAGACAACCTGTGATTTCAATATTTTACAATAAAAAATGGTAAAGCAAGAAATGAATTGCTATGATTGATAGTTTCTTTGCTAGTTACTGACCAAATGTCCAGTTCTTGGCTCAACATTTATGAAGAGGCCCACTCCTTGTAAATTTCCATCACTTCCAATTCTAAATCCTTGGTATTCCTGCAAGTACGAATCACTTTTAAACATAATTAAAAATAATATTACGCTTAAAACAGACTCGAAGATCTAATAACGGTACGAATCGAATAGTCTATTTCATATAAGACAGACCTTTGGACTGATAATTCGAGTGAAAGGATCTCCAAGAGTAGAAAGCATTCCACTGATCTTTTTGTAGGCTGCATCAGCTGAGTTCAGTGGAAACATTTCCACCATTGTTTGTTGTAACTTGATATCCCAATCTACAAATAAAACATTAATAGATAGATGTTATGTTACTATGATTCACACTGTCTACAAATTCAGTACTTGAAGCATAAGGTGGTAGAATAAGATACCTTGATGATTATATGTAGGATCAACAAATGTTTCCCGAATCAAACCCCATGCTTCAACAAGAGTTCTTTGAACTGCATTTACCTAGCAACAAAGGTCTTTTCCACTAAGCACGGTTCATACTAATGTTATGAACAGACAAACTCTAGTATTATCACACTTATTCTGCTCTGAGCTTACAAAACTATATAGCTGTAAGAGAGAGAGAGAGAGGGGTGACCTCAGGTGCTCGTGAAACAGGAAAAGCAACTGTGAGGGATTGAGCGAGAGCGGTGGTGGGCGTATAGCAGAAAAAAGAAAAGGAAAGAGCAACCGAAACGCCAATTCCAAAAGCACTTTTAGTAGCAGATTCAATCCACCCAGCAGTACTAGTAGATGTAGAACCTCCTTCCATTACCTCAACCGACGACACTTTCCTCTTCCATGTTGTCGGTAACCATAACCTACTACGACTATGATGATTAAACAAACCTACCGAAGTAGGTTTCCCCACTTTCACTGCAATTCTACCTCCTTTAACATCCAAATTCATATTTTGACTAAGATTATTTTGCTCAATGTTACTAACATTAATTAATTCCTACCAGAGAGGAGAGGAGAGGAGAGTTTTGGTTTTTTAATTAATTAATTAATTAATGTTGGTGGTGAGCGTGACGACGGTTGTGTTATGTGTTTCTTAACTTGACACTTGTATTCTATGTATGTGGAGTCCACCTGAATCTTCTTCGGTTGTGTTTGTTGTGGATCTTATTGCTTCTCAGATTCCTCTTTGCTTCCGTATACGTATCTAGATGCCACAACAAAAATATCAATCAACTTTTTTGTTGTTCAATTTTTTTTTATAAGCAAAATTTGTATTCTTCTGAGTACAAGGGTTGGTTGTTCTAACCCAAACAATTACAAAATATTTCGTTAAAACTTCTCAAGGGCAAAATCCAGTGGAAAAAGACTACCGCCAATTACAATTGAAACATATGATGTTGCGCGTGACCCTTCTTATTTCGAGTATGTGGATGAGACAATGAAGAACACCCAAGACTCTATCACATTGATCCTCGCAGCATACATCGAAGCAACCCTCACAACGAACATCACAAAAACACTCATAGCAGTCATCACAACATGTCTTCCGGCATGATATGCATTATTTACGGTGGTTTTCTCCACATATTCACCCCTATGTTACAGACATTTTTAATGTCAAAAGGGATGGAAATTGTGGTTACCGAGCTGTTGCTCCCTCATTTAATCTTGGAGAGGATAGTTGTTATTTAATTAGTCCGCCAAAAATTGATTTCTAAAATAGCTGCAAATATTGAGCTATATAGTGACTTATTTGGGGCCGACTTGCCAGCTGTTAGAGATTCTTTATATGTTACTGGTTTAGGACTCCAGGATGAGGACAAGTGCATGTCAATCCATGATATGGGGTACGTTATAGTTACAAAATATAACGTCGCCCTAGTTTCATTATCAATTAGAGGCTCCTTTACTTTTTTATCGTTGAGAGGTTCATATTCTGCAGATAGGAGTATCATCACCATGATCAGTATTTAGTTCGTGACAGACAATCATTGGGTGTAAGTAATTAAGAAAATGTCTACTTTGAATATTATTATATTTAAAATTAATATGTTATAATATTTAATTTTTTTTAAATACTGATTAACTTGACTCCAAATTGTCCATTGCCTCCAATTTCTATTCAATGGGAACGTTTTGCATCAGAAGATACTAATACATGGTTCATACCATATTCTGGGTGCCTCCAACTTTGGGGGACTTTAACTTCGGTTTCCAAATCACCACCTAATCCACCTGTAATTGTAGACTTAGCAGCCAACTTAGATTGTGATTGATGTAACTATTTAACATTTTATAGTATAGTATATTTTACAGTTCCTCAATGACAATGTGGGATAATTTAGTCGTTTCTACCTCTAATTGAGCCACCACAGTAAAATTACAAAAAATAAGCAAAAAGAAATAAAAATAAAAAACTATTGTTTACCTATTTAAAAGATATATCGTAGTTAAAAAGTGGACTACAGATTTATCCGTTGAATAGATAAATCCCACAGTTATAAAATCAACTACGGATTTATCTGTTGAATAGATAAATCGACAGTTATAAAACTAACTACAAATTTATTAATTAAATAGATAAATCTGTACTTGATTTTTTTTAACAACAAATTTATCTACTTAATTGATAAATCCATAAATCAATTTTTCTTACCTACAGAGGATTTATTTTTTAAATAGATAAGTCTGTATAATTTACAATTCTGAGGGTAAAATAGGTATGAAATAAATGGGGGTATCAAAATAAATGTCCACTCTTGATATGTTATTTTTGGGCTGTGCAATCATCCGGGATTTTGGGGCTGATGGATTGGAAGTTCTATCAACACCCCTTTTATCTATATGCATCCTGCTGTTTTTTAAATACTCAAAATACGTCCCCCTCTCTCTACAGTTTCATTTTTCCTCTCCCCGTCCCACACTTGTTGGCTTCTCTAATATCCCTTCTAATCATATGGTGATTACTCCCGTACCCCTCCAAAGTTGGGTGGGTATGATACCTTCAAGACAAAATAGGCAAAATAGGTTCAATATTTATTTTTATTTTAATATATTTAAATAGGAAAAAAAAGGTGTCAATTAGTATTTTGCCTATAAGGTATCATACCCACCCAACTCTAGGTGGGTATGGAAGAAAAAACCTAATATATATAGTATAAATCTTAGATAATGCTTATTTTGTCTTGCTCGTTGCTCCTTTGCCGAATGTATGTGGCTATTCAATCCTTAGAAATTAATGGTCATATCTGTAGTTGCATGTTTGATTGCTGAAATTTGGAGTTTTAAGTAAGTGAAATGGAAGAAATCTGGTGATTTTTGTCTCACTCTACATAATTCTACAGGCCATCGTCAGGCGACGCGAGCCCATCGCTAGTTGATGACCACTATGAATTGAGTGTGCAAAATTTTTCATCCATCTTAAATCGACGCGAGCCCATTGTCAAGCGATGGGCACTGAGAAATCCATCTTAGGGTAATTCTGCCTCCCATCACCAAGTGATGGCTCGACCCTCACTAGATAACGGTGTGCCAATTCTAGCATACTTAATTAAACTGTTTAAGTAATCGAATACTTCCAAGAGAAGTGCTAACAACACGCTCTTCTATACACTCTATCAAGTACTCATTTTATGATTGGTTAAAACTCATAGGGGTCCCACCACTTTGAAATTGGAATCTATTAATTTAGCGGGACCACATAAATTTTAACCAATCATAGAATGAGTGTTTGACAAAATGTCTAAAAGAGAGTATTAGTAGCACTTCTCATACTTCTGATGATGATTTGGATGTTTATTTTAAAGTTTTGAATGATCAAATGAAAATAGGATGTGATGGTACATTCTAAGTTTTTTTTAAGGGTTTTTTCTTTTATACCCCCACCCCATCCCCTTCCACCCCCACCCATTTGTGATATTCCCATAATACCCCTGCCATAATTCACTTTTTGACTTTCATTTATTTCTCTCTGACTGGGACCCACAAGATAACGCATCGTATATACCTCGATGGAAGGTATATACGATTACATTAATTAATGAACGCGACGAAAAACTACTCATCGTATATATGTCCTTCAAGACATATATACGATTGCGTATTTAATGCTTCGTTGACTACCCATCGTATATATGTCCTTCAAGGCATATATACGATTGCATTATTAAATGCTTGTTGACTACCCATCGTATATAGGTTATATACGAGTGGGCTTGAAGATCTAATCGTATATACATCCGGCTATGTATATATATGTGTGAAAAATACCCATCGTATATACATGGTTGAGGAGGTATATACGATCCGGGCTATTTTTTTCGCTTTTTCTTGAAAGTTGCTATCTGCTTTGTTGGAACAGATATTGACCCGCCTCTGTTGCAGGATGTCGACTCTCGGTTGGCGCTGTTGATATTGATACAACATTAACTTTCACGACGGATACGGTATAATTTTGTTACTCAAGTTTGGTAAATGGAATTAATTTACTTAAGTACTTAGTAAGTTATATATTTTGTAGATATTTTCTACACGACAGTCGTGGAGGAGTGGGCCAAAGTCATGGTAGAACTATCGGTGTAGTTGTTGTTATTGTGAGATCCGAGAAAGCAAATGGAAAGAGGGGGAAGCGAGATAAGATTGTTTTTGGTCGACAAACAAGGCGGGTTTACTAATGATTCAAGGGTTTTCGGTTCTAAAAGGAGAGGTCATCCTTTTAGATTGAAAGCTACTTGCACCTTTATTAGCCGTGGGGGTTGGTGTGTCACGGTTAAATGTGGTAGACACACGCATACGAGTTGCTCAAAACTTCCATTGGTACTTGTTTATTTGGGCGCCTCGTCTGCGAGCGCGCAAAGGATCTCGTTAACGAGCATGCGGATCTTGATGTCGGACCAAAAAGCTACTATTATTGCTTTGAAGAAGCTAGATCCGGAGAATGTGACTAGTCTTCGCCAAGTTTATAGCAAAGGCCACAAACACCTGGCTCTACAAGAGAGGGTCCTAGAACGGACATTCGTGAGGTGTTGAGATTGATTGAATCCCATAATTATCTATGTTGGTCTAGAAAGATTCCGCAACTGATGTCGCCGGTGATATCATGTGGGCTCATCCCACTTCTATAAAGTTGCTCGGGTTGTTTCCCAAAGTTCTCATTCTTGACTCAACCTACAAGACCAACATATATAATTTGCCTCTTCTACAGATTGTGGGAGTCACAAACACCGAGATAAGCTTCCACGTTGCATTTGCTTATATTGGGCGGAGCTTGCTATTCATTTTTCTGGGTATTGGAGCAATTGCGAGGTATATGTGAGTTGCATTCTATTCATCCTCGGTTTTCTTGACGAGATGCAGATCTCAACCAGTATGTCCGCTATTCTTGATGTCTTTCCCCGCTTGCTACAAATTTATTGTGTCATTGGCATGTTACAAAAAATGTCAAAGCCAAGATTAAGGAGTTGGTTCACAAGGATAGACGGGAGGAGGTTGAATCTCTCTGGCTATGTATTATTGATTCTGTTGATGAGTCACAGTATCTATCTAATCTGAAGTTTTTTGAGGCTGCTTGCTCTGATAAACCCGCTCTCATTAAATATGTGCACGACACATGGTTGACCACGCACAAGGAGCGATTTATCTCAGCATGGACTAACCAGATCTCACACTTGGGGAATTCCACAACCAACAGGTATTTCTATCCGTTACTCAATTTTTTTTGACACGTGGACATATTTTTTTTTGTCGATTAAAATTCTTTGACACTTGTTTATTATTTCTATCCGTTACTCGATTTTTTTTGACACGTGGACATATTTTTTTTTGTCGATTAAAATTCTTTGACACTTGTTTATTATTTCTATCCGTTACTCGATTTTTTTTGACACGTGGACATATTTTTTTGTCGATTAAAATTCTTTGACACTTGTTTATTATTTCTATCCGTTACTCGATTTTTTTGACACGTGGACATATTTTTTTGTCGATTAAAATTCTTTGACACTTGTTTATTATTTCTATCCGTTACTCGATTTTTTTTGACACGTGGACATATTTCAGAGCGGAATCCTTGCATTGGTCTTTGAAAAGACAGTTGAAGACTTCGAAGGGTGATTTATCAAAATGTTTGATATCTATTGATGACATGTTTGGCAATACATTTTGATCAAATTATCGGTCTTTTCAACGAAGCATCGCAGAAATTGAAGTCAAGTCCAATATTCCACCGCTTAAAAATCTTCAAGGACTTGTTTCTTTATCCGCACCGAGACACATGGTTAATGAGTTTGAAAGGTCGAAATCAGGGGTTGGATACGACAAAAGGCGATCTTGGTGCATTCAAAGGAAGACACATCTACTTCCTTGTGCTTGTGAGATAGGTATTTTTCATGCTTCCGGAATTCTATTCCGCTTCATTGTTGTTGATGATCACCGGAAACATTTGAGTTTGGATGCAATAGATGATAAATCCACTCGGGATAAATCATCCGGATGCGATATTTCTTACCAGGTTTGATGCTATCTTGGCAAGATTTAATAAAGTGAGTGAGGAGGAGAAGTTTCTTATTAAGAGGCAAATGAATGAGATAGCTTTCCATTTCTACTTCTTCTATGGTTGCACCTAAATCAAAAGTCGAAACGAAAGGTGCACCAAAGAAGAAAAAGGGAAATTTTTTGATGCTAAGCGTGATCCTTCCGGGTGGGAGCACGTGGATGAGAGGGTAAAACAGATCAAGAATCCGGGCTTCCAAAATTCCTACACAATGGTCAACCAAATTATCTCGTGGTGCTTCAGAGTATTATCACAGATACCGAGACTAAAATCCACTTACCGCTTCTTCCACCACACGCGCGCAACTATGTTGAAAAAATTGTTGATGTTGAAGGTGACTGAGAATCGCGGTTTTAGAGCGATCGGGTTGGACTTGACATGGGTGAGGACTCCCGGCCTCTGATTAGGCAAGCTTTGATTCAGAAACAAAGGACAGGAAACCTTGTATTCGACATGTTTGGGAAGAACCGATCGTTAGAGCTTCGCAAAGCTTTAACTATCGAGTCATACTGGACGTCACCGAGTCAAAGTGGTTTGATTTGCTGAGATGGGGTATATGGTTGCAACCGTATAATGTTGCATTGGTTCGCTTTTCTTTACCTATGAATTTCACTTATCCGCCTTTGAGAGGCACTTACGCTTCATCTAAGTTGAAAATCATATCTGCTTCCGAACAAGCAAAATGTCCACCGGTTGAATCTTTCAATCTCTCCCACTTGTCGGTTGCCTCCTATTGCCCCACGGTGGTACCGGACTACGTCTGAGAGTCCGCTTCATGGTTGCATCCGTATGCTTGGACGCTTTTACCCTATGGCGATCTATGTGTCCTCCCGCGCGCGCCTCTCACTCCACGATGATGCGTCTAGATGTATAGATTTAGCCGATGATTCTATTGACGGCTTGTAGATAGATTCACACATATTTTGTATTACACGTGTATATATACTATATCGCGTTTTTGTAATTATATACGCGTTTACTTTATCCAATAGCACTACGCATCATTGATGTTAATCAAATCGCGAGACTTCAAATTATAACCGGTAATAAAATCATAATCGCTAACAAAAACAAAGCCCATCGTATATATCTCTTTTGGGACATATATACGATGGGGAAAATTTTGACATCGTATATAAGTTCATTTTGCGTATATACGATTGACTTAAAACGCATCAATCGTATATACGCACAATGAACATATATACGACGTCATAATTTTCCCCATCGTATATAGGCCACAAAAAAGATATATACGATTCGTGTAATTTAGTGAAAAAAAAAAGATTTTTTGAAGGGCATTTTGAGGATTTCAGCGTGGGTGGGGGTTTAAGGGGAGAGGGTGGGGGTACAAAAGAAAGAAGCCTTTTTTTAATGGTACATAACATTCTAAGTTAAGACATCGTCGTTTAGCATGCATGATATTTATTTTGACTATTGCTTTTCCCACACCCCTTCCTACTCAAAACACATCCCACAAGAGTGTAAAAAGACCAAAAGGCCAGCCAAAACCTCTTTTTTTCACGAAATTTCACTTGTTCGAACACGGGCCTTCGAACAGGTTCGAATGACATCGTTCGAGTGTGTTAAATTTTGACTTCACACTCTCTTTGGGCGTTTTTCACCTGTTCGCATGAGGTAAATGCGAACGAGTTCAATGACCTTATTCGAACCCGCTCAACAACATCGCTCGAGTGTGTTAAATATTGACTTCACACCCTTTTGTGCGTAATTTCACCTGTTCGAACGAGGTCATTCGAACGTGTTCGAACAAAGTCGTTCGAACAGTCTTTAAACACGTCCTCACAGTGTTTCACGCGAGGTTATTTTCGGAATAAAATTTGTTAAGGGGTGTGAAAGAGTAGGAGGGGGTGTGGGAAAAGTAAACGCCTTTATTTTTCCAAACTAAAATGGACTATCCTAATCTCGTTCATTGGTATCAAGAAAGGTTTTTTTTTCACCCTCTTCTTGTCACTCCCACCCCCATAATTACCTAAAACCCAGAATTACCCCTGCCCGATTTTATAAATAAAAAAGTGAAGAATTTCGGAATTAACTCAATTTTAAGGTAAATTCGGTTCAAAAAGGGGGTCCGAGGCTGGGAATTTCGGATTTACCTCATATATGATGTAAATCCGATTTTTTTTAAAATTTTGTTTTTAAAAAATTCGTACATTAAATTGTTATTTACGCGCGTTTTATTTTGAAAATACGATACGAACGTTTTACAATTTAAATTACAATACGAAAGCATTACGATATACGAGTAAAGAGACGTCATATATGATCTAAAATACGTCAAAATATATAAAATACCCAATATGAAATACGAGTACAAATATAAATAAGTCAAATACAACTACGGGTCCAAAATGTCTAAAAGTGACTGAAAATAACGACGTGAAGTATTAGGTGAACGGTCCACATCTAGCGCATCCCAGGCCAATGCAACTGCTCTCTGAACCCTCTCCTCTAAAGTCTCTGGGACAACGGGCTCCTGATGTGGCTCTGGCTGTGGCAGAGCAATTGGCACCGGAGTAAGACGGACCATTGTTACCTGACTGTACAAGGTAGGTAATCAGGATCGCACTGGCCGTGGTAGTCTGCATGTCTACTAGTCCGCCAAAAGTTCGCGCCGAACTGATACTCAAAGAACCCACGAATGATCCTGGTCCGAGATGGAGCTTTACCCGAAATGGGTGGAGAAGGGATCGTCTGACTCGCCTCGAATCGCCAACGCACCGCTGCGGCATGTGGGGGGACCTGCCACCGCCCAAGTCAACCAGACCTCAGAAATGATATGTTCGATAAAGGAACATACCGCTGCGTGGTCTCAGCATAAGGGGTGAGGATGACATCCTCCAGCTGCAAGTCATCTATCCGCTCCCTAAAGTGCTCCAACTTTATTTTATCCAGCTTCTAGTTCCCTAAAGTGCTCCAACTTTATTTTATCCGCATATAGTACTCAAAATCTAGGTGGTCACGGTAGGACTGCTCATACCGGGGCTGAGGCTCAGGCTCAGGCTGCCTCTCAAAATCTGGTTGTTGCTGATCAGCAGCCATCTCTATGACTCTAGCGCGGGCTCTCTGGCGCCTCTCACGCTCAGAAGCATGTCCAGCAGCTCTGAGCTTCTGTAGAGTGTCCGGAGAATGAGTAGCACTCCTACCGGACATACTGCTACTGCTGGACTCACCAGCATGCTGTGAACCGAATTTAACTCACTTGTGAGGTACTTCCGAAATTCTTTTCGGATTTACAGGTAATTTCGGTAACCTCTCCGTTATACACTTACTTTTTTCCAGAAATATGAAATCTGATTTGTGAAATGTGATTTTTATAAATTTTCAAAGATATTTTCGTCCGTTTAAGTAATTATGGGGATGAGAGTGACAAGGAGGGGGTTGAAAAAAAAAACCATCAAGAAATTTTGAAGTAAGCCTTCAATTGAAGAAGGCCAGATTGGGTAAAAGCATACATAGGGACACTTGAGATTGTGTCATAGCGCTATGACTCCCTATCTGCCCCAAGAATGTTAGGTTTTTTTAGTTCGACTCACCATCTACAATGGTTTTCAAAAAAAAAAATGTTAATAATGCTACACACTATTTATATTCAATGACATTACTAATTATGATTCAAACTAATTATGGTTGTAGGACTTATAACTCGGATTAATTTCTCACTAGGTTTGTTTTGGTTTCAGATACAGAGAAATAGTTTGGAGTCACACACACAATAATGATGTTTAGACCAATTTTTCTAGATAATAATAGTATCAGAACAGTTTGATCTAGTCAAACCGTACAAATAGAGTTGATCACGCAGTCACTCTCCTTATGGCATTCTAGAACAATATTTAAGAGGGTTTTTGTTTTCGTACCCCCCTCCTTCCCTATCACACCCCTATAATCCCAAAAATGCCAATAATACCTCTGCGTTTTTTAAAAAAAAAAAAAATTAAATTTTCGGAATTACCTCAAAATAAGGTAATTCCGGTTCAAAAAATTAAAATTTCGAATTACCTCTAAAAAGGTAATTTGGTTCAAAATTAAAAATTTGAATTACCTCTAAAAAGGTAATTCAAATTTGTAATTTTTTTTTAAAGTTTGTATTTTGGTCTTAAGATTTAAACGCGCTTTTTATTGGAAATATGATACTTAACGATTTTCTGATTTAATAACAATACGTCAAAATATATAAAATGACCAACATAAAATAGAATACAAATACAACTATGGGACCAAAATGTCTAAAAATGATCAAAATAAGCGCGTGAAGTAGGTGAATGGCGACATCTAGGGCATCCCGCCAATCCAGACACGCAGATGCGTATATATACGATTTGTTTTAATTTTTATTACTAAAAGGCTACTAAAAATAGTCAAAACTACTCTAAAAAATATAAAAACACCACTAAAAATCTAACAAAACCAAAATAAGGCTATACAAATTTTTAAGATTTTTTTGGAATTTGGGATTTTGAGTACATTGTCCCGTAAGAAGTCCCTTCATGAGTCTTGATTCTTGATTTATTTCGCTTAATGATCGTGGTTTCATTACGATCCGAGTATGTTGTCAAAAACCGATTTTTAAATTTTAAATTATTCGCTCAAATAAAAATTGTAATTTTAGAATTACTACTCGAAATAGGTAATTCCTTCATTAAATGTGAACCTAATTACCTCATTTCGGCGTAATTCGAAAATCTTTCTAATTACAGGTAAATCCGAAATTCCATTATTTTTTGAGGTAATTCCAAATTTTTAGAGAATTCAAATTTTTAATTTTTTTTTAACAAAACCATATAATTTTGGTAAATTTTCAGGGGTATTTTTGTCCGTTTGGGATATTATGGGGGTGTGGGTGATGTTGAGGGGGTACGAAAACAAAAACCCTATTTAAGAACTTCATTAAACTTAATTTGGTCATGTTTACATATACCCTGACTTTAGTTAATTAAGCTAAGCCATGTTTTTTTTATAAAAAATATAACTTACTTCCTGAAACAGTTTTTGCAAAAATTACACATCCCCACAACACAAAAGAGATAACTGCAACCTCGATCACAGCCTCCCATGCAAATGGAGGAAATTCATCCAGATAGAGTAGTAAGGTACAAGCATCTGACACCATATCCAAAGTGGGGACATATGTCTTCTATCGACAACAAAGAGAATAACCCCACAAATACTTACTACCAGACATCTTAACCCCTTTTTATACTCCCTTTATTATACCTTTAGAATGTGATGGGTAGTGTGGGATTTGTTTCTAACTACGCGCGTAGATTAGTCTTCTTCATCAAGGTTATGTATATGAATAATCAACAATTATCCGAACCAAAAAAGTTCAGTATTTTTGTCATAAAAAATCTAGTATTTTAATTTTTTTACAACTACATATAAGGGTATTGCTGCTAAACTGAGTATAAAAGATAGTAATAGCAACATTCAAATTAACATATGATTGATTTTTGTCACACCCCATGTGCGTTATGCATGTCAATTTAATGACATTGATATCTATCTACTGAGATGATTTAGATCTGAAGTGTGAACAACCACACAAAAAAACCAAGTTCTAATTATGTGAGTATGGAGGACACATCCAGAATTTCCTTTTGCCCAGCCATATCAAGAAAGAAATCCCCATTTCCTAAATCAGCATTTATGAGTATCATTAAATGTGGCACATAAATTCCTAGACATCCTACTAAGAATCAGTTGATGTCAGGGATGGTGATTGAAACAACTATAGATTGATGATGATGCTAGCTATATATATTCATGAATTCCAAAGAGAATGAGTGTCAGTTTAAAATTAAAGGGTTTTTTGGAATTACTACTATTTACCAAAAAAACTAGGGACATGTAAATAGCGTTATTTTTGTGGAAGTCATTCAATTGTGACTAAAGAAAGATGACTCATAAAGGGGAAAAAAAGGTGTGGTTGGTGTTCAAAGATTTATTTATTGAAAGGGTATGGGAAAGAGGTGAGAGATTGTAGATAATAAAGACACACCTTCAGTTACGGAGAGGAGAGGAGAGGAAGTAAAAGTAAAAGGGATAAAAAAGGGGGTTTCATCCATTCAAGAAGTTAGAGTGTTGGATAGAGGGGTAAAGAGAAAGAAAAATGATCTAAAGCTTGTAGTGTACTAGTACTTTTGTTATTTCTATGTTATCATATCTAGCTACATAGCATCAAAAAGAATAGAGATCCTTGTTTCATGAACTTGTTAAGGTGTCTCTGTCGACATAGTAAATGTTGGGCTTGACATAAAAAATTTGATAATAGGAACATACAAGAATTTACGTAGTTCGACACTTCTTGTATACGTTCACAAAACATTATAAGAACATTTCACTATAATTTGATCAAGATTATAGTGTCTCCTGCTGCGTTGTCGGGTCCTGTCAGCGCGTCAATCAAGTCCTGCAGAGATATCACCTGCAACGCCACCTGCACCTACTGCGCCACCTGCAGGTCTGTCACTTCCCGCCACTACATTGATGGAATTGCAGAATTTGTTCTCCGATTTGATGTTTGTCTCTGTGAAGACTGCCATAAGCGCGCCAGTGGGATCTGTTGGTCTCGTTCTTGCTGCTACCAACCAGCAAATCTCTCACAAAGAGACGGAAAATGTCAAATCTTTTGCACAAGTTTTGATGGGGCCTGAAAACAAGAGTTGTGATATTCCTATTGGTCAACTCCCTTGCCCGTATATCAAAGGAGATGATTTATCAATCTCAATTCCTAAAGAGGAGTATTTTAGAATGCAAAACACACCTTCATGGAAGAATTCTACTTTCAAAGGGAGACATGCTTAGAAATCCAAACTTCAAGCTCTCTGGAAACCAACAGGTAAGTGGAGATTGATTTCTTTAGGGAAAGGGTACTATGAGTTCTCTTTTTCTTGTGTCGATGATTTACAAAGAATTCATTCTTACCCTTCTCTCTGACAAAGCTGTGTTTGCTTCTCGCCTGCTTTGCTGTGCAACTGATTTTACTCCTTCCAATATTAAACATACAAATGTTCAATGTTAGATTAGGATTACAGGACTGGCTTAAGAATTTTGGAGACCCAAAATTCTTTTTGCAATTATTAGTTGTGTTGGAACTCCACTTAGACTAGATGATACAACAAGCAAAAGTCCATTTGATAGATCTTTTGGTCACTTTGCTCGTGTCTTGGTTGATATAGACCTGAAATCAAAACTTAGAGATCGCATCCTAGTTGAGAGGCCATGCTATGCTTTCTCAGTTGGCATTGAATATGAAAACTTGCATTCCTTTTGTTCGAATTGCAATATTGTTGGTCATACCAATAGTAATTGTAAAGGAATGACTCGTCAGGTAAAACAAGTGTATTTACCTAAGCATAAGGCTCTTAATAATGAGCAATCTCAGCAGCAAGGGGATTCTTCTACTCAGGTAAACCAATAGCAAGGGGATTCTTCTAATAATGAGCAACCCTCCCAGACTCATAAACAACAAGGGGATCCCTCTCCGATTGAGGCTAGAGAAAATATCACAAATTCTACCGATGAATCAATCATCACTGCCTTAGTTACTGCGGATGTTGGTAAGCCTTTGACTCAATAGATGGATTCTGTCCTCAAGACGCCGGCTAGCACATCTGCAGCTAGCCGAACGGGTAGTGATTCCACTCAGCCTCCCACCACCAGGCTTGATTCGCTTTCTGTTCATAGTTCTCCTGTGCTTAATTACCCCCGCTTTAGGGGTGTTGGTGATCTCCTCTTCATCAAATAACTCTTTGGAGGAAGTTCATTCTTCTTAACCCAATCTCCCACGACTCGGCTAGATGCCTCCTCTAACGCTGTGGATGTATCTGACATGAGAATTTTAGGGAAGAAGTGGGGGGTGTCTCAGGTGAAGAGGATGTGTTTGCTGTCTCAAAACACATTGCTACATCGAACCCGATAGTTGAATTTGACATGAATATTTTAAGAAAGCTCGGGGTGGGTCTTCGGATGATGTTGGTGATCCTGTGACTTCTCGATTCGCATAGAACAAATCTGCGTTTGAACCAGCTTGTTTCCAAGTCTCAAAAGAAGAAATTGGAGACAAAAAAAAACAGGTTGGTCGTTGGTTACAATACTCATTCCAAAAGCTAATTTTGTCTCTAAATCCTTTAAATCGGTTTTGTTTCTAGCTTGTATATCTAGCTTGAGTATCTTCTATCTTTTGTTAGTTAGATTGGTTATTTACGTTTTTTGTCTAGCCTGTAGGCTGCAGTGTTTTAGAGGCTCTATTAAGGGCTCTCTATTAGTGTTTACTTTTATTTGATGACAAAAATTTCGGTCTAGTCCCCCATTGGCTTTTCCCTGTCTTTTTTCTTTTTTTTAATAAATTCGGACAATCTGCCTGTTTGTTTAAAAAAGAAAGTGCACAATGAAAAGTCTAATTATAGTGCACTATTTTTTTTTAATCCTTCAACTTATTTTTATTCCAAGAAATATAGATGAACGAACAACTTTGCAACCCGCAAAAAACATTAGCAATAAGGCTTTGTATGACGCGTCTCATCCGCTAGCGGATAACGGATGAGACTAGCGTATTTGACTACCATATGACGAGTATGAGTGTTTGGCAAACACTAGCATTTTTCGAGTAGCGTTTAGTGTTATTTGTAACGCTACTTCAAGTAGCGTTTTTTGAAACGCTAGCGGATAGCGCGTATAGTGTTTCACTTTTTTTTTTTGATATTTTTACCCTTATTATTTTTCTTAATTTACTTCTATTTCCTCATTAAATATTTTATCATCCTTAAATAATTTAATCATTAATTAAATATCCTTTTAAGTCATTTTACATTTATCAGCTATTTTAACCGCTAGAAACACATAATTTTGTATCAGTTAGCTTATTCGCTATCCGCTAACTCAACCGCTAGTGTATCAGCTATCCACTACTTTTTACCAAACAGAGCCTAAATAACGAATGAGAAAAAACTGAACGAGAAAAGAAGAGGGGAAACTTAAGTTTTAATATTTTAGTAAGGTTAAAATTGGATTTTATTTTAATTAAGGGTAATATTGTCAATACAATTAAAATTGTGATAACTCATTTTCCCTCCCCTCCAAATCCCCCAACATGGAGGAGGGAAAGCAAAATCTTATCTAGGAGAGATTTTTCTTCCCTCCCCTCCAGAAAAATGAACCAAACACATAAAATTTGAAAGACCTTAAGAGTTACATAGAATGATAATTCTCATATCTCACAACACACTCGGTGCCTCTCTACATTTAGCACCACTCATTGGATGCCTTTTGCAGCACACATTTCTTTCTCCTATGCAATACACAGCGGAGGAGTAACAAATACTAGCATAATATTTTTCATCTACTCATGTTAAGAATTGCCAATGATTTATATAATATTTATTAGGATACGATTTCCCTTATTTCTCTTTTATTTAGAGAAACATATATGCACCATATCTTTCACATATCTTCAATACATCTGTTTCATATCAGACAAATCAACAAAATACATACCAAATCTCGTTCTTTATTATTGTGATTCTCACTTAAGAGGGACACACTCAACGATTACAATCAAAATGTGTCAAACCACGTAAAATTTTGTGTGCTAGCTTATTTCTTTCTTCGTGGTCTGTGTTCCCGTCTAAGATCTCAGCTATGCGTGGATTTCCCCAACACTTATGTCCACTAGCCACATTCCTAAGATTTAGGCACACACTTTGCTTTCCCATGAGCATCGTGGAGATTCGATCCACAACAACACGTTTTCCTTATGTCCTTTATCCAAAATTGCCTCTCCTAAATTCAAGGCATGGAGATGATCTCTTAATTTTTTTCCAATAATCCATGGAAAGTCATCATTTCTAGACACCTTCAAACCTTTTCAAACAACCCATAAACTCAATGGCCCAAAAGAATTAGCCAAATCTTATAAGGGTTTTTTTTTTGGACCCCCACCCCATCCCCTCCCACCCCCACCCAATAACAAAAACCCCAAAATACCCTTTGAAACTTAATTTTTTTTTTTAAAAAATAAATAAATCGTATATACCCCTTGAGTATGTATATATGATGGCTATTTTTTGTCCAATCGTATATACGTACTCAAAGGGGTATATACGATGCAGTTTTTATTTTTTTTAATAATTTGTTTTAATTTTTATTACTAAAAGACTACTAAAAATTCGTTAAATAGTCAAAACTACTCCAAAAAATTATAAAAATACCACTAAAAATCTAACAAAACCAAAATAAGGCTATACAAATTTTTTCAGATTTTTTGGAGACTATGAAAAATTAAAAAAATCGTAAGAAATAGTAAACGATGGAATTTGGGATTTTGAGGTCAGTAAATCCCGTAAGAAGTCCTTCCTCCTACGAGTCTTGATTCTTGATTTTTTCGGATTTAATAGTTGTGGTTTCATTACGATCGGAGTATGTTGCCCGACAGCCGATTTTTAGCCTAAATTACGTTCGACGTATAACATCGCCACGCGTTTAACGAACTACACACAAAACCTATTTTCGGACTTATATAATTTTATTTGACTTAAAAATTTTTAAAAATACAACGAAGTCGTATATACACCGGAGGGGGTATATATACGACCTATTTTTGCTTGTCATCGATATACACCTCCCAAGGCGTATATACGATTAAGGTGAGGTTTTTCCAATCGTATATACGCCTTGGGGGTGTATATACGATGCCCAAATGTAAGTGGTCGTATATACACCCCCTGGTGTATATACGATTGGTCAAAAATTTAAAAAAAAATACGTTTCGTATGCGTTTTGGGATTTTCAGTGTGGGTGGGGGTTTATGGGGATGGGGTGGGGGTACAAAAAAAAAACCCATCTTATAATGTCCATCAATGACTATAACCAATTGTCTTTGTTGATCATTTCACGTGCTACACATGAATTTATCCTCTTCAAAGCAAAACTGATGTAGTTTATATATTCCCTCAATTTACTACAAAATTGAAAACAATTTTGTGACAAAATAAATAAAATATGACGTTAATTAGTGTGTTTTGAGATACTTTAGCATTCAGAAAATATTTTAGATATGAGTTATGAAAAAAACAATAATATATGTTTCATGAAAAAATTAGTATATAATAAAAGTATAATTATGAACCTAATTTTTTAAATTTGAATAAGGTTTCTAAATTATCTGAGACAACGGTATATCTTACGAAGACAACAATCTGCTTCTGTAAAAGAAAGTAATAAATCTCCCAATACAATTTTCACTTTATTGGAAAGAGGAAGGTCCCGTGAGTCTATCTATCAATTGTGTTGATATCTAACTAACCCAATTAATTAAAGTGATATAATGAAAGCTCAGAAATCACATTAATTAGTCTATATATGAAAATCACCCGACAAAGCACTGACTAAGTGAGGAATAACATGATGAAGAAGATTGAGTTGAGGAATGATAGGCATGGGTTTGGTTTTGGTGCTCTGAACATGTAATGAAAATGAGAAACCGCAGCTCAAAAGCTTAATTTAAACAAAACTATAGAGAGAGAGAGAGAGAGAGAGAGGGAGGGGGAGAAGGAGAGGGAGAGTACTTTGTGTACCAAAATTTCTTTCAAAATGCATGTGTGGTGTGTAGTACAAAAGGGCTTTCCCAAAACAATGACATAAAAACATCCCATACGGCACATATTAACTTTTGGCTAAGGTACACAACACAAGCTCTCTTCTTCATCTTTTTTGGTTCGGGTTATTATTGGCTATTTACAGAGTGTATCAATGCTTTCAATAAAATACTAATTTTTATTGATGTTTAGAAACATATTTCGCACTAAACAACGCCGAATTTATCTACCGTGAGAATCAAACATAAGAGCATTGGAATGACTCTCGTGTCCTAGGGTAAATTCTTTTGTCTCTTCCTCGTCTTCTCTTTATTACTTGTGTCATTTCAATTTTCAGGGGTCCTAGCAAGAAAGTAAGCATCATAGCATGTATATCTAGGCATGGCAACGTGGGCGGCGCGGGCGGGTTTCCGTCCCCGCCCTATCTCTAGCGGCCGCGGGTTTATATCCCCATCCCCGTCCCGAAATGCGGATTCTCATGTGCATCTGTTCAAATCATTACTAACTTATACAAAAATTAAAAAAAATTATATTTACGAAAATTAATTTAATAAAATAATAGCTATTATACAATGATAAAATAAAGTTAAAAATATTAAAATAGATTTTTCTTTTCAAAATAGATCAAAACTTAAAATAAACAAAATTATGAAACAAAATCAATGAATATATTTGCGTAAAATAAAATGAAATAAATAGTTAACGTGTTGTTGAACGGGTTTGGGCGGGAGTCGGGGTGATTATCGGCCTCAACCCGCCCCCGCCCTCGATCAAAAGCGGGTATTCTCACAAACTCGGCGGGTGCATGCGCATGAGTTGGATTTTGTTGCCATGTCTATGTATATCTATTTACTTGTATTCATTTCAACATTATAACACCAAATGAATATCTTTTTTTATTTTATTTTATTTTATTTATTAGATTAAATATGAAGACATCACCAGCTTGGAGATAGCATATGGACAGTGTACTTTGCCCTTTTGGGCCTCACATGTCGTTTTTCATGTAAAAGCCCTGTTGTCGTCTTCTGAATGAATTTTACTATTTACTCATTTTATTTTTATTATTTTAAATCAGGGATGATTAATTGATTATGGGTGATGGTTTCTATTTATTTACTTGTTTGTAGTGTTTTATATGTGAGAAGGTATACTTGATGTGCTAGTTCAGAGGTAAAAATTTAGTTTTGTATCTTCGATGTGCTGAGTTCAAATATCTTCGAGGACAGTTGTAAAATAGTCATTAGTGTCATTTTAATTAATAAAATTTATCACTCCCCAATTTTTTTTTTAAAAAAGTGAGAAGGTTAGAAAGATTTTTGGAATATTTTTAGTTTATGTTACAACTGTTTTGATCATCTTTTTCTCTTATTTTTATAGTTGATTAAAACATATATAACGATTAAGAGCAAAAGCTTTTTTTACATTAAGGGGAGCACAAGGGGTGCACAAACCCCTTACACCTAAGGGTCTCATTAAAACCTTCAAGGGCCAAAACCTAGTGGAAAAAAGACCCAAGGAGAGAAAAAGAGTGCCCCACTTAAGAGCTTCTTAGTTCTTAAAATAACATTCTCGCAAAAAACAATATAAGAAAAAAAGCACAGAGCTTCAACAAAATTGTGTTTATTGAAATAATTGGGGAATTGCCTGAGCTTTTTTTATTGTTGAGGAAAACCCCACCCCCACCCCACACCAATAACAGAATATAAGCAAAAATGGATTAAAAATAGTTGATGTATTAGTCCAATCGTTGATCTATCTTTGCTTATATTGTGTCACTGAGAGAGTATGAGCTTTCCTTCACCAGATTCATTTCTTCTACGAATCAATTCCACATTACAAGTCTTTATAAGTTGCGAGTTTTTTGTTGGCACAAATATGACTGGCCAACTTGGTTAATTAGTCGGGTATACTAGAAAATGTTAGTTTTTAGGATTAAAATCCAAAATCTCCTACTTAAAACTTCCTAAGCTTTAAACACTAGTGTGAAACTGACTTTAAAAAGCATAATATAAAGTCAGCTATTCAAACAACCGACTACAAATGTGGATGCTGTGACAATTTTGCAAAAATTGCAATTTTTTTTGTCATATTTGAAGTCGATTATTCAAACAATCAATTCCAACTGTTTTTGAAACTCACTTTCAGAGTCAGTTGTTTGGATAACCGATTACAAATAGTAAATACACATTTGGATTCGGTTATTTAAACAACCAACTCTAAATATCGTTTTATTAAAAAACTAAAACTAGTTTCATATTGTCATTGTGCCCTCTCGTCACTCTCGTTATCGTACGTCTCAGAATGGGATTCTTTACGGTCATTCCATGATGGTGCCTGCTTTTAGTGCAAAATTTGGCCTAAATTTAGGACCCTACAATATGTGACTACAAGAGATCAGAATCCATTCATCTATCTTGTTTCTCATCGTCGTTCCATCGTCATTGTTGTCGTGTTGCTGCCTCTAGCGTGCTCTCGTCTCATTCGCCGTCACCATCCTCTCCTCCACTGATGTAACTCTCGTCTCATTAGCAATGATCAAATTGGATCGAAAACTGGTAAATCACAGACAAAATTTTACACAAGCGCACTCACATAATTATCGATGGAAAAAGTGTTAGAAAACCCGTAGATAATGTTACCGACGGAAAAACCGTCACAAACCACCAATAAAATACCGATGGGCGTTTTGACGGACTATGGTACGAAGGATGACTCAGACAAAAATCAGTAGCGACGAGGTATTTACCAACAAAAATTTTGGGATCAGAATTTCGTGCAAATCGCTCATTATCGACGAAATTTTGCTATTACCGACGGATTTTTCCGTTGGTAATTAGCATTTTTCTTGTAGTGCATCTCACGTTTAGCGCATCCCTTGTTGCAATCCTATTGTTAAGCAACCTTCAAGAGAAAGCGAGAACCTCCGAAGGAACGTCATTTTTTCACAATGTTTTACTAGCAAATTTCAAATAAGAACCTGCTCATACCTACACAACAGAGAAATGTACAATTTATAATGTAACAAGTTTTTACAGTAAATTTGGCCGCTATATATGTCGTGTGAACAAATCCAAACTTCCTCAAAATCATTCCTTAAGATTGCTAATAAACTCCTTCAAAGCAATTCAGCCTTCCACACAAACAATCATAGGCGGATCTATGCCTAGTGAGGGGGTCATTTGAACCCCCTGAAAATAAAAAATGTTCATTTACCCCCTAAAAAAACATTTTGACCCCCTCTAAAATTATAATTTTGCACTAAGGCCTCTAATTTTGCACCTAACTACCTCTTATGTTGAGAGAGATGTATTCAATAACATTGAGCTGAACTCATTATTCAATGATTTTACAAGTATTTTTTTGACAAGACGTAGAGGAAAAGTATGAGATGTATAGTATATTTATTTAAATATATTAAAGTTTTTTAATTATTTAAACCAATTTTCTTAAAATAAACTTGTTTGCATATTAAGAAAGAAGTGTGTAAAATGAAAAAAGAGAAGAAAAATTTGACAAAATTAACCTTAGGATAATTGATGTATTCACCACTATTATAAATGCAAAGTAGATCATGACAATATTTTGAAGAGTGATTCTCATAGTATTAATTAGATGATAATATTAGTAAAATATTAATTAAAATTGGAAGTTGACACTTATTTTGAGATAAAAATTTTAGTAAGAGTGGCAGTTAATTTGAGACGAAGCACTACAAAAAAAAAGGTTATTAGCGAGGGAATATTTTCCCTCACAAAATGTCCAATTTCCATCGCTAATCATCATTTGCGAGGAAATTAGCGAGAGACTGATTTTCTCGCTAAATCGCTCATCGCTAAGCCGTTAGTGAGGGAATTTGAATCCCTCACTAATTAGCGAGAGGGAATCCGTTTCCCTCGCTAATTTTGACTGTCACGCGTCCCAATTCTTACTGCCACATGTCCCAATTTGGATGGCTTGTTTTAATTTTTAACCTATTTTTTATATATTTATTATTATATTGGTGATGAACATTATATTATATTATAAATGTAGCGGTGGTGGTTGGGAGGAGCTATGTGGTGGTGGTGGGAGGAGCTATGTGTGGTGGTGGTTGTTCACTACAAAAAAAACGCTAATTAGCGACAGAATTAGCGACGGAAATAACAGTCTCTCGCTAAATGTCAAGGCGCCAATTTGAAAATTCAGCACGCAAATCTATGGACATTAGCGACGGATTAGCGACGGAATTGAGGTCCTCGCTAATCTCTCCCGACACACCGTCACGCTCGAATGTTTTGACCGCTGCACTCTAATCAATGGTGTTTAGCGATTAATTGAGGGTCCT
This sequence comes from Oxytropis ochrocephala, assembly GCA_020916435.1. Lineage (NCBI taxonomy): Eukaryota > Viridiplantae > Streptophyta > Magnoliopsida > Fabales > Fabaceae > Oxytropis > Oxytropis ochrocephala. Next base: position 39,589,938 of record CM037090.1, read on the forward strand.
CGCTAAATGTCGAGATTTTTTTAAAAATCCAACCAAACACACTCTCTCTCATTTTTACTCTCTTCTCTTCTATCTTCTCTCTTCTATCTTCTCTCTTCTTTCTCTTTCTTCCACACCACCACCATCTTCTTTCTTCTCTTTCTCTCTTCACCACCACCATCTTCTCCTTCTCTCTCTACCACAACCACCACACTACCACCACCACCACCACCACCATCTTCTTTCTTTCTTCTCTCTCTTCACCCACCACCACCACCACCACCATCTTGTCCTTCTCTCTCTACCAAAACCACCACGTCACCACCACCACCACCACCATTTACCACCACCAACACCACCATCTCACCCTCTTTCTCCCTTACTCTTCTCCTTCTCCTTCTCTCTCTACCACAACCACCACGTCACCACCACCACCACCATCTCACTCTCTTTCTCCTTTACTCTTCTCCTTCTCCTCCTCTCTCTTCCACCACCACCACCACGTCACCACCATCACCACCACCATTTACCACCACACCACCACCACTCTCTCTCTCTCTCTCTCTTGGAAAGTTTGATAATAATAATAATAATAATAATAATAATAATAATAATAACAATAATAATAATAATAATAATCGATTGAGAAGCGTGCAAGCCGATTTTTGCAAGCGGTGTCTTTATCGGACATAGCGAGGGATTTAGCGAGGGAACTGCCTCTCGCTAATTAGCGACGGAACAGTCTTTCTCTCGCTAATTGCCATTAGCGAGGAGGGAATTAGCGACCGAACTGGTCCCTCGCTAATTCCCTCGCTAATGGCAATTAGCGACGGAATTGGGCCTTTTAGCCACCGATATTTCCCTCGCTAATGACGGTGTTTTTTGTAGTGGTTGTTCACTTCATAGGAGATCTACACAAAGAGAGAGAGAGAGAAAGAGAGATGGAGGATAGGAGTTTGTGGTGGTGGTGATTGAAGGTGGAGAGAAGAAGAGAAAATGAGTAAAGAAATTCGTAGGTGAGACAAGAGGAATTCATAGGAGAGAGAGAGAGAAAAGAAGAGGAGAGGAGTTCATGGTGGTGGTGGTTTTGGAAGGTGGAGAGAATTCGTAGTGAAAGAGGGAAGAGGTGAGAGAAGAGATAAGATGAAATGAGAGTGTGTCGTGAGTGGTTATTTAAAGTAAAAAAAAAAAATTCACCCTTTGCGAGGGACTGATCCGTCGCTAATTGTCAGTTGGCATTAGCGAGGGACTAATTAGTTCCGTCGCTAACAGCAAATTCCACTTTCTAAGGACTGCGCAACGGCTAGATTCACATTAGCGATGGGACCAATTCCGTCGCTAATCTCCTTGTTTTTCATGCTAAATTTTTCAAATTCCCGTCTCCACTTAGCGAGGGACTAGTCAACCGCTAATGTCAAAAATTTGTCGCTAACCATTAGTGAGGGACAGCTGGTCCCTCGCTAATGGCAATAGTTCTATCGCTAATGTTTAACTTCCACTTTCCCTCGCTAATTCCCTCGCCTAACGTCAGTTTTAGCGAGAGAATGTTATTCCCTCGCTAATATCCCTCGCAAATAAGTTATTATTATTATTTTTATTATTATTTTTGTAGTGAAAGGAGTAAATATAAGACCCTTTCTAACCCTAATTAATACTACTAAATTCTCTTGGTATATTAAAAACATTAAAATAAACTTATATATATATATATATATATATATATATATATATATATATATATATATATATATATATATATATATATATATATATATATATATATATATATATATATATATATATAAATGAGACGCTAGGGGTATCCTAACCCACAAACAAAGTGCCCAGATACACAGAAGACTATTTTTGTCTAATACACTATAATGGGCTAACGTACATAGAATTACTCATAGTAAAGACACTACGGTCTCTTCGACCTGACTAAAACCACCGCCAGGAGAGGGATTTGACCCTCTGAATATCCGAGTTGCAGTCAGAGGCGCTATGCCAGAATTGAGTTTTAATAACAGTAGTTTAATAGCACTTGCTGTAGAAAGCGCCGTAAAAAAGTCATATATAATAGCGCTTGGTAAACACTATTTTAAAGTTAATATCTACCATAAGAGTAAGATTAATAGCACTTTTAACCATGTTGTCAAAAAAAAATAGCACTTTTAACCGTTGTTTTAAGCTTAAAAAAGAGCTATTATAGATCTTATTTGGCGTAGTGGTGATTTGACAAGGAAGATACACTCATTCCTCATCTCCCAAAGAATAGATTGCCGATTCAAACTCAAACCCCGTTTCTCCATTACCCCAAGCCAAATATCAACTTTTCTTAATATGCGCCAAAGTACAATGAAGCCTTATATTATGCAACGGAGTCAGTAATACACAAGATGAGAGAGATTTTTTTTGGCTAGGGGCCAGTGGGGAGCCAGTGATTTTTGTTTTTGATAAGCGGGGAGCTAACTAGTGATTTGAGCCAAGGAGACAAAGTTGTCCCTACTGTACTGAAATATGAATGCCAAAGGAGAATATCACATTTAACATATTCTTGCGTGTTGGTTTAGTGTCCTTGACATGGCATGGTCATGGCGCGGTATATCATGGAACAAAAAAACCATGTTTCTATGTTCTTTTTAACTATTTATTTATCGGTTGAAGTGATGTCATTAAAATAGACAACAATCTTGGGATTAATATTGTATATTATCACCAGGACCTAGCTAGCTGATTTTACTTTTTGGTTTGTGAGTTTGATAATTAATTAGCTTAATTATATATCTCATGTCGACAAAGTGTTGATGCATGTACATGCATGGATTTATACATGCGTTACGTACTTGTCTTTAATATTTTTATACTAATAATACTTTCCAAAAAAATAAATTCATTTCATATAATAATAATAATTGTGTTGAGATTGTAGGGCATATAGGGGGGTATATGGATAGAGACTTACCATAAAAGCATAAATGCCACACGCAAAAGATGATGTTGCAAGGCACCACACTCAAATGAGAGAGAGAGAGAGAGAGAGAGAGAGAGAGAGAGAGAGAGAGAGAGAGAGAGAGAGAGAGAGAGAGAGAGAGAGAGAGAGAGAGAGAGAGAGAGAGAGAGAGAGAGAGAGAGAGAGAGAGAGAGAGAGAGAGAGAGAGAGAGAGAGAGAGAGAGAGAGAGAGAGAGAGAGAGAGAGAGAGAGAGAGAGAGAGAGAGAGAGAGAGAGAGAGAGAGAGAGAGAGAGAGAGAGAGAGAGAGAGAGAGAGAGAGAGAGAGAGAGAGAGAGAGAGAGAGAGAGAGAGAGAGAGAGAGAGAGAGAGAGAGAGAGAGAGAGAGAGAGAGAGAACTAACATAAGAGTCCCCCAATCGAAGGGGATGAGGTAGTAGTATTAGTGGTAGGGTTGGTCTCCACAACAAAACGGGTAGGATATTGATTGTCAATAAATGCTTTTATTTCATATTCCACTGTTTTAATTCATCCATTGGAGTAGCATTCTTCACATGGGTATCAAGTATCAACTGACATTCAACAGTATTACCTTTGGCAAAATTATTCTTCAACATTAATATTAATAGTATGCAGCCAGAGATGATCACTAGGGGTGGTCTAACTTGGTGTAGTTGGCTTGTTTTTATGAGCGATCAACCACTAATTAGTCTTTCGTTGAAAACGTGAGGATACTATGTTAGTAGCCGGCGATGGTCCGAACCCACAATAATAAAAAAACAATTCATCAAATACTAAGTTTATAGGCTACAACACATGCGAAGTTAAAAAAAACAAATAAGAATAAACTTAAAATATAACCAAATAATCATATGAGAAAAAATTCACAACCAAATTATTATGAACTCAAATTTATGTGATGAAATGCTTAGTGAACCAGAGTGATAAAAAATAGATGACAATTTAGGTAATTAATAATAACAAGACATAACTAATTATATCGTAGCACTGACTAATTCTTATACTTAATTTTAACATTTTTATTTTATTTTTAGGGTAGCAATGGCTACCCTATTGAATTGAAAGGAGCTGCCCCTGTGGTCCACATATTGACTAAAAACAACCAAAATTAATGAGTGTTTAAAATTTGATTAAATTGATTTTTCGTTGTTTCAGCATTTGAGCACCGTAAACCATTTGAAGTGTTTCACATTGCAATTGACTATTGTAATTTTGAAAGGAAACTATTTGCAATCTTATTCTAATTAAGGAGGACCACAATGAACGACACAACTCACACTCAAAATTTTTATTTATGTAGTTTTGTTTTTCTTGAATAATGCTTTAGGCTAAATTTGACCAAATATATAGGTGTTAATAAAGCTTTATCTCTGCTTCCAAAAAAATAATAATAAAGCTTTATCTCTTTAAAGAAACCGACGTTATGACAATAATAATAATAATAATAATAATAATAATAATAATAATAATAATATGTTATGAAAATAAACAAAACTTGAGTAAAAACAAATATGATAAATCATATAGAGATGAAGAAGAGAGAAGAAGAGAATGAGAGATGAAGAGAATTCTAGTATTATTCATTCTCATTACAAGTGTGTCTCTACACATAAGATTGAGCCCTATTTATAGGGTGTAAATTAGAAGTTAATGGACAACCATAAAAGACACTACTAAGGGAAGTAATGAAGGAAGAAGGAAAGCTAGTGGACATCCACTAATATTATTCATAACACTTCTTGGATGTCCATCGTGATATGCCTCATTAAAAACCTTACTAGAAAAAAAACAAAGTGGGAAAAAATCTAGTGTAGGAAAAGAGTACAATATCCATCGCTGGGAATCGCCTCGTTAAAAACCTTTCAGAAAACCCGGTGGGGACAAAACCATGGCAAAGGGAAAAAGAGTGCAGATTTTTTCCCCCTGATTGAAGCGTCAGTAAAGAATATGAATTTCAATATTTGGAGTTTCTCCCTAAGTGCGTATGGAACAATATAATCCATTGTCATTTGTTATTGTATCCTCTTTTAATGGAACTTTGTGATCAGTATTATCTTCAAAACATCTTCCTTGAATTGTTGCCATTTGGACATGAAATGGAGAAGCAAGAATCATAGATTGTTTTATAGATCATAAAGATATTTCAGTGTCACCAAATGTAGATAATAGCTGACTTGTAATCTGACTTGATCTGGATCAGAAAAATACTTTGTATCTGCATGGTTAATTTGTGTAACATACATAATATGATTTATTCATTAGGATAGTCAAAAATGATATATGCATCCCACTTTGTTCTAATGCCTTTTGGTATGTAATGAACTATATTGCTATTAATTATCATATAATATTATCATGTCAATGGATATAACATTTGGTAATATGCATGCATGCTTTCATAGTCTTCAGGACTGAGATATATTTCATATGTACTCAATTTAAATAATTTCTGCAGATCAATATGAGACATTCTTTCTCAAAAGAATTTAGTTAAAGATATTTCCTTTTATCTTGAATCCTTCTAGGATTTTCCAACTAGAGGTCACCTGCATGATCAACCTCAAAAATCAATCAGATATAATCTGATGTCATTCATCTAGATCTCTTTGTTTGAACAATCTTCAGGAGTTCTGATAATATTTATGTCTCAACATAGACATCAGATATAGCAAATTATTTCCAAAAATACTTTTATAAAACTACTAGGACACAAACCCGTGCCTACGCACGGGCGACCATGAAACTGTAAACAATTATTTTCTCCCAAGATATATACACGGGGCGATAAGAATAATTTGTTAGCCATACAGATTAATTAGTAATTTATTACTCTGATCTACGTAGTATATTTTGCCCTCTTATCTAAGTTTTCCAAAATGTGTAGGCCTAGAATGTTATTTGATACAAGCTATGGCCTAAAAATAATATGATAAAGATAATTCACTAAAAATTAACTGTGTATTATTGGTGTTAAAAGCGTTTACAATATATCAATTTAGTCATTGACTTTTTCAAAAGTATTTTAATTTAGTCATTGATCCTAAACCCTAAACCCTTTACAAAATATTGACCATTTTTCACTTACATATGATTTGACCAGAAATATTTTTAAGCTCATCGTATTTACCTTCCAGGAGATAGATACGATTTTCAGCACATTTCGCATCGTATTTATCTAGATACGATTTCCTCCCATAAACTTCAAAAAATAGTGAGTCGTATTTATCTTCATAAAACATAAATTCGATTTTCATAAAAAATCGCATCGTATTTACCATATTCTGAGATAAATAGGATTCTTTTTTTTTAATTTATTTGGTTTTTCGTCAGTAAAAACGTATATAGGTAAATACGACCTGAAAAAATATAAATTGTATTTACCTATTACAAACATAAATCAGATTGGTTCAATTTTGTCAAGGGTATGTCCGTCCAAAAATATAGAGTGGGGGTATATTGGTAAATAGTTAAAAAAAGAGTGTTGGACAAAAAAAAACCATAAAAAATCGTATCGTATTTACCATATTCTGAGATAAATTGGATTATTATTATTTTTTAAATTTATTTGGTTTTCGTCAATGAAATCGTATATAGGTAAATACGACCTGAATAAATATAAATTGTATTTACCTATTACAAACATAAATCAGATTGGTTCAATTTTTGTCAAGGGTATGTCCTTCCAAAAATATAGAGTGGTGGTATATCGGTAAACAGTTAAAAAAAAGAGTGTTGGACAAAAAAATAATTTGTCAGGGGTATGTCGGTCCAAAAATATATAGTGGGGGTATATTGGTAAACAGTGGGGTACAAAATGAGGGGTACATTTTGATAATAATAAAAAGTGTTGGACAAAAAAAAATTTGTCAGGGGTATGTCGGTCCAAAAATATAGAGTGGGGGTATATTGGTAAACAGTGGGGTACAAAATGAGGGGTACATTTTGATAATAAAAAAAAGTGTTGGACAAAAAAAAAATTTGTCAGGGGTATGTCGGTCCAAAAATATAGAGTGGGGATATATTGGTAAACTGTGGGGTACAAAATGAGGGGTATATAGGTAAATGGTGGAAAAAAAAATTTCCCACCAAAAGTGCCTCTAAAAGTCGATATACTCTTTATATATAGGGATATGGATTCTTTCCAAAAATACTTTTATAAAACTATATGGATATGTGATGTCATTTTTGTATCCCTTCTTTAGAATATAAATTTAGACGATTATACCATATGTGTTCAAATTACATTATCTCATGGAGGGATTGATTCAATTTGAGTAATAATCTCGAGATTCCAAAAAGTGTGCATTGTAATATTAAATCATTCGGGGATCTTTGATAGTTATGACTATCAAATGAGTCATACAAATAAGTTGTAGCAATATTCATCTTGTGAATATTGAGTTCTTCATGCACTACAAGGCTAATTAAGTACTGAAAAGTACTTGTCCAAATTTCTCGAGCAACATGTCGAGTGTTGTATCTCACAATTTCACCATTCTCATTCTGTTTTGCACACACAAAAATCCATATGTACACGTCTAGTTTCACACCTTCAGGTGTTTGGACTACAGGTCCAAAAACTTTTGTAAATTGAGCTTAATTCTGCTACAATTTCATCTTTCAATTTTGGCCAATTCTCACTTTGCCTACATTTTTTAGTAGATTTTGCTTCATGATCCTCGCCATCAATTATCAAACTTAGCGCTATAATATATGTGAAAATATTGTTAATGTTGACTTCGTTTCAGTTCCATTGAATTTCATTCTTGACATAATTCATTGAGATCTCATTAATTTCATAACTTTTCAGGTACCTGATCAGTTCTTCTGGAACTGTAATTGAAAGTATTTTGAGAAAATTCAGAGTTGACAGCCACTTAGGAAGCTCACAAAGATTGTCACAGTCTGCAATTCTCAAAGAATGTAACTTGTTTACACATCCTTCCAACCATTGAGGAAAAGTTACTAACTGTGGCAGAGAACGAAAACTCAGAAACTTAAGCCTTAACTTGGGGATTTGGTTGTCGAGGCCCATCGATAAATCCAAATTTTTTGCAATTATAAATTGACAAACACACTAAGTTTGGAACATTATGAAGTGGCACATACTTTAGTTTCTCACAAGATCCGAATTTCAAAAAGTTAAGACTGGGAAGTTGTATTCCTTCAAACAACGTCTCCAAATTGTCACAGTCATAGAGACCCAAAATTTCTATAAAGAGCACAGAAAGTCTCTCTCTCATAGAGAACTATATTTTCTAAACAAAAAAATGTCTAGTTCTTTAGCATCTAGTCATACAATCAATTCTTCTTATTCCCTTTTTTTCATGCAATATTTTTATTTGGAATTCCAAGCAAAAGAAAGAAGAAAAATTACACTTTTCCATAAGATACTAAACCACTATTAGGAACAACAAAGGTCACAATCACAAATGATACAAATGACACTTAAATAGGATAATGATAACATTTATCACATCAATTGTCATCACCATAACTTTTCTTGTACCAAAATTATAATGTGAGTCATTCACTTCTGGGAATGAACTTCAATTCATTGAGTGGTGAGTATTCTTTACAATCACCATATCACATAATCTTGATTCATAATATTTTTCTGAATTTTTTTTTCTCATTTTGCTAATTCATGAGAATATTTGAGACATAAATTACACGTCTTTTCCTTTTCTTCAAAACATACTAAGGTCAAATTGATCTTTCTAATTAATTGTTCTTCAAGAACTATACCACAAATTTTAAACAATGATGAAAAAGAATCATGCTTAGACCAATCCTGCAGGGATGCTTATTATTAAGTTATTCTTTCTTTGAGTTCTTCAAGAACTATCACAATCATAGACAATGATAAAGAAAACAATTCTTTATGCAATCTAATAAGGATATTGGTTTACCAATTCATTAGTTCTTCAGGAACTATAACACAATATTTCTTCAATGATTATCAAGAAAAACTATACTATGAGCAATCCTTCAAGGATGCTTGAATATATATTAAAATATTAAGTTCTTCAGGAACTATATCATAAACAATGATATATAGAAAAATTATTTGTGCAATTCTCATTTACCAATTGAATTCAAATGGTAACATAGCTCCTAAATTATACCTTTGATGTAAAAGCACTATGAATTAACAGAAAGTTTTTATTTTAAATTATAGCAAGAAGGAAAATCATAAACTAAAGAGACATGCCACACTTTTCCAAAACCAAGAGACAATAGGTGTCTTCGATTTCATGATACATTGCATAATGTTAGAAAAGAAATTTATATAATCAATAGGATAGTAAAGAGTCAATTTCCATACTAGTGTAGCAAAGGAATATCAACAATTCATTTCAATCCTAAGCTGTACCACTACTCTAAACACGTATATGAATAGAGTGATTGGATCTAGAGAACTAATAAGAAGGGAAAATGAATAGACTACTAGAATAACAAAAATTAACTGAACCAACAAAACAGTAGAAGGGTACAGAAAAATTCCCAAACCAAATCGCAAAATAAAATAAAGCATTGATCACTAAAAGAATAATTTAGAATCTTTGATCACTACAAAACAACAACGATCTCAAGCAATTGGGTGAGACTTGAGAGATTAAACGTGGGAGATCATAGGATTATGAAAACAGGAGTATTGACATAAAGGAGCAACTGATAATAACATGTATATATAAAGATATATGATATAATATTTCAGCATATTAGTATAGACTCGATCACATCAATACATACTTGGGTTTATAAAAGAAGGGATGGTGCCCAACATAGAAAAACAACTTTTCTTATTCAAGAACAATCAAAGTCCAAATTACGGTTTGCATAGATTTAATATATGCCAAACTAAAACAAGAGCTAAGAATTTTACCTTAGGATGTTAGAGCTTCGTGCTGATAACGTGTTATGAAAATAACCAAAACTTGAGTAAAAACAAATATGATAAATCATATAGAGATGAAGAAGAGAGAAGAAGAGAATGAGAGATGAAGAGAATTCTAGTATTATTCATTCTCATTACAAGTGTGTCTCTACACATAAGATTGAGTCCTATTTATAGGGTGTAAATTAGAAGTTAATGGACAACCATAAAAGACACTATTAAGGGAAGTAATGAAGGAAGAATGAAAGCTAGTGGACATCCACTAATATTATTCATAACATAATAATAATAATAATAATAATAATAATAATAATAATAATAATAATAATAATAATAATAGAGCACTGCTATATCCGACGAATATTTTTTGCTAAAACCACCCCAGGAAAAATTAATGTGTTGCTAAAACAGTGGCTATAAAATAACAGATATGAGTGGCGTCAGAAAAAAAGCGACTCATGGCCCGCATAACCTATCACACTTCATTCATTCCTGGCTGAGACTCACAAATTCTGTTTGCTAGAAACAACATTTTCCATAATAATAATAATAATAATAATGAAATACTTTGAGTTCTAAGTAAAATCAACGGTGAACTATGTAACACAGAAGAAATTTGAAGCTGGGTTCCAAAAATTGATTAAAAGAGAGATGTAGTCAAAATTTTCATTTTTCATTTTCACTAACTAATTAACTATAAGATACTTTGATTTATTTTTGCTTAGGTGAAGAAATTGTACACCTGTATATTACCTAGCATATAGTATAGTAGTATATATCTCATGAATTGAAGGGTGCAGACTAATTAGAGCACTCAAAAAGAGAGAGAAAAGAGAGTCAAAATTGAATTGCTGAATGGTCGATTCAGTCTACAGTTTATATTCATAAGAAAGAAGGAAGGAAGGCAGGGAGGGTAGTGTATTATATACACTGTAGTTTGCATCAGTGTTTGTATCCAATCAACCCAACCAATCAAACTTAATTTGGCTCCACAGTCTTCCAGTATTCACCAGCTGTATCTCTCTCTCTCTCTCTCAAAGCTGCAAATGAGATCCACTTCATTGCCTTTGCAGCATATATAAACTTTCAAACTTGGAAGCTAGGGACCATTGTGATATTGTTGATCCTACACTCATATATCTTTCAATATATCCTCTGTCCTTTATATATAAATATGTATTTCTCTCACAAAGCTAATCATTTGCTTTGAATATTTCAAGCACTGATAATATATAGTATATCTTTTTTTTGGTCAACAATATATAGTATATCTATGTTCTATATCTATCAGTGAGCAAACACATAGCCTCCTTTCCACTATACAAAGCAAAAGGGTATCATCATATGCACCCCCGCAACAAAAAGCTGACGTAGCACGTTTATTTTCAGTTAATTTCACAGCACCAAAAGCCTATATATCTCTACTTAATGCACCTGTGTGCAATTGTACACAAGCTCACGGCAACAACTTTAATTAATTACAGCATTAAGGATTTTACCCGGATTTTTTAAAATTGATCAGCACTATATAGGACATGCATGTAACATTATTGTTTTGGAACACCTCCACAAATCCAACACCTACTTTACATCTTATTTTCTCTTATCACACTACTTACTTTTTCTAAATAAGTCCTAGAAAAGGTAGAAATGATCTAATAAGGATTTGTCATTCTGTCCTTTGAGTGATCAAGAAAACTAGTGACAAATTTATTTGTCTAATAAACACTAAAAAAAGCTTATTAGCGAGGGACTTTTTCCTCGCAAAAAGCCTTATTTCCGTTGCTAATGCGTTAACGAGGAAAATTGAATACCTCGATAATTAGCGAGGGACTATTCCCTCACTTATTAGCGAGGGACAAGATCTGTCGCAAATAATGATTGACACACATCCCAATTTGAATGGTTTGTTTTATGTGTTGTTTTAATTTTCTAAAACCTGTTTTTTTAATATATTTATTATTATATTATTAATGAACATTATATTATATTATATTATATTATTAATTTTGTGGTGGTGGTTGGAGGACCTATGTGGTGGTGGTGGTTGTGGTGATGACAGTTCACTTCGTAGGAGAGAGAGAGAGACGGAGAGGAGAGGAGTTCGTCGTGGTGGTGGTGGAAGGTGGAGAGAAGAAGAGAGAAAGAGGAAAGAAATTCGTAAGTGAGAGAAGAGGAATTCGTAGGAGAGAGAGGAGAGGAGTTCATGGTGGTGGTGGAAGGTGGAGAGATGAAGAGAGAAAGAAAGGAAAGAAATTCGTAGGTGAGAGAAGAGGAATACGTAGGAAAGAGAGAGAGAGAGGAGAGGAAGAGGAAGAGGAGTTCATGGTGGTGGTGTTGGAGGGTGGAGAGAATTCGTAGGGAATGAGTGAAGAGATAAGATGAAATGAGAGTGTGTGGTTCTTTATAACCTTGGTGTAGGGTAAAAAAATTCCCTTTGCGGAACATCTGTATTTTCTCTGGAGGTGTTCCTGATCTTGGGCGGTGTATTGATCAGATTTTATCCCTTTCCTGTAGCTCCTATTAGTTCCTGGCACTGGTTTCTGGCTACACGTATTATGAGATTTATCAAGTGTATTTTTACCATTATTTTATGCGTAGTAAGGATTGAGAAGCAACTGCGGCCACAAACACGATTTAAAACCTCATAGGAATTATAAGTTATTACTCTTAGATCAAATCTCAATATGGGTGAACCTATTTCGTAAAGGGAGATTTCTAACATTTTAAAGACTTCTTGGTGTTCTTGTGCCCACTAGGTGTCCAATTATATGCTTGTACATAATATGTGATTTCTTGTATGGTATGATATTTTCAGGTTGTTGGGGTGGGAGTTGGTGTTGTCGTTTCACTAATGCCTACTTTTTTGTTCTTTAGGTATTGACACTCAACGAAAGCGATGCATATATAAGCTTTTATTTGATTTGAAGTATGTGTAAGGTTGGTAGAGAGGATATAGTTCTTATCTTGGAAGATATTTCTAGCCAGAGAGAGGCAATGCCTTAAGATTTTGGGTGAAAAGGCGATGATTCAAATTAAATTTATCTATATGTTTTCTCTTTGGTCAATGTGATGATCTCCTCAGTGTTTTAGACTCCCATCATGGACCGACACTGATATCAAAGGTGATTGTATAGCGGCTGACTCCTTGAATCGGTAGTATACATAACTAGTAATGTTGAGGCTAGGTGGCGTGCCTCGTTGATGAAAATGAGCCAACTGTGGTGCGGCACAAGTGTATAGGGAAGAAAAAACTTCCATTTGAAGAGGGAAAACTAGATGAATGGATGCACCGATCACATTTGAGAGGGAGATTTTTGGAGTATCAAGTGTGAGTAAGAAATCTCACATTGGATATGGACTCATGGAAATACAAGTGAAGGGACTTATACACCTAAAGTCCTATAGGTTTTGGATCAAAAAGAGGTGGTTGTATCCACTAATATGTTTGCTCTTTGTCGAAGATGGAGATCTCGAGTGTTTTAGGCTCCCTATGTTGGAGCACCCCCTTTCATGTTGCCATTTTGTATTGGGTTGAAATACTTATTGTAAGGCTCATGCTTCATCCAACCCCCTAGCTACTCACTAGAACATCCTTTTTGGTGTGAAAAGACCAAAAGCCCTTACTGAAATTTGGTTTTTATTTTTTTTAAAGATTATGCACGGCGGCCCACGGTTGATCGAATCTGGTAGCGCCGAACTGTGTATTTTTCAATGTTCGATGGAGGTCCAGTCGAACTGGTTCGATTAACCGTGTGCCGAACGGTGCATTTTTACCTGTCACCTGATTTTTACGTGAGGGTAATTTGGGATTAAACTAAATTTGGGGTGTCTGGTGAGTAGCTGGGGTTTAGTTGAAGCATGGGCCTATTGTAATACCTTTTACTCTTTATAAATAGCATATCTTTTTACTCTTAAATAAATTATCACAGCCATCACTACAGTTGATGAATTTGTTTATGAATTTGTTTGTAATATTTTTTTCAGTGGAAGCTTGTGTAACCACTATTGTAATTTTTAACTGCAATTTGTTTGTTTGAATTGTTGCAAAATGTTTTGAAAATAGACTAGTCATTAAAACCAATGAAGATACGTCGAAGTTCCCTAGTTCAAACCTTGGTCAAATTGGTAATAATTATTTTTATTATTATATGTTTTATTTATGTGATAGACTAAAAATATACTTAAATTATAAAATAAGATAAGAAAATTGTTGTATATATTTCATATATATATGACAAGAAACTAATAATAGGGTAAATAATTAATAAAAAATTATATGTATATGTGTGTGTTTATAATTTGACATTGACCTTTAATTTGACTTAAATTTTTTTTTTTTTTGAATTTAAAACTAAAAAAGTTTTGTTTTTTGAAAGAGACCAATTTCGATTCTTGATCGGTTTCCATTAATTCAAGAACAAGTAAATTTTCTCGATATACCAAAACAAACGCTTGATCAGTTAATTAGTTCATGGTTCAACCGGTTGAATCAGAATTTGAGAAGTATTGCAAAGTAGAGAGAGCTTATGCTATATATCCATTGGTAAGCATCACTTTTTCATCATATGTATATTTAAGACTAGACATGGGTTAATGGGAGAATACGTACCATGAGGATATTGAGAAGGAAACATGATGTCAATTCCAAGAAAGCCATGAAATGCCCCACAGGTATTAGTCCATGCACTGCACATTCATCATTATCCATCAAAGTTTGAACTTTGAAAGAGCCCTACACCCTCTGCATTTCAGAAACACCTTTTCTCCATCCCGACCCTCCCTGTTCCTTTTCTTATGCAACAGTGTTATACGTAACATACGTACCTTACTACTCAACTATATATATATATATATATACATACATACATACATTCCCTTTGCCAAAAAAAAGTTTATATATACATACATACATACAATACTGTCACAAAATATACTCACATTATGTTATGTATTGACACAAGAGCACACTTTGTACTCATAGAAAAGTACACAAGAGCACACTTTATAATACCTCCCAATATACGCAAAAATGGATTAACGAAACTTGTTGTATTTTATTCAAATTTTGGACCAAATACATCAATCAATTTTCATTGACCTATTTTTACTAATTTTCTGTTACGAAGGGAGTATAATATATGCTTTAGTCAATTGTGTATCAATTTTTTTTACATCTGGATTAACCAGCAATTATGTTATTATATATCAGTGACAATTCCAACAAAAGAAAGAAAAGAGAACGAAAGAATAAGAAGTGAAACGCAATGAAAGATAGAAGCAGGTAGGAAAGTTGGTCTCCATTTAAACATGATTCTTATATATATAGTTCACAAATAAATTATAAATAAGATAATTCACGTAGAGATATATAATTTAAACAAAGTTCCACAGTTACTGAGTGGTGGAATCATCATGATCTTGTTCAACTTCAGAAGCTGGTTCATCTTCTTCTTCAAACCCATCAATTCCATAAGCTGCATGTCCATTTCCAAAAGCTCTTATATGATCTTTAAGAGACCTCTTATGTTTAAAATCAGAACCACAAATACAATACCAAAGCTTCCCACAGTTCTTCTCATGAGTTCTCCAATCTCCTCTCACAGCAAAAGCCTTGCCACATTTTCTACACATGAAGGGTTTAATCCCATGCTTTCTTTTGTAATGTGTTTGAAGAGTTCTAAAATCTTTGAGTGGCTTTGCTCTTGGATGATCAATGTTGTTTCTGCAACCTGGTGAACAACAATAGCATGGAAGTCTAAGCATACCTGTTGGTTGTGTACCTCTTAGAGATTCTGGTCCTTTTCTGTATTGTGATCCATGCCCCCACATATGCATCTAAGAAAATTAAAAGAACAAGTTACTGCTCTATTCTTTATTATAACAAAAATTTGCAGATAGGTTCATTGAATAACTAATGTATCTGAACAAGGACAGATACATCAGTTATTCAATAAACCTAGCTAAAATTGTAATAATAAGGATAGAGGGAGTATAAGATAAAGTAAATTAGACTAGATATATAATCATCAAAAGTTGTGTACATATTGTGAAAGGCTAAACTTTATAAGAAAAACACAAAAACAAATAATGTTGGCTAGCTAGCTTACTTTGTTGTGTGATGATATAATTGTAATCATGAAGGTTTAGTTTTAAATGTGTATTCACTTTTGTTTTTTTGTTGATTAATGTCTTCACTCACAAGTTGTCATATTATAGACAATAATTGTCTCAGTGCAGCTTCTATGCAACAATAATTGTTTCTTCTCTGAATTTGTGACATTAATTTTGAAATAATTGAAAAAGAGAACTTATTGCACTTCAAAATTTAATGGAATTTAGATGAGTACTCATTGTTTAAGTTTTCTTTACATAGAAATAAAATAAGGGGTATTGGAAGGTATAGCTATATATACTCATCTATGGAAAAGGGCTACAAAGAGAAACAAAAAACTAATAATTTTTGGATTAATTAATATATGATTAACTGAGAGATCTGGAAGAAAACACTGGAAGAGATCAGTTAGTTCCTATGTATAGACTCAGCTGCATGAATAAATACACATTGGAAGTAGTAGCACAGACTTCAATGTATACTAAAGGCATAAAGAACATTGGCTGAGTAGTTTAATCAATAAAAAGGATAGGATCTGATTTCAGTCACAGTTTGAAAATCAGCCAAAAAGAAGAATTTTACCATGCAAAAAATTATTTTTAATTATTATATATATAGTTAATAGACAAAGAAAATAATGACCCTGGGGAAAGGGGAAAGAAGAATAGAAGAAGAAGAAGAAGAATAGGAAAGGAACAAAAAAACCATAGAAAAAGAAAGATAATGTTTTCCTTTCTCCTTACCATCCAAGCATCAAAATCAATAAAGAAATTCTAGACCAAAACAGAACCCCAAAAATTCAATTTTTTTAGGAGAAATAGAAGAGAAAGAAAAAATTGAAGAGAAAAGAAGGAAGGGTATTCACTCTTAGAGTTTTTTTTTGAACGGCAAAAAATAGGTATTATATAGATATGATGTGTATTAAGGAACACTGTCCTCCATTGAGAAGTATCTGGAGTATGAAGACTGTGATCTTAGATTACAGATGGTTTGTAATTGTTTTTTTTTTCGCTAGCCTTTCGGTTAGTACACATCAATAAACTTCTAATTATCGAAAAAATGTGTGGTTTCTGGTGAATTAATTCATCATGTTACACTGATACCTGCATGTTGTTGTATCTGTTGAAGGTTTTGCAGCAGACAGGACAAGAGAACTGAGTAGGACCAATAAGAATCTGAGAAGGAGTAGGGATCCAATACTGGCCCTTATTGAGTCTACTAGGCAAAAAACCAGAATAATCTTCACTACTTTGATCTCCTTGTTGTTCTCTATCAGTAATCTCAGAAGAAGAAGATAACATAATTGCCATCTCAGCAGCACTAGGGTTTGGTAACCCTATATGAAGTGCAACAGTCACAGCTTCAGCTTCATCTTCATGATCTTGTTGTTCTTCTTTATTATGATCTTCCACCACATCCATTGAAGTGCAAGTTTGATTATGATGATGTTGATTCTCTTGCTCTTCATGTTGTTGTTGATTTGAAGGGATGAGGCTAAGAAGTGGAAGGGCTTCTCTTAAAGGAGGTGAAGAGGGTGAAGAGTAATGATAATTATTAGAAGATGAAGAAGAACAAGAAGGTGCGGTGGAAGTAGTAGTAGTAGTAGTAGTATGAAGGTGGTGGTGGTGGTAGTGGAAAAAGGAGGTGGTGTTATGGGTACTGTTTGTGATGAAGTTATGGAGATAAGGTGAAGGAGTTGAAGAAGGGTAATGGTGTGAGGGATTATTGTTGAATTGGAAGAAACCTGATGAGAAGAAATTAGAGTAAGGATCTGCCATGAGATGAGTGAAAAAAGAAAAGAAAAGAATAGTGTTGAGAGATAGGTGAGAGAGAGGGGTAGTAGGAACAGTTCTCTCAGGCAGGCAATACACTTTTATACAGATACAGAAAAAAGTACAAGATGGCTAGCTGAAGGAAGAACTGAATGGTGGAGATAGAGAGAGAGAGAGAGAGGTATCATCAGGGTATGGGGAAAGAAGTAAAGTCAAGTGGGGGAGAAAATAAAGTAACATATAGTATAACACCACATTTTTATTTATTCTTTCATATATATGGGATTTAATCATGCAGGAAGGTAGTGACATTTTTATTTTCACCAAAAAAAAAAGGTAGTGACATTTTTATCACAGTTTTATTTTCTTTATATGTTTTGTCCCCTTTATTTTTCCACTAGAGAATACCGTTACCAGCAGTTTAGGACCTTAATTTTCGTACCCCCCTCATTATCACCCACACCCCCATAATACCAAAAATGCCAATAATACCCCTGCGTTTTTAAAAAAAAAAAAAATTAAATTAAATTTTCGGAATTACCTCAAAATAAGGTAATTCCGGTTCAAAAAAAAATAAAAAATTTCGGAATTACCTCTAAAAAAGGTAATTCCGAAATTTGTAATTTTTTTTTTTAAAAAAAAGTTTGTATTTTGGTCTTAAGATTTAAACGCGTTTTATTGGAAATATGATACGAACGATTTACGATTTAATAACAATACGTCAAAATATATAAAATGACCAACATAAAATAGGAGTACAAATACAACTATGGGTCCAAAATGTCTAAAAATGACCAAAATAAGCACGTGAAGTAGGTGAATGGGCGACATCTAGGCATCCCGGGCCAATCCAGACGCTTGCGATGCGTATATATACGATTTGTTTTAATTTTTATTACTAAAAGGCTACTAAAAATAGTCAAAACTACTCTAAAAAAATATAAAAACACCACTAAAAATCTAACAAAACCAAAATAAGGCTATACAAATTTTTAAGATTTTTGGAGACTATGAAAAATTAAAAAAATCGTAAAAAATAGTAAACGATGGAATTTGGGATTTTGAGGTCGTTGTCCCGTAAGAAGTCCCTTCTACGAGTCTTGATTCTTGATTTATTTCGCTTCTAATGGCTGTGGTTTCATTACGATCCGAGTATGTTGTCCAAAAACCGATTTTTAGCCTAAATTATTCGTTCGAAAAAAAATTAAATTTTGAATTACCTCGAAATAGGTAATTCCGGTTCACAAATTGTGAACCGAATTACCTCATTTCGAGGTAATTCCGAAATCTTTCGAATTACAGGTAAATCCAAATTCCATTATTTTTTGAGGTAATTCCAAATTTTAGAGGTAATTCAAATTTGTAATTTTTTTTTTTTTTTAACAAAACCATGTAATTTTTGTAAATTTTCAGGGGTATTTTTGTCCATTTGGGACATTATGGGGGTGTGGGAGGGAATGAGGGGGGTACCGAAATTAATAGCCAGCAGTTTATAGTTATTAGTGACTTTATTTTTTTTCCCGAATCATTGTTGGCTATTGCGAATGTGTGAAAGATTAATTTCCGCTTGTGTTTAGGAGTAAATTTCGCACTAATCAATATTGAGTTTATCACTGTAGAAATCAACACTACGCCAGCGTATTAGGATGGCTAGCGTTTTTTTTGGGCATTGGTAGCGTTTTAAAACGCTAGAGAAGCTGGCGCTACTAATGCGTACACCCCATTAGTAGCGTTTTAAAAAACGCTAGCCATTGACCCAAATAAGTGTTTTAGACATACGTGGCGTTTTATATAAAACGCTAGCCATTGACCCAAATACTTTTTACAATTCCTAGCGTTTTACAGAAACGCTAGGGATCCCATAGCTCTTTTTACTACCATTCCTAGCGTTTTAAATAAAAACGCTAGGGATCCCATAGCTCTTTTACTACCATTCCTAGCGTTTTAAATTAAAACGCTAGGGATACTATAGCCCTTTTTACTACCATACCTAGCGTTTTATGTAAAACGCTAGGGATGCTATAGCACCTTTTATTAGCATTCCTAGCGTTTTACAGAAAAACGCTAGGATCCTCTAGCTCTTCTTTACAATTCCTAGCGTTTTATTTTTAAAACGCTAGGTATTGAATGAATTTTTAACTTCATTTCTAGCGTTTTCACTCTAAAAACGCTACCTATTGATCGATTTTTTTAAATATTTTTTTATTTTGGTTTGTTCTCCATTTTAATTACAACCTATAAATTCATTCCTTCCAAACAAATTCAGAAAATACATTCCAATCCAATATCATTCAAACAAAATTCACCAACAAAATTCATCAAATAATATTTCCAATCCAATATATATCATTCTAAGAAGTACTTACAACATAATATAAATCCAATATATACAACATATATAATAACTAAACTATTATGAATCTCAAAACTTGCTACAAAAAGCTAGAAACAAAACTGCACCACTCCCCCCTTACTGCTGTAAGTTGTTCAGCAGAGTAATTCTGGATATTTTTAAAGCTGGGAAAATACTGAAAAATAAAATGAAATAAAATTAGAATTAAAATGTTTATTAAATGTGAGTAAGTATTATAATATCAATATAAAAAAGAAATCTAAGTAGTTACCTTGGTTGGGATTGTTACTTTGTCATGAGTGATAATCTCTTTCATAAACCTCATAACGTAGTACCCACAATCATTGTTATTTGGTTGTTTAGGACACTACAAAGCAAAAGATTATAACTTAATTGTCACATTTTTATGACCAAAAATTCAATTAAAATTATAAGAATGATTCTTAAAAAGCTTACAGTTATGGGTAGCCATCTTGTTTTACTCGTAGATAATCCCAAGTATTCTTTCAAAGCACTGTAACGTCATACATATATATATATATATATATATATATATATAACGTTAAGTTGAACAAAATACATATATTAAATTATACAAATTAAAATGAGAGGGTTACACATACACACCTCTCAACCATCTCTACGAAGTCACGTGACGCGTTGTAATGGCCTTGAAGTGAATCCGGATAGTAGACAACATTTTGCTTAGGGTTTATTGCAAAGAGTACCCAATGTTGCTCGCAAGTAAATGAATCACGAATGAGTACACATTAATTTACACTATAATACAATCCTCAAAATAATTAAACAAGTGATTGAAGACTAAATTTCTCACCCATTATTGAGTGGTGCCAAAAATAAAGAGTCGCCTTCAAATGCTTGGCATCCATGAAGCGTGAATGGATATAACTTTGTATTTCACTCTTAATAGCCATAATACGTTCCTCTGTATTACCTTGCTTAAACACAACGATACACGCTGGACACAAGAAGAAATACTTCGTGTCCGCTTGCGAAAAAGGACCGAAGACGATTGTACAAAAACCTATAAATAATATATATACAACTTTCGGATCCTCATATATATACTCTAATATATACTCTAATATAAACAACTATTGTGTACAAATAATTTAATACATACCTCCGGTATACTCTAATATCGATGCGATGGCCCAATCCATTTCAACTATAGCTTTCGGATCCTCCATGTTGAGAATTACCAAGCTGCTCCAGGCCCACAAATGTTATCGGCCGGTAAAAAATTTGGTCGTCCGGGTTCATTTTTTGAGTGATGTGGACCTTTAGAGAATCGATGTACTTCGGAATTCATCAATGGGAAATTGACCAACATGTTGGATGGTGTGTATATAGAAGTAGATGGTCGGAGAGTTTGGTAGTGGAAGGGAAGGTCGGGACACTTTTATGGAAGGGGAAGGTCGGGACACTTGGGGTACCTAGTATATATTAAAAAATGATTAATTAGTTAGTTAACACACATTATAGTCATCAACTTATTAACAAAAATATTGTCACTTACAACGACAAGTTGTTCAAAGCCATGCCACAAAAGTACTAAGTGCTTGATCCACATGAAATATATCCGCATTAGCAATTGGAGCGAGGCAATGGTGCAGACCCTCTATTGAATAGTCTACCCTAACTCTCAAATGGTTTTCGTGCATGGGTAAATTGTGCGATGTGGCACTCAATTGGTTACATATCAAACCCATCGCAACCTTTCGATGTGGGTTTGCAATATATAGCTCACATTCACGCTTATCCTAAATCAATTATAAAGAAAAATAAATATACATGATAATTTTATCAAATACATATCTACAAAAAACAGCAGTCGAGTTTTGTTAAATACCGTGTTGAAGGGATGGTGCAAACTATCTCGGCGCTATGGGGGTGCAAAGGTGATATAGGTTCAAAGGGGGTGGTGCAGCGAGGATGGTGCACCAATCCTTTGTGCCAAGAGTCGCTTAAACATCCGCTCTCTTCCATTAATACAGACACATTCTTGGATAGCTCGTCATACTTTGCCGCCATGACTTTACAATCCCGCACCCTTGCTTTGGCTCTTTGGCCCAAACACGCTTGTAGGAGGAATCCCATATCCATAACCTCTAATCCGACCCTGCCTCTCTTCCTTTCCCAAGGCACGAGCAAGGACATCTTGTTGACCATCACAATCTGTTAAATCTCCTTGTGATACTGATTGTGATATGCTTTGTTGATGCACAAACATAAATAACGGATAAAATTAATAAACAAGTGTCAAGAGAAATTTAATCGACAATAAAAAATATGTCCACGTGTCAAAAAAATCGAGTAACGGATAAAAATAATAAACAAGTGTCAAAGAAATTTAATCGACAATAAAAAATATGTCCACGTGTCAAAAAAATCGAGTAACGGATAAAAATAATAAACAAGTGTCAAAGAAATTTAATCGACAATAAAAATATGTCCACGTGTCAAAAAAATCGAGTGACGGATAAAAATAATAAACAAGTGTCAAATAAATTTAATCGACAATAAAAATATGTTCACATGTCAAAAAAAATCGAGTAACTGGTTAAAAAATATAGTCGACACAAATTCCAACTTGCTAGGAATCATAAAATTAAAATTACAATACATGAATTTTGGAATACTTACAATTTTGTCCTTGACCTCCTTAGTTTTCGGATCCACAATCTCCCCATCCTTGTTTTGTCGGGCCTCTAACCGCATAAAGACAACGATCAAGGGATTCTTGAGTTGGATCTTTCACCTCTTGCAATAACTATTTAAGTTTAATAATTGTTAATCAACTGTAAATTAAAAGATTCATTAAATCATAATAAATTAAACTAATTGTGTCTTACCAATCTTTCTTCAAGAATTTGATATCCACTTGAACCTCCTCTATAAGGGTACTCGGGGGATTAGAAGCTCTCACTTTATTGGCTTTGCTTTTTTTCTATTTAAAAACATAAGTATACATTAATGAATGATATCTTGTTGTGAAATATATATATATATATATATATATATATATATATATATATATATATATATATATATATATAACTTAAATAATTAATATACTAACCAGAAAATCCGGATCAGTAGTGCGTATATCTACAAATTTGGTCCAATCCTCCTTAGTTATAATTCCTGTGTATACAATCTTTGGAGGCTCTGCCCGATGGTCCCATCAGCCGCTTTGAATACTTTTTCCCCACATCGCTTCTATATGCCCGATGCAACCTTCCCGCTTCCTTGAGTATCCAATCTCTTCTGCATCATCGACATCAAAGTGTTTCTACTTATACATAAAAATGGATTAAATAAATACAACTAAAAATTCACTAAATAAGATTATTAAAGAGGTCTAAAATTATATACCTGTATTAAGGACCAAAAATCATCTTTCAGTTTAGGCAAAACTGTATTATCTTTCTCATTCCAACTTTTTATTGAAATTGGAAAGATTTGTTTCACCTTAGTACCAATAAAGCTAATTAAATTTGTGCCGTTGTCTCCAATTGGCAAACCTTTAACACTCCATCGGACCTTAAATAATTAAATCATTAAATAATTAGATAACTTGGAAAGGTAGAGAACAACATTAATAATTAGTAATTAACTTACCTTATATTTCTCGTGTCCTTTACTTATCCGATGGACGATATTCTTTTTCGATGTAATTCCTCGGGAGTGAACTTCTTTGTGTTTCTATCACTCCCATCACCACCCTGACTACTCTCATGATCACTATGTGATGCCATCTCACTTGCAATGACCCAAATGAAATAGACTCAGTGAGTTTTAGCTTTCTAATTGTTTAGAACCAACAAACACTTAACAAAATATAGAAGAAGCCATGCACTAAGTAACAAATGAAAGCCATGCACTAAGAACCTAGAGTAAACATATATAGGAAAGCCATGCACTAAGTAACCTAGAGTAAACATATATAGGAGCCATGCACTAAGAACCTAGAGTAAACATATATATGAAAGCCATTCACTAAGAAACAGAGAAAGCCATGCACTAGGAAAGCCATGCACTAGTCAAGTTAATAATGCTAGCTAAGCTAGACTAATCTAACAACTAATTAAATACAACATTGAAAATAATGAACATGCACAGGACTAGAAACATTTTGATATATAGGACTTTGGAGCATTATTGGTATATTTTTAAAAAGAAACTCCATACACAGAAAATCTAGTCACACAACTCTAGTAGAAAATGCACCACACAAGCAATCAAATCCCTTTCAACTTTGAATATTAAAAATAGTGAAACAAATACAAAGCAAGTAAAAAGCATGGGCGGTTCCAAGTTTCATAAACTCAATCAAATAGTCATTGCGGTGAGAGAGGTGGAGAGTGAGTGCGTAAATACCTTTTGAAAGGGAGAGAGAGTGCGAAAAAAGGAGACAAATGAGAGGGAGCTGCGTGGTAAGATAGCACCAAGGAGAGAGAGGAGAGCTGTGCGGCGTGGAGATGAACGAAGATGAGCGAAAGAGGGTTTCTGGTCGTGGAGGTTCGCAATGAACGAAGAGGGTAACCTGTGTTGTTCGTGGAGATGAACGGGTTAGGTAGATGAACGAAGTCCGGGTTACGGGGTTGTTCTGGTTCCGGGTTGTTCGTGGAGATGAACGAAGATGAACGAAGAGGGTTTCTGGGTCGTGGAGAGAAGTTAGGTAGATGAAGAGACGCCTACGTGAGTGTGTGAGAGAGATGAGAGAGCGCGCTTGTAAAAATTTTAATAGCATCCCTAGCGTTTTTACATAAAACGCTAGGGATGCTATAGCGCTTCTTTACAATTCCTAGCGTTTCAGAAACGCTAGGGATGCTATTAAAATTTTTACTACAATTCCTAGCGTTTTAGAAACGCTAGGGATGCTATTAAAATTTTTACTACCATTCCTAGCGCTTTATGTAAAAACGCTAGGGATGCTATAAGCGCTTTTACAATTCCTAGCGTTTTAAACGCTAGGGATGCTATAGCACCTTTTTACTAACATTCCTAGCGCTTTATATATAAAACGCTAGGGATGCTATAGCACCTTTTTACTAACATTCCTAGCGCTTTATGTAAAAACGCTGGGGATGCTATAGCACCTTTTACTACCATTCCTAGCGTTTTTCGAAACGCTAGGGATCCTCTAGCTCTCTCTTTACAATTCCTAGCGTTTTATCTATAAAACGCTAGGTATTGAATGAATTTTTTAACTTTATTTCTAGCGTTTTCACTCTAAAACGCTACCTATTGATCGAATTTTTTTAAAATATTTTTTTATTTTGGTTTGTTCTCCATTTTAATTACAACCTATAAATTCATTCCTTCCAACAAAATTCAGAAAATACATTCCAACAAAATTCAGCCAATATATCATTACAAACCAATATATAGATACACACATATGTACATATCACCAAAAGACCATATTAAACTAACAATTACTTACAACATAATTAATATATATCCAAATCATACAACATAATA
Organism: Oxytropis ochrocephala; assembly: GCA_020916435.1. Classification (NCBI taxonomy): domain Eukaryota; kingdom Viridiplantae; phylum Streptophyta; class Magnoliopsida; order Fabales; family Fabaceae; genus Oxytropis; species Oxytropis ochrocephala. Next base: position 39,615,540 of record CM037090.1, read on the forward strand.
AGTAACTTACATTATGAAACTCAAAAGTAGCTACAAATTAAAGCTAGAAACATATATAACAAAGACAACCCTCAATGACTACTGCCTTGACCACTAGATCTCATGATCACTAAGTGATGCCATCCGACTGCAATATAACATATATAATCCATGTTATTGTTAAATTTACAAAAACAATATAAATATTATCTATTAATAAAAATAACGAGATATCATTAAGTCTATATTACCTTTTCCTTTTCCTAGATAAAATTTTGTTTGCAATTCGCGTCTTGGTATTTTTTTCCGACGAATAATAATTCCATCATTATGATCTTTTCTAAAATATACAACATCCTCTATAGAAGTATTTTCCCTATTATTGGTTCCGATGTTCTCAAGAAAGAAAGTCGCCCTCAACACCAACATCATCGGGTGCTTCATCATCATCGTTGTTATACACAAATTTTTGTCGACCAATAGAACAATAGACCAATTGATATTAATCGGATCGGTGACATAAAACACTTGTTGAGCTTGCGATGCTAAAATAAAAGGTTCATCTTTATATCCTAACTTGTTGAAATTCACCCGCATGAACCCTAATTCATCAATCAGAAACCAAGATATTGTCAACCCATTCACATTTGAACACGTGCTCCTGAAACATATTGTAATCCAACTCCCATATGTGTTCAATGAAGCCAAAGTAAGACATATTCGCATATATGGGATTTCTATCTTTGGCACTCGGATGCATGCATAGAATGAGCTACAAGAGTCACCCCACTATTTTGCATTTTACTCGATCATCTTGTTCTTTTGTATAGAAAGTGCACTCGCTTCATTAGATAGTCATTTGTAAGAGAAGACATGTATATTTGGACCTTTTGCTAACCATCTCAATCTTTTTGAAATCAAGTAGGATTCAAACACACTCACCATCAATGTGATGTTTTAGCCACACTATGAAACTCCTATTGTGTTCTTTTGCTAACCAAACTTGCTTCTTTCCCTGAATTGACTCTTAAGAATCTCCTTGTGCTTGGCAACATATGAATCAACCTCACTATCATTGTGAAGAACGTACAAAGTGTGCTTGCTCTAGTTCTTTCCTTGATACCATCACTAATTTAGTTCCCCGCCATCCCTTTACTAATCCTTCCTTCATGACGAGACCTTGGCAAATCCCACGAATATTCAAGACTAGATAGATAGCCCGTGCAAAACTCAATAGCCTCTTCAACTATATAGCGCTCAACAATACAACCCTCAGGTCGTGATCGATTTTTCACATATCCTTTTAATATCTTCATGTAACGCTCAAACGGATACATCCATCTCATGTAACATGGGCCACACAATTGTGTCTCTCTAACCAGATGAACTATTAGATGAATCATTATGTCAAAAAAGGAAGGTGGGAAATACATCTCAAGCTCACACAAAGTGACAGTAATTTCTCTTTGCAATGTTGGCAACTTTCCAGGGTCAATCACTCTACTACAAATCGCCTTAAAGAATAAACAAAGTTTGGTTAAGGTCTGACGCACTTTCTTAGGCAAAATGGATCGTATACCAATGGGTAGCAAATTCTCCATGAGAACATGACAATCGTGGGACTTTAGAGACTTTAACTTGAGGTCTTTAATCGATACAAGAGTCGCCACATTTGAAGAGTATCCTCTGGAACTTTAACTCCATGAAGAAACTCACAAAAAACATCTTCTCCTTTCTAGATAGAGTATGAGTACATCGGAGGTAGATATGTACGTGTACCCTTCTTTACCTGACCCAATTCAGGTCTCAAACCCATACTAACCAAATCCAACCTTGAGTTGATGGTATCTTTAGTCTTACCCTAAGCATATTGAGTAAGGTACCAATGACACTTTCAAGACATTCTTTTCAACATGCATCACATCAATGAAATGCCTTACATATAATGACTTCCAAAGATGGCAACTCAAAGAAAATCGACTTTTTCTTCCACCCCCCGCTTTGGCAATCTCTCCCGCAAAAGGCTTCCCAAATTTAATGTTCAAATCTTCCACCTTTTCAAATACTGTTCGCCTCACAAAGGCGGGGAGCTCTACGTGTTTCTGTATTCCCATCAAATGCCTTTCTCCACAATCGATAGTGATGAGTTGATGGCAAAAATCTACGATGACCAAGATAGATATTCTTCTTACCATGTTCCAACCACATCCAATCTGTGTTATCTTCACATATAGGGCATGCACACCGCCTTTTGTTACTGCATCAGGATAGATTGCCGTATGCAGGAAAGTCGTTAATTGTGCCAAAGATCATAGCCCTCGTGGTGAAACTTTCTTCTCTCGAACCCATCATACACCTCTACCCCAATCTCCCACATTTGCTTCAAGTCTTCAATTAAAGGAGCCAAGTATACATCAATATCATTTCCTGGTTGTTTGGGCCTGAAATTAACAAAGACAAAGATCATATATTTGCGTTTTCATGCAAAGCCACGGCGATAAGTTATAAATCGCCAAAATCACGGGCCATGTATCTTTGTGAGAGCTACTCGATACCGTATGGGTTAAATCCATCGCCAGACAATGCAAGGCGTAGGTTTCTCGGGTCATCCCCAAATTAGGATACTCAATATTGATTTTTTCCATTGCGGAGAATCTGCGTAGGGTGTCGTAGCATACCATCTTTAATCCTTTCATCCTCATGCCATGTCAAGTGTTTTGCATCTTCTCAACTACGATACATGCGCCTAAATCGAGGAATTATAGGAAAATACCACAACACCTTTTGTGGAGCGGACTCTTTCTTCTTATACCATGATGCATTACATTTAGGACACGACTTTAACAACGCATGTTCATTCCAAATAAAATGCAATCATTCGGACAAGCGTGTATCTTCTCATAGTTCAAGCTAATAGACCCCAACATTTGCTTTGCATCATACGTCCGAGAAGGAAGCACATTATCATTCGCAAACATTTCTTTCGTAAGTGAGAGTAAATCGGTAAAGCTCTTATCCGTCCATCCGTGGCGAGTTTTCAAGTTATACAACTTGATCACAAATTTCAATAATTTTGTGAATTCATTACAACCCGCATACAATGGTGTCTCTCGCATCGCTTATCAACTTCTCAAACATTTCAGACAATCATTAAGATCCTCTTCAACCACCTTTGCCATCTCTTCAAATTCGTTCGCATCAAATGAATGTGTTCCGTGTCAACCGTGGCGCATATCTCTTACTAATATCATTCATATTTGAAGATTCACCTTTTTCTCACCGTGCATTATCCAACAAGTGTAACTTTGATCAATTCCATTCGCCTTTAAATGTCGTGTCAACTCCTCTGCGGTAACTGATTTTACATAACAACACCTTAAACAAGGACATTTCATACCACTAGAAGTCCCTAAACGTTCAACAGCACAGCTCACAAAATAATCCACTCCAATAAGCATACTCCTTGGACAGATTTATTGGCGGACATCCAATTTCTATCCATAATTGCCAAATATTTATAATAAAATCCTCGAGAAGAGAACTTTAACATATGACCCATCAAGCAATTCGAATATAATGAAGAATCAATTCATATAAAAAAACAAACAAAATTTCCTCTTTTAAATTTTTTTCAATTCCACTCCTTATTTTCCCAAGCTATATCTATATCATATTCTATTTCTATTCTCGGTCCTTTGGTCAAGACAAAGGAACCATATAGTCTAGTCTTCCAAACAATTAATTTATGTGTAACAAGAAGAGGCTAGTGGTGAAAAAAAGAAGAAGAGTCTAGTGTGCACAAGTGACAAAACTAATATATTTCTAAACTAGAACCCACAATTAATATCTAACAAGAAACAGAGAAAGGAAAGAGAAAACTCACCAATGTTGTCCGAGTGAGAGAGATGATGTTCACCGAGAGAGATGATTTTCGTTGAGAGAGATGATGTTAATTTGTGTTAGGGTGTTAGGGTTTTATGTTTACGGGTGAGTGATTTTGCGTTTACGGGTAGAGTGTTAGTGAAAGAGGGAAGTAGCTCAATGGGAAACAAAAAAATTATTTAACCATACCTAGCGTTTTCTAAAAAAACGCTAGGGGATCTATCTAGCGTGTTTTCTAAATACCTAGCGTTTTGAGTAAAAGCGCTAGGGATATGTCTAGAGTGTTTACTAAATACCTAGCGTTTTATAAAAACGCTAGGATCTATCTAGCGTGTTTTCTAATTGGCTAGCGTTTTGAATAAAAGCGCTAGGATCCGTCTAGCGTGTTTTCTAAATAGCTAGCGCTTTCTAAAAACGCTAGGATCTATCTAGCGTGTTTTCTAATTGGCTAGCGTTTTTGAATAAAAGCGCTAGGATCTGTCTAGCGTGTTTTCTAATTTGCTAGTGTTTTGAGTAAAAGCGCTAGGGATCCGTCTAGCGTGTTACCTAATAGGTAGCGTTTTTTCTTTAAAACGCTACTAATGGTGTAGCGTGTTATTAAAATGGCTAGCGTTTTTATAAACGCTACTAAAGGTGGCGATCTCTTTTTACAATTCTGGCGTAGTGCAAACTTGAGAGCACCCAGTCGACGTCTTGTGTCCTAGATATAAGCCACTCGGCTATCGGTATAAGTTGAATATAGTTATGGGCAACTATTTCTAAATAAATAGTTTTGTAATATTATGTAATGTTTAAATATTTTGATCATTATGATTATGTACTAAGAAGGATTGGTCCAAGCGATTACTGGGTTCGGACCACATCCTAAAGTTTCCAGTTTAAGTCTTGGATATGGCAAAAATTCTATTTGGACGAGAAAACCATATGGATCAGTATAGGCAAGTAAACACTTAGCCAGCCAGATTCCCCGACATGGATTAGTTAACAACAAAATCGGTGGATATTGTACACTAATAACACATTAATAAAAAAATATAAATGATTGTGTAACTTTTTTTAAGGGGGTGATTTGTAATAATAACTAGCGATATACCCGTGAATACGCACGGGTAACATCGCATTCTTTGTATAAATATACTCGGATAAAATTCAATTACAATATATCTTTCAAGTTAATAAGAAATGAAGTTTAATAACTTTAAAATATTTTCTTCAATTGAAATTTGTTATCGTTAGTGTTTGCTGGTGTTTTTAGTAAACAATCACTAGTTTTCAATATTGAGATTGTGAGATCAAACTAGAAAATCTCTTTGACAATTTCCTTTAAGTTTTGTCTGTTTAACGCGTATAAGAACAGAGAATGATAGAAAGAAGCAAATTGAAAGCAAAATGAAAGCAGTAAATGCAACAAATGTAAAAAGAAAATAAGTATTGCATTAATTGAAAGAAAGATGGTTCACCAACACGCATAATGTATCTGCTTTCACTCGTATTTCGCTTTAGTTTGGAAGTTGAGTTTCTCGAGTTCTTGTGAAATGTGGTGACCCCTATTTCCTATTACAAAAGAGTATTTATACTGCAGGAAACCATCGTGGGAAAAAGGATATCCGCCTCCTAAAAATGAGGAGAAGTAACCCCACTAATCAAGTTGCTTTTGCATTTCGACTAACTCATTGTCAACCGCTTGACGAAGTGTTGAACCCAACTTTGTCGAAGAGTTGAGCCTTCTCTTGTCGAAGGTTTCTTGCTTTGCTTGCTTCATAGTTTTGAGAGCTAAGCTTGTCGGCTCGCTTTGCATTTCCCGCACTTGTATACCTTTCATCCGAATTGATGGTGCATTGACTTGAATAGTGACTGTGGTCCCCAAAACATTATTAAATGTGAAGTCAATCCCATTTAAAACTTCATTTAATATGCTGTCGAAATTTTGAGGTAATAGATTGCCCCCCAAAAAATACTTTTTCGACGGAATAAGGAATGGGGGTAAGAAAGGGCATTTTTGAATCTTGTGCAATGGTCACTTCTACCGCTTTTTGCACTTCAACAAGAGTCGAAAAGATAGTTATCATGACTTGCACGGATAAAGTAAACCGTTTCATTGGCACACGTAATATAGTAGGTGGGCCATCACGCCCTCAAAGGTCACAAACGTGTGGGCAATGGTGAACGTGCCAATAATCGTTGCTTCCAAACATATATAAACGGCTAAAACCCTTTCATATTCCTTTTTACTCATTTGAAACCTCGCGAACCGTCCCTTTGCATTCTCATCTCGCACTTTGCAAAAATCTCGGACTCACAAAAGTTTCAAACTTTCGCTCTCTTTCTTCAAACGAAACCCGATTCCAACTGCGTTTACTTTTCCTCGCCTATGGCCGTCATATCTTCTTTGTCATGCAACTCGAGAGTTCAAAGAAACACGACGAGCCCAAAGAAAATCCAAACCTTGATGGCTTCGTTGATGAACTCCGACATCAATGACACACGATCTACCCAATGGCAAACTCAGTCTGCGATTCCTTCTATCGAGATTTACACCCATGCTTATTTGGGTCCTCTGCTCGACATTTTGCTGAAACTAATGAAGTTTCAAAATCTTCCCTAGCCACGTTCGCTTTTCAACCTGCAATTTTTGCTAAAACCCCTTTTCACTTAGAGTTTCTGACTAATTCTTCTAGGGTTTTAGGTCTGCTCCTAGGCTCGACCAACAAATCTATTTAGATTGGCTTGACAAAGTAGAGGCTAAGAAAGCCAAAATCTGGAAAAAACGGGGTATCTTCGACCTTATCCAAGCTCACACGAGGAAGTGTCCGCTATAGAGCATGTAGCTTTCTTAACCTCCGTTATCTCTCTTTGTTTTCTCGTACACGTTCCCTTCTGGGTTTCCAAATCTTATATCCCATTGGCAATCCAACTCCATGAACAAGAGGATATCAACCTTGCTAAGTCGATTCTAGGCTCTCTCCACCAACAACTTGACAATCTTCACATAGAGTTGAGAGAGGATGAACCTACAACCAAGTTTTTGGCTTCGGTCCCTTATGGTCATACAACCGTGGTTGCTAGCCACTTTTGAATTTTGACTTAGCTTGTATATTCCAAAATCGGTTCGACCATCTCTGGAAACGAGAGAATCAAGGAATTCGGCTAGCACAGCTGAAGCCCAAGCAAATAGGCCTTATCGCCAAGAATCCTTCTTAGAGTACTTGAAGTCTTTTGAAATGCACCACCTTCACAGACTCTATGGCCCCATTCGTCCAAAGGCCTTATGGTCCCACATGGTTTAAACAACCATTTCCTTCCCCCCTTCTGTCGAACCAACAGAGGAAATCAACCAAATTTGGCAAGCTTACCTCTCTCTCCTTCTATCCTCTCCACTGCACTTACCATCGGCAAAACTAAAAATAGTTTGGGAATCACTAGGTATTTCCCAAATTATTTTGCCAGAGCGATTTGGGCTTTGTCAAGTCGACTGCGCGCGAGTGTGTTTTCACAAAGTAGAATTTGCAAGTCCGTAAGAGAGATAGCTTACAAGCGGGCTTTCAAGAAATTTCATTACAAAGCCTTGAATTTTGAACCCTCGGTTTCAACCCAAGGTTTTCATGCAATCGAGAAGTTTCATGAATGGTGGATCGGTTATTACACTTCTGTCTTTTTGAGAAGCGATGACATTTTCTCTGAGAACCTTGTGAAGAAGTTAATGGTCGCTTTCCTTTGAACAACAAAGGTACATACTTTTCGACACTCAAAGCTTTCTAAGTTCTAAATACTTCATTTTAATTTCCTTTACGTTTACTTATCAATATTTTCGACCTTAGAAAAACTCTGCGTCGAAAGTGAAGATCAAAGTAAGCAAGACCACTTCAACAAAGCCTTCTCCACAAGTCCGTAGGAAGAAAGTGGCGGTGAGTCCCACTCCGGACATCACCCCAAAGAAGGTGCGTTGCCATACATTTGCCTTTAGTTGTTTTTGACTATGACTTTTATTCACGTCGAAAATTTCTTTGAGAAAACAACCAAAGCAACTAAACCTCTTCGAAGCCTAAGGCTAAAGAGAAGCGATTGTTCTCTCCCGACTCAGGTACTATACACATACCTTGTGAGCATGTCGAGACTTCTCTCTAATTTATCACTCACTTTTTTGTGGTATTTTCCGTATCACAACTTGAATTCTTTTTGCGGGGCGCAGTGATGATGATAACATTCCTCTCAATCAAAGGTCAATGAAAAAGGGCCTTACCGATCCCCAAAGGGCGCGAAAAGGCCTTGTTATCAATGAGCCTTCAAAACACCCTCTTCTCCCCAATCAAAAGACTTAAGGTAGACAAGGTAAACTTCCTTTGAAGTTACTTGAACCTTTTTGTTTCACCTTTCCATTTCTAACTCAAGTAATATTGCTTACCGTAGCGGTGGGTGGCTCTTTGTCGAGAATCCTCTGTTGTCGAGTCTTTGATCGAGGTGGCGAGAAAGAGAATTGTCTGCCTGAAGACTCTCCTTGCCTTCTTCGCCACTTGGTGTAGTCATTGAAGAAATTTTTCAAGCACTTGTCGACCACCAGGTTCCTATTTTTGAGGAGATCACTCCAAATGATGGTGGCGTCGAACGGGAGGGTCATTGTGGGAGGAAAACGCTCAAGTCTTTGAAACCAACATTCCGTAAATTGAAAGACCGAGGTAGCGGTTGCTTCTCACGCTGAAACTCCCGACGAAAAACATGGTCGATCAAGGACGAGGAACTTAGAAGGGAGGAACACGCAAATCAAGACATTTCTACCAAAGAGTCATCTAACAATCTTTGTTAGTGACCAAGAATTGGCCGAGCTGAAAAAGAAAGACCCTTTGGCAGCTTTGAAGATCATGCTGAGTCTCCAAAGTTCGTCGAATCGTTTGATTTGCAGTTCTTCGAACACTTCTCTCAGTTCCATCAATCAAGAGTCAGTCGAAAGCCTGCTTCGCCAACTGAAAGCCAAAGTTCTGGAAGGGAATTTGGTGGTGAATATTGAGAGTGATCCATCTGTGTACCTTGAGGTAAAATCTCTCATTCACAAAATCACCAAGTTGGATCCTCCTCAAGACCTCCTCACCTTCTTCATGGAATTTGGCCCTATCTTCGAGCAGCTTTCTCTTCTGATCACACAACGGTCGAATATCCTCAAAACCAAAGCTCAAGAGAATCGACTTTGCGGTTGCGGAGCTTGCGACTCTCAAAGTCGATCAAGAGGATATAGAAGCTCTCGAAATCCAAGCAGCCAATGACGAGAAGGCCATTGCTAAGTGGGATGCAGAAATTACGCGTTATGACGAAGAGATAAGAACACTTCAAACCAAATTGTCAAACGCTAAGTATCAAAAGGGCTTGGTTGTCAAGAGAATGAGTCTTTGCATCTTCGTCAATCAAAGCGACTAAGGCGTTGATGACCATAGAGCACTTGGAGAAAGCTAATCAACATCAAGCCATTCTTCTTTGAGTTCGACAAAGACACGCACCTTCTTGATAATTCTATTACATTAAGTGCGATATTCTTGAGAGGCTTAAGACCACTTTGACGAATTTACGAAACCTTGTAATAGTTTAGAATTAAAAATGGCTATGTAATTTTAACATTTCATTATACATCGCCATTTGTGAACAATTTTCGTTTATTTACGTTTGTTCAATTTTTATCTCGATCCAACGTTGGCTTGTATTGCTTTAGATACTTGCCATTTATTCTAAAGATTCTATTTTCGTCACCTAGCTCTTCGACTTCATAAGCGCCATTCGAAAAGCATTGCAATACGCGAAATGGGCCTTCCCACCTCAGTGACCACTTGCCTAAAACTCTATCTTTTTTTATCCATAGGCAATAGGACTTTCCACACTAACTCTCCTTCTTCAAAGGTTTTTAACTTAACCTTTTTGTTGTAAGCTTTAGCTACTCTCTCTTCTCATCGAATAAACATTTCTAAAGCTAACAACCTTTCTTCGTCTAAATCAACTAATTCATCAATCATCATATTCCAATAATGATCAGAAGGAATTTCCCCTTGTTTCTGAATCCTTGTTGATTGTAAACAAATTTCAACGGTGTAACAACGCATCATGTCCAAATGTTAACCTGTAAGGAGTAGTGTTTATAGACTCTTTAGGTGACGTTCGACAAGCCCATAACACTTGGTCAAGAGAATTATGCCAATTTTTGGGCTTACGTCCCACGTGCTTCTTAATCAAATTAATAATGATCTTATTAGCGACTTTCTACTTGACCATTGGCTTGTGGCGTAGTATGGTGTCGAAGTCAATAACTTGAAACCAATTTCAAGAAAAACTCTACTACCATCTTTCGACCAAGTAAAAACAATACCTTGAGTCCGTAGTAATGGTCTCTCGAATTCCATATCTGTAGATGATATGGTTTTGAATAAACCTTATCAACGCTTCTTGATCAACATTGGCTAAAGGTATTGCCTCCACCCATTTAGTGAAATAGTCGATTCCTACAAGAATGTATCTATGACCTTTTGACGAAGTTGGTTTTATTTCTCCAATCACATCCAAAGCTCAACCTCTAAATGGCCAAGGTTTCACTATAGAATGTAATTCGTTTGCGCAGCACATGTTGTATTCCAAAGATGCTTTTGGCATTCTTGGCAACCTTTAGCAAACTCTATACAATCTTTCAAAATGGTTGGCAAGACATTCCTTGTCGAAATAACAACCATTTCATTTTATGGCCTACTTGATGTGAACCACATGCCCCACCATGCGTATTAGAAATCGCTAAGTATGCCTCATTTTCACTAAGACATTTTAACAGAACCCTTCAGAGTTTGCTTGAACAACTCATTTCCAATTAACACATAGCTCGAGCTCAGATTTCACTTTTTATTAGTGTTTCTGTAGGATTTTGCAAATACTCTACAATAGGCTTACGCCAATCATCATCAACCATATTGTCAATAGCAAAAATTTCTCGCCAAGTCAATATCATAAAAATGTGGCGTTTTTACGTATACTTCATTTGTATTTATTGCCCCCAATTTTTGGTGTTGACAATAACGTCGAAGGAGTATCATTGTAAAGAGAGTCCTCTGAGATTAACTTATCTTTTATCTCAATTAACTCTTCTAGGCTTTGCTTTGACACTTTGTAGCCTCAAGCAATTTGTGCTAACTCATTTGCCACGTGCTTTTCTATTCGTGGTAAGTGTTCTAGGTGTACTGACGCAAACCTTTTAACAAAGTATTGGCAACGACGAAATATTTAATAAGGTGCTCGTTGATGCATTTGTATTCTTTTGTCAATTGTTTGACAACTAATTGAGAATCACCTTTTACTTGACATGACTTGCCCCAATTCAAGTAAAATTTTAAGGCCTACTATTAAAGCCTCATATTCAGCTTCATTATTGGAGCAAGAGTCTCGAATTTTGAACTTATACTTCGTTGGAATGTTTTCTGGAGAAATAATTAAGACTCCAATACCCACTCCATTTTTATGGCTTGAGCCATCGAAGTATAGCTTCCAAGGACGTATGTCTAACGAATGTATCTCATGTTCGACAACAGAGTGGTCTACTATGAAGTCAGCAACCACTTGTCCTTTGATTGATTTAAGAGGCTGATAAGTTAAGTTATATTCTAACAAAGCTAAAGCCCATTTACCAATTCTACTATGCAACATTGGCTTTGATAACATATGTTTAATAACATCAAAATGCGAATAAACATAAACATCTCACGATTTTATATATTGCTTTAATTTCGCATAAGAGAAATACAAGCAAAGACATAACTTCTCTATTGGACTATACCTTGTTTCAGCATCAATCAAAACCCTACTAAGGTAATAAATGGCTCTTTCGACACCATTATCATCCTCTTGTGCTAACATGCTACCTATCGTGTTATCAGAAGCTGCTATATACAATTTTAGCATTTTGTTTCTAATAACAGGCAATAAAATTGGTGGTTTCATTAAATAAGACTTAATTGCATCAAAAGCTTCTTGATGAACTTGCTCCCACTTGAATTCATCTTCTTTCTTGATCCTCATGAATGGCGAAAAAGCTTGTGTTTTGCCACTTAGATTTGAGATAAATCTTCGAAGGAAATTGATCTTTCTTAGCAATGACTGAAGTTCTTTCTTGGTCGAAGGAGCCTTCGTTTCCATAATTGCTTTAGTCTTATTTTGGTTGATCTCTATGCCTTTCTTGTGTACTACAAAACCCAAGAATTCACCCCGCACGCATACGTAAAGCACATTTGGTTGGATTCATTTTCAATCCATATTTCCTCATTCGTTCAAACGAACGTCGAAGATGGTCTAAATGACCAATTTCTGAGGATGACTTAACCACCACGTCATCTATGTATATTTGCATAAAATCATGAAACATAGAATTCATTGCTCTTTGATAGGTGGCACCAACATTTTTTAAACCAAAGGGCATTACTACCCATTCATAAACACCTAATGCCCCTGGACATCGAAAAGTTGTTTTCGACACGTCCTCTTCAAAGAATAAAAATTTGATTATACCTGAATAGCCATCTAGCATACTGAGATAATCAAATCCTCTTCTTTGAATCTATTAGCATTTCGCTACAGCATAGCGTATTCATCTTTAGGTGTTGCATTATTTAGATCCCTAAAGTCTACGCAAACTCTAAGTTTTCCATTTTTCTTCATTCTTCGGGACAATATTAGCTAACCAATCGACATACACAGCGCTTCGATGAATTTGCTCTTGAAACGACCTTTTCGATTTCTTCTTTGATCTTAGCCAATATTTGAGGAGCAAATCTTCTTGGTGTTTGCTTTCTTCGGTTTCTTCCCCAGTCGAATAGGTATTTGTAGTTCCACCACTTCTCGACTCAACCTGGGCATTTCGTTGTACTCCCAAGCAAAGCAATCTTTGAACTCTGCGCAGTGAAATAACTTGGGTTTTGAAGGCGGCATCAAGGTGTGCACTAATATATGTTGGCCTTTTGACTAGGCCATCTCCCAAATCCACTTCTTCTACTGGATCTTGAGCTTGCATACGCTTTGTTGAATCTCTGGGATCCTTTTCAAAGCCTAATGGTTCGTCATCATAAATGCAATCAAGTTTGTCATCTATGACTTCACCACTTTCTTCAGATGAAGCTATGGCTTCGGCGACCATTGTTTGTTGAATTATTTCGCTTCCAAAGCCGTTTTCACTTTATTTTCTACCATATAGGCCGTAATTCTATCCCATGCGTTGGGTACGACATCTAAAACCTTCTAAGAGTCGATATCCCATCCTGTTGGGGTAGAACACCCTCGAGATAGACACTTGCATCTTCCACCACTTCCTCTCCCAAACAAAACCATGTGTTGGGTACAATCGAACAGAGAAAGCACATTATCGGATGAGATGTATGCCTCGATCGAAGACGTACATGGCGCAATATTCGCCATTTGTTTTTCAAAATTCTCCTTGGTGACGTTGTTCACATCAAAGCCAAGGAAGTAGCTCGTCCGCTTCGACATATTCCACGAGACCATCATCCTTCCACATCACCAACTTTTGATGTAGGCTTGAAGGCACAACACCTACTCCATGAATCCACTCTCTCGCCAAGGAGTAGGTTATAGCTTTCCTTGGAGGCTATGACAAAGAACATGGTGGTTCTCTTGACAAAGCCTACTACTACCTCAACTTCGACGCCCCCAAAGATCGGCGGTTTGCCCTCATAATTGGTTAACACAATATTATGAGGCTTCGTGTCCGTCGAACATCCCTATGGTTTTCAAAGAATGCTTGAGGCATCGGGTTTCATCGCCGCACCTCCATCCACCAAGTATTTTGTTGATACCCACGCCATTGACTTTGGCTTGGACATATAAAGGCTTCAAGTGATGTTGCATGCCTTCGTGCGGCCTCTCAAAAGTGGCCATTTGTTCTTCGACACACTAGTTATTCATCACATATGGTTAGCCATATCTTCAGTGAAGTTTTCTTCGACATTATTTGGGATCAGTAATGACGTCATACTCACCGGGTAGGATGGATACCACATTGCATATAACATCAAAACTAGCTTCAGAATCTTCAAAATCTGAAGTTACATCCTCATCCATGTCGAATTCAGCACTTTTCTTCTTCAAAGATGATAGTGGAGGAAAAATTCTCTCCATTGCAGGCCTCCTTGGTTTCTCTATTACAATAGATTTACCTTTAGCCTTATTTCCAACCTTCACTTGGTTGGCAACACCTATGTTCACTTTTGTAGTTCCCACGGCTTTAGAGGTCATATTCTTAGTCGTTTTTGAACTTCCTGGCGTTTGCTCGTTGGCAACAAGTGTTGCTTTCTTCTTAGCGCAAAACGACGCCATTGGGTCTTGGTCATAGGATTCTTTCCTTTATAATTATTTCGTATTATATTTCGACCTCACACGCATTTGGCTTCACCACTTGACTGTGGCACAAAGATCCCCAGTAGTGTTTACACCAACATGTATCCACTTTTCGTTTGGAAGGTTGGCCCTTGAACAAACGATTTGGCGTGTCGATAACACAAATTCCTTCTTGGCTGTATTCTTACCAGCAGATTGTGGCTTGCTTGTCGAAGGTCTGTTCGAACCCTTGACTTTATAAGGAAGGTCTCCTCTTTTGAAACTAAAATTTGGTCTTTTCTCTGGCCATTTTCTTTTCAGAGGCTGTCGAACTCCGTAGCCTTCAACACTTTTGGCTGCTTCTTTGTCGAAAACAACACTACATCTGGGGCATAGCATTACCTCAGAGTTTTTCAGCCTGCACCTATTGAGGAAGTCTATTAATTCCTCTTGACTTTGGGGTACACAAATCGTATTTTTTTCGCCATACTCCTCCTGAGTATTCTTTTGCACAGCATCACCCATCTGTACTACACTTTTGATCTTGTCTGTCGAAGGTTTAACAGGCTTAGGAGAACCTACCATTTTCACATCCACCATGCTTATATTCATTTCCATTGGCTCTGCATACATTGCTTCTGCCTGATGGAGTGGATCAGCGTCAATCTGCATTGGTGCTTTGTTCTTTTATCGCCAAATCTTAGTCTCCCCTCTTCGATTGCTTTACGAACAATGTCCTGAAAAGTACACAACGGTCGATTGTATGTCCCAAGAAATTATGAAACTTACAATAACCCTTTCTCTTCCTCTGTTCGAGAGGAGGTACTTTCAGGCCATTAGGAACTATTATTTGGCCATCAATTACTAACAGATCAAAAATTTCATCACACTTAGTAACATCAAAAGTGTACGTTTTAGGCACAAATCTATCATTTTAGGCTCTACAGGTTATTCCCATTTGCGAGCCTTAATAATTTACAAGCATAAGGAGGACCAGGCTTGATTCGTACATCTATTTCCTCAGATTCGACATCATCAAAGCGAAGTCAAATTCCTCATCAACATAAACTATTTTCTCTTTTTATGAAACCCAACCGAGTTTTCTTTTTATTGAACTTATTCACTCTAGCCTTTTCCTCTTTAAGCCTTTCAACTTGTCGAACTCTATCGGCTAATTGGGCCATATCTCTCAAATGAGAAGTATCCAATTTCTTTCTAATTGAATAATCAAGGCCACTGCAGCCATTTCGACAAGCTCATGTTCGAACACTTGTGTAAAACACCTAGCCTTTAATAGCCTAAACCTATTCAAGTAATCATCAATAGCTTCAGGCACTTTGCGTCGAACACTGGCCAATTTCTTAAGACTAATCTTCGACTGGCCCATGTAAAACTGTTCATGAAAAGCTTTTTCCAATTGCCCCCATGTATACATAGAACCAGGGGGTAAAGTGGTAAACCACGTAAAGGCATTCTTAGTTAGAGAATTTGGAAAATATTTCATTTTCAAATTCTCGTTTTGAAACTATATCCCCGCCTCGGTCATGTAACGGGCAATGTGTTCGACAGTAGACTCATTGGTATCACCCCCAAACTTAGTAAACTTGGGAATTTTCCAACCTCTTGGCAATTCTGCTTGCAACACATATTCACACAGTGGTGATATGAAATTAGGCCTATGTAAACCTATGTTAAGGCCATTTTGCGCCATTATGGTTTCTACCAAATTGGCTATGTTGTCTTGAGCGCAAACGTTATTTCGTTGCACTTGTCGAACAACTTCATCAGCGTTTTGGTTTCGATTTACCATCACTACTTGGGGATATGATTTCCCATCCCTTGTTGTTCTTCTACAACCGCTTGGGCTTCGACAATAATCGATCTCTCAGCGGGTATTAGGCGCATTATTCCCACAATTGGGTACTTGCCTATTATTTCCCGTAGGAGCCCCAAAGAAATCTGCAATCCTACCCATTTGATTTGCTAACATTTGGTAACTTGTATTGGTGTTTTGAATCAACGGATTGAAAACAGTACCAATTTGTTGGGTTAGCATATTAACCATATCATGATTACTCTCGTCTACTTGTTGTCTTAACGCCAACAAGGACGCATTGGTTAATGGGGTAGGATTTCGACCAAGTGTGCTTTCGAAGACACACATGTGAAGGGGAAAAGGTCGAAACGTGTGGCATTCCAGTAGGCATGCCATATACACCAAAGGGGTATGGTGGTAGACTCATATTCTGGAAACGTGTCTCTAAACTATTCCCTGTTGCCATATAAGGACTAGAAGGAAGTCCTATACTTTGTGGCAAAGACATAGATTGTGTCGACCCAACATTGGTCATCGACATCGTGGGAACGGTTATTGATGTTACTGGGGCCATTGTCCCTGCAACACTGACACTTACAGAATCTATGGTTGTTCCTTGCCCTTGTGATACCACAGGGTTAGAACTAGAGGCATTGTTAGAATTGGTGCGTACCATTCTACCACTCCTCAAGTGCATACAAATACATACACTTATAGAAAGAACACAAAATTAATGGCAAAGGTCCCACCGGGCGTGCCAATTTGTTTGCTGGTGTTTTTAGCAAACAATCACTAGTTTTCAATATTGAGATTGTGAGATCAAACTAGAAAATCTCTTTGACAATTGCCTTTAAGTTTTGTGTGTTTGACGCGTATAAGAACAGAGAATGATAGAAAGAAGCAAATTGAAAGCAAAATGAAAGCAGTAAATGCAACAAATGTAAAAAGAAAGTAAGTATTGCATTAATTGAAAGAAAGATGGTTCACCAACACGTACAATATATCTGTTTCACTCGTATTTCGCTTTAGTTTGGAAGTTGAGTTTCTCAGAGTTCTTGTGAAATGTGGTGACCCCTATTTCCTATTACAAAAGAGTATTTATACTCTGGGAAACCATCGTGGGAAAAAGGATAACTGCCTCCTAAAAATGAGGAGAAGTAACCGCCCACTAACTGTTGCTTTTTGCATTTCGACTAACTCATTGTCAACCGCTTGACGAAGTGTTGAACCCAACTTTGTCAAAGAGTTGAGCCTTCTCTTGTCGAAGGTTTCTTGCTTTGCTTGCTTCATAGTTTTGAGAGCTAAGCTTGTCGAAGCTCGCTTGCATTTCCTGCACTTGTATACCTTTCTGTCGAATTGATGGTGCATTGACTTGAATAGTGACCTGTGGTCCCCAAAACATTATTAAATGTGAAGTCAACCCCATTTAAAACTTCATTTAATATGCTGTCGAAATTTTGAGGTAACAGTTAGGTAATTATCAATCATCTAAAAATAATGTTTCTCCATTAATGGCGAATAAATATACGAAATACATTTTATCAGTAATAAAATTATACATTTTTTCTTTGGTGTGCTGCAAATAATTGTTAGTGACTTTGGTGCCAACCTGGTTGGGATGGGAGTCACTATTGTGATGTTTTTGCATGCCACTTTTCACTTTCCTAGGTCTATATTCCTTGTTATAGGTGTGGTACTTTTTCCTTTTGGTTGTATTGTTATTTTACTCATGGGTTTTGGTCTAGTCCCCCATGTCTCTTGTATATTTTCCACTTTTTATTAATAAATTGTAGGGGGAGTACTCTTTCCTTCTTGATGGTTTTTCCCTAAGGAGGGTTTTCCATCAGAAGGTTTTAACGAGTCTCCATAATCCTTTCTTTTGTTAAAAAAAAAACATTTTCCCGTTGTAACTCAAAAGCAGAATATAAAATAATTAGTCAAACAATGTGTAATGTTTACCTGTTAACGTATAATGTTTTCCCGTAAAAAATCAAAAGTAATGAAATCATACTAACCACATGTAACGTTTACCTTATTTTTGTGCAACACCAGGTTCTGTTACAGTGCATTATGAATTAGGGATGATAATTCCTCTTTCTTTCTTCATTCACGTGTTTGTGTGTATGTTCTGTTTCTACACACAAAAGGTTAAGTTACACAAATTGATCTTTTGGTGTATGGTACCAAAGTTAGTTTTTTTACTTGGTATAGTAAGTTGCCTACAGTCACATCCAATTTACCTTTATTTATAAATCTCTCCCAAATATCATACGATATATAAATCCTTGAAAGTCTCCTGTGGGGCCCTCCCACTTTTTGGCGCCAAATCCTCCCACTCCCTCCTCTCTCCCACAAGCCTCCCACCCCTACCCCTACCCCCACCCCTCCTTTTATTTTTCTTTTTAATCCCTACCTCACTTGACAATAATTTTTAATTTTTTTAATCGTCCCTCTCCATTTTTAATCTCTTTAATCCCTCCTCTCCATACCTTCCTCACTTTTTCTTCTTTTTCTTACAATAATTTTTTCTTTTTTAAATCACTCCCTCCTTTGTTTTTGATATTTTTATTTAAAGTGTGATGTTAAGCAGGTATGTTTTAAGTCTTTAGAGTTCAAAAAATTAATGATTTAAATACGTAAAAAGTGCAATGCAAAACAATGTTTTTGGGTACTTAGGCGGTTGAAAAATTTAAGCTGCTCAAATACGCAAATTTTGTTGGTCGGTGAGTTTGGTTTGGTGAGTAAAAATAATTTCATAACAAAATATGTAAAAAATCACGATCTTAAGTAGCGTTTTTTCATGCTTTTGTGTTTGAAAAAAATCAACTATTTAAATATGCAAAGTTTGTGCCTCAATAAGCGGGTTTAATGAAAAATATGTAATTTCATTAGAAATACGTAATGTGTGATGCTAAGTAGCACGCTTTGGAGTATTTTAGTGTTAGAAATTTTTTAACCGCTTCAAATACTCAAAATTCATTCCTCAATAGCCGATTGGTAAAAATAATAATTTCACGACAATTTCAAAAGCAAATTTTAACAAGCGAAATTCGAAAGATTAATCGAAGTTGTTGCTTGCGTCTGCAACGCATGCGAGTACCCGCTAGTATTATTAAACACTAATGAAGCCCATCCAATTTTTCGGACGTGTATTACATCTGAAAAGAGTTGTTGACCTGAAAAAGTGATGTCCTATTGCTGTCCTTGTTTGTCTTCTTTAATTATTTATGGGCTTCAATGGAAATTAAATTACCTTCAAGCCTCAAGGGATTTAATGTGGCACTTAAATTTTGTTTATAATGAAACTCAGATTATGTTGCTGGAAAAGTTAACGCTAGATACAATTTATACTGATATCACTAAATCACTAATAATAGTTAACATAAGTAAGTTAGCAGTTAAATAAAATGTTAAATAAACTCAGAATAAATACATAACACTATCCAAAAATAATATATCAGGTTAACCTCTAAATAAATTACTAAATAAACTCATACTACTTAACACTCTCACTTAAAAAACAATTACATAACACTTAATTAGTAAATAAAATTAAATAAGAGAACTAAAAATATAAAACACACAATCAACAAATACTTTAACAACCAACACCATCGGTTGAGTGACCTAAGCTACCTTTGGACACGGGCATCGACTCTGTGCTCCTCGAGTTACTGTTTCCATCGGGATCGATTGACTCCTACATCGGCTCGGCCCTCAAAGGTCCGACCGATCGACCCTCAATATAACGTCTCAATCCTCTATCAAGACAATGAGCACAATTACTGAGAGGAAAATCCCGATTTCACCCCGCACAAGCAGAATTCGGTCCAACTCGACCTTAATTGTATTTATTAGTCATTAATCTGCATCAATTAACCTCAGAGTATAAATATAGCCCTCGTAGCTGAGGGTTCCAACGCCAAAAAGAGAGAAAAGGAAATAGGAAGGCGAGCCTCCACAGTTGAGCAGGCAGAGCCCCAGCGCACTCGGCCCCGGAAGGGAGAAAGGAAGCAAGAGCAGGAACCGATCGGCAAGACCGGCAATTGTTGAACCCTCAAGCAGCAAATCGAACAACTGATCTAGAGGGGGGCCTAAAAAAATTTGTGAAGGAAAGAGAAATCGGAGAGGGAAAACGTTGGAAAGCACCAGCCGCCGACAGGAAACAAGCGGCGGAAGAGCCCAAGAAGTCGAACATGAAACAGCGGATAAAGGAGGGATCAACTCAATCGCCTGAGGGTTTTCTGGTGGGGAGCCACCCCTTTGTCCAGGAAGAGGTATGTCAAGTCAATAATGTCAGTTGGTAACAGCGAAGAATGTGTTGTCCAGGAATACCCAGGCATCTCATTCATGATCCAGGACTTCACCGGCGGACGACCCCATGCGGACGATCCCTTTGTGATATCAGTCACCACCAGCGGTTTCAAGGTGGCAAGAGTCCTGGTAGCCGCGTGTCCTCTATCTGGGCTACGTGTCATAGGGGTGTTCAAAACCAAACCAAACCAATAGAAAACCGCAAACCGAACCAAACCAAACTGAAAACCGCAAAAAACCGCTTCTTATTGGTTTGGTTCGGTTTCTTTTTTCATTGCACCGCGCGGTTCGGTTTGGTTTGCGGTTTTAACTATGTTCGAGTTGGTTCGGTTTGTCACCCCTCAACGGATGGGTGTGAGATATGGTTTCAAAACTTTCACTGGGTTCATGTGTGTGGAGAAGGGCTTTGGATTACATCACTAAGCCATGTGCTTAGTGATCGTAACTAATTTACTCTCAGCCGTTAGATGATCAAATTATTAATAACAAGGTATCCGACGGTTGGTTGTCAATAAATGTATTTTTGTACCATCAAAAAATCTTCCTATTAATTAAATTATTCCAAATAATTAATGATAATATCTCTCCTATTTTTATGGCACATTTAATGCCATATTATAACTCCCATAATCTCTCCTTCCCTTTTTTGTGAATCAATTCCAAAGTTAATGACTAAATAATCGGATCCCACATAAAAGTTAATGGTAAATTAATATTTTTTATTTAATTAGTTATTTACATTTGTAGCCCTTTAGTGACTATCACTAAATGTGTCATTTAGTGATAGAAGCTAGAGAAGGTGGTGTTTTTAATTACTAATTTTCTGTTGAAGTTTGAACATTTTTCTCGACCAAAAATTCCACGTCCATAAATCAATAATTTATTTTTTGTGGTTACAATCATAAATCAATAAATTGCTTCTCATATATTACTTTTTTTAAAAATAATCGAAATTATTTAATACTATATCAGTAAAAGGCTGCAAACCTGATGCACATAAAGACAATTCGGAACATCAGAAAAACAAATTTACTTTAAACATACTACTTGATCGTACCTGACCAATGAAGTGTTGAAATCGTTGTCTGTTGATTGGGTCGGTTGTTGAATAGGAGAAAAGACCGGTCTAGGCTTCACGCTGAGCACCTCGGGTGTTACCTGCAAAGACACTCCGACGATCAAGTAAGCGGGTCGCTCGAGCGGAGATAACACGAGGTAAGAGAGAACGTCACGATGCCATGTATGCGAATGGCATATATATATCGTAGAAGTCCGACCGCTTAGCGAAGATTTCGGCGGTTCTGCGAGTGCGGTCAAGCGGCGTCTTGGGCGATAACGTTACGTGATTTGGGCCCGACGGCCCAATTGCTATTGGCATCTCTTGTAGTTGCTGATACACCCAAGAACACTACTTTTCTGCAATTAATATAGAAATATACAACAAACTTGGATACAAGGTTGCCAACTGTGATCGTGACCATTAAAATTATTGGCATCCAAATCAAAGGTGATAAGGTCACTTGGGTACCACACACAAAAAGATAATTTTGTGCAACTTAACCGGCACCTTATATTCAAAACATTCAGAAACGTATTCAAAACAAGTACAAAAATAAGGTAAAAGTATTAAGAGAGCTTCTTTGATCACCAAGTTCTGAACCAAGAGTTGATTCATGGTCCGGGGGACTTAAGCAAATTCTTAGGTCCAAACTTTATTTCAATATCAGTTTATACAATAATTGAAACACTCCATTTTCTTTTCCACTTTTTTCCTCACCTTGCCCTTTCTCCCCTTACACCCAGCCTATCTCTCCTAGGTTCTCTAAAGAAAGTGTATTTTTCTATAAGGCTTAAATATGTTTTTATCCCCTACAAATATGGGATGTGTTACTTTTACCTCCTGCAATTTTTTTTTTAAAAAAATCCTTTGTAAAATCGACTTTTTTGGTTTTAGTTTTTCTGTTAGATGTACGTTACAAAAAACGCCTATGTGTCATTTTTAAATACGTTTTTACCCCCTGCAAATAGGGGGTGTGTTTTGCGCAAAATTTTCCATTATCCTCTCCCCCACCTCACGTTTCATTCATCTCTTCCACAAATTCCTCCATATCCTCTCTTCCCCACCTCATCTCATCTCTATCTCTCACTTCTTATCACTATATTCTTTTTCATTCAACTCTTACTTCCACAATCAAATCTCTAATATTCAACAGAACAAAATGGTCCAAACCTCAAACTTCATCTCTCTCTCTCTCTCTCTCTCTCTCGTTCTTCACCACCATTATTTCTTCTCATTCCAAATCTCAAACTAGAACTCATCTTCTCTTTCTCACAGAACCAACACCGAGTTTAATTAAACCACACATTTATTAAACTCATAAAACCTTGATTTTGAGATGAAGAACAATCCATAAAACTTGAAACAAACCCTAAAATCATAATCACAATAAAAGTTAATTACATGTTGTGCTCATGCACTACAAAAAAAACGAGGATTAGCGACGGAATTAGCGAGGGAAATTTTGTCCCTCGCAAAAACGAGGATTAGCGACGGAACTGCAAGTCCCTCGCTAATGTGACCATTAGCGAGGGAATTAGCGACGGAATTTCAAGTCCCTCGCTAATGTCTGAACGTTCTGGCTGATTTGACTGCTGCAGACTGCTCTATCTACGCCAGAGTGATGCTTAGCGACCAACCGCACGTCCCTCGCTAATGTCCAGCTTATTTTTTACCAAATATCCGATTCTCTCACTCTTCTCTCATTCTTTCACTTTTAACCCTCACTCCTCTTCTCTTCCTCTTCCTCTACTCTCTCTCTCTCACCTACAAACTCTAACCCACCACCACACAACCACCACCACCACCACCACTCACTCACTCTTATTTTCACTTACAACACCCTCATTCTTCTCTCTCACCTACAAACTCTAACCCACCACCACACAACCACCACCACCACCACCACCCCCCCACCACACCACAACCACTCTCACTCCTCTTTCTCTCCTCAACCACACAACCACAACCTCTCTCTCTCTCTCTCTCTTTCTTCCACACCACCACCACACCACCACAACCACATACCTCTTTCTCTCTCTCTCTCTTTCTTCCACCACCACCACCACCACCACTCTCTTTCTCCCTTACTCCTTCTCTCTCTCGACGACCACCACCACACAACCACCACCACCACCACCACATACATCTCACTCTTTTTCTCCCTTACTCTTCTCCTTCTTCTTCTCTCTCTTTTCGACACCACCACCACCACCACCACTCTCACTCTCTCTCTCAATAATAATAATAATAACAATAATAATAATAATAATACTAATAATAATAATAACAACAACAGTAATAATAATACTACTACTACTACTAATAATAATAATAATAATAATAATAATAATAATAATAATAATTCAAATTGATAAGCGTGCCAATCAGACTAGAGAAGCGTGTTGTCAGCATTAGCGAGGGAATTAGCGAGGATCGTCCCTCGCTAATTAGCGACGAACACATTTCTCGCTAATTTCCATTAGCGAGGAGGAATTAGCGATCGAATCGGTCCTCGCTAATTCCTCGCTAATGGCAATTAGCGAGGAATTAGGCATGTTAGCGACCGAAAAATTCCTCGCTAATGACCATGTTTTTTGTAGTGATGGTTTGCTGGTTCTATGTGTGAGAAAGAGAAAGAGAGACGAAGAAGATGAGAAGATGGGTTCTGGTTTGATATAGAAGCGTTGGTTTGTCTGAATTTAAAAATAGCACTTATATTATCTAATCAATTCTAAAATAAGTTTGAAAATAGTATCACAGAATAAAAATGTTAAACATCAAATACACTACATTAAACTATTAAAATTTCATTACATAGTTACTAGCATCCTAACTATAAAGTGATTAGCTCATAGTGAGCAACAAACACAAGAAATAAAGCATAGATGCAAAATCAAACGATTCAGAAACGTATGTGTCATTTTTAAATACGTTTTTACCCCTGCAAATAGGGGGTGTTTTGCGCAAAATTTTCCATTATCCTCTCCCCCACCTCACATTTCATTCATCTCTTCCACAAATTCCTCCATTATCCTCTCTCCCCCACCTCATCTCATCTCTATCTCTCACTTCTTATCACTATATTCTTTTTCATTCAACTCTTACTTCCACAATCAAATCCCTAATATTCAACAGAACAAAATGGTTCAAACCTCAAACTTCATCTCTCTCTCTCTCTCTCGTTCTTCACCACCATTATTTCTTCTCATTCCAAATCTCAAACTAGAACTCATCTTCTCTTTCTCACAGAACCAACACAGAGTTTAATTAAACCACACATTTATTAAACCCATAAAACCTTGATTTTGAGATGAAGAACAATCCATAAAACTTGAAACAAACCCTAAAATCAGAATCACAATAAAAGTTAATTACATGTTGTGCTCATGGTTTGCTGGTTCTATGTGTGAGAAAGAGAGAGAGAGAGAGAGAGAGAGAGAGAGAGACGAAGAAGATGAGAAGATGGGTTCTAGTTTGATATAGAAGTGTTGGTTTGTCTGAATCTAAAAATAGCACTTATATTATCTAATCAATTCTAAAATAAGTTTGAAAATAGTATCACAGAAAGGATAAAAATGTTAAACATCAAATACACTACATTAAACTATTAAAATTTCATTACATAGTTACTAGCATCCTAACTACAAAGTGATTAGCTATAGTGAGCAACAAACACAAGAAATAAAGCATAGATGCAAAATCTAAAGCCATGAAACTGAAATTACAAGAAAGGAAATATACTAAGAATAGGTAGACTAAGAATAGCTCTAAGAACAGTGATAATGGAGGTACAAAGAGCTCCCTAATCCAAGAGAAACTCCAAGTAATGTCAGCTCCAATGATGTTGTAACATCTTCCCAAAGATCACTTGTCATGAGAATTTTTACATTTTATTGTGAAAATGGAGCTTTGGACAAAAATGGAGAGAAAATCTGTGTTTAGACTTCACCCACCTCGAACCAGCCTCTAAAATGAAGAATATGAGCTGCCTTAAATAGTCCTAGGGTTGAGGAAGGCATGGAAAACCCTTTAATACTCATATTTTGTCTTCTAGTGTGCCCAAAAGGACACGAGTCCCTAGTATAAAAAGGAATATTCGCACAAATAGTACTTGGTCTGCAGCAACTTCACGCTCTGCCCTTTTTGAAACGCAGTAGGCGCTACTTTTTACGCAAAATTTGTCCTCAACGCTTTCTCTCTCACATGTCACAGATGATGCAAGACATGTTGTAGCATTCGAATGCTGCAGCATACTGAACAAACGTGTTAAAACACAAAATGGGGCACCAAAGTGCCAAATAATCACAAACCAGAATCAATCTTTCTTTTACACTAAACGACACTTTTTAACTAACTAAACAACAATATTACTTTAAAGCTCACATTGATTTAAGTTTTTTTTGGACCAAACTCACATTAATTTAAGTTTAGAAATAACAAATAGCTCTTATAAATAAGAGTTATCAAGGTGCCACAGAAACAAGTCTTTTATTTTCAAATTAGTGTTCTAATAAATATTTTTTTGACAAAACGAGTCTAGCTCATTTCATTATAAATAAAAGGGGAAATACATGCTGGTATGTCAAAGAAAGTATGAGTAGAAACATAAGACAAGGCTACCCTGACAAGAGTATGAGCGACTTAGTAGGTTTCTCTCCTAGAGAACTCCACATGAGAGTTTAAACTAAAAAAAGCAAAAGATTGCCTACAGGCAAACAAAATACAACCATAATCAGAACCTGTAGGTATCAATCTATGGAAATCATCAACAAACACCTTGGCGTCTAGCTCAAAGATGAAATCTTTGTAATTAAGTTCCCGAACCCAATCCAAGGCGAATAAGAGACCCTAAGCCGCTCCTTTATAAACTTCCAGGATAGGTTCAAAGGGTTGGACCTCCGCAACTACAAAATTCCCACGGTCATCTCTAATGCACATACCAAACCCAACCTTATTACCATCCAAATCAAATGTAGCATCTACATTACATTTCATTACACCCGAGGGAGGCAATTTCCAGGCAAGAGACAGTGAGGTAGGAGAGGGACGTTGTACCAAGACAGCAGGCCGAGGAGAATAAGATTGGGCAGCTTCCCAATCTTTAAGAAATTGGTTACCTCATATAATAATTGTAGTTGTTGAGTCTCGAATATTATTCTAAACTAGTATTTTACCCGTGCATACGCACGGGTTATGGTCAGTGTATTGTTATGAAGTCATAATAATAATTTGGAAGATATTCATAAGTTATAAATAATGTCGAAAATATATGATTTGAAATTCAAAGTGGAATATGCATCCCCGTTGACAATCCGAATTACATTGATCCATAATAAAGTATTTGAACATTAGAGGTAAAATATGCATCCCCGTTGGCGCTCGTTGTCAGTACCGTTGCCACTCTCATTGTCAGTCTCTTGTCGCTCGCGTTGCCACATTTTTATAAGTAAGTTATTTTGTAATATTTGGTAGTGGCTAAAGTTTTTTTTTTTTACAATTCATTGTGATTAAATTGATTGATCTTAATAGTTTTAAAAGAGAGATTATAGAAAATAATAAATTCTAGATAGAGTAAAAGTGAAGAAAAAAAAATATTTTTAAAAATATGCACTCACGTTGGCGCTCTCGTTTCCTCTCTCGTTCCCATTCCTGTTCTCGTTGTTGATTTCATTGTCAGTCTCATATTGCCACATATTATGACTTTTTTTATTCTATATGAGTTAATATAAAAAACTTAAGTTTAAATTTTTGTTACAGGTACGTCTTTTTTTGACAATGGGTAGTGGTTAAAATGATTAATTTGACCGTTGTAAAAAAAGTAATTATTTTTAGTAGTTTGACTAAATTTAAAAATAGTGAGTAAGTATTTTTAGTAAAAAAGAGGTAAAAAATTTAATTTTTATGACAAAAAAACTGGTCAAAAAAATTATGAAAAAATATTTTTTATTTAAAAGCAGTTTTTTAAAAAACAGTTATTTAAAAAGAAAAAGCTGTTTTTTTAACAAGAAAATCAGTTTTTAAAATTAAATGTAAAACAATTTTTTGAAAATAAAACAAAAAGTGACACCGACACACGTCAGTAGGTCAGTTGACAGTGCGTCAGAGTGACAGCTGACGGCACATCAGTGCGCCCGAATTTTTTTTTAAAAGCTGCAGAATTTGTCTTTTAGTGTTGAATTTACTAAATTACTTTTATTTTTTGCCAAATGACAAAATTTTAAGATGTCTATGAATATCATTTGCTAGCGTTAGATTTGTATATACAGACAAGTGGATTTCTGCTCGATCAAATGATTCACATAGTCGTACAAAATTAGTGTTCTAATATGATTGCTTGCCTTCAAGCATTGAAATTCCTTTGAATATATTTTACTTATAAAAATAAAATAACAATAAATCCAATCTAGTGAGGAGATTAGTCACTGTGTTCGGCGGTAGATACTCTGGTCTCGACAAAAAAATATTAATAAAATAACA
This sequence comes from Oxytropis ochrocephala, assembly GCA_020916435.1. Taxonomy (NCBI): domain Eukaryota; kingdom Viridiplantae; phylum Streptophyta; class Magnoliopsida; order Fabales; family Fabaceae; genus Oxytropis; species Oxytropis ochrocephala. The sequence goes on from CM037090.1 coordinate 39,643,409, forward strand.
ATACAACCAGTTTTAATTTTGATCAAAAGAAAAATTTCCTCAAAAAAAAAAAAACCAGTTTTAATTAAAAAAACATATCATATAGGTAATTAACTAATGGCTAAATTACTGTTTTGGTCCTTTATCTTTGGTCTTAATTTCATTTTGGTCCTTTATCTTTTTTTTTCTCGTTTTGGTCCCTCATGTTTCATTTTTTTGTCAATTTGGTCCTTTTTGTAATTTTTGTGTCAAAGAAGATGGATGGAAAATTACAAAAATGACCAAATCGACACAAAACGAAACACGAGGACCAAACGAGAAAAAAAAAAGATAAATGACCAAAATAAAATTAAGGCTAAAGATAAAGGACCAAAACAGCAATTTAGCCTTAACTAATTATACATGATTCAAGCACTCCATCATGTCATCATGTGTTGTCGGTGGTAATTGCAAATTCGGATATAAGTTTCATTTAACAAAACTCGATAGAATTATTTAATCGATTATATTTATTCCTAGCCCAGCCCAACGTAATTTGACCAAAAATATCAATAGTACTTATGTTATATGTATAATCATATCAATAAAATTTGATTTAATTAAGGTTTCTTTGCGACTGAGACAGTTTGTTTTATCATTTGAGTTTTTGTGATCATCGCTTTCGGATTATGACTTTTTTAGTGCTTCCCTTGCTTTTTCTCCCTCTAGTCATTGCAATTCTATATGGACCATTGCTTTCCAAATCCCATGTTTCTCGTTTATTACAGGAAAAATAAATTTTACTAAAATGAACATATGTAGCGTTCTGATACTAAGAACCTCCTCCATATGTGAATCACTCATGTCAGAATCTTTTGTAAGAATCTGAGAGTCTTCAATGATCAAATCGATGGAGAGAGTTCTTCAATGATAAAAAATATGGCTTTCCAATTCCCAATGTCTCAACGGATAATCCCTCTCAAGAATAGGTTAGTTGGATAATCCCTATAGAAAATGTGGAAATAAAAAAGCTATTGTTAGTGCTAAATTAATTGCAAATGAAATGGAGATTGATCGTGTGTTTGTTCAAAAACATCAAATTAGTAGAAAGAAGTACTATAATGAAAAATGTACACAATTAAACCCTCTGAGCCTATTAATGAGTTTTTTTAAGATTCATTATTTTGAATAGGCTGTACATATATAACTATTTTTTCTATACTTAATTCTATTGTAATTTTGGTTTGAAATTTTTAATATTGATGTAAATTTTAACATTTGTTCTATAATATTTTATTTTACTTAAAGTTGTATTAAAACAATTAATTTCAATATATATAACGTATAAAAAATAGGGTATCACATTCAAATTAAATTTTCACGCAAAATTTCATGCACGACCCTTACCGCGACAACCCCAATTCATGATGCAACCGAAATCGCAAAAGTCTTAATTCGTTAGCGTAACCGTGACCACTATTTAGAACCTTAGTCTCTGTTGACCAATTCCAAAAGGAGAGGGAGGCTCTCTAATTGGTAAAACATAGCGGATAGAGGATAAGCTAGCGGATAGCGGATGAGGTAACAGATTGAATTTAAAGTGTTTGGTAAAATTAGGGGTTGAAGTGGTTATAAAAATAAAATTACGTAAATAGATATTTGAAATTAATGCTTACAAATGAGAGATAAATTCAATTAATGGAGGATAAGTGAGGAATTTAATTAAAATAATGAGGGTAAAGTTGGGAGAAAAAATGAAACGCTATAAGCTATAAGTTCAGACGCTACTTCAAGTAACGTTTCAAAAAATGCTATAAGCTAGTGGAAAAATGTTAAAAGCTAGTTGTGTCAAACATTTAATTAGGCTCTGTTTGGTAAAAAGTAGCGGATAAACTAGCTTATATAAAGCGGATGAGGTAGCAGATTAAATTTAAAGTGTTTGGTAAAATTAGCGGTTGAAGTTGCTTACAAAAATAAAATTACGTAAATAGACATTTGTAATTAATGCTTACAAATGAGAGAGAAATTTATTTAATGGAGGATAAGTGAGGAATTTAATTAAAGAGATGAGGGTAAAATTGGGAGAAAAAATGAAACGCTATAAGTTATAAGCTCATACGTTACTTCAAGTAGAGTTTTAAAAAACACTATAACTAGCGGATCCACTATAATTAAGCTAGCAGATAGACATCTAATCTAATATCTATTTATACAAACAAACAACTTACAAAATTACAATTTTAGACATTTTACTTTTTTGACACATCACCACTTTTGTTTTATTTATCATTTTTTAATTCTACTTTATCTTCCTTTCTCACTCACTCTTTTTCAATCTCACATTTTCCAATATTTCTTACTTTTTACACATCTATTATTAGTGGCCCCCACACCATTTATTTAAAAATATTTCTTTTCCCAATTTTTGTATCCACTATATAATTTAATATAATTAAATTAATATTAAATAATCTACAATTTACTATCTAACCTAATATCTATTTATCTATTTATACAAAGAAACCACACTTAATCTATTTTTTACAAAGAAATCACATTTAAATTACTCAAACAAGTCTCCATATTAACTTGACAATTTATCTAACTAATGACAACATTGTAATTTACTATCATACTTTTATCAAATTTCTTCTCTCAATGCATTTTCTTCTCACTCCCACTTTTTTCCTACTTTCTCTTACTTTTTTTTCATAATTCAAATCAAACTCACCAACTTTATTTACCCACTATCTACTAATCTAATCCAATATCTAAGGGCAACATTGTAATTTACTATCATTTTCAAATTTCTTCTCCCAATGCACTTTCTTCTCACTCCCATTGTAATATCTATTTATACAAACAAAAACTTAAAAAATTACAATTTTAGACATTTTACTTTTTTGACACATCACAACTTTTGTTTTATTTATCATTTTTTAACTCTACTTTCTCTTTCTTTCTCACTCACTCTTTTTCAATATCACATTTTCCAATATTTTTTACTTGTTACAAATCTATTATTAGTGGCCCCCTCACCCTTTATTTAAAAATATTTCTTTTCCCAATTTTTTATCCACTATATAATGTAATATAATTAAATTAATATTAAATAATCTACAATTTACTCTTATTTACTATCTAACCTAATATCTATTTATACAAAGAAACCACACTTAATCTATTTATACAAAGAAACCATATTTAAATTACTCAAACAAGTCTCCATATTTACTTGACAATTTATCTAACTAATGACAACATTGTAATTTACTATCATACTTTTATCAAATTTCTTCTCTCAATGCATTTTCTTCTCACTCCCACTTTTTTCATACTTTCTCTTACTTTTTTTTTTCATAACTCAAATCAAACTCACCAACTTTATTTACCCACTATCTACTAATCTAATCTAATATCTATTTATACAAACAAATCATACTTAAATTACTCAAACAAGTTTCCCCAATGCACTTTCTTTTTCAACTAAGGTCAACATTGTAATTTACTATCACATTCTTTTTCAAATTTCTCTCAATGCACTTTCTTCTCACTCCCATTTTTTAACTTTCCCCTATATTTTTTTTCAAATTTCGAAATTCAAATCAAATCAAATCAAATCTACTAATAAACTAAAATAATCAATCTAAACTACGAGATAACTGCACTAATATATAAAAACACGGGATAACTTCACTGATATATAAAAAACACGATATTAATATATCAAAAAAAAAGAAAACTTAATGACTATTTCAACTACTGATTAATATTTAAAACACGGGATAATTATACTGATATATAAAACACGGGATAACTACACTGATATATTTGATAATCTACTATCTATTTTTTACTATCTATTATAATGTACTAATCAACTAAAATAGTCAATTGAAACTATGAGATAACTGCACTGATATTTTAAAAACATGGGATAACTATACTAATATGTAAAAAAAAAAACACAAGATAGCTGCAATGATATGTATAAAAACACATGATAACTGCACTTATATATTAAAAACACTTCACTGAAATATTTGATAATTTACCATTCATCCATTACTGTCTACTATAATCTATTAATCAACTAAAATAATCAATTGAAACTATGAGATAGCTTCATTGATATATTAAAAAACACGTGATAACTTTATTGAAATATAAAAAACACAGGATAATTGCAATGATGTATGTAAAAACACGAAATAGCTGCACTGATATATAAAAAAACACGGGATAACAACACTGGCACTAATATATAAAAGAACACAGGATAAATGCACAGATTGTTTTTAAATGATACTTTTACATTTTTAGATTTTAATATTTATCTAATTTTTTATTTGAGGTTCCTTTTTTAACTACTTTAAATTTGTCTTTTTTTACAAAGTGCTGTCTAGACTATTTAAATTATGTCAAAGTTCGTTCATAAAAAAAATATGGTAACACTCGTGTGTATGCATGAGTATCCTACTAGTTACCGAAGAGAGTCGATGTAGAATAGAGGGAGTGTTAGATTTCCTTCATGTTTGACCCGACATCTTAATTGTAAACACGGATGAAATGACATAAGTACATTGTTGTGAAAGATTTATTGAAAATTGAGTAAAAGTTGAAGTTTAATGTTCGGTGTCCACCACTATCTTAACATAAATTTTTTCTGAATTTGGAATCTCGTATACATCACGCACCAAAGACAAAGTTACTCTTTAGGAAAGAAATCAAATTTCATATTTTAAACAGTAGATCATAGCTTTGGGATACAATAGAATCCGTTTCTCAGAAGCAAGCAGTGCCAACATAATTCACTGGTGTGCACACTCTGGTCGGCAAAATTAAACTATTGCGCGTTTATAGAGATTAATTAATTCTCTAATTATCTGAAGCTAGCTAGCGGGACAATTTAGTATCCCAATTTCGTATATACATGTAATGTACCCAATTAAGGGTCAAATGTATTACTATAATCAATACTACATGTTGGTGTTTGTTTTGTGACGGTTGTTATGATCTTGAAGTTTTGTGTGTAGACATAATTAAAGACCACGTTGTCGTTGTTGTAACGTTATGAATCCATTGCTGAGCATGGAAAAGTAAAAGCAGTAGGGACAGGTGCAGTGTTAACTTCAGGAATATTAGTCTGCAACCACGTTGACGGGGTATATCAGCAGGCATGGCATTCTGTTCAGTCTTCACAGTGTGTGCAGGTATAAAAGTTTACACCAACAACTGTGACTCAATAGTATTGTAGTATATAATTTTAATTCATTCAAATTAATTATTAATATGATTTTCTATTTTTGTTATCTTCAATGCTTAATAGTAATGTTGTCAGCATCGGACTGTATGGTTGAATTGGATTATACCACAATTGAATCCATCTAGATCCTAAATTTACTCGAGTTGAAAAATTCAAAATATATTTTTTTAAATTTACTTTTTCTTTAATAATGGTTGAACCAATTAAACCATTAACCGGAAGTCTCACTGATTCGATCTCTAGTCCAATTTTAAAAACATTGGAATAGCGTATACAAATCACTTTAGATAAAATAACCAATCAACATCACACGCACTATCATTTGATCACACTGATCAAATTCGAACTCGGGAGTCTGAGTCTCCATGTCACCGAAATTTATAATGCAATCAGTAATGGAAACATGTGTATGCCACGTGTAGAAGTAGACAACAAGAGTGATGTTGAGAACAGTAGCATTGGGTTTCACACCCACACGGTGAGACTGAGAGTGATGGATCGGTTTTAGGTACAGCTAGGGAAATGTTGTGGTCACACTACCCTTTTCAGATTATGAGCCGGTCTAACTATATTTATAGCGACACTATTATTTTGACACTACTTTTACAATCTAATAATACATGCTGCATAATTGCTCGCTCATATCACAAGCATAGTGGCGGTACCGCTGAGGATATTTATGAGGCAGTTTTTTTTCGCATCCCCCTCATTCCTTATCTCACCCCATAATTCCACACTATCCCGTTTTTACCCCTGATTTGTTATAAAAGAAATTTAAAATTTCGGAATTACCTCTAAAAAAGGTAATTCGGTTCAAAAAAAAGGAATTTCTGATTTACCCTGTAATTAGAAAAGATTTTGAATTCGCCGAAATGAGGTAATTAGGTTCACATTTGTGAACCGTAATTACCTATTTACGAGGTAATTCCGAAAATTAATATTTTTTTTTCAATTATTAATTTTTTCGAATTATTAATATTTTTATTTCGAACGAATAATTTAAATTTAAAAATCGGTTTTCTGACAACATACTCGATCGTAATGAAACCACAACCATTATATCCAAAAAATCAAGAATCAAGACTCCAAGAGATTTACGGAACTACTACTCAAAATCCCAAATTTCATCGTTTACTATTTTTTACGATTTTTTTTAATTTTTCATAGTCTCCAAAAAATCTAAAAAAATTTGTATAGCCTTATTTTGGTTTTGTTAGATTTTTAGTGGTGTTTTTATATTTTTTTTTAGAGTAGTTTTGACTATTTTTAGTAGCCTTTTAGTAATAAAAATTAAAACAAATCGTATATATGTCATTTTGGACATATATATGATGCCTACTAACCGTGAGCAGGGATGCCCTAGATGTCGCCCATTCACCTACTTCACGTGCTTATTTTCAGTCATTTTTAGACATTTTGGACCCATAGTTGTATTTGTACTCCTATTTTATGTTGGTCATTTTATATATTTTGACGTATTGTTATTTAAATCGTAAATCGTTCGTATCATATTTCCAAAATAAAACTCGTTTAAATCTTAATTTAATATACAAACTTTTTTTAAAAAAAATTAAAAATTAAAAATTTCGGAATTACCTTTTTTAGAGGTAATTCCGAAAAAATTAATTTTTTTTTAAAAGACAGAGGTATTTTTGGGTTTTATTGAATTATGGGGTGTAGGAGATATTGAGGGGGGTGGGAAAAAAACAGCCTATTTATGATGGAAATAATAGGATTTAAGCTACAAATTATAATTGCGTCAAAAAAGCTACAAATTATAATAACTTCAGCTTGAGTGCAACTAGTTAATGCACTTTATCTAAAGAGATGGAAATAATAGGATTTAAGCTACAAATTATAATTGCGTCAAAAAAGCTACAAATTATAATAACTTCAGCTTGAGTGCAACTAGTTAATGCACTTTATCTAAAGAGACTGACTCGACTAGTACTCAGATTTAATCTCCAAATAAGACAAATTAAAGTTAGACTTTATTTCCTCCTGACCGAACTTCAGATTATTCAAAGCTTTTTTCTTCTGAACACCAAAATGGGGGGTCAAAGAGCCCTAGACAAAAAAGTTACATCATATAATCAAACACAACTGAATTACATCATACTAGGACGGTGACCCGTGCGATGCGATGCAGGAGGTGATTAATGACGCTCTGATGTATTTTTGAAAAAACATTAACATTTTATAAGGGGTATAAAAATACGCAACACATATATATAAGATGAAGAAGCAACAATAATGGCATTGGTTGGATGAAGTCTAAGTCCCTTTATGCACGTCTTTACACTCCGCTACTTTATTAATCAATTTGGGGATGCATTTTTGATAACATTAGTTGTAAATAATGCAAACTTTATGTCCATTATTAATCTAGCAAAAATTAAGGTCCCAGTCATTTTTTCTTTTCCAAAACTCATTTTTGAAAACTTCAGCTTGGGAATCGTATCTAGATAAATACGATCACGAAATTTCTTTGGAATTCGTATGTATTTCCGGGAAGGTAAATCGACGACCTCTAAAATATTTACGATCAAATCGTATGTAAGTGAAAAATGGTAAATATAACGTAACCGTTGGTTATATGTACAAGGAAATTTCAAACCATACTATAACACATACAAAGAAATAATTCAAACCATACTATAACACATATATGACTAAGAACACACACAAAGGACTCATAAAAAAAAAGTACATAAGGCACTTCTAAAAAAAAAAGTTTCTCCCCAAATGGGGAAAAGATGCGACGTTATATTAATAGTTAGGGAATATAGAGTGGGGGTATATTGAGAATGATGAGATACAAAATGAGGGGTACATTTTGATAATAATAAAAAAAGTGTTGGACAAAAATATTTTTTTTTGCCAAGGATATATTAGTCCAAAAATATAGAGTGCAGGTATATTATTGGTAAATGGTGGAAAAAATTTCCCACCAAAAGTGGCTATCGTCAACAATCTTCTATTAATATATAGAGATAAATCAGATTGGTTCAATTTTTGTCGGTATGTCGGTCCAAAAATATAAAGTGAGGGTATATTGATAAGCAAAGTGGGAGTCTACAAAATGAGGGTACATTTTGAAAATAATAAAAAAAAAAGAGTGTTGGACAAAATGAGGGTATGTCGGTCCAAAAATATAGAGTGGGGGTATATTGGTAAGCAGTGAGGTACAAAATGAGGGTATATTGGTAAATGGTGGGGCACAAAATATAGAGTGGGGGTATGTCGGTCCAAAAATATAGAGTGGGGGTATATCGGTAAACAAATGGGCATCTGAAATGAGGATATATTGGTAAATGGTGAAAATATTTGGGATAGAATTCAGTTTTGAGATGTGTGTACCTGATATGTTTGTGGAATCCATCAAAGTCAACAGTGACGATAGAGAACAGGTAAAGATTGTGAGTGAAAGTTTTAGAATGGTCCAACTCATTACGGGCTCTTCATATATTATAAGCCTAATAGAATTATTCATTTATATATTTAAGTGCATCTTTTAAATAAGTATATATATAGTTGACGTGATAATTATCTAATTATATTTTAATAACTGATTAAACTAATCCAAAGTCATAGAGAAAATCTAACAATTCTCCCATTTAGATAGCATTAATCAATTGTTAAAATATAAAAGGATAGGAGAGTTAAACTATCAACTATTTTCAAAGCACTTATATTCGAATTAGAATAAGAAACAAAGTCTTAACAATGTAGAGATGATATCCAATAGGGAAAACAAATCATACATGTTAAACACCCACATTTCACATAAGGATAATGAATATGGATTAACACTATAAAATTAAGAAGCGTGCAATCCAATGATGGCCCAAACATCTGAGAAGCTATAAGAGATATGATTATAAAAGTGATGTCTCGTATATATCTCATAAAAATAACAATAATAATTAAAACAACAATTCAAACTCCCACTAACCCAGAGTATCAAACGACTTGACTAAACCCATGTGTGTCACATGTTTTTGAAAAGCTCCATCAGTCGAGCCTTTGGTTAGTGGATCTGCTAACATGTTCTCTGTAGCAAGGTGCTCAATTCGAGTATGCAATTCAAGAATTTTCTCTCTGACAAATAGAAATTTAATGTCAAAATGCTTTGAGCAAGAAGAACTCTTTGTATTATGAGAGACACTATAAGCAGCGCTTTAAGTAAAAACGCCACGGATGGCCAAAACAGCTAACCCATACCCATCGCTTTTTAAAAAAAATGTTGCCCATCGCCTTTAAACGCATTAGCCATACCCAGAGCTTTTTAAAAAACGCTGGGTATGGCTTCACGCGTTCTCCCAATACCCAACGCTTTTTAAAAAACGCTGGGTATTAGGTCACGCGTTCTCACACATCACTTTCTTACCTCTCTTCTCTCAAACCCTCACACAACCACTTCTTTGCCCTCAACCTCCGCCTCCTCCCTCAACCTCTGCCTCCTCCTCTCTTTTTTTCTCATCTCTCATTCATGTTCAGCGTTGTCAGCACCACCATCGTACGGATTCCGGTCGAGACTCTTTCTCTCTCGGTACTGATCCACCGCTCACCACAGGACTGCCTCGTGGTGGTTCCGTTCGTCCCTCCTTCTCCAAACGCACTTGGCGTTTTTCCCCTCAACATTTGTGTTCTCTCCTTCCATCGCAAGTGAGTAACAGTTTTGAGCATTCTATGTTGTTGCATTTTGTTGAAAAACATATTCTTTTTTTTGGTTGAATCTTTCTGAACTGATGATTGTTGAAAGGGTTGTTCCTCTTCTTCTTATTGTTAGATTCTGTTCTTATATGAAGTTTAGCACACCAGCTGTTTGTAAATTTGCCTAAACTAAGTTTCAGTGTGCACATCAACTGTTTGTTAAAATGCCCAAACCAAGTGCAGAAATTTTTTTTTCTTTTCAGAGTTGGGCGTACAAACTGAATACTTGTTAAAATGATTTTCAACTTCATCCATCTCTCCATCTCTCACTCACTTGAATCCATCTCTCCATCTCTCACCCACTTGAAGTTGAAGGTATAGAGGTTCGATCTTTCTTCGTTTTTATATTTCTTTCAAATCTTCGTTATTTCTTTTGCTAGGTTGAAGGGTTTATCATTTTTTTTTGGTTGTAAATGGTGTTTGTTTATGTGTTGCAAATCTACTTTTTTCTAGATTAGGGTATTGGATTTCGATATGCTTTTCTTTTAGATTAGGGTTTTCTCAGTCAGGATTTGTTATTTGTTCTCTCATTTCTGCTTAAAAATTTTATTTCTGTGATATGACTTTTTTTATTAGGGTTTTGTAATAATATGTTTTAGTGTTAGGTTTTTATAAAAGTTTTGTTTTTTCGATTTTAGTTTCTAGTTAACTTTTTTGCTTTCACTTTCAGTTTTTTTTTCTATTTTAGTTTATTTCTGGTTTGGTATTTTACTAGTTTTTATCTTTACTAATTTGACCCTATTTTTTATTTTTCATGGATGCTAAACATGGTGAAGTTGGTTTCTTTGTCTTGTGGAGCGCGAGCAACTACGAAACTACCAAACAGGTTGGAGATTCGCTATTGTGGCTCTTTAATATTTACATATTGTCCCTCTTGTGTTGATTTATAACACTTCGCTTAACACTTAACTATATGAAAGTATGCTTCTGTACTTCAATTATGATAGTGTGAACACTATGATAAAACTATATTCTGTAAAGTAAAGAATACAGACATATGAATACATATAGTGTTCATATAGTGATCAGAATATAGTGTTATAATAGTGTTCAGAATATATATGTATTCTTTAATTGTATGCTTAACTATATATGTATTCATAGTGTTCTTTACTAATATGTTGCTATTGTATTAATTGTAAAGCTCATACTTAAAAGTATGCTATCATTGTTTTGATTCGTATCGGTGTACTAGTTGAGATGACAAATCACTTGGATTTGTTCACTTGTGGATATCTTGAACCACTTGAAGTTATTGCATAAGTGCTATGACTTATGTCAGACTTATGTTATTTTCTTTGCAGCCATTCTTTCCTGGAGAGGATGGGGTTGATCAATTGTTAGAGATAATTAAGGTAAAATTTCTTGTGTTTATCTTGAAAGTTGCTTTCATTGGTTTTTGGATCTTCAATCTGAGTGTAATTATGTACTTTATATTGCTTATCTTGAAATTTGATATTCCTTGCAGGTTTAACTAAGAAACCGTTCATAATCAAAGCAAGGGTGTATGCTAGTTCTAGAAAAGAAGGTGCCAAAGTTTGAAACAGAAGGCTGTCAAAAAAAATTTTGAAACAGAAGGATGCAAATAAAAGTATGATTTCTCAGAAAAATTGTTCTGATTGTACTGATATATGTCTCCCATTTTTTTAGAGTTTGATTTGGATACTATTAAGTTAGCTAGCTAGTTTTGGTTCAAATAGCTAGTTTTGGACAAACTAATTAGATGATGTAACTTGTTAGCTATTTTGTTTTGGTTCATCTTATGTTGACATATTAGTGCATTTGGATATAGAGAGTTTGTTTCGGTTATGTATTGTAATTTGTTAGCTAATGAATTTGATTGGATTGGATTGTATTGGCTGCATATGACTAGGTAAATTGTAGATATAAAAAGGAAAATACACAAAACAGAAAAAAAAATTAAAAAAAAAAATTTAGGCAATGGGTAGCGCTTTTTAGGAAGCGCTGCCTATCTGAGGACGTGTTTGGGCAATGGGTAGCGCTTTTTAGGAAGCGCTGCCTATTTGAGGACGTGTTTGGGCAATGGGTAACACTTTTTAGGAAGTGTTGCCTATCTGAGGACGTGTTTGGGCAATGGGTGACGCTTTTTAGGAAGCGCTGCCTATCTGAGGACGTGTTTGGCAATGGGTGGCGCTTTTTAGGGAGCGCTGCCCATTGTTGGAGTGGAATCACCAGTGCCACGTTCAGCAGCGCTCAAAAGCACTGTCATGGATGAAAAAAAGCGCTGCCTATATACTAATTCTGTTGTAGTGAGAAATGCACAGCAACAATATTGTCACAATATATCACAAATCGCCTAGATATGCTTTTAACAATGTTGAAGCGAGAGATTAAATTTTTGAGCCACATAGCTTGACAAGTAGTCTCATAGCAAGCGACATACTCTTCCTCCATGGTAGAAGTAGTTGTAAGAGTCCGTTTAACACTCTTCCCAGAGATAGCTCCTCATGTCATCATAAAAATTAAGTCGAAAGTAGACTTTCGATTGTCAAGGAAACCTACAAAATCAAAAACAGAATAACTAATGACTTGAAGTTGATTATTGGTCAACATATAATTCTTGGTTTCCTGCAACTATCGCATGACCTTTTTAATGGCTTTTCAATGACCCAAACTTGGGTTGCTCAGGTATCTCCCTAAAGCATTAACAACAAAAGCAATATCTGGGCAAATACAAACTTGACCAAACATTAAACTTCCAACAGCAGAAGCACATGGGACTTTCTCCATTTGAAATATTTCTACATCATTTTGAGAACATTGAGATTTAGAGAGTTTATCTCCCTTTTGAACAGGTGCAACACATGGGGAGCAAGAATGCATATTATACCGCTTGAGGATCTTTTCAATGTACCCTAACTGAGACAATCCAAGAACACCACATAACCTATCACGAAAAATTTGGATGCCTAAAACGACTAAAGCATCACTAAGGTCTTTCATATCAAAGTGTCTACTTAACATTTGTCTCGTCTCAACCAAAAGAGTAATGCAAGTGCTAGCAAGAAGAATATCATCAACATATAACACAAGAATTATAAATCCCACTAGCCTTCAAGTAAATGCATTGATCTGAGGCACTTTCCTTGAAGCCAAAAAAAGTGACAACCTGGTCTAATTTTAAATACCATTGCACGGATGCCTATCAGCAAAACCTTCAAGATGTATCATGTAGACATCTCCAACAAACTCTCTATTATGAAAATTTGTTTTTACATCCATATGATATAGTTCTAAATCAAAATGTGCAACCAAAGCCATAACAACTCAAAAATCATCTTTGGTAGAGATTGGTGAGAATGTTTCTTTATAATCAGTGCATTCTCTTTGTCTGTAGCCTTTTGCTACTAGTCTAGCTTTGTACCTTTCAATCTTACCATCTGGATTGCGCTTGGTCTTAAAAACTCAATTGCATCCAACAGTTTTGCAACCAACTGGTCACTCTGTGATATCCCAAATAGTATTATGAGCCATAGAAGCCAACACATCATGCATAGAATTCATCCAATCAAAGAATGAGGGCTAAAAATTGCTTCTTCAAAGGTGGTAGGATTATCATCATCATCATCATGAATATCAAAATAGTGCTCTTGGAGATACACAACATAGTCATTGGGTATAGATGGTTTGCGCACTCTCTGATATTGTCTCAGTGAGACTTCTTCAGCAAAATTATATTGGGTTCTGCAATGTCACTGGATTCTGGTTCATTAACTGGTAGGGAAATTACATCATCATCATTGTTTTGAGTCATCGAAACATCAATATCTATAGGTAGTAACAACTGGCATAGGGAGAAGAACCTGATATTCCTTAAGAGCGACTGGTCGTGGTGAATATCTCCCACTACTCAAGTCATTCTCAAAGAAAATCGCTCGGTCAGACTCAATGACTCGCATACAGTGAGAAGGACAGTCAAATCTGCAACCTCTGGAACCTACACAATATCCAATGAAGAAACCACTAACAGTCTTCAAATCAAGCTTCTTCTGATGAGGATTATAAGGTCTGACTTTTTCCTATTACACCCCTAAACATGAAAGTGTTTTAAGCTCGGCTTCCTAAGCTCGGCTTCCTTCTCGTCATAAGCTCATAAGGAGTTTTAGATACAAACTTGTTGGAGAATGTAAACAGCAGTTTTTAAGGCATCTCCCCACAGAAAATTGAGCAACGAAAAATGACTCATCATGCATCTTAACATATCCATAAGTGTGCGGTTGCATCTCTCCGCAACTCCATTCTGCTCTGGCGTACCAATAATAGTGTATTGAGCCTCAATTCCACATTCATCAAGATATCTAGCAAAAGTTTCTGGATTTCTTCCAGTTTCTTCATACTTACCGTAATACTCACCTCCTCTATCATACACACTTAATCTTCTTGCCTATTTTCAATTCAATAGCAGCTTTGGAAGTTCTGAAATCATCTAACTAGGGAACTAGAATTTTCTTGGATATCCAACCAAATCTAGATAAGTCATCTAAGAAGGTATTAAAGTACCTATGTCCACCTATGGCAATAGGAGTAATAGGTATTAAAGTACCTATGTCCACCCATGGCAATAGGAGTAATAGGCCCAGACATATCTGTGTGGATCAGCTGCAGCATATCATCACATCTGTTTGCTTCTGCATTTCTAGTCTTGGCAGTGAGTTTCCCTTTAAGATAATTAATGCAAGTATCAAAATCAGAGAAGTCACTATCAAGGAGAATATTTTCTCTAATCGGTCTTTCGATGCGGGGCCTAGAAATGTGTCCTAAACGCCTATATATGCCATAGCATAGAGGATTTCTCATAAGTTCTAGCACGCTTATGCCCAACAACAGAGTTAACAGAAATTTCATCAACATTCAGCATGTGTAGACTATCTCACAAAACTCCAAAACCAACAACAACAGAATTAGAATAAATATTAAGTTTTCTGTTACCAATATCAAGGAGTATCCACTTTTGTCCAAACCTGAAATTGAAATTAAGTTCATTCTCATCAAAGGTACAAGTAAAAAATCTTTTAAAATCAAAGTGTGTTTGGAAGGTAGAAGTAATGAAACAACCCCTATTTCCTCCATGGTTGCTCTAGCTCCATTTCCCACAATGACTTTAGCTTCACTATCACTTGGTTTTCTCATACTTGTGAACCCTTGACAGGAATTCACTTGGTTATTACGGAAATTTTGTGTTTGTATCAAATAGCCACTGAATATTTCCGTAATAACCTCAAAATTTACAAGCTTAAAAAATTGAGATTATAATATTCACTAATTAAAGTTAATTTAAAACTTCTTATATAAACTCAATTGCAAAAAAAAAAAAAAAATCTCAAAAACCTATTTAAAAATTCTCAAATTTTTTACATAGACCAACATATTAATTAAACCATAATTTTTTTTACAATAAACCATAGTTTTTTCTACAATATAAATAAACCATATCAGTTTATTGAGTATATATAATTATTTATTAGTTAACATGCAAGTGCAAAAATAGAGATGGAGGAAGCACTATATGTATAGGTTTGTCATGCAAGAAAAAAAATAATGTAACTATATATAGACACTAACTTGGTTAAATAAAGATGGAAGCTAAATTTGTATACAAGAAAGGGAACAAAGAGAAAACATTTTTAGTAAAAAGGGTATTTGTGTTGACAAGAGAATCCCAGGTTTTTTTTCAACCTTTGTATTTCCAAGATAACACGAGTGAGTTTACACTGTAAAACGAGATTCAGAGATTATTTAAACATATAATTCTATGTTCAGGTATCTATGCCTCAGATCAGAGGGGCAAATTCTTCCCTTTACATTGTAAAATGAGAATCAATAATAAACTAAGCAAAGCATCATTCTTTTTCAGATGTTTATGTCTCTTCTCAAAGCTTCCAAATATATTCGATCGCTTTTAGATTCCAGTGCCTATATTAACAGCAATTTTTTATTTGACTAGAAATTTATAGTAAATTAATATATGAGTAATACTTTCATGGAGTACAATACTATAGTTTTTGTACGTCCTGTACTAGATATAGGATGTTAGCTTTTTTAACTAACATAACAATCTAATATCTATATATACAAAAACATCACCACTAAACTTCCAAAATTAGCCATCACCATTAATTGTGCACGTGTTTACCTAATACAAAGTCAAAGGGTATTAATGTCATTTTATGAAACAAACTTTTCACTTTCCTAACTTTTCACTCTTCTCAACTTTCACTCTTCCCAATTTCACTTTTTCCAACTCCTTTTCTCTTTCTCTTTCCCTCCACCTTTAATTCAAATTCAAACTCCCTCACAAATTTATTATCATTATTATCTATCTAATCTAATATTAATATCTTCTAATATCTATCTATTTATACTAATAAACTACACTTAAAATTCCACTTAAAATTAAAATATATTTTTTGACAAAAAAAAATTTAAATCTTTTTCACAGACATCCATACTCACTAAATAATAGAAAGACAATTATTTTTTTGTCAATAAAAATTATAATCTAATCTAATATCTATATATACAAAAACATCACCACTAAACTTCCAAAATTAGCCATCACCATTAATTGACACGTGTACTACCTAATACAAAGTCAAAGGGTATTAATGTCATTTTATGAAACAAACTTTTCACTTTCCTAACTTTTCACTCTTCTCAACTTTCACTCTTCCCAATTTCACTTTTTCCAACTCCTTTTCTCTTTCTCTTTCCCTCCACCTTTAATTCAAATTCAAACTCCCTCACAAATTTATTATCATTATTATCTATCTAATCTAATATTAATATATTCTAATATCTATCTATTTATACTAATAAACTACACTTAAAATTCCACTTAAAATTAAAATATATTTTTTGACAAAAAAAAAAATTTAAATCTTTTTCACAGACATCCATACTCACTAAATAATAGAAAGACAATTATTTTTTTGTCAATAAAAATTATAAAATTAGAAAACTATTATAAAAAAATTAGTGACAAATATTTGTTCCATATTTTTTTTAAAACTATTATAAACCTTCTATATAAAAAATACGAGATTAATGTTTGTCATTGATAAACCTACTATTTAAAAAACAACAAGGCTTCCACAAAACAAAAAAAGAAGAAGGCTTAATGACTATTTAAACTATTGATTAATATTTAAAATAAATATTTTTATTGATAATCTACTATCTATATTTTACTATCAGCTATAATCTATTAATCAACTAAAATAATCAATTGAAACTATGAAATATCTATATATACAAAAACATCACCACTAAACTTCCAAAATTAGCCATCACCATTAATTGACACGTGTACTACCTAATACAAAGTCAAAGGGTATTAATGTCATTTTATGAAACAAACTTTTCACTTTCCTAACTTTTCACTCTTCTCAACTTTCACTCTTCCCAATTTCACTTTTTCCAACTCCTTTTCTCTTTCTCTTTCCCTCCACCTTTAATTCAAATTCAAACTCCCTCACAAATTTATTATCATTATTATCTATCTAATCTAATATTAATATCTTCTAATATCTATCTATTTATACTAATAAACTACACTTAAAATTCCACTTAAAATTAAAATATATTTTTTGACAAAAAAAAAATTAAAATCTTTTTCACAGACATCCATACTCACTAAATAATAGAAAGACAATTATTTTTTTGTCAATAAAAATTATAAAATTAGAAAACTACTATAAAAAAATTAGTGACAAATATTTGTTCCATATTTTTTTAAAACTATTATAAACCTTCTATATAAAAATACGACGAGATTAATGTTTGTCATTGATAAACCTACTATTTAAAAAACAACAAGGCTTCCGTCAAAACAAAAAACAAGAAGGCTTAATGAATGACTATTTAAACTATTGATTAATATTTAAAATAAATATTTTTATTGATAATCTACTATCTATATTTTACTATCAGCTATAATCTATTAATCAACTAAAATAATCAATTGAAACTATGAAATAAGCTGCAATGATATATAAGAAAACACATGATAATCGTGACCGATATATAAAAAAATACATGATTAATATTTCTCATCGAAAATTAAATTTTTTAAGACTACTATAAACTAATATTTAAAAACAAGAAGATTTAATGAGAATTTAAACTCTTGATTAATATTTAAAATAAATATTTCTTATTGATAATTTACTATCTATCTTTTACTATCTACTATAATCTACTAATCAACTAAAATAATCAATTGAAACTACGAGATAACAACACCGATATATATATATATATATATATATATATATATATATATATATATATATATATATATATATATATATATATATATATATATAATTTATAATTAATGTTTTTGAATACTATTACAAACCTACTATCTAAAAACAACAAGAAGACTTAATTACTATTTTAACTACTGATTAGTATTTAAAACAAATATTTCTTATTGATAATCTACTATCTATCTTTTACTATATACTATAATCTACTAATTAACTAAAATAATCAATTGAAACTATGAGATAACTACAATGATATATAAGAAAACACATGATAACCGCACTGATATATAAAAAAAATCCATGATTAATATTTCTTATTGAAAATTATAATTTTTGAAGACTACTAGAAACCTACTATCTAAAAAACAAGAAGATTTAATGAGAATTTACTATATCTCTTTTACTATCTACTATAATCTACTAATCAACTAAAATTATCAATTGAAACTAAGAGATAACAACACTGATATATAAAAAAACATGGGATAACTGCATTGATATATAAAAAAACATAGGATTAATATTTGTCATTGATAATTAATGTTTTTGAATACTACTACAAACCTACTATCTAAAAACAACAAGAAGACTTAATTACTATTTTAACTACTGATTAATATTTAAAACAAATATTTCTTATTGATAATCTACTATCTATCTTATACTATCTACTATAATCTATTAATGAACTAAAATAATCAAATAAAACTACGAGATAACTGCATTGATATATAAAAAAACACGGGATAGCTGCACTGATATATAAAAACACAGGATTAATATTTGCCTTTTTTAATTATAAGGTTTGAATACTAATATAAACCTACTATCTAAAAAAACAAGAAGACTTAATGACTATTTAAACTACTAATTAATATTTAAAACACACGTGACAAATATTTGTCACTAATATCTAAAAAAGAACAAATAATTGTCACTGATATATTAAAAATACGGGATAAATATTTTTTATTGACGATCTACTATCTATTATAATATACTAATCAACTAAAATAATCAATTGAAACTATGAGATAACTGCACTGATATATAAAAAAACACGGGATAACTTCACTGATATATAAAAAATACGGGATAACTGCAATGATGCACTGATATATAAAACAACACGGGATAAATGCACAGATTATTTTCAAATTATACTTTTAAATTTTTAGATTTTAATATTTATCTATTTTTTATTTAAAACTCATTTTTATCTCCTTAAATTTGTCTTTATTTTCACGGGGTAATGTTCAGATTATTTAAATTCTGTCTAACTTCATTCATAAAAGAATACGTCAGCACCGTGCGTATGCACGGGTATCCTACTAGTTGCTAATAAAAATACTCTTCTCAGGTAGTTTCTATCAGATATCTAATTTATTATATGAAGAACAATGTCACAAGTACCTAGAGTACTTTATCTAAGATTATATATAAAATTCGTATAAGATCATTATTTTTAAGAGAAATTGCATTAAATGGGAATATTAAGGGTATTTCAACCCGTTACAAATGAAAGCACGTCAAATAGCTTGAAGACAAAGATTTAGATTAAACCACCAATCTACAACCAAATCAGAGTTAACTTTCTACCGTTCTTACAAATAAACTAATCAAAAAGGTATTTTTGACTAGATCTGTTAAACTGGATTGTCCGGTCTGACTCGACCCAATAGGTCAAATTGCAAAAGGGGGTTGGGTTAGGTTAATCCAATTATCAACTGAGTTTTGCTTTTTATAGTCTAACTCAAAGTATTGGATCGATCACGGCTTAATTAGTCAGAAGTTTTAACAAAGGAAAACAAAAAAAAATGTTCAAAAAATATTAATAAAAAAAAAAAGTTGGCCCAATTCGGCCCATGAGTCAATTGAGTTGGGCTAAAACGACCCAATATTTTTGGACTTCTATTTTTTGTGTCCATCCCAACCCAAAACACAAGGCTATCGAGCTGGTCGGTTAGGCTGGACCAAAATTAAGAGATCTACTTTTGACTTTGTATTCACCAAAAAAGAATAAATAAAATCACTTTCTTTAGAAAGCACATTGCTCTGCTCCAACCAAAAACATCAAATTTCTGCAAACCAAGTAGGGGAAGTCTCCCGATTAGAAGACGCCATCCAAAATTGCACACCTTGGAAGGAGTTGCTAGACACCAAATAGCTTTAAGCACTTCAATTAAGATTTTTAACTTATATAAATTAAGTACTATTGGGCCAAAGAAACATTTTAAATACTTGGCGACCAAGTCCAAATTCTAAATGGTACTAACAAATTATAGAAAAGGGGGATCAAATAGTATATTTATAAAACTTAAAATAATGAGCAAATAATAACTACATAATATCAATATATGAACTTTACATGATAAAAAATTGTAAGGTATTTGTGTTAAGCAAGAGAATAATATAAGGAAAGCAAAGCGCATATGGAATTGGAACTAATTATATATTGTGTGGTAGGTATAGATTAGGACAGTTGGTGGAACTTAAATTGACATTGAAAAGGAAATTGTATTGTAGTTCAAGTTCAAAGGCAGTAAGTGGGCTAAGATACTACGATAGAATAGAATAGAATAGAATAGAATAGAGAGGACACACTGTTAACACATAGTTCTGACATCACTTTCTTTCTCTATCTCTACACTCGAATATATACTACGATAGAATAGAATAGAGAGGAACACTGTTATACTAATTTGTATGTTGAATTTGATATAGTGATCTAGACTTGGATCCGCAGCTATTGCACGATGCGACAACCTGTAGAGTTGTTAGATCGAGAGATATAGACTTGGATATCATCTGCAGTTTTGCTGCGTGGTCACAAAGAAATGAAATGCAAAGTCGTTAGATCGATATCTCTTTAGATCTAACGACTTCTGCGAGTTCTTTGCTTGCCGCGTCGATGGTTGGAGAGAGGATCCAAACTCATTACTTTGGTTGTTTAGGTTTTGGACCCGCTCTAACAGAGATGAATTTGCAACATTCTTTTTAGTTTCCAAAAGTAACAAACAAAGGGAGTACAAAAGGTTAGATAAACAATCAGCATCAAGATTTAGACGGACCCTGCTAAGTTGGTTAGCCAATGAAGTACAATTAATACAATGACAGCTTCTTGTATTTTCTCCTTCATTTTCAAGTCAATTTAACAGCTTCAAGGCTTTGGACTCTGAGACCATTATTGCTACGTATGTTGCCACTATGTGCTGCCTGTGACCTCCAAAAGTGTCAAAATTTTATTAATATATGTTAACACCAACAAATGGTTAAGTACTCAATTAAGGAAGGGCTCAACCGAGTTGTAAGCGCGGGCGATGAGAGGTCAGTTGAGTTAGAAGGTTTTGCCGATTGATCATCAATTGAGGAAGCAGTTGAGCTCGTGATTAATTCAAAAGGGTACATGGGTTAAGCACGTGTTGAATTTTATTTAAGATCAAAGAGAGATAATGGTCAAAAACATGTTTAGGAACCTAAAATCTATGAGTAGTGGATAAATTCCAATGTTATGCGCCAAAGGTAGTTAGTGGAGCGAATTTTTAGGAGATTAAGCCGCAATTGGATTAGTGGACGTTGCTCTTAGCCGTGTAACTATTTTTTTTATAGTGGTTAGCTGTAAACTAGTGATCGTGGTTAATAGATACTAATTTCTCTTTGTTTTGTAAATACCACACTTCTAAATGTAATAAACACACAATCAATCAAATACAATATACTTTTTCAAGCATTTTTATGTTCGTTTTCATTGTGCATTTTCTTAGTTTAGATTTAGACCAATCAACCTTCCAAAAGCCTAGTCCTAGCACTCTTTGCAGTAGTTAGAAAACTTATTGTTGAGAAGTAGAATTCATTTTTCAACATAATTGCTTGAAGAAAAGAAATAAATAGTTGAATCTTTCTTAATCGATTCTCAAGTAAATTCAAAGTTTGACAACATCTCAAAATCACACTATAGTAACGTTTATTTTTTGTGTTCACAAAATTCAATTTTAAGATTTTATTTAAGGTGAATTATACTTCATTCCTTAGAAAAATAATTCTCACTGGTATAGTAAAGCTATATTTTTTACCCTTACATGTATATAGTTCATTTGATTGATATGCTAACTTTTTCTTTTGAAACTAGTTCATATGACTTGATTGATGTAACATTATTGAATAAAGACTGTATATTAATTTATGACCAATGGTGATAAAGCATCTCTATATATTAAGGCTAAATGGTTGACTTTAACTATTTTGTTGGGAAATTTTTTTTCCACCATTTACCAATATACCCCTCATTTTGTACTCCACTGTTTACCAATATACCTCCACTCTATATTTTTGGACCGACATACCCCCACTCTATATTTTGTACCCCACTATTTACCAATATACCCCTCATTTTGTACCCCACTGTTTACCAATATACCCCCACTATATATTTTTGGAAATGACATACCCCTGACAAATTTTTTATTTATCCAACATTTTTTTTATCCACTTTTGGTGGGAAAATTTTATTCCCACCATATACCAATATACCCCTCATTTTGTACCCCACTCTATATTTTTGGACCGACATACTCCTGACAAATTGTTTTTTTGTCCAACACTTTTTTTTAATCCACTTTTGGTGGGAAAATTTTATTCCCACCATTTACCAATATACCCCTCATTTGTACCTCATTGTTTACCAATATACCCCCACTCTATATTTTTGGACCGACATTGTTGCCTCATCCCACCAAGGGCTATTGTTGTCTCTTCGTCTTATATATATGTGTTGTGTATTTTTATACCCCCCTTATAAAATGTTGATATTTTTCGAAACTACATCTCAGAAAACATTAATTAATCACCTCCGTCATCATCGCATGATAAATCGTCCTAGTAGTTTTTAAAGATATATGTTTATTTTTGTGAAGAGCGGCAAGTAAGGAAAATTATCTAGCTAATGATGTTGACGCAGTTGGTAATGATTTGGATTAGGCTCACATCTCATAATAGGTGGGGTCAAATTCCACTCTCAATCTCATTGATAGATATAGTTGTGAATGTTCATTAAGTCTTAATTTCTTTTTTATTCTAGTAAATCTCATAAACTCAATTCACCTAAATTTATCTATAAGAATCTTAAAATTCGTTCAAAAAATATGAAAATTTGAAACCTAAAATTAGGTCTGTCTATAAGCTCGTGTAAGTTGGACTAATATACAGGGTCTCAGCTTAATACAATTATTTTAGACCCTAAAAAAATTAGTATATTCATTCAATGACGGGTCTAAGTCATCATAATTGGGGGCACTTTTCCCCACTGTTTTTATTTTCTTTTTGTTAATTTTTTAGTTATTTAAAATTCCCTCACTTAACATAATATTTTGCCCTCACCAAATGAAAACGTAGGCAATGAAACAAATTTTTCTCTAAAAAAAATTAAATTTTGTGAACAATTAAATGCACATTTGTATGAAAAAAATGAGTTTATAAATGATTGTATAGTTTTTTTTTATAAGCAATTATTTCATTGAAATGAGCAATAGGTATGCACAAAACCAATCATACATAAAGGAATCAGAAATGGTTTATACAAGTAAGAGATTATTCCACCATGAAGACGGTGACAAACTAGAGTCTCTTCCCACCCTATAAATGAACCAACACCAAGACAAATATTTGATGTGTGCAACGATTGAGTCAATTTTGGCTTCTTCCCCTTTGAAATGCGTACCATTTTGAGCTAGCGAAATGCACCAACAAGTGGCGAGTCATATTAGATATTTAACCCTTTTAGTCCTTTTACCTTTGCAAAGATCGCTGAAATAACATAAATATTGGGACAAAATATAAGAAATAGGCAACTGGACGTCAAGCCAACGCCCTACTTCTTGCCACACACACAAAGAAAAATCACACTCCAATAGCAAGTGTTGAGCTTCCTCGATGTGATCATTACAAAAAACACACCCGACCTCCTCTTCCGAATGAATAATGTGACGTCTCAACAATATGGCACATACAGGTAAAGAATTATTCAGAAGCCTCTATCATGTGTCATTGTCATCAAATAATATATAGCCTTCATACCCTTTTAAAAGCTAGGCACAATTAAATTGCCTCCATAATTGCACATTCCATACTCATGATTTTAGAGAACGACAAACGGCAAAAACACATTAGAAGGGAGATTACTTCAAATAAATTTTGTCCTTCTCCTAAATCTTCCTTTTGTATTGTAAAGCATCATTATCATTTTGAATCAATGAATGTCTATTTTTAGTTAAAAAGAATATACCATTGATTGTCCACTGAATAATGCATCCTTAATATTTGAAAAAATTTAGTGGAAAAATTAGATAAATAATCAAATCCAAACTTTAAATTACGTTAAAGAATGATGAGAGCACATATTGGTAACATTGGTACAAACTAAGTCGGAAACAATTACGATCAAATCATCATTAGCCAATATCAACTACGGCAAACATGTCAAGCCAATTTTTAAAATAATAAGGATTTTTCCTATGGACCATGCTCAATCAAGAAAGTAATTTGCGTGACTTGTTTTTCAAAATATTTGATATACAAGTTAAATAGCTTCAAGTAAAATATGTAAAGTTAAAAAAAGATTAAATTTATTAGATCAAAACTTGGGGCAGAGGAAGGCTACTCATTATACCCCAATTGGAATAATTCTTAGGTGGTCTTCAGAAT
Source organism: Oxytropis ochrocephala (assembly GCA_020916435.1). Taxonomy (NCBI): domain Eukaryota; kingdom Viridiplantae; phylum Streptophyta; class Magnoliopsida; order Fabales; family Fabaceae; genus Oxytropis; species Oxytropis ochrocephala. Next base: position 39,668,339 of record CM037090.1, read on the forward strand.
TACTCCCCCAATTGTATAGATAACGAGGAATGACATGTCAAACTATATGCTACCATAAGCAAACAAATTACTTTCCAGTGAGATAAAAATGGCTATGAAATAAATATTTCCAGATAAAAATGGTGTCAAAATTTGTTGGGATTTTCGGGCATGTGGGGGTCATAGAAATAGAGCTGAGGAACATGCCAGCCACATCATGCTTCCAGCTTCTGAATCACGTCATGGCATCCAGTTCCCATCTTCACAGGCAAACCAAGACAAATTCTAGCCGAAGGAGTCTCCAAATTGTCCACCTGCCCATGATAAGCTGCTTCAACAATGAATTTGGAAGCTGTCTCAAAGCACATTTTGAGGAAAGGAGATGTAGACTCTGCTACACCTCCCATTCTGTTCATAGGGCGATAGCCACCGGCATGTGTCATAAAGTCAGCAATGAGTGTAAAGTGTCGTATATTTATCGATATCCCGTAAGACTTGAACACATTTTGTATTTCCCTGATGATGGTTTCTCTGGCTGCTTCCACCCCATAAGCCATTAGCATAGCATGGACATTGTTTGAATAAATATACCTAACATCAAGATCATCTTGCATTCCCCAAAATGTTTCAAAATGTACACCAGATGTCTGAAGTGCTGGAATTTTTTCTTTCTCTGCGGATGGAATATCTTCCCTTTTACTTCCATTTTCACCATAGTAGATTACTCCACTTTCTTTACATGTAATAGCTCTACATTGGCCAACCTTTCCAAAGTTCCGGATGCAAACCTTCTTGGCTGCTCTTTTAGCAATCTACACATGGTTAATTTGAAAACAGTGAGTTCATCTTTTGAGCCACAGAAAAATAGAAAATTGACCTACATACTCGATTCCTAATATTAGTTCCCTACATAATTTCAATAGATCTCAGTTGTTGGATTTGGATCCTCTGCTGCCACAGCATAGTGCTGCGCAAGCGAGGACTGTCCGATTTAGAGAGAGGTGTTATCTCTCTAGATCAGACGGTCCTTGTTGGCGCAACACCATCTTGCGGCGGCAGAGTATCTGTGTCCATTTCTTGTCTCTATACTTAGGGGTACTTTCCAAACCTAACAAGTACTTTTTCACTTGGAGAAATAGACTACATGGATCACCAAATATGATATAATGTCTTATCATAAATCATCTTAATAACAGACCATTTAAATCCAAAACATCATTTTCGAGTAACGAAGGCATCTCTGATTAGGAAGAGTAAGGAGAGAAAGAATGAGATATGCTGAATGGTGAACAAGAAGGACAACTCTTGAATTGGTGTGTTGTTTGCACTAGCATCACTACTAGTATTGGTTACAAGTGAACTACCTTTGATGTACTGAAGATAGAAAAAATCCTATTAAGTTCAGAATGGATATAGCCATTAGAATGGTTACATAAAAGCATATCACCAGAACTTGGGATTAGTTATTAGTATGACAAAACTCAAATGGTGAGTTGAACTGTACAGCTCTATGGATTGACAACTACCTATTTTTCTGAAGCACTATTGTGATGTGAACCTAGTATTTATCCTTCAATGCAAAAAAGCAAATATTTCTAGACAGTACAGCTAAATAAAGGTTCCTAACAACTATTTATAATGTGGAACAATGCATCTAAAAGACAGCAGCACAAATTAAACTTCGATATTGGAGATTCTGAATAGAAAGAAACAACAATTAAATTTATAACGTCTACTGAATAGAAACTGAGTTGTAGTTGAAATTACCTGAGCCAACTCTATGTGAGGTTCGCCAGTAAATTTAAATTTAAAGTGGATCTCAAAATGCATCCCTTCAAAGTTCACATAAACTGATCTGTCGTACTTTTTTCTTGGGGCTTCATATTTTATCTTTTCAGTTTTCAAACTATCTTTTCCATCAATAGACTTGGGCTTCTTGGAGTGTTTTTTAAGTCCTTGAGAGTTATTTGCATCAAGTGTCACATTCTTATCATCCTCATTAACTTCAATATCACTGTGATGTTCATCAACTTTATCAAATTCATCTGAATGCTCACCATCATGTGTTTCCTCTTCAAGATCGTCCTCATAATCAACCTCATCAGTACCTTGCAGTTTTCTCTTTTGAGCATCTAAACCAAGATCTTCACAGCCCTCTGTGTCTTCAGCAGCACCACCATCGTCGTCGTCGTCATTAGTTTGACCTTTTCTCTCAGATTCTGATCCATTGTCGTCAGAATCTTCTAAATCATTTGAAGAATGTGACTTTGGATGTGCCGCAAAATTTTTTACACCACTAATTTTAGACAGCAATGTCATGTGCTTTTCAATTGCATCTTCCAACTCCCTCACAAATACAACTCTTAGAGTTTCCTCCCAATCTTCAAGGGTAATATCAGTGTATTTTGGGTAGTGTTTAGGTTTATGTAGCTTCATTGTAAGTTTATATATATTACAAACGAGATCGTCGCGAACAACTGCGTGTTCAAGAGAAACATCCAAATTCTCAATTATGTCCGCTACGGTAATCTTCTTCAACTTATCAGCAACACAAATGGCATCTTCCCTACAAATAACAACACAAATGACATAGAAAAGCAAGTTTAAGAAACAAAATAACAGTCAGGAAAAAAAAAACACTGGAGAACAGAGAAGAATGTCAGAATCTCACATAGATTTATTGGTTCTCAGGGGGCATGTCATAAATGGAGTCTTGATATTTTCGGAGGCAGCCATGAGGATCTCTTGTAAACGTGGAATTCCAAGTGTCACATTCATTTCACCTCGACCAGCAAGGTGGAAAGTATTCAAACTGAAAAGCGAACAAAAAAAGAAGCCAAAAAAAAGAAAATACAATTAATCAGCCACACAGTTCATATAAACTTGACAAAATAACAAAGGTAATCGAAGACATATAAGCGAAAAAAAAAACTACTTCACATCCTTAAGAAAGTAGTTAATATTATTTAATTTTCTCAAAAAAGGTAATTGTGTTTTCCAAATTGCCCCGGGGAGGCTTTTTCATGAGATTACAAGGGTTCTTGGAAAATAAAATCTAAATAAATTGAAGGGTAAATTAGGAATATTATCAGTAAATATGGTAAAAGTAGTTAACATTTACTTACATTTTAAACCACCAAACATAACTTTTTTGTTTTTTATATCTGAGACCGGAGGTAGTATATGTGTGCCAAAAACACTACTCCCTCCGTCCCATATCACTTGACGTTTTAGCCAAGAAAAGAAATCTCATATTACTTCGCGTTTTACAATGCCAATGAAGCATTAATAACTTTTTCCCTATTGTACCCTTGAAGCAGTTAGCAACAAACAAGCATATTTTTGACATTTCCTACTTGACTTCTCAGTTGCATTCTCTTCTCCGTGTTGACAACAAAGAGCGTGGCAGCAACAACAATAAACTGCTGGGGACACAGCATCTTGCGTAGCGCCGAACCTCCGTTATGCAGCACAAAATTCCAACAGATTTTTTTTTATCCAAAGTGAAAACAGAAAACGTTTTATGCATAACTAGACTTAATTAGGTGAAAACAGAAAACGTTTTTCTGAAACCAAGCAAACCTAATGAAGTCTAGCTATGCATATAACAAAAACAATTGTATCCAAATTTCATGGGCGCTCATTTGAAGTTTTATTATGCCTTTGAAACTACTCAAGTTCAAGTGGGTAAAATGTATCTACTTTTCAATTATTCTCAATATTATCTCCTTCCCATAAACTATTTGTTACATTCACCTGACTCCTATAACTGTAAGAAGTTTTTAGATCGTAAATCACTATATTGCCTCCAAGGTCGAAAAACCACTTCATAAAAGGCCCTAAGACTTCTATGATTTTTCACTTCCAAAACTTTAGAAACTTACTGTGAAGTGTAAACTGCTCCAGCCCTATTTAAACTCAAGATAAACTTCCACTTAAAAAATAGTGCTTATTTGCAACAGAATCTGGTTGTCGGTGATCACCAAAGATCATAAATTAATTATTCATGTTGTATTCGTGAAACATATTGATCAAAAGCACATCTCATAATTACACACTATGATCAAAAAATGAGAAGAAAAATATGTCACAACTTAAATTAACTTACGTCATCTGTGTTGCCGGTTCTCCAACAGATTGAGAAGCTAACACACCAACTGGCTCACCTGGTTGAGCAAGACATGAGACATACTTGTGCTCCATCAAGTTCAGGAACTCGGCTCTTTTCATTGAACCAGAATTTCTGGGTTTTAAAGAGTAATCATGAAAAAAATTCTGCTTTTCCTTTAAGAGCATCAGGCAATTTGCTAATATAAGGACTGGATCTATCTAGCTGACGGCAACAGTTGCTGTCAACCAACTCTTTATTCTGAAAATAATAATAAATAAATATATAAAAACCACAAGATACGAGGTCTATATGCAATTTAATGGTTTCTTAAAAATGTTAAACAAGTTCATACAGTTAATAATGCTTCAAATTTGGTGATAAAACTAGTTTGATGGACGTCTACGCCATCTTCTCCATAGTGAAACTGAATAACTGAACCATCAGCATCACGGACAGTATGATCATAACAAACTTTAAGACACTCGAGGTTTTCATTAGGCATCTTTGCAAGTAACCGCTCCGTGATGTTTTGACAGCAGTATCAACTAATCTGTGAACAATAGATGACAGTATCGACACATCATTTAACAAAAACAAATATTTAGAATGAAGCGATCTCATGTCAATCCTTGAGTTTTTTCTTACCCTTCACGACCAGCCATACAATGAAAGTAATATTCCTGTGGACGAAGAGCTGTAAGAAATCGATCAATAATGAATCCTCCTGCTCTAGGGGAAGAATCCCATGCAGGAAAGCACGGTAAGGTCTTTCCAGAAACCATCCGTGGGACACGTTTTCCTTCCAACTCTTGCTGGCCTAGATGAGAAGATATTTGCTGGAAATTGATCTGTTTAAAAGCAAGTGAAAACATCTTGGTATCACCAAATGGCAAATGCCTTGAACAAAAATATGAATGAATATCAACTAGAAAAGATGAAAATGGACTTAGGATTGTGTGCTTCAGAAGCTACACTGAAACAGTTAGTACTATAGCAAAAACTAGAAAACCAATTGTTTAAGACTTCAAATGTGAGTCCCATTGAAGACACTTGACTGACTTAAGAAATGGAAGTATTCAAAGAATGTTGAGAGTCTCACATCGGATGTAATATGGCCTGAAAAAGAGTATATAAGTGGGATGCATCTCTCACCTTACAAGCCGGTTTAGTATGATTGAGTTAGGCCCAACTCAAGTTCTAAGAAAGAATCCCGTTTGTTTCAAACACAATACACACACTATGTAATAGGCATGATGCTTTGTATCCGAATAAACAAATAACTAAAGGATGTGGACAGAACAGTATGCTTACCATACTGCCCTTAGCTCCAGATGTAGTCATAAGAGAAATCCAATTTTTTCCGGAGGGCTTCAATGATCCTTCAGACAGTAGCTCCTTTAGTACCCCTGAGCTTGTTCTCGAGTTAAGATTATTTATCATCTTCCTATCTAAGTCTGTTAAGGACGCTTCTCGATTACTGCGTATTCTTTTCTCAATATTCGACTGCAATGTGATTGGATCTGAAACGGAGCATTTTTTGCATTCATTAATTTTACTTTGGATTACCTATATTTTATTTTTACTCTTTGGGCCAAAAATTACCTATATTATCACCCTCCATGACTCCAACGAATTCACGATGAACAATGTCACCAATTTCCTCACAGCTTTCAAGTTGATTTAATCTTTCACCATCCTTTCTTTCTGTAATTAGAAGATCATCCACCCCACATGTAAACCCATGCAGCTGAATACCAAAATAAATCAGACTATTGCAGGATAAATAAATCCTATAAAAGAAATCATATTCACAAAACAAGAGAACTGGTAGCTAACCTGTAAAAAGGTAGTGAATAATCGACTTAATGCCGAAAGCAGAATGCCAGCAGTATTTGATCCATAAAATTCTTGCACTGTATGTACAATTCCATAGTCACCAAATTGAGCTTTATCAACTACACCACGCACCAACTCATTTCTATATATCAACAGTTTATCTTCATCAGGAACATCCTTGTTTCTCAATTTCTTTTTGGTGCGTTTTTTCCTCTTTACCTTTCGAGTCTTAAAAAAATTAGATGGAATTTTTGCATTCTTTTCAACAGTAAATGGTGGGGAACCTTTAGTGATATAGTGTAGCAATGCACTGATAACCTGGAAAGATGGCAGAAACCAAATTTACTTTATAAAACCATAATGTCATGTAAAAATATCTGGCGTGTAAAAATTTTAAACTTATAGTAACCTGTTTTCCTGTCCATAAAGGCTCTGGCTTCAATATCGCTGGAGAAAACAGAAACATTTCACTCTCAGAATTTGACATGAAAACTTTCTTTCCAGCCTTGCCATTGAAAGATCCCAAGCCAGTGGTGGATACACCAGAACTGTAGAGAAGTTGATTGAACTCTTCACAACTTAAAAAGGTATCCTTCTTTGTCAGAAGGGCAGCACTTACAATATGATCCTGTATAAATATTCCAAATGGGGAGGGAATTTAGGAAATCATCCAAATACTGATGCAGTGAGTAGGCCTTTTATAATTGTGTAGGAAAATACCTGAATCAATGCTCTGATTGGATCGCCACTTGTAGGCTTCACATATTGATTGTTGGCATTTACAATGTTGTAAGCTTCAGCTCGTGAAATCTCATCTTGTGGAAAAAAAACATTCATTTCATCACCATCAAAATCAGCATTGTATGAACTGAGATCAAGAGAGGAGAAAAAGAAACAAGTGATAGAATTTAGCAACCATATTAAGCAGAGATACTATACATGTGTATACAGAAAAATAAATTCCTATGATAGCTTACTAGATAACACGTTACCCGCAGTTTACATAATGTAAGCGTAATGTGCACTCCCCCGGTAGAACACGAACTCGATGTGCCATTATACTAGGTTTATGAAGTGTGGGCTGCAACAGAATGTAAAGTTCAAGTCAAACCAGAAGGAAATTAAAGCGGGCATATGTATTAAACCCCATGAATATATGTTAATTCTGGCATACAGTACCAAGTTTGGAAATCAGTATAACTGCTGTCTATTTAAAAACATGATTTTAACTCAACACATGAATATATCCACGCACGAACCCGAGCACATTTACACACATATTGTATGCATTCATATGAACCATTAACCACACAACTTAGCAATTTTCAAGAGTAGATGTAACAGTAATGTCCTTTACAGAATTTTGTCCTTTCTTTTAGGAAGGAAAAGTTAATAATTAAAGGATTAGAAGACAAAAGAATATTAAAAAGGGTAGGGCGAAGACAGGCTGCACGATAGGACCCTACGGTTCAACAAATATCAGGCACATGTCAGGATTATTTTAAATTTTAAATACATAAAGCTAAGGATTTTTGAAAAGTCTATATAGTAAAAGCGTCAGGTTTTAGGCCATCTAAAAAGCCTTTTAGGCCTAACAGACCAACTTCTTTAAATAAATTTAAATGATATAATATATTTTTATTGTTATATTTATAAAAATATATTTTACAATGTGTTAAAATTATATAATTATTTACGCTTTTAAATATTTAAGCATATTGACCTACATAAACAAGAAAGTCTCAATCGTAGAAAACTTATCCCTGCTCTATTTTCACTCTTATGTTTCTTTCCCTTTGTAGAAAGAGTTTAGTTTTTTATAACTTCAAATTTATCATGCATAAACGTTATCCTTCTTAGACTTGCTTAGTCAAGTCTGTTAATCTTTTACCTTATTAAGGCATAAGTTGGGTGATAGCCCTTTACATATGCTTACAGGACAAATCAGGCTTTCAAGCAGGTCAAGTCACGCCTAAAAAAACTTATAACAGGTAATAGGTCAGGTTTGGGCCTTGAACTTTTTGAATAGGCCAAGTCACGCCTAAAAAAAGCTTACAACAGATAATAGGTCAGGTTTGGGCCTTGAACTTTTTGAATAGGCCGAGCCTATTTAAGCAAAGTCTGGCTCGTTCCAATCTATTTCCACTCATAGCAAAGAGTAGATTTACGCAACCGTTGCCCTCTCAAATAGAGAGGTTGCTTCCGGGATTTATACCCCGTGACTTCAAGTGATGATACAATACAATACTAATCGTATTATTAAAACACATTAGATGAGATAATGCATTACACAATCGATTGACAAGCACAACATCGCCATCCTTCATGTGACGATACACAACTTTTCCTTCAAATCCATGGTCATGTATCTTCCCATCATGCACATTAGCGCCTCTTGAGGATTGTAATTTCCTTGATGTCGTAGAAAGTAACTTTCCATTTTTAGGAAGCAAGACGATTGATCCTTTATCAGCAAAGTGTGTGGCACCCGGATGAGACTGGGGACCATTGAGGATAGCATTCCTTAACTCTACTACATTCCAAGGAGTCACTCTCTGCAAAATATTAACAAAAAATGCCAATGGCAGGGAAAAAAATATCATACAAACAGGTCACATGATGTGTTTTACAAACTAAGTAATACCCTGCTCCATGCAGAGTCTGATATACAAGACCATTGCAAAAAAAGCAGTATTATCAACGATTTGTCAACATGTCAATATTTAATATCTTACACATTGTTTGGATTCCTTAATATACTGTAAGCATTTCACTTCATTACAGAGCAATTTCTCAATCAATATTTCTAATGCTCGGCAAAAATAAAGAGGCAAAATTGGCTGCACATGCAAATAATTATCCAGGTGGAGTAGAATATGCACATTTACTGATATGTAGTAGCAACTCTAACCTCAGGATAGGTTAACCTTAGAGCAAAATATGGGGGAATCCCAATTTCATTGACTGCTAAATAAGGATCAGGTGAAATTACAGAGCGACATGCAAAATTGACCCTTTTACCCATCATTTTCTGGCGGAAGATGCCTTCCTTCTTTTCCAGCAACTGACATATTCCAGCAGACACATCTCTTTTGCCTAAGCCAAGTAAAACGTAACAATAATCCATTAAGTAAGATTACTTTACACTATTTTTTGCAATTACTTTTTCCTTTCATTATAATACTTCTTTTATCAAAACAAAAGTAGAGGTACATATGCAAACATTTCATCAGAAATAAAGACACGTAAATTGTGTATGCATCCATTTGGAGCATTTGCTTACTTATTGAATACGTTCAAAACAACGATACCAAATGAAACTCTCACCTGAAGCAGTTTTGTTGTCAAATAGCAGGTTTACAGATTTCTGAAGATCCCTCCACCGGTGTGCGAAGCCTGACTTGTTCCGATGGGCATCTCCTAGGTATATGTTGGATTGTAAAACCTTAGTCAACAACATAGTTTGAGGATGCTCCATCACCTACAAAAGCCATTGACAAAGTAATTAAAGCACATGTAGGATGAAAAAATGGCCCAAAATTCACAATACAACAATCTGAGTCTAAGATTGCCTTATGAAGTATATTCTTGCAGTATGGCTGGCCAATATATTCAATGATGTCTGTAAATTCTTGTCAATGGTTTTTTTTAGTCTTACTTACTTTATCACCTCCTTTAAGTGGGGCGGAATTTGATTGGCGGAACAAAGATGTTCTCTAGAAAGAACATTGAGACACCGGCTTTCTTTCCAAAACCTTGATCTTGCATGTCACTAATATATGAGCACATGTTCTTCTCATTTTCCCACAAAAGCTCTAAACGATCTTTAACCTGTAATATGAATTAAATTAAATGAAACAATCCATATACTTTAACTTGAAAAATAAAAAGGTAATAAGCTAAAACATTAAACCAATATATATATGCTCTAAAATTACCTCGGATGGCAGTAAAGATTCAAAAACTGTATTGTTCTCAGCAAGCTTGTAGGACAACATTCGATTTCTTCTATTACGCCTTTTTGCATCATTATTTGCTTTATCGGCAGAGGCATTATTCTCATCATCGGTAGTATCCCGAATTCCTAAAGATATATCATCATCAATTGTTTCACTTGCCAAGGGTGCAACTTCACCAAGAATAACATTTGCTCTGGCTTCACCAGCTGAGAGAGATTTCTAGAGCCATCAACCGGAAACCCAAAATGGAGAAATGAGAGGAACAGAACACAAAAACATGAATCAGACATTGCAGAAAGAAATACTTACAAGAAACTCTCTAAAAATTTTATGATATCTTAATTTCTGAAAAATAATTCCAAGCAGCAAGAAACAAAGAATTTACCTTGTGAAACCATCCAAATATTGGTTTTGTGATTTCGGGATTGTTGTATTCGCAAAGTTGACACTTCCTTTGTCTCTTCTTTAGAAACTTACTTAGAACAGTCATCGCCTCACTGAATTGAAGGGAGGTCCAGTTTTCTCTTGGTTTCTCAACATTACAACATTGATCGTCGTCACCATCATCCGAAGGTATGGGTTCATCTGGATTAAGTGAATCCAAATCTTTGGCCTTGGCAATGTTCCCTTTCTTAATGAGCTTCAACTGGGTCATGCGCAGCTCAACCTTGAATCATCATGAGACCATATGAACAATGGCTAAGAAATACATATATATCTTACAAAAACACGAGCGAGAAACAATGCATAAAATCATCACATCAATGGATATTTACCTCACGTCTGCTAGATCGAAAACAATGGCAGCTGAAACAAGTCTTTTGTAGAATTTTACTAAGAATATTGAACGTCAAAGGGTTGTAGATTGGGGAAACTAGCTCAATGTGACCAAAATGACCTGGGCAATGCATAGAGGTTTGTCCACAAGATTTACAACTGCAACAAACCAAAAGATAAGTCTCAATTTCCAATCTCACATTAAGCTGCATAATGTAAAATATAACACGAGTAACCGCAAGTTATCAGAAAACAATTCATTACAACTCCACCTAATCCCTATCTCCACAAACCTAAGTCAAAAACAAACCTATGGTGTCGGACCTCGTCAGAAAAATATAAAACCTCAATCCAAACATTTAAAAAGACATGTTTTCCATCAGCATCAACCTATGAAGCACGGAAGCACAGCCCCGGACACAGACACATGTTTAATTTCAATTTTTTTGAAAACTACAAATAATTGAAGTATTAGTGTCGGTGTCCGACACGATACGTGTTGACAATACCGAACGCGTCTTCTACCAGAAGTTTCGGTGCTACAGAGACGCGGCAATACTAAAAATTGTCATACTTTTTGAAGACATTTGGCATGTAGGGAAAAAGAATAACAAACCCAACTTCATTAGAAAAACAAACTAAATAGCTAGAAAGAGGCTGCCAATAGCTCTCCCATTACCGCTATGAAATTAATATTTCAATCAAAACTAATACAAAACATGAACTCACCAAGACAATAAAATTCACCATTATTAATTATCAATAATAAGACTATTGTCACAATGCCGAAAACGAAAACAAAAACATCATAGAAATTGAGAAGAAAGGTGATGGAATTTGAGAAACATAACATACGGAGACTTTTCATCGAGTGGCCCCATAGCAGGATCATACATCCCAAAAGGTACAGGTCTAGAGAGACCATCGAGAAGAATGGGATTGGTTATCTTAACGCGGCTACTTCTTAGTATCTCTTCGTCGGTAATGAAACTAAAACCTACCGACTCCACGCAATTCGTTGCACCCTGCGAGTGAGGACACGATACACAATAATCAAACCAAAACTTAGAAGAAGAAGAGCGATGTAGTTGACGGATAATACCTCGGTGGCGAGAACCATATTGTATCGAAGAAAGAAGAAAGCCTTTAGAAGCTTGAGGAAGAAAGAGTAACGGAAGAAGAAGTATATAGAGTGAAATGAAACTAGGTTTGGGGGTTCTGGGCCGCGGAATACCTCGCAACACTTCTTACCGTCCCGTGGGATGCAAGTTAGCCAAATTTGGATTCTCCTAACTTATTGACTATTGACTATTGACTAATTATAAGTAAAAACAAAAAATTGACTAATTATAAGTAATTATAAGTAAAAACAAAAAAGTAATAAATAATGAAAATCAAAACCTAATTAATTTTTTTTTTTTTAAGAGAAAACATTAAGAACACTCTTTCTTTTTTTGACACTCTCTCCAACACTCATTCTATGTTAAAATTCATATCATTCCACTAAAATTAATGGAGTCCGATTCCAAAAGTCATGGACCCACATAAATTTTAACAAATCACATAATGAGTGTGCAAAAGAAAGTATTGCTAGTATTTATCTTTTTTAAAGTTGAGACATTAGTAAAGGAAGTCAGATAAAACTCATGACCCAAATTAGGGTTAGGAGAAAAAAATGTGATAATAAAAAATTATTATTACATTTTTAAATTGCATTTTTGTTAACCTTAAATATTTAATCAATCTATTTAAACAAAATAATAAGGGGAAATTACACTCACCTCCCTTAAGTTTTGATCAAATATCACACACCTCCCCTCTAGTTTTAAATTGAATAATGACCTCTCTTAAGTTTTGGTTAAATGTCACATACCTCCCTTCTAATTTTAAATTAACGCTCACCTCCATTAAGTTTTTGTCAAATACAATTTTCTAATTGTATTTGAAGATATAATCACGTGTTCTTGACTTGTGTTATACTTGCACATCCATTTCCTTTATTTTCTTCGGTCATCGAAGGCTAAATCTTATAGGTCATTCATTTCACTCTTCCCCTTTTGTACCCCTTTGTGTTGTGCATTAGCTACTTTCTCTACTTAATTTTGACTTCCCAACACTTTGCAAAACTGTACTGCACTAGTTTCATCTCCCTTCTTCCTCCATGAACCTACTACAAATCTTTGTGATGATATGTTCAGATTTTAGGGAATGAATTCTTATTCAAAACTAGAAACTGTGAATGAAGGAGAAAGATGAAGAAAATTACATGGGAGTAAAAGAAGTTTTTGTAATGGTGTATTAAATTTTAGTGATTGGAAATAATCCAATAATTTGAGGGGATATTATTGTCAAGAAGAAACTAAAGGGGAGGTGTGTGACATTTAACTTGACTTCAAGAGAGGTGAGTGTAATTTCCCTGAATAATAATCGTGTTGAATTCAATTTAAGTTAGGTCACCATGCAAATCACAAAATAGATAACAACACCGAATGACTTTTGGTTTAAACATTTTTTATAAAAAAATCCAAATCTAAAATTTCAGTAATTTATAATTGCATCAGATGCACTTTTGAATTAGACACTACGCAAACCCAAAAAAAATAACAAATCAATCATGTATTAACAAATGCAAAAAAAAAACATTTTCTACCTAAGAAATACGTAATATTTGAATTCTTCATTGTACGACGTATGTGTTAGGGCCCACTCTTGTCAAGCAGAAAAGGAAGAAAGGTATTTTTTTTTCGCCAAATGAGTTTAGTTTATAGGGAAACAAAGATGTTGCAGATAATATGAAATTACATTGTGAACAGAAATAAAAAGTCTCAGACCAATGCGTTAGCTCAATTCTTTTACTATTTTAACAATTTCTAAAATATTTACTGACAGAAAAACAATTTATATTTACATTTATGCTCTTTTTTTAACCCATCTTATTATTAAGCAAAAATATTAACTCAATCCATTAATTAAAATAAATGCCATTAATAACTCAAAATACCTATTTTTATATTTTTATTAACTCAAAAAGAAATCAAGAAAAATATTTTTTCAAAAAATAAAAACAAAATCATTAAAATATAAAGAAAGGGGGGTTGGGTCTGTCCGAACTAGTTTCGCTTTAGATATAAGATATCAACTAGCAAGATACTCATGCATTCACACAGGTCATTTTGTTTTCACACACTTCTTAAGCTACCATTCGTGTTTAAAATGAGCAATTCACATTGAAATAATTTTAGTTAGTTCTTTTAGTTCTCTAAAATGCAGAAAGAGTGAGACTATTCAAACAGTAAAAAATAATTATATCCAAAGAAATGATTATACAGGAAATATAAGGTTTATTCATCTTCAGACAAAGGTAAAATGCAAAAATAATTATACTAGTAGTATGCAGTTTTTTCTCATTGAGACTCGAAGACAAAATAGTTATTTTGTTTTTTAGTCCTAATAGAGATAATAGTGTTTTTTTTCCACAAGAGACAATGGTGTTGACACTATAAGAGTATCTTTAATGGGAGGTGCTTATATGAGTGAACAAAGTTAATTTTTGTGGGGTCAAATTGCCGCATAGGATTTAAGCACCTCATAATTGATTTAAATAGTTTTTACTCCAATGGTAGTTTTTTATAAACAAATATATACCTGACCCCACATACTTATATTTGTATTTGTATTTATTATTTATTTAATTCACTCCACTCTAAAAAAAATTAATTCACGCCAGAAATTTCACTTGGATTCATTTCACTTTGTGGAACTGGAACCATCTCTCTTGAAAGTTGAAACACCTCACCTTGCCTTCTTCATCTCTCTCAACCCAGTTCACCATATCCTTCTTCCTCATCCCCTCAACCCTCAGTTTCACATTAGTTTCAGTCACTTTCGCTCACCTCACAGTTGTCTCTTCTCTCTGCCCATCTCACACAGAAGCTAATTTTTGATCTCCTAATCTCTCTCAAGTACCCACGTCATTTCATCAGCTTCAAAATCCTCTTCAGTCTTCAAGCGCTGCTCTCTTCGATCTCAGTACATGCAAGCCAAATCTGGGACCCATAACGCTCCTCTCAACAGATCTGTACTTGCACATACAGATCTCAAGCCCATAGAGTTAGGAATGGATGGAACTTGTGTGCTGAATCTGTGATTTTTAGTAATTTTTTTTTATTAATTAAATTAACTTTAATATATTCACTATTTCTTCTCCAAAAATAATTTGTGTTTCTGTAATTTTTATTGTAATTTTTTATAATCTAATTCCATGAAGTTTCTGTGTCTCTATTGGTGATCATGATTCAAATTTTCTCCCACACCTATTTTATTCATTCAGTTTAGTTTGAATTTAAAAAAAATTAACTGAGCTCTGATCTTCAGTTCGTTTATTTCCATATTAATTCAACCATGTTTTTTCCTGTTTTTTTGTTTGTAGAAAGGGAGAGAAATTTTAGCATCCGGTGTCAATATTGTCACCGACAACTCAATTTAAACTATAAGCAGTGCCAACTAGGATTGCTCCAACTAGGATTGCTCCAACGGGCATTTCTTATAGTTGATGCACTTTAACAATTAGCGTTCCGCATAGGACCCGGCGTTAAAGTTGCCCTAATTACTATGGAAAAATAAAATAAAAAAACAAAATGACTATTCATCAAAAAACAAAGACATTTAAAAAAAAAATTAAATAATTATAACGTAAGATGTAATGTTTTTTCGCGGGGTCTCAAAAATAAAATGTTCATCTATAGAGGCTGCTCATTTATTAATGCTTATGTTGTTTTAGTTGTGAATGAATGAAATCTATTCATTTATAAAAAGTATGAGATATTATAACTAAATCTATCTATTCATTTATTAAAACGCACATAATGTTTTATTGTAGGGGCTGCTCATTTTTTGTTACTAAAGTAGTTGTTGTGAGAATCTTGCTTATGTTCTCGTCTTTGAAGAGGGAAGCCGTTATGGGAAAGATGAGGTGGGTTATTAGTTATGGGAAGAAACTCGGTGAAATGTGTAGTAGTGGAACCAATTATCAAGTATATTAGATTTTTTTTGACAAACAACTATAATAGAAATATTAGAAATTTAGAATAATATTGGCAAAAAAAAATCTAGAGTTATAAGTTTTGCGGGAAAAATATTCAACCAGAAGATGACAGGTGACATTAGTGAAGTTACTTTTATCATATTGATAATTGATAATTGATGGCGCGTCAACCCAACCAATACACAACCAAACCGTTGCACATTTTTTATGTAAATGAATTTATTAATTAAAAATATTCATTTCTAAACACTTACTCCCTCCGTTCCAAATCTTTTGATGTTTTAGCATTCAAATTTTGTTACAAATTTTCTGATGTTTTACAAATCCAGTGCTATTTTAACTACTTCCTTCCAACTTTACTCTTAATAATTATGTTGTATTAATTGTGAATGATGCATTTACCAAAGCAAAGATGTGGAGAACAAGATATTAAATGTTACTTGACCAATCCTCGGCAAGTAATCTTCTAATACGGTTGACAAGACTACTACGTTAGGGACAAACCTCACACGAACTCGTGTTATCTTTTGATTATTCTAATACGGTTCACAAGCTTATGCAACAAAAAATATTAATGAATAAGTTCTTATTATTCTTTTTCTCTAACACATGTTATCGTTGTCTTCTACTTTTTCTCCAACAAAATTCATAATAAACTAATTCAAAATGATTAAGCAAAAAAAAAATCACGATTTTATTGCAGCAAATGGAGTTGCTCGTATTGAGCGCCGCGATTAGTGTTCAAATCAAAATTCTAATTTTGAAAGCTCATTGTTATAAAAATGGAGATAAGTGAATGTAATTAAAATGAAGATTGTAAATGGAGTATGAGACCACGATGATAAATTTTAAATAATAATTTGGTTAACAACTTGATAACGTTTTTTATTTCATATCATGCCTTAACAACGTGATAACGTTTTTTATAACCTTTTTTAAAAAATTTAATTTTTTTTAATACAAAACAGATTTATCATTTTAATAGATAAATTATTTTTGTAATAATTGCAAAACAATTTTATCTATTAAAAAGTGTTTTTGTGTGTATAGTGTGTTATGGGGGTAAAAAAAAACCACCCTTCTAACTTTTTAAGTGGAGACGGAGTGTTTTTGTGTATAAAGAAAAGGGTCTTTGTTTTTGTACCCCCCTCATTCCCTCCCACACCCCCATAATCCAAAAAATTCCAAGAATACCCCTGCCTTTTTAAAAAAAAAAAAAAATTCAAATTTTTCGGAATTACCTCAATATAAGGTAATTCCGGTTCAAAAATAATTGATAATTTCGAATTACCTTTAAAATGTATTTCCTGGTTCATAAACATAAAAAATTTCTAATTACCTCTAAAAAGGTAATTCAAATTTTTAGTTTTTTATTAATTTTTAAACTTTGTATATTGAATTAATCGGGGTGGTCTGTGTCATCCGCTCATCATACCGGCCGAGGTCTGAGGTGAGGCTCGAGCTCAACCATCTCTACCACTGCACGCGGGCTCTCTCGCGCTCGACGCTCGAAGCATGCCCAGCAGACTCTCGAGAGCTCAGTAAAGTGTCCGGAGAAGGAGTCTTCGCTACTACTCGCCTCCCGAGAATCACTGTGCTCGCCGTCGCGTCATTTGCGTGGTGCTTTGCTCGGAAGACTCTGCTCGCTCTACGTTGTCTGATCGTCTACTCGCCACTGTTAAAAAAATAAATGTAATTAGAAAATATTAAAAATTGAAAAAAAAAAACAAAAAAAAAAAAAAAAAGGGATTTTCGGAATTACTAGGTTTTTTCGAAATTATGTTTTGTGAAATGTGAAATGTGATTTTGTAAATTTCCAGAGGTATTTTTGTCCATTTGGGACATTATGGGGGTGTGGGAGGGAATGAGGGGGGTACCGAAATTAAAGGCCTAAAGAAAAGTGGAGAGGGATGTGAGAAAATTAAATTTTGGCGGTGGGGATATAAATACGCGTTTCATTATGGGCTGTACACAATTGCCGAACCCGTCCGTAACCCGCCGAATCCGAAGGAGAACAGCGCTCGCGGGTCGGTTTGTGGCAAAATCGCGGGTTGCGGCGCTCGACGTCGTTTTATCATTCTGCTAGGTTATAACATTTCACTTCACTCACACACACTAATTCATTGTTGATGCTGTAAGAAGATGGTGAGGCTCACTGCTGATTTGATTTGGAAGAGTCCTCATTTCTTCAATGCCATTAAAGAACGCGAGTTAGATCTTCGAGGTATCCATATTTTCTTCATGTTTCATTCTCCCGCTTCTTCTTGTCAAATGAATTTCTTTTCGTTCATATTTGAGACCACGCTTTTCATATTTTTTGCAGGCAATAAAATACCTGTAATTGAAAACCTAGGTGCCACCGAGGTATGCAATCTTGTTGCATCTCTTTTTAGCTACTTCTGATTTGGAAGTATTAATAATCATCACTCTATGCTTCTATGGTTCAGTTAATTTTTTTGATATGGTAATGAATTTGAGTTCCTTTGTAATGGGTTTCTTGCAGGACCAATTTGATACCATAGACTTGTCTGACAATGAGATTGTCAAATTGGAAAACTTACCAAATCTTAACCGGTTGGGTACACTGCTCATAAACAACAATAGAATTACTAGAATTAGCCCTAACATTGGAGGTACGGTTTGAATTTTGAACTGGATATGTTAGCTCGTCTTTTGCTTCTAGCTGTTAACAACAAACTATGTTACTCTACCACCTTACTATGTCATTTGTATTGCAGAGTTCTTACCAAAATTGCACACTCTAGTTCTCACAAACAACAGGATTGTAAACTTAGTAGAAATTGATCCTTTAGCATCTCTTCCAAAGCTGCAGTTCCTTTGTTTGCTAGACAACAATATTACAAAGAAGGCGAATTATAGGCTTTATGTTATTTACAAGCTGAAGTCCCTCCGGGTTTTGGACTTCAAGAAAGTGAAAAATAGGGTGAGGTTTTCTTTATCAACACTCATGTGCCTTTTCTTGATTGAAATATGAAGTATGAAATGTTCCGATGGTGTCTGCATTGAATGTATAAATTAGCATTTTAAGCTCGAGAAAATAGAATTTACCACTGGCACTGAACATCTAGACCAACTGGGGAGATTTTACTGCATATAGCTGTAGACAATGGATCAATTTTCTCCCAGACTGGCTGTCCATGCTTTAATTAAGCTTTGATAAACTGAATGAGTTGAAATACAAACTAGATCTTGGGAGCAAATACATTGTATTAAAATTATATTTGTGGATTCGTGAATAAGTTGTTTGATAACTTTAGGAGAAATTGCAATGTCCAAAACAGGAGAATGGTGGTATATTGTTGGGTTTTTTTCTTATTACTGATTGGACATCCTCTTCAACTGCATGTCCGTCTTTTGATTGTTTTTCAAAATTCAATAGGAACGCCTAGAAGCCAAAAATTTGTTTGATTCAAAGGAAGCTATAGAAGAAGTTCAAAGGACACCTGTGAAAGTATCTTCTCCTGGGGAAACTACAAAAGTTACAGAAGCTACGGAGGAGCAACAGATACCCAAGGTGGCTGCTCCAACTCCAGAGCAAATTATTGCTATTAAGGTATAACGGCAAGTGAACTTTTAAGTTTATTCAAGGCTCTTGACTAAACGGGTTGACCATGTGGCATACATATCATGTTCAATTTAGGTCTATAGTTAGTGCGTTCTATCTTTTATGCATTCGATATACCTAGCTAAACAATTGTAGATGAGGAGCTTACCTACTTGGTTTAATCCATAACCTCCCAACAAACCAGTAAAAGCTGGTTCAGATTATAGGGAGGCACTTGGTGATAAGAATAAAATCCCTTAGATTATTCCATCAAAAAGTGGTATCCCTACAGTACAACAATGAGTCTAACTCTAAAGTCTAAACTAGATTTTGTGATGTTACCAACAAACATAGCATTTCTCATTGGTTTCAAACCTATCAAATAATACAAGTGTCCAAACTCTCATGTTTTGCTTGACCTAAAGTACCTTTTGTTCCGGTCTTAGTTCTTAGTACTTTAATTTTTTTTCCTTAAACTTAAAGGAATAGAACTTCAGTTATAGATCAAACATCGAATAAAAAAACATCAATCCAATTGAGACTGAGAGATATCCATGGAAGTGAAACAGTTGATTAATTAACCAGGTCCCACCTAGAAAGTACTTAGCGTGAGTTTTTCAATTATCTGCATTTGAGAGTCTGAGTGATTTATTTTGATAGTGTAGCTCATTATCCTGTAAGGGTTAACTATGCTATAAGATGCTTATGCTTGCTTTCATTGGCCCATTTAATAGATTCTTTATCTCTTAACTGTGAAAGATTTTGATATTTGAGAGATAGGTTAGAGCAAGAGTCTAAGAGAGAGATAGAAAACTGAGAATCTGAAATTGAAGTTTCATTGATCTGAAAAGGCACTTACTAGTTACTACAACTGTTTTGCGGGTGCGTTTGACCCAGTTATTTTAGCTTAAAAGCTTCATTATTTAATGCTAAAGCTAAAAGTAAGAACTTTAGAGATAACGCTGAAGCCGTTTAATAAATGTGGTTTTTTCCTAACTCAAGATACTTTTAAGCTAAAAGTCGTTTGGCATAAATAAATGATTATTTTTTATTAAAAATTACCATAAATAAATGATTATTTTTGAAAAAGCAAAAGATAATTATTGAATATCTCAATTTCATATTGAATGGTTTCCTTCCATAACTGAAAGAAATATATCCAAAATATTGGCTAAAACAATGAAAAGGACCATTTTGTTAATTGATAAGCCTTTTAGAAAGAAAGAAACTTTAAGACAACTAAATGTTAATCACGTGGTGCAGCTAACTTTCTAGGTTTTAAGCTTTACAAATTTTGGTAACAAGGCAGTGGTGGTGTAGAAATATGTAGAATCATAAAAATCAAGATAATCAAGAGAAAAAAGTTTGAACCAATACCAAAGAAAAAAGTTTGGCAGTGCGAGAAAAAAATTGAAGACGTGAAAGAACTGGCAACAGCTAACCTGAACGACTGAAAATCAAAAGTAAACAGAAGTAATTGATGGAGTATCAGAATTACCGTACCGACAATTCAAAGAGGGGATCCTTTTCATAAGCCCCCGAGAGAGCCACAAAAAAGGGTATACTATTTATTTTCTTAAGGTTCTTTACTTTTTGTTCTTGGTAAATAAGCTCCTCTTTTTCTTAAGAGCTTTTATAGAAGCATGTTTGGCCCAACTTTTCCTATTATGGAGAAGAGAAGCTCCAAAAAAAGACGGGTCAAACAAACTCAGTCTATTTTCAGTCAAATAATTGACACAGCTACTAACAATCCAATACTATGACAGCTATAATTAACAGCTGCTGAACCTACTAGAATCTCCTCATTATAATCTTTGAAGGCTGAGTCAGCCAGACATAATATTGGAATTGATTCTAATTTACATCGATAACAAGTATATGTCAATATACACGGAGAAACGATTATCTATCCAATTATCTTACATGCCCATCTGGTATTATCTTGAGCTAAGAAAATCAACTCTATTTTAAACTATAAGTTATCGTCTCTTAGAAGCTTGTACATCAAACAGCTAATTATCGGTTATAAATGGTCTCACTTGTTTCTGTTATACGCAGGCTGCCATTGTGAATTCACAGACTCTTGAAGAGGTTGCTAGACTTGAAAAGGTGATTGCGTTGCTAAATTGGATAATCACTTCTTGGTTCTTAGTTTTTTTCTCTTGTCATGCTCATGCACAACATAATATTGAAATTACTGTTGTTACAGTTGCGTGAATCAGAATATTTCTTATTCAATAATACCATTGTTTGTGCAATTATTAATATACATGAGAGGTATAATCTAAAAAGGGCTGTGATCATATCATGATCGTATTATTATGGGATCAACTCAACTATCCCTAGTAATGAGGGAAGGATAATAGCAACAGTAATAATAGTAGTAATAATAATATTAATAATATCTAAACACTCCCCCTCAAGGTGGAGCATAAACACCATTTACAACCATCTTGTCACATATGGGGTAGATGGAGGATTTGGTTTATCATAAATAAATTGACCTGGTGGTTTTGGCAAAATGGAGGAAACAATATAAAAGATTCTTGCTCCTAGTTAGTGTCTTGTAGGCCTTATGATACATTCTCTTGGCTATTTTCTTGTCTTGTCCTAATTTAAATTTCTTATCTTTCATGAAAAAGATTGATGATATAGCATCTGATCGGATATATATTAACAGGCACTGAAATCAGGCCAAATTCCCGCGGATTTTAAAAGCTTGAATGATGATGTAATGTTGGATAGTGCTGATGAAAAACATGAAGATGTGGTTCATGATGAATCTAAGGATACACGAGAGGAGGGTAATACTGATTCTACTCTAATGGAACAGGTATCATTCTACTTTTCCATATGTCAAACATTTCTTGTGGTTGTGGATATCTGATAAATCTTCATTCCGACATGATAGTAATTAATTGTTCTGCTTAGTTCCTGTATAACTTTGCCGTCATCATACTTCTTTTTTGAAAAATGTAAGCAGCTGCTGCCAAACAGACACACCTATTTTGCAATGCTAGTAATAATGTATGCGCTGTTCTGATTTTCATTACTTAATTTTTGCAGGATTAAAATGAAGAATATTGTGCACTCCACTTTAATGTTGGGTTCTAGAATCAAAATCTTGGGAAATTTTCATCAAGTGTACTTTTTCTGTCTCTAAACGGGTTGAGTATTGGAGGTTGCAACGCCCCTCTTGGTGAATAGCAGCTTTAGCGTTTATATGTACTAAATTTGGTCTTAAAGGAATCCTTTGGGCATTTTTGCTCTTAGCCAGTGTAACTCAAGTATTTAACTTTCCAAGAGTCCCGCCTGTAGCATATAAATTTGTGAGTCAAACATTATTTTAATAGGTTGAAATTTAGTCCCGCAATGCATTTATCTGGTTGCATCTATGTTCTTTAGCTAGACTTTTGAGTTATGGTTAATTGGTGTATTCGGTTTAGTTGCAGTTGATTTTCAATAGCTAATAAATAAATAAGAGTACTAAAGTTGTGGAGAAATGCATTTTGGCCAACCATAGACTGGTTCAATTGATTGAACTGGCCATAATCGTTGGATGAGTAGAAAGATAATGGCAAAATTTTTATTGATACAAGTCGATCAATATCTAGTAAACCCTTTTTGTTACGGCTTATTTTTTAAAAAAATCACTTTTTTTAAAAAAAAATCACTTATGGCGATATGTTGTCTGTTTGTTATAGGTTTTATAAAAAATGAAAATCTGAAAATAATTTAAAAACTGTTTCATATATGAGAAGCTGTTTTGAGTAGCTTCTCATGAAAATCATTTTTTTAAGAACAATTTTTTTAAAAATAAGTGATTCTCAATATGTTACACAAACACAAAACAACTTATCATTTTCTTAAAAATCTCTAAAAACTAATCTCTAAATTATTTAACAACAAAATCACTTATTTTTTAATCCGTAACAAACAGACCCATATGTATCTATCTATCTATATAATTAAAAGAGGTGTTCGTAAAATGACATTTTTAGACATTCCACTCGATTGCCACCTCTTCATTTTTTGGGGCATTTTAGTCATCTATATAATCAAAAGAGGTGTTGGTTAATTGGCATTTTTAGACATTCAACTAGATTGTCACCTCTTTATTTTTTGGGGCATTTTAGTCATTTTACTACTAAATGCCAAAAATGTTTCAGCTTTTGCAATCTGTCAAGCGCTGACGCGACAGCAGAAAAGAGAGAGATAGACAAGAATCTATATAATCAAAAGATGTGTTAGTAAATTGACATTTTTAGACATTCCACTAGATTGCCACTTCTTTATTTTTTGGGGGCATTTTAGTCATTTTACTACTAAATGCCAAAAATGTTTAGCTTTTGTCGTCCGTCAAGCGCTGACGCGACAGCAGAAAAGAGAGAGATAGACAGGAAAAAATAGTAAGTTTTTTTTTTTCTTCGGTTTAGTTGCAGTTGATTTTCAATGGCTAATAAATAAATAAGAGTACTAAAGTTGTGGAGAAATGCATTTTGGCCAACCATAGACTGGTTCAATTGATTGAACTGGCCATAATCGTTGGATGAGTAGAAAGATAATGGCAAAATTTTTATTGATACAAGTCGATCAATATCTAGTAAACCCTTTTTGTTATGGCTTATTTTTTAAAATAATCACTTTTTTTTAAAAAAAAATCACTTATGGCGATATGTTGTCTGTTTGTTATAGGTTTTATAAAAAATGAAAAGCTGAAAATAATTTAAAAACTGTTTTGAGAAGCTGTTTTGAGTAGCTTCTCATGAAAATCATTTTTTTAAGAACAATTTTTTTAAAAATAAGTGATTCTCAATATGTTACACAAACACAAAACAACTTATCATTTTCTTAAAAATCTCTAAAAACTAATCTCTAAATTATTTAACAAAATCACTTATTTTTTAATCCGTAACAAACAGACCCATATGTATCTATCTATCTATCTATATAATTAAAAGAGGTGTTAGTAAAGTGACATTTTTAGACATTCCACTCGATTGCCACCTCTTCATTTTTTGGGGCATTTTAGTCATCTATATAATCAAAAGAGGTGTTGGTTAATTGGCATTTTTAGACATTCAACTAGATTGTCACCTCTATTTTTTGGGGCATTTTAGTCATTTTACTACTAAATGCCAAAAATGTTTCAGCTTTTGCAATCTGTCAAGCGCTGACGCGACAGCAGAAAAGAGAGAGATAGACAAGATCTATATAATCAAAAGATGTGTTAGTAAATTGACATTTTTAGACATTCCACTAGATTGCCACTTCTTTATTTTTTGGCATTTTACTACTAATTACCAAAAATGTTTCAGCTTTTGCAATCTGTCAAGCGCTGACGCGTAGACATGGCAATCGGGCGGGGCGGGGCCGGTTTTTACACCCCCCGTCCCCGACCCCGACACAATACCCGATCCCCGACCCCGACCCCAAAACCCGCCGGGCATGAAATTCGTATCCCCATCCCCGCCCCCGATGGGGATCGGGTTTCCCCGCCCGTCCCCGTCCCCGGCTCCTATGTTGACCAAAAAAAAATTCATTCTGCGGGAAAAAAACCGAATCCAAATTCGATTTCCTTGGGGAAAAGTACATGTTTCAAACCTGTGTTTAATTCTACATTCTGCATTGTAATTTATTAAAATTGTTGAAAGAACTACATAATCATTAAAATGTTCAAAGTAAGCTCCAGACTTTTTTGGTTACAAAATAAGTTCAAGACTAATCTATCACCACACAACCAAACCAAGTTCTGAATTATCAAAACAACCAACAATTCAAAATACAACCCAACAAGTAAAAACAAGTGTTACAAATTAGCATATTCAAAAAGAAAATTGTCTCATAGCAAGACATCTATTGATAGACATGGCAGGAAATAGTTGATCATCTTCATTCTTCAGAATAAGTTGTAATAGAGCTTTCATCTTCATTGGGGAAAAGTACTAGTTTCCAAACCTAAAATGCGTTACAAATTAGCATCTTCAAAAATAAAATCATCACTTAACAAGACATCTATCAATCATCTTCATTCTTCAAAATGCGTTATAAAAGAGCTTGCAAGTTCACCTGTATTATGATTAAGACAAAACAAATGTTAAAATATGAACATTAAACCTTATAAAATTTGAAGCAAATAAAGTAGAGAATACCTTAAACAAGTTCTGGCACACATAATCTATTTGCTTCTCTCCACAATCTTTTTTTGAACACATATATTCATGTGTGTATGCAAGTGTTTCGTTCCATTTCTTGAACTTCCACCAAGCAGATTCTTACAATAATTACATTGAGCTTTGTCTTGTTCGTTAACTTTTATCAATGTGAAATGCTTCCATACAATACTTTCGCGAAATGCGGAATTACCAAAGAAAGATCCATCCTTTTTATATCCTGTGGCATGAACAAAAAACAAACAAACAAGAAAGAACCTACTTAGACTTAGACTTAGAGCATTGATTACTAGAAAGCATTTCATAAAGGAATATATATATTGCTTCATTGAGCATTCAAGTGTTATGAACAAGGTTCGAATCAATCAATCTAACTATCAAATATGCTAGACATTCCTTTCTTTGATCATAGTCACCTGAACAAATCATTGGTTACTCCAAATTGATATTTACCTTAATTCTTTGTAAACAACTAATACTAATCAATTCAAACTAATTCTACTGTTATTTTTCTTAATTTTCTTTGTTAAAAGAATACACAGTTCGTTCTCAAGAAGTAATTGGTGTTGCCTTGCTATATTCAAATTAAAAATAGTGCTACTGGAAGTTACCTTAATCAAACCAATGTAGAATTCTTTCTCAAGTAGCAGCTTGTGCTTCCTTTCTATATTCAACAACTTGAGTCACAATGGTATGTCTTTAAAAGATTTAGATTCCTGCAAAAATCAATTGTTTTTAAGAATTAAGATCTTGCAATTTCAAATTGTTTCCTAAATAAAAAAAGTCAAAATAAAATACACAGGGCATAATTTGACCAAGTTCAGGGGATGCATTCAATTTTTTTTATTTAAATGAGCACAAAATTATGGCATAATTAAACAAATTAAATCTAAACTAATAATCAAATAAAAAGTGACAAAAGCAAATCAAGATTAAAACCAAACTTGATTTTTCTCAGCAAATCATAACCAGTCATTCCTGGCATACAATAATCTGTTATTATCAGGTTACTTCAACTTCCTGCATCAATAATAATTAAATAAAATATTAATACAAACTTCTCAAGAAATTTCAAATAAAATATTTTCTACCTGATGAATTTCTGAAGCAATAGGAGTGTCAAAATTCCTGAGTTCATCTTCAACTATCCCAAGAAATTTCAAAGCCTTACTTGCAGAATCCATCATGATGGAATCGTGATTCCAACACATCCACAAAATTCGATCTATCAATAATACTATCATCAACAGCCAAAACATGGAACTGAGAATTTGCAGCCATACCCATAATTTAGAAAATAATATTTGCAAAGGGCAAGTGAAGGAAGAAAGCCAAAACAAGTGAATACATAAACGAAGAACGTGAATGAAGAAGAAAAAGGAAAAACGTGAATGAAGAAGAAAGAGGAAACATAACAAAAGCAAGAGATAAAGACATAAACGAACAAGAAAATGGAAACTCACCTAGAAGAAGAACCAGTGTTGGTCGCTGCAACTAGAAAGTGAGGAGGAGCGATGGTGGCGGCGCTGCAATTAGAAAGGGAGTAGGAGAGGCGCTGCAACTAGAAATGGAGGAGGAGAGGCGGAGAGGACGAGAGGCTAAGAGGGAAAGAGGCGCTGCAACTAGGGTTTTTATTATATATAATATATATTTGGGTATTTAAGTAATTTAACTATATCAGCAAAAGAAGTAGGTAAACCTAGCGGGCGGGTTCGGGTTCGGGCTCGGGCTGGGTATCACATTCCCCATCCCCGTCCCCGTCCCCGACTTAGTAAATCGGGGAAAACCCATCCCCGTCCCCGAACCCGTTCAAACCGGGTTTTCCCCGCAAAAATCGGGACGGGTTCGGGCGGTTACCCACGGGTTCGGGTTTGATTGCCATGTCTACTGACGCGACAACAGAAAAGAGAGAGATAGACAAGAATCTATATAATCAAAAGATGTGTTAGTAAATTGATATTTTTAGACATTCTACTAGATTGCCACCTCTTCATTTTTTGGGGGCATTTTAGTCATTTTACTACTAAATGCCAAAAATGTTTAGCTTTTGTCGTCCGTCAAGCGCTGACGCGACAGCAGAAAAGAGAGAGATAGACAGGAAAAAATAGTAAGTTTTTTTTTTCTTCAGTTTTTCCTGTCAAGTTCTAGCCATGCTCAACATCTTTTTTTATCGAGTTTTGTCTTTTTCTTTTATTAAATTCTTACAATTCAATAATTTAATTAAATTCCAAAATAACTTTTTTAAATAATTTAATAATTTAGTTAAAACGATTTAAAATGATTCAACTAATATTAAATCATCTAGTATAAAAAGATAAACAACTGACAACGAGACAAGAACGACAACAGGGATGCATATTTTATATTAAATCTTTTTTTTTCTCCAATTTTCAACATATTTATAATTTAATAGCAAATATACCAAATATAGTGTCACCCGTACGATGCACGGATAAAAATACTAGTTTGAAAGAAAAGATGACTGTTTGAAAGTTGTAATTAGTTTCAAGCTGTATTAGGAATATCTTTTTGCTTAACCCTAATATGATGGTATCTAAATCTTAAAAAAGATAGATGCTTCTTTCTTGGTCCATCAAATTGTCTATCCTAAGTAAAGAGTATCTAATCATTGTTGCTTTGTTCAACTGTCTGTAGTCTATGCATAACCTAGATAGAGACAAATAAGATCAAAGCTAATTCAATTGTTCTTTTAATTCAACCGGTAACATTCAGCATGGAGATGTGGAAATAAGTCTTATATCGGGTACCAAGTGAATTCTATTTCCCTTATTGGTAGCAAAATAGGTACTTCCTCTACAAATTAGTAGCTGTTGCGTTAAAAACACACTTAGAGCAAGTGTACTCTTTCGCAGAAGTAGTATAAAGAATATCGTATCCACAGGGATTAATTAACAAGTACCAAACTAATCAAGATTATTTAATGTTTAGACGAACAAATAATTTGATGTTTATAGAAACTAAAATAAAAAGAAATAAATAGCAATAATTAAAAATGCAAGATATAATCAATGGAGAGAGACCTAGGGTCACGGTTTCACTTGCAAGCTTCGATTCCCTTATGTCTAATTCTACCTGAATTCCCTTATTCTATTTAATTACCAATCCCTTTACTAAAACTACTAATCCGTTTGGTCATTCGCGATTAATATTCTTTTTCCTAAATTAACCCTCGTTTGGTCATGCAAGAATTTAAATTCAGGAAAAGCATAAAGAGCAAAAAGGTTGAATGATTGGAAGACTAAATTATGGTTTGGTCATGCCCTAATTATAGCCCCAATTGTCCTATAGGTCCACCAACTAATTGCAGTACGGTCGCTGATCAACTAATTGATTATAAACATGCAAAGGGTAGCTAATCCTAATCATGTGATAAAAACAATAGGACAATATTAATTAAAATAAAAATAGGAATTCAAATAAGAAATTAGAACATGAAAGGTCTCAAATTGCAAGATCCACCTAAGACCCTAGAAGAGGACTTTAGGTATCCATAAAATATCAAGAACAATAAAATAGAAATTAGAGTCATGAATTACAGAGATAAAAATAACCCTGGAAATTAGAGGAATTATTATTCTGAGTTTTGGCCTCTTTTTTTCTCGCTCCGCAGCCTCTCTCTCACTGTCAGCAATCTGCATCTAAAATCTTCTTCTCTCACCTCTGCGTGGTATCCGATGCGTGGTTCCCCGTTGCTGTTCACGGCTCCTGTGCGGCTGCGTTTTCCTCCCTCCACTAATTCATGTTGCAAGCATTACTTTATACTGTTGTGCCGTCAGCTCCCCTTCTAAATCACGTTTTTCTTCTCCTTTAAATCATGCTGCAATGCCAACCTCTCCCAATTGATGCCTAGGGTTGCGCGTGGCTTCAATTTGATTCCATGGGCTGAATCACTTGATAAAACAAATGGGCCCAAAGGACTCCTTTATTTTCTTTCTTCATCCTCCCCATATATATATATATATATATATAAAAGTGACTTTTTATTGGACTATCATTTGTTTCACCTATTCTTTTCTCATTCTGCAAAATAGAATAAATTAAGTCAGTGATTTATATAATTGCTAATAATTACTCTAAAAAAAGACTCAAATGTATCTCTAAAAATGCACCATATTAGAGTTTATCAACTCCCCCACACTAAACATTTGCATGTCCTCAAGCAAATTCTCTGGCTCAAAAACTTTTCAAATAAGTAATAGAGATAGCCAAATAAGGAACCCAAAGTTAGAAGCACAATGACAGACAATAGACAATATAGAACATATGAGGTGTCAAAAGGTTGCCCAATTAGAGGCTCAAGTCCCTGAAGATTACATTTCTGTGAACAATGGCACTCGCCACAATCTCTCTAAGTGTGTAGGGACTAGTGAAAATATACACTCAAGTTTCCACAAAATGCACATTACCATATGTTTGTAATTTAACCAAATCTCCACTAAATAGTTCACATGCATGCAAAAGATGGGGTTTCATGGGTTGTAATGGGGCCAGGGTGAATTCATGCAGGGTAGGAAATAAGAAGAGGGAGATAATCAAATGGCTAAAAGAAAAACAAGAAGCAAACAGTAACCATTGAAACCAAATATGGAGCTCCTATCTATTTTGAGCTTTGTCCAAACTCCAACTTAATTTCACTTTCATTCTTCATTCTTCTTCTATTGAATCAGCTCTATTTGATTTACCTTCTCTCTTGAGTAGACCCTTTTTTTTTTGTTGCTCTTTTTTTTTTTTTTTTTTTTTTTTTTTTTAATTATGCCCTTTGGCTCTTTCATTCTTTTGATGTGTCTTTTCCTCCTTCTTGCTTTTTTTTTTTCAAATTATCTTTGGAGGAAAAGGTAAGTACATGAAAACTTCTATTTTGTTTCCTTTTGTAGGAAGATATTCTTGTAAGCACATGAATCACTCCTTTTGTTTCTTCATCCTAACAAGATAGACAACTAAAGTATTGGACGAAATTTCAGTCCTGACAATATAGATCATTAAAATATAGGACGTAGTTGTAATTTTCAATAGTTGCTCCACATTTAATTCCAAATGGTTACCACAAAAAAAAGAAAAAATTATATCTGGGTACCAAAGAAGAAAATATAACAAATAGGCTCAAAGGGGGCAACTAGGGGATAAATTAACAAACAACTCTCGGGCCGAAAAAATACCTAAATTCCCAAAATCTTTTACATGATGCAAATCAATTTTTAACTTGAAATGGTCAAAAGACAAATTCTAGAATGTAACAAATTGGGAAACACACTCATAGAAAGAAAAGGGGTAAAAATTTATGATTTAGTATCAATCCCTTATATAGGCTCAGATCTCACATTTAGAAGCTAGTTCACAAAAAGTACTCAAGAGGGACAAATGCTAATTATCGCCTTCCTTAGGACATCCTCACAGCTTACAATTAAGCACAAGTCTGTCAAGTAAATTAATTATGGGATCCCCAAAGGCATAATCTCTATTTTTTCAATATAAGCATAATTCATACAAAACAAGCCGGAAAAATGCTATCAACATATGTAGTGGGTATATGCATTAATAGAGATCAAGTAACAACATATAATATCCTCCCCCACACTAGCATGAATCATGGTCCTCAATGCAAAATATTAGATTGGCACAAAAATAAATAAATGAGAGAGTAAGAGTGACTTCCCTGAGAGAGCTTGCGATGCACCGAGCTTATTGCTTTGAAAACAAAATAAAACAAAGCAAAAATGAGAGAAAATAAAACACGAGTTGCCTCTCGCGGCGCTTGTTTAACGTCGTGAGCCTGACGATAGTTGGTGCTCAATCAGGTGGCTCTCCAAGAGCAAATTTTACATCTAACGCAGTGGCACCTTCTTAGTTTTCTAACCATGTGGTTGACATTGTTTTTTCTTTTTCATGTGGTGGATGAAATTCAAAGGATTGTGGAATTTTTGTTTTATCTCTATCCACCACTATGTTAGGATCCTGCAAAATAAGAATTTTTTCCGAAAGGTCCTGCATCTTTAAATCACTAACAATGTTAGTTTCAACCACATCATCAAAATAAGGAGAGGTTAAAGAAGATAAATTTTCGTTGGAATTTAAAGTTTTAATAACATCATCTTCTTTACCACTCGCAGTTACCTTTCCTTATTAACCTCAATTACAAAGATCACCAATGGTTAAAACAACTTGCCCAAAAATTGGGGCTTTCTCCTCTTCCTCCTGCTCATGAACCAATGGATCTTTCTCATTCTCCTCACAACCGTTCTCATCAGTATCATCTTTTATTTCAATATAACTCCCTTCAAGAGGAGCTATTATTTTTATTTGACTCCTTCAAGAGGGAGTTTCTTCATCTTTCTCGAGAGCTTCTTCCTCTATATTATCTTCCATGGAGAACTCTTCATCACTCCTAAGAATATTATCTTTGTATTGCTCGGTTTGTGAATGAGTTTCTTGGGCCTCTTGAGATAATAAAGCAATGATATTTGAGATATGACCGCTTATGACTCCAATTTGGCCTCCATGCGGTCAAACTTTGCATGTATCCGCTCCAATACATCATTGGTGTATGGTATCTCCTCCTCTTGCCTTTGCACTTGTAGTGGCTCATAATTATCCCAGTGGGAGGAATAAGGAGGTGGCTCATAGTCATCACAATAATCCAAATAAGGGTCATAAGGAGGAGGATAAATTGGGATTTGCACCGAGCCACATACCAATATGAGTTCTCTAAATTTCTTTGAGCCTCTGCCTCTAATATAATCTCCAAGGGTCTTAACCATGATTTAGACTTTTATCTGCAAAACAGGTGAACTGCAACAATCTCTTTGGAAAGTATTAGCAATTTTTTTTTTTAACTTTTTAATAAGATAAATAAAAAAAACAAAATTAAAA
Source organism: Oxytropis ochrocephala (assembly GCA_020916435.1). Taxonomy (NCBI): domain Eukaryota; kingdom Viridiplantae; phylum Streptophyta; class Magnoliopsida; order Fabales; family Fabaceae; genus Oxytropis; species Oxytropis ochrocephala. The sequence continues at coordinate 39,700,671 of CM037090.1, forward strand.
ACTAAAGCACACAAAAAAAAAAATGTCTAAAGCAATAAAAATCTTTTTCGTTGAATATTGCTAAATTAATCACTTAAATGTACGCGCGTAAAAAACTTGTTGCGTTAAAAACACACTTGAAGAGCAAGTGTACTCTTTTCGCAGTAGTAGTAGTATAAAGAATATCGTATCCACAGGGATTAATTAACAAGTACCAAACTAATCAAGATTATTTAATGTTTAGACGAACAAATAATTTGATGTTTATAGAAACTAAAATAAAAAGAAATAAATAGCAATAATTAAAAATGCAAGATATAATCAATGGAGAGAGACTCAGGTCACGGTTTCACTTTCACTGCAAAGTTCGATTCCTTTATGTCTAATTCTACCCGAATTCCTTTATTCTATTTAATTACCAATCCCTTTACTAAAACTACTAATCCGTTTGGTCATTCGCGATTAATATTCTTTTTCCTAAATTAACCCTCGTTTGGTCATGCAAGAATTTAAATTCGGAAAAAGCATAAAGAGCAAAAAGGTTGAATGATTGGAAGACTAAATTATGGTTTGGTCATGCCCTAATTATAGCCCCAATTGTCCTATAGGTCCACCAACTAATCATAAAGATTTGGCCACGATCAACTAATTGATTATAAACATGCAAAGGGTAGCTAATCCTAATCATGTGATAAAAACAATAGGACAATATTAATTAAAATAAAAATAGGAATTCAAATAAGAAATTAGAATACGAAAGCCGCTCTAAATTAGAAGATCCACCTAAGACCCTGTAAGAGGACTTAGGTATCCATAAATATCAAGAACAATAAAATAGAAATTAGAGTCATGAATTACGAGAGATAAAAATAACCCGAAATTAGAGGAATTATTATTCGAGTTTTCAAATTTCTTTTTTCTCGCCTCCGCAGCCTCTCTCTCACGGTGTCAAAAATCTGCACTAAAATCTTCTTCTCTCACCTCTGCGTGGTATCCGATGCGTGGTTCCCCGTTGCTGTTCACGGCTCCTGTGCGGCTGCGTTTTCCTCCCTCCACTAATTCATGTTGCAAGCATTACTTTATACTGTTGTGCCGTCAGCTCCCTTCTAAATCACGTTTTTCTTCTCCTTTAAATCATGCTGCAATGCCAACCTCTCCCAATTGATGCCTAGGGTTGCGCGTGGCTTCAATTTGATTCCATGGGCTGAATCACTTGATAAAACAAATGGGCCCAAAGGACTCCTTTATTTTCTTTCTTCATCCTCCCCATATATATATATATATATATATAAAAGTGACTTTTTATTGGACTATCATTTGTTTCACCTATTCTTTTCTCATTCTGCAAAATAGAATAAATTAAGTCAAATGATTTATATAATTCTTAATAATTACTCTAAAAAAAGACTCAAATGTATCTCTAAAAATGCACCATATTAGAGTTTATCAGTAGCAAAGGATCTACTGGTAGGATAGGAGTGGAACACTAATGGACATGGTGACTCTGACACATACATAACCTTAGTGTCTTCATCATCATGTAAATTTGAGCCATGAGAATTGTCAACTTCTTCAACCTTTTCATTTTCAAAATCTATTTCAGCAACTCTATTTTGATGATCATTTGCGCTATTGGAATTATCGGGATCCATAGGGTGACCACTTTCATTAATTATTAAATCATTTTGCTTAGGCACATATTGCTGAACAGGAACTTTAACTTTATTAATAATAGGTCATTTTCCTTTAACAAGAGCATTATCAATAAGAAAAACATCCAATCTTTTTTTACAGTTCGAAATAGAATGACCACTGGATTGACATGAATGAAACATAGGGAGGGATTTTTGTTTTGTTTTTTTTTTTAAATTTTCTAGAGAGACAAAGAAATCAGTCTTTTATCTTTCAACCAAGATTTGGTGTTTTTTTGACCCCCACCCATTCCCTTAAAACCCCCACCCACCATATGAAAAGACCAAAATACTCCTGTCTTTTTACAAAATCATCATTTCTTCACATAATTGGTCATACCTACGATTGACCACCACATAGTCGCATATACGCCAGAGAAATGTATATACGATCAGCCCAGAAATTCCCCACTCGCATATACCCCACCACTACCCTATATACGACGACCATTTTTTTACTCATCGCATATACCCCTTTCAAGGCGTATATACGATTAGCCAGAAATCACCACTCGCATATACGCCCAGAAGATCCTATATACGACGACCAAACCAGTAAGCATCGTATATACACCTTTTTTGATGTAAATACGATGAGCAATTTAATTTAATTTTTTTACTAATTTTTTTTTTCCTTTGCTTGCAGTGTCCGGTAGGCATAGAGGGAGACGTGAGGTATCTCCTATCAGAGAGAGAGGGGAGTCATCTTCTGCTGCACCGAGCACCAAGACGAGGAGGCATAATCAGCTGCATGTTTCCGCTTGGAGACAGAGAGACAGTCGACCAGAGAAATATCGGCGAGCACCACCCAACTAATTTTCCGGATGATGGGCAGTTATATCTTGGGGATTATCTGCAGCAGACTCAGCAGGAGGATTGGCATAGAGGGAGGCCGGTTCCTCAGTATCATTCTCAGCCTCCTCCTCAGTACCATCCACAACCTCCTCTTTACCATCCCCAACCTATTCATTATCATGCTCCGACTCCCGAGTATCGCAGGAGGCGACCCAGTGTCGATACTTATTACTCGCACTACCCATGTATGAGTATCGGGGAGAGCGACCCAGTGAGGATCGGGGGCATCGGGAGGAGGATCGACCTCGACCTCGGCTGAGGAGCCCGAGGCCTCTCTTCACCGATCCGCGAGATCATGTCTGCAGTTCTATACTCGCTGACCCGGTAAGTTTTGCATTTTTTGCTTAAATAATTTATTTAACTCACATAGTCTGCACTTTTTGCTTACATAAATTATTTATTTTTAATTCAGGAGTATCAGCGTGTTGTCAAAGTATGGGCTCATGGCAACAAAGTCCATACTAGACTCCATCTTCATTACCCGACCTACTTCAGCGCACCACTGTGGTCAGGGACTCCAGATTGGCCCCACTTCTCCAGACTGGCCACGCCACAGTAGACCATGAGTTGCTGTCGGCTTTTATCGAGAGATGGCACTCAGATACTTCGTCATTTCACTTGCCATTTGGTGAAATGACGATCACTCTGGATGACATCTCCTGTCTGCTGCACCTTCCCATCCAGGGGAACTATGCCACACCTCCCACCATCACTGTGAGCTCGGAGTATGCCACACAACTTGCTGAGACATCTGGTGTGTCACGGGTTGAGGCTGCTAACAACACCCGTGGGGGTCCGTATTACAGCTTCAAATGGCTGGAGCAGGTGTATGAGCGTAATTTGGAGGAGGGGGTGACATCACTGTTGCTGTGAGGGCTTATCTGCTTCGCCTTCTGACCTACAGTATCTTCACTACAAAGACTGGAGACAGGGCTGAGGCTAAGTGGCTGATCTACCTGGATGATCTGAGTCCACAGGTTCTTGGAGGCTATGCATGGGGTGCAGGTGCACTAGCTGCCATGTATGAGTCCTTGAACACTGCGTATTTGAGGACTACGCAGCAGTGTGGAGGGTATGCCAGCCTATTTCAGGTACACATTTTAACTTCTTGTATTTTTGTTAAATCACACTGACTTTGGGTAAAAATTTTTGAATTAAATATGTTGTTTATTTCTGCATTTCAGGCTTGGATTATGTGGTATTTTCCTCGGATGGCGGAGAGGTTGCCTGGTCATATCCACGGTGCGGAGCCACTGGCTGGGCGCTTTAGGAAGAAGAAGTCAGACCACCTGAAGCTCAGCCACTACAGGAGGATGCTTGATGAGCTGAGGCCAGAGGATGTCTGCTGGCGACCATTTGAGGAGGACAGGACTGGTAGACCCTTTGAGCAGATCTCCCTCTACAGAGGCTTCATCAGCTGGGTGTTCGCGTTTGTGTAATAGTATGATTTTTCGCAATTAGAGTGCAAGTATACACATCGTACAAGTAATAAAGTGGATTTAAGTAAGAGATCGTTCCCACGAGGATTGATAAGCTTTCAAAGTTCAGGTTTCAAAACACAAGAGAATCAAGTGACAAATTGACAATAAGAGTTGGATTTAAAGCTAAAGATGTAAACAAAACAAGGAAACTAAAATTGGTTGTGAATATGGATGAGAGATGAGTTGAGTTGTTGCATGCGATAAATCCTTCCTAGCCGACGTTATAACGCTTAGACGCGTTATGACGCTCAAAAGTTAACTGTGTAGACGTGGCCACGTCCTCGACGCTGCTGTAAAAAAGAGCTATGCTTTTCAAAGACAAAACGCCGAGCTTCAAGTACAAGAAATCCTATGTCTAGGTTCTAAATAGGCCCACTCCGTATTTTAAGTACCCACAAAGAATGTTCTATGAACTATTATCTATTCTATGTCTAGACTTAGATAAAGATGCCTAAATGTCTTTAGTGCATTGTTTGTTCATATAAATCTTTGATTTCTTTTCATAGACCATGTCTGTACCTATGAATCTACCCATTTTAAGAGGCCAACCTCAAAACAAGTTTTGGAAATATTATTACGCAAAGAATTAAGACGGGCAACGTTAACACTTCATAACATTAGCTAGAAATTCATTAAAAGCAAATCAACAACTCAACTACAAAGTGTTTAGCTCATGCTGAGCATCTTTACAGAATGAAAAGGATTTAAAATCCTAATACCATACATAACAGAAAAGAACTTCAGTGTAAAAGATACACCTAAGTAACCTTTAAGCATATACGCTGTATAGACGTTACAACGTCTGAGCTTTACAAAATGCAGAAAATAAATACTAAGTTCAAACAAGCAAAATACAGAAGTCTGTTTCCAGATCTTCTTTACAAAACTAATTCTGAGTTTAGTGGAGGGATGGAGATGAAGTGTTTCTGAAGGTGTATGGAAGAGATGATGATTGTGGTCGTGGTAGGTGATGCCTTGAGAGAGAGCTGAGCCTTCATTAAATAGCCACCTTGCTTACGCGTGCTGATGTCACTAACTCACCTACCAAGCCTGCTTTCCCATCTTCTCCCTGACACTGTTCAACGCTACAGTGTATCTGCGTGTCAGCTTATGGGGAATAGAAGATCTTCTGACTTTTATATCTTTGACTATCATTGCTTAGCGCGCCAAAATTAAGATTTTTCACCCTTGTTCTGCTGCACTTTGGTAGACGTGGTGAGGGACGTGGTAACGCTCGAAGACCGAATTTCCGCACAAGCACAAAAAGCATCAAAACGCTCTCAAGGGCACCACTTGGTGCCTAAATGCACAGATTTATCTATTTAAACTTTTATTCACTTAAACTCAGAATTCATTATAAATCTAATTAATTAAACCTTGTATTGCTAGAGAACTTGCATAATTTATTCGTGAGTGAGTATAAATAACTCATATAAATATGAGTTATCACACCCCCAAACTTAAATCATTGCTTGTCCTCAAGCAATCAAGACAACAAAAACAACTACATGAAATCAACTACACTAGCGGGTTACATTTCTACTCAACCAACAGATCAAAATTCACTCTCAAGGGGCTATTTCTTCACACACTCACGCACCAATGCATAATTAAATTCCAGATTCATTAAAGCTCAAAGTGAGTGTGTGACCTCTGTATTAATTCTTCCTCTAGCTAGTTCAGTAACTACCTTAGCTATTGAGAGAGTGGTTTCCAAATGGTGACAGTAAAACATCTTTCAAAACAAAGAATAGACTAACACTTTCACATAAGAGATGGAGGTTCATTTAAAGCATGACAAAGGGTCTTAATTGGATGCTAGGACTAGGTTAGTGCAACTAATTTTCTGACTCACACACGCAAAAAGACTGTAACCCCCTCATTACTGAGCAACTCTCCTTTATTAGCTCCATTTTGGAGTTTTTTTTTTTTTTTTTTTTTTTTTTTTTTTTTTTTTTTATATAGGAGTGCTTCAGCATTTGTTTCAGGGTATTACAGGGAACATAGCATACATGTGGATTTCCCACTTATTTGTAACAACACACTATTTTTGGTATTTTTGGGAATAGACGTTACCACGTTTATGGGTGAGACGTTGCAACGTCTAAACACACTACACAACACACACGGCAGACATTATAACGTTACGGGTAGACGTTACAACGTTGCACTCACACTACACCTGCACTTAACCATCCTATAGTCTTTGCACCCAGCCTTAGTACGACTTTATCACACCCCCAAACTTAGCTTCTACTGCTATTCTAGGTTTTTAATTAAGTTTTACTCTCACCATAGTTCACCAAAACTAACTTTAGCACAAAATATTCCCTAGCTAGCTAGATTCTTTCTTAAAAACAGAGCTTGTGTAGGAGCAGCAATCAATTCTTTCCATCTAATCATGCATAGGCTACTCACACACATTTTCACTGTCTTTAGCCCAAAGAGAGTTATTTTCATGCTTGACAAAGTAAGAACAGAAATTGCTTTTGCATTTGATTACATGTACACACAGAACAAACTTAAAACATTGAGATCCCCATTACTTAAGGTTGAGCAGTGTCCCCACTGCTCAAAGATAAACAGCATGATTTCTGTGTTTTTTTTTTTTTTTTAAGGGGGGTCTCATTCAGATCATGAAATAAAACTACTGAAAAACTAAGAACAAAATCAAACAAAATAAAAACTACAACTACTTTTGAAATTAAATGGGGGACTTACTTGTTTGCTGCATCAGACCTAAGCCTTCCGCTTTGTCTGGTGGATACTCCTGCCTGACCTTCACCTTTCTTCTTTTCCTTCTTCTCTTTCTTGACCTTCGCTCCTCCTTGCTCAGCTGTGGTAGTTGTTGTTGTCTCCTCAGACTCTTTTCTTTTGAACTGCTCCCACACTTGCATCAAAGAACACTTGACGCACCATGCAACTCTCTTCTTAGCTTCCTCCCACATTCTCATTGCCAAATCAGCAGGGTTAAATTGCATTGGATCGCTGGGGATCACCTCGGGCTTTTTCCACTTCTCGGCTCTTTAGACGCTTGCCACGCCTGTGGATGATCCTCCACCCCAAAGAATCGCCCCCTGGGCTTGCTTCAACAGTGCTCTGCCGCTTCGAGTGGCCTCCTCCATTGCTTCTTTGCCTTACTCTCCATGCAGCCTTCTTTTCATTATTGACTTGCATTTCGCAAGTTTGGCTGCAGCCTCTTTTTCAAAGCAGACGTTACGACGTCAGAGGCGCTTCTTCAAAGAATAGCGGGAAGGGGTTGGTCGAAAACACTAGTGGCAACAAATGCTTTTGCACTAGTGGCGTGAGAGTTTCCTCTGCAAGCACCTTGAGCTTTTCTCTTCACAGAAGCTTTGGCCTTATTGTTGTGGGGCTACAACTTCCTCTTTTCTTCGCTCCCTTTGCGCTTGTTTTGACTCAGCTGCTAGCTCTTGCCTTTTCTTTCTTCCAAAGGGGTTGTACGTGAGTGCACTTTTCACTCTTGTCTTTTTGGGTGGGCTGATTGGTTGGGACTCTGGGTTGCTTTCTGTGTTTGTTGGCTCGCACGCCGCCACGCCCGGTTTCTCGGGGTGAGGTTGTTTTTGAGGTTCAGTTGGGGTGGGGGTGGTTGTGGGATTTGTTGGTCTTGAGCTTTGGATTGTGGGGTCTTTGGTGTGTTTTGGTCATGGGTGGAAGTTTCTTTTGGTGAAGGTGGTGGTTGTGTGGCTTGTGGGGATGGTGGTTTGGGGCTAGCTTCTTTGGATTTTGTTTGATTTGGTGGGGATTCACTCACAGTCTTCTCACTTGAACTTCCTTTCTCTTCAGGGCTTTCTTCCTCTTCCTCCTCACTAATCACTTCCATGCTTACTCTCTTTGATTCCTCTGCATCACAATCAGAAATATCATCTAAATCATCAGAATTAAAATCTTCCTCACTACTTACCTTCTTTTGTTTCTTTGCTGGGCTCTGCTTCTTTGGTGGGCTTCTTACTCGCTTTGCCCTTTCTCTCTTGACAGCTCTCCTTTGGATTGTAGACAGGGGGACATCATCCTCATCTTCTTCCTGCATCCAAATTTCGGCAAGAACACAGCTCTTCAATCACTTTCTTACCCTTGGACACTTCGGCAAATACCTTCTTTTGCCACTCAAATTGTTCCTTGACAAACTTGGCCGGGAGTTCTGTTTTTCCTCCAGGCGTTGTAACGTCCTGAGCATCAACAGAACTTGCGGAGCCTGCAGATTTCACCCTAGGCTGAAATTTTGTTGAAAAGCGGCCTTGAGGTTGCTCCCTAAGCTCTGAGGCCTCTATCTCCACTCCCGCCTCCATGCACGCATCGGTTTATCATACAAGGGAAGTACAAATATCCATCCTTCCCCTGTTTTTCCATTTGTTGAGCTCGCGGTTGATCAACTTCCCAACCTCCACTTTGTCTCTCGACATGATTGCATCAATCACAATCATTCTCTCCTCACAACCCATGATGTGTGAGAGGTAGGAATTAAGCGAAGGCCTTATGAAATGGAACCAAGTGTTGGCTTCATCACAAAGGTATTTCTTCATTATCTTGAACTCGCTCCCATGCTCACCTCTTCTTTCCCGCATACAAGACCTTCAACACATATCCTATCCTTAATGGCGTCCATTTCAGCCAATCCATAGTTCTTCTGTTTGGTCTCCACAACTTTGCCATAGTATCCTAACCCAAAATAATCATTGATGACTCTGACCCCAAATTTTACTTCCTCTCCTCGCACCTTTGAGACAATGGATGGCTCTCCTTCAGGCCTTTCAACGATCCCCTTGTAGAAATCGTGAACCGTGAGTAGCAATATACTCCTTTCTCAGGCATCACAAATTTCGCCAACCCAACGCTGCGGCGGTTGCGAAAAATTAGGATTGGGGCTTTCTTGACCAAAACCCCTTCGTGAAGTAGGGCTTTCTTTTGGATGGGTTTGGTGTTTCGTGGATGGGGCCTGAGGATGAACTTAGGTCAGCATGCTTGCCTTTCCCAGAGGATTTGGTGGCGGATTGCTTTACTTTAGTCATGGTGTTTGCGCAGAAAATGTTTGGAAGGAAATGGGGGATTTCTGGAAATTTTAGGTTTTCAGAGAAAGGGATGGGAGAATTTGGTTCAGAGAGAGAGAGAGATTAGAAAGAGGTTGCAGGTGGTGGAATGGTGGTGAATGGTTAGATTTTTATGGGGAAGTGGTTATGGGGAGTTGAGAAATGGTAGAGTGGAGTAATGGAGAAAAGTAACCGTTGATTAGACAAGTAGGGGAAGGAGATGACGTCGTGGTCAGTCACCACGTTCGTTTTTGCAGAGGGAAATCATTTCTGACACGTCATCACTTACGCCTCTGACTTAATTAAAATCTGCCCTGACTGCCCAGACGTGCCCACGTCTAATGCTTTCTGAAACGTTACGACGTCTGCCCCTTTTTCCTTTCTCCTTTCTTCAACACTTATTCCTGCAACACAACAATTAAAAAGACACAGAAAAGTTAAAAAATCCTTGGGTTGCCTCCCAAGAGCGCTTGCTTTAAGAGTCTTCAGCCAGACTTTTGTCTCTTTTATTCAAGAATTGTTGAAGGACATTTGAATCTTGTCCCTCTCCACATGTTCTCCATGATATTGTTTCACACGTTGGCCATTAACTTTGAACATGGTGTTTGTCTTTTCATCAAATAATTCCACGGCACCATGAGGATACATCTTCATTAACTTGAATGGGCTCGACCACCTTGATTTCAACTTTCACGGGAACAATTTCACCTTGAATTAAATAGCAATACCGCTTGTCCTTCTATCGCTTCTCTTCTTTGAATTCTTTGATCATGCCATTTCTTGGTCTTTTCCTTGTACATTCTTTGAGCTTTCATAGGCGTGGTGTCTAAACTCTTCTAGCTCATTTAATCAGAATGACCTTGCCTCACACCAAATTTTTTGCATGATCTAGATTTATTTGTTTTATTGCCCAATAAGCCTTGTCTTTGAGCTCAATTGGTAGGTGACAAGCCTTACCATAAACTAGCTTGTAAGGAGACATGCCCAATGGTGTTTTGTATGTCGCTCAGAGGCCCAAAGTGCATCATCCAAGTGTAATGACCACTCCTTTCTCATTGGGACCAACCATCTTTTCAAGTATTCTTTTGATCTCTCGGTTGGATATTTCTCGCCGCCACCGGTTTGGGGGTGATAAGTCAGAGCAATTCTGTGTTTCACTCCATACTTAGCCAAGGAGGTTCTCACCAACTTATTGCGTAAATGAGAGCCTTCATCACGATTATGGCCCTCGGAGTACCAAACCTTGTGAATATATTCTTTTTCAGGAACTTGCTAACTGATTTAGCTTCATTGTTTGGTAATGCCACTGCTTCAACCCACTTTGACACGTAATCCACAGCTACCAGAATGTAGAGATTTCCATGGGACATAGGAAATGGTCCCATGAAGTCCATTCCCATACATCAAACAATTCAACTTCCGAATGTTTGTGAGTGGCATCTCTTGCTTGCTTGATATGTTTCCTTCTTTGGCACTTGTCACATCTCCTAACCACCTTCGTGTGCATCTCTGAATAATGTTGGCCAATAGTAGCCTGATTGTAGGACCTTCGCAGCTGTTTTAGTACCTCCAAAATGTCCACCATAAGGTGCTGAATGACATTGTTGCAGCACATGGAGTTGCTCTTCCTCAGCTAGGCATCTTCTTAGTAAATCGATCTGGACATAATTTGTACAAATATGGTTCATCCTGAAATAGTGCTTTATAGTGTGGAAGAACCTCTTCTTCTCACGATAGTTGAATCCTACAGCACAATTTTGCTAACAAGGAAGTTAACTATGTCAAGATACCATGGAGCGATAGTATCGGGCGCTCGGCGCTTGACGAAAGTGTCATAGACGTGGCCACGCCTCTTCACTCATCGAGGCTACTAACAATAGTCTCTCATCAGAAATTTTTCTTGTATATCCTTTTCACCAGCACTGCATCAACATTCTCAAGCCTAGAAAGATGATCAAGAACTTGGTTCTCCACCCCTTTTTGTCACGAATTTCCAAGTCAAATTCTTGGAGGAGGAGAACCCATCTAATAAGTCTTGGCTTTGCATCTTTTTAGAAATTAAGTACTTAATGGCTGAATGATCGCTGAAAACAATAACTTTTGCACCCACTAAGTATGATCTAAACTTATCAAATGCAAACACAATGACCCAAGAGTTCTTTTTCACCACAAAGATAATTCAATTGGGCATCATCTAAGGTTTTACTCGCATAATAAATAGAATGAAAATTTTTTCCATACCTTTGCCCCAATACAGCTCCCACGGCATAATCACTTGCATCACACATCAACTCAAATGGTTTGGACCAATCTGGAGTGACTATTATCGAGTCATTTGCAAGGCGCTCTTCGCTTTGTTGAAAGCTTCATGACATTGCTCATCAAAATTGAAGACGTGGTCACGCTGCAACAAATGCACACAAGGGTTTTGAAATCTTTGAGAAATCCTTGATGAATCTTCTCCAAAAACCCGCATGTCCTAAGAAGCTTCTCGACTCCTTTGATAGTTGTGGGTGGAGGTAGCTTGTCAATAACATCAATCTTTGCTCTGCCCACCTCTAACCCTTTCTTTGATATTCTGTGCCCCAATACTATTCCTTCTTGTACAATGAAATGGCATTTTTCCCAATTGAGCACTAGATTGGTTTCTTCACACCTTATCGTAACTCCTTCCAAATTATCCAGCATCCTTTGTGCGAATCTCCATAGATCGAGAAATCGCCCATAAAAACCTCCATGGAATTCTCAATAAAATCGTAAAATAAGGCCATCATGCACCTTTGAAATGTTGCAGAGCATTGCACACCCAAATGGCATCCTTCTCAAAGCAAAGGTACCATAGGGACAAGTGAATGTTGTCTTTTCTTGATCTTCAAAAAGCTATAGCTATCCGGTTGTAGCTTTGAATAACCATCAAGGAAACAAGAGAAATCTCTCTGTCGAGCAGCCTGCCTAGCATTTGATCAATAAATGGAAGAGGAAATGATCCTTCTTAGTTGCTTTGTTTAACTTTCTCAGAATCCATGCATATCCTCCAACTCATTCATCATCATCCTTGTTGGAATTAGCTCATTTTTCTCATTTGTTACCACAAAGAACTCCTCCTTTTTGGGTACACATCGAATCGACTCACCCAGAGTCGCCACTAATAGGGTAAATGATTCCTGCATCCAACCACTTGATGATCTCTTTCTTCACTACCTCCTTCATTATGGGGTTCAATCTCCTCTGCCCTTCAATGCTATTCTTGGCATTCTCCTCCAGGACAATTCTATGCATACAAATTGTGGGACTGATACCTTTGATGTCTGCCATTTGCCAACCAATTGCCTTTTATGTCTCTTTCAGGGTAGTAATGAGATCACTTTCCGCTTTCATGAGCTTGGAAGAAATGATCACAGAGCGGGAATCATTTTCCCCTAAGAAGACATACTTTAAATGATCAGGCAATACCTTTAATTCCAAATTAGGTGGCTCTTTAATGGAGGGCACATTCTTCTTCAGATTTGACTCCTCTTGCCCTAAAGATTCATACTTCTTTGTCCAAGACTTTGGTGCAGGGGCTCGAGACGTGGCCACGTCTCGCAATGCACGCTACGACGCCTGAGGAACATCTTCTTCTCGCCAATAATTCTTGTATTTCATTGTTGCCTGTAATTTTCTCAAATGATCATTATCCTTGTTGAATTGTTTCAACCATATGATCAATGGCAACCACGCATTTAACATTCCTCTCGTGCTAGGATCCGGATACTTGAGCGCATCGAGGACGTTGAACTTGACTTCTTGGTCATTGACTCTCATGATTAATTCTCCTTTCGCGCACATCAATGATTGTCCTTCCAAAGCTAAGAATGGTCTCCCCGCAATGATGGGAACTTCTTTATCCGCATCAAAATCTAAAATAACAAAATCCACCGAAACACAAACTTGTCAACTTTAATCAAGACATCTTCTAATATGCCTTCGTGATAAACTCTACTTTTATCACCTAAAGTTAAGCTTAAAGAGGTAGGCCCGCGCCCTATACCAAGTTTGTCATAAATGGACTTGGGCATCAAGTTGATACTTGCTCCCAAGTCACATAATGCTTTGCCAATGTAAAAATCTCCAATGGAGCATGGTATAGTAAAGTCGCCAGGATCCTTGAGTTTTCTAGGAAGCTTATTTTGCATGATTAAACTACATTCCTCCGTTAGAGCAACAGTTTCAAACTCCCCTAGCCTTCTTCTTTTGGTGATGATATCTTTTAAGAACTTGGCATAGTTTGGCATCTGCTGTAAAGCATCAACCAAAGGAAGGTTGATGTGTAATCGCTTTAACATTTCCATGAACTTGCTTGACGCTTATCTTCATGGGCCTTCTTCAATCTTTGAGGGTATGGTGGAGGAGGATACTCGTGTACAAGCCTAGGTGTACGCTTGATTCCTGGTTCAAAATTAGACGTTGTAACGTCTGAATATCCTTCACACCACTTGTGCTTTGCTTCTTTCCCTTTCTTTTTCTCTTTCTCCGCACTTCTTTTTGCTTCTCCCGTAATTCTTCTTCCACAGCATAGTTGGTTCGTGATATTCAGTACCACTTCTTAAAGAAATTGCATTTACTCGACCATTTACCCCATTATTACCATTGTGGGTTGATGATGATGGTGTTTCATTGTAGAAGGAAGAGATCCATTCTGTTTTTGAGTGAGTAATTTGCTTTATCTCGTCCAATTTGATTTTCCGTAGTTTTGATTGAAGACTCATGAGTTTGAAGGGTTGTTTTGCAATCACTTATGAAGTTCTTCATCATGGCTTCCAAACCGCTATTGTTGTTATTCTCGCACATACCGCTCTGTTGTTGTTGCCGAGAGGAATCCTGAGGTATTGCAGGAGCATTGTTGCTTGTATTCGGTTGCATTGTTGTTTCTCCAACCGAAATTTGGATGATTTCTCCAATTTGAATTGTAGGAGTTGGAGTAGGGCCATTTCCTTTGTTCGAGAGAGACAAAGTTTACAGATTGAGGTCAGTAGGACACTCTCATACACATGCCCTTCTTCACAATAAACACACACTACTCCACCAGATCGGGTAGGTTCAATCTGCAGCATGATCAGCTTCTCGACGTGGCCACGCTTGAAGTACTCAAAGTTTTGATCATGTTGGTCGTGGTAGCCACTTGAGCGAAAGGGCGCTTACTTCACTTATCTCATGAACACCGCTTTCTTCCCGAGTAAATCTATCGATGGCCAATGAGAGTTGTGGGTGGCTATTTCATCAATGAGCTTGCATGCCTCGAGAAAAGGACATGTTTAGAATGACACCACCGATGAAGCATCAAGTATCAATCTTGTAGGTTGATCTAGGCCATTATAAAACGTCTCCATTTGAATCACCACAGAATGCCATGGTGAGGCACATTCTTAGTAATTCCTTCCACTCTCTCCCAAGCTTCAAATAATGATTCCCTTCCTTTTGTTTGAAGGAAGTGATATCATTTCTCGAACAGCATTCTTGTTGGGAGGAAATATTTGGCCGTAAACTTCTCTGCTAGCTCATCCCAAGTATGAATTGAATTTGGCTCCAAGGAATTCAGCCAATTTTTAGCCTTATCCTTGAGTGAGTATGGGAAGAGTTTCAATCTAAATGCATCCTCCGACACTCCGGGGATGATAAAGTTGTCGCACACATCCGTAAATTGTCTCGGTGAGAGTATGGATCTTCTTGGGAAACCTCCAAATTGGCTCGCAGCTTTGCGGCATTTGGAACATCATTGGCTTGAACTCAAAGTGACCAAGTATGAAGGGTTGGTCTTGCAATGCCTGCTTGTGTAGATGAGCAGTGGTTAAGCACGGCATAGTCACGCATAGGCCTATCCCCGCTATTGACCATATCTTGTGGTCCCGCATTGATGAGTTCTTTGCCTTTGGTAGTGTTCATCATCAACAACTATTGTTTCAGATGAGTTTGTGGTCCAAGACCTTGTCCTCTCGACTCCTCTTGGTGTATGTCCACCTCTAGAACCAAGATGATATGTTCGACATGGTTGGGTGTTGTTCTTGTTGTTGCTTTTTCTTCTTAGCCTTTGTTGTCTCCTTAGTTGTCCGAAAGTTCTTTCAGGTTCTGGATCAAACTCAGGTTCAGATTCACTACTTGGTTCCGTTGAACTAGAGCTTGAGTCGGAACTAAGCATACGCCGTAACGCTCTACTGCTCAAACACGCATACAAAGAAACAACACAGTAAAATTCCTTCAACTTGTGTTTTAATATTTTGACCAATGAAAATCACTACAATCCCCGGCAACGGCGCCAAAAACTTGTTCGCGTTTGTGTAATAGTATGATTTTTCGCAATTAGAGTGCAAGTATACACATCGTACAAGTAATAAAGTGGATTTAAGTAAGAGATCGTTCCCACGAGGATTGATAAGCTTTCAAAGTTCAAGTTTCAAAACACAAGAGAATCAAGTGACAAATCGACAATAAGAGTTGGATTTAAAGCTAGAGATGTAAACAAAACAAGGAAACTAAAATTGGTTGTGAATATGGATGAGAGATGAGTTGAGTTGTTGCATGCAGATAAATCCTTCCTAGCCAGACGTTATAACGTTTAGACGTTATGACGTTCAAAAGTTAATCTGTGTAGACGTGGCCACGCCCCGAACGCTTGCTGCAAAAGAGCTATGCTTTTCAAAGACAAAACGCCGAGCTTCAAGTACAAGAAATCCTATGTCTAGGTTCTAAATAAGCCCACTCCTGTATTTTAAGTACCCACAGCAATGTTCTATGAACTATTATCTATTCTATGTCTAGACTTAGATAAAGATGCCTAAATGTCTTTAGTGCATTGTTTGTTCATATAAATCTTTGATTTCTTTTCATAGACCATGTCCAGCACTTCTATGAATCTACCCATTTTAAGAGGCCAACCTCAAAACAAGTTTTGGAAATATTATTACGCAAAGAATTAAGACGGGCAACGTTAACACTTCATAACATTAGCTAGAAATTCATTAAAAGCAAATCAACAACTCAACTACAAAGTGTTTAGCTCATGCCGAGCATCTTTACTGAGAATGAAAAGGATTTAAAATCCTAATACCATACATAATGAAAAAGAACTTCATGTAAAAAGATACACCTAAGTAACCTTTAAGCATATATACACTGTATAGACGTTACAACGTCTGAGCTTTACAAAATGCAGAAAATAAATACTAAGTTCAAACAAGCAAAATACAGAAGTCTGTTTCCAGATCTTCTTTACAAAACTAATTCTGAGTTTAGTGGAGGGATGGAGATGAAGTGTTTCTGAAGGTGTATGGAAGAGATGATGATTGTGGTCGTGGTAGGTGATGCCTTGAGAGAGAGCTGAGCCTTCATTAAATAGCCACCTTGCTTACGCGTGCTGATGTCACTAACTCACCTACCAAGCCTGCTTTCCCATCTTCTCCCGACAATCGCTCAACGCTACGATTGTATCTCGCGTCGACCACGGGAATAGAAGATCTTCCGACTTTTATATCTTTGACTATCATTGCTTAGCGCCAAATTAAGATTTTTCACCCTTGTTCACGCACTTTGGTAGACGTGGTGAGGGGCGTGGTAACGTTCAAAGATCGAATTTCCCGCACAAGCACAAAAAGCATCAA
Organism: Oxytropis ochrocephala; assembly: GCA_020916435.1. Classification (NCBI taxonomy): domain Eukaryota; kingdom Viridiplantae; phylum Streptophyta; class Magnoliopsida; order Fabales; family Fabaceae; genus Oxytropis; species Oxytropis ochrocephala. Next base: position 39,717,356 of record CM037090.1, read on the forward strand.
AACGCTCTCAAGGCACCACTTGGTGCCTAAATGCACAGATTTATCTATTTAAACTTTTATTCACTTAAACTCAGAATTCATTATAAATCTAATTAATTAAACCTTGTATTGCTAGAGAACTTGCATAATTTATTCGTGAGTGAGTATAAATAACTCATATAAATATGAGTTATCACTGGGCTGACTTCAGAGTTCCATACATGCTTGATAGGTGCCTGCGACAGTTTGGGTACACTCAGATCATCCCGCGTGACCCTCTCAGAGGTCGTCCGAGTCATACTCGATTGCGTTTTGGGCCTCGTCCCACTTCATGGCATCCGTGGAGGACATCATGCGCACTACTCGGGTTGCTCGGCCGTGGATCGATCGGACGCGTGGTACTTAGAGTGGGTACGTCCGGCTTCTATCCCCGTGACTATTACCGCCTCCACCATCACCAAGAGCTCAGCCGACACCTCCCCGTGCTACGATATGACAATGCCGAGTGGGTGAGGAGATTGTGATCGCCAGGTGGAGGGATTCGTGATGGCGAGATCACGCATGGCAGTCGGGCGTATCGGACACTCCATAGGCTGGTGGGGATGGCAGCACCGGATGACATTGCTGGGGAGCTTAGACGACGGGGACGAGGGCGACGACGTTAGGGATTTTTTTATTTGTTTTTTGTTGTATTTGATGTTGGCACTTTATTATTAACTTTTTTCGGATGTTTTATTTTACGAGTTTCCTTGAATTTTTGATTTCATTGATTCGATAAAACAAAGTTACACAAGCGATACAACATAAACAACTGGAATAAAAATAGATAGATAAAACGAAAATACAATAGAAACTACTGAACTGGTGGAGTTAATCGACGAAGGATCTCAAATGACGGTCCTTCCGGTTTCGACGCATGCATGAATGTAACTCTTCCATTTAAACATAATATGATTGGACATCATCCGCCTGAGGTCATCCTCGGTGTTGACATCCACTACAGAAAAGTGAAGACCTCCATCACCCCATTCTCGTTTCCGATAAACGATACGAATTATATCATGCTCGCTGCTCTCTCGGTTGAACCATCCGCATTAGTTTATGCTTAAGAGCGAAGAAATGATATATCGTGTTTTAACTCTACACGATACAACATCTCTCCCATCGAACTTATACCATCATCTTTCAAGATGATGCCCGATCATCAAGAAACCCCATATTAGAATGAACAAGAGTGAGGAAGAGAAGGCCAGTAGTATGACATTAGCGGCTCGCATCATCTTCACTTGTGATGTGTGAGAGAAGGAGGAAGTTGAATTTTTGGTGTGAAAATAGTGATGGTGGGAGTGAGTATTTATAGATGAGGTAAAAGATTATCAACCGTTGATTTTGTCGTGCAATCTACACCGTTGATCAACTTTGAAAGTGAAATCATGAAGATTCTTCTATAAATCAAACATTTTCTATGGAGATTCTTCTTTTGCTAATATCACCTGGCTACGAAGATTACTTTTGCAACCCTCGTATTCTCCCTGGTATTCATCTTTAGGAATTTGAATTGCAATTCTCACCTTTTAAAGATCTCCGAGGCAACTAACTAATAGGAATAGAGCAATAACTATTCAACAATTTGCAAAAGATTGATGTTGCATCTTGTGAATGATGGGATAAAAGGAATTCATGTGAAAGAGGGCAAAAAAGCTCCAAGTGCAAATTTGCAATGGAACTACCGTTGAGAATCAACGGAAAACTTGAAAAAAAAGGAGCCTAAACTAACCACAAAATTAATATTCCAATGTACATATGTGCCCACGAGAAGAATGCATTAATTTAGTACGCCATCCTATCCTCTATTGTCTATACAACATTACAACTTGATCCTAATTAGAAAACAATGAATGGATATGCATGCATAATACAAGCAAGACTGAATACATACGTGGTGGAATTTAATACCCAAAAGATGTAATAACATTGGAAGAATTTGCTATTTATGTATTTATAGGATAATTGGGTAACTTGTGTGATCTAGTCTTGTTTGTCATCCCCACCTTGTAGCTGTTCTTCTCTATTCTTGTTTGCCATTGCAGGGGCAACCTTGGCAGGTGTTGAACGCTCAGATTGTGAGAACATTATCAAGATTTGCATCAGTGCAGTAACAACTGCCAAACCAAATACTGAAAATGTGATACCCTTCCAGGATGATAGTAGTGATGACCATTGGAGCAACTTCACAGACCCCGCGACAACCACACAAACCCATGTTATGACAACCTGTTGCCGACATGAAACTGATCATTGACCAGGCAAAGCAAACAACCAAAACACTGAATGCAAATAGGGTAAAAAAAGAAGAGAACAGCTAGCTGATAGATAAGGATATTGCAAGGTTAGACTTATTGAGAGAGAGAGAGAGAGAGGGTATCTCACCAGAAGAGACTTCAATGGTCGACCAATATCTCGCTGCTCTTGATCACCGAATTTGTCCTCGGCTATATGTTTGTCTAACAAGGCATCCTGGTGTGTGCCCATAGAAGAGAAAAATCGTAAAACAGTGAAACCACTAGAGTTTATAGAAATTGATGTGACAAAATCTACCAAGACATTCTTGCAAATAAACATGGTGTGCACAAAAGCATTCAGTTCTTAATAAACTAGGACAACTAAACCAAAATATCAGACACGAAGACCCTGCTAGAGAAAAAAAGGAAAATGAAAATGATACAATAGTTAATTAAAAGATTCAATTAGCACAAACCTTAGCCACAAATATATCTCGACACCATTGAGCAACAGCTTCATCTGCTTCTGGCAAATCCTTCATCAAATGCCTCTTAATATGCACATGCACCTAATTATCAGATGAGTACATTCTTAATTAAACATGACTTTTTATAAAGAAAAATAAGGAATCCTCTTGATGAAGAAAACTGGACTAAAGCAACAGCAGCTAAGGAGCCATCCAATCCTTTAAACAAGATGATGAACCTTAAAAATTTCAAAAACCAGCATAATAAAGCAGTGTAGATCATTTAGTCCCCAGGACTCCAGCATACACCTCAAATTTTTAGAAGCACTCCCGTCTAACTTCTCCATAAACAACTATAAACGTATAAGGGTGTTTATTTTGCAAGTTGACAATCAAGTACTTACTAAGCTGAGAAGTTCTCATAAGTTAGAAGCTAATTAGACACGGCCTTAGTTCACAATGAGATGCACTCTATAGTACATCTATAGATGATAATCTTCACAAATCAAAACTAACATCGAGCACTGAACTCACTCCTTTTGTGCCTCCTAAATCAATACAAAAGAAATCAATTTTGAGTGGCTCACCACTGAAGGTTGCCCCTTGAAGAGTCTTAGCATTGTAGGAGCTGGTGAACTCTTGGGAATTGCCACTGTTACATCATAGATGGCAGGAACAAATGAGCGCATATGGCTTACTGCTGAAACAAACCCCTGAAAGCAGCATAATTGAGTAAATATTTCAGAGCGAGTAACAGAAAAGGAAGCAAAAATATATATAGATAAGGTGAATAAATAATTTGAAATTTATAGGGAAAATAATACTTGAAATTGAAAATCATGTAAACTTTTGTACATTCCAAACAACATCAAGCCATTTGAGTTTTCCTAAAACAAGTCGTTTTAAGATAGAAAACAAGTGAAAGTGCAGCTATGAGGACGATAAGAGATCTTCCCAAACAGGAAAAAAACCAAATACATCAGAAGACATGAAAAGCATCAAGAACGTGCAATATACCAAAGTGAATAAACATAATCCTATTCGTAAAAAGCATAGGGAAGAAAGACACCCATAAATATGCAAGCAATGAGCATGCTTCTCCAAATAAGTACACTGAAAAACAGCGTGAAATCTATCTGAATATTCAAGGCTGGATTCAAACCCAGGACCTCTGGTTAAGCTAGAAGAGGCCCGGACCATCTCATCCAAGTGCTTTTGGATTGCTCAGAGTTTCTTCTATTTAAATATAAAAAAAATTACTGGAAAAAAATGCTATTGGATTGATTAGGCTTTGTTGAAAAAGCTGACAAAGTTTTGTCAGTGAAAAAAAACTTGTCAAAGCATATTCTAGTGAGATGGATGTTTATAGTAGGACATGAATTTAAATAACTCGGGTATGGCTGAAAAGGTTACGTAAATCAATGACCTAATGTCCCTATTAACCTAGCATACAATTGACAACACGAAGATCACTAATTATTAAGAGTAGAGTAGTAATAAATTCTCATCAATTTTGACAAAAGAATATGCTAATATAAATTATTTAAGCTAGATAGTTTACTCGACCAGAGTCATGCAGAATGACTTCAAACTGGGAAAGAAAAGGGAAGGAAAAAGACAAACAAAGAAAATAAGAAATTATTTAGATGTCACCTTAGTTCTTGGAATCAAAATGTTTCTAGGAACAGGCAATCCAGATGATGTTGCATATTCCTGGGCAGCTAATAGTTTGGCCTGTGTAAAGCGAGTTCCTTCTACAAAGAGAGCCAACCAAAAGGGAAGAGGGAAATCCCTCAGTTGCTGTAGGCCTGACTGCACATACAATATTGCAATTCAAATGGAACTCACAAATACTGAAAGAAAAGAAAGAGTATGTGGAGAGGCCAGAGGTCAGAGTGAGAGAAGGTACAATAATTTTGCAACTTGGTGCGTGGTTGAGAAGACATTAATATAACATGCACAAACATGAATCTCTTGTGAGCATCCAGCATATTTATGAATTATATTTGAATAACCAATAGTCCTATACCTTTAATGTGCTTTCATCCTTGGCCCAATTTCTCTCCAAGAAAAGATATTCAGAAAACCACATTGACCAACCAATGACCTGCATATTGGGACTTAGTAGATAGATCACCAATGGCATTAAATAAAAATTGAGATAAAATGAGCAGCAAATCAAGTTGAAAAGTATACAAGCAGAAATTATTTCTAGGTAGGTGATAGAAAACTTCTAATGTCTGTTTCTTCCAAGTGGGTGAGTGTCATTGAGTAGCAGTACACTAGGTTCAAAATAATATTAGAGAAGCTTATATTTGGAGTTTTGGAGGCATGAAAATAAGTGGAATATGTTGAAATAATAAAGACTTTGAATATAATTGAGAATGCTTTGATAGTTTGGTGTATTACAAAAGACTAAACACTAATCCCTATTTATAGGGATAAATAGACTCAACCCTAAATAACTATATCAGGAAACAAATCATAATAATAATGACGCAATATGAAGACTTATACTAAGAGATATTCTAAGATACTCTAAGATAAGAATCTGACTATGATACTCTAACATAATACCATGATATTATATGATACTTTCCTATATTCTAACACTCCCCCTCAAGCTAAAGCTCATTAAGCTTTTAGCTTGTTACAAAATATGCCCTTGAAGGTGTAAAACTCCAAAACAAACTGAAATAATATTGGACCAGCGCTTACAGCAGTTGAAGTCCTGACTGAAGGTGTAACAACTCCAAAACAAACTGAAACGCTTCACCTGTGACTGGTGCCGATGACTCAATTTGGACAACGGGACTACCAATGGACTATTTCATCTATGGTTGGGGCCGACGACTCAACCTTGACATGGTTGGACAACGGGACTACCAATGGACTATTTCATCTCTGATTGGGGCCGACGACTCAACCTTGATTGTGGTTGGACAGCGGGACTAACAACGAACTATCTATAGTGTGCTCGGATTGTTAACTAGAGAGCTTGCCATTAGAGACTGACAAGGCAGAAAGCACACTAGATAAGAGTGATTTGGACAGATGACCAACAAAAACTGGAACCAACGAACAACCAGAAACAAAAAAGATGCGCGAAACCAGACCCGAAAGCGATACACAATGATTGAGCAGTTGATGTGACATAAATGCAGAAACAGAAGGCCAAGAATTGATATATCTTGACTAAAACAGACTAGAAACAGACCAAGAACATTGAAACAAATCAGAGACAGACCAAGAACAGTATAAACACTGTTCAACAGTACATAAACAAGCAATATCTACCTAAAAACGCCTAAACCAAAAGAAAGAAAGCGATGTTTGTACTGTACCACATATAACCAGAGACCAAACCCAAAAAAAATAACCATAGATCAGACCAGGAGAGAGAGGCGACGCCAACGATGAAAGGAACCACCGCACGGACGTGAAACAAAGACTCTAACACTCTTTCTGCGCGTGACGACGCGTGACAGCATAGATGGAAGCGAGATTTCGGTGGTAGGCCGGTCTAACACATGCGGTTCTGATGGTGGTGGCGGTGCACGATGATTTTACCTGAAATATGGGTTTATGGACTGAACAGTGTTTAAGGAGAGAGAAAATGAAAGCTGAGCCAGAACAGGAACAAAGACTAGTCTGATGAAGATGCACCTTTGAACAGTTGAGTAGATCGGCAAATTCTGCCGCTATTGGTCGTGGTTTTTTCGGAAACGGTCGCCGGAAAATTTCCCGGTGGCGGCAGACGGTGGCTTACAGTGGTGGGTCTGCCGGAAACTGAAAAGACACGCCAGAAAGTTGAAAACAACGGAAGGAGCAAACTGAAAGGGGTTATAGCAACACTAAAAAGATATAAATTGAAAATTAATAAAAGGTGGTGCTGCCGGTGGCGGCGATCGCCACCGGCAGCGGTGGTGAAGCTCAAAGATAGGTTACAGGATCAGAACTTGCTCTGATACCATGTTGAAATAATAAAGACTTTGAATATAATTGAGAATGCTTTCATAGTTTGGTGTATTACAAAAGACTAAACACTAATCCCTATTTATAGGGATAAATAGACTCAACCCTAAATAACTATATCAGGAAACAAATCATAATAATAATGACGCAATATGAAGACTTATACTAAGAGATATTCTAAGATACTCTAAGATAAGAAACCACTCTGACTATGATACTCTAACATAATACCATGATATTATATCCTATATTCTAACAGAATATATAAAAGAGAGTTGATGGCGTTACTTTTTTCAATAAGTAATGTATAAAACAGTATAATATATAGAAATTTCATATTTGTTTACAAAAATCTTAAAACATATTATACATGGATGCATCTAAATTAAACTACACCCAAACTTTAAGAAATGATTCTGTCCTGTCAAGTGAGAGACCATTTGCAAAAAACACATCACTATCTATCAACCACTACCAAGAGCAAGAAGTCCCTTAGCAGAATGGTTGGTATACAGGGCTTGTTATCTGGACATTTCAATATTGGCATTACAGAATAGGAATTAAAGTCTATGACCTAATGACCACAAGCCCAAAGCAAATGAACTTCTATTTTAGTGCTAATCAATATAGTTTGTGGACTCTACCATCTGTTACAAAATAAATTAAGCTTAAACAGTGAAATGCATAAAAAATCCTAAGTAAAGCAGGTTCAATTCCCCCTCTAGGCAAACCTAACAGGACATGGGTCATGTGATTCCGTATAATTTCACATTATGCCTGACACCCAATACATCCCAACATTTCTTTGTTCATACAATATAAAACCAATACATCCCAACAGACCATCCCTCTATAACTCTACAAGTACAAATACAATACATCCCAACATTCCTTAGTTCATACAATATATATATATATATATATATATTCAGATTATTCTGACACCCATGATACATTGATCTAAACCATCGTGACTGAATAACAAGCAATGTTCCATCTTTTCATTTCAAAATCACAAGTAATGTCAAAAGCATACCGGCAGAAACTTTGATGATTTCTTCATTACAGCAAGGGTGCTGCCAAGGCAACCTGAACGCTGTTGAATAATTAATGTCAACAATCAATCAGTATTTGAAGCACAAACCAGATGAATCAAAAACATAATATTGACTCAAGGAATGCCATATTCAATATACAATAGCACAGATGTGTAAGTTCCTTTTGTACTGGTTTGACTTTGACACCAGAAAATCAAATGAAGTAAACTACTAGTGATAATGATAATACTAATACATGTGTAAACGTGTGTTGATTTGCTTGCATTGGAGATGTGAAAAAGGCCCGTACTAAATAAGATAATCACCTGAGCTAAGATCCATCCAACAAGCCAATCAATATCGCTTCTGTGATTGGATATGACAAGAGCATGCTCTTCACCTGGAAAATTCTAGCCAGAATCAGCTGATTTAAAGGCAGAAAATGGCTTCAGGAATCCCCCCCACCCCCCTTTCCTTTTCAAAAACACAAAGCCCATAGAGACAACAAAAGCAAGAGTGGGAAAGACTAGCACAAAATGCATAGTACAGTGAACTTACCCATGAAACGAAAGGTCTCATCATCTGTGAATACTTGGATCTGAAGCCAAAATGTTCAAAATTAAATATTTGATCAAACCAAATGACACACTAACTACTATTAAATTGAACCAGAGTTCATATGTGACAGTACTTTTAAAAGACAGTTTCCTTCTTAGATAACATCAGATTTCCAGATTGCAACATGCTTCAAAGTACTTAGAATGAAAAAAAAAAAAAAGACATAAGGCAGGGCTATCAAAAGATTAAAAACTATTAACCTACAGAAGAGAAGAGATTGATTGTTGTTAGGATAGAAATTCCCTTCGTGTTTTGTGGCTAGCAACCAACCAACCGCCTAAATGATTACCATTTGTTGAAGGAGCTAGATACAAAAGAGGTCTTTGAATAATATAGTCCAAAGTCCTAATCTTTCCAACTTCCTTTGTCTCACACAGTTAGAGTAAAGCATTATTTCCTTCAACTAAGACTACTTTTAAACCAAGGAAATCTAAGCACCCAGAGCCTTTGTTTCCTTCAACTAAGACTACTTTTCAACTAAGTACTTACTAAGCATTATTTCCTGCTCCAATTTACACCCATTGTTTCACTAGTTTCAGCCAGAAGCTACATCACTAACAACCAGATTCAATTCAATTTAACTTCAACCTCCTTGTACCCAAATAAAAAGGCTAGAGCTGAAGCTGATGAATATACCCAAGATTCCTGATTCATTTAAACACTCACAGCAAGGAAATGCATTTTAAGAACAAACTAGAAAATCAATACCACACATTATCTAGAAATAAATAGCAAGCAAAGTTCAAAACAAGTAAACAAGACTTTGCACCGGTTCGTGGAAAGTGGAAACTAACATGTTCCTCTCTTTTTAACTAATTACCATTACTTCCTCTGGTCCTTATTATAAGAAAAATTTGCAGTTTTAGGTTCATTTAATAACTAATGTATCTGATATATATGATAGGCCAGATAATGAACGTAAAACTGCAAATTTTTCTTATAATAAGGACAAGGGTACTAACATTTTGCCTAAAAAAAAGATTACAGCTAAAATAAAATAAACAATGAAACAAACAAACATGAGAGAGAGAGAGAGAGAGAGACCTTAACTCCCGCCCACCAATCAAAAAGCCAGACAAGCTCGAGCCAGAGCAGTTCTGCAACCAGCCTGTTGATCCGTCTGTGTAAATTCTTTGACACTGGTCGCACAATCACGTAGCATGTTGCCTAACAAACACACAAATCAAAATCAATTAATTCAATAACAAAGGTGTGCAATAAGAAAGAAAGAAGGAATCGAAAATGAATCGGAATCTAAAAAAATAAAAAACCGAAATAAAAGAGAATTTATTGGTAGCATGATGATGATGATTTGACGGATTAATAAATTATAAAATGGTAGTAAATAGCTATAAAGAAATGGGTGAAAAGGAGAGTGACCTGGATGAGGTTAACGATGAGGCCAGAGGCGAAGAAGATAAGGCCCACCGGGACGATCACAGCTGCAGGTGCTATACCCTTATTCATTGATTCATAGATAGATAGATAGATTTTACTAATAATCAATCTCTTTCTTTAGTTTCCCAATTTTCAGTTTCCATTCTGTTAACTTAACGTTCTTGTCGACGAAAATTAGATAAATGAATTCATGCCAAACCCGTTCCTTACTATGCTTACTTTTTTTCTTTTTTAGAAAAAATATGATTACACTTTCACATTGTTATGGATTGGGTATTCAAAATCTAGCTGAACTAATAGAAAACCGTAAACTTAATCAAACCAAATTAAACTAAAAATCGATTTTTATTAGTTTTGTTCGATTTTTTATTAGTGAACCGCACGGTTCAGCAAATTGACATCAATAATGCCTTTATTAATGGACACTTACAAGAGGAGATCTATATGAATCAACCCCCCGGTTTCATACACACTGACAAGACATTGGTGTGCAAACTTAATAGATCACTCTATGGGTTAAAACAAGCCCCATGAGCTTGGTATGAAAAACTGCAGCAATTACTCCTACAATTTGGGTTTCATCATAGCAAATATGACCACTCCATCTTTATCTACAATCAAAAGGGAGTCAAACTGTTTGCCCTATTATACGTGGATGACATCTTATTCACTAGTTCATCTACACCTCTAATTCATGACCTAATTGCCAAACTTCAGTCCCATTTTGCTCTCAAGCATCTTGGCTAACCCGAGTACTTCCTAGGGTTAGAGGTCAAATACCTCACGGATGGTGCTCTCATTTTAACTCGAAGCAAACATATAAATGACCTGTTACACAGAGCAAATACGAGTACTTGCACTTCCATGACTACTCCAATGGTTTCCGATTGCAAGCTCACCAAACATGGCACGGATAAACCACCTGATCCAACACAGTATGGCTCACTCGTTGGTGTTCTTCAGTATCTCACTTTAACCAAACCTGAGCTTTCCTACAGTGTCAATAAAATTTTCCAGCTCTTGTCTTGTCCCACAGACACCCATTGGCATGTCGTCAAGCGAATTCTTCGCTACCTCCGTGTTACCTCCAATTATGGTCTTCTTCTCCAACTTGTTGCAATTGATACACCTTTCTCCCTTCGTGTATAATGTGACTCCGACTAGGCAAGCGATCCCGATGATCGCCAATCAACTTCGGGTTCGTTCCTTTACCTAGGCCAACTGGGTCTCTCGAGCTCAAAAAGCGATCCACTCGTGTTGCACGCCCGGTCACGAATACCGGGAATGGCGAATGCCACCACGATCGATGGCGGAACTGGATCTAGGTGTCTTTCAGTGGGTTCAACTAACCCTTGAAAAAATAAAATTAGCACCAATACCTTAGAAAAAATATTTTTGTACCCCCTAAAAAATATCTTTTGCATCCAAGTCCTTAGTTTTGCACCAAAGTTATTGGTTTTGCACCACTCTAATGCTATTTAGAACCTTTATTTTGTGAATATGTTGATTCTTTTAGTGCTATTTAATTTGTATTTAGGAACTTGTTAGTGCTATTTAATTTGTGTTGGTCTAATTCAACACAAGTTGTGAACGTGTAAAAGTCTTATTTTTAATATATAGCGATGTGTGTTTGATATTTTTGTACCACCTAACCCAGGGTCTTGGGTCCGCCACTGCTGCTGATTTAATTTGGGTTCAATCTCTTTTGGCTAAGCTACAGGTCTCCACCCAGAATCCTGTGCTACTTTGCAATAATCTTAGTGCATAAATGCTTTCCCAAAATCCAATTTTGCATGCACGAATAAAATGTTTGGAGCTCGACATTCACTTCGTCAGTGAAAAGGTTACCGCGAAGCAATTGTCTATTCAGCATGTTGCCAACACACAACAGATCGCCGACGCCCTCACAAAGCCTCTTTCACTCTCTAGCTTCACTGATCTACGGGTCAAGCTCAAAGTGGTGCCCTTCACAGGTCCCTACTTGACCTTGAAGGGGGGGGGGGGGAATAGAGTGAAGTGGAACTTCAGCTCTTCAACAACAAAGCACCGTGCGCTCAAAATAAATAGAAGGATAGAATGGTCACTTCCTTGTATCCATCGTGTAACTAATTGTGCGGACATGTCACTACCTGACTCAACTTGTAAATGTGTATAAATACATCTCATGTAATTGAATTGATCAATGAAACAGAATGAATCGCATTTCAGTTAGATTAGTTTCTTCATTTCTCTTTTCTCGATAATAGAACTAAATTTAGAAGGTCCCAATTTTATAGGAACCAAAAACATATTTAACCCTACATTTTAACCATCATGTATCTTCCTATAACTCTTTTCTATAACTCCACATACCAAAATATTTATTTGTTAATTAGACATATAAGCTCGTGCGTTGCACAAGTAACCCTCATGCCAGCAGGGGAAAGAAAAGAGGCCCACTACGAGAGGAGAGAGTGATTCAGCTGCTAACAAGCCTATCGCAAACCTTAAACTTGTGATTGAACTAAATAAATGAGTGATAAGTGTTATGCACAAGTGAAATTTGAAGGTTAATATCAGTCACCTAAAAGTTAAGTGGCCAAAAATGATTTCAAAAGAAAGTGTAAATAATTCTACGTTGAATGGCGAGAGATTATTTTGTAGTAATGTTTCATACTTCTTTATCTTCTCTACTTTTTTGGGTCTAATCGTTACAGATTAAAAATTAAGTGATTTTATTATTAAATAATTTAGAAATTTGTTTTTTTTTGAAATTTTTAGAAAAATAAAAGTTGTTTTGTGTTTGGTTAACATAATAATGAAAATTATTATTATTTTTTTCATAAAAAATTATTTTAAAAAATGATTTTTTGAGAAACTACTTAAAATAAATTCTCATTCGAAGTCGTTTTAAAATACTTTATATTCTCATTTTTTTTAAAATTGTAACAATAGATGAAACACTTCTAAAACTAATTATTTTTATAAGAAAATAGTTAATTTTAAAAAAACAGTAACAAATAGACTCAAATTTGCTATTGTATTATTTTTCCGCATTAAATGACTCCAACGGCTTAGAACCTAGTAGGAAGATCACATCATTCACGAAGGACTGAATTTGTCATTTATTCATAACAAATTAATATTTTACCCGTGCATCTGCACAGGTGACACTGTATTTATTATAATTTGTTAAGAAATTATAAATACCTTAAAAATTGCAAAAAAGAAATACTCGATAAAAGACTATATTTCAAACTTATTAAAATACTTGTGTTGCAAAAAGATAAAAAATCGGTATCTTCTTATGATATTTAAAATAAAAAATAGAGTAAAATTCATGAAAAAAGAAAATGACATTAAATATAAAATATGCACCCCGTTGCCGCTCCCGTTTGAAAATGAGGTTAATCAAAATACTTGTGTTGCAAAAAGTTTTAAAAAAGTCGGTAACTTATTATAATCTTAATAATTGAGTAAAAAAGGAAAAAGAAAATGAGATTTAATATAAGATATGTAAGCTCGTTGCCGCTCATGTCGTCACTCCTGCTCTCCTGATGCCTCTCGCGTTACCGCTCACTATTTTCGCTCCTAGGCGCTTTTAGGGTTAGGGATCAAACTAAGTCTCTCACATGTGAACAACTAAAATTAACTCTAAGATGTTATATAATATAAAATACTACGAATGGTTAAGATTGAATGTGTACCGTATACATCTACGCTGCCTACAGCAATGGTGTACAGTAGAAGCACTTATAAATAATTGGCATCCATGATTGCTATAAATAGACAAATTGGCCATATAGAAGAAGACAACTCTGTCGACCTTCAAAAAAATAAAAAAACAGACAACTCTGTCATCAATTCGAGCGAGGCATTTGACTGCTAGAAGGGCAATAGCGTCATTCAACATTCACGACGACGTAGTAAGAGAAAGAGAATCTTGGCGGCTTTTGAAGGTGAGTGAAAACCCACAGATTCCATTCCCCCCATTTCTTCACTGTTATTAAACCAAATCTCTCTCTTTCATTCACAATTCAGTTTCTAAAACCTAAACTTAGAAACAATATTACATTTATTACATTACATAGAACGAATATTCAACTAGTGTCACCCCTCTATATAATTGAAGTGTTGTTGACAACTTCACCGGCAAAATTAAAAATAACATTAATAAAAGACGCAATTTTTGGCATCCCCATTAGCCAAAATCACGACCCTTTTGCAATCTCTGTTGCCGGGGACAACAAAAAGAGTCACCTTGTCAATTCAATTGTTAAATTGAGTTCTTTTCATTCTTGCCCGTTGCTTATTTTTTGTTGCATCTCTGCAAGAGTTTCTCTTTGGGTTTTAGATCCTAGAAAGGTGAGTCACCTGTCTGTAAATGTCAGAATTCACATGATTATTGCCTTTGTTTATTGAATTCAATTGTGTGATTCTTCTATTATTGTGTTAATAGTTTAAATGAGGTTTTCTTAGTAGTAGTAGTGGTAGTAGTAGTAAATTGCCACTATTTTAGTGTTTCTTCTTTAATTTTAAGGTTAGTTGATCTTTGTAATGCTATGGTTATATGGTCATTGCAAACAATACTATTTATTTATTACTATATTGTTGATGTTTCAGGTTATGATGTCAAGACAGCTTGGTGAAATAGACAAGTTTGTTTTGTAGTGTTGAAGTTTGGTGAATGGCAAGAGACCTGTTGGATTTGGTCTCCATGAAAAACTGGAGGTGTTCTTGGTCTCTTGCCGCGACGATTGCATCTGTTGTGGTTTTGATTTCTGTGGTGCATCTGTTCTTGTTCCCTTTGACACCTTCTTTCAATTATTTTAAGCTAGCTTCAGACTCTTGCATCCCAACTAATGCATCAGCAGATTTACTAAGTAACCATGGCTGGGAGGAACCTGTAATTGATTTCAAGCATGAGTTCCCAGCCGACTCGCTTGGAGCGGTTGTTTATAATGGTGCACCGTGGAAGGCTGAGATTGGTAGCTGGCTTGCAGGTTGTGATTCTGTTACGAAGGAAGTCAACATTTCTGAGGTGACAAGTGATATTCTTAGCTTGTGTTTCCTCTTTTTGTTTCTTGTATTCTTTCTGAGTTGTTAATTCATAGGTTTTGTATTTCTGGTAGTTGTTAGTTTTTCCAGAAGTTGTATGGTTGTTATTGGAATTGTGTTGTTTGCCGGTTATGGAAAGTAATTATTGGTGCTAAATTTATATGATTCACAGATAATAGGTGGCAATAACTGCAAAACGACTGCAGTGGCTTAGGGTTTGTAATCGAGAATTGGGACAATGTCGATGCTTTCATGGTTATGCTGGTTAGTTTTATTTCATCCTTTCATTTTATTGACCTGATACAGAATGGTTAATCAGAAGCTGCAAATAGTAGAAGATACCTTAATTTGACAATCTTGCAGTTCTAGCAGCTTGCTTTGTAATTTTGCATCATTTATTAGCTCTCTTAACATATTTCATTATTTGGTCTGAAGTCTGAACAATCATTCTATTTTCTGGGGTTGCAGGTGATGGATGTGCTGAAAAACTGGAATTAGAATGCAACTACCCAGGATCACCAGATGAGCCATTTGGGAGATGGGTTGTATCGATTTGCCCAGCCAACTGTGACAAAACAAGAGCAATGTGCTTCTGTGGAGAAGGAACAAAATATCCAAATCGACCACTAGCGGAGACATGTGGGTTTCAGTTTAAGTATGTAAAAGTAATTTCTTAGTTTTTGAGTTTCATTGACTAGTTTTCCTCAATGTACCATTCAATTTACAAACTTCATATCTTTTTGCAGTCCACCTTCTGAACCTGGTGGTCCCAAAATGGTGAATTGGTCAAAAATTGACCCAGATGTGTTCTCAACTAATGGTAGCGTGCCAGGTTGGTGTAATGTGGACCCGGATAAAGCATATGCTGGCAAAATGAAAATCAAAGAGGAATGTGATTGCAAATATGATGGTCTTTCTGGCCGATTATGTGAAGTGCCTGTTCAATCTGTTTGCATTAACCAATGCTCTGGACATGGCCACTGTCGCGGTGGATTTTGTCAGGTAATTCTTTTGTTTAATGGGTGTGTAATATATTGGACTTTTTTTTTGTCAGCAATATATTGTTTTTCTTTGCAGTCGTGAGATTGGCTGGTGGTGACTAATTACTACTAAAACTTGTTTGATACGTTTTTGTTTCCTAAAAAGTTTAGGTTCATTAGGAAAGAAAGTCTTATTCCTAAAATGAAACCACATTCACATTTTATGCAGCATAAATTCTATTTTTTTTCCATTGAATGTCTGTAGATAACCTGAATGTTGTGCATTTTTGCGTTGACATTCCCATCCGAAGTAATAATGGATATTTTCAGTGTAATAATGGATGGTATGGAGCAGATTGCAGCACTCCATCTGTGATATCTTCTATAAGAGAGTGGCCTGGTTGGCTTCGTCCTGCTCGAGTCGATGTCCCTGACAACATTCTTGCCAGTGAAAAATCGATCAATGTTAATGCTGTGGTAGCAAAGAAACGGCCTCTTATATACGCTTATGATTTGCCCCGAGTTCAACAGCCTGCTATTGGAGGTGAGGATGATCTAAATGTCAACTCTCTTGATGACATTCCAAGAGAAAGTTATTTTTTCCTATATTGATTTGTCTTTTACTATTTTTGGTTATTATAGGGCCGCCATTTTAAGTTAGAGTGTGTAAATAGACTTTATGATGACAATAATTCGACGATATGGATGGAACATCTGTACGGTGCTCAGGTATTTCATGAACTTTTACAACAGGTACATTTCAGTCGGTCGGATTAATATTTTTATCCTGGTGGGTGGTTGTCTGCAGATGGCAATTTACGAGAGTTTGTTGACTAGTCCTCATCGAACTCTAAATGGTGAAGAAGCAGATTTTTTCTTTGTTCCCGTTCTTGATTCATGCATCATAACTCGTGCTGACGATGCTCCTCACTTGAATGCACGGGTATATTTTACTAACTCATATTTTTACTGGAATTTATCAATAGAATTAGAATGTACATTACTGCTCAGATCATGTTACTCTTGGATTGTAGATCTGTTTTGGAATATTATATATCATAGATAATCTATGTAGCATTGGCTACATATTCCATGTTTTGTACCATTATTTCTCACTTTTTCCCTGCACTTTCTTGTCCAAGTTCAGGAGCATAGGGGGTTGAGGAGCTCGCTCACTTTGGATTATTATAAGAACGCATATAATCACATTGTCGATCAATATCCTTATTGGAATCGCTCATTGGGAAGGGACCACATATGGGTATGTGCAAGGGGAATGGATTTCCCTATGTATACTGAAAACTTTTTTCAGTGAAGTATACTGTTTACTGTATTTGGTTCTAAGAAAGCATTTGCTAATAGTTTAACTTTTGTATCTGAAGGCAGTTTTTTTCATGGGATGAAGGTGCTTGTTATGCCCCTAAGGAAATATGGAAGAGCATGATGTTAGTTCATTGGGGAAACACAAATACAAAACATGACCATTCAACCACAGCTTATTGGGCTGATAACTGGGATAAAATTCCTTCTGATAGAAGAGGCACTCATCCATGCTTTGACCCTGACAAAGATCTCGTTCTTCCTGCTTGGAAAGTTCCCGATCCCAGTGCGTTAACTTCAAAACTCTGGGCTCGGTAATTACTACCTCAGTATCTATCTACTTTGTTTTTCCTGCGCGTGCTTCAACCTATTTATTCTTGAAATAAAAAATGCAACCATGGACCATGGTATGTTTTGTTTTCAGGCCTCATGAAGAGCGAAAGACACTGTTCTACTTCAACGGAAATTTAGGACCAGCTTACCCTCTCGGAAGACCAGAAGCTTCGTAAGTTTATTAGAAAACTGTTTTGGATCTTTAGAAGGCAGCTGTAGTAGGGTAACATAACACTGGGTTATGTAACACCTTACGAAATTATCTAGAATATTCGCAAGTGATAACATACATGATAACGTAAGACAGCTTCATGCATAAACGGAGATATTTAAGTCCTTGCTAAATGTAAATCGTTACAAGTTGTGCTAATTTTTCTGAAAATGAAATATAGGTCATAACACAAAGTAATAAGCACGGTTAATGAGTACACAACGGTATGGGGTTGAATAATTTTCCTTACTTTCTCATGAACAAACATTATTGAGTATATTGTTTGGTCAACTGATGTTACTTCAGAGTTTGATATGTTTTTCGCTATAAAAGATATGGTTTCATGTTTATTGGAAATGGTGCAGGTATAGTATGGGTATCAGACAAAAATTGGCAGAAGAGTTTGGATCAAGCCCTAACAAGGATGGAAAACTTGGAAAACAGCACGCGGAAGATGTCATCGTCACACAGCAGAACGCTCAGAAAACTATCATGGAGATATAGCAAGCTCTGTTTTCTGCGGAGTGTTTCCGAGATGGTTGGAGTGGACGCATGGAAGACAGTGTTTTACAAGGATGTATTCCTGTGGTCATTCAGGTAATGGGTTAAGCTATCTTCTTCATGTTGATAGTCCATTACTAAATGACTGAAATTATCAATGATAGTAATTGAATTAAATTTTCGTTTTTGTTTCGTTGTTTTGCAGGATGGGATTTTTCTACCATACGAAAATTTTCTCAACTATGACAGCTTTGCTGTTCGAATAGCTGAAGACGAAATTCCCAACATGATAAAGATTCTTAGGGTACTTAGCTTCCCCTTTTTCCTATATCTTCATTTTGTTTATTGCATAATTGATAATAATAGAATTTAAATGTACGATGCTTGGTGATATGCAGGGATTCAATGATACACAAATCAAATTGAAGTTAGCAAATGTTCAGAAAATCTGGCAAAGATTCTTGTATCGCGATTCTGTTTTGCTTGAAGCTGAAAGGCAAAAAGCTGCTCTTGGACACATTGATGATTGGGCAGTTGAATTCTTAAAGTTGGTAGAAGATGATGTCTCCGCCACTTTAATGCAGGTATTTGTAGTGGTAGTGTTTGTGGCGTTTATTTGTCATTTCGTCTAAGCTGATAAAAAAAAAACACACCTTCTTAAGTGTTTTTTTATACGGGTCATTAGCAACTAGATGTCATGATTCTCAAACCTTGAAGACATAAAGAGAAAACAAAGTTGGAAACAAACAAAATTTTCAAATTGATTGCACAGTAGACTAAAAAAGAATAGTTAAAAATCGTTTTCATGAGATAAAAATAGCTATTGTAAAAAAAAAGGAGATAAAATAGCTATCTGAAGTCAACTCACAGAAAACCTCTTTAACAAGTTATGTTTTTTCAATAACTCCCAGACCGGCTGAGTAAATTGATCGGGTAGCAAGTGACGACTGGAATTGTGGTCAACCGGTGACCTTACCAGGGTCGAACTAGTGACCCGATGGGTTTGAGCATATTTTATTTTATTTTCTACTTCAAAACGACATTATTTTTAGTAGTGACGGGTCATGCGGTTCAATTAGTGACCAACGGTCCGGTTTTAATAACATTGCTAAAAAATATATATTTTAGAGACTAAACTTGAATAGTCGTAGTTTTTCTAGAGACCAGCTAGCTACATATTTAACTCAAATATAAATTTATGCAATTGATTGGTGTATTTGTCTTTTGACCCATAGTTTTTGTGTTAATTAAGGTTTTGCATTACAAGTTACATAATGAGCCTTGGAGGAAACTAGTTGGCCACAACAAAAAATTTGGATTACCTAACCAGTGTTTGGTAAGCACCAGCTGAGGAGTAATGAAATGGATTAAAACAAGATGAAGCTCAAATTCCTAATAGATGTTACCATCTTCAGTGCAGTAGTAAATCATTCAACCAGTGTGGAGATATATGATTCATTTTCCTCTCACATAATGTGTGCATGTAAAAGTGCCATAGGGTTATTTTTTTATTGCTTTAATTTTATCTGCGTGTCTCTTCAGCTCTCAGCTCTCATTGCATGGTTTGTAAAATAACTAGTGTCTTTGCTCAATTTATTGCACAAATTTTATTTTTATTTTTAATATATTGAATTAAAATTTACGATTCAACACACAAATAAAGATAAAATAGTTTCTAAACAGTATGCATTTTTTTTTTGAATTGTTCATTAGAAGTTCATTAAATTATATGCAAAAGATAGTGTACTTAGTTTTGAACTAAATATTTTTACAAGGATATTTTGAAATTAGATAAATATTTAATTGCAAAATATCAAATTAAAAGTCGCACATGGCACCCTAATTACTTAATGTTTTGAATGGAGGTTAGAAGAAAATGAGAGTACAAGACCAGAAAATGAAGTGTAGATAGTTTGATTATAGGCTAAAAGGAACTTTTAGTCCCTGCAATTGTCACAATAATCCAGTTTAGTCCCTGCAATTCCAAAATTTTTAAAATAGTCCCTACAATTACTAAACGTTAATACTTTAGTCCCTGCTGTTACTTTAATATTAACACCGTTAGAGTTTGCTGAGGTGGCATCTTCTTCTTTTTTTTTTTTTTGGTGATAATCTTCTTCTTCTTTCTTGTTCAGTGTGTGTCATCTTTAATTGTTGGTTGCATCTTGTTCCTTGATAAATTTGTGACATAACAAGCTCTGGTTTCGTTAGTTTTGGTGTTGATTTCGCTGAAAAGTCCCAAAAAGTCATAAACGCGTGATTCTAAACTTCCATTTCGCTTTCGATTGTTGATCGTTTTACTGAAATTTGTTGCAAGCAATCACTTCTGCGCATTGATTTCGCACCTATTGCAAGTTGTTTCATGAATTTTGGTTGAGTTTTTAGCAATATACCATAGTCACATAAGCCTAAACGCGCTTTTTTCTAAAATCGAGTTTTCATGAAGTTCTGATCCTCTTTTGTGCAAATTGATGATGAATTCGAATTCCTTGTAAAATTTCACATGAAATGGACTACGCATTTGCTTAATTTGGTGAAGAATTGCAAATTCTGGGAATTGTGGCTTGAAGGTTCATCTTCAACCTTGTGTCCTTAGTGTTCCTTAGTCTGAGAATGAAGACAGCATGAACAGTCCATTTCCAGAAGGTTGAAATAATGGTGGAAATAATGGTCGGTCTTTTGAGTACGAAGAAGGTTTCTTAGGGTCATCATTATAGTGTGCATTTGAGGTAATTTGGTGACACCGTAGTGCATTGATTTTCCATAATTTTAGGTTGCTGATGAAGATGATGATGATGATGATGATGAGATGATGATGTGTCAGCTGCCACGTCATCAATTTTTAACAGTGTTAACCCTTAACAAACAACAGGGACTAAAAGTAGTAACGTTTAGTAATTGCAGGGATTATTTTAAAAATTTTGGAATTGCAGGGACTAAACTGGATTAATGTGACAATTGCAGGGACTAAAAGTACCTTTAAGCCTTGATTATATAATACTATGTTGTTTAGATGGAGAGAAAGTACAGAGATATTTATTCATGCTTCAAAATAATATAACTTTTTTGAATGAATAATTATTTGCAAGGAAGAATATTACTTTGATTTCATATAAAATTCAAAAGACATACATTATAAATTGAAAAATAAAAAACGTGTGAAAAAATTGACATCAATTATAGTTAATCACTTTCAAATTTGTAGTTAATTACATTTAGATATTATTGAGCTTCACCACCTATTATATTCATCAACTATCGATACAATATAATTAACCACGAACTCTGTTGACCAACCAGTTTGTTGTCAATTTTTGTGTTCAAATAACACAACAACTGATATGACCAAGACTCTTATCCCTCTAGTCTAAATAAGGTCCAATTCAAACCAAAAATAAAACATTGGTCACAAAATTAGACATGACAAGTGAGTGATGATGATAGTAAAATTGGTGCTGATATGGTTTAGATAAATAACAAACCTGTTATCTGAAATGATAAACATACATGAAATGTGTAATATAATGAAGACATATCTGATCATGATTTCACTGTCATATCATATAGGCATTATCTGATCTGACAAATATACAAATGAGACCTATTCTATGAAAACTTACACCAATCAAATGGTCAAGCTAATCAACTTGATTGTTAACATGGTATATGGGCATATGGCATGTTAGACATCACTACGTTATTCTCTTTTGTTGGCTTAAGATCTTGCAACGTTTGCATGTGGGTCAAGCCGACCATTTGCCAAATTTTCTGGAAAAAGGAAAATAAGTAATGCATCAAACATTTGCAAACAACGCACTTTTTATTACCATGCTGTCTTGATTCAACCAGATTAATTGAATTAACTGTATCGGCCAAAGAATACAGAAGATATACGAAGACTAAGAACATCTTCTCGAGCTAGAAAGTGTATATATTGAATATTCTATACCAGCGTGTTAATGTACATGCAATATGCTTCTCTATTTTACTGTTATTCAGATAATAATAAAGACTAGAAGAGAAGAAAACAACAATTTCTATTAAATACCAACTGACTATTATTTTATTTTTTTAATTTTATCTAGAGAATAAGTAAGGGCATAGATGAGTTTTATAACTTACAAATAATGATACTAATTTCATATGGAGCATTTGTACTCTGTAGCTTCCTAAAGGATTGTTTTTTGTTTTTTCCTCAAGTTGCCGTGTTTTTAACAAAGATTACAAAAAGTATAGTCGTATTTTCACTTTATTTCATTTTTATCAATCAATACCGGAGGATGAAAAAAGCAAATAAATAAACAAGGACCAAAATATCTTATGAATGGAAATGAAAATAATGCAGACTAGTAAGTTATGTTGTCATCAGATGTCAAAGATTTACCAATAAATAAATTGAGTTAGAGCAGAGTAGACCTGAGACCTAGGTAGCTTTCAATCTCTGGCAGTCAGAATATAATGGGGAACGGAGGCAGACTAGCTTGATCAAATCTTATGAGTCCGACCTAAGATGAAAACTTTCAATTCGAGTTTGAGGGAGCGTTGCACATGTGCGTCCCATCTATGCTTTAAGGCTTTTGGAGTACGCTTCTTGAATAAGTGAGAACCAAAAGCTAAAATTTTCGTCCATGGGATTTTTGAGCCACTGGAAGCAAACTTCTGCACTCCCTCCTTTATAGTGAAAGCAGGCAATTATTATAACAGCTAAAAACGTATATAACTATAACTCTTAGATACTAAACCACAGGGATCAAGGTGGAAGGAACACATCTGAAGATCCAAATCCTTTGACTTTCTAACGCAGTATTAGAAAGTTCTAAATCAAATAATCGTGGTTCAAAAAGGAATCCACTCTGAAGAATGATGTTCCCACAGAAACAATGCAATTAGCCACTTAAAAATTCATACTACATCCTAGAACTGGTGGAGAAAAAAGTGATACCTTTAGCAGCCCTTCCTCCTCGTCTGTCCATGGAATGGCCTTTCCTTTTAACTGAGGGCTTGCTGGGGTTTTGCTGTGACTCAAAATAACCAAACAAATTAGAATAAGCATAATAGTTCCAGTCCTTCAAAGTAGTTGTTACCGTGAGGGGACATTTGGTTTATGAGTTATTTTGGAAGTATAGGTATCTTAGGGGTTCCGACTATCATAAAAAGGTGGTGCTGCAGCCGGCAGCAAATGACGCCGCCGACAGCGATGATGAAGTAGGTCAGAAGATCAGAACCTGCTCTGATACCATTTTGAATATGTATGTCTTTGTGTGTCTATAATAGAGCACACTCACATCTATTTATAATAGAAATAAGAATCAATTACAATTAATACCTAACTTATACTAATTAATCCTAATTGATATGGAAAATCATATCAGATATACCTAACTTATACTAGTTAATGATTAAAGAAGATTTAGCTTAATGGTCACTCTGACCACACCTAATGCGAAAAACCTTTGTTTTTTGTTGTTGTTTGTGGTGTATCATATATGTACAAGTGCAAAAATGCAAAATTTCTTCCTAGTTGGATCTGCCAGCTAAATTATTTACCATTATATTTTTGGGTATTAATAATATGTAATTCTGTCCAAAACAAAAAGGAAGGTTCCAAGAAATAGGTCATAACATTCCCAGGAATGGTCAAAGTCAACCAAATACATATTTGCTAGATTCCCGCTAATACCATTATCAGAGTGTCAAGAATGAAAAACAATCTTGAGCCAAACACCCCCTAAAACAAAAAGTGACTTCTGCAGGATTTTTTTTAATGAAACTCATCTTCAAGAATTTATCAATAAAACTGAATTGATGACTCCAATCTTCAATATTCAAAAGAGTACTAACAAAGAAAACAAAAAGTACATCCTGAAGAAAATATTTTTACCAAAAAGCTATGAAAACTGCACATGATAAGACAGAACTACTTAACAGCTTAATTATTAAGTTCTATAAGACTATAATCACATATGGTAGGAAAAGTATAAGAACTTACTGTTGTAATTCATCCGTAGGGATTCTTGAGGAGTCTTTTGAAATAATATGCTGTTTGCATTCATCTTCAGAAATTTCCTCTTTTCCAGTATCACGTGCACTAACTGGCTCTACTGTTCCGTTCATATTTTGCTCTGTCATATTCTGAGAAACTTCTTGTCCAGCATTGCTTTCACTAGCAGGGACAATATTTGCCCTTTTACGAGTAAACTTCTCATTGTCATGTCCACCTACATGATCAGTTTGAACTTCTTTATCTTCAATTTTTCCACCCGTTAAGCTCTTTGCATTCGACATTTCACCATCATCCTCTTTTCTTACATTGTCTACTAATTCCTTGTTTATATCTTCCTTATCTCTGCCTAATGAGTGGACAATTGGTATAGGAGCTTGTTGCTGATTTCTTTCAAAACGAAAATTATTAACTTCATTTGCATGCTCACCAGCATGATCTTTTCTGTTTTCTTTTTTCCCAGTCAGCGGATCATTTTTATTGTTTTTGAGATGAATATGCTCATACTCATGATTCTTTCTTGAAAGGCTATGATCTTGTCTACTAAATTTCTCAACATGTTCCGCAGCCTGTTTCCTTATACCCTTATTAATAAAGATAGCTAATTCTTTCCTTGCCAAAGAAGCTTGTTTCTTGGCTTCAAGATATTCTGAAATAGTGTGAGAATATGCACAAAATGGGCAGAAAAAGTTTCCTTTTTCATCCACCTGAGCAGATGCATCTAGACAGTTTCTATGCACCATCAATGAGCAAGTAGTTGTTTTACAAGCCAATAATTGGCCAGCTTCATTGCACTTCATGCAAAATATTTGTCCAGTTGATTCACTCATTGCTGACGGTTCTCGACCAAAAGTTCGCTCAGAGCTAAGGAATTCATCCTTTTTGGATCCAAGATCATTCTTTTCCTTGTGGTACCCATCGCTTTCACTATCACTTGATAACTCTGCTCCACAACCATTAACAGTATCAACTACAGCTTTATCGCTAGCAACTGGCTTCTGAGAGGCGTTTAATGAAGCACCAATTGGTTGCTCAGCTTGTGTTGGGATTCATTAGTCATGTGCTGAATTTTATTTGCACTAGTACCATCATTTGTTGGAATGGGCTCAACAAGTACAGCATCATTTCTTTCATCCATAGATGTATCATGGCAAGGTTCAACTCCAGATGTGTGCTGAGGATCACCTTCATTGCACTTCATATCATGGTTTTGCTCTTCGTGCTTTTTCATTATGAGATCGATCTTTTCACCTGATACCTCTACCCCATAACTATTACCAGTATCATCTTTAGCTTTATCAACACCAACTGTCTGCTGAAGGCCATGTGAATCTTCAAGTTGCAAATCTGTTTCATTGTTAGACAAGGGTTTACCTCCAGGAGTCTTCTGCTGAGTTCCACGTGGTAGAGCAACAATTGACTTAACCTGTTGTTGCCGAGAACTTTCACCTTCAAATGTATGCTGAGGCATTAAAGTTGCATTAAAAGGTGTAATTGACTCATTATGAAAGACTTCAGTATGACTGCTGGATTGGCACAAATTTGAAGCAGAGCAGTTACCAGGACTGTCCTCTAAAGGCCCATCCTCAGAATTTCCATGTTATTATTTTCTGTGTGATGCCCTCCTTCTCAGAAATTATAAGATTTTTTCAGTTGAACTGTCTGACACTTTCTTTCCAAGTTGAGAAACCAGCTTTTCTTTCTTGGAATCAAAATTTGTAGATGCATAAAGTTTAACCTTCTTAATTCTTAAGAAATCATCATATTCATTTGAACAAACTTGCTTTTCATGAAGGTATCTCGTATAATGCTCATCATCCGAGTGAACCCTACTCCTCTTAGAGGATAAAAGATTATTATCCGGTAAACATTCTTCAGAGGGTTTGTTTTTATCCTTTAATATTAAGGACACCAAGTTCTCTTTTGCTCGAGTGTTTTCTGCACAAGAGGTCTTCTCATCATCCTTTCCTGGATGATCATCACCTTCACCATCATTCACATGCACTATATGATTCCTTTTCCTTTGGAATAATCCACTCCTTGCTTTTAATTCATCCGTAAGTGGTAGAGTGCCTCCCAATATTGATTCTTTCAGCTACTCAACAAGATGAAAAGACACGGTCCAAACAAAACAGGTGAATGAAACTGAATAAATTTCAAAAAGTAGAGGGAAAGCAGATATTTTTCTTATATTTTTTTGATATTTCTCAAAAAAAAAAAAAGACACTCCCATTACCTGCTCTAATTGACATTTCACAGTTCCAGTTTTTTTGTGCAAGATAAATGGGTAAAGATCCCATTTCAAAATCTCTGCTCCAGCAGTTTTCGGCTTCGACAAAGGTACCTGATTTATACATAACATAACCAATTTTTTCATCTGAAGCTCAATTAGCATAACAAAAAAGCCCCCATCATCAAACATCACGAAGGTAATAGTAATACATAGTACGATGCTTCTAAGTTCTAACTAAACAATGCAAGCAAGCAGAATTTGTTACTTAAATTATATCTCAAAGATGACTGAAAATTATAAATTGTTTTACCTCATGCCATATTTCTTGGAGGACATGTTCACAAGTATGCGAAAAATCAAGTCCAACTCTAGAATCCAATGTAGAAGAAGAGGGAGCATCAAGGTTAACCCCTTGAGCATGAAGTTTCTCCAAACACTTCATAGAAACCAATTCCCTTGTATTTTCACAAAAATCACCAGGCCCTACAGGGGCTGCATCAATCAAACCTGCAAAATAGGCCAATCGTGATTTATTTTTATGTAAACTGAAAAGTAAAAGATAAATATGCTTAAAAATAAGAAAACAAATGATTGTTAAGTTTGATTAATTAGCACTTCAAGTATACATGCATTAGTGACTACCTTGTAAAGTGGAAATGGTGATTCCTTTGAAACCTGCTAGGGCTTCAATGACCCAAAGCCATGGAAGTTTTGAAAGAGATTCAGATGAGTCATCATCGTAATCATCCATGGTTGACCTAAATTTTTTCAACTTCAAATTCTAAATGGTTTTGAATTGCGTTGTTTGAGAATCGAACTCAGCGCAACGAGCAACAGGCGGTTAGGGAAAGTTTCTGTGGAAAGGTCAGCAATGGTGAAAGTAATTGAAATTCCGAAAGCAGAGAATGGGAAAAGCGATTTTGAGAAAAAGTTTGATTGGTTGGAATTTGAATGCAATGCAGTTCAGTGTTTGAGAAGCCAATAAGACTAATGTGTGTCGTCAACTCAGTGTTTATAAACGGAAACTTAGTACAAGGAAGAAAATGAATAACCGTGATAATTTATAGAGACTAAAATAAAAAAAATTATATTTATAGAGACTAAAAATATATTTAAACCTATAATTTGAGAGGAAGTAGAAAGGGATTCTACTGGTTGAACCAAAAATAAATCATGTTTACGATTTGGTTTAAAAAGTTGAACAATAAAGAAAACGTTCAAACCCAGCCAAACACCCAATCAACCGGACTTAGAACCGAGATGAACCGTGAATAGATGAAAATTAAATTGGAAACTTTGGTTTTCTTTTTGATCAATAAGAAAATAAAGGCAACAAAAAAAACTATTCTCTACTATGTTGTATTCCCAAAACATTAGCTAAAAAAGTCATAAATAAATCAATTGGACAATACTGCCAAAAATTGGTTCACACTCGAGGAAGCTCCATGCTTGACCAACCAGTCACCAACTTGATTTCCTTCCCGAAGAGTGTGGAAGAATGAGAGAGACCAATTGTAGTTCTTGAACTCACAGATGAAGGAGACAAGATCAGCATAGGATGAGTATGAGGAACATGCTAGTTGATGAAAGACAAAGCTATCTTGCAATCCAATTGGAAACTTTGGTTTTCTTTCATACACTGTTGACTATTCCATTTTCCATTTTTTATTTATTCATTTATTATTGTCAAAAAAAATTATTCATTTATTAGTTATATAAGTATATTCCCATTATTGGTCAAAAAAAAGTATATTCCCATTAGATAAGAAAAAATTATCTAAATTTACTTGGCCAAAATGTAAACAAATACTATATTTTAGGAAAAAAAACTATATCAACTAACTTTAATGCTATGTAATGTTTTATTCTGAAAATAATATATTATTTTCTAGAAGGATTATGCACTATGAAAAATAAAGGTATATTTATAAATTTAGTTTGTTTTTATGATTCAAGAAATCTAAAAGAAGGATTCGAGAGGCATATGACATTTGCGAGTTTTATCCAAGGTCAAGTATTTTGCTTGGAGATTGGGTACAAAATGTCTTCCCATTAAAAGTCACATTTAGAGCAGTGTCATCGTTTGCTCTCCTCTTTATCCTTAGTTCGAAGAGGAGTGTGAAAAGCATTTGACAATGAAGTGTACCTCAGTTGGTAAGGCGCTTTATCTACACCTAAATTATCGTGCTTTCGAGTTATAGAAGGGGGAAGTAGAGAACACTATTGATCTCCTTTTAAAAAAAAAGATGTGGGTAATACCACCAAGGGGAATCATAAAGTGTACTGTTGATGTCTCTTTGTCTAAAGAACACAACAAAGTGGTCATTGGTATTTGCCTTAGAGATGAGTTCGGTTTATTCTTGCGGACAAAAACGCTATGGTTCCAACATTTGATTGAAGTTCGCTTTGGGGAGACTCTTAGTCTATATTAGTCTAAATTGAAGGCATCAAAATGGACTTAGGAGCTTTAGGTGGAAGATATAATCTTTGAGTTGGATTCAGATGCTGTGATGGACAACTTCCACACTATGACGACAAATGCCACTAAGCTTGGTGAATCATAGAGAATTGTATGCATTTGTGGATCTTTTATACTCAAAACTCTAGAATAGAATTCTCTAGGTGAGAAGCTAACATAGTTGTCTTGTCTTTCTAAGGCGGTCATTGTCATTGACAATACTAGCTCTAAGCTTTTGTTATGTTCGTTGTTGTATTGAGAAAATGATTTTGAATTAGATATTATTCCTACGAAAATTGTTAATATTCTCAATTTGTGTGATATTAAGTTTTTTCAAATCTAGAGGGATTACTTTACTACATGTTTGTTATGTCACACAAATTGAGAAAATTAACAAGAGTCCCCACTCCCCACAAATGCATCATACCCAACTATTATAAAATTCTCTTACCTTATGATATACGTAAAACTCAATAATAATATTTTTTTTACTACTTTTGACAATTTTTGACGAAATAATTATAAAATGTTTATTAAAGCTCGTACTAGCTACTACCTGGGTTTTGTGTTACTGAGGGAGGTTTTTGCGGAGTGCACTTATCTGAGGACTTGAAGATACAATATAATCTATGGTCTTCAAGATATATACAATATATTAATTATATATTGTTTAATACTACATGTACATTTGTTGAGATATACACCTTTGCTTCTAGCATGCTGCTTCATTTATTGGGTCACAGAATCAACTAATGGAAGTAGCATTTTGATTCCATTCATTTGAGGGTCAATCCACCTGTTCTTATTTGGTGTCCAAACAATTCATCAGGTTGCTACTATCAACTACTGTCTACTAAATATTGGCAATAGAAGGGCCATTTCTATATATACCAGTTATAGTCAAAGTTGTATTCTTTGTGTTAATGTGTTGAACAAACAAGCATAGGAAAGATGCCTCTTCTCATACTATTTTCTGGCATAAGGTACCATTTTTCATTTGCACTATATATATCATTTACTTTTTGTTGTTGCTGTTAGTTCCCCCTCCCCTCTTTCTCATAAGTGGTTTGTCTTGAACTATGATTCTTTATTAGCTCAGAATTGTTTTCTGATTTTGATTCAAATTGGATGAAGTTTTCCTTGTTTTACTTATTTTCTTAGATGATGAAAAGTTGATATGGGACCATATATATTATCTAATGCTTTCAGGAATGCTCTTAGAAAGGATGAACTAGGCCTGGAAATAATGCAGATTTCAGTCCCTACCATTCTGGCTTTAGCAGCAGATCCTATTGCTTCTCTGATCGATACCGCATTCATCGGCTGCATAGGTAGAAAGTTGGTTGAATTATTTGATTGTGTATGCTGCTGTAACTAGTTAGTCCTCTTTCATAAGATTCTCAATTTATCAGTCATATTCATTAGCTTGTAATATTGAACTATATTTTGTAGGTCCTGTGGAGCTTGCTGCTGTGGGAGTTTCAATTGCTATTTTTAATCAAGTATCCAAAATTGCAATAATTCCACTAATCAGTGTTACAACCTCTTTGGTTGCTGAAGATACCGCTGATAAATTACAAACTCAACCATCAGAAAAAGAAATACTTATCAATGCCTCTTCTGTTGATGAGGAAATCAACTTGGAAGCAGTAGAAAATATAAGGCAATCTGGTATCTATTTTCACTTAAGAACAACTAAAATGCTTTCAACATCATCTATTTAACCTTAAACACATATTTCTTACGCTTTCCTGGATTAATCTTCCTTTTTTCATTTAGATCCTGAATGCAGCACATCTTCAACAAATATTATTGACAGAGTAGCTAAATTTGGGCATGAAAAAATCTATATTCCATCGGCGTCACCAGCAATAGTTATTGGCGGCGTGCTTGGAATCCTACAAGCTCTCTTTCTAATATTTACAGTTAAACCGGTCTTGAGTTACATGGGGCTTCATTCTGTGAGTTGACAAAGCTATTAGAATTCTATATGAAATTGATGTTAACTTAAATATCAAGTCCAAACCATCTTTCTTGTCACTTGGTCTGGTTGAATAATTGCTTTATCTAATTCTCCTTTAGATTTGATTCCATCATTTATATCATACTTGATAATATATAAAGCTTATTAGTTGTTTTGATTTTTGATTTCTGGTTATTTGATATCTTTTTGGACTTCTTAGCTACCTTGTTATCTGATGAGAACCTAGGTGTGGCTGAATTGGGCCAAACAAATAGGTTTGGGAGAGTTTATTCTAGAAGTGGTGAAAGGGGAAATGTACCAAAGTAGTGGAGGAGGGTGATGAGGTTCACACTTTTGGTGTGAGATATAGTAGAATAAAAGGGGAAGGAGGTAGGCAAGTTTTGGCATAGGCTTGGGCACTAGGGTAGTTTCTCTCACTGGGTGAGAGTACTGCATTTCTATCTTCTTTATTGGGTCACTGTTACTGCACATTTTACTTGTAATTCTCACTGAAATTAAGGAAGACACATTCTTCCACTTTCCCCTTTGTTCTCTGTTTTATTCCTACTGTTTCATTGAAGTCTTATCATTATCCTACTTCCATGCAGAATTCTCCTATGTTTAAACCAGCAGCACAATACTTGACATTGAGGTCATTTGGTGCACCAGCTGTTATACTTTCAATGGCAATTCAAGGAATTTTTCGAGGGATCAAAGATACAAGAACTCCTTTATATGCTACAAGTACATCATTCTTCTCTTTACATTGAACCAGTACTGATGATACTATATCAGTGTTAGATGGTATTTAATAGTAGATAAACCCAAATAAATCGGTCCAAACAGGCTCAAATTAGCATTTTGCACGCTATGCTTATTATAAGTTCTCTCAAACAGTTTCATAAGTGCTTATATCAGTATATAAACCCAAACAAATCCGTCCACACAGGCCCAAATTAGCATTTTGCACACTATGCTTATTATTCAAGTTTCTTGAAACAGATTTACTTACTGTTTAGTGAACTACTGGAAAACAATCAGATTTTACTCCTAAATATGAAATGTAATTTGTGAAGTTTAACTGCAGTTATGGGAGACGTAACAAATATTATTTTAGATCCAATACTTATGTTCACATTCCGGTTGGGAGTCAGTGGTGCAGCCATTGCCCACATTATCTCCCAGTGAGTTCACCTTTATTCTTATTTCCTATTCTGGATGTGTTATCATAGACTTTATATTTCAATTGAGATGTCATGTTTCATTTCAGTATTTCTGACATGATTTGCAGGTACTTAATATCTTTAATACTGTTGTGGAGTTTAATGAAGCAAGTTGTTCTCCTGCCTCCATGTATCCAAGATTTCCAATTTGCGAAGATTCTAAAAAATGGTCATATTTTTTATCTATGCCTTTCCTTTTATTTTTATGAATCTGCTGGTTCCTAACTTGATAACTTAATAGCAGAACATATATGTTAGTTTTTGCCACAAATTTCAGGGAAAGGGGACTGTGTTTTATGGTTAAAATTCTTCATTCTTACTACTGCTTCTTGAGTCTAATCAAATTTTTGTAGGCTTAAACTGAAAATATGTTTGAAACATTGTTGAAGACAGATCTCTAACTTTTTTTCTTCACTGGATGGATGCAGGGTTTCTGTTATTGATCAAAGTTGTAGCTGTTACTTTCTGTGTGACATTGTCAGCATCCCTAGCAGCAAGGCAAGGATCAACAACAATGGCTGCATTTCAAATATGCTTACAGATTTGGATGGCAACCTCTTTGCTCGCTGACGGATTGGCTGTTGCCGGACAAGTAAGAAATTATTTCTTTAATAACATATAACTTCTACATCCTAGATTGGTGTGATGAAGAATTACTATTTGTTGTGAAGCACAAATATAGCACTAAAAACCTAAAAGTCAAATGACTTATGATACTCAAGTCTACATATAATCCTACAGCCAAGGAAATGAAAGAATGTGTTTTGGAACAAATTAGCAAAGTAACTACAATCAGTACATCTCATCCCCAAGGGGTTGGCCTAGTAGAGTATGATAAGGTTTGTATCTCACAGAAGAACGGAGTTTGAAGTCTCCACTAAGCTCTTTGGGGTGAGGTAAATGTAACTTCTTTTGTAAGTGCTCAAAGAGTTCGAAGGTTTTCCCTTGACTAACTTGGACAGAGGCGTCATCCCTTCACCCTAAAATTTAATTCGTAAGAAAAAACTACAAACAGTACATCTATGACTTAATATCATATCTGGCAACTGCAAAAAACCAGGCAGCAAATATACTGACTCTAGCTACTAAGTAAAATTTAAGATTTACTAGTTAGTTTGCATGTTAATCTTTCATTGCCAATTGATATAGACCCTAATAAAATCTCCTTTCAGGCCATTATTGCTAATGCATTTGCAAGAAAGGATTACAACATGGTCATTGCATCTGCTTCACGTGTGCTGCAGGTATTTCAACTTGTTACCCTTCATAGTATTTTGTTGCCTATTCATTCTCTTAACTTGAGTCATTTTGATTCTGCAGCTAGGCTTGATTCTAGGGCTGGTGCTTTCATTCCTTCTTTTTGGTTTGCTTCCATTTGCTTCTAGATTATTTACAAACGACATCAACGTTTTGCAACTTATCAGTATTGCTATTCCAGTAAGTAATGATAATCTTTTCTCAACTATATATTGTTGGTTTCCCTGATTTAAAAAGCTGATATATTTTCCTCTCTTTTTCTCTATGATTTGTTTCTAGTATGTTGCAGCCACTCAACCCATCAATGCCTTGGCATTTGTTTTTGATGGAGTCAACTATGGAGTTTCTGATTTCATTTACTCTGCTTACTCAATGGTAAGTTGCCAACAATAAAATCATTTTATTATGAATATTTTCTCTCATGTGGTTTATGTATTTATGATTACTCCCAGATTATGGTGGCATTGGTGAGCATATTTAGCTTATATATGCTATCCTCAAGCCTTGGCTTTACTGGTATCTGGATTGCTTTGTCTATTTACATGACTCTAAGGATTTTTGCTGGCTTTTGGAGGTAACTATAACTTCTCTTGCTATAACAAATCATATTTCATTCCATATGAAAAAGAGATTTAATCAATAAACATATAACCATAACAAATCATGGAAAAATTAATGTATATGAAGGGTAAATAAAAGATGTAGCATTTATGAAATTTGAATTGCAGGATTGGCACTGGATCTGGACCTTGGAGTTTTCTTAAGGAGGACAATTATTCACAACACCAACAGTACCATACTTTTACAACACCATTATAAATTTTGGTATTCAGAGTTTTGTGCTCTTGCCATGGATAGTTTTCAGTTGATATATTTTATTAGTCCTTGTGAATATAAATGTATATATGAATGTATTGCAAAATGATTACATATTATGAAAGAACAAATATATATATGAGCATTTTTTATTTATCATAAATGCATTTGCTTTCAATTGAAAGACCTTGAACGTTTTCAGGAAAAATGTTGCAACTAGTCAACAGCAGAGGTGCACTTCTCCTAACAATATAGAAAGCATGTGTAGATATCCTTTTTTGCATCCTTGCACAAAATTCTTGCTGAACTCAATTTATGTTGAAAGGATTTCAAATAGGAAACAAAGATGGACATAACTCATAAGGCATATTTGAATCGACTTATGCAAACCTTATCTACTGACATAATGTGTTTGGGAGAGATTCTGAAAGAGCTTATAACCGTTATAGCGTTTCGTAAGCTGTTTATAGCCTATTTTCATAAGCTCTAGCTTATCTATTTGGCCTATGCATGTTTCTTTGATACTACATATGTAAGCTTTGAATCAGGTTCTTCACTTTATTTTGCTTAATATCTTAACCTTATTATATATCTGTTTGTTTTATCCGAAAATTCAAGGATTCAATTATGAATATTTTAAATTATTAAGGTTCTTTATTTGAAACTTATCTTTTACTGAAGCTTCAACTGTTCCACTAACTACCCTAATATTGAACTAGATGTATCATTTGAAGTACCCTATTTGGCGTAGAGCCCAATGTTGATTCAAGGGTGTTTCTACCTCTAACATGTAAATGAATGAGCTAATAGTTAATGTTTAAATTCTTAATTGGCAATGCATGTAGAAGGAAATCATTGGAAACTGATGAAAATTGAGCTCAATTCCTAACATCATCTGTTATTATAGGTAGGTTACCTTGGTAGATATTATTAATATATTATTACAAACTGAAAATAAACTGCAGATCACAAAAATCATATGAACGAAAAGCAGCCAAGAGGAAACTCACTCAAACCCCATTCTCTGTGCTGTATTTGAAATTATATCTTCAATATATGAACCATAGCAAGTACTATTTGAGATTGTGATCATGAGTCATGAATGTTGTGTTAGAAAAGGAAACTGTTTGTTCATGAGCTACCTTATTTATTTTTAATCTATTGAGTGTTTGAGTCGTACGAAGAGATACAACATGCTTAGCTGTGTACATTTGCGAGAATAGTAGCAAAAAATTTCTCTGCAACAATCATTAGTTGAAGTATATGTGAATGTGACAGAGGATTTAATCATTGTTACATAGTGTTATAATATTTGATTAGCATGTGCAGATTGCACAACATGGGTTTTAATATTTGATCATTGTCTTAAAGCTACAATTCAGGCAATATGGTTGCGGAATTTGTGAAAGGGTTTGGGATAGTTGACACTATTGGCATGACGTTAAAGATTTATTGTAACAATTCTGTAGCAGTATTTTTTCCAATAACGATAAATACTCAAAAGGTGCAAAGCACATGGAGTTAAAGTATTTATCTATTAAGGACGAAGTTTAGATACAAAAAGTATCTATAGAGCACATTAGAACAAACCTTACGATAGCTGACCCATTAACTAAGGGGTTGCAACCAAATACAATTAAGGAACATATACTTACAATGGGTCTTGGTTATCCTTTTGAATGATGTATTTGATGATATTGATACTCCAGACTCTTTATGATTATGTATTTCTGAACCTTAATAATTGTTTCTAGTTTTTGTGTACGTAATTTTACTTATGAGTTATAACATGAATGTTTTAGAAACACTTACAGAACCATAATGAAATTTTATGTGGTGCTTAAGACACCTTGTATAGTATTTGTCAAAAAAAAAGATACCTTGTATAGTAAGACACTAGTGTTTGTGGTATATGGAAGGAAGTGTGTCTTGAAATGAAATACATGACCGCCATCCAGTTTACATCACTAAAGGACCCATTTAGTGATAGTCACTAAAGGGGTACATATGTAAACTACCGATTAATAAAAATATAATAATTTAATATCAATTATTATATGGTTCCGATTTATTAGGCATTAGTTTTGGAAATGATTAATAAAAGTAACGTCCAAATTTAATTCCACAAAAAAATGAAAAGGAGTAACTCATCCAATACACTCAAAAACGGCTACCCTAAAACCCCAAGGTGATATAGTTCCCACCCTCTATTACAAGCAATGGCAGTAACTAACCTTATAGTTTCGTGTCTTGCTACTGGTGAGAACACTTCAGTGTAGTCTAGGCCTTCCTTTTGCTGAAAACCCCTTGCCACCAATCTGGCCTTATATTTAGTTACCTTGCCATTAGGATCTAGCTTGACTTTGAACACCCATTTTACACTAATGGCCTTCTTGCCTTTAGGTAAAGTAGTTAGGGTCCATGTTCCATTTTTTTCTATGGACTTAAGCTCCTCTAGCATAGCTTCCTTCCACTCTTTAGATTTTAGAGCCTCTAAGTAGTTTCACGTGTTCTCGTGATCCGCTAGCATTGCAAAGTGGATGAGGTCACCTTCTTCTACATTACCTCATCATCATTTATGATTTCATAGTCCGCTAGGTTCCTAGGAGTTCTTCTTGGTCTCGTGGTGCATTGCGGCTTGACCATTAAAGCGAGTAATTGTTTTGATGGTTTCTTCTTCTTGAGGAACACCTTCCTCATCACCCAAGTATCCTCTTCACCTTGGCCGAGGTACTTCATTTACATCACCAATAGTTTCCGAGTTGTCAATAGGCACCGAGATTACTTGTTGGGGTTCATCCCAAACCCATTGTTCCTCCTCTAGGACTGTGACATCCCTAGAGACTTCAATTTTACCACTTGTAGGGTTGTACAATCTGTAGGCACCCGTAGGGTGATATCCAACTAGAATTAAAGGCTTGCTCTTGTCTTCAAGTTTTGTTCTTTTAGGGTCAGGTATGTGGCTGTAGGTTAGAGAGCCAAATACCTTAAAGTGACTAACATTTGGTTTGTCACCTGTCCAAACCTCCTCAGGAACTTTGTCTTCAAGTTTCTTTGTTGGACACCTGTTGAGAATGTAGGTAGCTGTAGTAATAGCTTCACCCCATAGCTTCTTAGGTAGACCCTTCTGTTTGAGCATAGATCTGGCCATGTCTAGAACGATTCTGTTTCTCCTTTCTGCAACACCATTGTGTTGTGGAGTATAAGGGGATGTAACTTCATGGATGATGCCTCTGCTGGTGCAGTACTCCTCAAAGTCTTTTGAGGTGTATTCACCTCCTCCATCAGTCCTTAGAATCTTTAGTTTCTGGTTACTCTGTCTTTCTGCCATGTCCTGAAATTTTTTGAAAATTGCTAGGGCCTCTCCCTTAGTCTTTATTAGATAGATCCACATTTTTCTTGAGTACTCATCTACAAAAGAAATAAAGTATTTATTACCACCTAGTGATAAAACATCAAAGGGGCCACAAATGTCACTGTATACAACATGCAGCAGATCCTTTGATCTGTCTTGCAACTCTTTTTGAAAACTCTTCCTAGTTTGTTTGCACAGAAGACATGTTAATACACACTTTCGTTTGGTGCCTCTATTTTAGGCAAACCCATTACTAGACTCTTAGTACTTAGGTTTGTCAAGCTTTTGTAGTTTAGGTGCCCAAGCCTTCTATGCCATAAACAACTTTGAGAACTAGTAATTGCACTCGGCACACCTTGCCTCAAAGAGCAAATACTAGTCTTGAAAGTTCTGCTTTTTAGCTAAAGGTGTGGTCAACAGAAGCTTACTTTCAGGATCATATAACTTTAGTTTTAGGTCTCTCATTACAATAGAAAATCCTTTTTCAAGCAATTTTTGACCTAAACTAATCAGATTAGAGCACACACGGGGACATAAAAACATTTTGAATCATAACCGTCTTTACCATCCTCTCTTTTAAATGCGAATGTTGCCCATACCTTCCGCAGTAATTACCTTATTCTTTGCACACCGATAGTGGTCCTCTTACTAGGATCAAAATCTATCAGCCACTCCTTGTTGCCAGTCATATGATTGGAGCAACCTGAGTCTAAATACCAAATTTCAGTGATGGTTTTACCATCACCGTAGTTATAACAAAAACAACAAATTCGACCCTACTTCTAGTTCCACATTAGTTATACTAATTTCCTCCTTAGGTTCAATTTTAGACATAGTAATAGGATCATTTGTTATAGCACTAAATACTACTGGGCCAGAATCTGAATCTGAGTCTTCTTTGGCCACATTGGCCCTTTGCTCAGATTCTTTGCCCTTATTATTTTTCTTAGACCAGCAATCACTTGCATAGTGACCATACTTTTCACATTTGTAACATTGAATGTGTGACTTATCCTTTTTAGTACTGCTAGTATCGTTACTAGGCTTATTAGATGAGTTTCCTTTAGAAAACTTACCTTGGGGCTTACCTTTAGGCCCATTATTCTTGCTGGGTTGCTTGCTGCCACCCTTCCCTCCTTTCTTACCTTTAGAAGGAATGAAGAAAGCTTGACTGTTTCATCTGAGTCTTCATTTAGCAGATTCAACCTTATCTCTTTAGCCTCTAGACGACTTTGTAGTTGCTCAACTTTAAGATCCTCCACTTTGCGGTGTCTCTTCTAGTCAGTTAAGCGCAACATAGAACTTTTTGTTAGAGATCTAAGTATTTTTCTCAAATGTCTTCATCCTTTAAGGTTTCACCATTCGGTTTCATGGCATTGGTAATTTTCTTCACTCTGCCAAAATAGCTGATGATGTTCTCATCACCCTTCATCTTTAAGGCTTCATCATCGAGCCTTTAGGGCTGTAGTTTTTCTTGTTTTGCTTCTGCGGCTCCATTATAGTAAGAATCCGAATGTCCCATGCCTTCTTGCTTTTCCACATCTCTAATTCAGTCAAAATTTGAGTCATCTAACTTGATTTGGATAAGATGAAGTGCTTTATAGTCCTTCATCTCATCTTCTTCATATTGCTTTTTTCTTCTGCGAGTAGCGATGGTGAGGTTCTTTCAACCCTTCCCTCACAATCTTTAAGACCCCTTGACACCCAAATACTGATTTCATCTGGTGACTCCATCTGTCCCAGTTAGTTCCTGTCAAAACAGGCACTTGAGTGCCAAAACTAGGATTCATTTCTTTATGTGCCATCTGCACACACTTCACAAAACTTGTTAGTAAAACACAAACTACACAACTAGCTACTGTGTAGTGAAAACAGGTAAAGAAAACTTAAAGAACTGAAATTTAACAGTTTAGAGTTTGAGAAATTGTCCTTTATCCTGCATTGATTTGAGCTCACGATGATACCATGTAGAATTTTTGCACTTCTTTAAATTTTTCTCCACCTTTTTTACCAAAAACTAACAGAGGTTGTATTGCTGTAATTTGCAGGGTGCAAATAACAAGCCCAATACTGTGCAATACAGTCCGGCCCAAGAACCGCAAGAGACAGAAAACAAAACAACGTCGATGAAACCCTTTCACTCTCACTCTCTTGTTGTTTCTCTTCTTCCTCCCTCGCCTTCTCTTTTCTTGCGAGCTCTGCTAGGGTTTCAATGGAAACCTAGCAGACAACCTCCAATCTCCACTAATCTTGCACCAAAACGCAGTCTTCACCTCTTCTATCAAACCCTCTGTTTATTTTCTTGATTGTTGTAGATTTGATGAAACCCTAATTTCTTCCTTATTGATTTCTGCAGATCGGGAGGTAGATTGAAGCATCAAAGGTAACGATCTCCCTTTCTTATACCTTTTATTGATGATTTACAATCGTAACAACAAACCCTAATGTGTTGTTGTATTTCTTTTCTTGAACTCGTGCAAGCATTTGAAAGAACTCGAGAATCTTCACCTCTTGAAGATTCTGCACAAACCGGGTTACACACACACAGGTAACCTTCTTTTACTCTCTCTATTTCTCTCTTTCCTTACTCTTTCTTTTACGTGTTTGAATGAAAACCCTAAGCTGGTTTTATTCCTTTTCTTCTTGAGGTCTCTCTCTCTCACAACGGCAACACAAAGAACTTTGAAGGACTTAGAAAAACTCGAGAGAAGAACACGTAAAAAGCGAACAAACAATGTAAAATTTTAAAATTGCTATTCTATTATTTTCTGTATTGTTGTGTATGTACAAATTTCTCGAATGTAAACTACAATATATACATAAATGAGATTCTGAATTAGATAGAGAGAGTTAGTTAGTTAGCGATTACTATAACTAAGCGTGGAATAGTGCTAACTACTCTATTTCTTTTTTAAACATGTTTTTTCTGTTTGCAAATGTATTTAGCCAATTAGCACTAAGTGTTGAATTAGCTATTTCAACACTCTCCCTTAATTCAAACACTTAGGTTGAGTAGAGCATTAGAATAGAGCTAAGCTAATAGGGAACATAAAACCCAAGACAAGCCCTTGGTATAGCCTTAAAAAATAACCTTTGGAACAAGCCTCCAAAGCTGACTTTCAGAGGAGTAGTCATTCATTTGATTTGAATGAAATTACTCCTAATTCCCTCCTTAGCTTAGCAAACAGATCTCCTTTGAGAGCTTTAGTAAAAATGTCTGCCACTTGATCTTTAGTAGGACAGTACTCAACCTGTAATTTACCTTTTGAAACTTGGTCCCTCAAGTAGTGGTACCTTGTTTCAATATGTTTGGTTCTGCCATGAGCCACAGGGTTCTTAGCAAGGCTCAGGGCAGACTTGTTGTCAATTAGGATAGTAGGTGGTTGATTTAACTCAACCAATAGCTCATTT
Organism: Oxytropis ochrocephala; assembly: GCA_020916435.1. Classification (NCBI taxonomy): domain Eukaryota; kingdom Viridiplantae; phylum Streptophyta; class Magnoliopsida; order Fabales; family Fabaceae; genus Oxytropis; species Oxytropis ochrocephala. Next base: position 39,758,211 of record CM037090.1, read on the forward strand.
AGCAGTGTTTCAAGCCAAGCAGCTTGGCATGCAGCACTGCTAGCTGCTACATACTCTGCCTCACAGGAGGACAGAGCCACAACTGATTGTTTCTTTGAACTCCGGATATATAGGTGCCCTAGGAATTTAAACAAAAACCCAGAGGTACTTTTACTCTCAATTTTGTCTCCACACCAGTCAGAATCTGTGTAACCTAGCAATAGAGTAGTATTTTCACCATTTCCTTTAGGAAACCAAATACCATAGTGCAGAGTACCTTGTAGATACCTAAGTATCCTTTTAGTAGCCCAATAGTGGACCTTGAGTGGTTTATTCATAAACCTACTCACAATTCCCGTAGCATATAGAATATCAGGCCTGCTGTGACATAAGTACCTTAAGGACCCTATCATCTGCCTGTATTCAGTAGGATTCACTTCACTAGTGTCCTCCTTAGTTGTTTGAGTTAGATTACCTTCTGCTGGTGTCTTGGCAGGATTACAATCCTCCATTTCAAATCTGGCCAACACTTCCTTAGTGTACTTAGACTGATGTAAGATTATCCCATCTGGAGTTCTTAGGAATTCCATTCCCAAAAATATGACAACCTTCCAAGGTCTGTCATTTCAAACTTAGCTTCCATAGACTGCTTGAACTTGGCAATTTCTTTTGCACAATTGCCAGTTACAAGCATGTCATCAACATAGAGACATATAATTAGAAAATAGGTTTGTAGAGTACCTTTGGTGTAGACACCATATTCTGAACCACACTTATTGAACCCATTTTCTGTGAAGAACTTGTCAATACATTTATTCCATGCCCTAGGGGCTTGCTTTAACCCGTAGAGAGCCTTGTGTAGATGATAGACATAGTTCCCTTTACCTTTAGTCTCAAAGCCTGGGGGCTGCTCAATGTAGACTGTCTCCTCTAGTGGTTGTTGCGTGTAAATTCGTGTGGTATTCGCAAATATAGTGCAAGTATACACGTCGTACAAGTAATAAAGTGGATAAAAGTAAGAGATCGTTCCCACGAGGATTGATATGCTTTCAAAGTTCAAGTTTCAAAACACAAGAGAATCAAGTGACAAATCGGCAATAAGAGTTGGTTTTAAAGCTAAGATGTAAATAAAACAAGTAAACAAATGTTGGTTGTGAATATGGATGAGAGATGAGTTGAGTTGTTGCATGCAAGTAAATCCTTCCTAGCGGACGTTATAACGCTTACACGTTATGACGTTCAAATGTTATTCTGTATAGACGTGGCCCGCGTTTGAACGTTTGTTGCAAAAGAGCTATGCCTTTCAAAGCCAAAAAAGCGTCGAGTTTCAAGTATAAGAGGTCCTATGTCTAGGTTCTAAATAGGCCCACTCATGTATTTTAAGCACCCACAGCAATGTTCTATGAACTATTATCTATTCTATGTCTAGACTTAGATAAAGATGTCTAAATGTCTTTAGTGCATTGTTCATTCATATAAATCCTTGATTTCTTTTCATAGACCATGTCTGTACTTATGAATCTACCCATTTTAAGAGGCCAACCTCAAAACAAGTTTGGAAATATTATTACACAAAGATTTAAAACAGGCAACGTCAATACTTCATAACATTAACTAGAAATTCATTATAAGCAAAACAACAACTCAACTACAAAGTGTTTAGCTCATCTTTGAGCATCTTTACTGAGAATGAAAAGGATTTAAAATCCAAATACCATACATAACAGAAAAGAACCTAAGTGCAAAAGATACACCTAAGTAACTTTTTAGCATGTACGCTGTATAGACGTTACAACGTCTGAGCTTTACAACAATGCAGAAAATAAAACTAAGTTCAGACAAGCAAAATATAGAAGTCTGTTTCCAGATCTTCTTTACAAAACTAATTCTGAATTTAATGGAGGGATGGTGAGGGGATGAAGATGAAGTGATTCTGAAGATGTGTGCGTATGGAGAGAGCAGTGATGTGTGGAAAGGATGATGCCTTGAGAGAGAGCTGAGCCTTCCTTAAATAGCCATCTTGCTTACGCGTGCTGATGTCACTTGCCCACCTACCAGATCTGTCTCCTCTCTTCTTCCTAACAACAACTCGAGCTACGATTGTATCGTGTCACCACATGGGAATAGAAGATCTTCTGACTTTTTATATCTTTGACCATCATTACTAGCGCGCCAAAATGGAGATCTTTCTCCCTTGTTCTGCTGCACTTCGGTAGACGTGGTGAGGGACGTGGTAACGTTCAACACTAAATTTCCTGCACAAGCACAAAAACATCAAAACGCTCTCAAGGGCACCACTTGGTGCCTAAATGCGCAGATTTATCTGTTTGACTTCTTATTTATTAAAAACTCAGAAATTAACATAAAACTAATTAAAAAGACCTTGTATTGTTAGAGAACTTGCATGATTTATTCTTGAGTGAATATAAATAACTCATATAAATATGAGTTATCACACCCCCAAACTTAAATCATTGCTTGTCCAAGCAATCAAGACAACAACAAAAACAAAGCATGAAATCAACTACACTAGCAGGTTATGCTCTACTTCACCCAACAGATCAGAAATTCATTCTCAAGGGGCTAATTCTTCACACACTCACGCACCAATGCATAATTAAATTCCAGATTCATTAAAGCTCACAGTGAGTGTGTGATCTCTGTATTAATTCTTCCTCTAGCTAGTTCAGAAACTACTTCAGCTTACGAAAGAATGGTTTCCAAATGGTGACAGTAAAACATCTTTCAAAACAAAGAATAGGCTAACATTTCCACACAAGAGATGGGGGTTCATTTAAAGCATGACAAAGGGTCTTAATTGGGTGCTAGGACTAGGTTAGTGCAACTAATTTATTGATTCACAAACGCAAAAAGACTGTAACCCCCTCATTACTGAACAACTCTCTTTTATTTGCTCCATTTTGGAATTCTATTTCTCATATTTTTTTTTTTAGATAGAGTGCTCAGCATTTGTTTCAGGGTATTACAGGGAACACAGAATACATGTGGATTTTCCACTTATTTGTATCAACACACTCTTTTTGGTATTTTTGGGAATAGACGTTACAACGTTTATGGGTGAGACGTTGCAACGTCTGAACACACAACACGACACACACGGCATACGTTATAACGTTACGGGTAGACGTTACAACGTTGCACTCACACTACACCTACACTTAACCATCCTATAGTCTTTGCACCCAGCCTTAGTACGACTTGATTTACCCCCAAACTTAGCTTCTACTGCTATTCTAGGTTTTTAGTCAAGTTTCATTCTCACCATAGTTTACCAAAACTAGCTTCAGCACAAAATATTCCCTAGCTAACTAGATTTCTTCTTAAAACAGAGTTTGTGTAGGAGCAGCAATCAATTCTTTTCATCTAATCATGCATAGGCTACTCACACACACATTTTCACTATCTTTAGCCCAAAGAGAATGATTTTCATGCTTGATAGAGTAAGAACAGAAATTGCTTTTGCATTTGATTTCATGTACAACACAGAACAGAAACTTAAAACATTGAGATCCCCCCCCCCACACTTAAAGTTGAGCAGTGTCCTCACTGCTCAAAGAGAAACAACATGATTTATTTTATTTTATTTTATTTTATTTTATTTTTATAGAGGGGGGTTTCAAACAGAATATGAAATAGAACTACTAAAATTAAAACTATACTTTAAAACTAAGAACAAAAAAACTACAACTACTATTGAAATTAATGGGGGACTTACTTGTTCGCTGCACCAGACCTAAGCCTTCCGCTTTGTCTGGTGGATACTCCTGCCTGACCTTCTCCTTTCTTCTTTTCCTTCTTCTCTTTCTTCACCTTCACTTCTCCTTGCTCAGTTGTGGTAGTTGTTGTTGTTTCATCAGATTCTTTCTCTTTTGAGCTTGCTCCCACACTTGCACCAGCAGCACTTGAGGCTTCAGCAATCCTCTTTTTGGCTTCCTCCCACATCTTCATTGCTAACTCAGCAGGGTTGACATGCATTGGTTCGTTGGGGATCACCTGGCCTTTTTCCACCTCTGGCTCTTTAGACGTTGCCACGTCGATGATGATCCTCCAATTCCAAAGAATTCCACTCTGGCTTGCTTCAACAGGTGCTCTGCTAGCTTCTGAGTGGCCTCCTCCATTGCTTGTTGCTTTACCTTTTCCAATGCAGCTTCACGTTCATTGTTGACTTGCATTTACGCAAGTTTGGCTGCGCACCTCTTTTTCAAAGAGACGTTACGGCGTCTGCGAGCGCTTCTTCAAAGAATAACGGAAGCGGGTTTTTTCAGAAATACTAGTGGCAACAAATGTCGCACTAGTAGCGATGTGAGTTTCCTGCAAAGACTTTGACTTTTTCTTATTACAGGAAGCTTCTGCCTATGTGTTGTTGGGGCTACACTTTCTTCTTTCTCTCCACTCTCTTGAGTTTGTTTTGCAACGTCTGTGCATCAACAGAACTTGCAGCTCCTGCAGATTTCACCCTAGGCTTAAACTTTGTTGAGAATGGGCCTTGAGGCTGCTCCCTAAGCTCTGAGGCTTCAATTTCTACCCCAGCTTCCATGCACAGATCAGTTATCATACATGGGAAATACAAGTAGCCATCTTTCCTATTCTTCCATTTGTTGAGCTCACGGTTGATCAGCTTTCCAACCTCCACTTTGTCTCTTGACATGATTGCATCAATCACAATCAGCCTCTCTTTGTCTACCCAGGATGTGTGAGAGGTGGGAATTAAACAGTGCCTTATGATGAAACCAAGTGTTGGCTTCATCACATAGGTACCTCTTCATGATCTTGAACTCGCTTCCGTGTTCACCACTTCTTTCCAAGACAGCACCTTCGACACATATCCTATCCTTGATAGCATCCATTTCAGCCAGTCCATAGTTCTTTTGCTTGGTCTCCACAGCCTTTCCATAGTACCCTAGCCCAAAATAATCATTGATGACTCTCACTCCAAACTTCACTTCCTCACCTCACACCTTTGACACAATGGACGGCTCTCCTTCAGGCCTCTCAACGATTCCCTTGTAGAAATCGTGAACCAAGGTAGCAATATATTCCTTTCTGTGCACAATGAATTTTTGCCAGCCCAACGCTGCGACGGTTGCGAGAAAATCAGGATTGGGGCTTTCTTGACTGAAACCCCTTTCAGGAAGTAGGGCTTTCTTTTTGGATGGGTTGGGTGTTTCAGGGATAGGGGCTGAGGATGAACTCAAGTCAGCATGTTTGCCTTTCCCAGAGGATTTGGTAGCAGATTGCTTTACTTTTGTCATGGTGATTTGCGCAGAAATTGCTTGGAAGGGAATGGGGGATTTCTGGAAATTTTAGGTTTTCAGAGAAAGAGAGGGGAGATTTTGGTTTCAGAGAGAGAGGGATTAGAAAGAGGTTGCAGGTGGTGGAATGGTGGTGAATGGTTAGATTTTTATGGGGAAGTGGTTATGGGGAGTTGAGAAATGGAAGAGTGGAGTAATGGAGAAAAGTAATCGTTGATTAGACAGGTTAAGTAAGGGGGATGACGTCGTGGTCAGTTACTACGTTCGTGGTTCAGAGGGAAATCATTTCTGACACGTCATATCTTACGCTTTTGACTTAATTTAAATCTGCCCTGACTGCCCAGACGTGCCCACGTCTATTGCATTCTGAGACGTTACGACGTCTACCACCTTTTACTTTCTCCTCTCGTCAACACTTATTCCTGCAAAACAAAAATTAAAAAGACACAAAAAAATTTAAAAATCATTGGGTTGCCTCCCAAGAGCGCTTGCTTTAAGAGTCTTCAGCCAGACTTTTGTCTCTTTCATTCAAGAATTGTTGAAGGACATTTGGATCTTGTCCCTTTCCACATGCTCTCCATGATATTGTTTCACACGTTGGCCATTAACTTTGAACATGGTGTTTGTCTTTTCATCAAATAAATCCACTGCACCATGAGGATAGATCTTCATTAATTTGAATGGACCTGACCACCTTGACTTCAATTTTCCTGGGAACAATTTAAGCCTTGAATTAAATAGCAACACCTGCTGTCCTTCTACTAGTTCTCTCCTTTGGATTCTTTGATCATGCCACTTCTTGGTCTTTTCCTTGTACATTGCTGAGCTTTCATAGGCATGGTGTCTAAACTCTTCTAGCTCATTCAATTGCAATAATCTTGCCTCACCAAATTTTTGCATGATCCAGTTTAATTGCTTCAATGCCCAATAGGCCTTATGTTGGCGTTCAATTGGCGGTGACAAGCCTTACCATAAACTAGCTTATAAGGAGACATGCCCAATGGTGTTTTGTATCTTTGTGCAGCAGAGCCCCAAAGTGCATCATCCAAGTGTAATGACCACTCCTTTCTGTTGGGACCAACCATCTTCTCAAGTATTCTTTTGATCTCCTGTTTGGATATTTACGCTGCGCCACCGGTTTGGGGTGATAAGTCAGAGTAGCAGTTGTGTTTCACTCCATACTTAGCCAAGAGGTTCTCAATTAACTTATTGCAGAAATGAGAGCCTTCATCACTGATTATGGCTCTTGGAGTACCAAATCTTGTGAATATATTCTTTTTCGGGAACTTGCTAAGCGATTTGGCTTCATTGTTTGGTAATGCCACTTTGCTTGACCCACTTTGACACGTAATCCACAAATTACGAATATATATAGATTTCCATGGGACATAGGAAATGGTCCCATGAAATCCATTCCCCAAACATCAAACAACTCCACTTCCAGAATGTTTGTGAGTGGCATCTCCTGCTTGCTTGATATATTCCCTGTTCTTTGGCACTTATCACATCTTATTACCAACTCATGCGCATCTTTGAATAAGGTTGGCCAATAGTAGCTTTGATTGTAGGACCTTTCTTCTTTGTGCAGTACCTCCAAAAGGTCCACCATAAGGTCTTGAATGACATTGTTGTAGCACATGGAGTTGTTCTTCCTCGGCTAGACACCTTCTTAGTAATCGTGCAGGCACAATTTGTACAAGTATGGCTCATCCCGAAATATTGCTTTGTAGTGTGGAAGAACCTCTTCTTTTGTTGGTGGTTGAATCCTACAGAGCACAATCTTGCTAACAAGGAAGTTAACTATGTCGGCGATACCATGGTGCGATGTAGTATCGAGACGTTATAACGTTTGTGAAAATGTCATAGGCGTGGTAACGTCTTCAACTACTGAGGCTCACGATAATAGTCTCTCATCGAGGAATTTTTCTTTTATCTCTTCTTCACCTGCACTGCATCAACATTCTCAAGCCTAGAAAGATGATCGGAACTTGTTCTCCACCCCTTTTTGTCACGAATTTCCAAGTCAAATTCTTGGAGGAGGAGAACCCATCTAATGAGCCTTGGCTTTGCATCTTTTTGGAAATTAAGTACTTAATGGCTGAATGATCGATAAAAAACAATAACTTTTGCACCCACTAAGTAAGATCTAAACTTATCAAATGCAAACACAACGACCAAAAAGCTCTTTTTCGGTCACAGGTATAATTCAATTGGGCATCATCTAAGGTTTCTTGGCATAATAAATTGAATGAAAATTTTTTCCATACCTTTGCCCCAATCTGACTCCTACAACGATAATCACTTGCATCACACATCAACTCAAATGGTTTAGACCAATGCGGGTGACTATTACGAGCGATCACCAAGCGATCTTCAATTTGTTGAAAGCTTCATGACATTGTTCATCAAAGTTGAAGACGTTGTCACGTTGCAACAACAATGAACCACGGGGTTTTGAAATCTTTGAGAAATCCTTGATAAATCTTACAGTAAAACCACTGCATGTCCTAAGAAACTTCGACTCCTTTGATAGTTGTTGGTGGAGGTAGCTTGTCAATAACGTCAATCTTTGCTCTGTCTACCTCTAATCCCTTCTTTGATATTCTGTGTCCCAACACTATTCCTTCTTGTACCATGAAATGGCATTTTTCCCAATTGAGCACTAGGTTGGTTTCTTCACACCTTATCAGAACTCCTTCCAAATTATCCAGGCATGCTTTGTACGAATCTCCATAGACTGAGAAATCGTCCATAAAAACTTCCATGGAGTTTTCAATGAGATCAGAAAATAATGCCATCATGCACCTTTGAAATGTTGCAGGAGCATTACACAGCCCAAATGGCATCCTTCTGAAAGCAAAGGTACCATAGGGACAAGTGAATGTTGTCTTCTCTTGATCTTCAGGTGCTATAGCTATCTGGTTGTAGCCTGAATACCCATCAAGGATATTATGATTTTAGTCTAATAGTGTTTTTGTTCTTTCAAAAATAATATCATTCCTCTATTTTCTTGAACCAAACCAAACCAAGTGACACTTTTCTCTCATCTTTTTCTTAAACCAAACAATACTTTCTCACGTCTCTCTTCTTAGTCTATTCTCACCTCTTTTTCCCTTATCGATTTCTTTTCATTATCAAGGAAATCATAAATGTCAAATAAAATGAGATGGAGGTTACATGTGTTGGGTTTAATCTAAGTAAAACCCAAACTACCTCCAACGGTTATAAAATATTGTCGTTGTAGTTCAAAATATATAGTTAGTTAGCAGTTAGTTAAGTTGTTACAACAGACAAGCAAGTCCAATGTACAATTCACAACACATAGAAATAAACAATTTACAGTTTATATTTTTCTACTCTATTACTCCCTGTTACGTATGCTCCTTAGACCCTCTTCAAGTCTTGTGTTTTGAGTTCATCAATCAGATGGATTGATACCTCACAAACAAGAAAGAGAGAAGAGATTAGATTTTGTTCAAAATGATTGAACTAAACTAGAAGGCAAGAAAGAGAGAAGACAATGAGTGAGAGAAGAGAATTACCTTCTATGTGGTGTTCTTGGTGCTGTTCAGAAAGTGAAAGCATCAAGATCAGGTTTCTAGTTGTGTGAGTACATACAAACAGAAGAACAAAAGGTTAGGGTTTGTATAAAACTCAGAAAAGAAAGTTACACAGTTTGTGAGTAGAGGAGGTCATTACCTTTATTCGTATTCTCTGTGAGTGATTTCACAAGGGTGAAATCACTTGATTGCTTCATAATCTCAGTTGAAGTGCATGCAACAAATAATCATAAAGTTAGGGTTCACGCTTGAATCAATAAACCAGAAAAGAAATTGAGAGTTGAGATACTCAAAGTTGACCTTTGTACCATTCCAACCCTAGCACCATCAGACCTACATACACAAAACCTCAAGATTAGGGTTTTTGTGTAAACAATCAATCAACCACAAAATAAAGAGAGAGTGGGAGATTTACCTTCACTGAGGGCTTGTAGTGTGTTGCTTGAGAGGTTCAAGCACTCGATTGCAGCGTTCAGTGTCAACAAACGTTTGTAGTTGACGAACCTCAGATTGCTTCGATTCAGTGCAAAATCAAAGGGGTTTTGCATCATCATCATCGCAATCATTATCGGTGAGAGAGTGGACCGGGTCAAAGGCGCGGGTCGATGACGTCATCACGGGTCAACTGCATGTCCAATCCAACATGTGAGCCGAACCGAACTCAGGCGCGGGTCGCGGTCCGACTGACCGGGTCGGTCCGAGTTTGATAACACTGAACGAAACCCTAGAAAAGAAGCTAGGACAGAGAGAGAGAGAGAAGAAGAGAAGTAAGCGGTGAAGAGTGACCAAGAACCGGTCCAGGTTTTTTTTGGAAAACCTTATAGTTCAGGTCACTCAAAGGTTCGCGTGTTGCAATTCAAACTGGGTCCCGGGTTCCGCATCGACCCAGTAGCTTTGTTTTGTTTGGAGAACTGAGAGAGTTGTAGACTGGGTCTTGTAATTGGGCCTCAGTGATATTTGCACCCCCTTTACCTTATATTAGCATCCCGACGAGAAAAATATCAAAATTTAACATGACACATAGAGGATTATTTTTGTTAAACTAACATATCCCCCACCGAGACTATGAAGACATATCATTCGAGGAATTAGAAATCCATTTAAGGGGTTATTTTTAATGCAGAGTGTAACATCCCTAATTTCGTTAATTTCAAATTAAGCAATTAACGAGTGATTTATTACTCGAATAGGTAATAAATCAAGTTACGGATATGAGGTTGTCGCGAAAGCAATGCTCAATTGCTAGATTACATGTGTTACTAGCACTCTTGTTTGAACTGTGTGTGATTGTTAGGATAAACATTGAGTTAAGTGGGAGTTTAAATGAGAAGGGTATTTTGGTCTTTTCCACCTCATTTAAACTTTTAGCTCATAATAAAATTAGCTAAATTAATGATTGATTATTTGATTGGGAATTTGATAACTAAGTTATATGACTTGTGTGATTTAATGTGTGTATGATTGTGTTTGAGGGATTAAAAATGGGTTTAAGTGAGGATTAATAAGTCAAGGGTATTTTCGTCCTTTCCAATCCAAAAGAATCTTCAGCTCATTAGGTTAAAGCAAACCATTCACCTCCCATTTCTCACCCAATCTGAAATTATGAAAGAGAAAGGCTGAAAGTGAGGATAGAGAGAGAGGGAAAAATCGAGAGAGAGAAAGGAGAGAAGAGAGAGTTACAAACCTCACCTTCATCAACAATAATCAGTCCCTCATCTTCCTTTCACTAAATTTCTGAAGCTATTGAGAGTTTAGTTTTCCACTCCACTTCCCCTTCTTCTCCATTTTCAAAAACTCAAAGATTTGAATGTTTAGGGTTTTGTTGGTGAGGTTGCATGTGTCAAGTTTAGAGCTGGATTAGATCATTTACGAAGCCACGTGGTAGTTTCAAACAGTCTAGGTGAAGGTTTGGAAGTTTGGGGTAGCCTTGGGACGAGTTTGAAGGAGGTTTAAAGCTTTGGAAATAGGTTTCTCGAGTACACAACAATTACACAAAAAAACGACTTTCACCACCTCTGGTATTTCCTTCATAACTCTTTACACACTTTTTCAAGATAGGCTCAAGAACCACTTGATTTGACTAAGTATTGGGGAGAAAAGTTAATTACAAGTTTCATTTTTATTGAAACATTTGGAACCAGTCTCTGGTATTTTAGTTGTAACTCCTTGAATACTCGTCATATCAGTGTGGGACTTGAACCATAGGAAAATAGACAAAATTATCTACACATTAGGCACTGGTTTAGATGGTTTTGGTTAGAAATTGAATAAGTTATGTTCATTCAAAACTGCTCGGAGAGATGCTGTCGAGATACATTCGGTTTAGAAGCGGTTGAGCGAGTTCGGGATGAGTTCGTGAGGTTTTCGAAATCGTTTGAACTTCAAGAAGTTTTTGTGTGATTTTCATCACATGACATGAGTTTTACTCACGTTTAGAGAATTTAAATGTTGTTTGTGTGTTATGTTTGGAGAGTTTTCAAAATCTTGAGTTTACGTGAATTTTCGAGTCAAAAAAATAATATTTTACTGAAAATCCCGTGTGTTTGAAATTTAGAACGAAATCATCTTTGTTTTGCTTGCTTGGATCGTGGTCTTTGGACTGGAATATATATATATATATATATATATTGTCTGCATTGCGGTTGAATTTGGAGAGAAACACGATTTGGATCGATCGGAGAAGCAGCGGAATCGGAAATTGGGCACAAAGTTGAGAAGTTCCTTATGACCCCAAATTCGATGTTTAGTCTCGGCGCTTCGTTCGACTTCAAACTTCTTTCAAATCCTTTTTCCTAACCACTTATATCATATATAGTTGAATTTATGAAACTTAGAGTATCGTATTAGGAACAATTGTTTTAAGAACAAAATTTGGTTTACGAATTTGGTTATGCGAGTTCATAAGAAGAACCGTATGATATGAATTTATATCATAGAGTAAATTATATATATATATATATATATATATATATATATATATATATATATATATATATATATATATATATTATGTCTAGTCTGGGTGACGACCCACCGGTTAGCATACTAGGAGGGGGAAGTCACGAGCCCCTAAACCTAGGCTCTCAGCGATAGGGTTCACCGGGATTAGCAGATGTGCAGTTGGTGTTATGCTAAAGAGAATTAATGTCTTGTCTTAGGGATTAGCGGTGTGCGATCGGTATGGTACAATTGTTTTGACGTTATGAATGCACTGTTTACCGAGATTAGCAAGTGTGCAGTTGGTATTGTGCAATTAGTAACGTGCATGGTTTATTTATTAAATCAAGAAAGTAATTAATGTTTTATAAATGGACCGAGTGATAGGTCAGGGGTCGCGGTAAGACTCAATTGAGATATGTTATCTCACCCTACAAATGTTGTTGTTTTTCGAGAAAGCAGGAAAGAAGATCCTTTATGGCACGAGTGGAAGGCGTGCTCGAGAAGAAATGGAAGGCGTAGTTCTTCTATTATTAGTTATGGTTTTCCTTGTATCTTTGTATTCGATTTATAACTTGAATTTATTCTAAGTTATGTATCGTTCCGCTATTCTTGTAAAGATGTAAATCTAAGCGAAATGTATCTCGATGTATGCTAAAAGGTACACTTTAGTATTTCTACTAGATAGAAATATATGGGTGTTACATTTTGGTATCAGAGCAGTTCGACCTCGTCGGACGTAGAGACCTTGTGGTCAAAAGGTTAGATCGAGTCAGCTAGGGACTTAGACAATTAAATGTCAGAACCTTTCCGTATATTATGTAAAGTATTGAGTCAGGATCCACTCAATGTTTCATGTGAGTTACTGAGAATGATGACAATTATTTGCCTCAGCCCCGAAAATGTCCAAACCCTAAACCATAGGAATTTTGGCCTTCTCGGTTTATCAGAGCACGTAGCGGAAGCAGATGGCTACAGATGGTGTTTTAAAGCAAGCAATGGACAACCAGGGTGGTTCGAGGAAACTATGGGTGACTGTTCAGTCAATGAACTCGGTGCAATTGTAGAATTGTAGTGGATGCTATTGTAGGTTCTACAGGGAACTACAATTAAGCAAAGCCTTTGGGCAGCAATAATGCTAGTATCGTAAGATCTGTTAAGATTAACTGAAACCCCGAAATCCTGACCGTTGTTTAGTCAGCCTATCAGTTACCGAAATACGGTTTTACAATAACCTTACCTTATGGTTAGAGTAAATCCCAACCTATATCGCAGTTAGAGACATTCTTTTAGATAACTGCAAGTATTGATCCAGGTTCTTTTCCTCAAAGCCACATTTCGAAATGCCATGAATCCGATCAAGTAAGTCGTAGTGCAATTTCGATGATTGGCTCTCTGAACCAAATGTTGATGGAGTCGGTTCCCGATTACGGTTTCTGAACCAAGTTCCATTCAAGATGAGATTAGTAGGTTATGGTAACCGAAATAACCTTATTTTTACCTTCGGATTATGAGCAAGCCAATCTTGATGCATGAGAAATTTTTGTCGATTCTCAGACTTGTTTTATTTATAACTTTTAATTCGGAACTCCGATTTTTATGTTTCGGGATGCGTTGGAAAGCTAACGAAAATGTCTACACATCTGAGAAGGATTTGAACTAATTGTTCAATGGTATTCTGAAATGTACTTCTGCCTTACTCTAAGTTGTTAAGCCTTAAAGTGTTTATTGGCAATATACCCATTAGAGGTCCGGAGAGTTGGACAAGGACTTCCAGTCATTAAGAATAGATTCTTAGAACCCGATTTATAATGATCATCATTGTACTTTTAAAAAGGGTCTATTTCATGAAAATGGTTGTTAGTAATTGTAGCCTTCCAGCAGTCTGTAGAGTTTTAAAAACCAAACTATAAACCATTTCACCATTATGCCACAAGAGTAGAACTTCCAATTACTTAAAGTATTGGAAGAGGTGTTTTCCTATAGGAAGACCGAATCATCCAAGTGTTAAACACCTGACTTCTTGTTAGGCAAGACACATTCCTTACCAAATGGTAACTCTAGGAGTTATGGTTATGTTTGGAGAATTGTGGAGTTTGGCAAATTGTGGGACCAAAGGAATGAGTAAAATAGTGAGAATTGTTCTCAGAATCAACGCCGGATGCATTATCTTGTGCCCGTTTGATTCCATGGAAGAATCCTTCTATTTTGATTATTTCTTTGATGTTATAATAACTAGCTCAACTCCGTGATTAACCCAAATATGCACGTTCCGCCTAGGGTAGTCAACAATACAACATGATGGAACAAAGTTTAGAATTTTCTAGTAAGTCTTACTTAACTAGGAAAGCTGTTATGTATCAAGCGAGAGATCCTTATTGTTTAGATCTTCTCATACTTAAGTGAATGAATAGTAGACTCAGTTCAAGAGAATAGTCGGTTGACTTATAGGTTCTGAAAAGCCATACATCTGCGTGAGACCATCCGAATTTAGTAATTGAATTCAAAGACTGAGTCGCGAGGTGAAGATACGTTTTATTAGTATTTCGGGTTAGTGAAGAAATAAACTCCTATGGGTAAGTAAGAAAATTATTTCATATTCAAACTTTTCAAGAAACTTTTACATAACCTTTACCCACTTGTGAGTCAGTTATGAACACTGTAGTGACAGAGTTTAACCCGAAGTTCTAACAATACTGTACCAAATAAAACCGAAAGGTGATGTTCCCCAGTTTACTAAAAGTTGGGGTGCTCCTGTGTTACTTGTTGGAAAGAAAAACGGGAGCAGGAGGTCGTGTATGGATTACCGCCAGTCGAACAAAGTTATTATTAGGAATAAGTATTCTGTGCCAAGAATAGATGATTTGCTCAATCAGCTTCGAGGTGCAACATTGTTTTCAAAGATTGGTCTAAGGTCGGGTTATCTTTAAATTAAAGGTTAGGGCTTTAGATATTCCGAAGATAGCTTTCCATACTAGATGTGGACATTACAAGCGAGTAGTGATGCCCTTTGGCCTAACTAATGCTCCTACGGTATTCATGGATTACATGAACCGCGTTTTCCACCCGTACTTAGACTAGTTGTTGAAATTTTCACTGATAACATCTTGGTGTACACTAAGACTATTGTGGATCATGATCAGCATCCCCACATTGTTCTGAATGTACTTCGAGAGAAGAAGTGGTATGCTAAACCTTTGAAGTGTGATTTTTGGATGTGTGTAATGAAGTATCTGGGACATGTGATACCCCAGTCAGGAGTGGCAGTAGTTCTTTCACTCATTCGGTTAACTTGTAAAGGTTAGCCGTTCGAATGGGATTCTGATTGAAAAAGAATGTTTTCTCGAGTTGAAGAAGAGATTGACTTTTGCTTCGATCCTAATTCTTCTGGATCCGTCTCTGGGATTCCAAATTTACAGTGACGCATCGGGGAAGGGTTTAGGATGTGTTATGATGTTGCATCAACGAGTGGTAGCCGATGCATCCATGTAAGAAAAGCTTCATGAGGAGAATTATCCGACTCATGATTAGGAAATGGCAAATTCCATGTAGATAGTGAGAATTGAAGATAGCTCAAAGTTGCCAAAAAGGGGTATGTTGTTAAACTGGGTTGACCACTAGAGTTTGAATCTGGTGATCCTATATGGTAAGAGTTTCATCAACTATTAGTACAAGTAGAGCATTGCTGACAAAGAAACTCAATCCTCGAGTGTAGGGTGCTAAGTGGTGTGCTGTATAGTTTTACTTTTGTATTGTCCAATTTACATGAAGTGTTTCTTGTATCCTAATTGAGGAAGTACCTTTTTAATCCAAGTCGACCGTTGAGTTAGAAACAATTGATCTTTGACTGGATTTGTCATTACAACCTTATCCAAGTTATATCATCAGAACATAGAGAGAAAACGTTTCGGACGAGAACGGTTCCAATTGTTAAAGCTATGTGGGAATGAGAGGACGATATGCGGACTAGATATCCGTATTTGTTCTCTTGAAGTATATTTGTTCAATTTTGAGGACAAAATTCCCAAGTTGGGGTGATTGTAACATCCCTAATTTCGTTAATTTCAAATTAAGAAATTAACGAGTTATTTATTACTCGAATAGGTAATAAATCAAGTTACGGATATGAGGTTGTCGCGAAAGCAATGCTCAATTGCTAGATTACATGTGTTACTAGCACTCTTGTTTGAACTGTGTGTGATTGTTAGGATAAACATTGAGTTAAGTGGGAGTTTAAATGAGAAGGGTATTTTGGTCTTTTCCACCTCATTTAAACTTTTAGCTCATAATAAAATTAACTAAATTAATGATTGATTATTTGATTGGGAATTTGATAACTAAGTTATATGACTTGTGTGATTTAATGTGTGTATGATTGTGTTTGAGGGATTAAAAACGGGTTTAAGTGAGGATTAATAAGTCAAGGGTATTTTCGTCCTTTCCAATCCAAAAGAATCTTCAGCTCATTAGGTTAAAGCAAACCATTCACCTCCCATTTCTCACCCAATCAAATTATGAAGAAAAAGCAAAAGTGAGGATAGAGAGAGAGGGAAAAATCGAGAGAGAGAAAGGAGAGAAGAGAGAGTTAAAAACCTCACCTTCATCAACAATAATCAGTCCCTCATCTTCCTTTCACTAAATTTCTGAAGCTATTGAGAGTTTAGTTTTCCACTCCACTTCCCCTTCTTCTCCATTTTCAAAAACTCAAAGATTTGAATGTTTAGGGTTTTGTTGGTGAGGTTGCATGTGTCAAGTTTAGAGCTGGATTAGATCATTTCTGAAGCCACGTGATAGTTTCAAACAGTCTAGGTGAAGGTTTGGAAGCTGGGGTAGCCTTGGGACGAGTTTGAAGGAGGTTTAAAGCTTTGGAAATAGGTTTCTCAGAATACACAACAATTCTACACAAAAACAGCTTTCACCACCTCTGGTATTTCCTTCATAACTCTTTACACAGACCTCATTTGAAGTTAATTTTTGCTTATTTAGAAACTATACACAAAATCCTTCAAGATAGGCTCAAGAACCACTTGATTTGACTGACTATTGGGGGAGAAAAGTTAATTACAAGTTTCATTTTTACTGCAGAAACATTTCGGAACCAGTCTCGGTATTTTAGCTGTAACTCCTTGAATACTCGTCATATCAGTGTGGGACTTGAACCATAGGAAAATAGACAAAATTATCTACACATTAGGCACTGGTTTAGATGGTTTTGGTTAGAAATTGAATAAGTTATGTTCATTCAAAAACTGCTCAGAGATGCTGTCCAGAATACATTCGGTTTAGAAGCGGTTGAACGAGTTCGGGATGAGTTCGTGAGGTTTTCGGAATCGTTTGAACTTCAAGAAGTTTTTGTGTGATTTTCATCACATGACATGAGTTTTACTCACGTTTAGAGAATTTAAATGTTGTTTGTGTGTTATGTTTGGAGAGTTTTCAAAATCTTGAGTTTCGTGAATTTTCGAGTCAAAAAAAATAATATTTTACGAAAATCCCGTGTGTTTGAAATTTAGAACGAAATCATCTTGTTTTGCTTATTTGGATTTGTGGTCTTTGATGGAATATATATATATATATATATATATATATATATATATATATATATATATATATATATATATATATATATATATATATATATATATATATATATTGTCTGTTGTGGTTGAATTTGGAGAGAAACACGATTTGGATCGATCGGAGAAGCAAACGGAGCGGAAATTGGGCACAAAGTTGAGAAGTTCCTTATGTCCCCAAATTCGATGTTTCGTCTCGACGCTACGTTCGACTTCAAACTTCTTTCAAATCCTTTTTCCTAACCACTTATATCATATATAGTTGAATTTATGAAACTTAGAGTATCGTGTGGGAACAATTGTTTTAAGAACAAAATTTGGTTTCTGGATTGGTTATGCAGGTTCATAAGAAGAACCGTATGATATGAATTTATATCATAGAGTAAATTATGTCTGATATATATATATATATATATATATATATATATATATATATATATATATATATGTCTAGTGCAGGTGACGACCAGGGTTAGCATACTAGGAGGGGGAAGTCACGAGCCCCTAAACCTAGGCTCTCAGCGATAGGGTTCACCGGGATTAGCAGATGTGCAGTCGGTGTTATGCTAAGGAGAATTAATGTACTGTGCCGGGATTAGCAAGTGTGCAGTCGGTATGGTACAATTGTTTTGACGTTATGAATGCACTGTTTACCGGGATTAGCAAGTGTGCAGTCGGTATTGTGCAATTAGTAACTTGCATGGTTTATTTATTAAATCAAGAAAGTAATTAATGTTTTATAAATGGACCGAGTGATAGGTCAGGGGTCGCGGTAAGACTCACTGAGATATGTTATCTCACCCTACAAATGTTGTTGTTTTTCAGAGAAACAAGGAAAGAAGATCCTTTATGGCACGAGTGGAAGGCGTGCTCGAGAAGGAAATGGAAGACGTAGTTATTCTATTATTTGTTATGGTTTTCCCTTGTATCTTTGTATTCGATTTATAACTTGAATTTATTGTAAGTTATGTATCGTTTGCGCTATTCTTGTAAAGATGTAAATCTAAGCAGGAAATGTATCTCTGATGTATGCTAAAAAGGTACACTTTAGTATTTCTACTAGATAGAAATATATGGGTGTTACACAGAGGATCTTTACATGGTAGAGATTGACAAAAACTTTAGAGTAAATAGTAGGCTCATACTTCTTCCAACCCCCCAAGTACTCATTGGACACCCCTAAACCTTAAATATTTCAAAAATACCCTCCATGAAAAACCACCCCTCACGTTGTATTTTAAGCGGTTGAACCGCGATCGTCGATGCCCTTTTCATTGACTTTTTCATATAGTTGTTGTCTAGGGGGTAGATTAGCCAAATTTTGATGAGTATCATGATGATGGGTGCGTTGGACTTGAGTTAATGTGCACTTTAAACTTCATTCTGAAAATCTTTTTCTGAACTTGACATTGAATTTTTGGAACAATTTCTTGATCAGTGAGCTGAAATTCTATGATGATTCTGTTGTTATTGTAGGCAACTCCTTGTAACCTAAATCTCCTGAATCTGGGTGTAACATACCCTTCCTCTCTGACCCAAACTTGTGAGTGTTGAGCCTCAACAGAATATTTATTCTTGAGTGCTCCATCACTTTTCATGATTCTTCAGAACTTGACTTAGTTCTTGAATGCTTTTACATTTCATTTACACACACATACATGATTTAGGACTTTCATTTTCTTGATAGCTAGAGCCCATTTGAGCCTTAAATCTTTTTTTCTGGTTACGAGCCTCATTACAAGCCATTAACTGAAAAATCAAGTGTCCCACTCGTTTGGAATTGAGGAATGTGTTGTCATTATGGATCCTTGACTATCAATTAAGTTTGGGGTTGCTTGAGGACAAACAATTGTTCTAAGTTTGGGGTGGGTATACAAAAGTATACAAAAACAAAATAGGTTGGAAAGAAAAGAAAAGAAGTCAAGTACAAAAAAAAATTACAAAAAAAGAAGAAAAAAAAAAGAGAAAAAGAAAGAAAGAAAAAAAACAAGTACAAAAAAAAAGTAAATAGAAAAGAACAAGGACAATTTTTCCGTATTCTTTTGAAGAGGTTTGGTGAGTGACGATGATTGGATCTAGGGGGAACAAGGACAATTTTTCCTTGTAGGCAATTATTTTGAAGAGGTTTGGCGAGTAAGTATAGGATCTAGAGTGAAGAATGCATTTCTCAATTCCAATCAAGAAAGCCTAGATTCCAAAAATTATCCACCCTAACCTAAGCCCCATTACAACCCTCTTAAAGTCCTCATGATATGTGTGGTATTTGTGTGTGATTGTTTTTCTTAGAATTTTGTCAAGCCTATGGTAGATGATTGCAAGTGGTGTGAATTGAGTGTAAATTATACCCTGAAACACTTGAGAGTGAGAGAAACACATGTTCTAAAGAGAGAGAAAAGTTAGGATTTGTATGTTGCCTCTAGTGGATCAAAAATTTGGGTTACTTTGAGTTACTTTCATTTATTAGCATGAACTCAAAAAATGAGTGAATTGGTCATGGATTGATTGTTGCAAATTTGGTAGATTGTTCAAAGTGTTGTGAAAGTTGAATGGAGTTTTAAGAAAAAAAAATTGTGGTGTGCAACTCTTCTTTTGAATAAATTGGGCTAATTGCTTGAGGGCAAGCAAAACTTTAAGTTTTGGGTTGTGATAAGTCTGCATTGCATTTAGTTTTCATGGTCCAAAACAAAATGTTTTTATATTGAATTTAGGAAATTACATTGGTTGTGGACCATAAATTGCCACATTTGTCATAACCATGATTTTCAGGTGCAAATTGATATTTTGGATCATGTTGAAGTTCTACCGTGCGCCAAGGATGCATCTTCCAAGCATTTACTACTTCAAAGAATTGTAACAAAGCGTCCAAGCGCTTCTGCATGCGTCTGGGGCGTTTCTGGATGTGTTACTTCTGTTGCCCATGCGCCCAAGCGCTTCTGCGTGCGCTTGGGGCGCTTTTACATCTGATGTTGCCTCCTTTGCTCTGCGTTTTGATTTAAGTTGTGATTTTCACCCAACTTAAGGATCTTTTGACATATTCTTGACTTATTTTTTGGAGAGAGAGCAAAGGAGGCAGCTAGGGACTCAACACCCTTCATCTCCATTGAAGATTCAAGACTTGGGAACAAGATTTTGGAGCTACAATGTGGTCATTCTATCTCTCAAGTTCCATTTTATGTTTGATTTCTTCTCCTTCTATGTCTAGCTAAATACCCTTTTGGTTAGGGATGAATGAGTATTGATGAAACACTATTGTAGTTGATTTTGATCTATTTAAATGCTATATTTCCCCTTCCTTTGTGTATTCAATCTTTGTTCTTAATGCTTTTTATGAATTGATCACTCATGAAATGATATATGGTTTATGTATGAAATGGAAGTTTTGTATTTGAATACTTGAGATTGAATACCTTCAATTCTTAGTCTAGGAATAGTCTCGGAGTTGTTGTATCTTGAAAACCCTTGGTTTTAATGTTTGTTCTCAATTAGAATCACCTAAGGAATTAGGGTTTTTAGTTGTTTACAAAGGATTATTTGCCTAAGGAATTAGGAATTGATTAATGTTGTGGGTTTGATAACAAAGGTAAAGAGGGGGTAATTTTCTATAACAAATCATTTTGCAACAGTGTGGATCAATATGAGTTCATCCCTAACCTCTCTTATCATCTATTAATTTTCATAAGCGTTTTTCAGTTCTATTTTCTAAAAATCACAAAAGCATTTTATTGTTATACTTATTTTATTGTCAACACAACTAAACTTAGTCCCTTGTTAAATCTAGTTAGTGGACTTTTAAATTGATAAGTACGTGCAATTCTTGAGTTCGACATCTGGTTCTTACCGTTTTATTATTACTTGCGACGATTTGGTATACTTGCCAATTTCGCCATCATCCCTTTTGAATATTAAGTTATCAGCACCACTGGCCCTTTTTGTCAAAAAGAAAACACCAGAAGCCCTTGGTTTGTTTTTATACGTCAGTTTGTAATTTACATTGAAGTTGCTCCAACAGAAAAAACTGTGAAGCTCATAGCAAAGGTAGGTTGGTCATCTCATTTTTGTGTTAGGAAGTTAATAAAAAATGACTTGGGAACTTTCTTCCACCCAACGTGGTTGCTACCAGTGGACAACTTGCCAACTTTTTAATAGTAAAGTTATTAACACTACAAGCTCTTCTATTTTTTATAAGGATCTTATACAAGTATGTGCTGAAGGAAGTACAATCCTAGTGACCACACGTAGCCACACTGTAGCTAACATTATGGGCACTCACTCACCCCAAATGTTGCAAGGTCTTTCCAGAGAAGATTCTTTGTCTGTATTCCTCAAATGGGCTTTTAAAGAAGGTGAAGAGAAAAAACATCCAGAGTTGATGGAGATTGGGGAAGATATTGTGCGTAAATGTGGAGGGCTTCCATTGGCCTTGAGGACATTGGGTAGTTCCCTAGTCGGAGAAGCTGATTTACAAAGGTGGACGTTTATGAGGGACAACGAGATTTGGAAATTGCAACAAAAAGAAGAAGACATTTTACCTGCTCTCAAATTAAGCTATGATCAATTGCCGTCTTATGTAAAAAGATGTTTTGCATGCTTCTCTCTCTTTGAAAAGGACTATGAATTTAATAGTATTGAAGTTACTTCCCTTTGGAAGGCACTTGGTTTTCTTCCTTCATCAGACCAGTGTGAAAATATGGAAGATATTGGCAATCGTTTTTTGCATGAGCTACGATCAAGATCTTTTCTTCAAGATTTTATTGACCTTGGCCGTGTTTGCAACTTTAAAGTACACGATTTAGTGCATGATCTTGCACAATATGTGGCAATGGATGAGTTCCAACTGTTGAAATCCAACGTTGAAACTATATCCGAGAATGTCTTGCATTTGTCATTAATTAAAAATGATTTGCTTGGCCGAATTCCAATTCCCAAAGATATGAGGCGAGAACAATACTTTTTCTGTGGGTGTCAACAACGAAGTTTTCTTCAATACTCTAGTGTTAAGGTGCAAAAACTTAAGGGTTTTGCAATTAAAGAATTCTGGAATTGAGAGCTTGCACGACTCTATTGGTAAATTAAAACATTTAAGACATTTCGATCTTGAGTGTAATCAAAGACTTAAAAGGCTTCCAGATTCAATATGCAAACTCCAAAATTTGCACACTTTGACACTCGAAGGATGCATAGAGTTACAAATATTGCCAAATAGAATAGGAAACTTGATCAGTCTCCGACAACTACTCATAACCACAAAGCAATCTAATTTTCCGAACAAAGAGATTGCAAAATTGACTTCACTAGAACTTTTGTCTCTCCGTGGCTGTGACAATTTGGAGACGTTGTTTGAAGGAATACAACTTCCCAGTCTTAATTTTTTGAAATTCGGATCTTGTGAGAAACTAAAGTATGTGCCACTTCATTATGTTCCAAACTTAGAGAGTTTGTCACTTTATAAATGCAAAGAGCTGGATTTGTCGATGGGCCTCGACAACCAAATCCCCAAGTTAAGGCTTAAGTTATTGAGTCTTCAATCTCTGCCACAGTTAGTGACTTTTCCTCAATGGTTGGAAGGATGTGTAAACAAGTTACATACTTTGAGAATTGTAGACTGTGACAATCTTTGTGAGCTTCCTAAGTGGCTGTCAACTCTGAATTTTCTCAAAACACTTGTAATTAGAAATTGTCCATCACTACATTGTCTCCCTGATGATCTGCATTGCCTCTCAACCCTTGAATATCTAAAAATTGAAGGCTGTCCAGAATTATGTAGAAGATACCAACCAATAGTAGGACAAGATTGGCACAAGATATCACACATTAAACAAGTTACCATTGGATTGTTTGAAGGTACATACCAAGTTTCTCTTCCTTACGTATTTTACTTGTTTGTATGAAATTTTTGAGCATCTATATCTATTTATCTATCTTACCTCTTAATTAGGTAATAGTGGTTTTGTTATTATTTCAATTTACATGGCTGCATATAACCTCCCTTGACCCTGGTAGTATCTCCCAAACTGATCTTTATACGGGACTCTTGACCTGTTTAAAATATGGGAAAGGGAGAAAGAAATAAGCTTGAAGTTGCATTCAGTTTGCCTATATGTTTAGTTAATTTGAGTTCTGGGTTTATTCTTTAACAGGTATGAAACACGTGTTAATTTGGAAAATCTCATTGTTAATGTAAAATAGCATATCCTTCATCATGTTATTTACTTCCCTCATGATTTGGAGCGTGATTCATATGCTCTGTATATGTTCTTTTTGTAGAGTCCTGATGGTGGTGATATAATAACAGATTTCGCAGTTTGAAGACAAGCTACATTGGCGGCCTGAAGGTGGATTTGAAAGACACTTAGCCAATTTTGTTCTGCATTTGAAAGGAGAGACCTTCCATGGGGAGGTAATAAGAGTTCTTGCTGGTATATTAAATGTTGATCTTCATCCCCACCACCTCCATTAATTTGGTCTCCAGAAGATGATCATGTTTGAGAATCACAAGTGTAGATGCCACCTAAATTTGTAGGAACTTTCATTTTACATTTATTTAGCTACTACCTTCATATTTATGTATATATAGTAGGGCTATTTATTTATGTGGGGAAGTGAATTGAAATCTACTCTCAAATTAATAAAATCAAGTGCTGGGAAAAAGTCAAAATTAGACATCTCATGTTGTTGTCATTTGTACAAAGTCAGGGGTAGTTAAGTAAAACTACCACAAAATGACAAAGTTTTGACACTTTTCGTTTCACTTTCAAAAAACGTCTCTCATTGGCGCGTTGCAAAAGCTACTGTCATTTAAAAAAAAAACCTGCATGAAAAAAAACACACCAAAGAAAGGACATTACTTGCATAGCAAAAATAGGAAATCAATTAGCAGCAATAGAGAGAGAAAAAAAAGGTCACACAAACACACACACTCTGAAGCTGGAAATAATTTTTTTTTACTACTAACTTTTTCTTTTTTTTGACACAATACATTCTCTTTTTATTGAACACTATTTACTTTATACTAAAAACTGTTAAAATCGTTTAATTTACTCACTAATAATTGACAATAAAATTTTAACCACTAACAAAAAGTTCAAAATAACCTTTTTATGACAATATAACTAAAATTATTAAATTAATATTAAATGATATATAATTTAGTTTTTACTATGATATATATATATATATATATATATATATATATATATATATATATATATATATATATATATATATATATATATATATATAAACTACTAAAACAATGAACTTAACCACTAATAGTTGTCACAAAAAAACCAATATCAAAAATGCCAAAATAATTTTTTAATAATTTAACTAAAATAATTAAATTAATATTAAATGATCTACAATTTACTATTTACTATAGTCTATCTACTAAAACTACTAAGTTCAATCAATTTAACCACCAATAGTTGTAGAAAAAATTAACCACTATCAAAATTTCCAAAATCATTTTTTAATAATGTAATTAAAATAATATTAAGTGATATAGAATTTACTACTTACTATAATGTATCTTTTAATTAAAATACTAAAAACAATCAATTTAGCAACTAACAATCAAGCGGCAACGAATGCGGCAACAAGGAGAGACAACGAGAGTGGTAACAGGAGTGGTAACGGGACCGTACATGAGAGCGACAATGCAATCGACGACAAGAGCAATAGCGTGAGCAGCAACAGGAAATGACAACGGGATGAACAAATCTGCCATAACGAGGGTGCATATATCTTATTTTTTGTACTATATTTATAAACTACTCAAACTACTAAAATCAATCAATTTAACGACTACCAATTGTAAAATAATTAAAAAAATACCTCTAGCAAAAATTTCAAAATTATTTTTTTCCAATAAAATAAATTATTAAATTAATTTTATACTGAATAATTAAATAATTTAAATTTTACTATTTACTATAATCTCTCTATTAAAACTACTAAAATCAATCAACCTTTTTGATAAAATAAATTCAATCAATTTAACCACTAACAATTCTAAGAAAAAAATTAACCGGTAACAAAAATTACAAAATAGTTTTTTTATAGTTTAATGAATATGATTAAATTAA
The DNA here is from genome assembly GCA_020916435.1 of Oxytropis ochrocephala. NCBI lineage: Eukaryota > Viridiplantae > Streptophyta > Magnoliopsida > Fabales > Fabaceae > Oxytropis > Oxytropis ochrocephala. Next base: position 39,783,620 of record CM037090.1, read on the forward strand.
TATTAAATCATTTAGAAAAAATGGAGTAAACAAGTCGCAACAGGAGCGACAACGAGAGACTGCCAATGGGATCAACAATAATAGCAACTAGAGCGACAGCGAGGCGACAGCGGTGGTGCATATTTTTTACCTTAAATCTCATTTTCCTTTTTCTTCATTTTTTTACTCCAATATTAATATTATAAGAAGATACCGACTTTTTTAAAACTTTTCCCAATACAACTGTTTTAATAAATTTATAAGTATAGTCATTTATCAAAAATTTCCTGTTTCTTTTATTATATTTTGCAACTTTAAATGTATTTATAATTTCATAGCAAATTTTAACAAATACGACATCACCCGTGCATACGCACGGGTAAAAAACTAGTTGTTCACTTCAAATCTTCGACATGTGCCTTAATTTATGTCTTCAGTTCAATACATAATTGAGAATGAGCATTATTATTTTTTGACATGCTTCTTAGCCTTTATTATTGGAAGCGAGAATGAAATTTTTTTATGCCTCTGGTTTTGGTAATAAAATTGTAATTCTTCTTCTTCTTTTTTTTTTAAGCAAATAAACTTAGGTCATTTCATTCATTAAAAAGTATTAATGAAACGTGGGATAAAATGATGAACATGGTGACTAACAAAACATTGAGCCGCCCTAGCTAAACTATGAGCAACACAATTGGCTTGTCGTCGAATAAAACTGAGTGAACAGTTATGTAAATGAGAAAAAGTCTCCTTGTAGGAAGAGATAATGGCCCCGAACTCGTTGCCTAATCTCACACCTCTGTTGACGGCGTCAACTATAGATTTGCAGTCAAGCTCTAAGTCAACATCATGAATGTCCAGCTGAATCAACCATCGAAGAACCTCTAGTAGACTCACTGCTTCAATCTCTTGTGGCTTCAAGAAACCATACAACCAAATTGTCTTTGCGTGGAGAAATCGTCTGTCATGATCCCGTAAACAAATTCCAAGGCCACATAGCGACTGCTCCACGAACCAAGCCCCATAAATGTTGCACTTATTGCAGCCTGCAGGAGGTTTAAACCAGCGCTTCTAGTAGACCCACTGCTTCAATCTCTTCTGGTGTTGTACCTGATCGATGTAACACCCCCTTTTTCTTAATACTAATTTCACAAATAAAAATCAGAGTTTTCAAAAATATTTTTCCACGCACCTCGAAGAGAGTGCTACATTTAATAAAACCTCATCAAAATGATATTTAAAATTCAAACGCATCTAGTGCGTGAAATATAATTCATATCCAATGGGACGAACCCTCAAAACTTCTTTTAGGTATTACAATAATCCAAAGAATGGTTTCTCAAAGACCAATGGAAATAAAAATAAAAAAATAAGTTTAACATACTCCATACATGATCCAATTCAGTCTAATACATAAAATGAGATGACAACACTACAACCCCTATCCCTGGTGTTACTAATCAGAGCTGACACAATAACCCAAGGAGGCATGGACGCCTTCACTATGAATCACCTGTACGTCGCCACGAGAGCAGGCAACATAAAAATGCTAGGGTGAGTCTCTTTACATAAATAATAACAAGTATGATAAGCATTATACTAGGAAAGCATCTAGCATCATCAATCCACAGCAATTAAGACATTTACCATTCAATTATATACCAAGAAACAACAATCATGAATTAACGAAGCATCCACAAGAATTCCAAGAAAGTATGAGTATATGCATGTATGCAATATGCATGTGGATCCATAACCACCTCAATAACCCCGTCGAACAACCACCTCTTTTGGCGAAGCCACCCACCATGTTTTGGCGAAGCCCTCGTCATTTTGGCGAAGCCCTCGTCATTTTGGTGAAGCCCTCGTCATTTTATATGCATATGATTTATGTGACACCATGACAAATGCATCACAACACAATAAATACATCACATCAATTATTAACCCACCTCTTTGGCCGAAGCCCACATCAATTATTAACCCACCTCTTTGGCCGTAGCCCACATCAATTATTAACCCACCTCTTTGGCCGAAGCTCACATCACCTCATTATCAACACCTCACCACCACACCTCATTTACTAAATTAAATCCCACTTAAGGACCAAACCACCCCATAAGGACCTTTTCCACACCTAAGGACCATTTTGACTCACCAATGATTAATTTAGTACTTAGGGACTATTTTGGAAATCAAGGGACTATTTTTGAAAATCAGGGGCTAAGACATCACTTAGAGGCTAAGTTGGCACTTAGGGACTAAAATAGCACTTAGACACTTTTGGACACCAATAGGACTAAACGGTCACCTAGGGACTAGACAGTCACATAGGGACCAAAACAACATATTAAAAGGACCAATAGTGCATAAGGGCCAAAATAACATTTTGGGAACTAAAAGTTCGGAGGACCAAAACAGTATTTTTTGACACTTTGGGCAACATTGGCAACCCCGCACAAAGTGCTGGATTTCTACAGCATTACTCCTACTTGGCAAATTATTTAAAATAGCAAACGACATCGAAAAATTACAAAAGACCACTCATTGGAAAGCCCTCTGAGTGTAGTTTCCACCTATGTTTTTAGTTTTTCAAAATAAGTGTCCAGTTGGTACAGTTTTTCAAAACACTACACTGAGGTACCAAATTCGGACAGAACGTTTTACCCAACTTGCAACCAAATTTTCTTTCCCATTTCTTAATGAAATTCAGTGAAATCAGTGCCTATTTCGTAGAGAATTAAGTCTATTTTTCAATGAAATAAGAATCATTCAAAACGGAGTTCAATTGAGCACACAAAACCTGCAAAAACTGAGCCTACTCCCAGTTTGACTCTAGAAAATTGACCCGACTTTGGAGACTCATAATTGGAGCTACACAACTCCGAATTTAACGAAACCAGTGCCAAAACGACCGGCTTTAAGTATATTTTCAAAAACAATTAGCTACGTAATTTTGGACCAACCAAACAGTACCAGTTTGAGAAAACCGAAACAGTACTCAGAAAAACACACAAAAACCATAAACAAGTGAAACCCAATTAAAAACAACATTCACATGTAGAACACCTAGCCACCACTAACACTTCAACAACACTTTTATTCAACAATTCAACACTCACTTAGGCAATTAATCCACATCATTAAATCATCATATTATCTTATTTCTTCATATTGAAGCATTTTATCAAACACTTAGCATGCACATTTAACAACACATATAATTCCAACATCAAGCGTCATGGTATCACCAAATTAATTACCAATACAACAACAAACATAGAATCAACACAAAACTCAACCAATCAAATTATTCCTAGAGCTATTCCACACATAACACATATCTTACAACTTATTATAGATGTAAATGAGAGCCCTAACCTTAAAATTGAAGAACTCTAGTGCTCTCTCCTTCAATAGCACAAAAACCACCAAACTAGCTTCCCCAACAATTTGAGCTTCAAACCCCATCCATGGTAAGGTGAAAATGAGGAGGAATTAGAGTGTGAAATTTACACTAAAAGATAGAGAGGGAAAATGAAGAAGATTGGTACCAAATACCACTTACCCCAAGCCAAGAAAGAAAAATGCTCCTTCCCCCTCCTTAGACCAGTGCGTTCAGCCTCTCTCTTCTCTCTCTACCTCTCCTTTTCTTTTCTTTCTTCCAAATGGAGAAGGAACCCTACCCCTAAGCTTAATTCTTTGGATATGGGCCTACTAGTGGGCTTGGGCCTCTTATTTACACCCCCTAGCTACTTCAACCACTCCCTATTTTAATTAATTCACCACTCCCTTATTTACTACCCAACACCTCTTAGTTATATTAAACACCCTATTTTTAATATAACTAATCACTATAACACCTCCTAAATAAAATAAAACTCTAAATTAATTATTTGACTTAAATAAATGTTGCAAGCCTTTAATAACTTAATTAAATAAATTATTAAATTATTTTGGGCGTTACAACTCTCCCCACACTAAAATATTTTAGTCCTCGAAAATCTACGCCAACTTACTGAACTCAACATCCAATCTTCTTATCACCTCTAACCATCCTCATCCATGTTCTATCGTACACGTAACATACCAACGCTCTCTTCTACACTCTTACCCTCCAAATAGATATTCTAACCGGTAGGTTATCAAAATCCTACCCGACTACTCAAACACCGCCTAAGGTTCACTCAAGACACGAATGCCTATATCGTCACTTTTATTTTCATATCCAACGGAATGCAAACGCAGACACGAGAGACAACATCAACCATGGCGGAGGCCCAACAGCACTAACAATCGCAATTAACACAACAACACCAATTTCAACAATAGACTCAACGACTACCAACAACAACAGTGAATGTAACACACTAATCTTCAACAATTGATACAACAGCATCGACATCACCAATTTATCATATACCCAACAACATTCACATCAACAATTAACACGACCACAACAACAAAATTCAAGTTCAACCTATTCAACAAATTAATCATTTTATTCAACGTTCAGATTAATCTACCTAAACTTAGGTGCAGAAAATTCTGTAAATATGCGCCTACTTTGGCGAATTAATTAAAATAGTAAACGACCTCTGATTTCGACAAATAAATACTTGTTGGAAAGCCCTATGGGTCTATTTCTTATCCCTAAGTTCAGTTTTTGAAGGAGAGTGTTCAATAGGTACAGTTTTCAAAAATACGCATACTAGTTTCAAAAGATGCAGTTTCTGTCCTTCAAATTCAAGCAGTTCTATAATGACCAAAATTCAATCAAATTGCATGAAACTTGTGCATAAAGTGAGGCAAATTCTGTCAAGTTTTCAAAGAAATTGGATTCGTTCGAAAATGAGCTCTTTTGAAAACGCAGTAACCAAAACACTGACCCTATGTCCAGCTTGTTTTCCAGAATTTTAACCTAACTTGTTTCACCTATAACTCGAGTTCTACAACTCCAAATGCAACCAAATCAGTGGCAAATTAACAAGCATTCAATCAAGTTTTCGAAATGACAAACCACATAATTTTTCAATTAGTAAAACGTTCTCAGTCACTGAAATACTGAACACATGTCAGAACATCTCAAAACAGTGAATTCAACAACACAGACAACCATCATAATTCAGCCACCATTACTAATAATTCTACACCGAGTTTTATAAAAACAGCATTTTCAGAAAGTTCGCAAAAAAGTATGCATAGCTTTACCGGTTCCCATGAGTCTCAAGCTAAGACATTGATTACGACATCATTTCTACTCCCGAGTTGTATAACAACCATGCTTTCATTCTAAGCACAAAAAACACTACTAAGGTTCATTAAGGACACGAAAATTATAACAAGATTTAATTAATTCCCTGCCTCCAAAGAACACACGTAGGAAACACATAAGCATAACCAATCATGCAAACAAATTAAACACACAAGCCCGAAAAGATTAAACATATAGGCATGTTCTTCGATTTCCTCTATTCTTAGGGATTGGCTATCACGCAATTTTTTTTTTTACAACTTCCCTAGGAAATATCATGGATACATAATTCTACCAAATTGAATTGACTTCATATCACAAATAATACAACCAACACATGCTTTATAATACAATTGTTTTGATATAAGACTTGATATTAGTTTAAACAAATGAAATTAAATACCCTTGTCAACACTTAGCAAGGAAAACTAATCAAGTAATGGGGGTGCACAAAAGTCTCATTGCACGGTTTTCATCGTTAGATTTATAAGCCTCGTAAAACAAATTCCAAGAAGTGGCAAACAATACTAATATCAACAACAAAGGCCACAGTTAAATCATAAATCGAACAAATTTTCACAATTGTAATTCACACCCAGAAGGCACTTAAAATTAGCCATGTTTGTTTCTAAAATCTTGACAGCCATTTTTGAACTCACCTCCCCATACCATAAAAATTCTATCTTATTTAACCTTGCTATTAGTGTAAAACTCCCTCATTTTCAAACAACATCAAATTATAACCTAATCGATCCAAGGACCGAAGTCATGTCACATTTTGAAATAAAAACCCTAAAACATTTTGGGAACAGAATTCAACACTAATTTGACATCACATTCATTTTCCAAGTACCGTTTTTGAAAAACATAGGACTCACAGTTTTGTCAAAAGGAAATTATATGCAAACCCCCAACCTTACTATCACTCGAGCATGCAATCACATAAATAACTACTTATTAGTTCAAAATTTAGTTTCCGACATAAACTCAGAAGGTAAGGAAAGCTAATCATTTAATTTTTGACAAATCACACCATGCTCACGAAACAAACCAAATTGAAACACTGAAAATGTCAAAACTTCAAGTTATACAACCTTACTTGAGAAAATGAAAATATAGTATTATACAACATTTCATTTTAGCATACTAACTTCGAAGCAATTAAGCACAAGCCAAACTTATACTCATATGCATCACAAAACGATCAACTTATGGCAAGGACGTCAATCAAATGCAACAATGTTCAACAAGTAATCCTTCAAATTATTGTCTAGGGTATAACTTACCAAGGTTAGGTCATATAAAGTACCTTCTATATCCTAACAAGCTAATCAAGCAATCAACCAAATTAAAAATAGTGCATGCATTCAAAGTTAATATTAACCATGAGTTATTGTCGCCTCTTTCATTGGGGATGAGTGATTGGGGTGATCAGTCCCTCCTACTCATGCAACCAACTAATTAAGGTCACAAAAACTACTTTATTTCAATTTATAACTACCACATTAAAAGACTTTTAACGCCGTCTGGAGTGCGAAGGCGTCGTCACGACTTTCACTCCTTGACGTCGTTAGAACTCTTTTAATCACACATATCCTAATGATACAACAACAGTCGCAACAACCAAAGTCAATGGTACAACCAACAGTTATAACAGTAATAAACAGCAGCATAATTATGATTTAAAACGAGTACCAAGACTCGAGGGTTAACAGACTCGACAACTTGGCCGGACGGACCGAACTGCTCTGATACCACTAATGTAACACCCCCTTTTCTTAATACTAATTTCACAAATAAAAATCAGAGTTTTCAAAAATATTTTTCCACGCACCTCGAAGATAGTGCTACATTTAATAAAACCTCATCAAAATGATATTTAAAATTCAAACGCATCTAGTGCGTGAAATATAATTCATATCCAATGGGACGAACCCTCAAAACCTGTTTTAGGTATTACAGTAATCCAAAGAATGGTTTCTCAAAGACAAATGAAATAAAAAAAAAAGTTTAACATACTCCATACATGATCCAATTCAGTCTAATACATAAAATGAGATGACAACACTACAACCCCTATCCCCGGTGTTACTAATCGGAGTGACACAATAACCCAAGGAGGCATGGGCGCTTCACTATGAATCACCATGCGTCGCCACGAGAGCGAGGCAACATAAAAATGCTAGGGTGAGTCTCTTTACATAAATAACAACAAGTATGATAAGCATTATACTAGGAAAGCATCTAGCATCATCAATCCACAACAATTAAGACATTTACCATTCAATTATATACCAAGAAACAACAATCATGAATTAACGAAGCATCAACAAGAATTCCAAGAAAGTATGAGTATATGCATGTATGCAATATGCATGTGGATCCATAACCACCTCAATAACCCCGTCGGGCAACCACCTCTTTTGGCGAAGCCACCCACCATGTTTTGGCCGAAGCCTCGTCATTTTGGCGAAGCCCTCGTCATTTTATATGCATATGATTTATGTGACACCATGACAAATGCATCACAACACAATAAATACATCACATCAATTATTAACCCACCTCTTTGGCCGAAGCCCACATCAATTATTAACCCACCTCTTTGGCCGTAGCCCACATCAATTATTAACCCACCTCTTTGGCCGAAGCTCACATCACCTCATTATCAACACCTCACCACCACACCTCATTTACTAAATTAAATCCCACTTAAGGACCAAACCACCCCATAAGGACCTTTTCCACACCTAAGGACCATTTTGACTCACCAATGATTAATTTAGTACTTAGGGACTATTTTGGAAATCAAGGGACTATTTTTGAAAATCAGGGGCTAAGACATCACTTAGAGGCTAAGTTGGCACTTAGGGACTAAAATAGCACTTAGACACTTTTTGGACACCAATAGGACTAAACGGTCACCTAGGGACTAGACAGTCACATAGGGACCAAAACAACATATTAAAAGGATCAATAGTGCACAAGGGCCAAAATAACATTTTTGGGAACTAAAAAGTTCAGAGGGACCAAAACAGTATTTTTGACACTTTGGGCAACATTGGCAACCCCCGCACAAAGTGCTGGATTTCTACAGCATTACTCCTACTTCGGCAAATTATTTAAAATAGCAAACGACATCGAAAAATTACAAAAGACCACTCATTGGAAAGCCCTATGAGTGTAGTTTCCACCTATGTTTTTAGTTTTTCAAAATAAGTGTCCAGTTGGTACAGTGTTTCAAAACACTACACTGAGGTACCAAATTCGGACAGAACGTTTTACCCAACTTGCAACCAAATTTTCTTTCCCATTTCTTAATGAAATTTAGTGAAATCAGTGCCTATTTCGTAGAGAATTAAGTCTATTTTTCAATGAAATAAGAATCATTCAAAACGGAGTTCAATTGAGCACACAAAACCTGCAAAAACTGAACCTACTCCCAGTTTGACTCTAAAAAATTGACCCGACTTTGGAGACTCATAACTGGAGCTACACAACTCCGAATTTAACGAAACCAGTGCCAAAACGACCGGCTTTAAGTATATTTTCAAAAACAATTAGCTACGTAATTTTTGGACCAACCAAACAGTACCAGTTTGAGAAAACCGAAACAGTACTCAGAAAAACACACAAAAACCATAAACAAGTGAAACCCAATTAAAACCAACATTCACATGTAGAACACCTAGCCACCACTAACACTTCAACAACACTTTTATTCAACAATTCAACACTCACTTAGGCAATTAATCCACATCATTAAATCATCATATTATCATATTTCTTCATATTGAAGCATTTTATCAAACACTTAGCATGCACATTTAACAACACATATAATTCCAACATCAAGCATCATGGTATCACCAAATTAATTACCAATACAACAACAAACATAGAATCAACACAAAACTCAACCAATCAAATTATTCCTAGAGCTATTCCACACATAACACATATCTTACAACTTATTATAGATGTAAATGAGGCCCCCCCTAACCTTAAAATTGAAGAACTCTAGTGCTCTCTCCTTCAATAGCACAAAAACCACCAAACTAGCTTCCCAACAATTTGAGCTTCAAACCCCATCCATGGTAAGGTGAAAATGAGGAGGAATTAGAGTGTGAAATTTACACTAAAAGATAGAGAAGGAAAAATGAAGAAGATTGGTACCAAATACCACTTACCCTGCCCAAGAAAGAAAAATGCTCCTTCCCCCTCCTTAGACCAGTGCGTTCAAATTCTCTCTTCTCTCTACTCTCCTTTTCTTTTCTTTCTTCCAAATGGAGAAGGGAACCCTACCCCTAAGCTTAATTCTTTGGATATGGGCCTATTAGTGGGCTTGGGCCCTTTATTTACACCCCTAGCTACTTCTTGACCACTCCTATTTTAATTAATTCACCACTCCTTATTTACTACCCAACACCTCTTAGTTATATTAAACACCCTATTTTTAATATAACTAATCACTATAACACCTCCTAAATAAAATAAAACTCTAAATTAATTATTTGACTTAAATAAATGTTGCAAGCCTTTAATAACTTAATTAAATAAATTATTAAATTATTTTGGGGCGTTACAATCGAGCCCGCAGTGGAGCTGCCAGGAGGCTAGCCACGTTGATGCTTCATGGAGGCACTGGCTAATCGATCTGTCAAGAGAATTCCACACCATGTCGTTACGTCGCCGCCAAATGCACCATATACCAATAGCAAAATTGTTACTAACATTGTCTCCGAACGACTCCAAAGAGATAAAAGAATAATTCCTCGCGCTCCTTCACTCTATTATATTACTCGCTCAATTGGTTTCCATAAACCACCGCTTGCCACACTTGTTGGGCCTTTGGACAACCAAAAAACCAGCTCCTTGCCACACTTGTAATTGTTCTTTTAAAAATGAAAATACCTGGATTTAATTTATTTTTTTAGGGAAATAGCTGAATTTAATTAAACTTTGTGCATTTTGGTCAAAACAATTTTAAACCTCTTGCATATTGTTATACCCCAATTTTGTCCGTCTTCTTTTTCTTGTTTTAGTCGTTTATTTTTATTAGGGTCGTGTTTTGGAGTCGCATGATTACGAGAATTATTAGTATAGCGTCTCGGTTACTAACCCGAACCAATTTCAATCACCCCGTTCAACTAAATCGAAATACCGTTGTTTAAATTAGGCATGCACGCGAATGATCGATCTTTTCGTACGTGTTCTTCAATTTAATCTCCGCATTTGGGTTTAGTCGTGGCAGGTCTACCAAAAGTCATTTTTCTCAAAAATTTGGCTTATCTCTTCAAATTCAGGCCTAAGAATGCGATTCCGAGTTAATTTTAGTGTTGTTAGTTAACAAGCCCATTTCTTCTATTTGGGTCTCGTTTTAGCGTATTTGTCTAGTCGGGTCCGATTTGCTTTTGTATTTGGCCCGACATCTTTTTTAATTGATTTATTTAGACAATATTTAGTCCAAAAATGTGAAAAAAATGTATAGGTGTCTAAAAGTCCAAAAAAGAGTCCAAAATGCAAAAAAAAAAATAGTAATACAAAATATAATAAAAAATGGAATCCGAAAATAAATTAAAAAAAAAAATACAAAAAAGCTTTAGCCCAATTAACAGTTGGGCTTGGATATTCAAGTTCTCCTAAAACCCTAATCTTCCTCTCCAAGTATCTGAAAACAAATCAAATCAGGGTAAATCAATCCATTAATGGTCAAGACCTAATTTTCTAGTATAAATATGTGATCAACCCTCAGACAATGACAGACAACTACACAGCAAAAAATCACCTAAACAATGATTAGGGTTCAAATTCAGAATCCTAATCCACTAAACACATAGTTTCGGATTTTTGGTTTGGAAGCAGCAGAAACAATAGCAGTCCAGGCAGTAGATCAAAGGCACTCAACGATGGCGAGCAATATTAGGAGACACAAACAGAGGTGGAGTTTAGGTTGGTACACATAATAGACTCGAGATAATGCATAAAAGATATTCTGCTTTGTGTTCTTTTTAATTTCGACTAAACAAAGTATTAACAAAGATGTTTATCTATCCTCATATTGTATAGATCTAATTAGAACAAAACCAATAATACTAGAGACCCAAACAAGAAAAATCGTGAGGCTTGTAAATTGCTTAGAACTCAAAGACTAGGAATAAACTTATTTTGTTTGTTCCTTTCTTTTTAATTTATTTATTTTTAATCTTTGTTTTTTTACCATCAATGCTCATTAAAAGACACAAACTAGGCTACTCACCTCACCCCAATTAACAGCGCACACCCCTTCCTCATTTAAGGCCCACTTTCGCATATTGGATCCAAATGCTAACTCGGCTTGTGTTGTTTACACCCTAGTTTTAATTATACAACCTCCTACAACTAACAACACCCCCTTTTGCAATTTTCACCATTTTCTCATTTTTTTTCTTCAATTCTCTTTAACTCAGATACTTTCTCATTAAACCAAAAACAATAATTAAATAATTGATTAAGTCGGTTGTACAACCGGGTTAGTCAGCGTTCTAGGACGAGTGGGATGTACAGTTCAAGAGTCCTAGAATACCTATTCTAAAACCAACCCACCTCACGTCAAACCAATCTCTCTCAAAAATACAAAAAAAATCATTTTCAAAAAGTAGGGGACTATGTCGGTTGTACAATCCAAGTTAGTCGTCCCTGAGATCGATGGTATGCATAGCTTCAAAGAGTCCTAGGACCCTTACACTAAAAAACACCAACCAACAAACCTTTTTCAGGAAGAACTACGTAGCTTTGATTCCTCCATTGCATTTGGAGGTACGTAGGAGCAAGAGTCCACTCTTGTCAAGCACTAAAAATTAAAAACTTAATTAAGTCTTTCTCTATTTAAATAAAAGGGTAAATATTAATAAAGTATAATTAATTAGACAAATGATGTCGTGGGGTGCTAATACCTTCCCCACGCATAATGACTCCCGAACCCTAAACTTGTCTTATCCAAAACGTAAAGGGATTTTCCGAATTTGCCCTTAAACTAAATTTTGGTGGCGGCTTCCTTTCAAACTTCGAAGAATCAATTCTCGGATTTTTCGGTCGCTACAGCTGGCGACTTCACTGGGGACTTAATTCTTTTTAGAGAGTCAAAACCTAGTCTAATTATTTAGGATTAATTTAATTTTTACCCTTCCCTTATTTATTTATTTTTGCATGTTATACTTTTATGTGATATATAAACCCTAGGGTAGAAGACGATATTTGTATGAATATTTGTTTTGATTGCAGCTTCAAGGTTTATTTTAAACTGCTCCTACACACACTTCACATCTACACATCACACACATGTGAGAAAAGTCCTCTACCCGGACTTGAGTGCAAACCTAAGTTAGCAAGCTCAAGGTGTTTCAAGGCACTCAATTTTTCAAATTAGCAGCTCGTTCACATTTTTTTCAACAAAGCGTCGCATCTCATCCACCCCATGATGAATGACCAAAATAGTCCATCAAAATTTCATTCATGTTAAAACTCATTGTTAACTCTTTACTGAAGCATTCGTGTAGTAATTTGTGTATGACATGTGACTTCATTCTTGTTTGAGTCGGTTGATATCCCTACCTTGTCATCCCCGTCTCGAGTCTAATCCCGCCCACCACCCTAAAGTACATACTCCCCTACCTAGTTGACTTTTTTGGGTTTGTTCTCACTATTGAAACAACACTTGAGGCCCTCATTGCTTGGGCCAAATTTGTGATCTCTAAAATACCTTGTCAACATTATATTCCCTTGCTGCAAGTCCTTTACAAAAAGAAATCAAAAAGGTCTGTTAGGTTGAAAACTCGTAAGAACGGCCTAAGCAAAAATTAGGGCACACAAAAAAAAGAAAGAAAAAAAAAGAGCAAATATTTTGTAAATAAGTAAATTATTGTCCTTAAGTTAATTTTTGAGAAAACGAGCAATCATGATGTGAAATGAAGTTGAACCATCTTTCCATACCCTCAAAAATCCTTTGTCATCCACCTTAAGCCAAAAATCCAAAAACCTTTCAATCACCCTAGACAAGGATCAATTCTACATCAAAGATAGTGTATCACTTTTATCTGCTCACTCAGCTCAAAAGAAAGAGAAACAAAAATCACAAAAGAGTGAAGTCAAAAAAAAAAGAGGATTAAAAAATCCCAAAAAAAAAAAAATTAGAAAAAACAAAGACAAAAGTAGTACAAGTCGTGAGCTGTTGCTTCACACCATTAAAGCATAAGAGATCCTTGTCTAAAACAAACCTCAAACACTTCCTTTAACCTCAATATCCTCCATAAACCCTTAGCGATGTTACAATCCTAAACAAGTCCATCCTACCATGAGACACATCAATTACTGTCTCAATAAAACCTCAAACACTCATTTGAGCCTAACAACCATTTCCTTCATAAATCATCACCCATTAGCCAAGTTACATCACCAAATCATTTGTCCCATCAAACCTCAAACACTCCTTTGAGCCTAACAACCATTTTCTTCATAAATCATCACCCATTAGCCAAGTTACATCACCAAATCATTTGTCCCATCCATCATCAAACACTTCATTGAGCCTAATAACCCATTCTTTCACAAACCACAAACCATTAACCATTAGCCAAATCATACCGCTCAATAAAACATCATCCGTCCGATCAATCCCCACACACTACTTTGAGCCCAATTATCATTTCCCTCATAAATCACTAAACCACCGGCCACATTACAACCCTCTAGAGTTCATTCCAATCATTAACTGATTGCTTCTGTTTTCTCCAAGTTTTAATTTCAGGACAAGTAAGTTTATTTATTTATAATATGTTTGCTCAAAAAAAAAAATTTATCTCAAAAAAAAAACAAAAGGCTTGCACCACAAAATTCATTCAAGTTACAGTTATACTAAGACAAGGTCTAGTGATCACCAAGTGTAGTTTTCATCATAGCAAACTCAAGACTAGTGTAGTCTGAGAGTCATCCTAAAGATAACCAAAAGTTTATACTAGGATCGTCACCTAGATCCTAAAGTAGGGCATCCCTTTCACCATCTATTCCATTTGAACTTGGGGAAATTTGTACAATGTCCATCCCATACCACACCCAAATTTATAGCCATACCAAACGAACTCCAAAACCCATAACCCTAACTCTATCACGTTTCACAACCATTTGAAAATCCCATTACCAAGTGGGGCAATCCTGTCACCTCTCACTCCGCTTTACAATTGGGGGAGATTCACCCAACACTCATCTCATCCCCTCGCCATATTCACAGCCAAAAAACCATACCGGGGCAATTTCTCAACTCACTATCCTAAATGTTTCTACTATAGTCGGGGCAATCTTGTCCTTACCATAATTAGGGAAACGTCAAACTCTATGGGTTGAGACAACATCTACTTGCCACCTTTCATTCCAAAACCAATGCATTCCCAATTCATCACCTTCTACACCCCTAGCTTGTCACCACTAGACAAGCGGCGACACTCACCGTCATCAAATCTAAATTGGGGCGATCCTGCATTTCTTGGCTTGGAAAAAACGTACCTTTGATGATCTTGACAAAGACCAGTCAGTCATTCACCCCTTCATGTGCCACAAATATCCTCACCCTAGGCCTTTAGAACCCCAAGTTAAGCGACTCATTCATACTTGCACTAACATATATCTTTACTAAACAAAGCTTGAGAGAGAGGAACACAAGTGGATCATGTGATGCTAAAAATCCACTTAGGTAACCGTGGACATATACTTCGATCATCAAGGGCATCATAATAGAAGGAAAAATAAGCGAGCTTGCAAATACGATCAAGTACTTTTTCATATCAGTGTCTGTAGATAATGACCTTGAGAATGCCAAAGTTTGAATCAAAACTAATTTTTCTAAAGAATGATCAATATTCACCCATGCTTCTCGCATCCAAAGTCTCGCATCTTATCATTACAAAAAAAAAATGTTTTGCACCCAATCACTCATATCATATCATCGCATCATGCATGCACCGTGGCATTAGCATTCAATCATTTCATCTGCATCATATTCACATTTGCATTTCATGCATTTATTACGTAACAAGCAAAAAAGCAAAAAACAAAAGAGAAAAAATCATTGCATTGCCAAAAGAAGAAAGCTTTTCCCTCCTCAGGAAGATGCATTTGTTAGGTGTGCTCGGATAAACACGATAAGTGTCGTTCCCTATGTTTGTTCCTCTAATATCAGCGCTTTAAGCGTTAATCTCATATCATATCATGCATCATCACCAAGTTGATCCTCGGACCCCCGAGTGGTCCTTCCGAGCACTACGCCTCCTTCGATGCCCTAAGTGGCCCGTGTCGCAACGTCGGAGTCGAGCCCGGCGGACCTTCGCACCCGAGTGGTCGCCTTCGACTAGTTGTGTCGGCCCTAAGACACGGTGGGCGTCCTTCATGGTCAACATATCGATTCTAGACCTGATCTTGATCCATCATGGCCGCTCGAATATAAAGGCCCCTCTGCATCGCTTAACTAGTACCGTAGCTAGTTGCGCTCCTTCGCACCACGATGGTCCTTCAATTAAGGCCTGGCGGCCTTCCGCACCACGAGTGGTCCTTCCCGAGCCTTAGTGCTCCTTCGGACCACTGAGTGGTCCTTCGAGCCTTAGTGCTCCTTCAGTCCTTGTTGACCCTTCATTCAACTCTCGGTTAATGCGCCAAGTATTAACCACTCCTCTTATCTCTCAAACCTTCCACTTCCCCCTTAAATGGACAAAATTAGCGTCTATCTTATCTTTATTCCTATTTCTACTACGAAAGTTCGAGAACTCGTCACTTTCTAGTAAAATACTAATAAAGAGGCAAATTGTTAAACCCCAATTTTGTCCGTCTTCTTTTCTTGTTTTAGTCGTTTATTTTTATTAGGGTCGTGTTTTGGAGTCGCATGATTACGAGAATTATTAGTATGGCGTCTCGGTTACTAACCCGAACCAATTTCAATCACCCCGTTCAACTAAATCGAAATACCGTTGTTAATTTAAATTAGGCATGCACGCGAATGATCATCTTTTCGTGCGTTCTTCAATTTAATCTCCGCATTTGGGTTTAGTCGTACATTGGCAGGTCTACCAAAAGTCATTATTCTCAAAAATTTGGCTTATCTCTTCAAATTCAGGCCTAAGAATGCGATTCCGAGTTAATTTTAGTGTTGTTAGTTAACAAGCCAATTTCTTCTATTTGGGTCTCATTTTAGCGTATTTGTCTAGTCGGGTCCGATTTGCTTTTGTATTTGGCCCGACATCTTTTTTAATTGATTTATTTAGACAATATTTAGTCCAAAAATGTGAAAAAAATGTAATTTGGTTTTATTACAATGTATAGGTGTCTAAAAGTCCAAAAAAGAGTCCAAATAGCAAAAAAAAATAGTAATACAAAATATACTAAAAAATGGAATCCGAAAATAAATTAAAAAAAAATACAAAAAAGCTTTAGCCCAATTAACAGTTGGGCTTGGATCTTTAAGTTCTCCTAAAACCCTAATCTTCCTCTCCAAGTATCTGTAAACAAATCAAATCAGGGTAAATCAATTCATTAATGGTCAAGACCTAATTTTCTAGTATAAATATGTGATCAACCCTCAGACAATGACAGACAACAACACTGCAAAAAATCACCTAAACAAGGATTAGGGTTCAAAGTCAGAATCCTAATCCACTAAACACATAGTTTCAGATTTTTGGTTGGGAAGCAGCAGAAACAATAGCAAATCGAGCAAAGCAGATCAAAGGCACTCAACAGTAGCGGAGCAATATTAGGAGACACAAACAGAGGCTGGAGTTTAGGTTGGTACACATAATAGACTCAGATAATGCATAAAAGATATTCTGTTTGCTTATAAAGAAATGAATACAAGTAGTATTAATTAGATTTTAAAGAAAAACCAGGTACAGATTCAGTCGTATCTTGCATTTTTAAATCAAAGTAGCATGATTAATAGAATAAAGAACAAAACTAGCGAGAAGAGGAAAAAATCGAGGAGAGAGATTTAGAGCTTATGCGAGGATTGTGGGTGAGTATTTAATATCCCCACGTTTTTTCTGTTTGTTCCTTTCTTTTTAATTTATTTATTTTTAATCTTTGTTTTTTTACCATCAATGCTCATTAAAAGACACAAACTAGGCTACTCACCTCACCCCAATTAACAGCGCACACCCCTTCCTCATTTAAGGTCCACTTTCGCATATTGGATCCAAATGCTAACTCGGCTTGTGTTGTTTACACCCTGAGCTTTAATTATACAACCTCCTACAACTAACAACACCCCTTTTGCAATTTTCACCCTTTTCTCATTTTTTTTTCTTCAATTCTCTTTAACTCAGATACTTTCTCATTAAACCAAAAACAATAATTAAATAATTGATTAAGTCGGTTGACAACCTAAGTTAGTCATCATTCTAAGCGCTAATGAAATTGCATCTGAGTTCATTAATCCTAAAAACTTATAAAAATGTAAATAAATTATTTTTCTAAAAATAGGGGACTAAGTCGGTTGTCAAACCTAAGTAAGTCAATGTTTAGACGAGTGGGTACATGCATATTCAAGAGTCCTAGAATACCTATTCTAAAACCAACCCACCTCACATCAAACCAATCTCTCTCAAAATACAAAAAAATCATTTTCAAAAAGTAGAGGACTATGTCGGTTGTGCTGTCCGGGTTAGTCGTCACCAGATCGATGGTATGACAGGTCAAAGAGTCCTAGGACCCTTACACTAAAAACACACCAACCAACAAACCTTTTCGGGAAGAACTACGTAGTTTTGATTCCTCCATCAGATTCGGAGAGTGCGTAGAGCAAGAGTCCACTCTTGTCAAGACTAAAAATTAAAAACTTAATTAAGTCTTTCTCTATTTAAATAAAAGGGTAAATATTAAATAAAGTATAATTAATTAGACAAAGGATGTCGTGGGGTGCTAATACCTTCTCCACGCATAATGACTCCCGAACCCTAAACTTGTCTTGTCCAAAACGTAAAGGGATTTTCCGAATTTGCCTTTAAACTAAAATTTGGTGGCGGCTTCCTTTCAAACTTCGAAGAATCCATTCTGGATTTTTAGGCACACATATTTATGAAGAGATTATCAAATCGTCTGTCATGATCCCGTAAACAAATTCCAAGGCCACATAGCAACTGCTCCGCGAACCAAGCCCCATAAATGTTGCACTTATTGCAGCCTGCAGGAGGTCTAGACCAGCGCTTCTAGTAGACCCACTGCTTCAATCTCTTCTGGTGTTGTACCTGATCGAGCCCGCAGTGGAGCTGGCAGGAGGCTAGCCACGCTAATGCTTCATGGAGGCACTGGCTAATCGATCTGTCAAGAGAATTCCACACCATGTTGTTTTTAGTCCCTCTAAATTTTTTTGGGCACTTTGATCCCTACATTTTTTTCCGTTAACACTTTTAGTCCCTACCGTTAGTTTTCACTAACGGTGCTGATGTGGCATAGGTTATGTGGCATTTTTTAAGGTGTTGGCATGTTGAGTTGGATTCCACATCAAAATTAAGAACATGAATTAGAATAGAAACCCAGAACCCAACACACACAAAAAAAAAAAACAGAAATGCAGAACAGATCTCCTTCTTCGTCTAGCTCTGTACTTCCATCTTCAATGTCTCACCTCCTTCAAACCAAACTGTAATCATCTGTCACACCTCGATGGCAGTAAACTCCACATGACGAACCATCAACAAAAGATAATACCCATCTGCAATGAACAATGGTGATACTTGATTAAGAAAAGGAAAATGGTTAACACCGCAGCAAAATATTTTATGAAATGAAAAGTAAATGACCTCATTCATTCATAAGCCTCATATGATTGGTTATACGAACCTCTGTACTAATTTCCTAGAAGTCAATTAATGCAAAATACTCTTGGTCTCAAGTAAAACTACATCGTTTTAAAGTCCCCGCTGAGATTGAGATGCGAACGGAGATTTCGATGAACAGGAAGAGGGATGCTCCCGGTGAGAAAGAACCGCAAAAGGAATCCATTGAGAGAGATGCGATGTGAATTTCTAGGGATTTATGGAATTTTTGAATCAAACGATTTTTAGGGATTTTTGAGATGATGAATGAAACGGTGAGATGCAAATGATTTCTAGGGATTTTAGAGAGATGAAGTTAGCTGCCATCAAGGTGAGAGAGATGATTTCAGTTTGGTGAGAAGGTGAGACATTAAAGATGGGAAGAGAGCTAGAGGAAGAAGAAGGCTGTACTGCGTTTTTATTTTAATTTATGTTTTTAATTTGTTTAATTTCATACATGGACACTTAGCTGCAACATTTATATTTATAGGGATCAAAAACATATTTAATCCTAAAATTTAATAACTGTGAATAAAAATTAAATTATAAATATATATAAATTGAATAAAAATATTCACTACAAAAAAATGTTATTAGCAAGGGACATTAGCTAGAGAAACTAGGTCCCTCACTAAATCTAACACTAGCGACAAAGTTTGCGAGGGAGCTAAGAATATCGTTTAACATGACATTCAGCGACGGAAATGTGGCATTTAGCAACGGAAATTCCGTGGCAAAAGAGGGTGAGAGTTTAAATTTTAAACTGCACGTTTTTTTAGGATATTAGCGACGGAAATTGAGGCGGTCCCTCGCTAAATGCCAGCCATTCTGACGCACAACAGAGTCTTGGTAAGCGTGTGTGGCATTTAGCGACAAAATTAAGTGGTCCCTCGCTAAATTCCTGCCATTCTGACGCACATCAGAGTCTTGGTAAGCGTGTGTGGCATTTAGTGACAGAATTAAGTGGTCTCTCGCTAAATTCCACCTACCCCTTTCAGATATCACCTCACTCTTCACCCACCACCATATTTCACTTCACACTCTTCTTCTCTCCTCTCATTTTCGACTCTTCTCTCTTCTTCTCTCCTACTTTCCCAAATTTCTCTTCCACCACCACCACACCACCACCACCAGATTAGTTATTCTTTCACTCCTCTCTCTCTCTCTCCTACGAACATACTTCCTCTCTCCTCAACCACAACCACAACCTCTCTCTTTTGGAGTTTTCTCTCTTCACCACCCCCACCATCTTCTTTCTTCTCTTTCTCTCTTCACCACACAACCTCTCTCTTTTGGAGCTTTCTCTCTTCACCACCACCACCTTCTTTCTTCTATTTCTCTCTTCACCATTCAACCTCTCTCTCTACCTAATCCACCATTCACCACCACCACCACCACCACCACCACTCTCACTCCTCTCTCTCTCTTTGGAATGCTAGGTGATGATGATGTTGATAATAATAATAATAATAAAAGAAATAATAATAATAATAATAACAATAATAATAATAAGCGACTCGTCAAAAAAAATATAATTAAGTGACTGACACAATCAGTCATTCAGGTTTGGGAAGCGTGTATGTCAGACTTAGCGAGGGAATTAGCGACGGAAGTGTCCCTAGGTAATTAGCGACGGGCCTCCATTTCTCTCGCTAATGGGATTAGCGAGGAGCATTTTAGCGACCAAACTGGTCCCTCGCTAATGGCAGTTAGCGACGGAAATGGGTCTGTTAGCCATCGAAATGTCCCTCGCTAATCCCAGCTTTTTTTTTTGTAGTGATTATCAGTTTTAAAAGGAACATTAACAAAGACATTTAAATTGGACATCCTCCATAAATAAAAAAAAAAGAAAAAGTCTAAAAAAATTTAATACCAAATATACATTCATCAAATGCAAATATAAAAAATTAACCCATCATTAGATAGAAAAGAAGACAACAAAATTAAAAAGCGAAACACGTAAGCATCATGCATGGTAGAAGGAAAACCCATGATAAAATAGGAGCAGTTATACAAAGTTGAAAAAAGTTATGGAGGTTTTATTTTTAATGTGACTGAAGTTTCCGTTGAAAAAAGATGGTGAAGGTTCTATATTATATGTGGTTGAAGTTCCCACAGGAGTCAATACAGCAACGTTGCATTCAGTGGCAGAGGTAGCGTATATTTTATTAGGGGGCTAAATGTAAAACTATTTTTAATATAGGCAAAATAGAATTAAAAGGTATACTATTGCGGTGACCCGTCTGATGGACGGGGCCAATGATTCAGGTTCTATGGAAGGAGGGGGCAATGTTTTAGGTTGTATTAAAGACAAAGTTTAAGTGCCAAAGTTTGTGTAAGTTTACAAAATGAAAAGAAAGAGCAAAGGGACAATAGTTGTTTGGTGGGCAAGATAGAGACTACACATTAAACCCTTACAATATCAAAAAAAAAATTAGCGGTGAGCCCCTAATTTCCATCTTCAGAATATCGCCTATCTTCAAATCTTGTTCTTTCACAAAATCCAACCATTCCTGACCACTAGCTTTAACAATAATAATAACCTCAAATCTGAACCAGTAATTGTCTCCAACACAATAGTAGAAGGGAGAACATCTTGGGATGCGTTGTAAAATCCTGAAATTTTAAACAACCTCGAATGCAAACAAAGAGAAACAAACATTCAAATTAATGGTATAACATGTAATATAAAAGAAAAAAAAGAAATCAAGAGAGAACAACCTATTGCTCCACCATAATTCTTGCATCAAATTGTTTTCAGCCATCAAATAATTGAAAGACAAAAACAGAAGCTAAGAGAGAGAATTAAGGGGAGAAGGAGGTGACTAACTCACCATAAATTTGGTTCTTTCCATTTCATTTCATAAACAAAAAGCAGAACATATCACAATGCTTCTTTCTCTTTTTAGCTAATTTGTAACATACGCACAAGAAAAAGATAAAGTGGGTCTTCTTTTCTCCTCTTAAAAGCGGATTTATGAAATTAAAGAAACAAAGGCTAGATATTAGGTATATACTTCTTTGTGACTACTACCAAATAAATATAAATAGTAATAAACTTACTTATTGCCAAGAACTGCATGTAAATTGATGATAAGTTGTTGTTCATGATCAGAGAAATTTCCTCTTCAGATATTAGGCCTTAGATAAATAGTCCATCTTAATCTCCAACTCTTGCCACACCTGTTCAATCCTGCAAAGCTTTGGAAAAGTTCCTCAACTTCCATGGCCATGTTTTTAAATGTGATTCACTAATATTTTATCCTCTTCTTGGCTTCAAGGCCCCTTCTTCAAACCAGTTTCACCAGTACTGTTTGGTGTTCTCATATCATCCAAACCTTGAAGCTGAACTGCTGTGAAGTGGATGATAAAGCTATATAAGTAGCTTGTTATTTATATATGTATATATATATATGGTGGTGCGATCCATCTAATACAAAATTGACACAAAAAAGAAGTATAAAATAGCTTTTGTAATTCTACTTAGTGTTTTATATTAAATAAACTCGGATTGTGATTAAGAACATAGTATGAATACAAACAAACTCATCCACTTCTCATGCGCACATAGTATATGACACTATTTAATCCATGGCAAACTATGAAATTGCTATCTTAGAATTAAGGAGCCACAACAGCAAGCACAAACACAAATAAAAGCAAATATGGTAAATTGGCATTCTTAAAAATCCAACAATATCTTGTTTCAAAAAAAAAAATCCAACAATATCAACCAGAAGGTGACAAATAATGAAGCAGCCCATATATAAAGGGAGAAAAACAAAAAATGTCATATAGAGTACAAAAAGGTGTAGCAACATGAGAAATTGGCCAGAAACACGTTGACAGAAATTTTTTGCATTGAACCTCTATAGAGTTTTAATCTTGAGGATAATCATACTTAATCTTTTCTGAAGTCTTATATGAACTAATTTGTCAAATATATAATATTTCTACCTAATGAATCAGATAAATTGATGTAAATGAATCAAATTTGACTTGAAAAGATAAACACTAACTAACATTGAGATTATGCAATGGGTAGGTCAGAACAAAAAAAATGCATGCTGCAGACTTCTTCCCAGGCATTAGAATAGAGTAATTAAGTACTATACTCACGAGTACAATAAATTCATGGGATAATAGATTTGCACAATGCTCTCTTTTAATTGAGTTCCATGTCCATTAATTGTTTAAGCACAATTAGCAGCTTAGTAGAGAGTTCAATTCAAAATTGATTAGAAGATGGCAGCCTCAAATTAAATAAAATAGAAAAGAATACATTAAACTACATGAAGCAAAATTGTCATAAAATAAATGAATGGTTGCAAATTGAATAGTTTGAAAACAAACGTGATCATCCATAAGTAAGTTAGAGACAATATGATTTCAGTACACAGTTGATTACCCATGTGAAATAGAACGGAAAATATTAGAATAGACTGATGGAATTGACTTCAAAGGTTTCATGAATCATGAGTAGTATTTTGATTTTCACTAATTAAAAACCTCAAAACCTTTAAATAATGGATGTAACACTACTTGCCAAGTCCACAGTGATGATCCTGCATCAAATTCAACAACCGGACATAAAGGTTAGGACAAATCTTCAAACTGCAAACTCAAACGCAAAATTGAAACTTAATCTAGTGATAAAAAAAATCATCATAAAAATACAAAATCCAAAAGAGGAATAAAAGCTCAAAAAACTCAAACTTTTTTTGCAAGTGAACTCAGCTCAATGAATCAACTCACCCGAGGCAATGGAAGCTGGGCAGAATAGCCCAAAATCCCTCAATATATGAACATGAAAAGTGGATAATCTCTATTTTATTCTTTTCCATTTTTTAGGTTAAATGAAAAATAGTTTCGAAGTTAGGAAAATGGGGAAATGCCTTCACATTTCTGGTCACCATAGTTATTCAAGTTCCTTATAGCTAGGAATTTTGGCCTACAAACCATTCACAATGATAACCGTGTTGTGCTGGCGCGCGAAAACTCATTCCGTGTAAATGATTCTGATGTGATCAGAAGAGAACACGATAAACAAAAAATCATGGACCTGTTACTGCAAGAAGATGATGGTAAAGGTCGCTTATCTATTATTCCTATTGTGGGAATTGGAGGCTTAGGAAAGACTACACTTGCAAAGTCTGTGTTCAATGATAAAAGTGTACTTGAGTCTTTTCCATTGAAGATGTGGGTGTGTGTCTCCGATGATTTTGATTTAAAGAATATGCTCATTAAAATCCTCAACTCAGCTAATGATTCTACTCCAAAACCGATTCAGCAAGAGAACTTTAAAAACTTCAATATGGAGCAGGTGCAAAATCATTTGACAAATATTCTTGCTGGTCAAAAGTTCTTGCTCGTCTTGGATGACCTATGGAACGAGGATCGTGTCAAATGGGAACAATTAAAGGATCTAATACAAGTAGGTGCCGAAGGGAGTTCCTAGTGCCCACACGTAGCCACACTGTAGCTAATGTTATGGGCACTCACTCACCTCAAATGTTGCAAGGTCTTTCCAGAGAAGATTCTTGTCTATATTCCTCAGATGGGCTTTTAAAGAAGGAGAAGAGAAAAAACATCCAGAGTTGATGGAGATTGGGGAAGATATTGTGCGTAAATGTGGAGGGCTTCCATTGGCCCTGAGGACATTGGGTAGTTCCTTATTCGGAGAAGTCGATTTACAAAGGTGGATGTTTGTGAGGGACAGTGAGATTTGGAAATTGCAACAAAAAGAAGAAGACATTTTACCTGCTCTCAAATTAAGCTATGATCAATTGCCTTCTTATTTAAAAAAGATGTTTTGCTTGCTTCTCTCTTTTTGAAAAGGACTTTGAATTTATTAGTTTCGAAGTTACTCCGCTTTGGGAGGCACTTGGTTTTCTTCTATCATCAGAACAGGGTGAAAATATGGAAGATGTTGGCAATCGATTTTTGCATGAGCTACAATCAAGATCTTTTCTTCAAGATTTTATTGACCTTGGCAGTGCTTGCAAATTTAAAGTATACGATTTAGTGCACGATCTTGCACAATATGTGGCAAGAGATGAGTTCCAACTGTTGAAATCCAATAGTGAAAGTATATCTGAGAACAATACTTTTTCCTAAGGGTCCAACAACGAAGTTTTCTTCAATACTCTAGTGCTAAGGTGCAAAAAGTTAAGGGTTTTGCAATTAAGGAACTCTGGATTTGAGAGCTTGCATGACTCTATTGGTAAATTAAAACATTTAAGACTTCTCGATCTTGAGTGGAATCAACAACTTAAAAGGCTTCCAAATTCAATATGCAAACTCCAAAATTTGCACACTTTGTCATTCGATGGATGCATAGAGTTACAAATATTGCCAAATGGAATAGGAAACTTGATCAGTCTCCGACACCTATGCATAACCACAAAGCAATCTAATTTTCCAAACAAAGAGATTGCAAAATTGACTTCACTTGTAACTTTGTCTCTCCGTGGCTGTGACAATTTGGAGACGTTTGAAGGAATACAACTTCCAAGTCTTAATTTTTTGGAATTCGAATCTTGTGAGCAGGGTTCTTTGGTTCATTGGTATTGGTGCATTGTGGCACTCTCAATGGTGTGACTAAGCGCCTTTAATCCAACGTGGCAAGGCTTGACTCAAGTGGAAATTTTGAACACTGGTTTTGGCGGGAATGGGTTAGTATCGGTTAGGACTTGAAACAAACTCTAACTTGCTTTTAACGATATATAAATAGTTCCATGAGCTAGGATCAGTGACTAAGATCATTTCTGGGGTTGAGAAGAGTGAAAAAACACAGGGAAACTTGGGTTAAGGGAAGTGAGGGGGAAACACATCGGGACTCCATTGTTGTAATCTTCAATTCTCATTCAAGAATCAATAAAAATGGATCAATACGATTTGTATGATCCCGCAGATGTAGGTATCCTAATTGGATGCTGAACTGCGTCATCAATTGTGTGTTCTTGCTCTTCAATTTACGCAATTTAGTATTTCCCAAATTCTAGGGTTAAATTGGGGCTTTTCTTAATCAGTGACAATTTAACAAATCAGTGTTAAATTGTGCTTCACATTATGTTTTAGAATTGTTCACGCATCTTGTTCTTCAAGAATTAATCGATTTCATTCATGTTAAAGATCAAATTGATGGTCTGCAATATTTCTGGTTTTTCTGCATAATCGTTTATCTGATAACAACACTGTTACATTTCTGTAATTGTTGATGTGTTCTCAACAACATCGAAAGCAATACAAATTTCATATTGCTAAAATTGAAAAGGATGAATATGCGAACAAACTCAAAACATCCAAGTTAATAGCATAAAATGGCAAATCGCCTAAAAATGAAAAAATTAAGGCCACCAGAGTACCCATGCCTCCAAATCTGTAGCATTAACGACCAAGTCTTCATTAGTTGAATTTGTAGCGAGTTGAAGTGGATCTATCAATATGAATGAAACAGACACCGTAACAAGACAAGAAAATCAAACTACAACGCACAAGACGATGGACAAAACAACAGCGCTGCACTTAGATGACGAAATTAAAAAAAAAAACTCAAAATTATGTGAATAACACTTATTTAGATGAAAGGAGAGAAAAAACGATGTAGAGGGGTGATTCCGGGTCCAAAAATGACCCAAAATCACCCCTACAACCAGATTATGATACACATAGATGTATTTTTTTAACAAAAGTTACATAACTTATATTATGGTTTGATTCTTAAGGGTATGTTTGAGAGGAGGTTTTGAGAGGGGAGGGGAGGATGATATATTTTTCAATTCTAAATTGATGAAGCTATGAAATATTATTCTTTTAATTTTCTTAAAATCTCAAATATATATTATACTAGTATTTTACCCGTGCGTGCATTCGTACGAGTGATACTGTATTTGTATTTGTCTCCGAAAATATCCTTGTACATTTGCATGATTCTCAATGAGCAGGAAAAAAATCAAAGATAACAGCACCATTGTGTTGCATTATCAGCATATGAAAAAAATCAAAGATAACAGCACCATTTTGTCCAATCCTCTTGTTTATCGCTTTAGAATGGCACGTGAGATCAAAGCTATCCAAGAGAAGTTAGATAAGGTTGCAGCTCATAGGAACAAGTTTGGCCTACAAACCATTCACAATGATAACTGTGTTGTCCCAAGGCGCGAAACTCATTCCCATGTAAACGATTCTGATGTGATCGGAAGAGAACACGATAAACAGAAAATAATGGAGCTGTTACTGCAAGAAGATGATGGTAAAGGTCGCTTATCTGTTATTCCCGTTGTGGGAATTGGAGGCTTAGGAAAGACTACACTTGCAAAGTCTGTCTTCAATGATAAAAGTATACTTGAGTCTTTTCATATGAAGATGTGGGTGTGTGTCTCCGACGATTTTGATTTAAAGAATGTCCTCGTTAAAATCCTCAGCTAATGATTCTACGCCTACAAGCTCCAATATGGAGCAGGTGCAAAATCATTTGAGAAATGCACTTACAGGTCAGAAGTTCTTGCTCGTCTTGGATGACGTATGGAACGAGGATCGTGTCAAATGAGAAGAATTGAAGGATCTAATACAAGTAGGTGCTGAAGGAAGTACAATCCTAGTGACCACACGTAGCCACACTGTAGCTAGCATTATGGGCACTCACTCACCCCAAATGTTGCAAGGTCTTTCCAGAGAAGATTCCTTGTATGTGTTCCTCAAATGGGCTTTTAAAGAAGGAGAAGAGAAAAAACATCCAGAGTTGACGGAGATTGGGGAAGATATTGTGCGTAAATGTGGAGGGCTTCCATTGGCCCTGAGGACATTGGGTAGTTCCCTATTTGGAGAAGTCGATTTACAAAGGTGGATGTTTGTGAGGGACAATGAGATTTGGAAATTGCAACAAAAAGAAGAAGACATTTTACCTGCTCTCAAATTAAGCTATGATCAATTGCCTTCTTATTTAAAAAGATGTTTTGCATGCTTCTCTCTCTTTGAAAAGGACTATGAATTTGACAGTATTGAAGTTACTTCCCTTTGGAAGGCACTTGGTTTTCTTCCATCATCAGACCATGGTGAAAATGTGGAAGATATTGTCAATCGTTTTTTGCAAGAGCTACGATCAAGATCTTTTCTTCAAGATTTTATTGACCTTGGCAGTGCTTGCACCTTTAAAGTACACGATTTAGTGCACGATCTTGCACAATATGTGGCAAGGGACTTAAGGGTTTTGCAATTAAGGAATTCTGGAATTGAGAGCTTGCACGACTCTATTGGTAAATTAAAACATTTAAGACAGCTCGATCTTGAGTTTAATAAAAAACTTAAAAGACTTCCAGATTCAATATGCAAACTCCAAAATTTGCACACTTTGACACTCGATGGATGCATAGAGTTACAAATATTGCCAAATGGAATAGGAAACTTGATCAGTCTCCGACAACTACTCATAACCACAAAGCAATCTAATTTTCCGAACAAAGAGATTGCAAAATTGACTTCACTAGAAATTTTGGGTCTCTATGACTGTGACAATTTGGAGACGTTGTTTGAAGGAATACAACTTCCCAGTCTTAATTTTTTGAAATTCGGATCTTGTGAGAAACTAAAGTATGTGCCACTTCATAATGTTCCAAACTTAGAGTGTTTGTCAATTTAAAATTGCAAAGAGCTGGATTTATCGATGGGCCTCTGTTATACCCCAATTTTGTCCGTCCTCTTTTTTTGTTTTAGTCGTTTAATTTATTTTGAGTAAAAGCGTAAAAAAAAAGCTAATTTAATTTTTTATTACAATTTAGGAGTATCCAAAATGTCCCAATCTCTAAAATACAAAAAAAAAACAATAATCAAAATATAAAGAAATATAAAAAAACGAAAATTAAATAAAGGAAAGAAGATCGTGAATCTCTCTGCCTTGCTTCGCTCTCCAAGAATGCTCAATGCTCCCACATACTGGATCTCAAAAAGCCTACCCAAACCAAATAAAAACATTAATGCTAATGACCTAATTTTTACCTATAAAATGACAAATAATCCACAATCTAAAGACAGATAATCGATCGTGAAAAATCACTAGAATAAGGATTAGGGCTTCACACTGAAACCCTAATCACCCGAATACTATTTTCTGAGATCTGAAAAGAAAAACAAGAAGCAGTCACGGAGGTCGTAGAAAAATAGTAGCAGTCACAAAGCAAGTAAGAGGGAGAAGTTCAACAGCTGGAAGTTTAGGTGAAATTGAAACCCTAAGTTGCACGAGTAGAAGTTGCAAGCCTTCTGGAAACCAAAGATATCCCTCCCATACTTCAGGAAGAGGTAATATCCAGTGAATCTTACTTTGTTAGTTGTGTAACCTTCATGAAAAGGATGAGGTCATCGGTTTAAGAGAAATAAAACTTTTATTATGGAATTTGAGAATCTGCGCACACTTGTTTGAACAAATTGAAGTTGTTAAAATAATGGTAATAAACATGAAATGACATTAGCTCGACACTTGACTTCAGATCCTTTCATGATGTTTAGCATTTGTTGGATTATATGATTTGTGTCAATTTTTGTGGTTAATTTTAGATAGAACTCTATTTGGATAGAAACTTAGAAATAAAATAAAAGGATAGAAAGTTTGGATGAGACATAGAAGTAATTTATGGATCTTAATTTTAATTTACTATTTCTTAATTAAAAAGGTACTGCAATCAAATAGATTACAAAACAGCCCCATTATACAAACACCCCACCACACACCTTACTCCACCTTATCACTTCCTTAAGCTACCATACTTGCACTAAGTCATGCTTTCCTCAACCAATTGAATCGCATGCAAATGGTAAAACATTCTTTTAGACTAGCTAATCCTAGTTTTATTACCGTTAGCGATAGAAGTAAAAGAGGAAAAGGGAGCTGGAATTAGAGAGAAAGAGAGTCACGAAGATGATAGGGAAGAGAGGGAACAAAAAACAGATTTTCAATTTTTAGGATAGCTTTGCATTGCTAGGCTTTGATATATAGATCTGTTTTTGAACATATTCTAGCCTTAAAAGCCTTGACTATAGATATATAGCTCCGACCTCTCCCAAAGCTGAACGGCGCCGTCGCCGGAAACAACCACCCCGAAGCCATCACAAATCGTTCAAAACCAAACCATAAAACTACCATAGGACCTCCCCATGACCTTCGAACCAAAACCTTGGTCCATGATCTCCGTCTTTCAGGCGCGATCTCCGCCCCTGTTCTCTCCAAAAACGGCGCCGGAAATGTCTCTCTCGCCACTGTGAGTTGGCTGCGGCGCAGCCAAAGTGAAGGAAGGGTTGAAGTGTTTTTAGGGTTTTGATTTTTTAGGGTTGGGCCTTATATAGCATCTCTCCTTTTTTAATATTCAGATTGCTAATCGCCCCCTTCAATTCACGCGCGCACCCCTCCCTCACTTAAGCCCAGTTTCGCATTCTGGGCTCCCATATGCGAACTGGGCTTCCTTTTTACACCTTTATTAATTATACAGCCCCCTGCGACTAATAAAACCCCAATTTACAATTTTCACCCCCTTTTCCGATTTAATTCTTTTCCCAATTCAAATATAAATAATTTTTCTCTCGAATTCAAATAAACGGCTAAGTCGGTTGTACAACCTAAGGTTAATATTACTTTAGCAATAATGAAATTGCATACCAAGAACTCCCGCAAACTTAATAAATACTGAATAGGTTATTTTTCTCTAAAATAAATCGGCAAGTTTCGATTATACAACCAGCTTTAGTCATTACTTTAGGACCAATGAAATTGCATAGCTTCAAGAATCCTACAAAAAAACTTAATATAAATAAATTATTTTTTTATAAATAGGGACTAAGTCGGTTGTACAATCCAAGGTTAGTCGTTCTCTAACTAATGAAATTGTACAGTTCAAGAGTTCTAGAATACCTATTTTAAAATCAACCCACCTCACATCAAACCAATTTCTTTCAAAAACTCTAAAATTATTTTCAAAAAGTAGGGACTAAGTCGGTTGTCCAATCGGGTTAGTAGAATCACTATAGAATCGATGGGTTATGCAGATTCAAGGAATCTTAGGATCCCTACACTAAAAAAACACCAACCAACAAACTTTTTTCGGAAGAACTACGTAGCTTTGATTTCTCCATTGCATCCGGAGTGCGTGAGGAGCAAGATTCAACCTCACAAGCACTAAAAACAAAAACTAAATAAGTTTTCTTCTTTTACAAATAAAAGGGTAATTATTAAATAAATCCTAAATTAATTAGACAATAGGATGTCGTGGGGTGCTAATACCTTCCCCATGCATAACGACTCCCGAACCCTAACAACGCCTTATCTTAAAACTTAAAGGGATTTTCCAAATTTGCCCTTAAACTAAAATTTGGTGGCGGCTTCCTAAGAACTTCGAAGAATCCTTTCCCGGATTTTTCGGTCGCTACTACAGCCTCGACAACCAAATCCCCAAGTTAAGGCTTAAGTTTCTGAGTCTTAAATCTCTGCCACAGTTAGTAACTTTTCCTCAATGGTTGGAAGGATGTGTAAACAAGTTACATTCTTTGAGAATTGCAGACTGTGACAATCTTTGTGAGCTTCCTAAGTGGCTGTCAACTCTGAATTTTCTCAGAGCACTTTCAATTGCCTCTCAACCCTTGAATATCTAAACATTGAAGGATGTCCTGAATTATGTAGAAGATACCAACCAGTAGTAGGACGAGACTGGAACAAGATATCACACATTAAGCAAGTTACCATTGAATTGTTTGAAGGTACGTACCAAGTTTCTCTTCCTTACATATTTTACTTGTTGTTTGCATGAATTTTTTGAGCATCTATATCTATCTTACCTCTTAATTTGGTAATAGTGATTTTGTTATTATTTCTATTTACATGCTGCATATAACCTCCCATGACCCTAGTAGTATCTCCCAAACTGATCTTTATACGGGACTCTTGACATGTTTAAAATATGGGAAGGGAGAAAGAAATAAGCTTGAGTTCTGGGTTTATCCTTTAAAAGGTTTTGATTTTACATAAGTATGAAACATGTGTTAATTTGGAAAGTCTCATTGTTAATGTAAAATAGCATATCCTTCATCATGTTATTTACTTCCCTCATGATTTGGAGCCTGATTCATATGCTTTGTGTTATTTTTGTAGAGTCCTAATGGTGATATAATAGAATGTGTTGTGTCACATTAACAGATTTGGAAGAAAATTCAGTCAGGTCATTTTGGGTTTAAAAAACTGATAAAGGATTTGATTCATTATATTGAATTGTGTATGACTGAAGTTTGAAAATTTTGTGTTTGAGTTTAAACCACTATTGTAGCGAGTTTTATTATGAAGCGATTTTCGTCATTTTTTTTCTGGCTTCGGTTGCTAAGTCTAACGGTTTCTCGTGTGTTTCAGATTGAGAGAGGTAGATAGCATTGAAGATAGTTTGTGAACAAATGAGTGGCACAAATCATGTACATGCAAAGATGCTTTGGTGCCTTAGTAAAATTTATATGCAGCAAATTTATAATTTGTACCCTGAGTTGTAGAGAAAGTAATGTGCCTTCCAATTTATAATGTATTGTAGACCTTGATATTAAATTCTGTATTCTTCCTTTACCTTGGTTTCCATTAGACTTATCAGCACATGTATTTAAGAAAAGTGGTCAACAACAAAAGTGTCTATACAAATGTTAATAAAAGTGTTTTGGGTGTCCAATATATAAGACAGCAAATTAAAAAGGTATATTTCACTAAAACATGAAGCATATATACCAAGTTAGATTGTCATATTTTTTGTTAGAAGCTTCAAAATGCGACCATTTTTCTTTACCATCAATTAGTTGTCAGCTACAACTTGCAGACCTACTCACCAAACCTCTTGCCTTTCGATCATTCAAGGGTCTTCAATCCATGCTTCTAGATTATTTACAAACGACATCAACGTTTTGCAACTTATCAGTATTGCTATTCCAGTAAGTAATGATAATCTCTTCTCAACTATATATTGTTGGTTTCCCTGATTTAAAAAGCTGATATATTTTCCTCTCTTTTTCTCTATGACTTCTTTCTAGTATGTTGCAGCCACTCAACCCATCAATGCCTTGGCATTTGTTTTTGATGGAGTCAACTATGGAGTTTCTGATTTCATTTACTCTGCTTACTCAATGGTAAGTTGCCAACAATAAAATCATTTTATTTTGAATATTTTTCTCTCATGTGGTTTATGTATTTATGATTACTCCCAGATTATGGTGGCATTGGTGAGCATATTTAGCTTATATATGCTATCCTCAAGCCTTGGCTTTACTGGTATCTGGATTGCTTTGTCTATTTACATGACTCTAAGGATTTTTGCTGGCTTTTGGAGGTAACTATAACTTCTCTTGCTATAACAAATCATATTTCATTCCATATGAAAAAGAGATTTAATTAATAAACATATAACCATAACAAATCATGGAAAAATTAATGTATATGAAGGGTAACTAAAAGATGTAGCATTTATGAAATTTGAATTGCAGGATTGGCACTGGATCTGGACCTTGGAGTTTTCTTAAGGAAGACAACTATGCACAACACCAACAGTACCATACTTTTACAACACCATTATAAATTTTGGTATTCAGAGTTTTGTGCTCTTGCCATGGATAGTTTTCAATTGATATATTTTATTAGTCCTTGTGAATATAAATGTATATGAATGTGTTGCAAAATGATTACATATTATGAAAAAACAAAAATATATATGAGCATTTTAAGAAGTAATTTAAGAAAAATAAAAGGGTAAAAATGTAATAAAAAAAGTGATGAGACACTATTCGCTAGCGTTTGAAAAAATACTACTTGATGTAGCATCTGGAAAAACGCTAAACGCTATCCAAAAAACGCTAAATACTAAGTCTTATTATCAAACACACGCATTTTTTACTCGTTAGTTTATCCGCTATCCGCTAAATTACTGGGACACTTCTGCTTACATTCATTGTTTAGATGCATTCTGCAGAGAATCCTGTTTCTTCTTTTTGGTGTATAGTAATAGTGATATTGAATTGTGGCAGCAAAGCAAATACTCCCTTCGTCCCACTTTGTTTGCAGTTTAATGTTTTGGCACACCCTTTAAGAAAAATGATTGGGAGTCTAGATTCTTTAAAAAGTGTTGTCTAATTTACAATTTAACCATTTATCTCTACCTAGATAAATGTGAATCTTTGTTTTTAGGTGAAAAGTTTTGTCGTAATTAATAGGGGTATAAGTGTAAAAGAACATTAAGTTTTATTGAAAATCTAAAACAACAATCAATTTGGGACAAATTGGTTTTGCTAAAACAACAAACAATTTG
Organism: Oxytropis ochrocephala; assembly: GCA_020916435.1. Lineage (NCBI taxonomy): Eukaryota > Viridiplantae > Streptophyta > Magnoliopsida > Fabales > Fabaceae > Oxytropis > Oxytropis ochrocephala. Next base: position 39,817,996 of record CM037090.1, read on the forward strand.
GGACGGAGGGAGTAGTACTTAGTCCATGTTGAAAATGGTGACAAGGCAGTAATAAAATGTATGTTTCTTTGATACTACATATGTAAGCTTTGGATCAGGTTCTTTACTTTATCTGTTTGTTTTATCAAAAAAATTCAGATGAACGAAAAGCAGCCAAGCAGGTGATTCTATGGTTACGTTTATCCTGGGAATGGAAATTTTGTTTCCCATCATGAGAGAGTAAAGTAGCTACGTTCTATAGGCTGTTACTCCATTATTCATTAATTGTATTTTTGACCCTAAATATAATGTTATTTACTAGTTTGTACCTAGTAAGGGTGATTTTGACAAAATAATTTATCTCACTTTTCTCACTTATCTCGGTAACCCTTTAACTGTCTCTCTCTCTCAGTAACCCTTTCGACTGTCTCTGTCTCATTTATAATAATACATTTAAATATGTCAAAATTTGATATAGACAAACAAGTTAGGTAAATAAAAAATGTAAGCAAATTTATAATTTAACCAAAGTAAAAACTAAACATAATAATAGTAGTAATACAAAATAATATTTATATTTACTTAAGTAAAAACTTATATGCTTACAAAATGTATGTATGTATATATATATATATATATATATATATATATATATATATATATATATATATATATATATATATTGTAACTTGTAACTTGATTGGCGACTTAAAAATGGCTCATGCTTCGCATAAACAAATTTCCGCTTACTCACTACAACTCATTTTCTCATGTGAAAAGACCAAAAATCTTATCGAAATTTGATTTTTATTTTTAAAGATTATGTATGGTACGGCCGCACGGTTGATCGAACTTGATTGAATCTTCTTCACTACGAACTACCAAAATTTACTCGATAACACCCCAAATTATGTTTTGACTAGGTTCGACTGCGTGTGCCGATCCAAATTGATCACCGTCGCTGAACCCTCTCCACCGCCCAAATAATCGCTAAATTTTTGAATTCTCCCCAACTGCTATAAGTTTAACGGTTTTTTGATTGTTTTAAATCACGCCACGCTCGATCACACCTATTATAGATAAGTGCAACAAATCATACAAACCAAAAAAGTCTAAAAAAATAATTTGTGCAATGAATAAATTGAATCGTTAAAAATCGCTTAAAATTAAACAACTAGTGTTAGCCATAATATTGTTAGTAAAGAATAAATCGAATCGTTAAAAATCGCTTAAAATTAAACGACTAGTGTTAGCCATACTAGTGTTAGTAAAGAATAAATCGAATCGTTAAAAATCAAATAAATTAAACAACCAAAGTTAGCCATACTAGTGTTAGCAAAGAATAAATCGAATCGTTAAAAATCGCTTAAAATTAAACAACGCAAAGATCCAACAACAATCGCGAGGTTCGACCGCCCAAATCATGAACTAGGGCCGACGCACGCATTGGTCGAACCATTACTTAATAGGCTCTACAAGCATTACACGATCGAACCGTAGTTAATGTTTAAAAAAATGTTTTAAATTCAGGAATATTTTGAGAATAAACGGTAGTATAAGGGTTCTAATGAGTAGTTAGGGGGTTCTAAGAAACATGTTCAACTTTATCCTTGCTACCACCATGTGAATTGACGTATCATGGCCTACTCTTCTTATGAATTGACGTATCCTTATGATGTTTTTTTGTTTTTTTAATGATTTGTTTTAATTTTTTTAAAAATATTAAAAAAAATTACTAAAAATTCTTTAAAGAGTTAAAAATAATAAAAACAAATTATAAAAACACCACTAAAAATCTAACAAAATCAAAATAAGGCTATGCAAATTTTTTTAGATTTTTTGAAGACTATAAAAAATTAATAAAAAATAGTAAACTATAGAATTTGGGATTTTTCCTCGTATACCCAGTAGTTAGTGTCTTCTACGGGAGTCACGTCTTCGATTTTTTTTTGATTTAATTGGTTGTGGTTTCATTACGATCGGAGTAGGTGAATTAAAAACCGATTTTTTAAATTAAATTATTCGCTCGACATATAACATCGCCACGCGTGTAACTAACTACACACTAAACCTATTTTATCAAAAAAAATTCAGATGAACGACAAGCAGCCAAGCAGGTGATTCTATGGTTACGTTTATCCTGGGAATGGAAATTTTGTTTCCCATCATGAGAGAGTAAAGAAGCTACATTCTATAGGCTGTTACTCCATTATTCATTAATTGTATTTTTGACCCTAAATATAATGTTATTTACTAGTTTGTACCTAAGGGTGATTTTGACAAAATAATTTATCTCACTTTTCTCACTTATCTCGGTAACCCTTCATCTGTCTCTCTCTCAGTAACCCCTCCGACTGTTTCTGTCTCATTTATAATAATAGATTTAAATATGTCAAATAGACAAACAATTTAGGTAAATAAAAAATGTAAGCAAATTTATAATTTAACTGAAAGTAAAAAATTAAACATAATAATAGTAGTAATACAAAATAATATTTATATTTACTTAAGTAGGTCTGTCTGATAGGCCTAGAAGACTTTTTTGATGACATGTAGCCTAACATTTTTACCTAAATAAGCTTTAAAAAAAGTTTTCGCCTTATCTAATTAGAAAAAAGTCTGGTCTAGTATGGGCCTGATGTAGTCTGGGCCGTCTGGTCTCATCTCTCTTTCACTCTCATCTCTCTCTACCGGTTCTCTCTTCTTTCATTTCCTTTCTTTCTTCCTCTCTCGCCATCTCTCTTCCTTCTCTCTCAACCCACACCATCAACTCATCTTCTCCCATTTTCATCTACAGTCTTTTACAATTTCTTCACCTCAAATAAAAACGAAATCCCTAACTCATTCGCAACTTTTCTTCTCTATCTTCTTGATTTTCTTTGAAATCTCTCTGCGAATTTCCTTTTCTGTGAATTCACCATGATTTCACAGTGATTGAAGCTGGAAAACGCTTCAATCTTGCTGCTGTGATGCTTATCAATGGTAAGAACGCAAAACACCTTTGTTTTGCTTCAAAAATGTCGATTTCAAAAACCCCAATTCTTCGGGCCAGTATGCGTGTAGGGATTTTGGTTGTTGGGTTTTCGAATCGGAGGCTCACACGAAGGTAATGAACACTTGCTCGCTTCTTATTTCCTTCGTTTGTGTATTTAAACCAAACCCTAACCTTGAACTTGGTTTTTTTTTCGTGTATGTGTGATTCAACGAACCAAGGAGACCGGAGCGAAGCAACAAGGAACTCTTAAAGGTAAGAATCACTTCTCTTAGTGATTTGGTTTTGATTTTTCACCTTAATAAAAACCCTAACTATTGTTTTTGATTGATTGAAAAAAATTGTGATTTACTCGATTGAAAAAAAAAGTGGCGAGTAGACGACTGCATGACAGGTGTGTAGCGCGAGCAGAGTCTTGAGAGCAAAGACCGCGCAATGACGACGACGAGCACAACATGCTTTGGAGGCCAAGCAGAGCGATACTCCTTCTCCTGGACACTCTGAGAGGCTCGTGAGTCACTGGACATGCTTCGAAGTCGAGGCGCCAGCAGAGCCCGCGCCAGAGTGATAGAGATGGTTGAGCTCGAGCCTCGGCCTTAGCCCCAGATGAGAGCAAAATTCTACCGTGACCACCCAGACATGAGTACCATATGCGGCACCAACAAGAGCACCAAGAGTCAGATCATGACATTCTTGCTGACGGTTGGCAGGCTTGGGAAGAGCAGGAGGATGAGGGTCAGCATCAGGAGGAGGAGGAGGAGGTTCAAGAGGAGGAGGTTCAGGAGGAGGTTCACCCTGCCCCAGCTGTGGATCACCCACCATTATTGTTACACTGAGATACGCCTTTGCGGCGTCCGGATAGATAGAGACGAGGTAATATTTTAATTCTTTATTTTAATTTTACTTAACAACAATTAATTACTTATTTTTAATAACGTATGGTTTTATTTTAATTTTTTCAGCCTCGGAAACTAAAGGTTGTATCTCACGGCCAGAAGTTTCTTAGAGTTAGACCTGCCGAGCACCACCCACAGGTAGCCCACCAGTTGCGTCAAAGCTAAGCTTTTGAGTTGGACATCACACTGCAGGGGCGACAACCATGAGTTGATATCTGCTTTTGTGGAGAGGTGATGACTCATATTTATATGAGTTATTTATGCCTTTATCCATGTAAATCAAGTGAGTTCTCAACTAATATTAGTATCTTATTTCTCTAATTAGTATAGTTGTAGGAAAAGAAGGGTTAGAAACTGCTTTTGTATTAATTTGGCACATCCGTGCCCTTTTGAGCAATTTAATGTGTTTTGTGAGTGTTTGCAGTTGTTAAGCGCTATAGCGTCTAACACTATAGCGGCAAGAGAGGCGCTTTAGGTAGTCTCTTTGAAGCAAAAGTGTATTTTTGGCGCCAAGCTCTTCACTCCAAATCTCGCTTATTGTGCCCATCGTGCACCGACACTACCGGATTTTATTGGATACTATAGGACACATGGCATTGTGTGAGTGGGAGGCTAGCTTTAGTTGGTGAGATGGCTATATCACCTTTTCACTAACTTTGGACACTACAATCAAGCTCCTTCTTCTTCTCTCCAACAACATACATTCAAGACATAGAGAGAGTTTAGAGAGAGAACTTGTGATAGATTTTCTCCATTGTTAAACACTTTGAAGCTTTGTTTTTATTGTAATTTTTAGTTTATTATTCTCTTCGGTGTTAACTCGACGTTATAGCGTCATCTCAGTGAATGAGTTGGAAGCTTGGTGTGTATCTTTTGCCACCATTTCTTTTCACTTTGTTCTAGGTAATATGAGTGTTCTATCTTGTATTTTCTTGATGATGCTCAACATGAGCTAAACACCTTGAGTTGGATTGCTTGAATCTTTGTAATGAACCATTAGTATTGTATTTATAATGTTGCATGCTTTGCGCTTCAATCTTTGTGTTATACTTCTTTCAAACTTGTTTTAGGGTTGGCCACTTAAAATGGGTACATTCGTGGGTTCAGACATGGTCCATGGATAGACTTCAAAGATTGATATGAATGAAAGTTTATTTAAATACATTTAAATAGATTTTGCTCCCTCTAGACATAGAAATGCAATAGTTCATAGAGCAAAGACTATGGGGTCTTTATTATACAGGGGTGAACTTATTTAGAACCTAGACATAGACATCTTGTAATGAAACCCTGGCGTGAGTGAGTGAAAAGCACAAAAACATTTGCAACAAATTGACGCTATAGGGTGTGACGTTATAGCGCTGTACTAATTGAGAATTTACTTAGGAAAAGCAATCCAACCTATTTCTCTCATTTCTCACAACCACTCTTTTACTGTTTTCTTTAAACAATCACTCTTTACTGATAACCTGTGACTACAAACATTTGCTACTTATTCCACTAAGTGCTAGTATAGCTTAAACTCTAAAATTAACATCAATCCCTGTGGAGAACGATCTTTACTTACTACTATAATACTTGTTGCGATTGTGTACACTTGCACAACTCCTTTTCAAACAACAAGAGGTGGCATCCTGAGACCTGCTCATTCCACATGCCCTTTGGGGAGATGACTGTCACCCTGGACGATGTGGCCGTGCTTCTCCACTTGTCGCTAGAGGGCACCCCATTGGACCACAGGCCCGATTTTGATTCTGTTGAGGCTCTTCACTTGGCTGTCGACTCTTTGGGCATGCATCAGGCTAGTGTCATCGAGGAGCTTAAGGAAAACAGGGGGCAGTATTTGAGGATCGCATTTGTAGATGACTCTTACAGGGAGAACATGGCATGGGGTGCTTATGACGAGGCTGCACGGTGCTACATGCTCTTCTTGTTAGGCACCACCATTCTGGCCGATAAGAGTCACCATTTACTGCCAGTGAGGTGGATGTATCTGATTCAGATCTTCAAAGAGTGTGGCGGTGGTCTTGGGGTATAGCCGCTCTCGCCACCTCTACACTCGACTGACGAAAAACATCTTTTATACGACCAAGCAGTTCGGCGGATACGCGACACTGCTCCAGGTAATCATTTATTTATTTTTTTAATTTAAAGCTTTTAATTAAATTACTCATATATTAATAACTACTTATTTGTTAATTTAATTATTTCAGTGCTGGATCTACGAGCATTTTCGCACCGTCGTTGGTCGGAAAGTGTTTGTTAGGACGCATCAGCCACGTGCCACCAGCTGGGGGAACAAGAAGCTGGATAAAATAAAGTTGGTGGACTTTAGGGAGCGGATAGATGCGCTGCAGCTGGAGGATGTCATCCTCACCCCTTATGCAGACCACAGGCAGATTGTTCCTTTGTCGAACATATCTGTTTACAGAGGCTGGTTGATTTGGGGCGATGACCCGGTTCCCTACATGCCAGACAGGGTGCATTGGCAATTCGGGCAGGTACAGAGGATCCCTTCTCCACCCATTTCGGGTAATGCTCCATCTCCGGACATGATCATACGGGGGTTGCTGATGTATCAGATTCGACGCGAACTTTTTGGCAGGCTAGTAGACAGGAGGCCTACCACGGCGAGTGCGATCCCCGACACCTTCCTTGTACGATCGAGTAACCAGTGGTCCGTCTTACTCAGTGCCGCTTGCTCGCCAGAGCGATCGTGAGTCGATCATCGCCGAGCCCGTTGTCCCAGAGACTTTAGAGGAGAGGGTGCAGAGAGCAGCTGCATTGGCTCTGGATGCCCTAGATGTTGCCCGTTCACCTACTTGACGTATTGTTATTTAAATCGTAAATCGTTCGTATCGTATTTTAAAAATAAAACGCGTTTAAATCTTAATTTAATATACAAACTTTTAAAAAAAAATTAAAAATTTCGGAATTACCTCTAAAAAAGGTAATTCCGGTTCAAAATAAGAGGTATTTCGGATTTACAAGGTAAATCCGGATTTACAAGGTAAATCTGAAATACCCCATTTTTTGAACCGAAATTACCTCTTTTAGAGGTAATTCCGAAATTTTTAATTTTTTTTTAAAACAGGGGTATTTTTGGGTTTTATTGGGTTATGGGGGTGTAGGAGAGAAGGAGGGGTGCGAAAAAAAAACCCAAAAAAAAATACTGAACTAGGCCGCTTAATTGGCCTTCAACCTTTTGATATGTGATTTTTTAGCGCAGGAATAAGTATAACAAAACACATTTTGAATAAGAGTGTAAACTGAGTTTCACAAATATAGAAAACATAAATGTATCATACAAAAACTAAATAAATTAATATAAAAGAAAGTTAATTAAAAGAAACAGTAATAAAGTCAAGTTGTCCTTTTATGTTACTCACATTTACAGCTACACATATTTTATAGTGTACTATATTGTGTGGAGTAATTGTGAAACCGATAGGGCAACTGCCTCTATGACTATAGAATAGTCAGTAGCACAGTAATTTAAGGAAACATATGGCCTTAAATTGGAATATTAAATTGGTGAATAGATACAAGCCCAAGAAACCTGCATGTATGTTTAAGAGTAGACATTCCTGATAAATGAGTTGTTAGCAATCATTGTTTTCTAACCTAGTATAATCAATATAGGATTAGTTATGAAATAACTTAATCTAATTCATGAGATTTGATATTTCTATCTAAGTCATAACAAGACTCTTACCAGAAATAGCTTTGTTTGATTTATAAAATGTGAGAATTTAGGAAAATGTAATTGCTATATTATTTAGCCAATGTATCAACATTTTCATAATCGATACCTCAATTGTGACTACAGATTGAATGATTTAGCAGCATGTTGGACATAGACAACCATTTAGCTCTACTAGGGGTGTTCAAAACCGAACCAAACCAATAGGGAAATCGCAAACCGAACCAAACCAAACCGAAAACCGCAAAAAACCGCTTTTGATCGGTTTAGTTCGGTTCTTCTTTTCATTGCACCGCGCGGTTCGGTTCGGTTCGCAGTTTTGATTTCCGAAACCGAACCAAACCAAACCAAACCGCAAGTAACACTAAGGCTTGTTGAATTACAACCTTCCTTACTAACCCAAATGCAACTACAACCCAACTCTCACTCACTTACTAGCCCAAATCCAATTAATTCTTTGACTCACTTACAAATAATCCATATTGTTATGCTATATTTAAAAATTACAAAAAAATATTTAATTTAAATTTTTTTAAACATTGTCTTAAAGAATTAAAAGAGAGTGATTTATATACTATATATATTTGAGTAGATTTTTTCTTAAAGATTTATGTTAGCCTTTTTTATGTTACTTAATTTTAACTCCGTTTTAAATTATTTTTGTCTTGGAAAAAACCGAACCAACCGAACCAATCCAAACCGCATTGATTTGGTTTGGTTTGGTTCGGTTTTATTTTAGGAAGCCAACCGAACCAAACCAAACCGCATGTAATTTTACCTTGCGGTTCGGTTCACTTTTTGCCTCAAAACCGAACCAAACCGCACCGCGAACACCCCTAAGCTCTACTACCAATGTAGTATTCAAGGAAGTATTTCCACAACCTATGGTCATTGTAAATTTACCGAAACCCACAACTTAGTACTATTTCTATGCTAACTTAAAACCTGTTTCAAGGAAATGATTTATATAGTGCTATTTCTAATGAATACTTCTCTGAAAGTTTCTTAATACCCAAAGGTCGATATAGCTCCCACATGTCAGAAATATGATGGCAAATGGAAAGGCTATCGTATATATCTCCTTGATGATGTATATACGATGGCCAAAATTAACATTGTCGTATATATGTTCTTTAAAGGTATATACGATTGGAATTTGGTCAAACGAATATATGTCTCAAATGGTATATGTTTTGTTATTTTGTAACATGTTAAGGGAATTTTGGTCTTTACGCATAAGACGTGGGGTAAAAAAACTCTTCACACAATGATGTGTCAATGGTCAGAATGTGGTCAAACTCCTGCGCAATTAGCTCCAACTAGTAGTCCCATATATTTAAACAACACACCCCCTACACGACAGTGAAACAAAATAGTTGCCATAAAAGTGAAGGAATCATGAACATTGACACCATTAGGCAAGTTTTCTAAAAGTTGACCTTGAGACCACTGGCGGATTCAGGACCCTAGGGTCAAGGGTGTCAAATTTTTAAAATACACACAGCAATCTGAACTTCCAAGCAAAGAGATTGCAAAATTGATTTCTCTAGAATTTTTATATGTCGATTCTTGTCACAATCTTTGGGAGCACGTTACAGTCTTTGGGAGTTGATTCCTGTGAAAATCTTGTTGAGCTTCCCAATTGGTTGTCAACTATAATTTGTCTCAAGACTGTTTCAATTGAAAATTGTCCAAACTTGGTTTTTCTCCCGGAAAGATTTGCTTTGCCTCCCAAACCTTGAATATCTAAAAATTGAAGGTTGTCCAGTAATTATGTAGAAGATACCGGCCCAGTAGTAGGCAAGATTGGCCCAAGATATCACACATCAAACACGTTTCCATTGAATCGTTAGAACTAGAAAATTAAGTAGAATTCGAGTTTCTCGTCTTTACATGTTACTTTTTTGTATAATAAATTTGAGCATCTCTGTATCTATCTGTAAAGCAAACTTGAGTTATTGATTTTAAGTGGAAATAATTTAAACCTATCGGTATTATTTTGTACTTTATTGTCATGTATTCTTAATTTATGAGTTTCATATTTAATTTATTCTTACAAATAATGGTTTCAATATTATTTCTATTTACATTCATTGTTTAGATGCATTCTGCAGAGAATCCGGTTTCTTTTTTTTTGTTGTATAATAATAGTGATTTGAATTGTGGCAGCAAAGCAAAGAGTACTTAGTACATGTTGAGAATGGTGACAAGGCAGTAATAAAATGTATTTTTCTTTGATACTACATATGTAAGCTTTGAATCAGGCTCTTTACTTTCTTTTGCTTAATATCTTACCCTTATTATATCTGTTTGTTTTATCAGAATATTCAAGGATTCGATTATGAATATTTTAAATTTTTAAGGTTCTTTATTTGAAACTTATCTTTTACTGAAGATTCAATTCCCGTGTTGTGCTAAGGCGCGGAACTCATTCCCGTGTTAATGATTCTGATGTGATCGGAAGAGAACACGATAAACAGAAAATCATGGAACTGTTACTGCAAGAAGATGATGGTAAAGGTCGCTTATCTGTTATTCCTATTGTGGGAATTATTGGAGACTTAGGAAAGACTACACTTGCAAAGTCTATGTTCAATGATAAAAGTATACTTGAGTCTTTTCCATTGAAGATGTGGGTGTGTGTCTCCGATGATTTTGATTTAAAGAATGTCCTCGTTAAAATCCTCAACTCAGCTAATGATTCTACTCCTACAAGCTCCAATGTGGAGCAGGTGCAAAATCATTTGAGAAATGCACTTACAGGTCAGAAGTTCTTTCTTGTCTTGGATGACGTATGAAACGAGGATCGTGTCAAATGGGAAGAATTGAAGGATCTAATACAAATAGGTGCTGAAGGAAGTACAATCCTAGTGACCACACGTAGCCACACTGTAGCTAACATTATGGGCACTCACTCACCCCAAATTTTACAAAGTCTTTCTAGAGAAGATTCTTTGTCTGTATTCCTCAGATGGGCTTTTAAAGAAGGTGAAGAGAAAAAACATCCAGAGTTGATGGAGATTGGGGAAGATATTGTGCGTAAATGTGGAGGTCTTCCATTGGCCCTAAGGACATTGGGTAGTTCCCTATTCGGAGAAGTCGATTTACAAAGGTGGATGTTTGTGAGGGACAATGAGATTTGGAAATTGCAACAAAAAGAAGAAGACATTTTACCTGCTCTCAAATTAAGCTATGATCAGTTGCCTTCTTATTTTAAAAGGTGTTTTGCATGCTTCTCTCTCTTTGAAGAGGACTATGAATTTGACAGTATTGAAGTTACTTCCCTTTGGAAGGCACTTGGTTTTCTTCCATCATCAGACCATGGTGAAAATATGGAAGTTATTGTCAATCGTTTTTTGCAAGAGCTACGATCAAGATCTTTTCTTCAAGATTTTATTGACCTTGGCAGTGCTTGCACCTTTAAAGTACACGATTTAGTGCATGATCTTGCACAATATGTGGCAAGGGATGAGTTTCAACGGTTGAAATCCAACATTGAAACTATATCCGAGAATGTCTTGCATTTGTCATTAATTAAAAATGATTTGCTTGGCCAAATTCCAACTCCCAAAGATATGAGACTGAGAACAATACTTTTTCCTAAGGGTGTCAACAACAAAGTTTTCTTCAATACTCTTGTGTTAAGGTGCAAAAACTTAAGGGTTTTGCAATTAAAGAATTCTGGAATTGAGAGCTTGCACGGCTCTATTGGTAAATTAAAACATTTAAGACAATTCAATCTTGAGTTTAATAAAAAACTTAGAAGACTTCCAGATTCAATATGCAAACTCCAAAATTTGCACACTTTGATACTCACCGGATGCATAGAGTTACAAATATTGCCAAATGGAATAGGAAACTTGATCAGTCTCTGACAACTACTCATAACCACAAAGCAATCTAATTTTCCGAACAAAGAGATTGCAAAATTGACTTCACTAGAACTTTTGACTCTCCATTACTGTGACAATTTGGAGACGTTGTTTGAAGGAATACAACTTCCCAGTCTTAACTTTTTGGAATTCGAATCTTGTGAGAAACTAAAGTATGTGCCACTTCATAATGTTCCAAACTTAGAGTGTTTGTCAATTTATAATTGCAAAGAGCTGGATTTATCGATGGGCCTCGACAACCAAATCCCAAGTTAAGGCTTAAGTTCATCGAGTTTTTGTTCTCTCGCCACGCTTAGTAACTTTTCCTCAATGGTTGGAAGGATGTGTAAACATGTTACATTCTTTGAAAATTGGAAACTGTGAGCTTCCTAAGTGGCTGTCAACTCTGAATTTTCTCAAAACGCTTTCAATTGAAAATTGTCCAACACTACATTGTCTCCCCGATGATCTGCATTGCCTCTCAACCCTTGAATTTCTAAGAATTGAAGGCTGTCCAGAATTATGTAGAAGATACCAGCCAGTAGTAGGACAAGATTGGCACAAGATATCACACATTAAACAAGTTACCAATGGATTGTTTGAAGGTACGTACCAAGTTTCTCTTCCTTACGTATTTTACGTGTTGTTTGTATGAAATTTTTGAGCATCTATATCTATCTATCTATCTTACCTCTTAATATGGTAATAGTGATTTCGATATTATTTCTATTTACATATAACCTCCCTTGACCCTGGTAGTATCTCCCGAACTGCTCTTTATACGAGACTCTTGACCTGTTTAAAATATGGGAAGGGAGAAAGAAATAAGCTTGAGTTCTGGGTTTGTCCCTTAAAAGGTTTTGATTTTACATAAGTATGAAATATGTGTTAATTTGGAAAATCTCATTGTTAATGTAAAATAGCATATCCTTCATCATGTTATTTACTTCCCTCATAATAATAGCAGAGACGTTTTTCCAGAACTTGGAGATTCAAAAAGCAATGTTATTCTGAAAATTAGGAGCAAATGGAAACATGTTATTGCTAAGCTGCTGTAATTTTAGTAAGGAAGTTGGGATGGGATTTTAGATTTGTCATGAAAACAAAAGATAGTTTTTGTTGAATATTCTATATCTCTTTGTATCTCTCACTAATTTGAATAGGTAGTGAATAATAAATCTCCCAATAATTGGACCTTGTAATAAAACTAATTACTTTTCTTTTTATTTTTGAATTTTAATGTTTGAAAAATTTATATATCTGCTTTCAAAATTTATGTATATGTTGCAACTTTTGTAACTTGATTGGCGACTTAAAAAAATATCATAGACACGTGCTGACCCACTTCATTCAATAAGTTTTCATAGAGGCCCACCATATCATTTGAATTGACTGTATCATGGCCTATAACAATAATTCAACAAATATCAGGAAAGCTTTTATCCTTACCATATCATTTGAATTGACTGTATCATGGCCACAGATAGATCCAATTCATCTCTCAGTCGACAGTGCCACTTCATAATGTTCCAAACTTAGAGTGTTTGTCAATTTATAATTGCAAAGAGCTGGATTTATCGATGGGCCTCGACAACCAAATCCCCAAGTTAAGGCTTAAGTTACTGAGTTTTTGTTCTCTGCCACAGTTAGTAACTTTTCCTCAATGGTTGGAAGGATGTGTAAACATGTTACATTCTTTGAAAATTGGAAACTGTGAGCTTCCTAAGTGGCTGTCAACTCTGAATTTTCTCAAAACGCTTTCAATTGAAAATTGTCCAACACTACATTGTCTCCCCGATGATCTGCATTGCCTCTCAACCCTTGAATTACTGTGACAATTTGGAGACGTTGTTTGAAGGAATACAACTTCCCAGTCTTAATTTTTTGGATTTCGAATCTTGTGAGAACATGTTAGTGACTTTTCCTCAATGGTTGGAAGGATGTGTAAACAAGTTACATTCTTTGGGAATTGCAGACTGTGACAATCTTTGTGAGCTTCCTAAGTGGCTGTCAACTCTGAATTTTCTCAAAAGACTTTCATTTGAAAATTGTCCAACACTACATTGTCTCCCCGATGATCTGCATTGCCTCTCAACCCTTGAATTTCTAAGAATTGAAGGTCATCCTGCATTATGTAGAAGATACCAACCAAGAGTAGGACAAGATTGGCACAAGATATCACACATTAAACAAGTTACCATTGGATTGTTTGAAGGTACGAACCAAGTTTCTCTTCCTTACGTATTTTACTTGTTGTTTGTATGAAATTTTTGAGCATCTATATCTATTTATCTATCTTACCTCTTAATTTGGTAATAGTGGTTTTGTTATTATTTCAATTTACATGGTTGCATATAACCTCCTCGACCACGGTAGTATCTCCCAAACCGCTTCTTTATAAGGGACTCTTGACTGCTTAAAATATGGGAAAGGAGAGAAAGAAATAAGCTTGAAGTTGCATTCAGTTTGCCTATATGTTTAGTTTATTTGAGTTCTGGGTTTATTCTTTAATTAACACGTATGAAACACATGTTAATTTGGAAAATCTCATTGTTAATGTAAAATAGCATATCCTTCATCATGTTATTTACTTCCCTCATGATTTGGAGCCCGATTCATATGCTCAGATATGTTCTTTTTGTAGAGTCCTCGATGGTGGTGATATAATAACAGATTTCGCAGTTTGAAGACAAGCTACATTGGCAGCACAAGGTGGATTTGAAAGACACTTGCCAATTTTGTTCTGCATTTGAAAGGAGGAGACCTTCCATGGGGGGAGGTAATAAGAGTTCTTGCTGGTATATTAAATGTTGATCTTCATCCCCACCACCTCCATTAATAAGTCTCCTTGTAGGAAGAGATAATGGCCCCGAACTCGTTGCCTAATCGCACACCACCGTTGACGGCGTCAACTATAGATTTGCAGTCAAGCTCTAAGTCAACATCATGAATGTCCAGCTGAATCAACCATCGAAGAGCCTCTAGTAGACTCACTACTTCAATCTCTTGTGGCTTCAAGAAACCATACAACCAAATTGTCTTTGCGTGGAGAAATCGTCTGTCATGATCCTGTAAACAAATTCCAAGGCCACATAGTGACTGCTCTGCGAACCAAGCCCCATAAATGTTGCACTTATTGCAACCTGCAGGAGGTCTAGACCAACGCTTCTAGTAGACCCACTGCTTCAATCTCTTCTGGTGTTGTACCTGATCGACCCGTAGTGGAGCTGCCAGAAGGCTAGCCACGCTGATGCTTCATGGAGGCACTGGCTAATCGATCTGTCAAGAGAATTCCACACCATGTCGTTACGTCGCCGCCAAATGCACCATATACCAATAGCAAAATCTTTACTAACATTGTCTCCGAACAGCTCCAGCAGATAAAAGAATAATTCATGCGCTCCTTCAGCTCTATTATATTCTGGCTCAATTGGTTTCCATAAACTAGCTGCTTGCCACACTTGTTGGGCCTTTGGACAACCAAAAAACCAGCTCCTTGCCACACTTGTAATTGTTCTTTTAAAAATGCAAATACCTGGATTTAATTTATTTTTTTAAGGAAATAGCTGGATTTAATTAAACTTTGTGCATTTTGGTCAAAACAATTTTAAACCTTGTGCATATTTATGAAGAGATTATCAAATGTCGCAAGACAACTTTTTTACATATATTTTTTATCGTTTGTCAAAGAAAAACATATATTTTTTATCTATATCTATTATTTTTTTTTGACACAATTTATGGATACACTTAGCTGTTCAAAATTCAACCAATTAGTTAAAATTTGATGGTTGGTTTCGTTTTACGAACATTGAACCACAGCGACTCTCGTTAATTTTGTAGGTTCAAAATCAAAAAGAATAAATTTGTAATAAGTTTCGGTGTGCTTAGGATTTTTAAGAAGGGTTTTTTTTTCGCACCCTCCTTCTCTCCTACACCCGATAATCCAATAAAACCCCAAAATACCCTGTTTTAAAAAAAAATTAAAAATTTGAATTATTTTAAAAAGGTAATTCCTGTTCAAAAATAGGAGTATTTCGATTTACAAGGTAAATCTGAAAATCCATTTCTTGATTTACCTTGTAAACCGAAATACCTTATTTTTGAACCTAATTACCTTTTTAGAGGTAATTCAAATTTTTAATTTTTAATTTTTAAAAAATTTGTATATTAAATTAAGATTTAAACGCGTATTATTTTTAAAATAAGATACGGACGATTTACGATTTAAATAACAATACGTCAAAATATATAAAAATAACTGACATAAAATAGGAGTACAAATACAACTATGAGTCCAAAATGTCTAAAAATAACTGAAAATAACGACGTGAAGTAGGTGAACGGGCGACATCTAGGGCATCCTGCCAATGCAATGCTCTCTGCACCTCTCTCCTCTAAAGTCTCCGGACAACGGCCATTGATGATATGGCTCGACACTGCTCGGCCGTGGTCGTGGCTCGACACACCGAGAAAGACGCACTCGTTACTTTGATCGTACTCAAGGTAGGTAATCAGGATCGCACTCGCCGTGGTAGGGAACCGGATCATCGCCCCAAATCAACCACCCTCTGTAAAGAATTACAATAAAGAATTAAAATATTACCTCGCGCTCTATCTATCCAGGACGCGCAGTGCGTATCCCAGTGTAACAATAATGGTAGGTGATCCACAGCTGGGGCAGGCTGAACCTCCTCCTCCTGCTGAACCTCCTCCTCCTCCTGATGCTGACCCTCCTACTCCTCCCAAGCCTCCCAGCCGTGAGCAAGAATGTCATGATACAGCTCTGGGTGCTCCTGTTGGTGCCGCATATGGTACTCGTAATTTGGGTGGTCACGGTAGGTCGCTCATCATCGGGCCGAGGCCGAGGCTCGTGCTCAACCATCTCTATCACTCTGGCGCGGGCTCTCTGGCGCCTCTGACACTCAGAAGCATGTCCAGCACTCTCGAGCCTCAGTAGAGTGTCCGGAGAAGAGTATCGCTATCGCTAGCCTCCCCAACATGTTGTCGCCGTACCGCGGGTGTCTTTGCTCCAAGACTTCTGCCGCGCTTACACCGCCCTCGTCGTCTACTCGCCACTCTTAAAAAAATAATGTAAATAAAAAATATTAATAATTGAAAAAAATTGTAATTTTCGGAATTACAGGTAGTTCCGAAAAGAATTTCGGAATTACCTCAGAATTCAGGTAATTCCGGTTCACAAATGTGAACCGGAATTACCTGAGTTCTGAGGTAATTCCGAAAATCTCTCTCCGTATTTACTTAATTTTTTCGGAATTATGAAATCTGATTTGTGAAATCTGATTTTTGTAAGTTTTCAAGGGCATTTTCGTCCGTTTGGATAATTATGGGGGTGGGATAGACAACGAGGGGGGTGCGAAAAAAAAAACCTTTTAAGAATATATATTACTAGCCTCATAACCCGTGCAATGCACTGGGTTAGCGATTCCATTGTATAATCGAATAATTAAATTTTCTTGAAAGACTAATATCTTATCATGCTTGAAAGCTTGTATTGACCAACATTGAACTTGTCAACTATGAAAATCAAACTCAGGAGAACGGGTCGACCCCCATGTCCCAGGGTAGCCTATGCCATTGGGAAAATGAAGTTAGTTCGCAAAATATAAAATCTAGGGTTAAATATGTCTTTGGTCCCTATAAATATAGTGAGTTTTGTTTTTAGTCTCTCTAAATTTTTTTGGGTACTTTTGATCCCTACATTTTTTTCCGTTAATACTTTTAGTCCCTGTCGTTAGTTTTCACTAACGGTGCTGATGTGGCATAGGTTATGTGGCATTTTTTAATGTGTTGGCATGTTGAGTTGGATTCCACATCAAAATTAAGAACATGAATTAGAATAGAAACCCAGAACCCAACACACAAAAAAAATAAAACAGAAATGCAGAACAGATCTCCTTCTTCGTCTAGCTCTGTACTTCCATCTTCAATGTCTCACCTCCTTCAAACCAAACTGTAATCATCTCTCTCACCTCGATGGCAGTAAACTCCACATGACGAACCATCGCCAAAAGATAATACCCATCTGCAATGAACAATGGTGATACTTGATTAAGAAAAGGAAAATGGTTAACACTGCAGAAAAATATTTTATGAAATGAAAAGTAAATGACCTCATTCATTCATAAGCCTCATATGATTGGTTATACGAACATCTGTACTAATTTCCTAGAAGTCAATTAATGCAAAATACTCTTGGTCTCAAGTCAAACTACATCGTTTTAAGGTCCCCGCTGAGATTGAGATGCGAACGGAGATTTCGATGAACAGGAAGAGGGATGCTCCCGGTGAGAAAGAACCGCAGTGGGAGAAAAGGAATCCATTGAGAGACATGCAGTGGAATTTCTAACACTAGCGACAGAGTTTGCGAGGGAGCTAAGAATATCGTTTAACGTGGCATTTAGCGACGGAAATTCCGTGGCAAAAGAGGGCGGGAGTTATAATTTAAACTGCACGTTTTTTTAGGACATTAGCGACGGAAATTGAGGCGGTCCCTCGCTAAATACCTGCCATTTTGACGCACAGCAGAGTCTTGGTAAGCGTGTGTGGCAATTAGCGACGAAATTAAGTGGTCCCTCGCTAAATCCCTCGCTAAATTCCTGCCATTCTGACGCACAACAGAGTCTTAGTAAGTGTGTGTGGCATTTAGCGACGGAATTAAGTGGTCCCTCGCTAAATCCCTCACTAAATTCCTGCCATTCTAACGCACAACAGAGTCTTGGTAAGCGTGTGTGGCATTTAGTGACGGAATTAAGTGGTCTCTCGCTAAATTCCACCTACCCCTTATCAGATATCACCTCACTCTTCACCCACCACCATATTTCACTTCCCACTTTTCTTCTCTCCTCTCATTTTCGACTCTTCTCTCTTCTTCTCTCCTACTTTCCCAAATTTCTCTTCCACCACCACCAAATTAGTTATTCTTTCACCCCTCTCTCTCTCCTACGAACATACTTCCTCTCTCCTCAACCACAACCACAACCTCTCTCTTTTTGAGTTTTCTCTCTTCACCACCACCACCACCACCATCTTCTTTCTTCTCTTTCTCTCTTCACCACCACCACCACCTTCTTTCTTCTCTTTCTCTCTTCACCACTCAACCTCTCTCTACCTAATCCACCATTCACCACCACCACCACCAACACCACCACCACTCTCACTCCTCTCTCTCTTTGGAATGCTAGGTGATGATGATGATAATAATAATAATAATAATAATAATAATAATAAAAGAAATAATAATAATAATAATAATAATAAGCGACTCGTCAAAAAAAAAAAGTGACTGACACAATCAGTCATTCAAGTTTGGGAAGCGTGTATGTCAGACTTAGCGAGGGAATTAGCGACGAAAGTGTCCCTAGGTAATTAGCGACGGACCTCCATTTCTCTCGCTAATGGGATTAGCGAGGAACGTTTTAGCGACCGAACTGGTCCCTCGCTAATGGCAGTTAGCGACAGAAATGGGTCTGTTAGCCACCGAAATGTCCCTCGCTAATCCCAATTTTTTTGTAGTAATTATCAGTTTAAAAGGAACATTAACAAAGACATTTAAATTGGACATCCACCATAGATAAAAAAGGCAAAATAGTATCCGAGGTCCCTTAATTTATTTTCTATTTTCGCTTAGGTCCTTTAACTTTTAAACATAACGTTTAGGTCCTTTAACTTTTAAAAACGTTTCGCCGAAATCCTATTTAACATTTTAAACATAACACCGTTAAATAGAGTATTACGTGGCTGTTTTGTTGCTGAATGGGCATGCCACGCTCCTAGTGACATGTCTTTTTTTATTCAATTTTTAATAAATAATAAATAAATAAATAAATAAAATTGAAGAGGTTCAACGAAGAAGAGCAGCAATGCAGAAGAACAACATCTTCACATCTCCAGAGGTAAATTTGGGCTATTCGTGATCTTCAAATCTTCTATTCATCATCTTCACAGTTCCTTCATCTATTCATCATTGATGGCTTCAACGAAGAAGAACAGCAGCGAAACGAGAAACGAAACCCATAACGACAATCGGTTGAACGACAAACAAAACAAAACCCAACAATTCAATTGAAATCAAAAACCAGAACAGCAAACGAAATCAAAACTAGAACAACAACTCAAATCGAAACCCAAAACAACAACTGAAACCGAATTGCAGAAATCCCAAATTGAAATTGTAGTTATTGATATCGAAATGCAGAACTGGGACACGATTAGGGGAGACGATTTGAGATTTCTGGATTTCAATTTGAGATTTCGTCTTCGTTTTACAGCAACAATGATTCCAATTTGGGATTTCAGGATTTCGATGTAGGGTTTCGTGGATTTGGAATTTCTGGATTTCGTTTGCTACGATGAATCAATTGACCCCTTACCATAATACCTGACGTGGCGTTCCCAATCAGCCCAGCAAACAGCCACGTAACATCCACGTAATACTCAGTAAACGGTGTTAACTTTAAAACGTTAAATAGGACTACAGTGATACGTTTTAAAAAGTTAAGGGACCTAAACGTAAGCTTTAAAAGTTAAGGGACCTAAGCGAAAACAGAAAATAAGTTAAGGGACCTCGGGTGCTATTTTGCCATAAAAAAAAAGAAGAAAAAGTCTAATAAAATTTAATACCAAATATACATTCATCAAATGCAAATATAAAAAATTAACCCATCATTAGATAGAAAAGAAGACAACACAATTAAAAAGCGAAACACGCAAGCATCATGCATGGTAGAAGGAAAACCCATGATAAAATAGGAGCAGTTATACAAAGTTGAAAAAAGTTATGGAGGTTTTATTGTAAATGTGACTGAAGTTTCCGTTGAAAAAAGATGGTGAAGGTTCTATATTATATGTGGTTGAAGTTCCCACGGGAGTCAATGCAGCAACGTTGCATTCAGTGGCAGAGGTAGCGTATATTTTATTAGGGGGCTAAATGTAAAACTATTTTTAATATAGGCAAAATAGAATTAAAAGGTATACTAGTGCGGTGACCCGTCCGATGGACGGGGCCAATGCTTCAGGTTCTATGGAAGGAGGGGACAATGCTTTAGGTTATATTGAAGACAAAGTTTAAGTGCCAAAGTTTGTGTAAGTTTACAAAATGAAAAGAAAGAGCAAAGATGACAATAGTTGTTTGGTGGGCAAGATAGAGACTACACATTAAACCCTTACAACATCAACAAAAATAATTAGCGGTGAGCCCCTAATTTCCATCTTCAGAATATCGCCTATCTTCAAAACTCGTTCTTTCACAAAATCCAACCATTCCTGACCACTAGCTTTAACAATAATAATAGCCTCAAATCTGAACCAGTAATTGTTTCCAACACAATATTAGAAGGGAGAACATCTTGGGATGCGTTGTAAAATCCTGAAATTTTAAACAACCTCGAATGCAAACAAAGAGAAACAAACATTCAAATTAATGGTATAACATGTAATATAAAAGGAAAAAAAAAGAAATCAAGAGAGAACAACCTATTGCTCCACACTATGATAGCTAATTCTTGCATCAAATTGTTTTTCAGCCATCAAATAATTGAAAGACAAAAACAGAAGCTAAGAGAGAGAATTAAGGGGAGAAGGAGGTGACTAACTCACCATAAATTTGGTTCTTTCCATAAACAAAAAGCAGAACATATCACAATGCTTCTTTCTCTTTTTAGCTAATTTGTAACATAACCCACAAGAAAAAGATAAAGTGGGTCTTCTTTTCTCCTCTTAAAAGCGGGTTTATGAAATTAAAGAAACAAAGGCTAGATATTAGGTATATACTTCTTTGTGACTACTACCAAATAAATATAAATAGTAATAAACTTACTTATTGCCAAGAACTGCATGTAAATTGATGTAAGTTGTTGTTCATGATCAGAGAAATTTCCTCTTCAGATATTAGGCCTTAGATAAATAGTCCATCTTAATCTCCAACTCTTGCCACACCCGTTCAATCCTGCAAAGCTTTGGAAAAGTTCCTCAACTTCCATGGCCATGTTTTTGAATGTGATTCACCAGTACTGTTTGGTGTTCTCATATCATCCAAACCTTGAAGCTGAACTGCTGTGAAGTGGATGATAAAGCTATATAAGTAGCTTGTTATTTATATATGTATATATATATATGGTGGTGCGATCCATCTAATACAAAATTGACACAAAAAAGAAGTATAAAATAGCTTTTGTAATTCTACTTAGTGTTTTATATTAAATAAACTCGGATTGTGATTAAGAACATAGTATGAATACAAACAAACTCATCCACTTCTCATGCGCACATAGTATATGACACTATTTAATCCATGGCAAACTATGAAATTGCTATCTTAGAATTAAGGAGCCACAACAGCAAGCACAAACACAAATAAAAGCAAATATGGTAAATTGGCATTCTTAAAAATCCAACAATATCTTGTTTCAAAAAAAAAAAATCCAACAATATCAACCAGAAGGTGACAAATAATGAAGCAGCCCATATATAAAGGGAGAAAAACAAAAAATGTCATATAGAGTACAAAAAGGTGTAGCAACATGAGAAATTGGCCAGAAACACGTTGACAGAAATTTTTTGCATTGAACCTCTATAGAGTTTTAATCTTGAGGATAATCATACTTAATCTTTTACTCAAGTCTTATATGAACTAATTTGTCAAATATATAATATTTCTACCTAATGAATCAGATAAATTGATGTAAATGAATCAAATTTGACTTGAAAAGATAAACACTAACTAACATTGAGATTATGCAATGGGTAGGTCAGAACAAAAAAAATGCATGCTGCAGACTTCTTCCCAGGCATTAGAATAGAGTAATTAAGTACTATACTCACGAGTACAATAAATTCATGGGATAATAGATTTGCACAATGCTCTCTTTTAATTGAGTTCCATGTCCATTAATTGTTTAAGCACAATTAGCAGCTTAGTAGAGAGTTCAATTCAAAATTGATTAGAAGATGGCAGCCTCAAATTAAATAAAATAGAAAAGAATACATTAAACTACATGAAGCAAAATTGTCATAAAATAAATGAATGGTTGCAGCTGAATAGTTTGAAAACAAACGTGATCATC
The DNA here is from genome assembly GCA_020916435.1 of Oxytropis ochrocephala. NCBI lineage: Eukaryota > Viridiplantae > Streptophyta > Magnoliopsida > Fabales > Fabaceae > Oxytropis > Oxytropis ochrocephala. Next base: position 39,840,522 of record CM037090.1, read on the forward strand.
CATAAGTAAGTTAGAGACAATATGATTTCAGTACACAGTTGATTACCCATGTGAAATAGAACGGAAAATATTAGAATAGACTGATGGAATTGACTTCAAAGGTTTCATGAATCATGAGTAGTATTTTGATTTTCACTAATTAAAAACCTCAAAACCTTTAAATAATGGATGTAACACTACTTGCCAAGTCCACAGTGATGATCCTGCATTAAATTCAACAACCGGACATAAAGGTTAGGACAAATCTTCAAACTGCAAACTCAAACGCAAAATTGAAACTTAATCTAGTGATAAAAAAAATCATCATAAAAATACAAAATCCAAAAGAGGAATAAAAGCTCAAAAAACTCAAACTTTTTTTGCAAGTGAACTCAGCTCAATGAATCAACTCACCCGAGGCAATGGAAGCTGGGCAGAATAGCCCAAAATCCCTCAATATATGAACATGAAAAGTGGATAATCTCTATTTTATTCTTTTCCATTTTTTAGGTTAAATGAAAAATAGTTTCGAAGTTAGGAAAATGGGGAAATGCCTTCACATTTCTGGTCACCATAGTTATTCAAGTTCCTTATAGCTAGGAATTTTGGCCTACAAACCATTCACAATGATAACCGTGTTGTGCCAAGGCGCGAAACTCATTCCCGTGTAAATGATTCTGATGTGATCAGAAGAGAACACGATAAACAAAAAATCATGGACCTGTTACTGCAAGAAGATGATGGTAAAGGTCGCTTATCTATTATTCCTATTGTGGGAATTGGAGGCTTAGGAAAGACTACACTTGCAAAGTCTGTGTTCAATGATAAAAGTGTACTTGAGTCTTTTCCATTGAAGATGTGGGTGTGTGTCTCCGATGATTTTGATTTAAAGAATATGCTCATTAAAATCCTCAACTCAGCTAATGATTCTACTCCAAAACCGATTCAGCTAATGATTCTACTCCAAAACCGATTTAAAGTAGCTTGTTATTTATATATATGTATATATATAAGGTGGTGCGATCCATCTAATACAAAATTGACACAAAAAAGAAGTATAAAATAGCTTTTGTAATTCTACTTAGTGTTTTATATTAAATAAACTCGGATTGTGATTAAGAACATAGTATGAATACAAAAAAACTCATCCACTTCTCATGCGCACATAGTATATGACACTATTTAATCCATGGCAAGCTATGAAATTGCTATCTTAGAATTAAGGAGCCACAACAGCAAACACAAACACAAATAAAAGCAAATATGGTAAATTGGCATTCTTAAAAATCCAACAATATCTTGTTTCAAAAAAAAATCCAACAATATCAACCAGAAGGTGACAAATAATGAAGCAACCCATATATAAAGGGAGAAAAACAAAAAAAGTCATATAGAGTACAAAAAGGTGTAGCAACATGAGAAATTGGCCAGAAACACGTTGACAGAAAAAATTTGCATTGAACCTCTAGAGAGTTTTAATCTTGAGGATAATCATACTTAATCTTTTCTGAAGTCTTATATGAACTAATTTGTCAAATATATAATATTTCTACCTAATGAATAAGATAAATTGATGTAAATGAATCAAATTTGACTTGAAAAGATAAACACTAACTAACATTGAGATTATGCAATGGGTAGGTCAGAACAAAAAAAATGTGTTATACCCCAATTTTGTCCGAGTTCTTTTTAATAGTTTTTAATTTGGACTTTTTCAACCATTTTATTTTGGACTTTTTTCAATCATTTTATTTTGGACTTTTTTTGAAAATTACAAAAATAGTAGTTTTTGCGTATTTTCTAAGTGTTAGTTTTTAGCTACTATTCGAAGGAAATTTCTCTCTCCTTGGACCTCGTTTTTCTGATCTGAACGGTGAAAGTGAAGACATATTTCCCACGAACCCGCTGTAAAAAATGAAGACGATCCGACGGTTAACGATTCCGAATCGCACTTTTACGATGAGAGGTTTGAGAAAAACGGACAAAAACTGCAGTTATTGCGAAGGCCATTTCTCTCTCCTCAGACCTCGTTTCGACGATCCGAACGGTGAAAGCGGAGATATATGTGTCACGAACCTGCTGTCAAAAAAAGAAAGACGATCCAACGGTTAACGAATCCGAATCGCAAATTTACGGTGACAGGTTTGAGAAAAACGAAAATTGTGTTTTAAAGGGGATTGCTTTCTCTACCTTGTTTTAGTCCCACATTGCTCACAAGAAACAAGAGCTCCCTAGCAATTGGGTATAAAAGGGGTTGAGAGGTGAAGATTAGGAGGAGATCATTGGCGGGTTAAGTGATCTTTTGGGTCAAAGCGATAGCGCCCATTTCACTAAAAGCCTGCTTTGATCATTTGGACGTTTTGAGCCTGGCTTTCAGATTCTCAAAGCGGTTCTTCATGGGCCTTGGAGTCAAAATGAACCAGATAGGAGTCCGGTTTGCTTAGCCTTGCCTCGGCACTCGTCGAGTCCAAAGTTAGTTTTGTATTTATTTTGTTTATTTTTAGTACGTATTTATTTGTCATTTATTCATAATATAATCTATTTATTTATTTATTTATTTATTTGTTTGTTTATGTATATATCTATTCATATTTATTTATGTATATAGTTATTTATTTGTTTATTTATTATATTTTTTAGCCTAGTCTTTATTAATTATCGCTTTTGTCTTTTTTTATGCACAAATTAGTTTATTTCTTTGAAAATCAAATAAAAGACTAAGTCGGTTGTACAACCTAAGTTAGTCATCATCCTAGACCAATGAAATCATGCATACCAAGAATCCTAAAAATTTATAAAAATATAAATAAATCATTACTCCCAAAAATAAAAGACTAAGTCGGTTGTACAGGCAACCTGTTAGTCATCATCCTAGACCAATGAAATTGTGCAGTTCAAGAATCCTAAAAACTTATAAGTAAATAAAAAAATCATTTTTCCTAAAAATAGGGACTAAGTCGGCTTGTACAACCTAAGTTAGTCAATGCGTTCTAGAATTAATGAGTCAGACAGTTCAGGAGTTCTAGAATACCTATTCTAAAACCAACCCACCTCACATCAATCCAATTTTTCTCAAAAACTCAAAAATCATTTTCAAAAAAGTAGGGACTATGCTCGGTTGTAGGCAATCCAGGTTAGTCGTCCCAGAGATCAATGAGTCAGCATACCAAAGAGTCCTAGGACCCCTACACTAAAAAAACCAACCAACAAACCTTTTCAGGGAAGAACTACGTGGCTTTGATTCCTCCATTGCATCCGGAGGTACGTAGGAGCGAGACTCAACCTCTCGTCAAGCACTAAAAACAAAAACCTAAATAAGTCTTTTTTTTTACAAATAAAAGGGTAATTATTAAATAAATCTTAAATTAATTAGACAATAGGATGTCGTAGGGTGCTAATACCTTCCCCACACATAACGACTCCCTAACCCTAACAACGCCTTATCTTAAAACTTAAAGGGATTTTCCGAATTTGCCTTAAACTAAAATTTGGTGGCGCTTTCCTATGAACCTTTCAAGAATCCTTTCCCTGGATTTTTCTGGCCGCTATACCGCGACTCCACTGGGACTTAACTTTTAGAGAGTCAAAACCTAGTCTAATTATTTAGGATTAACTTAATTTTACCCTTCCCTTTATTTATTTGTTTATTATTATTATTATTATTATTATTATTTGCATATTATATTTTTATGTGATATATAAACTCTAGGATAGAAGACCATATTTGTATGACTGTTTGTCTGTTTGCAGCTGTTGGGCTTTTTTTTTTTTAAATTGCTCATACACACTCCACAATTACACTTCTGCACACACATGTGAGAAAAGTCCTCTACCCGGACTTGAGTGTACCCTAAGTTAGAACGAGATTGCGTAGTGATGGCCTCATGGACGTACGCCTCGTTGGGTGGTCATGAAAATCTCACCTAGAGTTTGATTCCTTTTAAGGATACTATCCCTCCTAATAGCTTGCCTATTGTTGGGGTCAGTGTTCTTGATCGGGGTCCTTGGCTCTAGGAACCATGTGTATGATTCTTTAGAACTACCATTGTGAGGCTCACTATAAAGAAAACCTTAGACCCACTCTGTAAGATACATTTCTAGGGTCACAAAGGAGCTTTATACCTTCGCATTCAAACAAATATTTATGCATACCGCCTTTTATCGAAAAAAATCAAAAAAACCAAAAATCATTTTTTTACTACTTTTTAGAAAATATACCACATGCATACAAAGAAATAAACATCTACTCATTGCATGCACTCTTATGATCGTTAGGGAATTAAAATCTTTACCTTGGAGAGAAGCTGCACACGCGAAGTCAAAATTAAATTTTGTACTTTACTCTCCAATGAAAAGTTTATAATTCCCGACATGACGAATAAAATCATATATTATCATTTCATACACACACATCACATTCAGATTTCACATACATTCATTCGCTCATTCGCATTCTCATTTCATGCGCATTCATTCATTTGCATACTTACATCATGCATTATAAAAACGAAAAAACATAATTTTGAGAGAAAGATTGCGATGAGAGGTGAGGCATTCTTGTGAGATAAATAATTCTTTTTGAAAAAGTTTAGCCATACTTCGTTGCAAGCTCAAGGTGTTTCAAGTCACTCCGTTTTTCAAATTTTTAGCTTGCTCACATTTTTTAACCAAATGTTGCATCTCTTCCATCCCATGATAAATGACCGAAATGCCCATAAAAAAAATTTCTATCATGTTTTAAATGTTAACTCTCTGCGAAGCATTTGTGTAGTGACTTGGGTAACATGTGTGTTCATTTTTGTCCGAGCCGGTTAAGCGCCCTACCTTACCATCATCCCCTCACAAAGTCTAATCCCACCTGCACCACCCTAAAGTACATACTCCCTACCTAGTCGACTTTTTGGTTTGTTCTCACTAATGAAATAACGCTTTAGGCCCTCCATACTGGGCAAATTTGTGATCTCTAAAATACCTTGTCAACATTATATTCCCTTGGTGCAAGTCCTTTACAAAAATTCAAAAGGCCCGTTAGGTTGAAAACTCGTAAGAGCGGCCTAAGCAAAAATTAGGGCACAAAAAAAAAAAAAGCAAATATTTTGTAAATAAGTAAATTATTGTCCTTAAGTTAATTTTTGAGAAAACGAGCAATCATGATGTGAAATGAAGTTGAACCATCTTTCCATACCCTCAAAACTCCTTTGCCACCCACCTTAAGCCAAAAATCCAAAAACTTTCAACCACCCTAGACAAGGATCGGTTCTACATCAAAGATGGTATATCACTTTTATCTCGCTCACTCTACTCAAAAGAAAGAGAAATAAAAATCACAAAAGAGTGAAGTCAAAAAGAGGATTAAAAAAATCCCAAAAAAACAAAAAAAAAAAAAAATAGTACAAATCGTGAGTCGATACTTCATTACCATCAAAGCACAAGAGATCCTTGTCCTCAAATAAACCCCAAACACTTCCCTTGTCCTCAATATCCTTTCCTTCATAAATCATCACCCATTAGCCAAGTTACATCACCAAATTATTCGTCCCATCAATCATCAAAATTGAGCCTAATAACCCCTTCTTTCACAAACCATTAACCATTAGCCAAATCATACCGCTCAAAAATCATCCATCCCATCAATCCCCAAACACTACTTTGAGCCCAATTATCATGTCTCTCATAAACCATTAACCAAAGCAGCCACATTACAACTCCAAAATCCATTCGATCAATGACCGATTGCTTTTGTTTTCAAAATCTTAAATTTAGGACAAATAAGTTTATTTATTTACGATATATATGTCTCAAAAAAAAAAAAAACTCTCAAATAAAGAGAAAAATCAAAGGACTTGCACCCCAAAGATTCATTCAAGTTCTGTCGACATCAAGACAAGGTTTAGTGATCACCAAGTGGTGTTGTCATCATAGCGAAAACTCAAGACTATCATAGTCCGGGAATCATTTTATAGAGAACTAAAAGTTTATACTAGGATCGCCATCGATATCCTAGAGTGGGGCATCCCTTTCACCATCTATCCCATTTGAACTTGGGGAAATTTGTACAGTGTCCATCCCATATCACACCCAAATTTATACTGCACTCAACTCGAAAAACCCATAGCCCTAACTCACACCTTTCCCAATCTCACTAAAGGCAACCATTCAAACACCATTCCAAGTGGGGCAATCCTGTTATTCTTCACTCCACCTACAAATGGGGAAATTCACCCGACACCCATCTCATCCCTTCATTATATTCACACCATAAAACCATACCGGGCAATTTCTCAACTCATTACCCAAAATGCTACTACTCTAGCTGTGGCAATCTTGTCCTTACCATAAATGGGGCAACACCAAACTCTATGGGTCGAGACAAAGTCTTTTGCTTTCCGCCTTTCATTCCAAAGCCAATGCATTCCCAGGCTCATCATCTTCTACACCCTTAGCTTGTCACCACTAGACAGGCAAGTTATTCACTCACCGTCATCAAATCTAAATTGGGCAGCACTCGCATTTCTTGGCTTGGGAAAACCTACCTTTCATGACCTTGACAAAGACCTACGACATTCACCCCTGCATGTGCCACAAATGTCCACACCCTAGGTCTTTAGAACCCCAAGTTAACTGCCTCATTCATCTATATTCGCACTACTATACATCTTCACAAAACAATGTTTTAGAGAGAGAAAACACAAGTTGATCAGATGATGTTGGAAATCCACTTATTCGGTCATCATGGGACATCAAAATGGAAGAGAAAAATGAGCGAGCTTGCAAATACTTTTTCACATCAGTGTCTGTAAATAACAACATTGAGATTGCTGAAGCATTGATTCAAAACTATTGTTTTCAAAGAATGATCAATATTCACCTCTGCTTCTCGCATCTAAAGTCTCACATCTCATCATTACCAAAAATGTTTCTATACCCCAATCACTCATATCATATCATATCATATCATCACCTCATGCACCATAGCATTTGCACCCGAGCATTTCATTTGCATCATTTTCACATTTGGCATTCATCATTTAAAAAAAAAAAAAAAAGCAATAAGCAAAAACGAAAAAGTCATTCCACATCCTACCGTATACCAATCATTGCTTGCACCATTAATTGCTTCATCAAACGTGAGATTGGTTTTCCTTTCTCAATAGATGCATTCGTTAGGTGTGCTCGATTGACACGCTAAGTGTTGATCCCTATATTTTGTTCCCCAATATCGCTTTTTAGCGTTGATCTCATATCATATCACGTATCACCGAGTTGATCTCTACAGCACCCGAGTGGTCCTTCGTGAGCACCACGCCCTTCGATGCCCCTAAGTGGCCCAGTCGCAAACGCCGAGTCGAGCCCGGCGGACCTTCCGCACTCCCGCGTGGTCCTTCGGACTACTTGTGTCGGCCACCAAGACACGCAGTGTACGCCCTTCATGGTCAACATATCGCTTCTAGACCGATCTTGACCCATCATGGCCGCCGAGTATAAAGGCCCCCTCGCACCGCTTAACTAGTACCGTAGCTAGTTGCGCTCCTTCGCACTACACGATGGTCCTTCAATTAAGGCCTGGCAGCCTTCCGCACCTCGAGCTGGTCCTTCAGAGCCTTAGTGCTCCTTCAGTCCTCGTTGACCCTTCATTCAACTCTCGCTTAATGCGCCAAGTATTAACCACTCCTCTTATCTCTCAAACTCTTCGCTTCCTCTTAAACGGACAAAATTGACGTTTATTCTATCTTTATTTCTATTTTCACTACTGAAATTTGAATACACTTCACATTTTCTAGTAAAATATAAATAAAGAGGGGCAAATGTTATACCCCAATTTTGTCCTAGTTCTTTTTAATAGTTTTTAATTTGGACTTTTTCAACCATTTTATTTTGGACTTTTTCAATCATTTTATTTTGGACTTTTTTGAAAATTACAAAAATAGTAGTTTTTTGCGTATTTTCGGGTGTTAGTTTTTAGCTACTATTCAAGGAAATTTCTCTCCTTGGACCTCGTTTTTACGATCTGAACGGTGAAAGTGAAGACATATTTCCCACGAACCCGCTGTAAAAAAATGAAGACGATCCGACGGTTAACGATTCCGAATCGCACTTTTACGATGAGAGGTTTGAGAAAAACGGACAAAAACTGCAGTTATTGCGAAGGCCATTTCTCTCCTCAGACCTCGTTTCGACGATCCGAACGGTGAAAGCGGAGATATATGTGTCACGAACCTGCTGTCAAAAAAAAAGACGATCCAACGGTTAACGAATCCGAATCGCAAATTTACGGTGACAGTTTTTGAAAAAACGAAAATTGTGTTTTAAAGGGGGATTGCTTTCTCTACCTTGTTTTAGTCCCACATTGCTCACAAGAAACAAGAGCTCCCTAGCAATTGGGTATAAAAGGGGTTGAGAGGTGAAGATTAGGAGGGAGATCATTGGCGGGTTAAGTGATCTTTTTGGGTCAAAGCGATAGCGCCCATTTCACTAAAAGCCCGCTCTTTGATCATTTGGACGCTTTTAGTCGGCTTTCCGATTCTCAAAGCGGTTCTTGCGGTCTTGGAGTCAAAATGGACCAGATAGGAGTCCGGTTTGCTTAGCTCTTGCCTCGCACTCGTCGAGTCCAAAGTTAGTTTTGTATTTATTTTGTTTATTTTTAGTACGTATTTATTTGTCATTTATTCATAATATAATCTATTTATTTATTTATTTATTTATTTGTTTGTTTATGTATATATCTATTCATATTTATTTATGTATATAGTTATTTATTTGTTTATTTATTATATTTTTTAGCCTAGTCTTTATTAATTATCGCTTTTTGTCTTTTTATGCACAAATTAGTTTATTTCTTTGAAAATCAAATAAAGACTAAGTCGGTTATTGTACAACCTGTTAGTCATCATCCTAGACCAATGAAATTGATAGATTCAAGAATCCTAAAAATTTATAAAAATATAAATAAATCATTACTCCCAAAAATAAAAGACTAAGCTCGGTTGTACAACCTAAGTTAGTCATCATCCTAGACCAATGAAATTGCATACCAAGAATCCTAAAAACTTATAAGTAAATAAAAAAATCATTTTTCCTAAAAATAGGGGACTAAGTCTGTTGTACAACCTGGGTTAGTCAATGTTCTAGAATTAATGAGTCAGATGCAGCTTCAGAGTTCTAGAATACCTATTCTAAAACCAACCCACCTCACATCAATCCAATTTTTCTCAAAAACTCAAAAATCATTTTCAAAAAGTAGGGGACTATGCTCGGTTGTACAATCGGGTTAGTCAAATGTTCCAGATCGATGAGTCAGATACCAAAGAGTCCTAGGACCCCTACACTAAAAAAAAAAAACACCAACCAACAAACCTTTTCGGGGAAGAACTACGTGGCTTTGATTCCTCCATCAGATCCGGAGAGTACGTAGGAGCGAGACTCAACCCTCGCAAGCACTAAAAACAAAAACCTAAATAAGTCTTTTTTTACAAATAAAAGGGTAATTATTAAATAAATCTTAAATTAATTAGACAATAGGATGTCGTGGGTGCTAATACCTTCCCACACATAACGACTCCCTAACCCTAACAACGCCTTATCTTAAAACTTAAAGGGATTTTCCGAATTTGCCCTTAAACTAAAATTTGGTGGCGGCTTCCTATGAACCTTTCGAAGAATCCTTTCCCGGATTTTTCGGTCGCTACAAAATGCATGCTGCTGACTTCTTCCCAGGCATTAGAATAGAGTAATTAAGTACTATACTCACGAGTACAATAAATTCATGGGATAATAGATTTGCACAATGCTCTCTTTTAATTGAGTTCCATGTCCATTAATTGTTTAAGCACAATTAGCGACTTTAGTAGAGAGAGTTCATTCAAAATTGATTAGAAGATGGCAGCCTCAAATTAAATAAAATAGAAAAGAATACATTAAACTACATGAAGCAAAATTGTCTTAAATAAATGAATGGTTGCAGCTGAATAGTTTGAAAACAAAAGTGATCATCCATAAGTAAGTTAGAGACAATATGATTTCAGTACACAGTTGACTACCCATGTGAAATAGAACGGAAAATATTAGAATAGACCGATGGGATTGACTTCAAAGGATAAATGAACGTGGGGAAGAATTGTGGGATATTGGATAAGTCAAACTCTAATACAAGATGCAAACATCATGGCAAAGGTGCAAATAAATGAAATCAATAAAAAACTAAAGAATTATGGCGAGATAAACAATTTTAGTTTGACTAAGAACAAAAATAGAGGACTACTGCATAACATACTTAATAACAGAAAGACCCCTCCCTGCCAAGAACTGATAACAACAATGCAAACACCATCACCTAATGGGAATTTAAAGTAAGACAACTTGAAAATCAACCAATGACTTTAGATTCATCATTTCATAGGGGTTAGCTTCTAAAATTATCAGAAAGGTAGCCTTCTTTTCCTCAAACTTGTGAAGTAAATTTTGTCAATGCGTCAGTTGTGTTGTGTGCATAAAAAGGAAAACCAGAGTTGGGATCCTACACAAACTCAAATCATAATTAATCTAGTAGTAGCTCAAAAAAATAGAAAATCAAAGCTGCAGAAAAAGGAATGTTACTTGTTTTCACATCATATTGGTTGGATTCTGAGCAAACAATAAGAGTCAAAGAAAATATAGCAAACGTTGAAGTCCTCAACAAACCACTAAGCATAGTGAAAAATCAGGAAAAGAATTAGACTTTTAAAGACGGGTACTAATATACCCGACTTAAAAAATAGACGCGGTGGCAAACTTGTAAATAAGATAAAAAATTACCTGATGCTCTTTTTTTTTTGGGCAAAACGTCTTAATTTTTTGTATTAACTAGACAAAACGTCTTAATTTTTTGTATTAACTAGACAAAACGTCTTGAAACCCTTGCACTCTCTCCCTCAGTTCCAAACTTCGCTCGTTCTACCCAAACTCACCGTTGCTCTCTACCCAACCTCCTCTCCCCTTCATCGGCATCGCTCAAGAATGGTAGATTTCTCGCGCACTCTCTTCTCTAGAGTTCTGGCGGTTCTTCGATTTATCTTCTCTGGCGGTTCCCTCGAATTTCTCTTCTCTCCCAACTCTCTCGAATTCCACTTCTCTCGGAGATGGCGACGGTGAACCCTAATTTTTCTTCCATGAATTTTTCTTTACTTATCGTCTTTAAATTCAAATTCATCACAAAGCTTAATTTACTACTTCACTTTTTGTCTTGCAGATTTGGGCCAGATCTAGAGGTTTAGATGTTTATTTTTATTTTTAGTGCCTTGTGGTGTTCATCTTCGATCCAAATCTATTTCTGTTTGCCTCTTGTTTGAGTATATAATTTTGGCAATGAACGTTGTAGCTTATGTTAATGTTAGTACCTATTTCTCTTTTTAATTTTCCTTGGTTAACAAGTAGTGATGGTGGTTGCAGGTTCCCTTCAATGTCCGTTTGTTCTCAGCTAGATACAAGTGAAAAGAGAGTGGCATTTGTGGTTATCATTTGCTGTAGATAGTGTAGTGTGGAAATCCTATGCTAAGGTAACTTTAGCTTTTGATTCATTTTGCTGCTAGTAGTTGGTTTATTTATGGACCAATTTAGAAAATCTATGTTGTCCTTAGAATTACGAATTGAGTATCAAGGACCAAATTATGGAGATTTGGGGTTCCATTTAAAATAACTGATTAGTGTTACTCATTGATGCCTGTTTTTCTATACAGTTCTTTGAATTCACAGCAAAATTTGGATACCTTATAGAAAGCCTACTTAATATGGATTCCATTGACTCAAAATTGTTTCGTTTATACGGAAACTTTGACCATCCTCTGTTTTCTATTAGAATTAGAATAACACCTGGAATCATTGCAGTCAAAATAAGCTCAAAGAAAACAACTTGAACTGCTTAAGTTCATTTGGGGTTTTGTCATTGATACATTCAAGTTGACATATATTGAATTTCCTTCTTACCTTGACACACTGGGTGTATTGATTGTTCATTTGTTTGGTCTTTGTTCTTTGGATAAAATGAAATTGAAACAAGAATAAGCTTAACTGAATGCTTGCAATGAGATGCACATTCACAATTTCACATTCTTACATACAGAGTTGAGTGTTGTTTTTTTGTATTAAACTAATTGATTGTTATATTTTTGTGTTGTTTGGCTTTTGTAACACTTGAAATGCATTTAATTAGGAAAGAAACTCATCCAGAGAGAATAGACCCTCTAATGGAAAGTTTTTGTTTATATGCAGATCTTTACTGGGAAGAAGAAATGTGGAGTTATAATCTGAAATTATAGTTTCATAATTTGAATGATCATATATGTTGGGTGGTTTACCACATGATGATCAGAAGCAGGGGAAGGGTTAAGGTATATTGCAACAACATATTGTGTGGCCCCTTTTCCATTACCTTGGACTTCGATAAGAAGACCGTCTTGCAACCACATGTAGCTTTCAATCTCAGTTTGTGGCATACGAGAAAGCCAATCAAATATTTGTTTATGTTGTTAACAAACACTATGAAGAGAGTGAATCGTGATATTGTTTGGTGTCATGAGTATCACCTCATGTTCCTTCTGAAATTCATAGGACACTTCCATCTCGTTCAGAGTTCTTGCATTCTGTTCTTGCAGCTGACTTTGTCGGGTAAGAATTGTCCCTGTTTATGCTTCTACCTTCTTCCGTATAATCACTTTAATTTTTCTGTTATTGTCATTCTGATTTGGATAAAAAAATTTTCCTTGCACAGTTTTCACAAGTACCATTATGCATGACATCTTGTTGGTGCTTGGACTCGAGGGTATACCGAATGGGGTTGAGTGTCAAGGGAAGCTAACTAGAGTCGCAGCAGTAACTACTCGCAGCATTTATTTATATGCTAACTCTTACTTTGTCTCTTTAGCAGCTCTATTTAAAAAATTCACACCTATCTTTACAGAAGAGAATTACAAAAAAGATTCAAACACAGAAAGGTATATATATCTCTTCATAGTAATCTTTTACTATTAACTTATTTCAGTTGTTGATTATATTAATTTTGAAATTGTAATATAGAATGCACACTTACTGATAGAATACACATGCACATGGGTTGATTTTTAGCTACTAGTGCAATGTTTGTTGCTTTCCACATTAAGTACATGTGTTATATGAATTGAATTATGATACCTTTTTTTTTCTGTCTTGACAGGTACTGTTAGGTGTTTCTTGCCTCCTTCCCTTTCCTTCTATGTTCTTCCTCTTCCTATTTAACAGTTGTGCTAGGGGAGAATACCAGTGATATTACTGGTATGGATTTCATGTTTCCTCCTTCCCTTTCCGTCTATGTTCTTTCTTTTCATTAAGATTCTTGTATCTCTAGTCATTCCAAGAAGTCAAGAACATCTCCATTCAAGTTACCAACTACAAACAGCATCACCTTTGTACCCTTTGTTTGCACATTGTACATCTTGTACTCTGCTCATTTCTTAATAAAACTTTGCTTATCTAAAAATAATGTTCCTCAAAGATTTATAGGTATTCAATACGAGCACATCTGAGGAATTGAAGCATGTTGGACAAATTTAAGCAGAGCGAAGAAAGCAACCTAAGTGATATTTTATAGTCTCTTACTGAATATTTAAATTCTTTAAAACTTAGTATATTAGAATTTTAGGAATTTGTGTACGTGTTTTTCTTTATAGATGAAATAAAGAAAGTTTAATACATTAATGTAAATTTTGGTTGTGAAATATAAGAGATTATCATCTTGCTAGCTGCTGAATGTATTTGCTGAATATGTGTATATGCAGGGGAAAAGCACCAAAAGGCGGAAATTTTTTTTAAAAAAACTAAGCTCTTTTAAAGTCGGATATTAAAACTAACCGACTTTAAAAGTGTTTCTTATCCGACTTAAAAAGTAATTTTAAGTCGGATGTCAACCCGATTTAAAATCCTCAGGACTTTCAAAGTCGCCCTAATAGAAGTCGGACGCACATCCGACTTTAAATCCCTTTTTTTCACTAGTAAAACCCAAATTATGAAATCCATGATCTAAAATCACAATTACCAAACAGTAAAACTCACCCTAAGAGTTCATGTTTCATGAATCATGAGTTGTATTTTGATTTTCACTAATTAAAAACCTCAAAACCTTTAAATAATGGATGTAACACTACTTGCCAAGTCCACAGTGATGATCCTGCATCAAATTCAACAACCGGACATAAAGGTTATGACAAATCTTCAAACTGCAAACTCAAACGCAAAATTGAAACTTAATCTAATGATAAAAAAAATCATCATAAAAATACAAAATCCAAAAGAGGAATAAAAGCTCAAAAACTCAAACTTTTTTGCAAGTGAACTCACCAATGAATCAACTCACCCGAGGCAATGGAAGTCGCGTAATAGCCCAAAATCCTCAATATATGAACATGAAAAGTGGATAATCTCTATTTTATTCTTTTCCATTTTTTAGGTTAACTGAAAAATAGTTTCGAAGTTAGGAAAATGGGGAAATGCCTTCACATTTTTGGTCACCATAGTTATTCAAGTTCCTTATAGGAACAAGTTTGGCCTACAAACCATTCACAATGATAACCGTGTTGTGCCAAGGCGCGAAACTCATTCCCGTGTAAATGATTCTGATGTGATCGGAAGAGAACACGATAAACAGAAAATCATGGAGCTATTACTGCAAGAAGATGATGGTAAAGGTCGCTTATCTATTATTCCTATTGTGGGAATTGGAGGCTTAGGAAAGACTACACTTGCAAAGTCTGTGTTCAATGATAAAAGTATACTTGAGTCTTTTCCATTGAAGATGTGGGTGTGTGTCTCCGATGATTTTGATTTAAAGAATGTGCTCGTTAAAATCCTCAACTCATTTGAGAAATATTCTTGCTGGTCAAAAGTTCTTGCTTGTCCTGGATGACGTATGGACCGATGATCGTGTCAAATGGGAAGAATTGAAGGATCTAATACAAGTAGGTGCTGAAGGAAGTACAATCCTAGTGACCACACGTAGCCACACTGTAGCACTCACTCACCCTAAATGTTGCAAGGTCTTTCCAGAGAAGATTCCTTGTCTGTATTCCTCAAATGGGCTATTAAAGAAGGAGAAGAGAAAAAACATCCAGAGTTGATGGAGATTGGGAAAGATATTGTTCGTAAATGTGGAGGGCTTCCATTGGCCTTGAGGACATTGGGTAGTTCCCTATTTGGAGAAGTCGATTTACAAAGGTGGATGTTTGTGAGGGACAATGAGATTTGGAAATTGCAACAAAAAGAAGACATTTTACCTGCTCTCAAATTAAGCTATGATCAATTGCCTTCTTATTTAAAAAGATGTTTTGCATGCTTCTCTCTCTTTGAAAAGGACTATGAATTTGACAGTATTGAAGTTACTTCCCTTTGGAAGTCACTTGGTTTTCTTCCATCATCAGACCGGGGTGAAAATGTGGATGATATTGGCAATCGTTTTTTGCATGAGCTACGATCAATATATTTTCTTCAAGATTTTATTGACTATGGCAGTGCTTGCACCTTTAAAGTACATGATTTAGTGCATGATCTTGCACAATATGTGGCAAGGGATGAGTTTCAACGGTTGAAATCCAACATTGAAACTATATCCGAGAATGTCTTGCATTTGTCATTAATTAAAAATGATTTGCTTGGCCGAATTCCAATTCCCAAAGATATGAGACTTAGAACAATACTTTTTCCTAAGGGTGTCAACAGTTTTCTTCAATACTTTAGTGTTAAAGTGCAAAAACTTAAGGGTTTTGCAATTAAAGAATTCTGGAATTGAGAGCTTGCACGACTCTATTGGTAAATTAAAACATTTAAGACATTTCGATCTTGAGTTTAATAAAAAACTTAAAAGACTTCCAGATTCAATATGCAAACTCCAAAATTTGCACACTTTGATACTCACTGGATACATAGAGTTACAAATATTGCCAAATGGAATAGGAAACTTGATCAGTCTCCAACAACTACTCATAACCACAAAGCAATCTAATTTTCCGAACAAAGAGATTGCAAAATTGACTTCACTAGAACTTTTGGCTCTCCATTACTGTGACAATTTGGAGACGTTGTTTGAAGGAATACAACTTCCCAGTCTTAATCTTTTGGAATTCGAATCTTGTGAGAAACTAAATCCCCAAGTTAAGGCTTAAGTTACTGAGTTTTGGTTCTCTGCCACAGTTAGTAACTTTTCCTCAATGGTTGGAAGGATGTGTAAACAAGTTACATTCTTTGAGAATTGCAGACTGTGACAATCTTTGTGAGCTTCCTAAGTGGTTGTCAACTTTGAATTTTCTCAAAACACTTTCATTTGAAAATTGTCCAACACTACATTGTCTCCCCGATGATCTGCATTGCCTCTTAACCCTTGAATATCTAAACATTGAAGGATGTCCTGAATTATGTAGAAGATACCAACCAGTAGTAGGACAAGATTGGCACCAGATATCACACATTAAGGAAGTTACCATTGAATTGTTTGAAGGTACGTTCCAAGTTTCTCTTCCTTACATATTTTACATGTTGTTTGCATGAAATTTTTGAGCATCTATATCTATCTTACCTCTTAATTTGGTAATAATGATTTTGTTATTATTTCTATTTACATGCTGCATATAACCTCCCATGACCCTAGTAGTATCTCCCAAACTGATCTTTATACGGGACTCTTGACTTGTTTAAAATATGGGAAGGGAGAAAGAAATAAGATTGAGTTCTGGGTTTATCCTTTAAAAAGTTTTGATTTTACATAAGTATGAAACATGTGTTAATTTGGAAAATCTCATTGTTAATGTAAAATAGCATATCCTTCATCATGTTATTTACTTCCCTCATGATTTGGAGCCCGATTCATATGCTCTGTGTTCTTTTTGTAGAGTCCTAATGGTGATATAATAGAATGTGTTGTGTCACATTAACAGATTTGGAAGAAAATTCAGTCAGGTCATTTTGGGTTTAAAAAACTGATAAACGATTTGATTCATTATATTGAATTGTGTATGACTGAAGTTTGAAAATTCTGTCTTTGAGTTTAAACCAGTATTGTAGTGAGTTTTATTATGAAGCGATTTTCGTCATTTTTTTCTGGCTTCAGTTGCTAAGTCTAACGGTTTCTCGTGTGTTTCAGATTGAGAGAGGTAGATAGCATTGAATTGAAGAGGTACATGAAGATAGTTTGTGAACAAATGAGTGGCACAAATCATGTACATGCAAAGATGCTTTGGTGCCTTAGTAAAATTTATATGCAGCAAATTTATAATTTGTACCGTGAGTTGTAGAGAATGTAATGTGCCTTCCAATTTATAATGTATTGTAGACCTTGATATTAAATTTTGTATTCTTCCTTTAACTTGGTTTCCATTAGACTTATCAGCACATGTATTTAAGAAAAGTGGTCAACAACAAAAGTGTCTATACAAATGTTAATAAAAGTGTTTTGGGTGTCCAATATATAAGACAGCAAATTAAAAAGGTATATTTCACTAAAACATGAAGCGTATATACCAAGTTAGATTGTCATATTTTTTGTTAGAAGCTTCAAAATGCGACCATTTTTCTTGACCATCAATTAGTTGTCAGCTACAACTTGCAGACCTACTCACCAAACCTCTTGCCTTTCGATCATTCAAGGGTCTTCAATCCATGCTTCTAGATTATTTACAAACGACATCAACGTTTTGCAATTTATCAGTATTGCTATTCCAGTAAGTAATGATAATCTTTTCTCAACTATATATTGTTGGTTTCCCTGATTTAAAAAGCTGATATATTTTCCTCTCTTTTTCTCTATGATTTGTTTCTAGTATGTTGCAGCCACTCAACCCATCAATGCCTTGGCTCATGTTTGTAGTTCTGATTTAAAAGGGACTTTCTCATGATGAGAAAGTTTTTTCACTTTCCCATTTTAAATCCAACCTGATTCTATTTGAATTGACCAATTTTGATGAATGTGGAGATGGATCTTATATCATGTTTGGCTCTTTGTCTAGTAATAGAAAATATGTTCATTATAGTTTGAAGTGACAAAATTTTGACTTCGGATTTTAAAAGATTATGAGTTTCAGACAGGACGCTTTTGGCTAAAAGATTATGATTTACAAATATCACCCTCTATACATTTTAGAAATGTAAAAGACTTATTCGCCCAAATTACCAACTTTCTTTGAGAATTAGTAATACAAAAAGGTTAATGGATTGAAGAATCGACAGACTCTTTGATGGATGTTCACATTAACTTTTTAATTTTTTTTCCTCATCATAATAGACTCGGGATGACCTAGCTAGTCTTACAAACAACAAACTTATTATGATCCATAAAATTCTTGTTTAAGGTAGCATGTGTTGTGCTAATATATGTATAGTACAAACTCAAAGAAATATACATTTAGACTCAGTTTGGTAAAAAATAGCGGACAACGGATTAGCGGATAGCGGATGAGCTACCAGATAGCGGATAAGCTAGCTGACAGCAAATGACATGTTTGGTAAAACTAGCGGTTAAAATAGCTGATAAATATAAAATGATATTTAAGAGATCACTAGCTCTTTCGGGATGGAGTCTGTTATGGGTTATATTTGGTTTCTTTATTTTACATGTATATGGACACACACACATCTGTTGTATTGTTCAAATGTAGCTGGGTTTTGGTAACAGGTTTGTGACCAACTAAATTGTCATCTT
Organism: Oxytropis ochrocephala; assembly: GCA_020916435.1. Taxonomy (NCBI): domain Eukaryota; kingdom Viridiplantae; phylum Streptophyta; class Magnoliopsida; order Fabales; family Fabaceae; genus Oxytropis; species Oxytropis ochrocephala. Next base: position 39,859,189 of record CM037090.1, read on the forward strand.
AAATGTACATGTCAATTCTTTTATAAAATTTTATAATTTTAAAGTATTTATGATTTCAAAGTAATTTATAACAAATATGGTGTCACCTGTGCATCTTAACTTCTTATATTACTATAGCCATTCATTTTATTTACAATTTTCATTTTAATTACATTCATTTACCTTTGTTTTTATAACATTGGACTTTCAAAATTAAATTTTTGATCCCACCACCTCCCCCCATTTACTCTAACTTTAACACAAATTTTTTTTTAACAATTTGCTTTCCATTGTAACTTCAATTACTATTAATCTAATCTTCTTTTTATAATCTAAAACATTGCCCCATCTTTCTATAGAACCTGAAGCATTGGTGTTATTCACTATCATAGAAGTCAAGCCATTTTCTATGAATAACCCTCTCACTAATTTTCTTTATGATTAAGCAATGTACTATTAATGTGTAGTCTCTATCTTGGCATGAAAACAATTATTGTCATCTTTGCTCTTTCTTTTGATTTTGTAAACTCTACACAAATATTGACACTTAAGCTTTTTTTTAATATATCTTAAAGCATTGCTCCCACCTTCCATAAAACCTCTTTAATATAAATTAAAACATTGTCCGGACCTTCCATAAAAACTGAAATATTAGTCTCGTCCATCGGACAGATCACCCCACGGGTTATCAATTATATTGTGGACCGCAGGGAATATTAACATATTAGCACTACTGGTCAACTCAACCCACAGACATTTCTGTTACGAAGTGTGTATTTGGAAGATGCTTCTGCGAAGCTCATAGGAATGACAAATTAGCTCCATGCTTCAAATGAGAGAGAGAGACAGTGAACCAAATGAGTATCACTGAGCCACCGAGTATCACCGAGCACCATGACACGCTTCAAGATCGGCCACCGAGCTTTCTATCTTGGGGATTACTGCAGCAGACGCAGCAGGAGGATTGCATAGAGGAGACCCGGTTTCTAAGTATCATTCCCACTTACTTACCTCTAATCATCCACGGATCCTCGAGACGATCCTCAACCTCTTCATTACCATCCCCACCTCCCGAGTATCGCAGGAGCAAATTTCAGTCGATACTTACTACTCGCACTATCATGTATGAGTATCGGGAGGAGCAAATTTCAAAGGATCGGGGGCATCGGGAGGAAGATCGGCCTCACCTCACCGGAGCCCGAGGTCTCTCTCTTCACCGATCCGGCGGATCATGTCCGCACTTCTATACTCGTTGACCCTTAAGTTTTACATTTTTGCTTAAATAATTTATTTAACTCACATAGTCCGCACTTTTTGCTTACATTATTTATTTATTTTTATTTCGTGAGTATCGTGTTGTCAAAGTATGGGCTCATGGCAACAAAGTCCATACTAGACTCCATCTTCATTACCTTGACCTACTTCAACACACCACCGTGGTCGTGGGACTCCGATTGGCCCCACTTCTCCGGATCGCCACGCCACGAGAGACCATGAGTTCTTTGCCGGCTTTTATCGAGAGATGGCACTCGAGACACTTCGTCATTTCACTTGCCATTTGGTGAAATGACGATCACTCGATGACGCCTCGCTTGGTCGCACCTTCCCATCCAGGGAACTATGCCACACCTCCCGCCATCACCGTGAGCTCGAGTATGCCACATAGCTCACGAGACATATCCGGGTGTGTCACGGGTTGAGGCCGCTAACAACACCCGTGGGGGTCCGTGACATGACCTCAAAATGGTCGGAGCAGTGTACGAGCGTAACTTGGAGGAGGGGGTGACATCACCGCTGGCTTTGTGAGGGCTTATCTCGCTTCGCTTTCCGACCTACAAAGATCTTCACTACGAAGACCGGAGACAGTGGCCGAGGCTAAGTGGTCGGGTCTACTGGATGATCCGAGAGCGAGATGTTCTTGGATGCTATGCATGGGGGCAGTGCACTAGCCGCCATGTATGAGTCCTTGAACACCGCGTCTTTGAGGACTACGCAACAAAGGTGTGGAGGTATGCCACCTATTTCGTGTACACATTTTAACTTCTTGTATTTTTGTTAAATCGCACTCGACTTTTGGTAAATTCTTGTGAATTAAATATGTTGTTTATTTCTCGCATTTCGTGTTTGGATTATGTGGTATTACCCTCTGATGGCGGAGAGGTTGCCTTGGCCATATCCCGCAAAGTGAGCCACTAGGCCGGGTGCTACAGAAGAAGAAGTCCGACCACCAAGCTCACCCACTACAGAGGATGCTTGATGAGTGAGGCCGCAGGATGTCCACGCGACCATTTGAGGAGGACAGTGGCGGTAGACCGCTCGAGCGCGATCTCCTCTACAGAGGCTTCATCACCGGGCCGACTTCGTAGTTCCGTACATGCCCGATAGGTGCTCGCGATGGGCTTTGGGTACACTCGGATCATCCCGCGTGACCTCTCCGGTGGCGTCCGAAGTCATCTTGATCACGTCTTTTCGGATCGTCCACTTCATGGCATCCGTGGAGGACATCATGCGCACTACTCGGGTTGCTTGGTGCATGGAAATCACATACACTTGTGTGCAAGTATACACTGTCCAAAAACAAGTAGTAAAAAGATCGAACCCACAGAGATTGAAAAACTCACTTTTAAAATAATATAAAGTAATAAAGTGTAAAGTCACTAAGTAACAAAATAATTTTGGATTTTGTTTGATGATCACAACTAAGTTAGAAAGAAAGCAAAGTAAAAATGTTGATAGTGTAAAAGAGAAAAGCTAGTTGGAATGTCTTCATCAAGTAATTTACTTATAAGTGTATGATGCAAAGATGTGATGCAAATGCAATCTTTGTCACATTTAGCTATGTGCCTTCTGGTCACTTTCTTCAGAGTATCATTACCAAATTTCTTATGATCCTTGTTCTATGCAAGAAAGAAAGGGGTGTTAGTGCCAATCTTGCCTCCTAACAATTATCTAATTTGCTTAAGTGAATTCACTCTTGTATTTTAAGTACCCACAATTATCCTATGGACTATACTATCCTATGTCTAGGACTTAGCTTGGTTTTCACAAAGTTTTCTTTATGTAAAACACTCACCCATATTAGTTCTTGAGTTCTTAATTGTAAGCCATTTCTGGTCATTTACAAATCTACTTATTCTAAGTGATCAAGTTCAAAATAAGTTTTGAAAAGATTATTAAGCAAGAACTAAAGTACAAACATACATACATGCAACATACTTACTTAAAAGCTCATTAAATGATTAGAACATTCCAACTAAGAAAGGTTTAGCTAACAAGAGACATTGCAAGATATATATAAACCGAATAGACCATGTTTATATATATAGAAATCACAAAAGAGAAACAACAAAAGTAAAGTTACAAATGTTGAAAACCTTTGTATGAATTCTTCTAAAGAATGCACTAAAGATTACTCCCTTAAGACTATACAAACACTATGAAAACGAGTAGTAAAGGAGGATTTATGAATTCCTTCCTCTTCCTCTAAAAATATAAAAACTAACTATGTATATTGAAATTTTGATCTAACTTATGGATTGTGATATATTTCCAAATGAAGATGTGAGGTCCTTTTATAGCCTTCTGCTGTGAGGTGCTTCCTTCCTTCCCGTTGAAGTCATCTTGAGTGGATCATAGTGTAGTTGCTTTCCGCAGGTTTATCCATGTTGAAATCTTTGACTTAATCACATAGGGCGGTTCCATGGTGATAGAACAAGTGTCCCTATGTTGGTGATCTTCAAAGCTATGCCTATAGCTATGTGTGAATGGTAGCGCGCTACTATACAAGGTTGGATGGCATTAGAGAACCAAGCGGAGGTCATCACTTTGCATGTGGATGCATATGAAACAGATCGCTTATTCATCAAGTAGCGCAGACTTGATGCGCAGATCGATCGCAGAGCACTAATGCATAACATTGAGATCGCACCAACAAAAACATCAAACATACCACAATATATCCAAAATGGCCTAATAATAACTATAACCATTCAAATCACTCAAGATATCATATATCACATAAAATACTATATAAACTCTTTATTATTACTTGAAAGAGAGAGCAAATACTAAGTTTTAAACATATGAAATACTCTATATAAAATAGAGTTATCATTGCTCAATGGCGGATCGGATCAGACGTAGGTACTACTACAGCGGGCACGCGTTCGCTTCTATCCCCGCACTATTACCGGCTCCACCATCACCTAGAGCTCGTGCCTGACACCTCCCCCGAGCCTACGCTACGACGATCTTGACCTGATGAGGGAGGTTGTGGACCGCCAGAGAGAGGGATTCGTGATGGCGACATCGCGCATGGCGATCGGGCGCGATCTGACACTCCATAGGTCGGTGGGGATGGCGAAAGACCGAATGACGCCACGAGAGCTTAGACGACGACTTTACGAGGACGAGGGGACGCCAAGTAGTGATTTTTATTTGTTTTTTGATGTATTTGATATTATATTGACACTTTATTATTAACTTTTTTCGGATGTTTTATTTATTATATAGACACATGCTGACCCACTTCATTCAATAAGTTTTCATAAAGGCCCACCCACTAGCCACTATAACAATAATTCATCAAATATCAGGAAAGCTTTTATTACTACAGAACACTACTAGTCAGTCCTTAGCCACAGACAGATCCAATTAATCTTCTCATTTCGTGTTAGGTGGTAGCGTGTCATAAAAAACGACTTACGACGGTTGACTAGATGTAGTATAACAAGGACTTAGCTTTGTGATTAGTGGCCACATATCCAATACAGTGCTATCCTTTCTTCTCTGCTCTGCACTGCACTTTTCTCTTTCTTCTCGAGAAGTGAAGTAAGAAGAACCATGGCTGAATCTCTCCTCTTCGGCCTTGCTGAGTCATTCATCTCCAAGCTTGCTTCTCGTGCCGTTGAAGAAGCTTCTCTTGCACTCGGCGTTTACGACGATTTGCAAGAGATCAGAGACACCGTCTATTTCATCAAAGCTGTGTTGTTGGACGCCGAGCTAAAGCAGCATCAGAACCATGAGCTGCGCGAGTGGCTGAGGCAGGTGAAACGCGTCTTCTTTGCTGCTGAAGACATAATCGACGATTTTGAATGCGAGGCCTTGCGGAAGCATGTGGTCAACACTTCTGGCAGCATCAGAAAGAAGGTACGCCGTTACTTTTCAAGTTCTAACCCTCTTGTTTATCGTCTTAGAATGGCACATGAAATCAAAGTTATCAAAAAGAGATTGGATAAGGTTGCAGCAAATAGACACAAGTTTGGCCTTCAAACTATTGACAGTGATTATCGTGTTGTGCAAACACGAGAAACTTATTCCTATGTAAACGATTCTGATGTCGTAGGGAGGGAACACGATAAACAGAAAATCATAGAGATATTACTGCAAGACAGTGATGATAAAGGTCGTTTATCTGTTCTTCCTATTGTTGGAATTGGAGGATTAGGAAAGACAACACTTGCAAAGTTGGTTTTCAATGATAAGAGTTTAGACGAGTCATTTCCATTGAAGATGTGGGTGTGCGTTTCTGATGATTTTAATCTTAAAAATCTGTTGGGTAAAATCCTCAACTCTGCTCCTAAAGAAATTCAACAAGAGAACTTTAAAGACTTCAATATGGAGCAACTGCAGAATCATTTGAAAAATGTACTTGCTGGACAAAAGTTCTTGCTTGTTTTAGACGACGTCTGGAACGAGGATCGTGTCAAATGGGAAGAATTGAAGGATCTAATACAAGTAGGTGCCGAAGGAAGTACAGTTCTAGTGACTACACGTAGCTACACCGTAGCTAACGTTATGGGCACTCACTCACCTCAAATTTTGCAAGGTCTTTCTAGAGAAGATTCCTTGCATGTTTTTTGCAGATGGGCTTTTAAAGAAGGAGAAGAGAAAAAACATCCACAATTGATGGAGATTGGGGGAAATATTGTGCGGAAATGTGGGGGGCTTCCATTGGCCCTGAGGACACTCGGTAGTTCCTTGTTCGGAGAGGTTGATATTCAAAAGTGGATGTTTGTGAGGGACAATGAGATTTGGAAATTGCAACAAAAAGAAGACGATATTTTGCCTGCTCTCAAATTAAGCTATGATCAATTGCCTTCTTATTTAAAAAGATGTTTTGCTTGTTTCTCCCTCTTTCCAAAGGACTGTGTTTTTCTAAATGTTTATGTTACTATGTTGTGGGAGGCACATGGTTTTCTTCGCTCACCAAATCTAGGTGAAAATGTGGAAAATATTGGCATTCAATATTTGCTTGAGCTACGGTCAAGATCCTTTCTTCAAGATTTTGTTGATCATGGCAGCATTTGCGAGTTTAAAGTACACGATTTAGTGCACGATCTTGCACAATATGTGGCAAGGGATGAGTTCCAACTGTTGAAATCCAATAGTGAAAGTATATCTGAGAGTGTATTGCATTTGTCGTTTATTAAAAATGATTTGTTTGGTCAAACACAAATTCCCACATGTTTGAGAACCCTACTTCTTCCTGACCAAGCCAACAATAAGGCTTTCATGAATACTTTGGCGTCAAGGTGTAAATATTTGCGGGTTTTGCAATTACCTGATTCTAGGCATGAGAGTTTGCCTCACTCCATTGGAAAATTTAAACATTTACGTTATCTCAATCTTCATGATAATAAAGAACTCAAGAGGCTCCCTGAATCTGTGTGCAAACTCCAAAACTTGCAAACTTTAATCCTCATTGGATGTGAAAAGCTTCAAACGTTGCCCGATGGAATAGGAAAGTTGACGAGCCTTCGAAATCTATGGATAACCACACAGCAATCTGAACTTCCAAGCAAAGAGATTGCAAAATTGATTTCTCTAGAATTTTTATATGTCGATTCTTGTCACAATTTTGATTCATTGTTTGATGGAATAGAACTTCCAAGTGTTAAAATTTTGATGATTGGTTGTTGTGGAAATCTAAAGTCTTTGTCACTTAATGCTTTTCCAAACTTGGAGAGTTTGTTAATTGGTGAATGCAACAAATTGGCATTGTCAATGGGCTACGACAACCAAATCCCGAAGTTATGTTTAAAGTTACTATCTCTTGAACATTTGCCACAACTGGTGACTTTTCCTCAATGGATGCAAGGATGTGCAAACACGTTACAGTCTTTGGGAGTTGATGACTGTGAAAATCTTGTTGAGCTTCCCAATTGGTTGTCAACTATAATTTGTCTCAAAACTGTTTCAATTGAAAATTGTCCAAACTTGGTTTTTCTCCCAGAAGATTTGCTTTGCCTCCCAAACCTTGAATATCTAAAAATTGAAGGTTGTCCAGAATTATGTAGAAGATACCAGCCAGAAGTAGGGCAAGATTGGCCCAAGATATCACACATCAAACACGTTTCCATTGAATCGTTAGAACCAGAAAATTAAGTAGAATTCGAGTTTCTCGTCTTTACATGTTACTTTTTTGTATAATAAATTTGAGCATCTCTGTATCTATCTGTAAAGCAAACTTGAGTTATTGATTTTAAGTGGAAATAATTTAAACCTATCGGTATTATTTTGTACTTTATTGTCATGTATTCTTAATTTATGAGTTTCATATTTAATTTATTCTTACAAATAATGGTTTCAATATTATTTCTATTTACATTCATTGTTTAGATGCATTCTGGAGAGAATCCGGTTTCTTCTTTTTGTTGTATAATAATAGTGATATTGAATTGTGGCAGCAAAGCAAAGAGTACTTAGTACATGTTGAGAATGGTGACAAGGCAGTAATAAAATGTATTTTTCTTTGATACTACATATGTAAGCTTTGAATCAGGCTCTTTACTTTCTTTTGCTTAATATCTTACCCTTATTATATATGTTTGTTTTATCAGAAAATTCAAGGATTCGATTATGAATATTTTAAATTATTAAGGTTCTTTATTTGAAACTTATCTTTTACTGAAGATTCAATCGTTACTGAGCAATTTTGATCTTACATCATGTTTGAAGTGACAAAATTTTGACTTAAGATTTTAAAAGTTTTAAGAGTTTCAGACAGGATGCTTTTAACTAACAAAGTTGTCTTGAGATGCATAGTACCAAAGTTATGTTTGCTTCATTTCTAAACTTTTTATCTTGAAAGCCTTCTGTCTATTAAGCAAAATGAGATGTGTTTTATATCTTCTTAGTTGATAGTGGTTATATTTAAATTATCTGTCTATTTTACTTTTGAAAGGATTTTTATGGTAGTAATACAATTCCATTCTAAATCTACACTTTATATTATAAGAAATCTGAATCTGCACTTTAACTATTCAGCTAACAAAATGTTGAACAAATTAGCAAATTGTTAGTGAAGAAGAAAAACTAATTAAGGTAGAAAAGAGGACTCAAAGAACTTATCCTAACTCTTTTTGTCTTATTTCAGCACAATGGGCTTTTGAGAATACTACCACTACCAGTAAAGTTTATTAGTAATATTATACTTTTGATGTATACTTTGCGGGGCGTATCTTCCTTAGGACTCCGGAGGACCACGGTCCGCCCTAAAAAAATCACGTGAAATTTCAAAAATACCTTTATTTTTAAACTAGTATGTACACCCGTGCCAGCATGGGAATACATTTTATGTGAACATAGCGTCATTGAGTGGTTAATTGTGTCATTAACAAATTTTTGGTTGCCGTCTTTAGTTATTTCATGTGATGCACACGCGTTTTTCGAAAAAATGGCGTCTTTACTCCCACTTTAGATTAATAGGGTAATGAAATTCGTGTGGTTAAAAAGTTGCTAATTGTATATACATTCAGAATTATTATAGACAACTTAGAACATACAAATGACAATCTGCGTTGTCCAAAGGTCAAATTTTATACTTTGTCAACAAATATAAAGGGGACAATATTGAAATAAAACTGAAATATAGTTTACTTATATCTAAGTCAGTAGAAAATTAGGAGGTCCAATATTGGACAAAAACACAGACAGGGATCAAATCTCCATATTGTGTGAAATACTGAGAAATAGGTTATATAGTAGACTATTGTATTTTCACAACAAAGATGATATAAATAATTCATGTAAATAATATGTCATTTTATTTATGTTAATCGAAGGTTGGACCAAAATATTGAATTGAGATTGAGTTTATGTAATTCAAAATTAGTTACGTTTAATGGGTTCCAGAAATATTGGATTGAGATTTAAAACAAACATATTGGATTGAGTTTGTGTGATTCAAATTTACAATGAGAACCACTGCATTATTGCTCATTAAAGTGAAACAGAAATTATAAACGGTATACATTTTATCCGAACAGAAAGATCATTGATTGGTTAATCAATTTAGAATAGTTTAAAAAGTTGCTACTTTTAGATACATACATAATTACTATAGACAAATTTAAACGTACAAATGACCATCTATATTGTCTAAATGTCCAATTTTCTACTTTGTCAACAAACATAAAAGAGACAATGTTGAAATAAAACTCAAAATATAGTTTATTTATATCTAAGTTTTTTGAAAAATATGGGAGCCAATATTGGACAACAACACATATAGGGATCAAATCTCCTATTGTGTGAAATAACGGGAAATATAGCCCATTAGTAAACTATCTCATTAATTAAATATAGTTCTAAGAACTCTGTGGTGCGTATTTGCGCTTTCTGAAACCCACGCCTTCCAACACATCCGACACGATTGGTAGCTATATCCAACCCACCATGTGGATAGCTCCGAGCCCGGGACGGAATCAAGCACCGAAATAGACTCGCAGTACAACTCCCAATCCTGTTCATTGAAACATTGACGTACATATTGAAACAACTTTAGAATAATAGTTATCTAATATAGACAATAGTTCAAATTTGCAAGATATGCCGAAGTCTAATTGAACAGGTCCATATGATCTCTTGGATTCAAAATTTACCTCTCACTTGTCATTCGAAAATTGTATAGTCGGTGACAAAAGCAAGATGCATACATAGCCTATTGACTATGATGTCATTTCGTCTGTCCGCGCGTTCAATGGTAGTCGGTATTTTAAAGAGATAATTCCCAAACCAAGTACCGTGAGTGCGAGGGATCTTCAACATTGAGAACAGTGTTGATAAAAAAAAGTGTAAATGGTCAATTTGTCAATTAAGGCAACACTTTAAAGAACAATGTACAAACTTTTGTGAGCTACTTTGTGTAAAATGTTGGTCTAAGAATTAGCTCAAAAATAAAAAAAAAAACCGATATATTTTCAAGCATGTTGAGTGCAACACGATAACACTTGATTGATGACTATATATATATATATATATATATATATATATATATATATATATATATATATATATATAGTCATACGACAACAAAAAAAAGTATATACGTTCTCAGCATTTGCTTATGTTATATATATATATATATATATATATATATATATATATATATATATGATATGGATATACGATAACGGGCGATATTTACATTTTTAGAAAATTGTACGATTGTTAAGTAAATACTACAGCTAGTTTGGCAATATATAATCATAATTAATACGACCAAGATAATATTATAAGTTTTTGGACGATGTTTATTGAATTCTTAGACACGTATACAGCTAAACATTATCAAATACTTCACTATACACTACATTCTTAGTGCAATGCATCAAATTCTTATCATCATCCATGATTAACAACTTTAGTCATTTTCTTGCCTTAACACGTGAAAGGGCAACATATAACTGACCATGTGTGAACACTGGTTTAGGTAGATAAATTCCAACGTGAGATAGTGATTGCCCTTGACTTTTGTTGATCGTCATCGCAAAACACACGTCAAATTTGGTTCTCCCTTGAAAATTGTCTTATGATTGCCTAAGAAAATAAGTAGCCTGTTAGTCTTACCTATAAGTGATTGACCTAAAATTTAAAGAGGAGAAATGCTCCGATCTTATTAGCTAGCAATAAACACTCTCATAATTTGAATTAGTGTTATCATCCTACGGTTATTTCTCAACAGAATATGAATTAGTGTTATCATCCTACGGTTATTTCTCAACAGTGGTCAAACTATTTTGAATTAGTGTTAATGAGGAGATCAAATCCCATAATTTGTTCCATCCCGTTTAAATGGTTCTTAATTTTAACCCGAAATATTTGTAACATTGGGAGGGAATCAAATTTTCACTAATATGTATATATTATAAAATATTTTTCAACAAATCTGATTATAATATTTAAGCCACATTATGACACATTATGACATGCATATTTTTAGGTCCACGTGCATTAAGGCACCTCATTGCTTTTTTGGACGCAAGAGGGAATAAGGGACCTCATTTGAGCAAGCTGTATTCTTGATGTGAATTTAAGATTTAAGAATACAGCTTGCTTAAATCTTAAATTATATGATTTGCATTAATCAAACTTAAATTAGAGATATAAACCACAAGTCATGATCCTTAATGATGGCGAAAATTTCTCTACCACAGGGTCAAATTTTGATAGCAAGCACCATGGGTATGTTTAAACTAATTTATAAATTTGAATAAGATCAGATACACTTTAATGGTTTGATACTGAGAGAGACTCAGTGGTCTATAGCACAGAGTTGACATTGGAGTTGGATGTCTTGATTACTTTTACATCAGGGTATATTTGATTAGTTTAACTACCACAAATAAACGGTTCTAAATTTAATTAAACATCAATTTTAGGTATATTTGCTTCAATTTTTGGAAATTACAGCATACAAAAGTTAAGGGTTCTTTATGAATGATGATTGTCTGGTGCCAAGCTCGAACGGTGAAATACCCATTTTTTCTATTAAGTTTACACGTTATGAGAGTTACTAATAATCATCATATTGATCATGGCGAATGAAATCTCGAACCATAATAAGAGTACATCATAGTTGAACGGATTGACGCTCATATCTGAAGTAAACTCCCTAATCTTTTAAGTCGTCCTCATGAAAGACGAATAAATAACAATAAATAAAAAATGGTGGTTCAAAATTGGCAAGAAATCTGCAATATAGAGATTGCTCAATTAGCTATGGCATCGTAGAAGCTGATGGAGGCCAGTGTGCTATTTCATAAAAAAGGAGCGTGTATTCGCTTTGTGAGACCCTGAGTTTGGAAACATCCGGGTGTGTCGAAAGATGGTACATGAGACGCTTGGTTACCAGACCATGGTAATTGTGGAGCGGCAACCCATTTTGATCGTTCATATGCAATGTATTCCTGAAGCCATTTAACACACAATGAGTACGGTTATATTACTAAATACCCTCTTCAATTTTCGGGCTGACTATATTAGCTATGAGTAAGGTAAGGATGATTCTACCTCTTCATCCATTTTGAGAATCGCGAAATCATCGACAATGTCTACAACCATTCAGATCTGATCTATGGTACATCGATTAGGAAAGTGTCCATTGATCTTGAAAACACGCGTACGGAACCAACGATCATTGAGTGCATACGGATCCAAAATCTAAAAACAATACACAAACTATGAAATGCCATGCTACAAAGGGAAACAAAATTCGCATAAATAAATGGATGATAGAGCCAGCTTTGTATTTACCAGTTCATTCACATCGTAATTGCGAAGGTGTTGCTCATAAAAGTGAAATGCAGCGTCACCCCTAAGGTAGAAGAACGCTCTCCCCGCATGATCTTCAACAATACAGTCAATTCCTTCACTACAGTTAAAAGAGTTATTAGAGGACTATGATTAAATTGTTTACAAAAATTTAAAAATGAGTAACGCATAAAATAATAAAGATGATCTTAGGCCAATAATCATATTACTAAAGGGGGGAAGATTAACTCGTAGGAAATAGAAGTTTGAGGTGATCATTAGCATAAAATAATAAAGAAGATCTTAGGCCAAAGAAGATTCTTTTGATCTTAAAATAAATCAGGAGGTGATCATTAAAATCAAGCAAATTCGTTGAGCTTAGGTCAAAGAAGATTCTTGTCATGGGGTAATTTTTATGTATATCGTCAAAATAAAATATATAATCGAGTTCTTAGAATGTAGTGATTTTTACGAAACAAAGTGACAGAAATTACGAGCTTGGGCGCCGCCGCCTTCAAATACGCTATGTTGACATAGTCAAAATGTTGGAAGAAGTCATCGAAGTAAGCACGGTGAAGATCCATGGTCGATGTCTGCAAAAATTAAACAATCGAAACATACAATGAGTTAAGTGCGAAGTGAAATAAGTAAAAATAACCGCAGGAAGATTGTACTAAAATTTTAAGAACTCAGAGAAGACTTTTGTTTTGAATTGCAAAAAAATTCAGTATGAATGGTGATAACTTTTGGTTAAAAACCCTTATGTTGTTGAATGGTGAGATTTGTTAGTCGACCAACAATGAATGACACTAATAAATGATTAAATCAATGTGATAATTGATTTTGATTTTATTTTAAAAATAAACTTTAAATTACATAAAGTCTTGACCGTTGATATTGTTCTGAGTATTTTGACTCGCTGGTAGTCGTTAGATCTGAGGTGTGAGTGAGTTGTGTCATAATTAATACTTTGATCCGGTTTAAAATTATCTTTATTGTCACACGTTTTTTGTCCCACGATTGATGGTCATGAATAAATTGTGTTTATTGTACCTGTCAATCCGTTTTAATACGTATTTAATGTGTTGTCAGCCGCAATTTTAAGCAATTCTGACCGTCGATGTAGAGCATGTATATCCAGAACCATTGATCAGCAAGGAACCGTGAATCTGTTGTGGAAAAATAGAAAAAATGTGTTGTGAAGCTACTTACACCAGATCCGTTGGATCTGTTTGACATGTGATTGTTTATTTTAGCAACCGTTAGATTACTTGTAAACATGACATGACGTCCACATATTTAACAGACCGATTGCGTGGCTTTTTTAACTGATGATGTGGCTTTTTTAAATGTGATGTGGCTTTTTTAACTGATAATGTGGCTTTTTGAAAAACTCTTATTTAACTATAATAAAGATAAAGATAAAGATAAAGATATTAACTACTAAATATATAACCATTTTGCGCAATAATTAATAAAATGAAGGTTTGGCGCAGTGGTGGTAAGGAATTACTCTTAGAAATTTTGTTCTGAGTCTTGTTAGAGTCATTTTGTTAACTTTTGTCTTCTTTTTTTATTGCTTTTATTATTGTCGTATATCATGGGAATTGAACCCATGACCATGGCTATACAAAACTGCACTTACTACCACTAGGACAACAATTGCTATTGTGAGGAGAAAGGGTTGAAGGAATTTTGATTTCAATACCTTACAAAGAGAGGAGAAAGAGATGAAGAAATTTTTTGATTCAGATTGGGGGATAAAGAGAGGGAAGATAGGTTGTTTCAATTTTCTTTTCAATTTGGAGAGAAATTCGAGAAAGAAATAGGGAGAAGCTGAGATACCTTTCTAATGTTAGATGTGAGTGTTGATTGAAAGGACATAAATAGAGGGAAGATAGATTGAGTATTTTTACTGTTAAATGATTGTTGTACCCTTTGTCATATAGTGGTGGAGTCTTGCTTAGGGAGTTCATCAGAAAAGTTTTTGGATAAATCTATTTAATATCTATTCATATGAACAAACTTCCAATACCAATTTAGATATCTTATTAACAAGACACATATATATTTAAGAGTAAAAGTGTCATTACTCACGTTTTCTATTTTTTCTTCTTATACTCTCTTTTCTTACTTTTTTCTCTTTCTTCTTACAATCTCTTTCCTCTTTTTCACTTTTCTCTTACACTCTATTTCTTCCTTTTTCTCTTTCTTCTTACACTCTCTTTCCTTCTTTTCACTTTTCTCCTACACTCTTTTTCTTCTTTTTTTCATTTTACTTTTCCCATAAACAATTATTTTATTTCTCTTATCACTTTACACTAAAAAAATTATCACCTTAAAAGTTTAATTTTTCTCTCCAAAATCGGTTTACTATTGAAAGTCTACTATCACCTCTAATTGATAATTTACTATCTATCTTTTACTATCTCATTATAATCTACTAATCAACTAAAATAATCAATTGAAACTACAAGATAGCCGCAATAATATATAAAAACACGGATAATTGCACTAATATATAAAAAAACACGAGATTAATATTTGTCATTGATAATTAATTTTTTGAAGACTACTACTACAAACCTACTATCTAAAAAATAAGAAGACTTAATGACTATTTAAGCTACTAATTAATATTTAAAATAAATATTTCTTATTAATAATCTACTACCTAACTTTTACTATCTACTCAGAATCTACTAATCAACTAAAATAATCAAATGAAACTACGAGATAATCAAGATCGATATATATATATATATATATATATATATATATATATATATATATATATATATATATATATATAACACGAGATAACTGCATTGATTGACATATAAGAAACACGCACGGATTAATATTTGCCATTGATAATTATAATTTTTGACGACTAAAAAGACAAGAAGACTAAATAACTATTTAAACTGATTAATATTTAAAACACACGTGACAAATATTTTTCACTGATACCTAAAAAATGACAATTGTCACTAATATAAAACTCGTGATAACTATTTATTATTGATAATATACTATTCATCGTTTACTATCTACTATAATCTACCAATCCACTAAAATAATCAATTGAAACTACGAGATAACTACAATGATATATGAAAAAACACGGAATAACTGCACTAATATATAAAAACACATGATTAATATTTGTCATTAATAATTAAAATTTGTGAAGACAACTATAAACTTAGCTACTATCTAAAAAACAAAAAGATTTAATGACTATTCAAACTACTGATTAATATTTAAAACAAATATTTCTTATTGATAATCTACTATATCTCTTTTACTATCTACTATAATCAACTAATCAACTAAAATAACAATTGAAACTACGAGATAATCAGACCGATATATAAAAATACAAGATTAATATTTGTCATTGATAATTAAAAATGAAAAATAATTGTCACTAATACCTAAGAAATGATTGCACTGATAATTTAAACACGGGATAACTGAACTGATAATTTAAAACACACGTGACGAATATTTGTCACTAATATATATAAAAAACAAGGGATAAATATTTCTTATTGATAATTTAATATTTATCTTTTACTATTTACTAAAATCTACTAATAAACTCAAATAATCAATTGAGACTATGAGATAATTGCACTAATACATAAAAAAACACGGGATAACTTTACTGATATTGTATCGACCGAAAAATCCGGGAAATGATTCTTCGAAGTTCAAAAATGAAGCCGCCACCAAATTTTAGTTTAAGGGCAAATTCGGAAAATCCCTTTATGTTTAGGATAAGGTATTGTTAGGGCTCGGGAGTCGTTATGTGTGGGGAAGGTATTAACACCCCACGATATCCATTGTCTAATTAATTAAGATTTATTAATAATTACCCTTTTTTATAGTGGAAAAGACTTATTTAAATTTTTTGTTTTTAGTGCTTGACAAGGGTTGAATCTTGCTCCTACGTACCTCCGGATGCAATGGAGAAATCAAAGCTACGTAGTTCTTCCTGAAAAAGGTTTGTTGGTTGGTGTTTTTTAGTGTAGGGGTCCTAGGATTCCTTGAACTGTACAGCCCACTGAAACTTATCTTTTACTGAAGATTCAATTCCCGTGTTGTGCTAAGGCGCGAAACTCATTCCCGTGTAAATGATTCTGATGTGATCAGAAGAGAACACGATAAACGTAAAAATCATGGAGTCATTCTTCGCAAGAAGATGATGGTAAAGGTCGCTTATCTATTATTCCTATTGTGGGAATTGGAGACTTAGGAAAGACTACACTTGCAAAGTCTATGTTCAATGATAAAAGTATACTTGAGTCTTTTCCATTGAAGATGTGGGTGTGTGTCTCCGACGATTTTGATTTAAAGAATGTCCTCGTTAAAATCCTCAACTCAGCTAATGATTCTACTCCGGCCTACAAGCTCCAATATGGAGCAGGTGCAAAATCATTTGAGAAATGCACTTACAGTCGAAGTTTCTTGCTCGTCTTGGATGACGTATGAAACGAGGATCGTGTCAAATGGGAAGAATTGAAGGATCTAATACAAGTAGGTGCTGAAGGAAGTACAATCCTAGTGACCACACGTAGCCACAATGTAGCTAACATTATGGGCACTCACTCACCCCAAATTTTACAAGGTCTTTCTAGAGAAGATTCTTTGTCTGTATTCCTCAGATGGGCTTTTAAAGAAGGTGAAGAGAAAAAACATCCAGAGTTGATGGAGATTGGGGAAGATATTGTGCGTAAATGCGGAGGGCTTCCATTGGCCCTGAGGACATTGGGTAGTTCCCTATTTGGAGAAGTTGATTTACAAAGGTGGATGTTTGTGAGGGACAATGAGATTTGGAAATTGCAACAAAAAGAAGAAGACATTTTACCTGGTCTCAAATTAAGCTATGATCAATTGCCTTCTTATTTTAAAAGATGTTTTGCATGCTTCTCTCTCTTTGAAAAGGACTATGAATTTGACAGTATTGAAGTTACTTCCCTTTGGAAGGCACTTGGTTTTCTTCCATCATCAGACCATGGTGAAAATATGGAAGATATTGTCAATCATTTTTTGCAAGAGCTACGATCAAGATCTTTTCTTCAAGATTTTATTGACCTTGGCAGTGCTTGCACCTTTAAAGTACACGATTTACTGCATGATCTTGCACAATATGTGGCAAGGGATGAGTTTCAACGGTTGAAATCCAACATTGAAACTATATCTGAGAATGTCTTGCATTTGTCATTAATTAAAAATGATTTGCTTGGCCAAATTCCAACTCCCAAAGATATGAGACTGAGAACAATACTTTTTCCTAAGGGTGTCAACAACAAAGTTTTCTTCAATACTCTTGTGTTAAGGTGCAAAAACTTAAGGGTTTTGCAATTAAAGAATTCTGGAATTGAGAGCTTGCACGACTCTATTGGTAAATTAAAACATTTAAGACAATTCAATCTTGAGTTTAATAAAAAACTTAAAAGACTTCCAAAATTTGCACACTTTGATACTCACTGGATGCATAGAGTTACAAATATTGCCAAATGGAATAGGAAACTTGATCAGTCTCCGACAACTACTCATAACCACAAAGCAATCTAATTTTTCGAACAAAGAGATTGCAAAATTGACTTCACTAGAACTTTTGACTCTCCATTACTGTGACAATTTGGAGACGTTGTTTGAAGGAATACAACTTAGAGTGAGAAACTAAAGTATGTGCCACTTCATAATGTTCCAAACTTAGAGTGTTTGTCAATTTATAATTGCAAAGAGTCGGATTTATCGATGGGCCTCGACAACCAAATCCCCAAGTTAAGGCTTAAGTTCTTGATCGCTTTTGTTCTCTGCCACAGTTAGTAAATTTTCCTCAATGGTTGGAAGGATGTGTAAACAAGTTACATTCTTTGATGATTGAAAACTGTGACAATCTTTGTGAGCTTCCTAAGTGGCTGTCAACTCTGAATTTTCTCAAAATTCTTTCAATTGAAAATTGTCCAACACTACATTGTCTCCCCGATGATCTGCATTGCCTCTCAACCCTTGAATATCTAAAAATTGAAGGCTGTCTAGAATTATGTAGAAGATACCAACCAGTAGTAGGACGAGACTGGAACAAGATATCACACATTAAGCAAGTTACCATTGAATTGTTTGAAGGTACGTACCAAGTTTCTCTTCCTTACATATTTTACTTGTTGTTTGCATGAAGTTTTTGAGCATCTATATCTATCTTACCTCTTAATTTGGTAATAGTGATTTTGTTATTATTTCTATTTACATGCTGCATATAACCTCCCATGACCCTAGTAGTATCTCCCAAACTGATCTTTATACGGGACTCTTGACCTGTTTAAAATATGGGAAGGGAGAAAGAAATAAGCTTGAGTTCTAGGTTTATCCTTTAAAAGGTTTTGATTTTACATAAGTATGAAACATGTGTTAATTTGGAAAATCTCATTGTTAATGTAAAATAGCATATCCTTCATCATGTTATTTACTTCCATCATGATTTGGAGCCCGATTCATATGCTCTGTGTTCTTTTTGTAGAGTCCTAATGGTGATATAATAGAATGTGTTGTGTCACATTAACAGATTTGGAAGAAAATTCAGTCAGGTCATTTTGGGTTTAAAAAACTGATAAAGGATTTGATTCATTATATTGAATTGTGTATGACGTCCGAAGTTTGAAAATTCTGTCTTTGAGTTTAAACCATTATTGTAGTGAGTTTTATTATGAAGCGATTTTCGTCATTTTTTTTCTGGCTTCAGTTGCTAAGTCTAACGGTTTCTCGTGTGTTTCAGATTGAGAGAGGTAGATAGCATTGAATTGAAGAGGTACATGAAGATAGTTTGTGAACAAATGAGTGGCACAAATCATGTACATGCAAAGATGCTTTGGTGCCTTAGTAAAATTTATATGCAGCAAATTTATAATTTGTACCCTGAGTTGTAGAGAATGTAATGTGCCTTCCAATTTATAATGTATTGTAGACCTTGATATTAAATTCTGTATTCTTCCTTTACCTTGGTTTCCATTAGACTTATCAGCACATGTATTTAAGAAAAGTGGTCAACAACAAAAGTGTCTATACAAATGTTAATAAAAGTGTTTTGGGTTGCTCTTGCCATGGATAGTTTTCAATTGATATATTTTATTAGTCCTTGTGAATATAAATGTATATGAATGTGTTGCAAAATGATTACATATTATGAAAGAACAAATATATATATGAGCATTTTTTATTTATCATAAATGCATTTGCTTTCAATTGAAAGACCTTGAACGTTTTCAGGAAAAATGTTGCAACTAGTCAACAGCATAGGTGCACTTCTCCTAACAATATAGAAAGCATGTGTAGATATCCTTTTTTGCATCCTTGCACAAAATTCTTGCTGAACTCAATTTATGTTGAAAGGATTTCAAATAGGAAACAAACATGGACATAACTCATAAGGCATATTTGAATCGACTTAAAACGATGTACCTGTGTTTTGAATCATGTTTCATTTTGAAAAAGTTAGTTCAACTTAAAACGATGTACTTGTATTAAGGACTTCAATTTTTTTGTTCATGTAAAAAAAATCGTTGAAATAAAGATTATCTAATGAAAATAAATATTTAGTTAATTAAAATATTGGGGAAATTACACTCATCTCCCTTAAGTTTTGGTGAAATGTCACGCATCTCCCTTCTAGTTTTAAATTGAACAATGACCTCCCTTAAGTTTTGGTCAAATGTCACACACCTCCCCTCTAATTTTAAATTGAACACTCACCTCCCTTAAGTTTTAGTCAAATACAATTTTCTAATTGTATTTGAAGATATAATCATGTGTTATTGACTTGTGCTATACTTGCACATCCATTTCCTTTATTTTCTTCGGCCATCGCAGACTAAATCTTATAAGTCATTCATTTCAAATGAGAGCTCTTCCCTTTTTGTACTCTCATTTTTGTTGTGCACTAGCTACTTTCTCTACTTAATTATGACTTCCCAACATTTTGCAAAACTGTCGATAGGCTGCACTAGTTTCATATCTCATCTCCCTCTGTGAACCTACTACAAATCTTTGTGATGAATTCTTATTCAAAACTAGAAACTGTGAATGAAGGAGAAAGATGAAGAAAATTGCACGGGAGTAGCAAAACTCTTTGTAATGGTGTATTAAATTTTAGGGATTGGAAATAATCAAATAACTTGAGGGGAGGTTATTGTCAAGAAAAAACTAGAGAAGAGGTGTGTGACATTTAACTAGACTTCAGGAGAGATGAGTGTTCAATTTAAAATTAAAGGGGAAGTGTGTGACATTTGACCAAAACTTAAGGAAGATTATTGTTCAATTTAAAACTAGAGGGGAGTGTGACATTTGACCAAAACTTAAGGGAGGTGAGTGTATTTCCCCTTAAAATAATTAACAAATGATATATTATGATTTTAGTCTAATAGTGTTTTTGTTCTTTCAAAAATAATATCATTCCTCTATTTTCTCGAACCAAACCAAACCAAGTGACACTTTTCTCTCATCTTTTTCTTAAACCAAACAATACTTTCTCACGTCTCTCTTCTTAGTCTATTCTCACCTCTTTTTCCCTTATCGATTTCTTTTCATTATCAAGGAAATCATAAATGTCAAATAAATGAGATGGAGGTTACATGTGTTGGGTTTAATCGAAGTAAAACCCAAACTACCTCCAACGGTTATAAAATATTGTCGTTGTAGTTCAACAAGTTTAGTTTTATATTCCAGCTTACAAAATAGTTAGTTAGCAGTTAGTTAAGTTGTTACAACAGACAAGCAAGTCCAATGTACAATTCACAACACACAGAAATAAACAATTTACAGTTTACATTTTTCTACTGTTATTCCTATTTTTCTACTCTATTACTCCCTGTTACGTATGCTCCTTAGACCCTCTTCAAGTCTTGTGTTTTGAGTTCATCAATCAGATGGATTGATACATCACAAACAAGAAAGAGAGAAGAGATTACATTTTGTTCAAAATGATTGAATAAACTAGAAGGCAAGAAAGAGAGAAGACAATGAGTGAGAGAAGAGAATTACCTTCTATGTGGTGTTCTTGGTGCTGTTCAGAAAATGAAAGCATCAAGATCAGGTTTCCAGTTGTGTGAGTACATACAAACAGAAGAACAAAAGGTTAGGGTTTGTATAAAACTCAGAAAAGAAAGAAAGTTACACAGTTTGTGAGTAGAGGAGGTCATTACCTTTATTCGTATTCTCTGTGAGTGATTTCACAAGGGTGAAATCACTTGATTGCTTCATAATCTCAGTTGAAGTCCATGCAACAAATAATCATAAAGTTAGGGTTCACGCTTGAATCAATAAACCAGAAAAGAAATTGAGAGTGAGATACTCAAAGTTGACCTTTGTACCATTCCAACCCTAGCACCATCAGACCTACATACACAAAACCTCAAGATTAGGGTTTTTGTGTAAACAATCAATCAACCACAAAATAAAGAGAGAGTGGGAGATTTACCTTCACTGAGGGCTTGTAGTGTGTTGCTTGAGAGGTTCAAGCACTCGATTGCAGCGTTCAGTGTCAACAAAGCGTTTGTAGTTGACGAACCTCAGATTGCTTCGATTCAGTGCAAAATCAAAGGGGTTTTTGCATCATCATCATCATCGCAATCATTATCGGTGAGAGAGTGAAGAGTTTGGAAGCCACAATCACTGAGAATCAGTGAAAGAAACGAAACCCTAGAAACGTAGCTAGGACAGAGAGAGAGAAAGAAGAAGAGAAGTAAGAGGTGGGGTGTTCGCGGTGCGGTTTGGTTCGGTTTTGAGACAAAAAGTGAACCGAACCGCAAGGTAAAATTACATGCGGTTTGGTTTGGTTTGGTTGGCTTCCTAAAATAAAACCGAACCAAACCAAACCAAACAAATGCGGTTTGGATTAGGTTCGGTTGGTTCAGTTTTTTCCAAGACAAAAATAATTTAAAACGGAAAGGCTAACATATATCTTTAAGAAAAAATCTACTCAAATATATGTAGTATATAAATCACTCTCTTTTAATTTTTTTCAAATAGCTAAGACAATGTTTAAAAGAATTTGAATTAAATATTTTGTTGTAATTTTTAAATATAGCATAACAATATGGATTGTTTGTAAGTGAGTCAAAGAATTAATTGAATTTGGGCTAGTAAGTGAGTGAGAGTTGGGTTGTAGTTGCATTTGGGTTAGTAAAGTTAGTAAGGAAGGTTGTAATTCAACAAGCATTAGTGTTACTTGCGGTTTGGTTTGGTTTGGTTTCGAAAATCAAAACTGCGAACCGAACCGAACCGCGCGGTGCAATGAAAAAAAGAACCGAACAAAACCGATCAAAAGCGGTTTTTTGCGGTTTTCGGTTTGGTTTGGTTCGGTTTGCGGTTTCCCTATTGGTTTGGTTCGGTTTTGAACACTTCTAGTGAAGAGTGACCAAGAACCGGTCCAGGGTTTTTTTGGAAAACCTTATAGTTCAGGTCACTCAAAGGTTCGCGTGTTGCATTTCAAACCGGGTCCCGGGTTCTGCATCGACCCAGTAGCTTTGTTTTGTTTGGAGAACTGAGAGAGTTGTAGACTGGGTCTTGTAATTGGGCCTCAGTGATATTTGCACCCCCTTTACCTGATATTAGCATTCCGACGAGAAAAATATCAAAATTTAACATGACACATAGAGGATTATTTTTGGTAAACCAACATATCCCCCACCGAGACTATGAAGACATATCATTCGAGGAATTAGAAATCCATATAAGGGGTTATTTTTAATGCAGAGGATCTTTACATGGTAGAGATTGACAAAAACATTAGAGTAAATAGTAGGCTCATACTTCTTCCAACCCCCCAAGTACTCATTGGACACCCCTAAACCTTAAATATTTCAAAAATACCCTCCATGAAAAACCACCCCTCACGTTGTATTTTAACTGGTTCGGAGCACGGTCGTCGATGCCCTTTTCATTGACTTTTTCATATAGTTGTTGTCTAGGGGGTAGATTAGCCAAATTTTGATGAGTATCATGATGATGGGTGTGTTGGACTTGAGTTAATGTGCACTTTAAACTTCATTCTGAAAATCTTTTTCTGAACTTGACATTGAATTTGTGCATCAATTTCTTGATCAGTGAGCTGAAATTCTATGATGATTCTGTTGTTATTGTAGGCAACTCCTTGTAACCTGAATCTTCTGAATCGGGTGTAACATACCCTTCCTCTCTAACCCAAACTTGTGAGTGTTGAGCCTAAACAGAATATTTATTCTTGAGTGCTCCATCACTTTTCATGATTCTTCAGAACTTGACTTAGTTCTTGAATGCTTTTACATTTCATTTACACACACATACATGATTTAGGACTTTCATTTTCTTGATAGCTAGAGCCTTAAAATGCCTACCCTTAAATATTGACCTTTGAGTAGCCCATTTGAGCCTTAAATCTTTTTTTCTGGTTACGAGCCTCATTACAAGCCATTAACTGAAAAATCAAGTGTCCCACTCGTTTGGAATTGAGGAATGTGTTGTCATTATGGATCCTTGACTATAAATTAAGTTTGGGGTTGCTTGAGGACAATCAGTTGTTCTATGTTTGGGGTGGGTATACAAAAGTATACAAAAACAAAATAGGTTGGAAAGAAAAGAAAAGAAGTCAAGTACAAAAAAAGTTACAAAAAAAGAAGAAAAAAAAAGAGAAAAAGAAAGAAAGAAAAAAAACAAGTACAAAAAAAAAGTAAATAGAAAAGAACAAGGACAATTTTTCCTTATTCTTTTGAAGAGGTTTGGTGAGTGACAATGATTGGATCTAGGGGGAACAAGGACAATTTTTCCTTGTAGGCAATTATTTTGAAGAGGTTTGGCGAGTAAATATAGGATCTAGAGTGAAGAATGCATTTCTCAATTCCAATCAAAAAAGCCTAGATTCCAAAAATTATCCCCCTAACCTAAGCCCCATTACAACCCTCTTAAAGTCCTCATGATATGTGTGGTATTTGTGTGTGATTGTTTTTCTTAGAATTTTGTCAAGCCTATGGTAGATGATTGCAAGTGGTGTGAATTGAGTGTAAATTATACCCTGAAACACTTGAGAGTGAGAGAAACACATGTTCTAGAGAGAGAGAAAAGTTAGGATTTATATGTTGCCTCTAGTGGATCAAAAATTTGGGTTACTTTGAGTTACTTTCATTTATTAGCATGAACTCAAAAAATGAGTGAATTGGTCATGGATTGATTGTTGCAAATTTGGTAGATTGTTCAAAGTGTTGTGAAAGTTGAATGGAGTTTTAAGAAAAAAAAATTGTGGTGTGCAACTCTTCTATTGAATAAATTGGGCTAATTGCTTGAGGGCAAGCAAAACTTTAAGTTTTGGGTTGTGATAAGTCTGCATTGCATTTAGTTTTTATGGTCCAAAACAAAGTGTTTTTATATTGAATTTAGGAAATTACATTGGTTTTGGACCATAAATTGCCACATTTGTCATAACCATGATTTTCAGGTGCAAATTGATATTTTGGATCATGTTGAAGCTTGAAAGAATGAGTTGAGTGGATAAAAGTTCTACCGTGCGCCAAGGATGCATCTTCCAAGCATTTACTACTTCAAAGAATTGTTACAAAGCATCCAAGCGCTTCTGCATGCGTCTGGGGCGTTTCTGGATGTGTTACTTCTGTTGCCCATGCGCCCAAGCGCTTCTGCGTGCGCTTGGGGCGCTTTTACATCTGATGTTGCCTCCTTTGCTCTGCGTTTTGATTTAAGTTGTGATTTTCACCCAACTTAAGGATCTTTTGACATATTCTTGACTTATTTTTTGGAGAGAGAGCAAAGGAGGCAGCTAGGGACTCAACACCCTTCATCTCCATTGAAGATTCAAGACTTGGGAACAAGATTTTGGAGCTACAATGTGGTCATTCTATCTCTCAAGTTCCATTTTATGTTTGATTTCTTCTCCTTCTATGTCTAGCTAAATACCCTTTTGGTTAGGGATGAATGAGTATTGATGAAACACTATTGTAGTTGATTTTGATCTATTTAAATGCTATATTTCTTCTTCCTTTGTGTATTCAATCTTTGTTCTTAATGTTTTTTATGAATTGATCACTCATGAAATGATATATGGTTTATGTATGAAATGGAAGTTTTGTATTTGAATACTTGAGATTGAATACCTTCAATTCTTAGTCTAGGAATAGTCTCGGAGTTGTTGTATCTTGAAAACCCTTGGTTTTAATGTTTGTTCTCAATTAGAATCACCTAAGGAATTAGGGTTTTTAGTTGTTTACAAAGGATTGGTTGCCTAAGGAATTATGAATTGATTAATGTTGTGGGTTTGATAACAAAGGTAAAGAGGGGGTAATTTTCTATAACAAATCATTTTGCAACAGTGTGGATCAATATGAGTTCATCCCTAACCTCTCTTATCATCTATTAATTTTCATAAGCGTTTTTCAGTTCTATTTTCTAAAAATCACAAAAGCATTTTATTGTTATTCTTATTTTATTGTCAACACAACTAAACTTAGTCCCTTGTTCAATCTAGTTAGTGGACTTTTAAATTGGTAAGTACGTGCAATCCTTGAGTTCGACATCTGGTTCTTACCGTTTTATTATTACTTGCGACGATTTGGTATAGTTGCCAATTTCGCCATCATCCCTTTTGAATATTAAGTTATCAACACCACAGGCCCTTTTTGTCAAAAAGAAAACCCCAGAAGCCCTTGGTTTGTTTTTATACGTCAATTTGTAATTTACATTGAAGTTGCTCCAACAGAAAATACTGTGAAGCTCATAGCAAAGGTAGGTTGGTCATCTCATTTTTGTGTTAGGAAGTTAATAAAAAATGACTTGGGAACTTTCTTCCACCCAACGTGGTTGCTACCACTGGACAACTTGCCAACTTTTTAATAGTAAGTTATTAACACACTACAAGCTCTTCTTTTTTTATAAGGCAATTCGTCATTGACTTTGGAAGATGGTCCCACGGACATTTCTGCGAAGCTCTTCTTTTTTTATAAGGCAATTCGTCATTTCCGTTAGGTAGCGTGTAATAAAAAACGACTTTTGTCAAAAAAAAAACGACGGTTGACTAGATGTAGCAGTATAACAAGGACCTAGCTTTATGATTAGTGGACACATATCCAATTCAACAGTTAATTTATTTCTTCGAGAGAAGAGAAGAGAAACATGGCTGAATCGCTCCTCTTTGGCGTTGCTGAATCATTCATCGGGAAGCTTTCTTCTCGTGCTGTTGAAGAAGCTGCTCTTGCGTTGAACGTGTACGACGATCTGCGAGAGATCAGAGACACCGTCTCTTTCATCAAAGCTGTGTTGTTGGACGCTGAGCTAAAGCAGCATCAGAAACATGAGTTGCGCGAGTGGCTGAGGCATGTAAAGCGCGTCTTCTTCGATCTTGAGGACATAATTGATGATTTCGAGTGCGAGGCATTGCGTAAGCACGCGTGGTCAACGCTTCCGCAGCACCGAAGAGAAGGTACATCGCTTCTTCTCAAGTTCTAATCCTCTTGTTTATCGCTTTAGAATGGCACGTGAGATCAAAGCTATCAAAGAGAAGTTAGATAAGGTTGCAGCTCATAGGAACAAATTTGGCCTACAAACCATTCACAATGATAATCATGTTGTGCAAAGGCGCGAAACTCATTCCCATGTAAACGATTCTGATGTGATCGGAAGAGAACACGATAAACAGAAAATCATGGAGTTGTTACTGCAAGAAGATGATGGTAAAGGTCGCCTATCTGTTATCCCCGTTGTGGGAATTGGAGGCTTAGGAAAGACTACACTTGCAAAGTCTGTGTTCAATGATAAAAGTATACTTGAGTCTTTTCCATTGAAGATGTGGGTGTGTGTCTCCGACGATTTTGATTTAAAGAATGTCCTCGTTAAAATCCTCAACTCAGCTAATGATTCTACTCCTACAAGCTCCAATATGGAGCAGGTGCAAAATCATTTGAGAAATATTCTTGCTGGTCAAAAGTTCTTGCTTGTCTTGGATGACGTATGGACCGATGATCGTGTCAAATGGGAAGAATTGAAGGATCTAATACAAGTAGGTGCCAAAGGAAGTACAATCCTAGTGACCACACGTAGCCACACTGTAGCTAACATTATGGGCACTCACTCACCCCAAATTTTACAAGGTCTTTCTAGAGAAGATTCTTTGTCTGTATTTCTCAGATGGGCTTTTAAAGAAGATGAAGAAAAAAAACATCCAGAGTTGATGGAGATTGGGGAAGATATTGTGCGTAAATGTGGAGGTCTTCCATTGGCCCTAAGGACATTGGGTAGTTCCCTATTCGGAGAAGTTGATTTACAAAGGTGGATGTTTGTGAGGGACAATGAGATATGGAAATTGCAACAAAAAGAAAATGACATTTTGCCTGCTCTCAAATTAAGCTATGATCAGTTGCCTTCTTATTTAAAAAGATGTTTTGCTTGCTTCTCTCTCTTTGAAAAGGACTATGTATTTAATAGTTTGGAAGTTACTCAGCTTTGGGAGGCACTTGGTTTTCTTCCATCATCAGACCATGGTGAAAATATGGAAGATATTGTCAATCGTTTTTTGCAAGAGCTACGATCAAGATCTTTTCTTCAAGATTTTATTGACTTTGGTCGCTTTTACGTATTTACAGTACACGATTTAGTGCATGATCTTGCACAATATGTGGCAAGGGATGAGTTTCAAAGGTTGAAATCCAACATTGATACTATATCGGAGAATGTCTTGCATTTGTCATTAATTAAAAATGATTTGCTTGGCCGAATTCCAATTCCCAAAGATTTGAGACTGAGAACAATACTTTTGCCTAAGAGTGTCAACAACAAAGTTTTCTTCAATACTCTAGTGTTAAGGTGCAAAAACTTAAGGGTTTTGCAATTAAGGAACTCTGGATTTGAGAGCTTGCAGGACTCTATTGGTAAATTAAAACATTTAAGACATCTCGATCTTGAGTTTAATCAAAAACTTAAAAGACTTCCAGATTCAATATGCAAACTCCAAAATTTGCACACTTTGACACTCGATGGATGCATAGAGTTACAAATATTGCCAAATGGAATAGGAAACTTGATCAGTCTCCGACAACTACTCATAACCACAAAGCAATCTAATTTTCCGAACAAAGAGATTGCAAAATTGACTTCACTAGAAATTTTGGCTCTCCATTACTGTGACAATTTGGAGACGTTGTTTGAAGGAATACAACTTCCCAGTCTTAATTTTTTGGTATTCGGATATTGTGAGAAACTAAAGTATGTGCCACTTCATAATGTTCCAAACTTAGAGAGTTTGTCAATTAGTAATTGCAATGAGTTGGATTTGTCGATGGGCCTCGACAACCAAATCCCCAAGTTAAGGCTAAAGTTACTGAGTCTTCAATCTCTGCCACAGTTAGTGACTTTTCCTCAATGGTCGGAAGGATGTGTAAACAAGTTACATTCTTTGAGAATTGCAAACTGTGACAATCTTTGTGAGCTTCCTAAGTGGCTGTCAACTCTGAATTTTCTCAAAATACTTTCAATTGAAAATTGTCCAACACTACATTGTCTCCCCGATGATCTGCATTGCCTCTCAACCCTTGAATTTCTAAGAATTGAAGGCTGTCCAGAATTATGTAGAAGATACCAACCAGTAGTAGGACAAGATTGGCACAAGATATCACACATTAAACAAGTTACCATTGGATTGTTTGAAGGTACGTACCAAGTTTCTCTTCCTTACGTATTTTACTTGTTGTTTGTATGAAATTTTTGAGCATCTATATCTATTTATCTATCTTACCTCTTAATTTGGTAATAGTGGTTTTGTTATTATTTCAATTTACATGGCTGCATATAACCTCCCTTGACCCTGGTAGTATCTCCCAAACTGCTCTTTATAAGGGACTCTTGACCTGTTTAAAATATGGGAAAGGGGGAAAGAAATAAGCTTGAAGTTGCATTCAGTTTGCCTATATGTTTAGTTTATTTGAGTTCTGGGTTTATTCTTTAACAGGTATGAAACACGTGTTAATTTGGAAAATCTCATTGTTAATGTAAAATAGCATATCCTTCATCATGTTATTAACTTCCCTCATGATTTGGAGCCTGATTCATATGCTCTGTATATGTTCTTTTTGTAGAGTCCTGATGGTGGTGATATAATAACAGATTTCGCAGTTTGAAGACAAGCTACATTGGCAGCACAAGGTGGATTTGAAAGACACTTAGCCAATTTTGTTCTGCATTTGAAAGGAGGAGACCTTCCATGGGGGTAGGTAATAAGAGTTCTTGCTGGTATATTAAATGTTGATCTTCATCCCCACCACCTCCATTAATTTGGTCTCCCAAGATGATCATGTTTCAGAATCACAAGTGTAGATGCCACCTAAATTTGTAGGAACTTTCATTTTACATTTATTTAGCTACTACCTTCATATTTATGTATATATAGTAGGGCTATTTATTTATGTCTTCAGTTCAATACATAATTGAGAATGAGCATTATTATTTTTTGACATGCTTCTTAGCCTTTATTATTGGAAGCGAGAATGAAATTTTTTTATGCCTCTGGTTTTGGTAATAAAATTGTAATTCTTCTTCTTTTTTTTTTTTTGAAGCAAATAAACTTAGGTCATTTCATTCATTAAAATAGTATTAATGAAACGTGGGATAAAACGATGAACATGGTGACTAGCAAAACATTGAGCCGCCCTAGCTAAACTATGAGCAACACAATTGGCTTGTCGTCGAATAAAACTGAGTGAACAATTATGTAAATGAGAAAAAGTCTCCTTGTAGGAAGAGATAATGGCCCCGAACTCGTTGCCTAATCGCACACACCACCGCTGACTGGCGTCAACTATAGATTTGATCAAGCTCTAAGTCAACATCATGAATGTCCAGCTGAATCAACCATCGAAGAACCTCTAGTAGACTCACTGCTTCAATCTCTTGTGGCTTCAAGAAACCATACAACCAAATTGTCTTTGCGTGGAGAAATCGTCAGTCATGATCC
Source organism: Oxytropis ochrocephala (assembly GCA_020916435.1). Taxonomy (NCBI): domain Eukaryota; kingdom Viridiplantae; phylum Streptophyta; class Magnoliopsida; order Fabales; family Fabaceae; genus Oxytropis; species Oxytropis ochrocephala. Next base: position 39,889,694 of record CM037090.1, read on the forward strand.
CGTAAACAAATTCCAATGCCACATATGTAACACCCCAATTCTACCCGCTCGTTTTATAAAATATCGAGTCACGGAAACTAAATTCAAAACAGAAATTGGAGCGTCACATTCGACATTTTCAAATTCAACCGACGGGTAAATAAATAAAACATGGAAAACAAAATACTTCAATTTTGTTTACATCCCGAATATTTGTTCCATACTTCAAAACCACAAACTCGTGTTCAAAATAATTAAATGCAACAAAATAAATAAATAAAAGATGTTGTTCATCCCCGGTGCTACGATCGTAGAGACGACATCGACTCGACTCATAAAAGACATTGATCTTCATTCGTGATTACCCGCGACGCACCGACATCGAGGTAACATTTTAAATGCGTGATGGTGAGTCTCAAACAAAGATATAAAAGCATATATGATAGATAATATACTAGAGAATAGGCAACTATAACCACCACAACACATCAACAAACATTAAGTCTATTTTCCGAAAAGTAAACCACATAATTTTTCACCAATACAACGCTCCCGATTCACGAAATATCGAACCCATACCCAAAACGTTTCGAGATTTTAACCTAACTTGTATTGCCTATAACTCGAGCTATACAACTCCAAATTTAACGAAACCAGCGCCAAAACGACCGGTGTTAAGTCTATTTTCAAAAACAATCAGCCACATAATTTTTGGATCAAACAAACAGTACCAGTTCTCGAAAAACCAAACAGCGTCCAGAAAGTGCACAAAACCGTAAACAAGTGAAACTCATCATGTTCAACCATCACGCAACAATTTCAAACAACCCTAATACATTCATCAATCATCAAATACACATTCAAAGCAATCAAGACAAGAAAATAGAGCCTAACTCCAACATAATACCCATCGTATATACTCATAATTCATTCAAACATTTTATCAAACATCTCCTAGGCATCATAGTTTCTACCCTCCTATATACTACCCATCATACAACCCTTTATACTATGAGACTCCCCATATACTACCCATCAACTGTGAAAATCAAACTCAGGAGAACAGAGTCGACCCCCATGTCCCAGGGTAGCCTATGCCATTGGGAAAATGAAGTTAGTTCGCAAAATATAAAATCTAGGGTTAAATATGTTTTTAATCCCTATAAATATAACGAGTTTTGTTTTTAGTCCCTCTAAAATTTTTTTGGCACTTTTGATCCCTACATTTTTTTCCATTAACACTTTTAGTGGCAAAAAAACCATACAAAGCCAAAAAAAAAATTTATTTTCCTAAACAACACACATATTAGATTAAATACCAAAGTAAGCCACTTTTTATTTCCTTTGGTGAGCTCGCCCCCCACCCCTAGTTCACCAAAGAAATTTTGCAATTTTTTTAAAACCTTTGATGAAATCGCCCCCACCCCTAGTTCATCAAAGGGTTTTTAATTTTTGATTTTCTTGTATTTTATTTTATTAAAATCTAAATTAATTTAATTTAATTACAATAATTAATTTAAATAATTAGAATAATTAAAAAATTATTTATAAAATAATTACTGTAAAAAAATACGGTAAATAATTAAGATATTAATAAGTGGGAGCAATTTAATATTCGATAAGAACAAAAAGGAAAAACACAAATTGCAAAAATACAAGCATAGGAAATTTAAAACGAAACAACAACCTAGTTCTACTTAGAACTACTACTACTACCTCTAATATAACGGCGGAGGTGTTCGACAGATTCTTCTGTTTCGACGAACAATTCGAGATAAGGTTCAATGACACCTTGGAATTCTTCATGTTTCTCAAACATTTGACGAATGTCTTCGCTATTCTTGATAGGCTTAGGGCACTTCTGAATACGATTACGTGGGTTCCAGCTGCTGACGTAGGGGGATTCACATTCGATTTTTTTAATTTCTTGCTGAACACCATCTAGTTTCACATTTTTTATTAGTTTTTCTTTCAATTCTGCGAATGTGATGTTGTTCTTAAGCCTGAAATTTTTAGTTTTTGATTCACGTCTATGAATCAACAGACTGAATGGTCGCCCCAAGACTGTTAGTCATCCGATACTCAACTTTACGAGTGCGTGCGTAAGTATGGGTTGTTGTGGTGCGGGTGGTGGTGGTTGAAGAAGATGCATGATCTCTTCGAGTTCGTATTGTGTTCACATACACTCTAAGATTTGTCGCCCATCTAACGTTAGCTAGATGTTCCATCATTGCGCGGACGCCTCGCCGCTTTGGATCTCCATGATGAATAATGGACACCCCATCATCTCTACAATCGAACTTTCTCAACGTATACGCTCCACGTCTTTACGCCACCCTCCTCCGGGCGAATCTTCCTCTCGGCCTTCTCCTTGAGTTGGGGAATGTGATGTCCTTATTCATCCCGCATAACACATGGTTAGGACAACGAAAGACAGCGCCATGTTCGCTTGGTGGTGACAGTTCCATTGTGATAAAGGGGCGGTTAGGAATTTGTCGTTTGAGTACTCGGGTTTGGCACAACCGCCATTCCATTTTAGCGGGTGGGGCGATGGTTTTTGGGGAAGAAGCGAGAGAAGAGAAGTTGACTCGAAGCCAAAGGTTGGTGATAAACCGGTGGTGTTAATGTTAGTGTAATTTGAGAATGTATTTATAATAGACGTGATCGTGTGTAAGCCGCTTGATTTAGGGTGATCATAACCGCTGATTGTAGGGTTTAGTGTCGGCAAAATCTAGGTCATTAAATTGTGTCGGCAAAATCTTGGTCGCTTAATAATGTCGGCAAAATCTAGGGCGCCCAATGATGTCGCGGCAAAATCTAGGTCGCTCAATAAAAAAAAGACCCCAAGCACTATGCACACTCGCACAATGCAAATGATGCACACTCGCACTATGCACACTCTGCACAATGCAAAGACTCGCACAATGCACACTCGCACAATGTACACTCTGCACAACGCATTATTAAAGATTGAAGATAAAATATTTAATAAGTGATCCAAATTAATTAAATGTGACTTAACATTAAAACCTTAAATTTAATAATTGACAAAAATACCACTTGTTTACATTGCGGTTAGGGCAAAAATTTAATAATTTTGAAATACAACTTCAAACTAATAATACATTAAACAACATTGACTAGTTTACATTGCGGTTAGTGCGCGCTTTTTTTGTTGTGACCACGATTTCTACAAATTCCGCATCTTTTGCGCGGGTTCCCGCTTTCTTTGATCCATCTCTGCATGCGAACGAGTAGATCGTGGCCTACTTTTTATCTCTTCTTTTAGTTGGATCATGCGTGTAGTTCAATCGTATTGAAATCGTGCCATGAGGTCTCGATGAGCAAGGGTGGGAACTCCACAATGTAAGTATTGAAAACATGATGCATTGTGGTAGGGTGGATCAACAAACCGCAAGTGGTCGAATCGCATTTAGAGCATGTCGCGATGGCATGTGAACATGGGTAATGAAGGGCCCGGAATTCCCCACACTCACGGTGTTTTTGATCTGAAGTCGACCACAAATGTGGTCGCAGTGTCTACCACTTTGTGGTCGTTGTTCTTCCCGAACTCTAACAATTGCTCGCACGATCGTGGAATTGCGACGCCAGCGCGTTTGTGACACTTTGATGTTTTCAAAGAATGTTTTTCATCAATGTTTCGTAGAACATTGTTCCGGATGCCATCATCGCCTGTGCTTGTGTTCCCCATTTCACAAAGATCTCGTTCATCCTAAAATATGTTGCATCTATTAATGAACGGATCGGAAGATTCCGCACCCCCTTAAGGACATTGTTGATGCACTCTGCAAGGTTTGTTGTCAAGTGCCCCCAACGGCAACCTCCATCTCGCGATATCAACAACTGTTCTGGGTTAATGTCTTCAACCCAATTCACGCCATCGGGACCTACTTCACAAGAAATTTTATTTTTGTAGTGATTAGTTGATCTCTCCGCATTGAGTATCTTTGAAGCAAGTAAAGTAAGATGTTGGTAATTATGGAATGCAAAATACATAATAAAAAATTAATAAAGTTTCAAAGATACTGACCCATATTGACGAGATGTTTCCTGGCAGGAGTGTTCTTAAAGTGTCTCATGAAGTTCTGTGCTATGTGGCGGATACAGAATACGTGTTTCCAGCTGGTGTTTACACGCCTAATAAAGACTTTTTTGATAGACTCGTGTCTATCCGATATCAAACATAGTCCCTCCCGTGGTGTCACAAATTGTCTTAAACGAGACAGAAGAAATACCAAGCCTCCATTGTCTCACCCTCGACAACCGCATACGCAATTGGGAAGGTTCCGCTTTCTTCCGTCTTGTCGCGATTGCCAAAAGAAGGACCCTTTTGTACCTACCATACAACCATGTTCCATCAACGCACACCACCGGTTTGCGTAATTTAAAGCCTTGTATGCACGGGCCAAAAACTCCAAAAGATGCGGTGGAAAACACCTTTGTTGGTGACTTGTTGTTCGTTCTCATAGAATGGTTTGTACCGCCAATCGATAATCGTGTGCACGTATATAGTGAGAGAAACCCACTAGGCATCCGGTTACCTCCTTGTAAGAGTCTTCCCAATTACCAGATACTTTTTCGATTGCTTTTGTTTAGCAATCCAAGCCTTCTGTAGGAACTCGTACGCGTGAATCGCTCCTTCGATGTGTGCAATCAACACAAACCCATCGATATTGTTGGGTCCTCGCCTTACAAGTGGAAGGATATGAGAACATATGAAGGAAGACGCCATCCGGAGGTGATCTTGGGAAATATTGGATGTTGTACATGTGTGTGGGTGAGTCAACTGTGTAATCCCCCACAAACCAGATTTTGCTCCGAGCCTCACAACACACCTCCACAAACACGTATCGTGAACACAAGAAATCTCCCAAACTTTAGTAGTAGATCTGTTGACTTGGTATGAAACAGATTTGTTTAGGTGATATGTTTGGATGAATTCCATGGCTATTTCTTTTGTGGGAAATTTCATTTTGAGTTTCAGTTCGTTTGGGTCTTCATTTGAGAAAAGTTGGTTCCGGTCCATGGGATGGGCAAACTCTAAATCATAAGGTTCGGGGGCTATAAGTCGTGACATTTTGAAAGTGTGGGACAAAGCTCGCGGAATGCAACACCTATGTTGGGGTAGTTTGAATTGGTTCTGAGCGCCTTCACGCTCAAGAATTTCATCTTCATCATCGCTATAATCCCCAACGCCCTCATTATGGACACCAACAAACATAGTAAACGGTGGGGTATTAGTTTCTGTTGCTTTGGAGGGTTAGTTGTATTAAGTTCAATGGGGTTTTGTGAGGATGATGGTGCAGAGTGATGGTCATGTGTTGAAGGACTATAATGCATGTTCGTTTGGGATGATGAAGGATTGAAGTGAGGGTAAACAGGTGGGATGAAATCAGTGTATGGTTGAAATGTTTGTTGAGAAAAAGGGATGGTGTGTGGTGGTGGAGATGGAATAGAGTGGGGTTCACTTACCTGAGTATAGTTTGAAGGAGCATCAACCAAATCTGCGTATATTTCTGGTGTACAGATACCTTGACCTCTACATTGTTGGTAATGCTCCATCATCATTTCAAGTTGTTCATCGGATGTAATTTCGAAACCTGCATAAAAGTCACAACCAGCTGTGAGTGTTGTGGGGTATCGATATGTAATACTAGAAACCATTTGGGAACGGTCAGGAGATATTATTTTTTCAATGGCTTCTTTAACTTGAGGTAGTTTGAATTTAGAGCTGAGTTTGACAAGGGTGTAGTTTTGACATCTAAACAACAATCCCTGAGTATCTGATTTTTCTACAAAACCATTGTAAAACACGGTGATAAAAACTGGGGTTGGAGTTGGAGCCATTGATGAAGTTGGGAGCAGGAGGGTGTGTTTGAGTTTTAGGTGGTAGTAGGAGGATTTGTAAAGGTGTGGTTAGTGGTGAGAGATGTAGTGGGTATTTATTGAAATTCTAACGGTGTAGATTGCCTTGAGGGGTTTTGGTTTTGAAGGTCAGGATTGCACCGTGACTTTTGACGGCTACGATTGCACCGACAATTTTAATGGCCAGGATTCCACCGACAGTTTTGAATATTTCAATGTGCATTGTTCATAGAAGACCAACTTGCATTGTGCGAGTGAGTGAATCGCTCATTGTTCGAGTCCATCAGCAAATGCGCATTGTTCGTGAGTGAATCGCGCACCGTGCGTGTATGAACCCGACCATTATCGTAACAATCATGACAACCACTAATTAAGGCATCTTGACAAAGCCTAGTGGACAAACCCCAGTGGCCCCTTTGTCTCCCACTATCGTAAGGTGAAATGCATGTGAATAATTATTGAAAGTCCGACGGCTTAGATTGCACCGACAATTTGAACGGTTAGGATTCCACCGACCGTTTTGTTTCTTGCAATCCTACACCCATTATGGTCGTGGCAATGTAGGGTAAATTTTGTGAAAATAATGCACATAAAAAATTAGGGGAGAAAAGGGGAAAAAGTAGGGAAAATAACCATGTTAATTTTAGGTGAAAAAAATGATTTTTAGCACACTTTCTAGTAAGTAAATTACTCATTAAAACATTTTTAAATTTTTTTTTTCCAACACAACACTTTAGTATTACACTTTATCTACAACGTATAATATTTAAAAATTATAATACAAATTAAATTCGTAGGAAAAATGTTCCTAAAGTTATGTAAAAACCGCTTTTTATAGTTAGTGAAAAAAATTCAATCTTCAATTCCTTTCTTCTACACCTACAAAGTAATACAATAACTAATAAATCAATGAGATTTCATTGACCTCAGTACCTCTCCTATCATGTCATATAAAATTTTGAATTTTATTAAATTTTTTAACCTAACTTAAATTCATTTAACTTAGACAATACTATGACAATTCCTTATGGACAAATGTATGTGAACTACTTTAATAATGGTTGAACACAAAAATCAAAATCATCATTTACACCACTACACCCATTTTGGTCGTGGCAATATAGGGTATTTTTTTTTAAATAATAAAAAAATTAGGGAAAAAATTAGGCAAAAAACCATGTTAAGTTTAGGTGAAAAAATGATTTTTAACACACTTTCTAGTAAATAATTTACTCATTAAAACATTTTTAAATTTTTTTCCAACACAACACTTTAGTATTACACTTTCTCTACAAGGTATAATATTTACAAAATTAAAATACAAATTACATTCGTAGGAAAAATGTTCCTAAACTTAGGTAAAAACCGTTTTTATACTTAGTGAAAAAATTTCAATCTTCAATTACTTTCTTCTACACCTACAAAGTAATACAATAAATATTAAATCAATGAGATTTCATTGACCTCAGTACCTCTCCTATCATGTCATATAAAATTTTGAATTTTATTAAATTTTTTAACCTAAGTTAAATTCATTTAACTTAGACAATACTATGACACTTCCTTATGGACAAATGCATGTGAATACTTGTCATAAACAATGTGAAAGACATATGAACAACCTAGAGACAAGAAACTTGACAAAGGCATGTGAATTAGTGTCATAAAGGGTTATTAGGGTCATGTGAATAACTTAGACACAAGTATATGGACAAAGACATGTGAACTACTTTAATAATGGTTGAACACAAAAATCAAAATCATCATTTACACCACTATACCCATTTTGGTCGTGGCAATATAGGGTATTTTTATTAAATAATTAAAAAATTAGGGAAAAAATTAGGGAAAAAATTAGGCAAAAACCATGTTAAGTTTAGGTGATAAAATGATTTTTAGCACACTTTCTAGTACATAAATTACTCATGAAAACATTTTTTAAATTTTTTTTTCCAACACAACACTTTAGTAATACACTTTCTCTACAAGGTATAATATTTACAAAATTAAAATACAAATTACATTCGTGGGAAAAATGTTCCTAAAGTTAGGTAAAAACCGTTTTTTATACTTAGTGAAAAAAATTTCAATCTTCAATTCTTTTCTTCTACACCTACAAAGTAATACAATAAATATTAAATCAATGAGATTTCATTGACCTCAGTACCTCTCCTATCATGTCATATAAAATTTTGAATTTTATTAAATTTTTTAACCTAAGTTAAATTCATTTAACTTAGACAATACTATGACACTTCCTTATGGACAAATGCATGTGAATACTTGTCATAAACAATGTGAAAGACATATGAACAACCTAGAGACAAGCAACTTGACAAAGGCATGTGAATTAGTGTCATAAAGGGTTATTAGGGTCATGTGAATAACTTAGACACAAGTATATGGACAAAGACATGTGAACTACTTTAATAATGGTTGAACACAAAAATCAAAATCATCATTTACACCACTATACCCATTTTGGTCGTGGCAATATAGGGTATTTTTTATTAAATAAAAAAATTAGGGAAAAAAATTAGGGAAAAAATTAGGGGCAAAAACCATGTTAAGTTTAGGTGATAAAATGATTTTTAGCACACTTTCTAGTAGATAAATTACTCATGAAAACATTTTTTAAATTTTTTTTTCCAACACAACACTTTAGTAATACACTTTCTCTACAAGGTATAATATTTACAAAATTAAAATACAAATTACATTCGTGGGAAAAATGTTCCTAAAGTTAGGTAAAACCGCTTTTTATGCTTACGTAGTGCATAGTTAAAATCAGTAGTACAATCTACACCGCTTTAAACCGCTTGGCAATCTGGGCCTTTAAAACTTTGGTGCAATCTACACCGCTTAAACGGTGCAATCAATCAACCATCCATAAATATCGCCAAAAATAAAATTTACTTTGTGGACAATCCTCGGTGGCCCCTTGTCTCCCACTATCGTAGAAGGTGACATAATTGCATTTTGGAATCCAAGACCCATTATTGCGCTTTTGTCCCCACCAACCACCGAACAATCTTCGTAATTCATTGATTCCCACAAAATCGTGTGCTCAAACAAAACCATGGGTCAAACAAAACCATGGGTGAAACCATCTTTCAATACCATTATATATTCAACCATATATTCATTGCTTTCATTCACACAAAAATCAAACCATCTTCTCTTCTCTCTTTCTTCACCTTCCACAAGCCCTTGCCTTCAGACCCATCTTCTCTTCTCTGCCTTTTCATCTCTTGGTCTAACACGCAACCGACTTTACTTTCTTTATCACTCTCTTCATCTCCATCCAAAAATGTCTACCCTACTAAACCAACCTAATCATATTTCCAACTATCTCAACAATGACCCCATGGATGTTCATCACAAATTCACACTTCCCACACCAGATGAATCTATACTACCTTTGATAGAAAGAGCTGGGTTTGGTAAAATTCTTTCAATTGGCTCGCTTCAAAATCCAACCACCTTTCTTGGTGGCAAAGAATGATCGAACGCTGGAGACCAGAAACACACACGTTTCATCTTCCAGTAGGGGAGTGCACAATAACTCTCCAAGACGTCCAGTTGCAGTTGGGGCTTTCTGTTGACGGAGATGCCATTACTGGAAATACCTCAAAAAGTTGGCCTGAGGTATGCGAACGATATTTGGGTAAAGTTGTCCCACCTAATGGAATGCAAGGCCACTGTCTCCTTTTGAGTTGGCTACGTCATGAATTTATGGAGGTTCCACAGGGGGCTTCCATGACAGTTCTTAAACAATATTGTAGGGCTTGGTTGTTGCTTTTGATCGGGGGGTACATACTCCCAGACAAAACATCAAACAGAGTCAGCATGAAATACCTACTCCCCTTGATAAATTTCGACAAAATATCCAAATTTAGTTGGGGGTCAGCATGTTTGACAAACTTATACCGGATGTTGTGTACGACATCTACAACGCACGGAAAGGCTATGGGTGGATGTACTCTTTTGTTACGCTTGGTCCGTACCGCATGCCTTTCCTAGCACCGCCTTGCACACTTTCATATGATTGGCCACTAGCAAAAAGAGGTAAAAATTTGACACTTTTTTAAAAAATACTAACAATTACATTTGATCTTTATGTTAACTGCCCTTTATTTACTAGATGGGCAACACCACCACTTAATCACACCAGATGTCCAAGAGACCTTGTTTCGCATGCAATGCTGATCGATCACATGACAAATGAGGATTTTAAGTGGTTGCCTTATGAGGATTTCAACCTTCCACCGGCGATATGAGGGCTCGGCCATATGGACTACAAACACAAATGCTATGGTGTGTTTCCATATGGTGGAATGGCACCACGCAGATAGGGTTAAATTGCAATACCGACTTCTCGCAAGAGATACCACCAACCACGATTTGACTCGCTCAAGCACGTAATCACCATGCGCAGGACAAACATGACACCGATTGGACTCGATATCACACTCACTGGATCGATCGTTGGAATGATAGAGAAAATCGGTGTGTTGTTTGGCCACCATGCATGGAACACCAAAGCAATCGATAGATATCATGCGCTGTTTTTCAAAAATTCTCGCCATACATTTCAATGCGACCAACAACGGCTAAGGGATCCTCGTGGCGGTGTTGTGGGCTGATGTGGAAGAATCGGATGAAGAACAACCACCACCTCCCCAAGAACTCAAATCGAACGCCGAGAGCGTGAATCGCAATCGTTATCGACGTCCCAAGCACAAATCAAGATCGAACCAAACAGTGTGTGTGAGATGTAAGAATATGTGCCCCACCGCCACTCTATCTCACACACACCAACATCTCAAAGACACCGATATGTTCGACTCTCTGCTTTGGTTTCGCCACGTACACCTGAGTCTCCGATTTATGCTCGTGAACTTGAGAGGGGGTCACGGTGCTAGTTCTTCATCGCGCCACAATATTATCAATACCCACCTCCTTCGGGAGCCCTACTGCTAGTTCTTCATCACCGCCCAATATTATCAATACCCACCTCCCCTCGAGCCCGGCCGCAAGTTTTTCATCGGTGTCGAATATTATCAATACCAACATGCCCCGAGCCCCAACCCCAATTATTTCGCACCCACCTCCTCGTCACGATCGAGGAAGAACCCAACAACCATAACGGCGTCAACGCCCACAACGTAATCCCCGCCCTGCACGGTGTGGAACTGGGTCTCATCTTCTTCGTTAATACTTTAATGTATTATTAGTTTGATGTTGTATTTCATAGCAAAGAAGTTGTATTTTTATGACTTATTAAATTCAAGGTTTTAATTAATGGTCTACACCGACATCAATTTAACTAAGCTTAGATTTTGCAAGCAATTTTTAATATCTTCATTTTTACCCCAATTATTTTATAAATAATTATTCTAATTATTTAAATTAATTATTGTAGTTAAATTAAATTAATTTAGATTTTAATAAAATAAAATACAAGAAAATCAAAAATTAAAAACCCTTTGATGAACTAGGGGGTGTGGGGCGATTTCATCAAAGGTTTTAAAAAAATTGCAAAAATTTTTTGGTGAACCAGGGGTGAGGGGGCGAGTTCACCAAAAGGAAATAAAAAGTTTTACTTAGTTTGGTATTTAATCTTAAATGTGTGTTGTTTAAGTAATAATTTTTTTTTTGGTCTTCTTTAGTTTTTTTGCCACTTTTAGTCCCTGCCGTTAGTTTTCACTAACGGTGCTGATGTGACATAAGTTATCTGGCATTTTTTAATGTGTTGGCATGTTGAGTTGGATTCCACATCAAAATTAAGAACATGAATTAGAATAGAAACCCAGAACCCAACACACAAAAAAAAAAAACAGAAACGCAGAACAGATCTCCTTCTTCGTCTAGCTCTGTACTTCCATCTTCAATGTCTCACCTCCTTCAAAGTTCAAACCAAACTGTAATCATCTCTCTTACCTCGATGGCAGTAAACTCCACATGACGAACCATCACCAAAAGATAATACCCATCTGCAATGAACAATGGTGATACTTGATTAAGAAAAGGAAAATGGTTAACACTGCAGAAAAATATTTTATGAAATGAAAAGTAAATGACCTCATTCATTCATAAGCCTCATATGATTGGTTATACGAACATCTGTACTAATTTCCTAGAAGTCAATTAATGCAAAATACTCTTGGTCTCAAGTAAAACTACATCGTTTTAAATCAAACGATTTTTAGGGATTTTTGAGATGATGAATGAAACGGTGAGATGCAAATGATTTCTAGGGATTTTAGAGAGATGAAGTTAGCTGCCATCAAGGTGAGAGAGATGATTTCAGTTTGGTGAGAAGGTGAGACATTAAAGATGGGAAGAGAGCTAGAGGAAGAAGAAGGCTGTACTGCATTTCTATTTTAATTTATGTTTTTAATTTGTTTAATTTCATACATGGACACTTAGCTGCAACATTTATAGGGACCATGATTATCTAAAAAAAACATTTATAGGAACCAAAAACATATTTAACCCTAAAATCTAATAACTGTGAATAAAAATTAAATTATAAATATATATAAATTGAATAAAAATATTCACTACAAAAAAAAAAGGGTTATTATTAGGGAGGACGTTACTAGTGAAATTGAGCGATCCCACGCTAAATACCACCTTTCTCGACGCATTGCAGAGTCTTGTAAGCGTGTGTGGCGATTTAATGCGGCGAAATTAAGTGGTCCTCTAAATTCTCGCCATTCGACGCACAACAGAGTCTTAGTAGCGTGTGTGACATTTAATGACTAATTAAGTGGTCCTTCGCTAAATTCCTGCCATTCTGACGCACATCGTAGTCTTGGTAGCGTGTGTGGCATTTAGTGATTTAAATTAAGTGGTCTCCATTAAATCCTCGCTAAATTCCACCTACCCCTTTCGAGATATCACCTCACTCTTTACCCACCACCATATTTCACTTCCCACTTTTCTTCTCTCCTCTCATTTTCGACTATTCTCTCTTCTTCTCTCCTACTTTCCCAAATTTCTCTTCCACCACCACCACACCACCACCACCACCACCACCAAATTAGTTATTCTTTCACTCCTCTCTCTCTCTCTCCTACGAACATACTTCCTCTCTCCTCAACCACAACCACAACCTCTCTCTTTTGGAGTTTTCTCTCTTCACCACCACCACCATCTTCTTTCTTCTCTTTCTCTCTTCACCACACAACCTCTCTCTTTTGGAGCTTTCTCTCTTCACCACCACCACCTTCTTTCTTCTCTTTCTCTCTTCACCACTCAACCTCTCTCTCTACCTAATCCACCATTCACCACCACCACCACTCTCACTCCTCTCTCTCTCTTTGGAATGCTAGGTGATGATGATGTTGATAATAATAATAATAATAATAATAATAATAATAATAATAATAATAAAAGAAATAATAATAATAATAACAATAATAATAATAAGCGACTCGTCAAAAAAAAATATAAGTAGTACACACACAATCACATTCGAGTTTTAGGAAGCGTGTATGTCAGACTTAGCGAGGAAATAAATTGGGCTAATTGCTTGAGGGCAAGCAAAACTTTAAGTTTGGGGTTGTGATAAGTCTTGCATTGCATTTAGTTTTCATGGTCCAAAACAAAGTGTTTTTATATTGAATTTAGGAATTGGTTTTGGACCATAAATTGCCACATTTGTCATAACCATGATTTTCAGGTGCAAATTGATATTTTGGATCTTGTTGGCTTGAAAGAATGAGTTGAGTGGATAAAAGTTCTACTGTGCGCCAATAATGCATCTTCCAAGCATTTACTACTTCAAAGAATTGTTACAAAGCGCCCAAGCGCTTCTGCATGCGTCTGGGGTGTTTCTGGATGTGTTACTTCTGTTGCACATGCGCCCAAGTGCTTCTGCGTGCACTTGGGGCGCTTTTACATCTGATGTTGCCTCCTTTGCTCTGCGTTTTGATTTAAGTTGCGATTTTCACCCAACTTAATGATCTTTTGACATATTCTTGACTTATTTTTTGGAGAGAGAGCAAAGGAGGCAGCTAGGGACTCAACACCTTCATCTCCATTGAAGATTCAAGACTTGGGAACAAGATTTTGGAGCTTCAATGTGGTCATTCTATCTCTCAAGTTCCATTTTATGTTTGATTTCTTCTCCTTCTATGTCTAGCTAAATACCCTTTTGGTTAGGGATGAATGAGTATTGATGAAACACTATTGTAGTTGATTTTGATCTATTTAAATGCTATATTTCCCCTTCCTTTGTGTATTCAATCTTTGTTCTTAATGCTTTTTATGAATTGATCACTCATGAAATGATATATGGTTTATGTATGAAATGGAAGTTTTGTATTTGAATACTTGAGATTGAATACCTTCAATTCTTAGTCTAGGAATAGTCACGGAGTTGTTGTATCTTGAAAACCCTTGGTTTTAATGTTTGTTCTCAATTAGAATCACCTAAGGAATTATTAGGGTTTTTAGTTGTTTACAAAGGATTGGTTGCCTAAGGAATTAGGAATTGATTAATGTTGTGAGTTTGATAACAAAGGTAAAGAGGGGGTAATTTTCTATAACAAATCATTTTGCAACAGTGTGGATCAATATGAGTTCATCCCTAACCTTTCTTATCATCTATTAATTTTCATAAGCATTTTTCGGTTCTATTTTCTAAAAATCACAAAAGCATTTTATTGTTATTCTTATTTTATTGTCAACACAACTAAACTTAGTCCCTTGTTCAATCTAGTTAGTGGACTTTTAAATTGGTAAGTACGTGCAATCCTTGAGTTCGACATCTGGTTCTTACCGTTTTATTATTACTTGCGACGATTTGGTATAGTTGCCAATTTCGCCATCATCCCTTTTGAATATTAAGTTATCAACACCACTGGCCCTTTTTGTCAAAAAGAAAACCCCAGAAGCCCTTGGTTTTTTTTTATACGTCAATTTGTAATTTACATTGAAGTTGCTCCAACAGAAAATACTGTGAAGCTCATAGCAAAGGTAGGTTGGTCATCTCATTTTTGTGTTAGGAAGTTAATAAAAAATGACTTGGGAACTTTCTTCCACCCAACGTGGTTGCTACCACTGGACAACTTGCCAACTTTTTAATAGTAAGTTATTAACACTGGACAACTTGCCAACGTGGTTGCTACAAGCTCTTCTTTTTTTATATAAGGCAATTCGTCAGTGACTTTGGAAGATGGTCCCACGGACATTTCTGCGAAGCTCATAGCAACGACAAATTAATCGTTTCATTTCCCGTTAGGTAGCGTGTAATAAAAAACGACTTTTGTCAACAAAAAAAAAACGACTTACGACGGTTGACTAGATGTAGTAGTATAACAAGGACCTAGCTTTATGATTAGTGGCCACATATCCAATTCAACACTGAATTTATTTCTTCCAGAGAAGAGAAACATGGCTGAATTGCTCCTCTTTGGCGTTGCTGAATCATTCATCTGGAAGCTTGCTTCTCGTGCTGTTGAAGAAGCTGCTCTTGCGTTGAACGTGTACGACGATCTGCGACAGATCAGAGACACCGTCTCTTTCATCAAAGTTGTGTTGTTGGACGCTGAGCTAAAGCAGCATCAAAACCATGAGTTGCGCGAGTGGCTGAGGCATGTAAAGCGCGTCTTCTTCGATGCTGAGGACATAATTGATGATTTCGAGTGCGAGGCATTGCAGAAGCACGTGGTCAACGCTTCCAGCAGCAGCACCGAAGAAAGGTACATCGCTTTCTCTCAAGTTCTAATCCTCTTGTTTATCGCTTTAGAATGGCACGTGAGATCAAAGCTATCAAAGAGAAGTTAGATAAGGTTGCAGCTCATAGGAACAAGTTTGGCCTACAAACCATTCACAATGATAACCGTGTTGTGCCAAGGCGCGAAACTCATTCCCGTGTAAATGATTCTGATGTCATCGGAAGGGAACACGATAAACAGAAAATCATGGAGTTATTATCGCAAGAAGATGATGGTAAAGGTCGCTTATCTGTTATTCCTATTGTGGGAATTGGAGGCTTAGGAAAGACTACACTTGCACAGTTTGTGTTCAATGATAAAAGTATACTTGAGTCTTTTCCATTGAAGATGTGGGTGTGTGTCTCCGATGATTTTGATTTAAAGAATGTGCTCGTTAAAATCCTCAACTCAGCTAACGATTCCACTCCTAAACCGATTCACCAAGAGAACTTTAAAAACTTCAATATGGAGCGGTGCAAAATCATTTGAGAAATATTCTTCTTTGGTCAAAAGTTCTTGCTTGTCTTGGATGACGTATGGACCGAGGCTCGTGTCAAATGGGAAGAATTGAAGGATCTTATACAAGTAGGTGCTGAAGGAAGTACAATCCTAGTGACCACACGTAGCCACACTGTAGCTAACATTATGGGCACTCACTCACCCCAAATGTTGCAAGGTCTTTCCAGAGAAGATTCTTTGTCTGTATTCCTCAAATGTGAAGAGAAAAAACATCCAGAGTTGATGGAGATTGGGGAAGATATTGTGCGTAAATGTGGAGGGCTTCCATTGGCCCTGAGGACATTGGGTAGTTCCCTATTCGGAGAAGCTGATTTACAAAGGTGGACGTTTATGAGGACAACGAGATTTGGAAATTGCAACAAAAAGAAGACACATTTTACTCCGCTCTCAAATTAAGCTATGATCAATTGCCGTCTTATGTAAAAAGATGTTTTGCATGCTTCTCTCTCTTTGAAAAGGACTATGAATTTAATAGTATTGAAGTTACTTCCCTTTGGAAGGCACTTGGTTTTCTTCCATCATCAGACTAGGGTGAAAATATGGAAGATATTGGCAATCGTTTTTTGCATGAGCTACGATCAAGATCTTTTCTTCAAGATTTTATTGACCTTGGTCGTGTTTGCAACTTTAAAGTACACGATTTAGTGCATGATCTTGCACAATATGTGGCAATGGATGAGTTCCAACTGTTGAAATCCAACGTTGAAACTATATCCGAGAATGTCTTGCATTTGTCATTAATTAAAAATGATTTGCTTGGCCGAATTCCAATTCCCAAAGATATGAGACTGAGAACAATACTTTTTCCTGAGGGTGTCAACAACGAAGTTTTCTTCAATACTCTAGTGTTAAGGTGCAAAAACGTAAGGGTTTTGCAATTAAAGAATTCTGGAATTGAGAGCTTGCACGACTCTATTGGTAAATTAAAATATTTAAGATATTTCGATCTTGAGTGTAATCAAAGACTTAAAAGGCTTCCAGATTCAATATGCAAACTCCAAAATTTGCACACTTTGACACTCGAAGGATGCATAGAGTTACAAATATTGCCAAATGGAATAGGAAACTTGATCAGTCTCCGACAACTACTCATAACCACAAAGCAATCTAATTTTCCGAACAAAGAGATTGCAAAATTGACTTCACTAGAACTTTTGTCTCTCCGTGGCTGTGACAATTTGGAGACGTTGTTTGAAGGAATACAACTTCCTAGCCTTAATTTTTGAAATTCGGATCTTGTGAGAAACTAAAGTATGTGCCACTTCATTATGTTCCAAACTTAGAGAGTTTGTCAATTTATAAATGCAAAGAGCTGGATTTGTCGATGGGCCTCGACAACCAAATCCCCAAGTTAAGGCTTAAGTTATTGAGTCTTCAATCTCTGCCACAGTTAGTGACTTTTCCTCAATGGTTGGAAGGATGTGTAAACAAGTTACATACTTTGAGAATTGTAGATCGTGACAATCTTTCTCGAGCTTCCTAAGTGGTCATCAACTCGAATTTTCTCAAAACACTTGTAATTAGAAATTGTCCATCACTACATTGTCTCCCGATGATCTGCATTGCCTCTCAACCCTTGAATATCTAAAAATTGAAGGTCAGTCCGAATTATGTAGAAGATACCAACCAAAGAGTAGGACAAGATTGGCACAAGATATCACACATTAAACAAGTTACCATTGGATTGTTTGAAGGTACGTACCAAGTTTCTCTTCCTTACGTATTTTACTTGTTTGTATGAAATTTTTGAGCATCTATATCTATTTATCTATCTTACCTCTTAATTAGGTAATAGTGGTTTTGTTATTATTTCAATTTACATGGCTGCATATAACCTCCCTTGACCCTGGTAGTATCTCCCAAACTGATCTTTCTACGGGACTCTTGACCTGTTTAAAATATGGGAAAGGGAGAAAGAAATAAGCTTGAAGTTGCATTCATTTTGCCTATATGTTTAGTTTATTTGAGTTCTGGGTTTATTCTTTAACAGGTATGAAACACGTGTTAATTTGGAAAATCTCATTGTTAATGTAAAATAGCATATCCTTCATCATGTTATTTACTTCCCTCATGATTTGGTGCGTGATTCATATGCTCTGTATATGTTCTTTTTGTAGAGTCCTGATGGTGGTGATATAATAACAGATTTCGCAGTTTGAAGACAAGCTACATTGGCAGCACAAGGTGGATTTGAAAGACACTTAGCCAATTTTGTTCTGCATTTGAAAGGAGGAGACCTTCCATGGGGGGGAGGTAATAAGAGTTCTTCTTTGGTATATTAAATGTTGATCTTCATCCCCACCACCTCCATTAATTTGGTCTCCCGAAGATGATCATGTTTCAGAATCACAAGTGTAGATGTCACCTAAATTTGTAGGAACTTTCATTTTACATTTATTTAGCTACTACCTTCATATTTATGTATATATAGTAGGGCTATTTATTTATGTGGGGAAGTGAATTGAAATCTACTCTCAAATTAATAAAATCAAGTGCTGGGAAAAAGTCAAAATTAGACATCTCATGTTGTTGTCATTTGTACAAAGTCAGGAGTAGTTAAGTAAAACTACCACAAAATGACAAAGTTTTGACAGCTTTTTCAGCTTTTTCGTTTCCCGCACAAAACTGTCTCGCTGGCGCGTTGCAAAAGCTACTGTCATTTAAAAAAAACCTGCATGAAAAAAAACACACCAAAGAAAGGACATTACTTGCATAGCAAAAATAGGAAATCAATTAGCAGCAATAGAGAGAGAGAGAGAAAAAAAAGGTCACACACACTCTGAAGCTGGAAATAATTTTTTTTTACTACTAACTTTTTCTTTTTTTTGACACAATACATTCTCTTTTTTATTGAACACTATTTACTTTATACTAAAACTGTTAAAATCGTTTAATTTACTCACTAATAATTGACAATAAAATTTTAACCACTAACAAAAAGTTCAAAATAACCTTTTTATGACAATATAACTAAAATTATTAAATTAATATTAAATGATATATAATTTAGTTTTTACTATGAGATATATATATATATATATATATATATATATATATATATATATATATATATATATATATATATATATATATATATATATATATATATATAAACTACTAAAACAATGAACTTAACCACTAATAGTTGTCACAAAAAAACCAATATCAAAAATGCCAAAATAATTTTTTAATAATTTAACTAAAATAATTAAATTAATATTAAATGATCTACAATTTACTATTTACTATAGTCTATCTACTAAAACTACTAAGTTCAATCAATTTAACCACCAATAGTTGTAGAAAAAATTAACCACTATCAAAATTTCCAAAATCATTTTTTAATAATGTAATTAAAATAATTAAATTAATATTAAGTGATATAGAATTTACTACTTACTATAATGTATCTTTTAATTAAAATACTAAAAACAATCAATTTAGCAACTAACAATCAAGCGGCAACGAATGCGGCAACAAGGAGAGACAACGAGAGTGGTAACAGGAGTGGTAACGGGACCGTCAATGAGAGCGCAATGCAATCGACGACAAGAGAGCAATAGCGTGAGCAGCAACAGGAATGACAACAGGACCGACAACGGAAGCCGCAACGAGGGTGCATATATCTTATTTTTTGTACTATATTTATAAACTACTCAAACTACTAAAATCAATCAATTTAACGACTACCAATTGTAAAATAATTAAAAAAATACCTCTAGCAAAAATTTCAAAATTATTTTTTTCCAATAAAATAAATTATTAAATTAATTTTATACTGAATAATTAAATAATTTAAATTTTACTATTTACTATAATCTCTCTATTAAAACTACTAAAATCAATCAACCTTTTTGATAAAATAAATTCAATCAATTTAACCACTAACAATTCTAAGAAAAAAATTAACCGGTAACAAAAATTACAAAATAGTTTTTTTATAGTTTAATGAATATGATTAAATTAATAATAAATCATTTAGAAAAAATGGAGTAAACAAGTCGCAACAGGAGCGACAACGAGAGACTGCCAATGGGATCAACAATAATAGCAACTAGAGCGGCAACGAGAGCGACAACGGGGTGCATATTTTACCTTAAATCTCATTTTCCTTTTTCTTCATTTTTACTCCAATATTAATATTATAAGAAGATACCGACTTTTTTAAAACTTTTCCCAATACAACTGTTTTAATAAATTTATAAGTATAGTCATTTATCAAAAATTTCCTGTTTCTTTTATTATATTTTGCAACTTTAAATGTATTTATAATTTCATAGCAAATTTTAACAAATACGACATCACCCGTGCATACGCACGGGTAAAAAACTAGTTGTTCACTTCAAATCTTCGACATGTGCCTTAATTTATGTCTTCAGTTCAATAGATAATTGAGAATGAGCATTATTATTTTTTGACATGCTTCTTAGCCTTTATTATTGGAAGCGAGAATGAAATTTTTTTATGCCTATGGTTTTGGTAATAAAATTGTAATTCTTCTTCTTTTTTTTTTTTAAGCAAATAAACTTAGGTCATTTCATTCATTAAAAAGTATTAATGAAACGTGGGATAAAACGATGAACATGGTGACTAACAAAACATTGAGCCGCCCTAGCTAAACTATGAGCAACACAATTGGCTTGTCGTCGAATAAAACTGAGTGAACAGTTATGTAAATGAGAAAAAGTCTCCTTGTAGGAAGAGATAATGGCCCCGAACTCGTTGCCTAATCGCACACCTCCGTTGACGGCGTCAACTATAGATTTGCAGTCAAGCTCTAAGTCAACATCATGAATGTCCAGCTGAATCAACCATCGAAGAACCTCTAGTAGACTCACTGCTTCAATCTCTTGTGGCTTCAAGAAACCATACAACCAAATTGTCTTTGCGTGGAGAAATCATCTGTCATGATCCCGTAAACAAATTCCAAGGCCACATAGCGACTGCTCCACGAACCAAGCCCCATAAATGTTGCACTTATTGCAGCCTGCAGGAGGTTTAAACCAGCGCTTCTAGTAGACCCACTGCTTCAATCTCTTCTGGTGTTGTACCTGATCGAGCCCGCAGTGGAGCTGCCAGGAGGCTAGCCACGTTGATGCTTCATGGAGGCACTGGCTAATCGATCTGTCAAGAGAATTCCACACCATGTCGTTACGTCGCCGCCAAATGCACCATATACTAATAGCAAAATTGTTACTAACATTGTCTCCGAACAGCTCCAGCAGATAAAAGAATAATTCCTGCGCTCCTTCAGCTCTATTATATTCTGGCTCAATTGGTTTCCATAAACCAGCTGCTTGCCACACTTGTTGGGCCTTTGGACAACCAAAAAACCAGCTCCTTGCCACACTTGTAATTGTTCTTTTAAAAATGCAAATACCTGGATTTAATTTATTTTTTTAGGGAAATAGCTGGATTTAATTAAACTTTGTGCATTTTGGTCAAAACAATTTTAAACCTCTTGCATATTGTTATACCCCAATTTTGTCCGTCTTCTTTTTCTTGTTTTAGTCGTTTATTTTTATTAGGGTCGTGTTTTGGAGTCGCATGATTACGAGAATTATTAGTATAGCGTCTCGGTTACTAACCCGAACCAATTTCAATCACCCCGTTCAACTAAATCGAAATATCGTTGTTTAAATTAGGCATGCACGCGAATTATCGATCTTTTCGTACGTGTTCTTCAATTTAATCTCCGCATTTGGGTTTAGTCGTGGCAGGTCTACCAAAAGTCATTTTTCTCAAAAATTTGGCTTATCTCTTCAAATTCAGGCCTAAGAATGCGATTCCGAGTTAATTTTAGTGTTGTTAGTTAACAAGCCCATTTCTTCTATTTGGGTCTCGTTTTAGCGTATTTGTCTAGTCGGGTCCGATTTGCTTTTGTATTTGGCCCGACATCTTTTTTAATTGATTTATTTAGACAATATTTAGTCCAAAAATGTGAAAAAAATGTAATTTAGTTTTATTACAATGTATAGGTGTCTAAAAGTCCAAAATGCAAAAAAAAATAGTAATACAAAATATACTAAAAAATGGAATCCGAAAATAAATTAAAAAAAAATACAAAAAAGCTTTAGCCCAATTAACAGTTGGGCTTGGATATTCAAGTTCTCCTAAAACCCTAATCTTCCTCTCCAAGTATCTGAAAACAAATCAAATCAGGGTAAATCAATCCATTAATGGTCAAGACCTAATTTTCTAGTATAAATATGTGATCAACCCTCAGACAATGACAGACAACAACACTGCAAAAAATCACCTAAACAATGATTAGGGTTCAAATTCAGAATCCTAATCCACTAAACACATAGTTTCGGATTTTTGGTTTGGAAGCAGCAGAAACAATAGCAGTCCAGGCAGCAGATCAAAGGCACTCAACAGTAGCGGAGCAATATTAGGAGACACAAACAGAGGCTGGAGTTTAGGTTGGTACACATAATAGACTCAGATAATGCATAAAAGATATTCTGTTTGTGTTCTTTTTAATTTCTGACTAAACAAAGTATTAACAGTATGTTTATCTATCCTCATATTGTATAGATCTAATTAGAACAAAACCAATAATACTAGAGGCCCAAACAAGAAAAATCGTGAGGCTTGTAAATTGCTTAGAACTCAAAGACTAGGAATAAACTTGTTTTTTAGCATTCTGTTTGCTTATAAAGAAATGAATACAAGTAGTATTAATTAGATTTTAAAGAAAAACCAGTCTGATTCAATCAGTATCTTGCATTTTTAAATCAAAGTAGCATGATTAATAGAATAAAGAACAAAACTAGCGAGAAGAGGAAAAAAATCTGAGGGAGAGAGATTTAGAGCTTGCGAGGATTGTGGGTGAGTATTTAATATCCCCCACGTTTTTTTGTTTGTTCCTTTCTTTTTAATTTATTTATTTTTAATCTTTGTTTTTTTACCATCAATGCTCATTAAAAGACACAAACTAGGCTACTCACCTCACCCCAATTAACAGCGCACACCCCTTCCTCATTTAAGGCCCACTTTCGCATATTGGATCCAAATGCTAACTCGGCTTGTGTTGTTTACACCCCAGTTTTAATTATACAACCTCCTACAACTAACAACACCCCCTTTTGCAATTTTCACCATTTTCTCATTTTTTTTCTTCAATTCTCTTTAACTCAGATACTTTCTCATTAAACCAAAAACAATAATTAAATAATTGATTAAGTCGGTTGTACAACCGGGTTAGTCATCATTCTAGGGCCAATGAGCTGTACAGTTCATTAATCCTAAAAACTTATAAAAATGTAAATAAATTATTTTTTCTAAAAATAGGGGACTAAGTCGGTTGTACAACCGGGTTAGTCAGCGTTCTAGGACGAGTGGGCTGTACAGTTCAAGAGTCCTAGAATACCTATTCTAAAACCAACCCACCTCACATCAAACCAATCTCTCTCAAAAATACAAAAAAAATCATTTTCAAAAAGTAGGGGACTATGTCGGTTGTACAATCGTGTTAGTCGGGCCCTAGATCGATGGTAGTCTGCAGTTCAAAGAGTCCTAGGACCCTTACACTAAAAAACACCAACCAACAAACCTTTTTCAGGAAGAACTACGTAGCTTTGATTCCTCCATTGCATTTGGAGGTACGTAGGAGCAAGAGTCCACTCTTGTCAAGCACTAAAAATTAAAAACTTAATTAAGTCTTTCTCTATTTAAATAAAAGGGTAAATATTAAATAAAGTATAATTAATTAGACAAAGGATGTCGTGGGGTGCTAATACCTTCCCCACGCATAATGACTCCCGAACCCTAAACTTGTCTTGTCCAAAACGTAAAGGGATTTTCCGAATTTGCCCTTAAACTAAATTTTGGTGGCGGCTTCCTTTCAAACTTCGAAGAATCGGTTCTCGGATTTTCTGGTCACTACACCGCGACTTCACTTGGGGACTTAATTCTTTTAGAGAGTCAAAACCTAGTCTAATTATTTAGGATTAATTTAATTTTTACCCTTCCCTTATTTATTTATTTTTGCATGTTATACTTTTATGTGATAGATAAACCCTAGGGTAGAAGACGATATTTGTATGAATATTTGTTTTGATTGCAGCTTCAAGGTTTATTTTAAACTGCTCCTACACACACTTCACATCTACACATCACACACATGTGAGAAAAGTCTTCTACCCTGACTTGAGTGCAAACCTAAGTTAGAGCGAGATTGCGTAGTGATGGCTGCTGGGGACGTGCGTCTCGTTGGGTGGTCATGAAAATCTCACCTAGAGTTTGATTCCTTTTAAGGATGCTATCCCTTCTAATAGCTTGCCTATTGTTGGGGTCAGTATTCTTGACTGGGGTCCTTGGCTCTAGGAA
Organism: Oxytropis ochrocephala; assembly: GCA_020916435.1. Taxonomy (NCBI): domain Eukaryota; kingdom Viridiplantae; phylum Streptophyta; class Magnoliopsida; order Fabales; family Fabaceae; genus Oxytropis; species Oxytropis ochrocephala. The sequence continues at coordinate 39,914,140 of CM037090.1, forward strand.
CCTTGTGTAGGATTCTTTAAAACTACCCTTGTGAGGCTCACTATAAAAGAAACCTTAGACCCACTCCATAGGGTACCCTTCTAGGATCACAAAGGAGCTTTATACCCTTGCATTCAAACGAACATTAATGCATACCGTCTTTTATCCAAAAAAAAATTAAAAATCAAAAAGTCAAAAATCAAAATCATTATTTACTACATTTTTAGAAAATATACCACATGCATTTTTCTTTTTCTTTGCATAAAAAAAAACAACAAGATAAACATCTTATGTTGCGTACATTTTTATGACCGCTTGATTATTAAAAGTTTTATTTTGGAGAGAAGCCATGCATGCTAAAGTCAAAGTTAAACTTTGTACTTTACTCTCCAAATGTAAACTTATAATTCCCGACGACAAAAAAAAATCATATATTATCATTTCATACACATACATTACATTCGCATTTCACATACATTCATTCGTTCGTTCGCATTCTCATTTCATGCGCATTCATTCATTTGCATACTTACATCATGCATTATAAAAACAAAAAAAACATAATTTTAGAGAAAGATTGTGATGAGAGGTGAGACATTCTTGCGAGATAAATAATTCTTTTTGAAAAAGTTTAGCCATACTTAGTTGCAAGCTCAAGGTGTTTCAAGGCACTCAATTTTTCAAATTAGCAGCTCGTTCACATTTTTTTCAACAAAGCGTCGCATCTCATCCACCCCATGATGAATGACCAAAATAGTCCATCAAAATTTCATTCATGTTAAAACTGTTGTTAACTCTTTACGAAGCATTCGTGTAGTAATTTGTGTATGACATGTGACTTCATTCTTGTTTGAGTCAGTTGATATCCCTACCTTGTCATCCCCCCCGTCCGAGTCTAATCCCGCCCCGACCACCCTAAAGTACATACTCCCCTACCTAGTTGACTTTTTTGGGTTTGTTCTCACTATTGAAACAACACTTGAGGCCCTCATTACTTGGGGCCAATTTGTGATCTCTAAAATACCTTGTCAACATTATATTCCCTTGGCGTCCTTTACAAAAAGAAATCAAAAAGGTCCGTTAGGTTGAAAACTCGTAAGAACGGCCTAAGCAAAAATTAGGGCACACAAAAAAAAGAAAGAAAAAAAAAGAGCAAATATTTTGTAAATAAGTAAATTATTGTCCTTAAGTTAATTTTTGAGAAAACGAGCAATCATGATGTGAAATGAAGTTGAACCATCTTTCCATACCCTCAAAAATCCTTTGTCATCCACCTTAAGCCAAAAATCCAAAAACCTTTCAATCACCCTAGACAAGGATCAATTCTACATCAAAGATAGTGTATCACTTTTATCTGCTCACTCAGCTCAAAAGAAAGAGAAACAAAAATCACAAAAGAGTGAAGTCAAAAAAAAAAGAGGATTAAAAAATCCCAAAAAAAAACAAAGACAAAAGTAGTACAAGTCGTGAGCTGTTGCTTCACACCATTAAAGCATAAGAGATCATTGTCCAAAACAAACCTCAAACACTTCCTTTAACCTCAATATCCTCCATAAACCCTTAGCGACGTTACAATCCTAAACAAGTCCATCCTACCATGAGACACATCAATTACTGTCTCAATAAAACCTCAAACACTCCTTTGAGCCTAACAACCATTTCCTTCATAAATCATCACCCATTAGCCAAGTTACATCACCAAATCATTTGTCCCATCAAACCTCAAACACTCCTTTGAGCCTAACAACCATTTTCTTCATAAATCATCACCTATTAGCCAAGTTACATCACCAAATCATTTGTCCCATCCATCATCAAACACTTCATTGAGCCTAATAACCCATTCTTTCACAAACCACAAACCATTAACCATTAGCCAAATCATACCGCTCAATAAAAAATCATCTGTCCGATCAATCCCCACACACTACTTTGAGCCCAATTATCATTTCCCTCATAAATCACTAAACCACCGCCCACATTACAACCTCTGTAGTTCATTCCGATCATTGATCGATTGCTTCATTTTCTCCAAGTTTTAATTTCAGGACAAGTAAGTTTATTTATTTATAATATGTTTGCTCAAAAAAATAATATCTCAAAAAAAAAAACAAAAGGCTTGCACCACAAAATTCATTCAAGTTACAGTTATACTAAGACAAGGTCTAGTGATCACCAAGTGTAGTTTTCATCATAGCAAACTCAAGACTAGTGTAGTCTGAGAGTCATCCTAAAGATAACCAAAAGTTTATACTAGGATCGTCACCTAGATCCTAAAGTAGGGCATCCCTTTCACCATCTATTCCATTTGAACTTGGGGAAATTTGTACAATGTCCATCCCATACCACACCCAGCCTATAGCCATACCAAACGAACTCCAAAAACCCATAACCCTAACTCTATCACGTTTCACAACCATTTGAAAATCCCATTACCAAGTGGGGCAATCCTGTCACCTCTCACTCCGCCTACAATTGGGGAGATTCACCCAACACTCATCTCATCCCCTCGCCATATTCACACCAAAAACCATACCGGGCAATTTCTCAACTCACTATCCTAAATGTTTCTACTCTAGTCGGGGCAATCTTGTCCTTACCATAATTAGGGAAACGTCAAACTCTATGGGTTGAGACAACATCTACTTGCCACCTTTCATTCCAAAACCAATGCATTCCCAATTCATCACCTTCTACACCCCCTAGCTTGTCACCACTAGACAGGGGCAGACACTCACCGTCATCAAATCTAAATTGGGGGCAGTCCTGCATTTCTTGGCTTGGAAAAACGTACCTTTGATGATCTTGACAAAGACCAGTCAGTCATTCACCCCTTCATGTGCCACAAATATCCTCACCCTAGGCCTTTAGAACCCCAAGTTAACTGACTCATTCATACTTGCACTAACATATATCTTTACTAAACAAAGCTTCAGAGAGAGGGAACACAAGTGGATCATGTGATGCTAAAAATCCACTTAGGTAACTTCGTGGACATATACTTCGATCATCAAGGGGCATCATAATAGAAGGAAAAATAAGCGAGCTTGCAAATACGATCAAGTACTTTTTCATATCAGTGTCTGTAGATAATGACCTTGAGAATGCCAAAGTTTGAATCAAAACTAATTTTTCTAAAGAATGATCAATATTCACCCATGCTTCTCGCATCCAAAGTCTCGCATCTTATCATTACAAAAAAAAAATGTTTTGCACCCAATCACTCATATCATATCATCGCATCATGCATGCACCGTGGCATTAGCATTCAATCATTTCATCCGCATCATATTCACATTTGCATTTCATGCATTTATTACGTAACAAGCAAAAAAGCAAAAAACAAAAGAGAAAAATCATTGCATTGCCAAAAGAAGAAAGCTTTTCCCTCCTCAGGAAGATGCATTTGTTAGGTGTGCTCGGATAAACACGATAAGTGTCGCTCCCTATGTTTGTTCCTCTAATATCGCCGCTTTGCCGTTAATCTCATATCATATCACGCATCACCAAGTTGATCCTCGGACCCCGAGTGGTCCTTCGAGCACTACGCCCCTTCGCCCCCTAAGTGGCCCAGTCGCAACGCGTGAGTCGAGCTCGACGGACCTTCGCAGACTCCCGAGTGGTCCTTCGGACTAGTTGTGTCGGCCTAAGACACGGTGGGCGCCCTTCATGGTCAACATATCGATTCTAGACCGATCTTGACCCATCATGGCCGCCGAATATAAAGGCCCCTCGCATCGCTTAACTAGTACCGTAGCTAGTTGCGCTCCTTCGCACCACGATGGTCCTTCACTTAAGGCCTAGGCGGCCTTCCGCACTCACGAGTGGTCCTTCGAGCCTTAGTGCTCCTTCTCTGCACTCGAGTGGTCCTTCAGAGCCTTAGTGCTCCTTTAGGTCCTTGTTGACCCTTCATTCAACTCTCGGTTAATGCGCCAAGTATTAACCACTCCCTCTTATCTCTCAAACCTTCCACTTCCCCCTTAAAGGGACAAAATTAGCGTCTATCTTATCTTTATTCCTATTTCTACTACGAAAGTTCGAGAACTCATCACTTTCTAGTAAAATACTAATAAAGAGGGGCAGCTGTTAAACCCCAATTTTGTCCGTCTTCTTTTTCTTGTTTTAGTCGTTTATTTTTATTAGGGTCGTTTTTTGGAGTCGCATGATTACGAGAATTATTAGTATAGCGTCTCGGTTACTAACCCGAACCAATTTCAATCACCCCGTTCAACTAAATCGAAATACCGTTGTTTAAATTAGGCATGCACGCGAATGATCATCTTTTCGTGCGTTCTTCAATTTAATCTCCGCATTTGGGTTTAGTCGTACATAGGCAGGTCTACCAAAAGTCATTTTTCTCAAAAATTTGGCTTATCTCTTCAAATTCACGCCTAAGAATGCGATTCCGAGTTAATTTTAGTGTTGTTAGTTAACAAGCCCATTTCTACTATTTGGGTCTCGTTTTAGCGTATTTGTCTAGTCGGGTCCGATTTGCTTTTGTATTTGGCCCGACATCTTTTTTAATTGATTTATTTAGACAATATTTAGTCCAAAAATGTGAAAAAAATGTAATTTGGTTTTATTACAATGTATAGGTGTCTAAAAGTCCAAAAAAGAGTCCAAAATGCAAAAAGAAATAGTAATACAAAATATACTAAAAATGGAATCAAAAAATAAATTAAAAAAATACAAAAAGCTTTAGCCCAATTAATGATTGGGCTTGGATCTTCAAGTTCTCCTAAAACCCTAATCTTCCTCTCCAAGTATCTGAAAACAAATCAAATCAGGGTAAATCAATCCATTAATGGTCAAAACCTAATTTTCTAGTATAAATATGTGATCAACCCTCAGACAATGACAGACAACAACACTGCAAAAAATCACCTAAACAAGGATTAGGGTTCAAAGTCAGAATCCTAATCCACTAAACACATAGTTTCAGATTTTTGGTTGGGAAGCAGCAGAAACAATAGCAGTCCAGGCAGCAGATCAAAGGCACTCAACAGTAGCGGAGCAATATTAGGAGACACAAACAGAGGCTGGAGTTTAGGTTGGTACACATAATAGACTCAGATAATGCATACAAGATATTATGTTTGTGTTCTTTTTAATTTCTGACTAAACAAAGTATTAACAGTATGTTTATCTATCCTCATATTGTATAGATCTAATTAGAACAAAACCAATAATACTAGAGGCCCAAACAAGAAAAATCGTGAGGCTTGTAAATTGCTTAGAACTCAAAGACTAGGAATAAACTTGTTTTTTAGCATTCTGTTTGCTTATAAAGAAATGAATACAAGTAGTATTAATTAGATTTTAAAGAAAAACCAGGTACAGATTCAGTCGTATCTTGCATTTTTAAATCAAAGTAGCATGATTAATAGAATAAAGAACAAAACTAGCGAGAAGAGGAAAAAAAATCTGAGGGAGAGAGATTTAGAGCTTGCGAGGATTGTGGGTGAGTATTTAATATCCCCCACGTTTTTCTGTTTGTTCCTTTCTTTTTAATTTATTTATTTTTAATCTTTGTTTTTTTACCATCAATGCTCATTAAAAGACACAAACTAGGCTACTCACCTCACCCCAATTAACAGCGCACACCCCTTCCTCATTTAAGGTCCACTTTCGCATATTGGATCCAAATGCTAACTCGGCTTGTGTTGTTTACACCCCAGTTTTAATTATACAACCTCCTACAACTAACAACACCCCCTTTTGCAATTTTCACCCTTTTCTCATTTTTTTTCTTCAATTCTCTTTAACTCAGATACTTTCTCATTAAACCAAAAACAATAATTAAGTAATTGATTAAGTCGGTTGTACAACCGGGTTAGTCATCATTCTAGCAAGAATGAAATTGCATACCATTAATCCTAAAAACTTATAAAAATGTAAATAAATTATTTTTTCTAAAAATAGGGGACTAAGTCGGTTAACCTAAGTAATAGTTAATGTCGTTCTAGACGAGTGGGTGCATGCGATTCAAGAGTCCTAGAATACTATTCTAAAACCAACCCACCTCACATCAAACCAATCTCTCTCAAAAATACAAAAAAATCATTTTCAAAAAGTAGAGAGACTATGTCGGTTGTACAATCCCGGGTTAGTCGTCACCAGGATCGATGAGTAGATACAGTTCAAAGAGTCCTAGGACCCTTACACTAAAAAACACCAACCAACAAACCTTTTTCAGGAAGAACTACGTAGTTTTGATTCCTCCATTGCATTTGGAGGTACGTAGGAGCAAGAGTCCACTCTTGTCAAGCACTAAAAATTAAAAACTTAATTAAGTCTTTCTCTATTTAAATAAAAGGGTAAATATTAAATAAAGTATAATTAATTAGACAAATGATGTCGTGGGGTGCTAATACCTTCTCCACGCATAATGACTCCCGAACCCTAAACTTGTCTTGTCCAAAACGTAAAGGGATTTTCCGAATTTGCCTTTAAACTAAAATTTGGTGGCGGCTTCCTTTCAAACTTCGAAGAATCCATTCTCGGATTTTTCGGTCGCTACACATATTTATGAAGAGATTATCAAATCGTCTGTCATGATCCCGTAAACAAATTCCAAGGCCACATAGCAACTGCTCCGCGAACCAAGCCCCATAAATGTTGCACTTATTGCAGCCTGCAGGAGGTCTAGACCAGCGCTTCTAGTAGACCCACTGCTTCAATCTCTTCTGGTGTTGTACCTGATCGAGCCCGCAGTGGAGCTGGCAGGAGGCTAGCCACGTTGATGCTTCATGGAGGCACTGGCTAATCGATCTGTCAAGAGAATTCCACACCATGTTGTTTTTAGTCCCTCTAAATTTTTTTGGGCACTTTTGATCCCTACATTTTTTTCCGTTAACACTTTTAGTCCCTACCGTTAGTTTTCACTAACGGTGCTGATGTGGCATAGGTTATGTGGCATTTTTTAAGGTGTTGGCATGTTGAGTTGGATTCCACATCAAAATTAAGAACATGAATTAGAATAGAAACCCAGAACCCAACACACACAAAAAAAAAACAGAAATGCAGAACAGATCTCCTTCTTCGTCTAGCACTGTACTTCCATCTTCAATGTCTCATCTCGATGGCAGTAAACTTCACATGACGAACCATCACCAAAAGATAATACCCATCTGCAATGAACAATGGTGATACTTGATTAAGAAAAGGAAAATGGTTAACACTGCAGAAAAATATTTTATGAAATGAAAAGTAAATGACCTCATTCATTCATAAACCTCATATGATTGGTTATACGAACCTCTGTACTAATTTCCTAGAAGTCAATTAATGCAAAATACTCTTGGTCTCAAGTAAAACTACATCGTTTTAAAGTCCCCGCTGAGATTGAGATGCGAACGGAGATTTCGATGAACAGGAAGAGGGATGCTCCCGGTGAGAAAGAACCGCAAAAGGAATCCATTGAGAGAGATGCGATGTGAATTTCTAGGGATTTATGGAATTTTTGAATGAAACGATTTTTAGGGATTTTTGAGATGATGAATGAAACGGTGAGATGCAAATGATTTCTAGGGATTTTAGAGAGATGAAGTTAGATGCCATCAAGGTGAGAGAGATGATTTCAGTTTGGTGAGAAGGTGACACATTAAAGATGGGAAGAGAGCTAGAGGAAGAAGAAGGCTGTACTGCATTTCTATTTTAATTTATGTTTTTAATTTGTTTAATTTCATACATGGACACTTAGCTGCAACATTTATAGGGACCAAAAACATATTTAATCCTAAAATCTAATAACTGTGAATAAAAATTAAATTATAAATATATATAAATTAAATAAAAATATTCACTACAAAAAAAAGGTTATTAGCGAAGGACGTTAGCTAGGGAAACTAGGTCCCTCACTAAATCTAACACTAGCGACAGAGTTTGCGAGGGAGCTAAGAATATCGTTTAGCGACGGAAATGTGGCATTTAGCGACGGAAATTCTGTGGCAAAAGAGGGCGGGAGTTTAAATTTTAAAGTGCACGTTTTTTTAGGACATTAGCGACGGAAATTGAGGCGGCCCACGCTAAATACCAGCCATTTTGACGCACAACAGAGTCTTGGTAAGCGTGTGTGGCATTTAGCGACGAAATTAAGTGGTCCCTCGCTAAATTCCTGCCATTCTGACGCACAACAGAGTCTTAGTAAGCGTGTGTGGCATTTAGCGACGGAATTAAGTGGTCTTTCGCTAAATTCCTGCCATTCTGACGCACAGCAGAGTCTTGGTAAGCGTGTGTGGCATTTAGTGACAGAATTAAGTGGTCTCTCGCTAAATCCCTCGCTAAATTCCACCTACACCTCTCAGATATCACCTCATTCTTTACCCACCACCATATTTCACTTCCCACTTTTCTTCTCTCCTCTCATTTTCGACTATTCTCTCTTCTTCTCTCCTACTTTCCCAAATTTCTCTTCCACCACCACCACCACCACCAAATTAGTTATTCTTTCACTCCTCTCTCTCTCTCCTACGAACATACTTCCTCTCTCCTCAACCACAACCACAACCTCTCTCTTTTGGAGTTTTCTCTCTTCACCACCACCACCATCTTCTTTCTTCTCTTTCTCTCTTCACCACACAACCTCTCTCTTTTGGAGCTTTCTCTCTTCACCACCACCACCTTCTTTCTTCTCTTTCTCTCTTCACCACTCAACCTCTCTCTCTACCTAATCCACCATTCATCACCACCACCACCACTCTCACTCCTCTCTCTCTCTTTGGAATGCTAGGTGATGATGATGTTGATAATAATAATAATAATAATAATAATAAAAGAAATAATAATAATAATAACAATAATAATAATAAGCGACTCGTCAAAAAAAAATATAAGTGACTGACACAATCAGTCATTCAGGTTTGGGAAGCGTGTATGTCAGACTTAGCGAGGAAATAAATTGGGCTAATTGCTTGAGGGCAAGCAAAACTTTAAGTTTGGGGTTGTGATAAGTCTGCATTGCATTTAGTTTTCATGGTCCAAAACAAAGTATTTTTATATTGAATTTAGGAAATTACATTGGTTTTGGACCATAAATTGCCACATTTGTCATAACCATGATTTTCAGGTGCAAATTGATATTTTGGATCTTGTTGGCTTGAAAGAATGAGTTGAGTGGATAAAAGTTCTACCGTGCGCCAAGAATGCATCTTCCAAGCATTTACTACTTCAAAGAATTGTTACAAAGCGCCCAAGCGCTTCTGCATGCGTCTGGGGTGTTTCTGGATGTGTTACTTCTGTTGCACATGCGCCCAAGCGCTTCTGCGTGCACTTGGGGCGCTTTTACATCTGATGTTGCCTCCTTTGCTCTGCGTTTTGATTTAAGTTGCGATTTTCACCCAACTTAAGGATCTTTTGACATATTCTTGACTTATTTTTTGGAGAGAGAGAGAGCAAAGGAGGCAGCTAGGGACTCAACACCCTTCATCTCCATTGAAGATTCAAGACTTGGGAACAAGATTTTGGAGCTTCAATGTGGTCATTCTATCTCTCAAGTTCCATTTTATGTTTGATTTCTTCTCCTTCTATGTCTAGCTAAATACCCTTTTGGTTAGGGATGAATGAGTATTGATGAAACACTATTGTAGTTGATTTTGATCTATTTAAATGCTATATTTCCCCTTCCTTTGTGTATTCAATCTTTGTTCTTAATGCTTTTTATGAATTGATCACTCATGAAATGATATATGGTTTATGTATGAAATGGAAGTTTTGTATTTGAATACTTGAGATTGAATACCTTCAATTCTTAGTCTAGGAATAGTCACGGAGTTGTTGTATCTTGAAAACCCTTGGTTTTAATGTTTGTTCTCAATTAGAATCACCTAAGGAATTAGGAATTGATTAATGTTGTGAGTTTGATAACAAAGGTAAAGAGGGGGTAATTTTCTATAACAAATCATTTTGCAACAGTGTGGATCAATATGAGTTCATCCCTAACCTTTCTTATCATCTATTAATTTTCATAAGCGTTTTTCGGTTCTATTTTCTAAAAATCACAAAAGCATTTTATTGTTATACTTATTTTATTGTCAACACAACTAAATTTAGTCCCTTGTTCAATCTAGTTAGTGGACTTTTAAATTGATAAATACGTGCAATCCTTGAGTTCGACATCTGGTTCTTACCGTTTTATTATTACTTACGACGATTTGGTATACTTGCCAATTTCGCCATCATCCCTTTTGAATATTAAGTTATCAACACCACTGGCCCTTTTTGTCAAAAAGAAAACACCAGAAGCCCTTGGTTTGTTTTTATACGTCAATTTGTAATTTACATTGAAGTTGCTCCAACAGAAAAAACTGTGAAGCTCATAGCAAAGGTAGGTTGGTCATCTCATTTTTGTGTTAGGAAGTTAATAAAAAATGACTTGGGAACTTTCTTCCACCCAACGTGGTTGCTACCACTGGACAACTTGCCAACTTTTTAATAGTAAGTTATTAACACTGGACAACTTGCCAACGTGGTTGCTACAAGCTCTTCTTTTTTTATATAAGGCAATTCGTCAGTGACTTTGGAAGATGGTCCCACGGACATTTCTGCGAAGCTCATAGCAACGACAAATTAATCGTTTCATTTCCCGTTAGGTAGCGTGTAATAAAAAACGACTTTTGTCAACAAAAAAAAACGACTTACGACGGTTGACTAGATGTAGTAGTATAACAAGGACCTAGCTTTATGATTAGTGGCCACATATCCAATTCAACACTGAATTTATTTCTTCGAGAGAAGAGAAACATGGCTAAATTGCTCCTCTTTGGCGTAGCTGAATCATTCATCTGGAAGCTTGCTTCTCGTGCTGTTGAAGAAGCTGCTCTTGCGTTGAACGTGTACGACGATCTGCGACAGATCAGAGACACCGTCTCTTTCATCAAAGTTGTGTTGTTGGACGCTGAGCTAAAGCAACATCAGAACCATGAGTTGCGCGAGTGGTCGAGGCATGTAAAGCGCGTCTTCTTCGATCTTTGAGGACATAATTGATGATTTCGAGTGCGAGGCATTGCAGAAGCACGTGGTCAACGCTTCCAGCAGCACCAGAAGAAAGGTACATCGTTTCTTCTCAAGTTCTAATCCTCTTGTTTATCGCTTTAGAATGGCACGTGAGATCAAAGCTATCAAAGAGAAGTTAGATAAGGTTGCAGCTCATAGGAACAAGTTTGGCCTACAAACCATTCACAATGATAACCGTGTTGTGCCAAGGCGCGAAACTCATTCCCGTGTAAATGATTCTGATGTCATCGGAAGGGAACACGATAAACAGAAAATCATGGAGTTGTTACTGCAAGAAGATGATGGTAAAGGTCGCTTATCTGTTATTCCTATTGTGGGAATTGGAGGCTTAGGAAAGACTACACTTGCACAGTTCTGTGTTCAATGATAAAAGTATACTTGAGTCTTTTCCATTGAAGATGTGGGTGTGTGTCTCCGATGATTTTGATTTAAAGAATGTGCTCGTTAAAATCCTCAACTCAGCTAACGATTCCACTCCTAAACCGATTCACCAAGAGAACTTTAAAAACTTCAATATGGAGCAAGTGCAAAATCATTTGAGAAATATTCTTGCTGGTCAAAAGTTCTTGCTTGTCTTGGATGACGTATGGACCGAGGCTCGTGTCAAATGGGAAGAATTGAAGGATCTTATACAAGTAGGTGCTGAAGGAAGTACAATCCTAGTGACCACACGTAGCCACACTGTAGCTAACATTATGGGCACTCACTCACCCCAAATGTTGCAAGGTCTTTCCAGAGAAGATTCTTTGTCTGTATTCCTCAAATGGGCTTTTAAAGAAGGTGAAGAGAAAAAACATCCAGAGTTGATGGAGATTGGGGAAGATATTGTGCGTAAATGTGGAGGGCTTCCATTGGCCCTGAGGACATTGGGTAGTTCCCTATTCGGAGAAGCTGATTTACAAAGGTGGACGTTTATGAGGGACAACGAGATTTGGAAATTGCAACAAAAAGAAGAAGACATTTTACCTGCTCTCAAATTAAGCTATGATCAATTGCCGTCTTATGTAAAAAGATGTTTTGCATGCTTCTCTCTCTTTGAAAAGGACTATGAATTTAATAGTATTGAAGTTACTTCCCTTTGGAAGGCACTTGGTTTTCTTCCATCATCAAACCAGGGTGAAAATATGGAAGATATTGGCAATCGTTTTTTGCATGAGCTACGATCAAGATCTTTTCTTCAAGATTTTATTGACCTTGGCCGTGTTTGCAACTTTAAAGTACACGATTTAGTGCATGATCTTGCACAATATGTGGAAATGGATGAGTTCCAACGGTTGAAATCCAACATTGAAACTATATCCGAGAATGTCTTGCATTTGTCATTAATTAAAAATGATTTGCTTGGCCAAATTCCAATTCCCAAAGATATGAGACTGAGAACAATACTTTTTCCTGAGGGTGTCAACAACGAAGTTTTCTTCAATACTCTAGTGTTAAGGTGCAAAAACTTAAGGGTTTTGCAATTAAAGAATTCTGGAATTGAGAGCTTACACGACTCTATTGGTAAATTAAAACATTTAAGACATTTCGATCTTGAGTGTAATCAAAGACTTAAAAGGCTTCCAGATTCAATATGCAAACTCCAAAATTTGCACACTTTGACACTCGAAGGATGCATAGAGTTACAAATATTGCCAAATGGAATAGGAAACTTGATCAGTCTCCGACAACTACTCATAACCACAAAGCAATCTAATTTTCCGAACAAAGAGATTGCAAAATTGACTTCACTAGAACTTTTGTCTCTCCGTGGCTGTGACAATTTGGAGACGTTGTTTGAAGGAATACAACTCCCCAGTCTTAATTTTTTGAAATTCGGATCTTGTGAGAAACTAAAGTATGTGCCACTTCATTATGTTCCAAACTTAGAGAGTTTGTCAATTTATAAATGCAAAGAGCTGGATTTGTCGATGGGCCTCGACAACCAAATCCCCAAGTTAAGGCTTAAGTTATTGAGTCTTCAATCTCTGCCACAGTTAGTGACTTTTCCTCAATGGTTGGAAGGATGTGTAAACAAGTTACATACTTTGAGAATTGTAGACTGTGACAATCTTTGTGAGCTTCCTAAGTGGCTTTCAACTCTGAATTTTCTCAAAACACTTGTAATTAGAAATTGTCCATCACTACATTGTCTCCCTGATGATCTGCATTGCCTCTCAACCCTTGAATATCTAAAAATTGAAGGCTGTCCAGAATTATGTAGAAGATACCAACCAGTAGTAGGACAAGATTGGCACAAGATATCACACATTAAACAAGTTACCATTGGATTGTTTGAAGGTACGTACCAAGTTTCTCTTCCTTACGTATTTTACTTGTTGTTTGTATGAAATTTTGGAGCATCTATATTTATTTATCTATCTTACCTCTTAATTTGGTAATAGTGGTTTTGTTATTATTTCAATTTACATGGCTGCATATAACCTCCCTTGACCCTGGTAGTATCTCCCAAACTGCTCTTTATAAGGGACTCTTTAAAATATGGGAAATGGAGAAAGAAATAAGCTTGAAGTTGCATTCAGTTTGCCTATATGTTTAGTTTATTTGAGTTCTGGGTTTATTCTTTAATGTATATGAAACACGTGTTAATTTGGAAAATCTCATTGTTAATGTAAAATAGCATATCCTTCATCATGTTATTTACTTCCTCATGATTTGGAGCCCGATTCATATGCTCAGATATGTTCTTTTGGTAGAGTCCTGATGGTGGTGATATAATAACAGATTTCGCAGCTTTGAAGACAAGCTACATTGGCGGACAAGGTGGATTTGAAAGACACTTGGCCAATTTTGTTCTCGCATTTGAAAGGAGGAGACCTTCCACGGGGGAGGTAATAAGAGTTCTTCTTGGTATATTAAATGTTGATGTTCATCCCCACCACCTCCATTAATTTGGTCTCCGAAGATGATCATGTTTCGAAATCACAAGTGTAGATGCCACCTAAATTTGTAGGAACTTTCATTTTACATTTATTTAGCTACTACCTTCATATTTATGTATATATAGTAGGGCTATTTATTTATGTGGGGAAGGGAATTGAAATTGTTCACTTCAAATCTTCGGCATGTGCCTTAATTTATGTCTTCAGTTCAATACATAATTGAGAATGAGCATTATTATTTTTTGACATGCTTCTTAGCCTTTATTATTGGAAGCGAGAATGAAATTTTTTTATGCCTCTGGTTTTGGTAATAAAATTGTAATTCTTCTTCTTTTTTTGAAGCAAATAAACTTAGGTCATTTCATTATTAAAATAGTATTAATGAAACGTGGGATAAAACGATGAACATGGTGACTAGTAAAACATTGAGCCGCCCTAGCTAAACTATGAGCAACACAATTGGCTTGTCGTCGAATAAAACTGAGTGAACAGTTATGTAAATGAGAAAAAGTCTCCTTGTAGGAAGAGATAATGGCCCCGAACTCGTTGCCTAATCGCACACCACCGTTGACGGCGTCAACTATAGATTTGCAGTCAAGCTCTAAGTCAACATCATGAATGTCCAGCTGAATATCGAAGAGCCTCTAGTAGACTCACTGTTTCAATCTCTTGTGGCTTCAAGAAACCATACAACCAAATTGTCTTTGCGTGGAGAAATCGTCTGTCATGATCCCGTAAACAAATTCCAAGGCCACATAGCGACTGCTCCGCGAACCAAGCCCCATAAATGTTGCACTTATTGCAGCCTGCAGGAGGTCTAGACCAGCGCTTCTAGTAGACCCACTGCTTCAATCTCTTCTGGTGTTGTACTTGATCGAGCCCGCAGTGGAGCTGCCAGGAGGCTAGCCACGATGATGCTTCATGGAGGCACTGCTAATCGATCTGTCAAGAGAATTCCACACCATGTCGTTACGTCGCCGCCAAATGCACCATATACCAATAGCAAAATCGTTACTAACATTGTCTCCGAACAGCTCCAGCAGATAAAAGAATAATTCCTACACTCCTTCAGCTCTATTATATTCTGGCTCAATTGGTTTCCATAAGCTGCTTGAGGAAAACTTAGAGTGTTTGTCAATTCATAATTGCAATGAGCTGGATTTGTCGATGGGCCTCGACAACCAAATCCCCAAGTTAAGGCTTAAGTTATTGAGTTTTGGTTCTCTGCCACAGTTAGTAACTTTTCCTCAATGGTTGGAAGGATGTGTAAACAAGTTACATTCTTTGATAATTGGAAACTGTGACAATCTTAGTGAGCTTCTTAAGTGGCTGTCAACTCTGAATTTTCTCAAAACGCTTTCAATTGAAAATTGTCCAACACTACATTGTCTCCCCGATGATCTGCATTGCCTCTCAACCCTTGAATATCTAAAAATTGAAGGTTGTCCTGAATTATATAGAAGATATCAGCCAGTAGTAGGACATGATTGGCCTAAAATATCACACATTAAGCAAGTTACCATTGAATTGTTAGAACCAAAAAATGAGAGGAGTTCAATGACATTAGTGTCAAAATTTGAAGGTATGTACCAACTTTCTCTTCCTTACTCATTTTACTTCTTGTTTACATAAGTATGAAACATGTGTTAATTTGGAAAATCTCATTGTTAATGTAAATAGCATATCCTTTGTCATGTTATTTACTTCCCTCATGATTTGGAGCCTGGTTCATATTCTCTGTGTTCTTTTTGTAGAGTCCTGAATCCTGATGGTGATATAATAGACTGCTGTATTGTGTCACATGACAGATTTGGAAGAAAATTCAGTTCAAAATCAAATATCATAAGAGACACCAATAGCAACAGACACGAGATATGGACTTGAGAGCAATCACAGAAAGCAACTATAATCTAGCTTTATGTTTGTTTATAATCAGCGAATCTGAATAGTTGGACTTTCCATCTGAATCTTACCATTTTTGCTTTAAAATTCTTTCTTCTTACTACTGCTTGTTGAGTCTTATCAAATTTTTTTTTAGCTAGACTTAAACTGAAAATATGTTTGAAGCATTCTTGAAGACAAATCTCTAACCTTTTTTCTTCACTTGGCTGTAGGGTTTCTGTTTTTGATCAAAGTTGTAGCCAGAGGCAGATCTTTATAGGAGCCGGGGGGAGCCACGGTACCCCCCGGCTCCCATTAAGTTAATATATACATAGATATATTTTATACTCAAAGTTAGAATATATAGAACCAAATGAACACTAAGCAACAAAGGTATCAGTAGCCAAACAGTTAAGAGCATTATTTGTGTATTTAGAGTCCCCAATTCAATTCTTGTGATGGTCAAACCTCTTTTTTGTAGTTATTTGTATATTTTTCTCAAAAATTAATATAAAAAACTGCACTAAGCAATATTTGAATTTAGGACATTAAAATTGACATAGATAATTTTGACCACTAAACCAAACAAACTATTATAAATACACCATTAATTTTGTTTTATATATTTGTTACTATTTTGGCTCCCTTCAATTTTTTTGGCAAGATCCGCCACTGGTTGTAGCTGTTACTTTCTGTGTAACCTTGTCAGCATCCCTAGCAGCACAACAACGTTCAACAACAATGGCTGCATTTCAAATATGCTTACAGATTTGGATGGCAACCTCTGTTAAGAGTGAAAAGAAAGAAACATATGATATGATGAAACCGTATGTCTCAATTTCAATTACACTATGGAGATTCTATTATATAGACATTTGGAGAATCAATACACAATCTCTACAATAATTATTACATAATAATGACAATATCAAAACTACTCTATTCACCTAATATTTTGATTCTAATATATTACTTACATAAATAAAATATAACGTAATCAACACTCCTCCTCAAGCCGGAGCATATAGTCATATGCACCGAGCTTGTTACATATGTAGCTCGTTCAAAGACCTCTTAGAGATTTAGTGAAGACATCGGCCAATTGATCATTTTCCCTGACAAAACTTGTGGAGATGTCTCCTAGTTCAATCTTTTCTCGAAAAAGTGTCAATCTACTTCAATGTGCTCAATCTTCTCATGAAAAATCATATTAGAGGCAATATGCAATGCCGCTTGATTATCACATATTAGACTCATTTTCTCATCATCCTAAAAGTACCAAAGCCACATCTGGGGTATTGTGTTACGAATGTCATTGCTTCAACTTCAGCACTAGATCTTGACACAACATTTTGCTTCTTACTTTTTCAGAATATTAGATTTCCTCCAACTTGCACACAATACCCCAGATGTGGATCGTCTATCAATGGTGAGTCTGCTCAATCGGAGTTCGAGTAACCAACTATCTGAGTGTTCCTTCTATCTTCATAAATGGGACCTTTTCCTAGAGCGCTTTTAACATACTTTAGGATTCGAATCACGACATCCCAATGATCTTGACAAGGAGAATTTAATAATTGGCTTACCACACTAACTGCAAAGGAGAATTTAAGAATTGGCCTCGAGCTCCTCTCCCTTCGGCTTGCTTACTCGATTTTTGGTCGTTCTGTCCTCCCTTTCATCCACGCTCGCGATCATCTTTGATGTCCCCCGCCTGCTTTGAAGTTGTTGCTTTTTCCGTGTTGATATGATTTTCTTCTTGTGTGTGAATCTAGTCCATCGTTACCGGTTTTTGGATGAACAAGGCCTCACTGAAAGTTTCCGTACATATGCCTTTGAGGAAGGCGGCGACAAATAATTTCTTTCCCAGTTCGTCAACCTTCACGATCATCTTGATAAAGCGAGATAAGAAGTTCTTGAGTGGCTCGTTCTAAACCTGATAAAGGTCTAACATGTCGAATAGGATGGTTTGCTTTCCCCAGTTAGCAGAAAAGTGAGCGATGAACCTGATGGCTAAGTCCTCAAAGTTGGTAAAGGACCTTAGTGGTAAGTCGATGAACCAAAGGAACACTACGTCTTTCCGCGTGCAAACAAACATCTTGCAACTTAACGACATCATCACTCCACTGATGAACATCTGAGTTTGGAATGCAGCAACGTGGTCGTGAGGGTCGCCAGAGCCATCGTAGGTAGTAGTTATAACTGGCTCCCAGAAGCGTTGGGGATCGATCCGCCGCAGTTTGGGTTTCATCTGAGAGTGATTGACAAGTTCTGAAGGGATCCCTCACTCCCGCATGGGCCTGGGAGCCGGTTTGAAGAGCCCTTATTTGCTCTTGGAGCTCACATTCACGGGCTTCCATGGTCTGTGTGCGGAGGAGTTGCTCCTGGTTTCAACGTTGCTGCTCTACATCTGCTGTTCCAACACCCAAATGGAGTCTTGCATCTGACGCATTTCCTCCTTTGGTTCTTCAATATTGTTGTCTGCCGTCTGGTTCAAACGTCGTGTTCCCACCATGGCTCAAGTGGAAGCACTTAGCTCTTTTTTTTGGTCGTGAAAGAGTGATTTTCATTCATTCACACAAGGGTTTTTTTTGTACCCCCACAAGACTTTTTTGGACAAAAATACCCCTAAAAAAGTTGACCACCAATCGTATATACCTCAATATACGTATATACGACTTTTAAATTGCAATCGTATATACCTATTTTTTTAAATACGATTGGGTTTAAAAATAGAATCGTATATATGTATCAGTGGGTTTATATACGAATTTGTAAAATACAAATCGTATATACCCCCACACATAGGTATATACGATTTTGTTAAGTACAAGTCGTATATACCTAGGTGTGGGGTATATACGACTTGCATTAATATTTTTTTTAAATTTCGTTTTTATTAATTTTAACGGTTAGGATTTCACTTTCAATGTTGATCAACGGTTTAGATTGCACCGACAATATCAACGGTTGATAATATTTGACGACATCTATAAATACCCACTCCCACCCTCATTATTTTCACACAAAAAATTCAACTTCTTTCGCACAACACTAGTCAAGATGATGCAGGCTTCCCTAATGGCATACTAGGAGCTTTCTTCTCTCACTATCATTGATTCTAATCTGGGGCTCACTTTTCATCAGGGCATCATCTTACAAGATGATGGTGTAGGTTTTGATGGGAGAGATGTTATGCAGTGTAGGTTAAAACACTGCATATCATTCGCTTCTCTTAAGCAGAAACTACTGCAGATGGTTCAACATGAGAACGACGAGCATGAGATAACTCGTATCGTTTATCGGAAAGGGCTAATGGAGGTGTGTACTAGTCTATTGTATTTTCTTTTTATTCTAGTTTATGTTTTATCGTTTATATAACAACTGAAAACTAGAAATAATCAAGTGCAAGAAATAGTAATAAGTTACATAAGGACAAACATGGAAGTACGAATACAAAATCTCCTAGTGTCACCTAGGTGGTGGCATCCCCAACAGATGATAGAGTCCCCGAAACGTCGGAGTGCCCATACGGATGTCGCCTGTACGAAGCTCCTCGCTACAAAGGTCCACCATCTGTTGTACCCAGTCACCATGGCCCTGTGGTAGTGGTGATGCATCCGGCTGTACTGGTGGTGGTGCTGGAGCCGGTAACAGACTTGGAAAAGATACTCTGACGTACCACCGTAAGTAGCCCAGTCCAACCACATTTGCCTCCTGAGCAGGCTGAGTATTCTGTAGAACATACATGACACTCGACATAAAGTGAGCAATCTGAAATATGCAGGTATCATGGTCTGGACGACCTGCAAGAGGGTCACGTGGGATGACCTGCACGTACCCAAACTGTCGCAGGCACCTATCAGGCATGTAGCGAACTCTGGTGTCAGCCAAGCTGATGAAGCCCCTGTACAATGAGAGTTGCTCGAACTATCTACCACCCCGGTGCTCCCCAAAGGGTCGCCAACAGACATCCTCCTATTTGAGCTCGTCAATCATCCTCCGATTGGAGCTGCTGGAGAATAGTATGTCTTTTGAATTAAATATGCACTATGTGAATATTAATATATGTTATGTGTGTTTTAGTAGTAATAGAAGAGTATTATGTGAATATGAAGTATTTAAGTAATAGTATGTGAATATGCAATATTAGTATGTTTTAGTACTTTTAGATGTACTTAACAAAGCTTGCAATAGCATGATCAAATTGTTTTCAAAAATAGAAAAATTAAGTACATCATGTGTGTATTATACTTAAATGAGTATGAAGCCTGATCAATTCATATTGCTTTTCTAATTTTTTTTTTGTAAGTGTATCAAATGAGCAAAGATTTAATGATGAAAAGGAAAAGAAATGCCTTGTTTCCTAGAAATGATCAATGTTATAATTTCTTTGACACAACAAAATTGAGTTTTTGAAAAGTACCATGCTAGATGGAAAAGCTATCTAAAGCCAATGAATTTTTGGAAAACTAAGGTCAAATTTAGATTTTTACTAAAAATATAGAAGAGCATAAAGAAATAAGTTTGGGGGAAATTCAAATGAATACAAAGGCAAAAGTGTGGAAACTTGAAAAGTTAATGCCAAAGGTGTCAAAACTCTCAAAGGTGTCACAAAGATCAAAAAGCTACACTTGCCTGAGTCATATAAACTGAACTTGTCCCTTAAGTGCAGTTGGTTTGAAAAATAAACAAAGTTCAAAAAGAAAAGAAAAAGAAAAACAAACCAAAGAAAAAGAAGAAATGCATGTGGAGGTCAGTGAGGAGGGCAGTGTATGCTACAAAATACTCAAAGAGTTACCAAAATAGCTACACAAAGTGTACCTACATCACCTACATCAAAAAGCAACTACATGATGTATTTGCACTCACTGCATTACATCAACAAAAACACCAAAAGTCTAAATAAGGCAATTGACTCAACAAGTTGAAACACCAAAAGCCCTTTGTTGTGCTTAAGAGTCCCCTAAATCTTTAAGAAATTGTTAGTCTCATCCATATTTTGAATTTTTTTCTAAAGGTGACCAAAAGAGTTCCACATCTTTCAAAAGCCAAAGAAAAACTCTTTATCTAAATTATGGAACCAATTGAAGCTCAATGGGACACACACTCACACAAATGAGTCTTTATAGCTTTGAATGTTTCAAAGAAAGCAAAGGTTTAGAAAATTCCTGAAAAATAAAGCTCATACAAGATACGCACTTTAAACAAAAAATTTAGAAAAACATGAATTGAGGTGATTTCATCATCATAGAAGTCTTGGAAGTTTATGTGTGTCGTTACTTGAGGACAAGCAACAAATTAAGTTTGGGGGTGTGATAACTCTATTTTAAATAGAGTTATTCATCTATTTTAACTTAGGTTATTGTTTATTTTCAAGTACATTAATATATAAATATAGCTTATTTATTAAGAAACAACATTTTAGAGATCCAAATGATTAGGACAATTAACTAGGCATAAATACACATATCTTGTTAGGTTTGATGTTTTGTTCAAGCAGCAAATTCATCGCGAGAAGTGGAAACACTACCAACACCAGGAGTGGAAACACTGCCAACACTAGGAGTGGAAACACTGCCTACACCTGCAAAATCTAGCAGTTTGCACCAAAACATCCAAGGACCATTTTGATGCTTCCACACTTGAATTGTGACGTCATGCCTAGTCACCTGGAGCAGAGCCACTTGCAGAAGTCGGCGATAAACATAAAAATCAAGTTGCAAGGCTCACTTATCTAAAAAACATGTGGCACTTCTCCAATGGACCTCCTGTAACACCCCAAATAATTTAATTAAGAAATTGATTAAATTGTTTAGGTGTTGCACTAAATTTTAATTATATTAAATTATAATATGGTGTTTATAATTTAGTAATTTATCTTAATTGAAGGGAGTGGTGGAAGAAATGGACCAGGGGTGTAAAAAGGGCCCAAGGTGCGCTTGGCCCAATATACATATACCCAAAAGTGGAAATTTCTCTCATTTGGGAAAAGAGAAAGAAAAGTTGCGAAGGGAGAAGAGAGGAAGGAGAGAGCACGGCGCCAAACCCTAGGAGAAGAGAAGGAGAAGAGCAATTTCGTGACTTGAAGGCTTGGATTGTTGCAGTGGTTTTGTTCGTGACTCTATTCCGGTGCTTCTCTACGGTTAATTTGAGGTAAGGGGAGTCTCACTCTATAATAGAGGAGATAATGGGTATTATATGTATCATAGGGGCTGTTTTGATGTTAATTGATGATTGCACGATGATTGATTCCTTGAATTTGATGAATTTGTTGGTAAAAATTGATTTAGGCGTGAGTTAGGGTTTTACAATGTATGATTTCGTGATTTTGATGTGATTGATGATTTGAGCATGCAATTGGTTGTTTGATTTTGAAATTAGGAGTGTTAGAACAATTATTGAGTGAATTGGTTTGGTAGATTTTGAGAAAATTGAGATTTTGGGGTTTGGGGCGCCAAGATGCTAGGATTCAGCGCCACGTATAATCGCTCACAGTGAATTGAGAGTTTGTGCAGAATGCTCTCGCCAGGCGCCACATTGCTAGGAAAATGGCGCCCGCAATACCGCTCATGTCTTTGGAATGTGTTCTGTGCGGTGTGTTCTCGCCAGGGCGCCAAGTTCTTTGGGAAAATGGCGCCACGTGCCCTTGTTTGTGTGTTGGAGTGCGTGTGTGCGCGATGTGGGCGCCAAATGCTGCCCCTGTGGTGCCTGTATCGGCGCTGTGTCACCGTAGCGATGTCGGGTGAGTGAGTTCTTTGTCTGGGCGCCAGAATGTGGGTATTTTGGAGCCCGGGAGTGAAACTTGCATTTCTTCGGGCACATTTTCTCGTGCAACTTTTGTATTCACCGCCAACTTTCAATTTTAAATGTTTTGGCTCGAGTAGTTTTCAGTTGCGGTGTTATTTTGAAAATGTCCTGGTGGGGCTTGTTTTGTGTGTGTTTTGGGGCCGGGGAGTGAAACTTACTTTTCTAGGCATATTTCATCATGTACAAATTTTGTGTTTACTCGCCCAAATTCATTTTTAAACATTTTGGCTCGGGTGGTTTTTGGTTTGAAAGTGTTGGGTGAGCTGGTCAGCAGTGGGGCGCCAAACCGTCTTTGCTGTGTCTTAGTTTGTGTCTCAAATCGTATGCGAGTTTGTGTCTAGGTCTCGTGTTGCCCGCGGGGCGCCAGACAGCTAGAAAAGTGGCGCCCAGCTGGTCGTGTTGCCACGGGCGCCAAAATCTTTGAGTTTACGGCGCTAGTCTTTGTGTTGCACCGGGGGCGCGAGAATGTGGGGAAAATGGCGCCTAGTCTTTGCCAAGTGCCTAAGAGGTGTCTTGTTTTGGTCCCTAGGTGACGCTTTGGTCCACTAGATGATTGTTTTGGCCCTGGTGGTGGTTTAGGTCCTCGGTGAGGTTGAGTACTCTAGAGGAGAATGGTCCGGTGGGACTTAATGGTGTTGAGAGTTTTATAATGAGGTGATTGAGCATGCCATGGGGGCATGGGCCGGAGGCTGCCGGGAGGGCTACAAAATGAGATTAACACCGAGGTAAGAGTAATGGGTGTATTGAAATTTGTTTGAAATGATGTTTGTGATGTACATGGAGTCTCATGCATACATTGGCTCATGGTCGTAGAGTTTATAATATGATTTGTGAAGCTTCGAGGCGCGCGGGGGCCTTATAAAATGATTGTGAAGCTCGAGGCGGCCGGAGGGCCTTATAAGATGATTGTGAAGCTCGAGGCGCGCCGGTGGGCCAATGGTACCACATGCATGCATCGACATTGCATACATTCCCATTAGTGCATGAATATTGTTGATTGATGATTGGTGTGTTTGAGTATCTTTGTAAACTATGCTTATATATTGCTTCTTATCACTTTTATTATATAGTTCGAGACTCACCCTTTCTCGTTGTTATTTACCACGGTGTAGTCGAGTGAGGGCTTTCTACCTTCACTACTCCCCGAGTCGATGCTGCTCTCGATACGTAGCACCTGGGGTTGGGGTTTAGATCATTGTTTCGGTTTTGCTCATGTTGAGCCTTATATGTATCTGCTTTGAGATTGATGAGTATTACTTTGAGATGTAGTTTGTTTCCGCTGTTTGACCTGAGATTTTACCCCATGTATTGTACGGTGTTATGTATCTATGCATGTTTCTGGACTGACAGTTGAGTTTTTGAAAAAGGGGCGTAACACTCCATTAGTGAAAATGATTTATGTTATACTATTAGTGTGCTGAATGACTATGGCTAAATTGTGGTTCGCCACTAAGGTCGAAATTTCTTTCACGGGTGTATTTACAAGGGGCATCATCGAGAGCCTTGCAAGGGTGGTCAATACCTGTTGCAAGTAGTATCAGTTACCTGAGTAATCCCATAGTCAATCAGTCCACTATTTTATAACACACTAAACTAAAAGATGACCTGAAATGATTTTTGTATACTCTGATTTTTGGTTTAAATTACCGGGTAGAAATGGGGTGTTACATTAGTGGTATCGAGCAAAAGTTCGGTCTGTCCGCCCAAGTGTGTGTCGATCATGTCATAGTGTGTATGACAACTAGGTGTCTTAAAGTAATTACGAATCGGTTGTTTATGCCGCAGTGTTAGGTTGATATGGCCGTAAGGATCGATCATCGCTTCTTCTTGAGGCCTTGCAGTTATAAGCGCAGATCGTGGGTACCAACGTAATAATGAGACCGCGACCGCAACGTTCGAGAGAGAACCCCTACCTTCGAGGGAGGTACAACCCGGATGGTGCCTTGACTTGGTGAAGGAGATTGAGAGGATCTTGTGGTGATTGGGTCGACCGATGAAGCGTAAAGTCGTACAGTACTCATACTTTATCTCGAAGAGGTCGATGGTGGTGGCTAGAGACCGGTGAGAGATTGGGTCTTTGCGGGAGGAGATCACTTGGGCGTGTGTCGAAGGGAATTCTTGAGAAAGTATTTCCGAGGACGTGAGAGGTAAGAAAGAGCCGGAATTCCTTGAATCGAGGCGGGGAAGCATGATCATTCTCGAATATCTTTGCCAAGTTCACGGAGTTGGCCAAGTTCTATCCACACTATCTTGAAAGTCGGGTCGAATTCTCAAAGTGCATCAAGTTTGAGAATGGATGAGAGCCGATATCAAGCGGTGTGGGGTATCGTAAAATTAGAGTATTCTTGATCCGGTAGATTCTTTGCAGGATATATGAGGAAGACAAAGAATGCCCGCCTAGGGTCATGAGAGACCGGAGGGGGAAATTTCATCACAGAGTAAGCCTTATGAGGCGTCTGGCGACAAAGGGAAGCAAAGGTATTCGGGTAATGCCAGTGCAGTGGTGGAAACAGTCTGAGAGGGTAGGAGGCACCATGAGGGCAAGAAGCCAAGTGGGAGACGCCCATCCGATATTGTGTGTTTCAAGTGTGACAAGCCAGTCACAAGAGCTTTGATCGTAAGATGGAAGTGAAGAGATGTTTTAGGTGTGGAAAGAGTGGTCACATGGCATCCGAGTGTGATCGCAAGGAAGTCAGTATGTTTCAACTGTGGTGAAAGCCGGTCACATTAGCTTCAAGTGTCCCAAGCCTAAGAAAGAAAGATCTCTTGGGAGGGTGTTTGCATTGGCGGTTTGAGAGGACCTAATGATATCCGAGGTACATGTTTCATCTCTCTCGTACACCTTTAGTTGCTATTGTTGACACGGGTGCTACGCACTCTTTTATTGCATCTGTTTGTCTTTGAAAAGTTAAATTTAGTAGTGTCTACTATGGAGAGAGGATGGTTATCGACACTCCACTAAGGTCCCGTAACTACTTCTACGATGTGTGCTAGGTGTCCTCTGTCGGTCTTGGCGAGAGATTTTCTGTTGATCCGATTTGTTTGCCTTTGGGTGGGTTAGATGTGATTACGGGCATGGATCGGTTAGTAGATAACCACGTGCACATCAACCGCTCGATAAGTCTATTAGTTTTCTCCTTCACGAAGAGGAAAGAGTTCGCTCTGTTGTCTGACGAGCAATTCTGCGCAGGTAATGAAAGAGGGTGGTCGCTTGTTTGCTTTGATGGCGTCTATGTCTCGCGAGAGAACAGCCGTGGTTGATGGGTTACGGTGGTGGTGTGTGAGTTCCCGAAGTGTTTCCGATGAGATTCCTAGTGTGCCCCCGAGGAAGTTGAGTTCGGGATTGAGCTTGTGCACGTACTAGGCACGTGTGTCATGGCACCGCACTCTGGGATGTCGCCTTCCGAGTTGGGTTTGAATTGAAGAAGCGATTAGAGGAGCTTCTTGAGAAGAAGTTTGTGAGGCCTAGTGTATCACCATGGGGAGCTCCAGCTTTTGTTGGTAAAGAAGAAGGATGGGAGTATGCGTGCGTGCGTAGACTACGAGATGCTTGAATAAAGTGACTATCAAGAATAAGTATCCTCTCCCGAGGATAGATGTTCTAATGGATCACCGGTGGGTGCTAAAGTGTTTAGCAAGATTGACTTGAGGTCCGGTATCACCGGATCAAGGTGAAGGATGAGGATATCCGAAGACAAAGATTCGAGAACAAGGTATGGGCATTATGAGTACTCTGTAATGCCGCTTGGTGTCACAAATGCACCGGGGTGTTTATGGAGTACATGAACCGAATTTTCCATAGCTATCTCGGATCGGTTTGTGGTAGTCTTCATTGATGATATTCGGTGTACTCAAAATCGAGGAAGAGCATGCAGAGCACTTGAGGTTGGTGCTAGAGGTCTTGAAAGAGCGGAAGTTGTATGCCGTTGTCGAAGTGTGAGTTAGTTGCATGAGGTGAGCTTCTTGGGTCACATTATTTCGTGATGGTATAGTCGTGGATCCAAACAAGGTTGATGCAAGTGTTGCGGTGGGAGAGCCCAAAGTCTGCGATCGAGATCGAGGAGTTTCTTGGGGTTGGTGGTTATTACAGGAGGTTCATTGAAGGGTTCTCTAAGCTAGCCCTTCCATTGACTCGATTGACCTGTAAGGGAAAGGCATTTGTGTGGGATGCAAAGTGTGAAGAGAGCTTCCAAGAGCTAAAGAGGAGGTTGACCACGTCTCCGTGTTAGTGTTGCTGTGCGCTGAGCAACCATTTGTGGTGTCTTGTGATGCTTCCAAGATGGGTTTGGGAGGTGTATTGATGCGAGGATGGGAAGGTGGTTGCTTATGCGTCCCGGCGGTTGAGGACCCATGAGAAGAACTATCCCACCTCATGACTTAGAGTTGGGCTGCGATTGTGTTTGTGTTGAAAATTTGGAGGCACTATCTCTATGGTACTAGATTCGAAGTGTTCGGTGATCACAAGAGTCCAAGTACTTGTTTGACCGAAGGAGCCGAATATGAGACAGAGGCGTTGGTTAGAGTTTGTTGAAGGACTATGATTTCGGCTTGAACTATCACCCCGACAAAGCTAATGTCGTGGTGATGCTTTAGTCGGAAAACTTTGCATATGTCGGCGATGATGGTGAGAGAATTGGAATTGATTGAGCGCCCGTGACTTGAGTCCGGTTTGTGAGGTGACACCCCGCAGTGTCGATTGGGGATCTTGAGGATTGGGAACGACTTCTTGGTTAGTATCGAGACGCCCGTGAAGTTAGATGTGAAGTTGGTAGATTTGTTGGTTCTTTGGTGAGCAAGTCTGGCGATGGGGATTACAGGTTGGATCCCAGGTGTGTTTTGAGATTCGAGGGCGTAAATCGTGTTCCGGATGATCTTTGAGTTGAAGAAGATGATACTTGAGGAGAGTCACAGGAGTAAGTTGAGCATTCATCCAGGTGCTACTAAGATGTACCATGATCTGAAGAAACTGTTTTGGTGGCCTGGTATGAAGAGGGATGTTGCGCAGTTTGTATATGCATGTTTGACTTGCCAGAAGTCAAAGATTGAGCACCAGAAGCCTGCGGGGTTGATGCAACCCTTGGAGATTCCTGAATGGAAGTGGGACAAAGATTTCCATGGACTTTGTGACTGGGTTGCCAAATACTGTGAGAGGGTCTGACACTATTTGGGTGATTGTGGATAGGTTGACCAAGTCTGCCCATTTCATTCCTATCAACATCACCTTTCCTGTGCCAAAGTTGGCTAGAATTTACATTCAGGTGATTGTGAAGCTTCATGGGGTTCCGAAGAGTATTGTGTCGGATAGAGACCCGCGGTTTACATCAGAGTTTTGGGAAGCTTGCGGGAGGCTTTGGGGTCCAAGCTGATGTTGAGTTCAGCTTATCATCCTCAGACTGATGGTCAAACAGAGAGAACCATCCAGTCTTTGGAGGATCTTTTGAGAGCTTGTGTGTTAGAGCAGGGAGTTGCGTGGGATACGCATCTTCCACTGATTGAGTTCACTTATAATAACAGCTATCACTCGAGCATTGGGATGGCTCCTTTTGAGGCAATCGTGTATGGGCGAGGTGCGAACTCCTTTGTGTTGGCATGAGTCCGGGAGAGTGTTGTCCTTGGACCGGAGTTGGTTAGAGAGACGACGGAGAGAAGGTGAAAATGATCGAGAGAGAAGATGAAAGAGTCCCAGGCCGGCGTGAAAAGTTATCATGATAAGAGGAGGAAGGACTTGGAGTTTCAGTCGGTGAGCATGTGTTCTTGAGGTCACGCCTATGACCGGTGTTGGCGTGCTCAAAGGCAAAGAAGTTAACTCCAAGGTTTATTGGACCGTGCTCAAATCACCGGAGGGTTGGAAAGGTTGCTTATAGGGTGGCCTTGCCACCTAATCTTTCGAACTTGCACGATGTTTTTCACGTGTCACGCCTTCTAAGTATATTCCGCACTGCCTCATGTGATTCACATGGATGATGTGGAGAGTGCGTGAGAACCTCACCGTGGAGACTATGCCGGTGAGGATTGATGATGAAGTGAAGGTGTTGAGAGGAAAGACATTGCCTTGGTCGGCGTAGTGTGGTTGGGAGGCGCCGTGAGAGTATGACTTGGGAGCCGGAGAGCGGGATGCGAGAGTCTATCCAGAGTTATTTGACTCGGTATATGAATTTCGAGGACGAAATCTCCTAAGTGGGGAGAGTTGTAACACCCCAAATAATTTAATTAAGAAATTGATTAAATTGTTTAGGTGTTGCACTAAATTTTAATTATATTAAATTATAATATGGTGTTTATAATTTAGTAATTTATCTTAATTGAAGGGAGTGGTGGAAGAAATGGACCAGGGGTGTAAAAAGGGCCCAAGGTGCGCTTGGCCCAATATACATATACCCCAAAGTGGAAATTTCTCTCATTTGGGAAAAGAGAAAGAAAAGTTGCGAAGGGAGAAGAGAGGAAGGAGAGAGCACGGCGCCAAACCCTAGGAGAAGAGAAGGAGAAGAGCAATTTCGTGACTTGAAGGCTTGGATTGTTGCGATGGTTTTGTTCGTGACTCTATTCCTGCTTCTCTACCTAATTTGAGGTAAGGGAGTCTCACTCTATAATAGAGGAGATAATGGGTATTATATGTATCATAGGGGCTGTTTTGATGTTAATTGATGATCGCATCGATGATTGATTCCTTGAATTTGATGAATTTGTTGGTAAAAATTGATTTAGGCGTGAGTTAGGGTTTTACAATGTATGATTTCGTGATTTTGATGTGATTGATGATTTGAGCATGCAATTGGTTGTTTGATTTTGAAATTAGGAGTGTTAGAACAATTATTGAGTGAATTGGTTTGGTAGATTTTGAGAAAATTGAGATTTTGGGGTTTGGTGCGCCAAGATGCTAGGATTCTCGCGCCTGTGTAATGCTCACAGCCGAATTGAGAGTTTGTGCAGAGAATGCTCTTCGCCAGCGCCACATTCTTTGGGAAAATGGCGCCACGCAATCGCTCATGTCTTTGGAATGTGTTCTGTGCAGTGTGTTCTGCGGGCGCCAAGTTCTTTGGGAAAATGGCGCCACATAATCGCTTTGTGTGTTAGGGTGCGTGTGCGCGGATGTGGGCGCCAAATGCGCCCTGTGGTGCCCAGAATGGCGCTGTGTCACCAGATGCAGATGTCCGGGTGAGTGAGTTCTTTGTCTGGCGCCGAGAATGTGGGTATTTTGGAGCCCGGGAGTGAAACTTGCATTTCTGGGCACATTTTCTCGTGCAACTTTTGTATTCACCGCCAACTTTCAATTTTAAATGTTTTGGCTCGAGTAGTTTTCTCAGTTGCGGTGTTATTTTGAAAATGTCCTGGTGGGGCTTGTTTTGTGTGTGTTTTGGGGCCCGGGAGTGAAACTTACTTTTCTAGGCATATTTCATCGTGCCAAATTTTGTGTTTACTCACCAAATTCATTTTTAAACATTTTGGCTCGGGTGGTTTTTGGTTTGAAAGTGTTGGGTGAGCTGGTCACAGGGGCGCCAAACCAGTCTTTGCTGTGTCTTAGTTTGTGTCTCAAATCGTATCGAGTTTGTGTCTAGGTCTGTTTGCCCGTGGGGCGCCAGATTGCTAGAAAAGTGGCGCCCGATGGGTCGTGTTGCCACGGGCGCCAAATCTTGCCGAGTTCTCGCGCTAGTCTTTGTGTTGCACCGTGGGCGCGAATGTGGGGAAAATGGCGCCTAGTCGCCAAGTGCCTAAGAGGGTGTTTGTTTTGGTCCCTAGGTGACAGCTTTGGTCCCTAGATGATTGTTTTGGCCCTAAGTGGTGGTTTAGGTCCTCAGGTGAGGTTGAGTACTCTAGAGGAGAATGGTCCGGTGGGACTTAATGGTGTTGAGAGTTTTATAATGAGGTGATTGAGCATGCCATGGGGGGCATGGGCCGAGGCTGCCGTGAGGGCTACAAAATGAGATTAACACCGAGGTAAGAGTAATGGGTGTATTGAAATGCTTTGAAATGATGTTTGTGATGTACATGGAGTCTCATGCATACATTGGCTGCGGTCGTAGAGTTTATAATATGATTTGTGAAGTCTGAGGGCGGCCGGGGGGCCTTATAAAATGATTGTGAAGCCTGAGGGCGGCCGGAGGGCCTTATAAGATGATTGTGAAGCCTGAGGGCGGCCGGTGGGCCAATGGTACCACATGCATACTGACATTGCATACATTCCCATTAGTGCATGAATATTGTTGATTGATGATTGGTGTGTTTGAGTATGCTGTAAACTATGCTTATATATTGCTTCTTATCACTTTTATTATATAGTTCGAGACTCACCCTTTCTGTTGTTATTTACCACAGGTAGTCAGGAGTGAGGGCTTTCTACCTTCACTACTCCCCGAGTCAGTCTGCTCTGATACGTAGCACCTAGGGGTTGGGGTTTAGACTGTTGTTTCTGGTTTTGCTCATGTTGAGCCTTATATGTATCTGTTTTGAGATTGCTGAGTATTACTTTGAGATGTAGTTTGTTTCCGCTGTTTGACCTGAGATTTTACCCCATGTATTGTACGGTGTTATGTATCTATGCATGTTTCTGGACTGACAGTTGAGTTTTTGAAAAAGGGGCGTAACACTCCATTAGTGAAAATGATTTATGTTATACTATTAGTGTCTTTGAATGACTATGGCTAAATTGTGGTTCGCCACTAAGGTCGAAATTTCTTTCACTGTGTATTTACAAGGGCATCACCGAGAGCCTTGCAAGGGGTGGTCAATACACATTGCAAGTAGTATCGCCACCCGAGTAATCCCATAGTCAATCAGTCCACTATTTTATAACACACTAAACTAAAAGATGACCTGAAATGATTTTTGTATACTCTGATTTTTGGTTTAAATTACCGGGTAGAAATGGGGTGTTACACCTCCCCTTATGTTCTACATGCAAGCGACCACAACTGAGCTACTTGCTTCATTGGTTGTCTGAATTTATCCAAGGTTGGTCCCCTCAGTTGATCTTACGCGCCAAAGGAAACCCCTCAAGGGAGGAAAGCTTTCGTGCCTATAAATAGAGGACATATCTTCACTTACAAATCATCCTTCATCCTTCATTTGTATTTTTTCATTTGTTTCTGAAAGGATCACTTAGTTTAGTTTATTTTTAGTTTAGTTTTAGTTTTTCTTTACGTTTCTGAAGAGAAGGAAGGTAAGGAGGTGCTTGACAACCACTCCCTTCACTTCTACTTGAAGGAAACTTGTGTAAGGAACTCATATTGTACTTCAACTTGGGAAACTCATGCAAAAGATCTTCTATTCGAGTAATCTCTCTCCTTTTAAGTTCTTTTGCTATATTACTCATTTGATTATGCTCTTTGCAGATTTTTCTCTATTATAATATGAGTAACATGAGCTAAATTCCCTTAAGTTGAGATGTTATAACCTTGTGATGAACTTCTAAGTATGTTATTATGGTTTGTGTAGTGTATGCATTTTAATTCTTGTGTAATACTTCTTTCAAAGCTTATTCTGGAATTGATCACTTTAGAATAGGTAAACTTCATGGGCTACATTTATGAACTCAAGAATTAATAGGAATGAGTGGTTGTAACAACAACTTGTTAAACTAGCTTTAATAAGAATTGCTTGTTAAAACCATGTTAAGTCCTAGACATAGGATAACATAGTTCCTAGGGTGATACAATGGGAGGTTAAAAAGACAAGAGTGAACCTATTTAGCATGCCTAGACATAAGAAGCTTGTAATGAAACTCTGAAGAAAGTGCTGACAGGCACACATTTATGCAGTTGCATTCAATGTTCCTACACTGCATACTCCACTAAAACACTTAGAAGTGATTTACTTGGTGAAAACATCTCAACTACTTTATCCAACTGATTCCTTACACTCTTTACTATTTATATTGTTTTTACTTACTTTGAAAACTCCAAACCAAAAATAGTGCATAGTGTAGACACACTAAGTGTACACTCTGAATATACAAAACTTTACAATACATAATCCCTATGGGTTCGACCTTTCTTATCACTTTATTACTTGTGTGACTATGTATACTTGCATGCTTTCCACCACACCAAGTTTTTGGCATCGTTGCCGGGGATTATAGTAAAATTTTGTTGTTTAGATTGTTAATTTAGTGTTATATATATTAGTACTACTGGTATTCTGTTTTCTGTGCAGAAACATTTTAGTGCAGAAACACTCAGTGTGGAAACACTAGTTTATGCCCAGGAATAGACCACCAGACTTTGATTGTGATCCAAAAATTGAGAGAAGATTTAGGAGATTGCTTAGACAACAAAGACAAAGACAACAAGACTGCAAAACTATGTCTCACCGCAGTGAAGATGCCTCAGTAAGAGGAGGACCTAATTCTCAACATCAACAACCTGAAGGTGAGGAAAATCACAAACATCAATTCATTCAAATGGGACCAATAGGTATGCTTATTGATAGGGATAGGCCTATGAGGGACTATGCCCAATATGATCAGCAACATATACAGTCTAGTATTGCTAGGCCTAATATTAATGCTGCTCATTTTGAATTTAAACCTATGATGTTTCAAATGTTACAAACAATTGGTCAATTTGGTGGATCCCCACATGAGGATCCCCTTGAGCATTTAAAGCAATTCAAAGAAGTTTGTAGTAACTTTATCATACCTGGTATTAGTGAGGATGCATTTAGACTTAAGTTATTTCCATATTCATTGAAAGATAGGGCTAAATCATGGCTAAACTCTATGGAGCCCAATTATATTCATACATGGAATGAGCTAGCTGAAAAATTCTTAAGTAAATATTTTTCCTCCAGTTAAAAATGCTAGGATGAGACATGATATTACATCTTTTAGGCAAAAAGAATTTGAATCATTGTTTGAAGCATGGGAAAGATGGAAAGAGCTTTTAAGAAAGTGTCCACATCATGGTTTACCTGTCATTATACAAATGGAAACTTTTTACAATGGTCTAGAACCCCAAACTAGAGTGATGCTTGATGCATCAGCTGGTGGTGTTCTTTTGAATATGTCTTACAATGAAGCATGTGATCTCATTGACAAAATTGCTACAAATGGTTCTAGTTGGCCTACTGAGAGGGTAAGTGCCCAAAAGAAAACTTCTGGGGTACATGAAATTAATGACATATCAGCCCTATCTGCTCAAGTATCCTCTTTAACCAACTTGATCAAACAATGCACTAGTGCACCTACATTAAGTGTAGGCACACCTAAGGAAAACACTGTAGCAGCTATAGAGCAAGCCTCTCCAGGAACTACAAGTTGTGTCTATTGTGGGGAGGCCATCTATATGAAGAGTGTTCTAGCAACCCTGTCTCTGTCAATTATGTAGGTTACAATAAAAATAACAACCCTTACTCGAACACCTATAATCCAGGATGGAAGAACCACCCAAATTTTAGGTGGAACAATTCCAATTCACTTGCACAAAGTGCACCTGCACCAAGTACTCCTCCTGGATTCCAATCTCAAAATCAAAGACCAAACCCACCTGCCAATGACAATTCTCTAGAAGGATTGCTTAGATCATTCATTAGTGAAACTAGAACTGCTAGGCAAGCTCATGATGTATCAATTAAGAATCTAGAGAATCAAGTAGGGCAATTAGCAATTGCTTTGCAGCAAAGACCAACAGGTACTTTGCCATCAAACACAGAAGCTTCAACCCCTCAAAGGCAAGGTAAGGAACAGGTCAAAACCATCTCCTTGAGAAGTGGCAAGGATTTAACAGAACCATATGAGCTTGAAGGTACAGAGAAGGGAGAAAAAAATAAAAATGAAAAAAATTCTCAAGGTGTTGCAACACCTGATGTTTCTACACCTCCAACTCCAAGGTTAGTACCTGAATATCCTCCTCCTCCTTTTCCTCAAAGATTGAAAAAAATACATGAGGAAAAGCAATTCAGTAAGTTTCTAGATGTGTTAAAACAATTGCATATCAATGTTCCCTTGATTGAAGCACTTCAACAAATGCCTAATTATGCTAAATTCATGAAAGATGTGCTTTCTAAAAGAAGAAGACTAGGGGAATTTGAAACTGTTGTTATGTCAAAAGAATGTAGTCTGATTTTGCAAAACAAAATTCCAAGGAAGCTAAAAGATCCAGGTAGCTTTACAATTCCTTTCTCAATAGGTAAGTTCTATACATGAAGAGCTTTGTGTGATTTAGGTGCAAGCATCAATTTGATGCCTAAATCTATTTTCACAAAGGTAGGGATTGGAAATGCTAAGCCTACCACATTGACACTGTCTCTGGCAGATAGATCAATAGCATATCCAGAAGGAATTATTGAGGATATATTAGTACAAGTTGACAAATTTGTGTTTCCTGCAGATTTTGTTATACTTGATTTTATCACAGATGAAGAAGTACCACCATAATCAAAGACCATTCTTGGCAACAGGAAAAACACTGATAGATGTGCAAAGAGGAGAGCTAACCATGAGAGTGAATGATCAAGAAGTGATGTTCAATGTCTTGAAAGCTTTGAAGTATCCTGCAGAGGAGAATGAAGAGTGTTCATCAATTTCTCTTGATCATTTGGTAGAGAAGCAGTTCCACAAGCAGTATGATCACCTTGCCAATGCACTAACACCTGGAGTTTCTGCATTGCCAGAAGAGGAATCTATTGAAGAAAGCATATGGCCCGAGGAACAAGCTACACCTAAGGTATGGGCTAGAACTTATGAATCTCTTAATTTAGAAAATCCCAACCTTAAAGAAAATTTACCTTCTGTAGAACAACCTCCTAAGCTAGAATTGAAAGAATTGCCAAAACATTTGAAATATATTTTTCTAGGTGAAAATAATACACTTCCTGTTGTTAACTTTTCGGCAAGTGTACCGAATCGTGCAAGTAATAAAACCGGTAAGTACCGGGATATCGTCCTCAAGGATCGAAGTTATTTTACTAATGACGTCAACAGCTACTAATAGGAACCAAGTTTAAAGGGGGTTTTGGTTTGATAATTGTTGAGCTATCAAGCTCAAAGTAAAGCAATAAAATATTTTTGTGTTTTTAATAATAGAAGCCGAAGAACGAGTTGAGAAGGATACGATGGTAAAAGATGCTAGGGACGAATTCCTATTAATTTCACACTATTGCCACTGATTTAATTTGAAAGATAATCTCTCTCTCTAATTTTGCTATCAAACTCACAACATTAACCAATTCCTAGTTCCTTAGGTAACTAGTCCTTTCTCGATAACTAAAAGCCCTAATCCCTTAGGTGATTCTAATTAACAACAAGCATTAAAGCAAGAGTTTGCAATATACAACAACTCATAGATTATTCCTAAGCTACCAATTGACGGTATCGAATTTCAAACATTCAAGAATAAAACTCCCATTTCATCATTGAACAAAAGATCATTGTATGAGTTTTCCAACCATAAAAAGCATTAAGCGTAGAAATTCGATACACAAAATACGAGAGAGTACGATACAAATTTGATTCTAAACCAGCGACAATAGTGTTACGTCAATACTCATTCATCCCTAACATAAAGAAGTTTAGCTATTCATGATTAATGAAGAGAAACAAGGAAAATTACAAGTGGAAGATGATGATGAACACATATGAAGCTTCAATTCTTGTTCCCAAGTCTTGAATCTTCTATAGGCGTCGGTAGGAATCGCTCTCTTTCGCTTCTAGGGTTCCAAAACGTCAAAAGTACCAAAAACGAGTAAATTCGCGTTTTTATCAATTTCCTCGCCCAGCCGCGCAAGCTCCGCGCCAGTTTCCTTCTTTCCCTGACTTGTGGCGCGAATTCCAGCGTTTCCGCGCCAGTTTCCTTATTTCCCTGACTTGTGGCGCTAATTCCAGCGCGTCCGCGCCATGCCCCGCGCCAGCAGCAACACTTCATGTCCCATGCGCCCATCTTTGCGTGCCTCAATGCCCATTTCAAGTGCCATGGAATTTTTCCTTGACTCGCACCACTTGCTCTTCAATACGCTGTAATTCCTGGGCACAAAAACACACAAGAACCCCAAGCGTAACACTGCATAATACATAAGCCTCTAATAGCACAATTTGCTAAATTCTCCTAACACTTCACATTAATTCATCAAAACTTCAAAGTAAAATCCCTTTTTAATATTGAAAAACATCATGTGATGGGGATTCATCACAACCCCCAACTTGAACATTTGCTTGTCCTCAAGCAAAGACAATGCAAGACAAGACTCGACAACCCAATACCGGATAACATGCAATCACATATGAATCCACTAATTAACACCAATATCACGTAAACAAGTTGAAAGTCAACTTTCGGATCGCCACTCAAATGCAATCCCACATATGGTACTTTCACTAGCACATACTTGCTCAATAGTGCGTGTGTGACATTTAACTGAATTGGAACAGAGCTAGTTTCAAAATGCATTTAACTAAGACTAGAGGGCTTTCTTCCGAGATCGCCAAAGATGTTTCAAAACAAAGGGTAGACTAACGCTTCCACATAAGATTGAGGGCTTCAAAGCAACGACAAAGGGGTCTTAATTAGGCATTACAGATTGGACCAAAGGCACAACTACTTCAACACACACACACAACACAAAACCACACAACATAGAGTTTTTGGTCGCAACCCCTCATTACATCAAAATTTAGATTTACTCAAAGATTACTTTCGGAGATTGCCACAATTACACAAATGTGGATTTTTCCACTTATTCACAAACACATTTAAACACACACGGCATACACTACAAATTGCGGGTAGACGCCGCAGCGATCTTGCACTCACGCCGCACACACACCACGACATACACTACACAAATTACATGGTAGACGCCAGTAGTGTTGCACTCACGCACACCGACACCACGGCATACACTACGCCATACATGGGTAGACGCCGCAGCGGTGTTGCACTCACGCACACCGACACCCACACGCACCGACCATCCTACTATCTTCATACCCAAATTTTTAGTACAACCGATGCACCCCCAACTTAGCTTCTACAAATACCCTTAATTTTTAGTAAAAATTTGGCACTCCCATGGTCCACCAAGCAGCTAGCTTAGCTACAATCATTTCTAGGATTACTAAGTTCCACCTGAGTTAATGTTTTGAGTGTGGAAGCAAGATTGCACAAGTTCCTTCACCACAGGGGGTACTATTCGCTCAATTCTCACCACATCATCACTAAGTTTGCTCAACTAATTTCAAAAATTACATTTTTTTTAGATTGACTACATGATTGCATGTCATCCTTGACACAGACACAGACTAACCAATAGGTCTTCCCCTACATAGACTCTTTGCAGTGTCCTCACTGCAAAAAAAGAGTGAGGGACCTAAACGACTCGATATAAAAACAACTAGTAAAACCAAAAAGAAACAAGCACATAAAAGCAACTAGGTATCACAACTGCATAAATTTAAGATAAGGGAAAAATAAAAAGCACAACGGCGAGCAGATCACTTAACCGCGAACTCTGCAGCTACTGAGGAGGTGCCTGAAAAATGTCAGCATGAGGATCCACCTGCTCTCCCCTCTGAGAAGTGCAAATGGCCCTGTAGATAGCTTGCATACCCATCCTCTGTTCTTCTCCCATTCTCCTATGTTCCTCTGCCATCCTCCTCTGATCCAATTCCAAAGCATCAATTCTTCCTTGCAGGTTTTGAAAATCTTCCCTTGATGGCTGCCACTATGGCTCGAAGTCCTCAAACTGAAACATGGGCTCTTCATGGACTTCTTGCTCTGCTTCTTCAATAGAGTTTACAATTACATTCTCCAATGGAGGATGGTACTTCTTGTCTCAAGGTCTCTTTCACGCACTTATCAAGTACATCCAC
Organism: Oxytropis ochrocephala; assembly: GCA_020916435.1. Lineage (NCBI taxonomy): Eukaryota > Viridiplantae > Streptophyta > Magnoliopsida > Fabales > Fabaceae > Oxytropis > Oxytropis ochrocephala. The sequence continues at coordinate 39,952,504 of CM037090.1, forward strand.
CCTAAAACACCGCCCTTTGTCATCGGGATGGCGCATAGCTTCAAAAACATTAAAAGTGATCTTCTCATCCTCGGAACCTTAAGATCGCCTTCCTTGTTGCACATCAATCAAAGCTCGCCTGTGGCTAAAAATGGTCTACCTGTGGATAAGTGGTACCTCTGCATCTTCCTCCATGTCAAGTATCACAAAGTCTACAGAAATAGGAATTTATCTACTCGACCAGAACATCTTCCAACACTCCATAAGGATATTTTTCTCGATCGATCGCCAGTGTGTCGAGACATTCTAGTCGGTTTCACCTCACCACCACCAAGTCTCTTAAGCATAGACAATGGCATAAGATTAATACCGCCCCCGAGATCACGAGAGCTTTGCCAATGGCTATGTCGCCAATTGCACACCTGAATGGTGAAGTTTCCTGATCTTTCATTTTCTCGAGGAAGCTTCCTTTGAATTATGGCATCGCACTCTTCACTCAAAGCCACTGTTTAATCCTCTTTGAATTTCCTCTTCTTGGTCAAAAGCTCCTTCATGAACTTGGCATAGATGGGCATCTGTTCTAGAGCTTCTGCGAATGGGATATTTGTAACACCCACTTTCTACATTACTATTAATTAGCCAATTTTAAATTAGAGTTTTCAAAACTTTTCAACGCACCTCAAAGAGAGTGCTACATTTTCATCAAAACAACATAAAATAGCATTTAAAAACTCAACACAACTAGTGTGCGATATATAGCACATAAAAATGGGGCGAACCCTCAAAAACACCGGTTTAGTTTTACAACAATCAAAATATAATTCTCTAGCACAGCAGAATATCAACAACCCTAGGAGTATTTAATACAGCTCCAAATATCAGTCTACTATCATTAAAACAAAATACTAAGTATCTAAGACTTCCCGCCCCCGGTGCTACATATCAGAGCATGACCATCATTAGACTACTTCATTTGCTATCACCTGCAGGTTGCCGACATGAGAAGCAACACGAAAGCAGTAGGGTGAGTCTCTTTACATAAATAATAGCAAATAGGATAAGCATTATATTAGGGAAGGTAAACTAGAAGCACACAATCACAACAACATCAACACACATTATTAAATCTACAATCTCCAAGAAACACCACTGAATGTATGATTAATGCATGAAAATGCAACCCAAACTCCACGGGCATATGCATGTGGATCCCATCACCAAAATAAGCCTTGAGGGCACATCACCAATAAGGCCGAAGCCTTCTGCTCACCAATAAATGCACATGGTTTATGTGACGCAATGAACAATGCACCATACACACCATATTCACCACATTGAGCAAATAAGCATCATCACCAATAATTAATAGACACACCATTGCTATTAATTAACACACCATCACCAAAAGAGGTCATAGACCCATCACCAAAATAAGCCTTGAGGGCACTCCCAATAATTTACAATAAGGCCGAAGCCCACTCCCTTATGATTATTTTCATCATTAAACACATCACCCATTAACGCACCCTTAAGTATAACTATAAGATTAACAATTATTGTTAAGGACCACTTGTCACATAAGGACTAGACCGACACTCACAAGGACTAAACGGTCACCTAGGGACTAAACAGTCACATAGGGACCAAAACAACACATTAAAAGGGCCAATAGTGCATAAGGCCCAAAATCTCATTTTTAAGGACTAAACGATTCAAAAGGATCAAAATAGCATTTTTGAGGATTAAAAGGTGAACAAGGACCAAAACAGCATTTCTGGGGACTAAGACACAACACAGCATCACAGACGCACTTGGGCAGCCAACATGGCGCCCTTGTGCGCAACACAGCACATAATCACACACACACACACGCGCATGGGGCTGCCACACTTGGCGCCCCTGCCTGCGCCCACACAGTCACACACGCACCAACACGCACACAGGCGAACTGGGCACGCCAGAATGGCGCCCAGTGTTGCGCCACACACCCTGCACACGCACACGGGTACAACACGCGCTACTGGCACGCCAAAATGGCGCCGCTGCGCCACGCACACCCAAAGAACAAACAAAGACGCAAACAGCACTCTCCTGGCGCCACCAGGCGCACCCCTGTGGCCAAAATGGCGCCCCACTGCTTTCCAAAGAACTGAGACCAATTCTCACCCCACTCCATCCAACCATTCCTTTTAATCAATTTACCAACCCCCAATCCTCACCACCATCACTCCCAATTAATCTTAATTAAACTCCATACAATTATCACATTAACAACAATTAATTCAACAACACATAAACTCCCATTTAACACATAACCACCCATTTAACTCAACAACACCTAAACACCCATTTAATTCAACCACACCTAAACGCCCATTTAATTCAACAACACTTAAACTCCCATTTAATTCAACAACACATAAACACCCATTTATTTCAACAACACTTAGACACCATTTAATCCAACAACACATGAACATCAATTTAATTCAACAACACTTAGACACCATTTAATCCAACAATACATAAGCCTTCATTTAATTCAACAATACATAAACCCTCATTTAATTAGTCACACATAACATCAATTAATTCAAACAACTCATCAATAATCAATTAATTCAAACAACACATAAGCAACAATTTATTCAAACAACACATAAACAACAATTTATTACCCTAAACACCTAACCCACACATAATCACTAATCCTACAACCTATTATGTATGAAAGAGAGTCCCCTTACCTCAAATTGAAGAACTCAAGTAGTCTCTCCTTCACCAACACAAGAACCCCCATAACTAGCTTCTCTACCACTTTGAGCTTCAAACCCCCATCCATGGTAAAGTGGAAATGGAAAGGAATTAGTGTATGAAATTTACACTAATAGAAAGAGTAAGAAAAATGGAGAAGAATGGTACCAAAACCAACTTACCCCAAGCAAGAATGGGATTTTTCTCTCCCTCCCCCCCTTGGAAGGCTGCTGGCCGTCGCACCGAATTCCAATTTAATGAACATTCAATCACTTCAATCATCACAACACATGTTGCACACACACGTCCATCATCATCTTTTTCTCTGATTGATTTTGAAGGGATGTACTAAGTTGAGATGATGAATATACATGACTCACAAGTGTGTCATCTCTTTTTTGTAAGCCGTCGCACCACCCCTCTCTCTACCTCTCCTTTTTCTTTTCTTTGCCTCTAATGGGGAGAAACCCTACACCCCTAAGGTTATTTCATTTAGTTTGGGCCTATTAGTGGGCCTTGGGCCCTTTATTTGCACCCTCTAGTTACTTCAACCACTCATTGACATAATTAAATCTCCACTCCCTTATTTACTACCCAACACCTCTTAGTTATATTAAACACTCTATTATTCTTTTAATATAACTAATCACTATAACACCTCCTAAATAAAATAAAACTTCAAATTAATTAATTGACTTAATAAAATGTTGTACTTCTCAACTAACTTAATTAAATAAATAATTAAATTATTTTGGGGCGTTACAACTCTCCCCCACTTAGAATATTTTCGTCCTCGAAAATCTACACCAAACTCATGAAAATCAACCTCCACTCTTCTTATCACCTCTAACCGCTCTCATCCATTTCCTATTGTACACGCAACAGACCAAATACCCTCCTCTACACTCTTACTTCCCAAATAGGTATTCTAACCTGTAGGTTATCAAGATCTTACCTGACTACCCAAACACCGTCTAAGGTTCACCCAAGACACGAATGCCTATATCGTCACTTCTATTTTCCTATTCAACGGAATGAAACGCATGTGACACCAGAGATAACAACAACCATGGCCAGAGGCCCAACAGCACCAACAATCGCAATTAACACAACAACAAAATTCAACTTCAACCTATTCAACAAATTCATCGTTCTTGTTCAACGTTCAACTGATCTACCTAAACTCAGGTGCAGAAAATTCTATAACACTGCGCCTACTTTGGCGAATTAATTAAAATAGTAAACGACCTCAGATTTTGACAAATAAATACTTGTTGGAAAGCCACGGATGTGTAGTTTCTGAATATATCTTTAAAGTTTCAAAACAGTAAGCCAATTAGTACAGTTTTTAGAAACAACCCTAACAGTTCCAAGACTGGACAGATTCTGTCCTCCCACTTCATTTCACTCTAAACCGACGTAAACTTGACCAAATGGGACAAAACTTTAGCCCGAAACAAAAGCATTTTGAGTATAGTTTCTAATGGAAAAAGAATCGTTCAAAACGGAGTTCATTTGGAGACATAAAACTTGCAAAAACCGAACTACTCACAGATTGACTCTAGAAATTTGACCCGACTTTGGAGACCCATAACTGGAGCTACACAACTCCGAATTTAACGAAACCAGTGCCAAAACGACCGGCTTTAAGTCTATTTTCGAAAACATTCAGCCACATAATTTTTGAATCGACCAAACAGTACCAGTTTTAAAAATACTGAAACAGTGTCCAGAAACGCACAAAACTTTAAGCGAGTAAAACTCATCATGGTCAATCACCAAAACCAATTATAATCCGCACGTACTTATGCATTGCATCAAACACCAAATAAGCATAACCAATCATGCAAACCATTTAAGCACACAAGTTCGAAAGGATTAAACATGTAGGCATTTTCTTCGATTTCTTTATTCCTAGGGATTGGCTAACAATTGATTTTCACAACTTCCCTAGAAAATAACATGGAACATATAATTCTACCAAATTGAACCAATTTCATATCCCAAAATAATATAACCAACACATGCATTACAGTACAATTGTTTTGATACGAGACTTGATATTAGTTTAAACAAATGAAATTATTACTCTTGTCAACATTAACAAAGAAAACTAATCAAGCAATAGAAATGCACAAAAGGTCTCGTTGCACAGTTTCATCATTAGATTTAGGAGCCACGTAACACAAATCAAGGATTGACAATTGATAATCATGATAGCAACAACAAAATCCAAGTTAAGTCATAAAACTAACACAATTATACAATTGTAGTTCACAGTCAAGAAGTACTTAAAATTGTTTACATTTGTTTCCAAGACCTTGGCAATCATTATTGGATTCACATTCATATAACATAAAAATTCTAACTCATCTAATCATGCAATTTATGTAAAATCTCATAATTTTCAAACATCATTAAACGACAACCTAATCAGTCCAAAAGCTGCAGTTATGTCACATTTTGAAATAAGAATTCTAAAACAACTTGGGAACAGAATTCCACACTAATTTTTCACGTTACGCTCATTCCCAATAGTATAAAATTTTCTAAGTACCGTTTTTTCGAAAACCATAGAACTCACAGTTTTGTCAAAAGGAAACTACATGCAAATCCCAACCTTTGCAACCACATAAACAACTACTTATTAGTTCAAAATTTAATTTCCAACATAAACTCAGAAGGTAAGGAAAGCTAATCATTTAATTTTGACAAATCACATCATTCTCACGAAACAATTAAATTGAAACACTGAAAATGTCAAAACTTCAAGTTATGCAACCTTAACAGAGATAATGAAAATATAGCATTACACAACAGTTCGTTTTAGCACAGTAACTTCAAAACAATTAGGCACAAGTCAAACTTAAACTCATATGCATCACAGGAACAATCAACCTATAGCAGGGATGTCAATCAATTACAACAATATTCAACAAGCAATCCTTCAAATATTGTCCAGTGTATTAACTCACCAAGGTTAGGTCATATAAAAGTACTCTCTATATTCTAACAAGCTAACCAAGCAATCAATCAAATTAAAATTAGTGCATGCATCCAAAGTTAATAATAACCACGAGTTATTGTCGCCTCTTTCATTGGGGATGAGTGATTGGGGTGATCAGTCCCTCCTACTCATGCAACCAACTAATTAAGGTCACAAAAACTACTTCTTTCAATCTACCACATTAAAAGACTTTTAACGCAGTCTGGAGTGCGAAGGCGTCGTCACGACTTTCACTCCTTTGACGTCATTAGAACTCTTTTAATCACACATATCTTAATGATACAAACAGCAGTCGCAAACAACCAAAATTAATGCTACAACCAACAGTTACATATTTCAATCACACATACCTCAATAAATCAATATAATTCTCAATCGCCATCCATCAAATAAATCATAAGGCATGTCAATGGAAGAACAAACCAACAAAGGCAACAGTAATAAACAGCAACATAACTATGATTTAGAACGAGTACCAAGACTCGAGGGTTAACAGACTCTACAACTTGGCCGGACAGACCGAACTGCTCTGATACCACTAATGTAACACCCCCTTTCTATATTACTATTAATTAGCCAATTTTAAAATTAGAGTTTTCAAAACTTTTCCACGCACCTCAAAGAGAGTGCTACATTTTCATCAAAACAACATAAAATAGCATTTAAAAACTCAACACAACTAGTGTGCGATATATAGCACATAAAAATGGGGCGAACCCTCAAAAACACCGGTTTAGTTTTACAACAATCAAAATATAATTCTCTAGCACAGCAGAATATCAACAACCCTAGGAGTATTTAATACAGCTCCAAATATCAGTCTACTATCATTAAAACAAAATACTAAGTATCTAAGACTTCCCTTGGTGCTACATATCGAGCATGACCATCATTAGACTACTTCATTTGCTATCACCTGCAGGTTGCCGACATGAGAAGCAACACGAAAGCAGTAGGGTGAGTCTCTTTACATAAATAATAGCAAATAGGATAAGCATTATATTAGGGAAGGTAAACTAGAAGCACACAATCACAACAACATCAACACACATTATTAAATCTACAATCTCCAAGAAACACCACTGAATGTATGATTAATGCATGAAAATGCAACCCAAACTCCACTGCATATGCATGTGGATCCCATCACCAAAATAAGCCTCGAGGGCACATCACCAATAAGGCCAAGCCTTCTGCTCACCAATAAATGCACATGGTTTATGTGACGCAATGAACAATGCACCATACACACTATATTCACCACATTGAGCAAATAAGCATCATCACCAATAATTAATAGACACACCATTGCTATTAATTAACACACCATCACCAAAAGAGGTCATAGACCCATCACCAAAATAAGCCTTGAGGGCACTCCCAATAATTTACAATAAGGCCGAAGCCCACTCCCTTATGATTATTTTCATCATTAAACACATCACCCATTAACGCACCCTTAAGTATAACTATAAGATTAACAATTATTGTTAAGGACCACTTGTCACATAAGGACTAGACCGACACTCAAGAGGACTAAACGGTCACCTAGGGACTAAACAGTCACATAGGGACCAAAACAACACATTAAAAGGGCCAATAGTGCATAAGGCCCAAAATCTCATTTTTAAGGACTAAACGATTCAAAAGGATCAAAATAGCATTTTTGAGGATTAAAAGGTGAACAAGGACCAAAACAGCATTTCTGGGGACTAAGACACAACACAGCATCACAGACGCACTTGGGCAGCCAACATGGCGCCCTTGTGCGCAACACAGCACATAATCACACACACACACAGGCGCATGGGGCTGCCACACTGGCGCCGCACCGCGCTTCTACATGATCACACGCACCAACACGCACACAGGCGAACTGGGCACGCCAGAATGGCGCCCAGTGTTGCGCCACACACCCTGCACACGCACACGACACAACACGGCGCGCTGGGCACGCCAAAATGGCGCCTCAGGCGCTCGCACACACTCAAAGAATAACGGCCCGACGCAAACAAGACTTCTCTGGCGCCACCAGCGCACTGTGGCAAAATGGCGCCCCACCTGCTTTTCCAAGAACTCCGAGACCAATTCTCACCCCACTCCATCCAACCATTCCTTTTAAGCAATTTACCAACCCCCAATCCTCACCACCATCACTCCCAATTAATCTTAATTAAACTCCATACAATTATCACATTAACAACAATTAATTCAACAACACATAAACTCCCATTTAACACATAACCACCCATTTAACTCAACAACACCTAAACACCCATTTAATTCAACCACACCTAAACGCCATTTAATTCAACAACACTTAAACTCCCATTTAATTCAACAACACATAAACACCCATTTATTTCAACAACACTTAGACACCATTTAATCCAACAACACATGAACATCAATTTAATTCAACAACACTTAGACACCATTTAATCCAACAATACATAAGCCCTCATTTAATTCAACAATGCATAAACCCTCATTTAATTAGTCACACATAACATCAATTAATTCAAACAATTCATCAATAATCAATTAATTCAAACAACACATAAACAACAATTTATTCAAACAACGCATAAACAACAATTTATTCAAACAACACATAAACAACAATTTATTACCCTAAACACCTAACCCACACATAATCACTAATCCTACAACCTATTATGTATGAAAGAGAGCCCCCTTACCTCAAATTGAAGAACTCAAGTAGTCTCTCCTTCACCAATGTAACGCCCCAAAATTAATTAGGTGAATTATTTAACTAATTTGATTAGGTGATTGTTTAACTAATTTAATTAATGTGATTATGTGACTAATTTAATTAAGTAATATTTTAGTTGTGTATATTAAAATAAATATAAGGTGTTATAGTGATTAGTTATATTAAAAATAGAGTATTTAATATGACTTAGAGGTGTTGGGTGTAAATAAGGGAGTGGGGAAATAATTAAAATAGGGAGTGGTTGAAGTAGCTTGGAGGTGTAAATAAGGGGCCCAAGCCCGCTAATAGGCCCAAATTAAAGGAAATAACCTTAGGGGTGTAGGGTTTCCTTCTCATTTGAAGAAAAGAAAAGAAAAGGAGAGGGAGAGAGTGAGAGGGAAGCCACGCAGCAGCTGGTCTAGGAGGGAGGGAAGGAGAAAAATCATTTTCTTGCTTGGGTAAGTGTTTTTGGTACCAATCTTTCACATTTTTCTTCCTCTATCTTCTAGTATAAGTTTTAACCATTAATTCCCTTCCATTTCCTCTTTTCCATGGATGGGTTTGAAGCTCAAGTGTTGGAGAGAAGCCATTGTTGGGTGGTTCTTGGGTTGTTGGAAGAGGGGTTTTCTTGGGTTTGCAATTCTAAGGTATGAGGGCTCTCTTTCATAGTTAATAATTTATAAACCATGAAATCATAGGGGTTAGGTGTTAGGAGTAGTTGTTTAAATTGATTCATGAAGTATTTGAGTAATTGGGTGATTGTTTGATTTTATATGTGATTGAATTGAAATGTTGTTCTTGATTGTTGGTGTTAAGGTGAGTTACATGAATTTAATGCAATATGGTGTGTAATAGGTGTTAATTAATATGGAGGTGATTGGTTGTTAAATTGATATAATTGAATAGAAGAAATATTGGTGCTTGTTAGGTGTTTGATATATTGTTTGAATTAGAGTTGAGTAGGAGTGTGTATGTTGATGATGAACTTTCCTTGTTTATGGTTTTTGTGTGTTCTCTGGACACTGTTTCGGTTTTCCTCAACTGGTACTGTTTGGTTGATCCAAAAATTGTGTGGCTAATTGTTTTTGAAAATAGACTTAAGGCTGGTCGTTTTGGCACTGGTTTCGTTCGATTCGGAGTTGTGTAGCTCAAGTTATGAGTCTCTAAAGTTAGGTCAAATTTCTGGAGTCAAACTGGGGGTAGGTTCAGTTTTTGCAGGTTTTGTGTGCTCAATTGAACTCCGTTTTAAGTTATTCTTATTTCATTGAAAAATAGACTTAATTCTCTACGAAATAGGTACTGATTTCACTGAATTTCATTAAGAAATGAGAAAGAAAATTTGGTTGCAAGTTGGGTAAAGCGTTCTGTCCGATTTTGGTACCTCAGTGTAGTGTTTTGAAAAACTGTACCAACTGGACACTTATTTTGAAAAACTAAAATCATAGGTAGAAACTACACTCAGAGGGCTTTCCAATGAGTGGTCTTTTGTAAATTTTCGATGTCGTTTGCTATTTTAAATAATTCGCCAAAGTAGGAGTACTGCTGTAGGAATCCAGCACTTCGTGCGGGTGTTGTCAATGTTACCCAAAGTGTCAAAAATACTATTTTGGTCCCTATGCACTATTGGTCCTTCAAAGATGTTGTTTTAAACCTTATGGTGTAAGAATGATCTCCGAGGTATCAAAATAGTCCCTAGATGCTAAAATAATCCTTATGGTGTCAAAATAGTCCATAAGTGCCAAAATAATCCTTATGGTGTCAAAATGGTCCCTAGATGTCAAAATGGTCCCCGAGGTGTTAAACTAGTCCCTAAGTGCTAAAATGGTCCTTATGGTGTCACATTAGTCCTTAAGAGGTGATTCGGTCCTTAGGTGTGGGTTTAGTCCTTGGTGTGACATATAGTCCAATATGAGGTGTGGGGTGTTGTGGTGATGATTAAGCGATGTGCAGGCTTCGGCCAAAGTGACGGGTTGTGTTGTGGTGATGATTAAGCGATGTGTAGGCTTCGGCCAAAGCGACGGGTTGTGTTGTGGTGATGATTAAGCGATGTGTAGGCTTCGGCCAAAGCGATGGGTTGTGTTGTGGAGATGATTAAGCGATGAGTCAACGAATGTTGTGGTAAATGTATTGTGTTGTGGTGCATCGTCATGGTGTCACATAAAGCATACATATAAAGCGATGAGGGCTTCGGCCAAAGCGATGGGTGCCCTTGAGGCTTATAGCGATGGTGATGGATCCACATGCATATTGCATTCCATGCATTACATGCATGCTCTGGTGATTGATTGGGTGTTCATGAATTAATGGTGTGTCGGTGTAACTGTATTTGGTGTAATCAGATATGTGACATAAGCTGTATAATTGACGTATCAGATATCTTTGCGTAAATCGTAATTGGTGTAACTCGTGTTGATGGTGTACCGAATTGATCAGTATATCCGTGTACCTAATCTATTGTGTTTCTTGTTTTATTTATTATTATCTATGTATTGAGACTCACCCTACTGCGTCGTGTTGCCTCGTATGTCGGCAACCTGCAGGTGACGGTGACTAAAGGTGTTTAGAGATCTTTCCTCTAGTGTGGTCGAGTCGGCTCTGATACGTAGCACCGGGGGGGAAATATTTAGTAGTTGTTATTTTATTACGATTTGAACTATTATGTTAAACTATTATCTTCCGCTGTTGTACTACTTTATTCTCAGACTTGTTGGTGCTATGTATCATATACTGGGGTTTTACTTTAATTAATATTTTGGAGTATTGTAAGGTGTTTTGAAGGAATGTAGCACTCTCTTTGTGGTGCGTGAAAAAATATTATGTTTTTGAAAACTCTGATTTTATAATTGATTAATTAATAGTAAATAGAAAGGGGGTGTTACAACCAACACAAGAACCCCCATAACTAGCTTCTCTACCACTTTGAGCTTCAAACCCCCATCCATGGTAAAGTGGAAATGGAAATGAATTAGTGTATGAAATTTACACTAATAGAAAGAGTAAGAAAAATGGAGAAGAATGGTACCAAAACCAACTTACCCCAAGCAAGAATGGGATTTTTCTCTCCCTCCCCCCTTGGAAGGCTGCTGGCCGTCGCACCCAATTCCAATTTAATGAACATTCAATCACTTCAATCATCACAACACATGTTGCACACACACGTCCATCATCATCTTTTTCTCTGATTGATTTTGAAGGGATGTACTAAGTTGAGATGATGAATATACATGACTCACAAGTGTGTCATCTCTTTTTTGTAAGCCGTCGCACCACCCCTCTCTCTACCTCTCCTTTTTCTTTTCTTTGCCTCTAATGGGGAGAAATCCTACACCCCTAAGGTTATTTCATTTAGTTTGGGCCTATTAGTGGGTCTTGGGCCCTTTATTTGCACCCTCTAGTTACTTCAACCACTCATTGACATAATTAAATCTACACTCCCTTATTTACTACCCAACACCTCTTAGTTATATTAAACACTCTATTATTCTTTTAATATAACTAATCACTATAACACCTCCTAAATAAAATAAAACTTCAAATTAATTAATTGACTTAATAAAATGTTGTACATCTCAACTAACTTAATTAAATAAATAATTAAATTATTTTGGGGCGTTACAATATTAATTTGAAGTCGCTTGAAAATCTCCATGAACTTTGAAAACTGCTCATCTTTTTGATTTTTCTTTCTAGCATGAGGATATGGCAGCTTCACTTGAGGAGAGGATGCTTTGGGTTTCTCTTGTACCTGCACATCAAAGAACAACTTTTTCATTAAGGTTAGACTTCACACCTTCTTCACTTCGCTCGTTTTCAACTTCCCTAATTTTTTCATTTTCATTTTTTTCACTCAACTCATTTTTTTCATTTTCTACTTCCACCTTCTTCTCACAAGTCACCACAGGCGTTTTCAACTCCCGACCACTTCTTAGTGAAATAGCCTTAGCAGTTTCATTCCTTGGGTTATCAACAGTGGTAGCGGAGAATCCACTACCCGATGATTCAGCAAGCTGCTTTGACATTTGCCCAATTTGAGTCTCTAAGTTCTTTATGGATGCTTCATGATTTTTCTCCATATGCTTCATAGTCTGCTCTTGTGATTGAAAAGTGGTTTTGGTCATTTGCATGAATTGAGTTAAAGCATCCTCCAATTGAGAATATTGTCTTTGTTGTTGAGGAGGTGCTTGAGATTGCTGCTGTTGGTTTGAACCTGCGGTATCATTATTTTTCCAAGAGAAGTTGGGATGATTCTTCCACCCAGGATTGTAGGTGTTAGAATACGGGTTCCCACCTTGCTTCTGAAAGTTTCCCATGTAATTAACCTGTTCACTGTTATCACCATGAGTAGCACAGTCACCTTCATGAGCGTTTCTGCCACAAAAGTTACATGCCCCTGTTTGCACTGCTTGAACGGTTGCAGAATTTTGAGATCCACTTGGCAAAGCAAAGAATAATCTGTTTAGTGAGGGCTTCAATGAAAGTGACATTACCTTTGTTGAGCCAATACAAAGACTATTAGAATCCAATTCTAACATCCCTTTCTTCGTTGTTGGTGCCCCTCTATCATTCTGAATTTTGTATTCATTAGAGGCCATGTGCTCTACTAACTGTCTTGCTTCCTCTGCAGTTTTAGTACCCAAAGATCCTCCAGCTGAGGCATCTAACATCATTCTTGTTTGAGGTCGCAAACCATGACAGAATGTTTGCAATTGCACAAAGTCATCAATACCATGCGAAGGACATTTTTTTAATAACAATTTGAATCTTTCCCACGCATCATAAAGAGACTCAGCATCTCCTTGCTCAAAGTTTGAAATTTCAGCCCGCTTCTTGATAAACTTAGAAATTGGAAAGAATCTTTCTAAGTACTTGCTCTCTAGATCAGCCCAAGTGGTGATAGTTCCTGCTGGAATAGTGTTGATCCAATCTTTAGCCCTGCCAGTCAAAGTATATGGAAACATACGCAACTTTTTCTGGTCTTCAGTTACTCCCGCAGGATTGGTGGACCCACAAATTTCATAGAACTGAAATAGGTGCTGGTTTGGATCTTCAGCATCAGACCCAGAGAATTGTTCAGATTTCAAGGCATTGAGGATCGAAGACTTGATCTCGAATGCTACAGCTCCCACAGGTTGGAAGGTGTAAGCTTGGACACCTTGGTTTCTTCTACCAAAATCACCAAGAGTGAGCAGGTGGATTTTCTCCCATGACTTGAGTTACAGTAGGTTGCACAGGAGTCTCTCCGGTTGTTACTTGTTGCTCTCTCTGCTTTCTTAACCTTGCTTCCCTTCGATTTGCTTTTGCAGTTTTCTCGATCTCAGGATTGAAGAGTAAATCTTTAGGATCTACTGTTCCACGCATACACTGAAAAACAACAGGAAAATAAGACAAGCGTCAAAGCAACAGGTGTGAGAAATAAAAATAATGAAAAATTAAAACTGAAATAAATCTATGTACGGGTTCGAATTAGCAGTTGCCTTCGAAATAATTAGTAAATTAATTCTGATCCCCGGCAACGGCGCCAAAAACTTGTTAACTTTTCAGCAAGTGTACCGAATCGTGCAAGTAATAAAACCGTGAAATGTACCGGGATATCGTCCTCAAGGATCGAAGTTATTTTACTAAAGACGTCAACAGCTACTAATAGGAACCAAGTTTAAAGGGGGTTTTGGTTTGATAATTGTTGAGCTATCAAGCTCAAAGTAAAGCAATAAAATATTTTTGTGTTTTTAATAATAGAAGCCGAAGAACGAGTTGAGAAGGATACGATGGTAAAAGATGCTAGGGACGAATTCCTATTGATTTCACACTATTGCCACTGATTTAATTTGAAAGATAATCTCTCTCTCTCTCTAATTTTGCTATCAAACTCACAACATTAACCAATTCCTAGTTCCTTAGGTAACTAGTCCTTTGTCGATAACTAAAAGCCCTAATCCCTTAGGTGATTCTAATTAACAACAAGCATTAAAGCAAGAGTTTGCAATAAACAACAACTCATAGATTATTCCTAAGCTACCAATTGACGGTATCGAATTTCAAACATTCAAGAATAAAACTCCCATTTCATCATTGAACAAAAGATCATTGTATGAGTTTTCCAACCATAAAAAGCATTAAGCGTAGAAATTCGATACACAAAATACGAGAGAGTACGATACAAATATGATTCTAAACCAGCGACAATAGTGTTACGTCAATACTCATTCATCCCTAACATAAAGAAGTTTAGCTATTCATGATTAATGAAGAGAAACAAGGAAAATTACAAGTGGAAGATGATGATGAACACATATGAAGCTTCAATTCTTGTTCCCAAGTCTTGAATCTTCTATAGCCGTCAACCGGAATCGCTCCTCTTTCAGTTCTAGGGTTCCAAAAACGTCAAAAAGTACCAAAAAACGAGTAAATTCGCGTTTTTATCAATTTCCTCGCCCAGCCGCGCAAGCTCCGCGTCAGTTTCCGCGCCAGTTTCCTTCTTTCCCTGACTTGTGGCGCGAATTCCAGCGTGTCCGCGCCAGTTTCCTTATTTCCCTGACTTGTGGCGCTAATTCCAGCGCGTCCGCGCCATGCCCCGCGCCAGCAGCAACACTTCATGTCCCATGCGCCCATGCTGCGTGCCTCAATTCCCATTTCGCGTGCCATGGAATTTTTCCTTGACTCGCACCACTTGCTCTTCAATACTCTGTAATTCCTGGGCACAAAAACACACAAGAACCCCAAGCGTAAACACTGCATAATACATAAGCCTCTAATAGCACAATTTGCTAAATTCTCCTAACACTTCACATTAATTCATCAAAACTTCAAAGTAAAATCCCTTTTTAATACTGAAAAACATCATGTGATGGGGATTCATCACCTGTAATCATAGCTTCTAATCTATCTTTAGAACAAGAGCTAGATTTAATTAACACCTTGAAAAGACATAGAAAAGCTATAGGTTGGCAAATGTCAGATATTAAAGGGATTAGCCCCTCCATATGCATGCATAGGATAATTTTAGAAGAAAATTCTAAAAACAACATAGAAAGATTAAATCCCATCATGAAAGAGGTTGTTATGAAAGAAATAATAAAATGGCTAGATGCTGGTATTATCTACCCTATTTCAGATAATGCATGGGTTAGTCCTGTGCAATGTGTTCCTAAGAATGGTGGAGTAACAGTAATAGCTAATGAGAATAATGAACTAATCCCCACAAGAACTGTAACAGGATGGAGAATCTGTATGGATTACAGAAAACTCAATAAGACCACCAAGAAAGATCATTTCCCCTTACCCTTTATAGATCAAATGTTAGATAGGTTAGCAGGAAAGGAATTCTATTGTTTCTTAGATGGTTATTCAGGATATAATCAAATAGCAATTGAACCTGAGGATCAACAGAAAACCACCTTTACTTGTCCCTATGACACTTTCTCCTTTAGAAGGATGCCTTTTGGACTTTGTAATGCACCTGCTACCTTTCAAAGATGCATGATGTCAATTTTTTCTAACTTCATTGAGCAATCAATGAAAGTCTTCATGGATGACTTTTCTGTTTTTGGAGAAACATACTCTTTGTGTCTTTCAAACTTAGAAAAAATTCTTCAAAGATATGAAGACACTAACTTAGTGCTTAATTGGGAAAAATGTCATTTCATGGTTAAAGAAGGCATTGTGCTTGGTCATAAAATATCAAAAAAATGTCTTGAAGTGGATAGGGCAAAGATTGAGGTAATTGAGAAACTACCACCTCCATCAACAATCAAAAGGATTAGAAGTTTTTTAGGACATGCATGATTCTATAGGAGATTTATCAAAGATTTTTCAAAAATCTCAAAACCATTGTGTATGCTTTTGCAACATGATGTGCATTTCAACTTTGATGATTCTTGTATGGAAGCCTTTAAAAAACTTAAAAAGGCATTGGTGACAACACCAATTGTAGTAACTCCAGACTGGAGTAAGCCTTTTGAACTCATGTGTGATGCTAGTGACTTTGCAATAGGAGCAGTCCTAGGGCAAAGACATAATAAAGTGTTTCATTCTATATACTATGCTATCAAAACACTCATGAGGCTCAAATGAACTACACTGTAATAGAGAAAGAACTATTAGCAGTGGTTTTTGCTTTTGAGAAATTTAGATCCTACTTGGTTGGCACCAAAGTAATTGTGTACACTGACCATTCTGCCATCAAGTATTTGATTTCCAAAAAAGATGCAAAACCAAGGCTAATTAGATGGGTTCTCCTCCTTCAAGAATTTGATCTTGAGATTAGAGATAAGAAAGGAGTGGAGAACCAAGTGGCTGATCATCTCTCTAGACTTGAAAGTGAAAATGCAGGTACAAATGAAGAAATCAAGGAAAGTTTCCTTGATGAGAAATTGCTAGCAATTACCATGAATGCAGCTAGTGTTTCTGCACTCAGTGTGGCCACACCTCATGCATCAACACCATGGTATGCAGACATAGTAAACTTCCTTGTAAGCAAAGTTGTACCAAGTGACATGAGCTATCAACAGAAACGAAGATTCTTCCATATAGTAAAACAATACTATTGGGATGATCCCTATCTATACAAAATATGTCCAGATCAAATCATGAGAAAGTGCATTCCTGAAGAAGAACAGCAAGCAGTGATCATGCATTGTCATGCTGCACCATATGGAGGTCACTTTGGAAGCCAAAGAACAGCAGCAAAGGTACTTCAATCGGGTTATTTCTGGCCTACTCTATTTAAAGATTCATATTATATGGTCAAAACCTGTGATAAATGTCAAAGAAGTGGTAACATATCTAATAGACATGAAATGCCTAGGACTAACATTCTAGAAATATAACTTTTTGATGTTTGGGGCATGGATTTCATGGGACCTTTTCCACCTTCTTTTGGCAATGAGTACATCTTAGTAGCTGTAGACTATGTGTCCAAATGGGTTGAGGCTGTAGCACTTCCAAATAATGATGCCAAATCAGTTAGCAAATTTCTGCAAAGAAATATTTTTTCAAGGTTTGACACTCCAAGAGCAATTATCAATGATGAAGGCTCACATTTTTGCAATAAACTCATTGAAAATCTTCTTGCAAAATATGAAGTAAAACACAAGATTGCTACTGCTTATCACCCACAAACTAGTGGACAAGCTGAACTTTCAAATAGGGAAATAAAAAGAATGCTAGAGAAAATGGTTGGACCAAATCGAAAAGATTGGTCCTTACACTTATGGGCATATAGAACAGCATTTAAAAATCCATTAGGTATGTCCCCCTATAGGTTAGTTTATGGCAAAGCATGTCATCTCCCTGTTGAATTAGAGAACAAGTCATATTGGGCTATCAAAAAATTAAATTTTGATCTCAAAAAGGCAGGTGAGCAAAGGTTTTTTGAGCTTAATGAATTAGAAGAATTTAGGCAATTCTCTTATGAAAATGCAGAAATTTATAAAGCAAAAACCAAAGAATGGCATGATAAGAAAATACAAAGAAGAGAACTTAAAGAAGGAGGAATGGTTCTGTTATACAACTCTAGGTTGAAATTATTCCCTGGAAAATTAAGATCAAGATGGTCAGGACCATTCCAACTAGTCAAAATTTACCCCCATGGTGCAGTTGATTTATATGATGTAGCCACTGATACCACTTTCAAAGTCAATGGCCAAAGAGTCAAAATGTATTATGGAGCACATGTAGAGAGAGAAAAGATCACCACTCATTTTGAAAATCTCTAACACAAGGAGATAGTCAGGCTGTAAGACTCTTAAAACAAGCGCTTGAGGGAGGCAACCCATCATTTTAAAATTAATAATGTCTTTATTTTGTGCAATTTAATGTTTTGAATGTTTTGTATAAAAACAGGACAACAGAGTTGCTAGTGAGGTTCATATCTTAGCAAAATGAAGAAAAGGCTTGAATGACAGTATCCACTTGCCAACTCATCAATTTAGTGCAGAATTATAAGCTTAAATGAAAGGGTAATGCACTGTTAGGACTAAGCTCAACACGTGTTGGCTTGCATGCCAATCCACATAACCCTAACGGCTAGTTTCCAACTACCATTCCCACTAACTCATTCTCATCACACAAAATCACAACCCTCTCATTATCTCGCAAAACCAACCATTCCTCTTTTCTCTAATCTTCAATCTCAAATCAAAATTCTCAAAACCTCAATCACACAAAAATGGTGAAGAAACACTCGGCTACAAAATCTCCAAAGAAACTACCCAGTGCAGGAACTCCTGCAGCATCCAAGAAATCAAAAACATCTATGGACGTGATTCTTGGGTGTGATCATTTCTGGAGTATGAAGTTCCTACCTGAGAGGGGCTTCAACTTTGCAAAAGCCCACCATTCATTCCTCTCCACGGTCAACAACATGCATTGGGATAGATTTGTGCAAACCAGAGCATACTACCTAGAGCAAATTGTTCGAGAGTTCTATTCCGGGATTCAGAACACTAAGGGAGGCACAATCTTCTATTCCAAGGTGAGAGGTAAGAAAGTTTTCTTTGATCGTACTAGAATCAATAAGCATTATGATCTGAACTACCATGGTGATAAGTATGAAGAGAAATTAGAAACCTATGGTAAGAAACAAATGACTAGGATTAAAGAAAGAATAACAGTAGAAGGGTCTCAATGGGAGAAGTTCACAAACACTGAATTTAAGCTTAAAACTGGTGACTTGGTTCCTGAGTTAGGTAACTGGCACCTTTTTATTGCTACATATATTCTCCCCACTTCACACACATCTACATTGTCCAAGGATAGATTGATTCTCATAGATTCAATCTTGACTGAAGATAATGTGGATATAGGAAAATTGATCACCAATGAAATTATAGAATGTCAAACCAAAACTTCTGGCTTTTTGTATTTCCCTTGCTTAATCACTGAGTTATGTCAAAAACAAGGGGTAGTGGCAACTGAGTTAGAAAAATTCTATAAGAAAACACCCCCTAGTGGTTTATCAGCAGAGGTGAAAGAAAGATTAAGAACTTCTAGAGTTAGAAATACTGCAGAGCAGGAGGTGTTGGAACATCTGATGCAGAAACTCCAAGCAGCATGGAAATTTCAAAAAGAGCAGCATAATTGGTTGACAGTGAAGTTGGATGACCCCGAGGAAGAAATAGAAGCCCCAATATTTCCTGATTGGATTATTGAGGAAGAAGAGGAAGAGAAGGAATAGGAAGAACTGATAGTAAAGGAGAAGAAAGTGAAGAGAAAGTGAGATGCTCAAAAAGATAAGAAGGGAAAGAAACAAAGAGTGGAGGTAGAACAAGAAATAGTGAGTGAGGAAGACACTGAGGTAGATGAGGAGGCAGAACAAGCTGTGAAGGATATTGAAAAGGATGTAGAGGAGGATGAGTCAGAGTCATTGGAAATTAGTGACAGTGATGATGATGGCAGTGAGGATATGGAGGCTAGTGCAAGGAGAAAGTATGAAATAAGAAAGAAATCAGCTAACCAAGCCCAACCACAATCACCACCATCACAACAACAATCAAACACCCCTTCACCACCACTACACCAATCCCCCACCACCCACCATTCACCACAAAAGTCACCCACCCCTCCACCAGAAAATGCTCCCCAATATGAAAATCCAAAACAAGTCACAGAAGAAAATGCACCAATCCCAACCCAGAAATCTCCCACCCTTCCAACAGAACCTATTGAGCCTACTAACATTGAATTTGAGAAAGAAAATTTGCAGGTACTCACTGAAGAGCCTGAGAAAGAAGAAGGCCAAAAAGATTCTGTCATGGAAAAACAAGAAGAAACTGTCACCAAAGCAGCTGAAGTTCCCACACCAAGTGCAAAAACATTAAAAACAAAAGTGATGGAGACCATCCCAGAGGCAACAATTCATGAGGTCCTTAAAGCTTTGAATAATAAGAAGGAGCTGCTAGGCTACAAAAGGAAAATAATGAAACCACTTCCAACAAAGAAGATGTGGACCATGAGTTCCTTATATGGTGTACAAGGTCAAGGAGCAATTTCTGGAGAAAAAGAGACAACTGAGAAGGCAAATCCCACTGAAGGAGACAAAGAAACTGAGGAAGTAGCAGAGCAACAACCAAAGGAACCTGAACAACAAACTGAGCAAACTCCAGTGCAGATTGGTGTGCCAACACCTGAAGTTCCTACTGGTGTTGGATAAAAGCATGTGCAAGTATATACAGTCCAAAACAAGTAGTATAAAAGATTGAACCCACAGAGATTGAAAAACTCTCTTTTAAAATTTAATACAAAGTAATAAAGTGTAAGGTAACCAAATAACAATATAAAGTGGAGTTGGTGTGATCACAATCAAGTTAGTAAAAACTAAAATGCAAGTATTTGTAGTGCAAATGAGAGAAGTTAGTTTGAATGTCTTCATCAAGTAATTTACTTTTAAGAGTTTGATGCAAAGATGTGATGCAAACAGACCGAATCTTCATTGCAGATTAGCTATGTGCCTTTCACCACTTTCTTCAGAGTTTCATTACAAGCTTCATATGTCTAGGCATGCTTAAATAAGTTCGCTCTTGTATCTTAAGTACCCACAGTATCACCCTATGGACTATATTATCCTATGTCTAGGTCTTAGCATGGTTTTCACAAAGTTTCCTTTATGTGAAACACTTACCCATATTAGTTCTTGAGTTCTTAATTGTAAGTCATGTCTGCTCTTACAAATTTACTTATTCTAAGTTGATCAATCCCCAAAATAAGTGTTTAAAATATTATCAAGCAAGAACTAAAGTACAAACATTACATACATGCATCATACTTACTTAAAAGCTCATTAAATGATTAGAACATTCCAACTAAGAAAGATTTAGCTAACAATAGACATTGCAAGATAAATATAAACTGAATGGAACATGTTTATATAATTGAAATCACAAAAGAGAAACAACAAGATACAAGTTACACAAGTTGAAGCCCTTTGTATGAATTCTCCTAGCAATGCACTAGCATTACTCCTTAGCACTATACAAACACTATGAAATCGAAGTAAGGAGGATTTGTTAATTCCTTCCTTTCCCTCTTATAAAATAGAAACTAACTATGTATATTGAAATTTTGATCTAACTTATGAATTTTGATATATTTCCAAATGAAGATGTGAGGTCCTTTTATAGTCTTCAAGAGAGGTGCTTCCTTCCTTCATGTTGAAGTGATCTTGAGAGGATTGAGCTGTAATTGCTTTTCAGAGGTTGATCCCCAAGTTGAGATCTTTGACCAAGTATATAGGGAGGTCCAATGATGTATGAACATGTGTCCTTATGTTGATGACTCTTCAAAGCTATCCCTATGGCTATGTGTGAATGGTAGGTGCCTACTATATAAAGTGGTTCTGCTTTAGGGGACCAAGCATGAGGTCAGAAATGCAAGTGGATGCGCAAGTAGCTAGCTGCTCACTCACCAAGTAGTGCAGATTCAGTGCAGGATCAATGCAAGAGCATTGTGATAACTCATATTTATATGAGTTATTTATACTCATTCAAAGATAAATCATGCAAGTTCTCTAGCAATAGTAGGTTGTTTCTATTAAGTTTCTGTTAGTTTATTGCTTTTTAGTTAGAAAGGGGATAAATTACAAGTTCTATGCATTTTGGCACCAATTGGTGCCATTGTGAGCGTTTTGACGCTTCTTGTGTTTGTGCAGTAAACTGAACGTGGCAACGTCCCTCATCACGTCTGAAGAAGGGCAGCAAAGCAAGAAAGAAATATCTCATTTGTGGCGCACAAGAAATGATGGTCAAAGATCTAGAAGTGCAGAAGATCTTCTCTCTCTCACTACGACGTGGTGGCGACGATCAGAATGCGATCTTGGTGTCATTTCAGAAATATTTTATTTACAAGCAAGCTTGGAAGGTGGTGAATGACATCAGCAAGCATGTGACCCCTTTTTTTTGCTATTTATACAAGACTTATCTCTCTCTCTAGGGACACACCTGCATCATACCAGTCCATCCATTCATCATCTACCTTCCTCCATTTTAGAGAAAGTTTTCTTAAAGAAGTTCTGGACACATACTTCTTCATCTGAACTCTTCTCAAACTCCATTTTTCATTTCCGTTCGCAACCACTACTGTAAAGCTCAGACGTTGCAACGTCTTTACAGCGTGCAGAAAGGAAGGCTACTTAGGCGTATCTTCTGCGTTTAGTTTCCTTTTCTCTATGTATGGTATTTGGATTTCACTTCCTTATCTTTCTGTAAAGACGCTCAACATGAGCTAAACATTTGTAGTTGGGATGTTGCTTTGCATGTAATGAACCTCTAGTTTAATGCTATGAAGTATTGATGTTTATGCGTTTTAAATCTTTGCATGTTAATATTTCCAAACTTGTTTTGAGATTGGCCACTTAAAATAAGTAGATTCATAGGTACAGACATGGTCTATGAAAAGAACTCAAAGATTTATATGAATGAAAAGGTGCACTAACGTGATAACGTGTAAACGTTATAACGTCCGACTAGAGGAGATTTACTTGCATGCATCAATCCAACTCATTCATCCATATTCACGACCACTTCTTGTTTACTTGTTTTATTTATGTTCTTAGTCTTAATACAAACTTTTAGTGCCGATTTATTACTTGTTTCACTTGTGTTTTGAAGACTTGAACTTTGAAAGTAAAACCAATCCTCGTGGGAACGATCTCTTACTTTTATCCACTTTATTACTTGTACGACGTGTATACTTGCACTGATATTGCGACTAGAACACACACAACAAGTTTTTGGCGCCGTTGCCGAGGATTGAATTTAACTTTTATTGTTCAAAAGTATTAAAACACTAGGTGAAAGAATTTTACTGCGTTGTTCGTTGTTTCTGTGTGTGAACAGGTAAACGTTATAGCGTATGCTTAGTTCCAGTTCAAGCTCTAGTTCAACTGAACCAGGTAGTGAAACTGCGCTTGAATTCTATCCAGAACCTGAAAGAACCTTCAGGCAACTAAGGAGACAACAAAGGTTAAGAAGGCAGCAACAACAACAACATCAGCCACCAATCATGTCTGAACATGGTACCGATGGTAGAAGCTCTAGAGGTGGACCTACTCCAAGAGGAGGAAGGCACTCTGATGCTGGAGGTAGAGGACGTGGCCGTGGACCACAGACCCATACAAAGACATATGTTGATGATGAACACTGGCAGAGACAGCAACTCATCAATGCAGGGCCACAAGACATGGTCAATGACAGAGACAGGCCTATGCGTGATTATGCTGTGCTCAATCCTGCCCATTTACAAACAGACATTGCAAGACCACCCATTCATACTGGTCACTTTGAATTCAAGCCAATGATGTTCCAAATGCTGCAAACTGCAGGGCAATTTAGGGGTTTTCCTCAAGAAGATCCTTATGCACATCTAAGGCAATTTTTGGATGTGTGTAGCAACTTTATCACCCCTGGAGTCTCAGAAGATGCTTTCAGATTGAAGCTATTCCCATATTCTCTCAAGGATAAGGCCAAAAATTGGTTGAACTCCTTGGAGCCAAATTCAATTCACACTTGGGATGAGCTAGCTGAAAAATTTCTTGGAAAATACTTCCCTCCCAACAAAAATGCCAAGTTGAGAAATGATATCACTTCCTTCAAACAAAGGGAAGGGGAATCATTGTTTGATGCTTGGGAAAGATGGAAGGAATTACTGAGAATGTGCCCACACCATGGCATTCCCGTGGTTATTCAAATGGAGACTTTTTACAATGGTCTAGATCAGCCTACCATACTTATACTTGATGCTTCATCAGGCGGTGTCATATTTAACATGTCCTTCTTTGAGACATGCAAGCTTATTGAAGACATAGCCACCCATAATGCCCATTGGCCTTATGAAAGATTCACTCCTGGAAAGAAGGCTGGTATCCATGAGATAAGTGAAGTAACTGCTCTTTCTGCTCAAGTTGCTCCCGTGACCAACATGATTAAAAACATGAGTACTCCAAACGTGGCAACGTCTAGCTCAAACATTGTAACGTTTGAGAGACAGACTGCTGCAACTGTTGAACCAACACCATCTGGGGGAGTAGTGTGTGTCTATTGTGAAGAAGGGCATATTTACGAAGAGTGTCCCTATAACCCTCAGTCTGTAAACTTTGTATCCCATAACAAAGGTAAGAGTCCTTACTCCAACTATTACAACTCAAATTGGAGAAATCACCCAAACTTTGGTTGGAGAAGCAACAATGCTTTGAATGTTAGCAATCTCGCTCTGCAATACCCCCCGTGATTCCCCAACAACAACAAAGCGTTATGTGCGAGAATAACAACAACAACAATTTGGAAGCCTTGATGAAAACTTTCATAAGTGATTGTAAGACAACCTTGCAAACCCATGAGTCTTCAATCAAAACTTTGGAGAACCAAATTGGGCGAGATAGCCTCAAATTCTTACTCAAAGCGTAATGGATCTCTCCCATCTACAACTGAAACACCATCATCATCTAAGTCAAATGGTAAAGATGTGGTGAATGTACAGGTAAATGCTATCTCATTGAGAAGTGGCACTGAGTATCCTGAACCATCTATGCCTGAGGAAAACGAGGTGCCGGAGAAGGAAAAAGAGAAAGGGAAAGAGAAAAACAAAAGTGGACAAAAAGAGAAGAATATTCCAGATATTGTGATGTCTAAGCCAGACGTTACAACGTCTAGTTTTGAACCAGGAATCAAGACTGTACCCAAGCTTGTACCTGAATAACCTCCTCCACCCTACCCTCAAAGACTAAAGAAAGCTCATGAAGACAAGCAATTTAGCAAGTTCATGGAGATGCTCAAGCAGCTACACATAAACCTTCCTTTGGACCAAAAGAAGAAGGCTAGGGGAGTTTGAAACTGTTGCTTTAACTGAAGAATGTAGCTTAATTATGCATAATAAACTCCCTAGAAAACTGAAGGATCCTGGCAGTTTTACTATACCATGCTCCATTGGAAACTTTTACATTGGCAAAGCTTTATGTGACTTGGGGGCAAGTATTAACTTGATGCCCAAGTCCATTTATGATAAACTTGGTATAGGAACTGCCAGACCTACTTCTTTAAGTTTTACCTTAGCTGATAAAAGTAGAGTTTATCCTGAGGGCATATTAGATGTTTTGATTAAAGTTGACAAATTTGTTTTTTCCAGTGGACTTTGTTATTTTGGATTTTGATGCAGATAATGAAGTTCCTATCATCTTTGGGGCGACCATTTCTAGCCACTGGAAGGACACTCATTGATGTGCAGAAAGGAGAATTGATCATGAGGGTCAATGACCAAGAAGTCAAGTTCAACATCCTCAACACACTCAAGTATCCAGAGCCTAACACAGAGGAATGTTCCTTTGTGGTTTCCCTTGACCATGTGGTTCAAAAACAATTCAATAAAGATAATGACCACTTCGAGAAGATTCTGAGCAATGATGAGATACAAGAGTTATTAGCAGAATAAGTTGTTCCTCAAAACGTTACAACGTCAACTACAGACGTTGTCACGTCTGACTTCCCTGTACCCAAGGCGTGGACAAAGAAGTATGAATCTTTGGGGCAAGAAGAGCTCAAATCAGCTGATCTGGATGACATTAGTGAGAATGATGCAGATGAATCAAAGAAGGTGAGCATGGAAATCCTAAGTGATGAAGAGGAAGAAACACATTCTGAAGAGAGAGGGAGCTCTAGTGATAAGACGGATAGTGAGGCTGACTCTCCACCAACCCAAACAGTCAAAGAACCATCCAAGAAACAATCCAAAGCAGCCAAGCCCAAACCACCATCACCAAAAGCCAAACAACCCCAACCCTCACCTAAAGAACCATCCACCCATGACCAAAATATCCCCAAAACACCACAATCTAAACCACAAGACCAACCCATTTCACAACCATCCCCCACTCAACCTGAACCAGAAAAAGAACCATCACAACAACCATCCATTCAAGAAGTATCTGGTGGAGACGTGGCAACGTCTGAAGCAACTGATGTTGGAAGTAACCCAGACCCACAACTCATGTCCCCACCCAAAAAGCCAAGAGTCAAGAGTGTACCCACCCAGAAACCATTTGGGAAGAAGAAAAGGCATGAATTAGTTGCTGCGAGTAAAGAAACCAGAGCTGGTGAAGAAGAAAAACAACTCACGATCTTTGCTTCTGACCAAAAGGCAAAAGTTGCAGGTAAGGAAGAAATCTGAAGCTGCTAAAGGCAAGCCAGCCACCGCTACCAGTGCAACATTTGTTGCTGCCAGTGGTTCAGAGAATGCTCCTGCTGTTGTTGTTGAAGAAGAAGCTGCAGATGTTACAATGTCTGGCCGAAAGAGGCTGCAGCAAGCTTTGCGAGTGCGCAGGCAATGAAAGCGCATGATCTTTGCGTAGTAGAAAAAGCAAAGGAACAAGCACTGGAGGAGGCTACTCAAAGGTTGGCAGAACATCTTCTCAAGCAAGCCCAGGACAAAGCTGTTGCTATTGGTGATGCATCCACAGACGTTACAACGTCTCAAGAACCAGAGGTTGAAAAAGCCTAGGTGGACCCCAAAGAACCACAACAAGCTGATCCTGCAGAGCTGGCAATAAAAGCATGGGAGGAAGCAAAGAAAAGAATTGTTGAGAGCAGTGCAAAGATGTCCCAAGAAACTGAAGTTTCAGTTGCTGTTGGTGCTAGTTCAGGAGTGGTAGGCTCTGATGAAACCACAACGGCTACAGAGGCAGGAGGAGAGAGGAAGAAGAAGGAAAAGAAAAAGAAGATTGCTCAAGCAGGCATCCCCACCAGGCAGAGTGGAAGGCTCAGGTCTGATGTTCTGAACAAGTAGTTTAGCTCTCTTTTTAGCAGTAGAATAGTTGTAGTTTTAATTTCAGTACGAATAAATAACTGTCCAACGTGATAATGTCTGTTTCAACGTTGGATAGTTAGTAGTCAGTAGTTTGTTTGCTTGTGTTGTGTTTGAGTGTTCCTCTCCCATTTTTGAAAATCAGTGAGCAGTGAGGACACTGCTCATCTTTGTGTGTGGGGGGGAGGATCATCCTTATGTCCTATGTTTTTATGCTTTGTGTATGCATAAAATCAAATGCAAAATCAGTTTACTTTCCTACTCTATTAATCATCAAAAAATGTTTCTCTTTGGACTAAATCTAGTGATGACTGTGTGTGAATATGTGTGAGTAGCTGATGCATGCTTAGATGAACAGAATTGATTACTGCTTCCACACAAACTCTGTTTTGAGGAAAACCTAGTTAGCTAGGGACTATTTGATGCTAAAGCTAGTTTTGGTTGACTATGGTGATTGTAAAACTTGATTAAAAACTTAGAGTAGCAGTAGAAGCTAAGTTTGGGGGTATATCAGGTTGTACTAAGGCTGGGTGCAAAGACTGTAGGATGATTAGTGCAAGTGTAGTGTGAGTGCAACGTTGTAACGGCTACCCGTAACGTTATAACGTATGCCGTGTGTGTTTGTGTGTTGTGTTCTGTGTTTTCAAACGTTATAACGTCTCATCTATAAACGTTATCACGTCTACTCCAAAAAGACCAAAAAGTGTGTGTTGTTTCAAATAAGTGGAAAATCCACATGTTCTTTGTGTTTGCTGCAATTTCCCGAAACAAATGCTGGGTACTCCAAATGTCTCAATCCAAAATTGTCAAATCCAAAGGTTCAAAAAGGAGAAAATCACAAAAACTTCAAAAATCCAAAACTCCAAACCAAAAGTGAAGTGAATCACATGAAAGTTGCTCAGTAATGAGGGGGTTGCAGTCCTCTATGTGTTTTGCGTTGTGTGATTCAGAAAAGTATTTTGCACTAATCTAGTCCTAGCACCCAATTAAGACCCTTTGTTGTGCTTAAAATAACCCCCATGTCTTATGTGGAAATGTTAGCCTACTCTCTGTTTTGAAAGATGTTTTACTCTCACCAAATGGAAACCACTCTTTCATAGGCTAGGGTAGCTTCTGAACCTAGCTAGGAATGGAATTACAGAGATCACACACTCACTTTGGGCAGTAATGAATCTAGAATGTAAATGTGCATTGGTGCGTGAGTGTGTAGTGTAAGTCTGAAGAAATTAGCCCCTTGAGAATAATTTTTGATCAAATGGTTGAGTAGGGTGTAAACTGCTGGTGTATTTAATTTCATGCATCTTTTCATATGCTTTGTTTTGATTGCTTGAGGACAATCAATGGTTTAAGTTTGGGGGTGTGATAACTCATATTTATATGAGTTATTTATACTCATTCAAAGATAAATCATGCAAGTTCTCTGGCAATAGTAGGTTGTTTCTATTAAGTTTCTGTTAGTTTATTGCTTTTTAGTTAGAAAGGGGCTAAAAAGACATAGGATAACATAGTTCCTAGGGTGATACAGTGGGAGGTTAAAAAGACAAGAGTGAACCTATTTAGCATGCCTAGACATAGGAAGCTTGTAATGAAACTCTGAAGAAAGTGCTAACAGGCACACACTTATGCAGCTGCATTCAGTGTTCCTACACTGCATACTCCACTAAAACACTTAGAAGTGATTTACCTGGTGAAAACATCTCAACTACTTTATCCAACTGATTCCTTACACTCTTTACTGTTTATATTGTTTTTACTTACTTTGAAAACTCCAAACCAAAACTAGTGCATAGTGTAGACACACTAAGTGTACACTCTGAATATACGAAACTTTACAATACATAATCCCTGTGGGTTTGACCTTTCTTATCACTTTACTACTTGTGTGACTATGTATACTTGCATACTTTCCACCACACCACAAAGAGGCATAGATCAACGACTCATACATGTAAGCTAGTGCACCTTCCCCCCCATGCATACTGTCCAAGAACATATTCACTGATGTCATGGAGTACAAGCAGCCACTTAGCCTCAGCCTTGTCTCCAGTCTTCGAAGTGAAAATGATGTAGGTCAGAAGCAAAAGAAGATAGGCCTTGACAATAACAGACGTGTCCCCCCTCTGACCCATGATATTCCGTGCAAGTATCTGATGCAGCCACTTAAAGCTGTAATATGGACCCCCACGAGTATTAGTACGAGCCTCATCCATAGAAACTCCCATATATTGATGTGCTAGAAGGACGGCCTGCTCCATGGTGACAGAAAGGGGTGGAGCTCTATAATAATTCCCCTGGAGAGGAATATGCAGCAAGTACGACACATCGTCCAGAGTAATCGTCATTTCACCAAATGGTAAGTGAAATGACGAAGTATCTGAGTGCCATCTCTTAACAAATGCAGACAACAACTCATGGTCTACTGTGTTATGTCCAGTGTAGACTAGGGAGCTAGCTAATCTGGAGTCTCTGATATGTGGGGAAAGCCGAGGGGTTTCATACATCGGAAACAGCTTAGTAGTGATTTTATTACCATGGACCCAGACTTTCAAAACACACTGATATGTCTGAATTAAAAATAAATTAAGAAAATAAGACTATAAAATAAACAAGACTACGTCAATTAACTATCAACAGTATTAGAAATAACCTAACAAAACTAACAAAGAAAAAATTTAACTTATCGGGTCATCGACTACAGAAGAACAGACATGCTCTCCTAAATCAGTGAACAATGGATGTTGTTGATCCTTCTGATGCTGCCCCTGATCCCTTGAGGCTGAGGTTGATGGTCATCAAACATAGACTCGTCTGACGACATATCCGTCTGAGACTCGTCAACTGGGCTCTGCTGCTGATAGTCTCCCCCCTGATACTGAGGCTGCTGCTGATAGTCCCCCTAATAGTCTCCCTGATAGTGAGGCCGCTCCTGATAATCTCCCTGGTAGTGAGGCTTCTCCTGATAGTCTCCATGATACTGAGGCTGCTCCTGATAGTCTCCATGATAGTGAGGCTGCTCCTGATAGTCTGGATGTGGCTGTGTCCTAGCCCTGACCCTAGCAGCCCTCACCGAAGCATGGACGTTAATCCTGTTGCGAGTCCGCATACTGGGAGCAGACGACGTAGACGATGTCAATGCCTCCCCTCTGCTACTCTGACCACGGTATCTACCAGACACTGCAAAAAAATGAAAATTAGTAATAAAAAAACAAAATCGCATATACCTCTCGTAGAGGTATATACGATTGGCAATCGTATATATGTTAGAAAGAAGGTATATACGACTCACTATTTTCCAGGCGTCGTATATAGCTCCCACACGCTGTAAATACGATGGCAAATGGAAAGGCTATCGTATATATCTCCTTGATGATGTATATACGATGGCCAAAATTAACATTGTCGTATATATGTTCTTTGAAGGTATATACGATTGGAATTTGGTCAAACGAATATATGTCTCAAATGGTATATGTTTTGTTATTTTGTAACATGTTAAGGGAATTTTGGTCTTTACGCATAAGACGTGGGGGTAGATGGGATTTTTGTGGGGGTAAAAAAAAAACTCTTCACACAATGATGTGTCAATGGCTGTAATGTGGCCAAACTCCTGCAATTAGCTCCAACTAGTAGTCCCATATATTTAAACAACACACCCCCTATCAGTGGCGGATCTTTAGGGCGGGGGAGGACCACGGCCCGCCCTAAGAAAATGTATGAAATTGCTAAAATAGCCCTACTATTAAAACTGAACTACTAAATATATACAGAATTTGCGCAAATAAAATGTTCGTTGCAGTTTGGCCTAGCGTTCAACACCTTGATTTTTAAACATGTGGAACGGAGTTCAATTCCTGGCTGGCCTCATTTCTAAAGCTTTTATCGTTTTGTTTTTTTATAAAAAAAACTGCACAAACTTTTTAATCCGTGCCAAACTAAAAATCTAATTTATCAAACCAGTGACCATAGCATTATATTCTCTACTCTCTACCACCATACCATCAACAGTTATTGATACAATATTGGTCAAAAAAAAGTTATTGATACAATATAATTTTCGGTATATAAAATCGAAATATGTATTTTTATATATATTTTTTGGAGTATAAATTTTATTCAGATGTTTAATATTGATCGTCATCTGGCCAACGAAGTGTTGAAGTTGGTGTTGTCACTCTTGTTGGGCGGTAGGTCGTTGAATAGATGAGAGGGCCAGGTCCCGCTTCACGTGAAAGACTCTCGGGTGACTGCATAAAGAACACTTCCGACGGTCTAGTGAGAGAGTCGCTCGAGGCGAGATAACACAAGGTAAGAACGTCACGATGCCATGTGTGAATGGCGTATATATATCTGTGTGAGGTCCGACCGCTTTGCGTAGTTTTCGGCGGCGAGAATTGCGCTCAAGCGTGCTTTGGCGGCGGTTCTTGTTGAAATGGGTCGTCGGCCCAATTGCTATTGGAAGCTCTTGTAATTGCTGATACACCCCGGAACAAATATCATCACATATCTTATATTAGAATTAGAAATTATGAATATATGATTGATAATTTTTGAAAAAAATAACTCTACATTTAAAAATTATAATCGAATAAATTTAAAACTATGTTTTAACAAACAACATCAATTATCAGTAAGACCTAGCTGATCTATTGGCAAATACCGAAATTGTTCGGCTGAATATCGTGTCACGGGTTCGAACCCAAGACCTCATTGTTGTGTGTCTGAGTTTTTGGTAGCACTTACCACTTCGTTTACAAACCAAAAACAAACAACATCAATTGAGTCTCTATGTGCTTATAAAAAAATTAAATCTCTATGTAAATCAAAATTATATTTTTGTCATTTAATTTTATTTATAAATAATTTTAATTTATATTTATTTATTTTAACTGTATTTGCGTTTTCGCGTGAACATACATTTTCCTGAGCGGCCCACCCAATTATTTGGTCAAGATCCGCCACGGCCCCTTATACAACACTGAAGCAAAATAGTTGCCATAAAAGTGAAGGAATCATGGACATTGACACCATTAGGCAAGTTTTCTAAAAGTTGACCTTGAGACCTAAGATCATCTCAAAAGGTTGCATAAAAGAATTTGTCTTACAAACCCATATCAGTAAAAAAAAAAAAAAGTAATATATATACCCCAAACAATATTGATTCTCTATCAACGATAGCACCTAACCCAACCCAATTGGATAACAGCTATATTTCTATTTAGAAATTAAAGATTTTTAAGTCATAAGTAGAAGGCCAAATTCCACTATGTCCACTATGAAATGGTATGACCCTAGTTGAATGGAATCTTTTTACTATTGAACAAATATCACACATACAAAAGTGAGCACCAATCATCTCCCAAAAACATCCTTTTACTTTTGCATGATATCTCAAAAGGTGTAAGAAAAAGAATCCAAGATAATAGCAGAGACGTTTTTCCAGAACTTGGAGATTCAAAAAGCAATGTTATTCTGAAAATTAGGAGCAAATGGAAACATGTTATTGCTAAGCTGCTGTAATTTTAGTAAGGAAGTTGGGATGGGATTTTAGATTTGTCATGAAAACAAAAGATAGTTTTTGTTGAATATTCTATATCTCTTTGTATCTCTCACTAATTTGAATAGGTAGTGAATAATAAATCTCCCAATAATTGGACCTGGTAATAAAACTAATTACTTTTCTTTTTATTTTTTGAATTTTAATGTTTGAAAAATTTATATATCTGCTTTCAAAATTTATGTATATGTTGCAACTTGTAACTTGATTGGCGACTTAAAAAAATATCATAGACACATGCTGACCCACTTCATTCAATAAGTTTTCATAGAGGCCCACCCACTATAACAATAATTCAACAAATATCAGGAAAGCTTTATCCATACCATCATGTGAATTGACTGTATCATGGCCTACTCTTCTTTTGATTTGTTGAATTGTTTACCAGTGCACAACACTACACTATCTATGCTCGATGAATTTTGAACATTTATGAAGTTATTACTACAGAACACTACTAGTCCTTGGCCAGAGACAGATCCAATTCCCCCCTATAATAATCAATTATATCACATTTCAGTTCCCTAAAAATCATCATTATTCGTTGATAAAAAATTCAATTTTAATTACATATATAAGCATAAACATCTTATACTTGAACCATTCCTGTTCCAATTCCACGCATGATAATATTACTTTATGACAATGATGATATAAGTTCATTAAATGCTGAACCTTAATCTTCCATGCCTTGCAATACGCCTATTAGTCCAATGCCATAATTTAATCATACACACATATTACTATTTTTCATGAATTAATATACGTTAATCCTATACGTCTCTTAACATTTTTCAATTGATTCTAAAATTGTGTTTATTTATTATATTGTGAATCACAAAAACTCAATTTTTTTATTATACCGTGGACCGTATGGAGTATTAACTTATTAACACTGCTAGTCAACTAAACCCACGGACATTTATGTTACGTTGTGTGTATTTGGAAGATGCTCCCACAGACATTTCTGTGAAGCTCATAGCAACGACAAATTAATCGTCTCATTTCGTGTTAGGTGGTAGCGTGTCATAATAAAAAACGACTTACGACGGTTGACTAGACTAGATGTAGTATAACAAGAAGGACTTAGCTTTGTGATTAGTGGCCACATATCCAATACAGTGCTATCCTTTCTTTCTCTGCTCTGCACTGCACTTTTCTCTTTCTTCTCGAGAAGTGAAGTAAGAAGAACCATGGCTGAATCTCTCCTCTTCGGCCTTGCTGAGTCATTCATCTCCAAGCTTGCTTCTCGTGCCGTTGAAGAAGCTTCTCTTGCACTCGGCGTTTACGACGATTTGCAAGAGATCAGAGACACCGTCTATTTCATCAAAGCTGTGTTGTTGGACGCCGAGCTAAAGCAGCATCAGAACCATGAGCTGCGCGAGTGGCTGAGGCAGGTGAAACGCGTCTTCTTCGCTGCTGAAGACATAATCGACGATTTTGAATGCGAGGCCTTGCGGAAGCATGTGGTCAACACTTCTGGCAGCATCAGAAAGAAGGTACGCCGTTACTTTTCAAGTTCTAACCCTCTTGTTTATCGTCTTAGAATGGCACATGAAATCAAAGTTATCAAAATGAGATTTGATAAGGTTGCAGCAAATAGACACAAGTTTGGCCTTCAAACCATTGACAGTGATTATCGTGTTGTGCAAACACGAGAAACTTATTCCTATGTAAACGATTCTGATGTCGTAGGGAGGGAACACGATAAACAGAAAATCATAGAGATATTACTGCAAGACAGTAATGATAAAGGTCGTTTATCTGTTCTTCCTATTGTTGGAATTGGAGGATTAGGAAAGACAACACTTGCAAAGTCGGTTTTCAATGATAAGAGTTTAGACGAGTCATTTCCATTGAAGATGTGGGTGTGCGTTTCTGATGATTTTAATCTTAAAAATCTGTTGGGTAAAATCCTCAACTCTGCTCCTAAAGAAATTCAACAAGAGAACTTTAAAGACTTCAATATGGAGCAACTGCAGAATCATTTGAAAAATGTACTTGTTGGACAAAAGTTCTTGCTTGTTTTAGACGACGTCTGGAACGAGGATCGTGTCAAATGGGAAGAATTGAAGGATCTAATACAAGTAGGTGCCGAAGGAAGTACAGTTCTAGTGACTACACGTAGCTACACCGTAGCTAACGTTATGGGCACTCACTCACCTCAAATTTTGCAAGGTCTTTCTAGAGAAGATTCCTTGCATGTTTTTTACAGATGGGCTTTTAAAGAAGGAGAAGAGAAAAAACATCCACAATTGATGGAGATTGGGGAAGATATTGTGCGGAAATGTGGGGGGCTTCCATTGGCCCTGAGGACACTCGGTAGTTCCTTGTTTGGAGAAGTTGATATTCAAAAGTGGATGTTTGTGAGGGACAATGAGATTTGGAAATTGCAACAAAAAGAAGACGATATTTTGCCCGCTATCAAATTAAGCTATGATCAATTGCCTTCTTATTTAAAAAGATGTTTGGCTTGTTTCTCCCTCTTTCCAAAGGACTTTGTTTTTCCAAGTTTTTTTTTTACTATGTTTTGGGAGGCACATGGTTTTCTTCGCTCACCAAATCTAGGTGAAAATGTGGAAAATATTGGCATTCAATATTTGCTTGAGCTACGGTCAAGATCCTTTCTTCAAGATTTTGTTGATCATGGCAGCATTTTCCTGTTTAAAGTACACGATTTAGTGCACGATCTTGCACAATATGTGGCAAGGGATGAGTTCCAACTGTTGAAATCCAATAGTGAAAGTATATCTGATAGTGTATTGCATTTGTCGTTTATTGAAAATGATTTGTTTGGTCAAACACAAATTCCCACATGTTTGAGAACCCTCCTTCTTCCTGACCAAGACAACAATAAGGCTTTCATGAATACTTTGGCGTCAAGGTGTAAATATTTGCGGGTTTTGGAATTACCTGATTCTAGGCATGAGAGTTTGCCTCACTCCATTGGAAAATTTAAACATTTGCGTTATCTCAATCTTCAGTATAATGTAGAACTCAAGAGGCTCCCTGAATCTGTGTGCAAACTCCAAAACTTGCAAACTTTAATCCTCACTGGATGTGAACAGCTTCAAACATTGCCCGATGGAATAGGAAAGTTGACGAGCCTTCGAAATCTATGGATAACCACACAACAATCTGAACTTCCAAGCAAAGAGATTGCAAAATTGATTTCTCTAGAATTTTTATGTGTCAATTCTTGTCAAAATTTTGATTCATTTTGTGATGGAATAGAACTTCCAAGTGTTAAAATTTTGATTATTCGTCGTTGTGGAAATCTAAAGTCTTTGTCACTTAATGCTTTTCCAAACTTGGAGAGTTTGTTAATTTATGAATGCAACAAATTGGCATTGTCAATGGGCTACGACAACCAAATCCCGAAGTTATGTTTAAAGTTACTATCTCTTGAACATTTGCCACAACTGGTGACTTTTCCTCAATGGATGCAAGGATGTGCGAACACGTTACAGTCTTTGGGAGTTTATGCCTGTGAAAATCTTGTTGAGCTTCCCAATTGGTTGTCAACTATAATTTGTCTCAAGAATGTTTCAATTGAAAATTGTCCAAACTTGGTTTTTCTCCCAGAAGATTTGCTTTGCCTCCCAAACCTTGAATATCTAAAAATTGAAGGTTGTCCAGAATTATGTAGAAGATACCAGCCAGAAGTAGGGCAAGATTGGCCCAAGATATCACACATCAAACATGTTTCCATTGAATCGTTAGAACTAGAAAATTAAGTAGAATTCGAGTTTCTCGTCTTTACATGTTACTTTTTTGTATAATAAATTTGAGCATCTCTGTATCTATCTGTAAAGCAAACTTGAGTTATTGATTTTAAGTGGAAATAATTTAAACCTATCGGTATTATTTTGTACTTTATTGTCATGTATTCTTAATTTATGAGTTTCATATTTAATTTATTCTTACAAATAATGGTTTCAATATTATTTCTATTTACATTCATTGTTTAGATGCATTCTGCAGAGAATCCGGTTTCTTCTTTTTGTTGTATAATAATAGTGATATTGAATTGTGGCAGCAAAGCAAAGAGTACTTAGTATATGTTGAGAATGGTGACAAGGCAGTAATAAAATGTATTTTTCTTTGATACTACATATGTAAGCTTTGAATCAGGCTCTTTACTTTCTTTTGCTTAATATCTTACCCTTATTATATATGTTTGTTTTATCAGAAAATTCAAGGATTCGATTATGAATATTTTAAATTTTTAAGGTTCTTTATTTGAAACTTATCTTTTACTGAAGATTCAATTGTTACTGAGCAATTTTGATCTTACATCATGTTTGAAGTGACGAAATTTTGACTTAAGATTTTAAAAGTTTAAGAGTTTCAGACAGGATGCTTTTTATCTTGAAAGCCTTCTGTCTATTAAGCAAAATGAGATGTGTTTTATATCTTCTTAGTTGATAGTGGTTATATTTAAATTATCTGTCTATTTTACTTTTGAAAGGATTTTTATGGTAGTAATACAATTCCATTCTAAATCTACACTTTATATCATAAGAAATCTGAATCTGCACTTTAACTATTCAGCTAACAAAATGTTGAACAAATTAGCAAATTGTTAGTGAACAAGAAAAACTAATTAAGGTAGAAAAGAGGACTCAAAGAACTTATCCTAACTCTTTTTGTCTTATTTCAGCACAATGGGCTTTTGAGAATACTACCACTACCAGTAAAGTTTATTAGTAATATTATACTTTTGATGTATACCTTGCGGGGCGTATCTTCCTTAGGACTCCGGAGGACCACGGTCCGCCCTAAAAAAATCACGTGAAATTTCAAAAATACCTTTATTTTTAAACTAGTATGTACACCCGTGCCAGCACGAGAATACATTTTATGTGAACATAGCGTCATTGAGTGGTTAATTGTGTCATTAACAAATTTTTGGTTGTCGTCTTTAGTCATTTCATGTGATGCACACGCGTTTTTCGAAAAAATGGCGTCTTTACTCCCACTTTAGAATATAATAGGGTAATGAAATTCGTGTGGTTAAAAAGTTGCTAATTGTATATACATTCAGAATTATTATAGACAACTTAGAACATACAAATGACAATCTGCGTTGTCCAAAGGTCAAATTTTATACTTTGTCAACAAATATAAATGGGACAATATTGAAATAAAACTGAAATATAGTTTACTTATATCTAAGTCATTAGAAAATTAGGAGGTCCAATATTGGACAAAAACACAGACAGGGATCAAATCTCCATATTGTGTGAAATACTGGGAAATAGGTTATATAGTAGACTATTGTATTTTCACGACAAAGATGATATAAATAATTCATGTAAATAATATGTCATTTTATTTATGTTAATCGAAGGTTGGACCAAAATATTGAATTGAGATTGAGTTTATGTAATTCAAAATTAGTTACGTTTAATGGGTTCCAGAAATATTTGATTGAGATTTAAAACAAACATATTGGATTGAGTTTGTGTGATTCAAATTTACAATGAGAACCACTGCATTATTGCTCATTAAAGTGAAACAGAAATTATAAACGGGTATACATTTTATCTGAACAGAGCATCATTGATTGGTTAATCTGAATTTAGAATAGTTTAAAAAGTTGCTACTTTTAGATACATACAGAATTACTATAGACAAATTTAAACGTCACAAATGACCATCTATATTGTCTAAATGTCCAATTTTCTACTTTGTCAACAAACATAAAAGAGACAATGTTGAAATAAAACTCAAAATATAGTTTATTTATATCTAAGTTTTTTGAAAAATATGGGAGCCAATATTGGACAACAACACATATAGGGATCAAATCTCCCTATTGTGTGAAATAACGGGAAATATAGCCCATTAGTAAACTATCTCATTAATTAAATATAGTTCTAAGAACTCCAGGGTGCGTATTTGCGTTTCCTGAAACCCACGCCCCTTCCAACACATCCGACACGATTGGGAGCTATATCCATCCAACCCACCATGTGGATAGCCTGAGCCGGACGGAACTGCTACCGAAATAGACTCGCAGTACAACTCCCAATCCTGTTCATTGAAACATTGACGTACATATTGAAACAACTTTAGAATAATAGTTATCTAATATAGACAATAGTTCAAATTTGCAAGATATGCCGAAGTCTAATTGAACAGGTCCATATGATCTCTTGGATTCAAAATTTACCTCTGCTGTCATTCGGAAAGTTGTATAGTCGGTGACAAAAGCAAGATGCATACATAGCCTATTGACTATGATGCCATTTCGTCCGTTGTCCGCGCGTGCAATGGTAGTCGGTATTTTAAAGAGATAATTCCCGAACCAAGTACCTGTGAGTGCGAGGGGATCTTCAACATTGAGAACAGTGTTGATAAAAAAGTGTAAATGGTCAATTTGTCAATTAAGGCAACACTTTAAAGAACAATGTACAAACTTTGTGAGCTACTTTGTGTAAAATGTTGGTCTAAGAATTAGCTCAAAAAAAAAAAAAAAAAAAAAAAAAAATATATTTTCAAGCATGTTGAGTGCAACACGATAACACTTGATTGATGACTATATATATATATATATATAGTCATACGACAACAAAAAAAAAGTATATACGTTCTCAGCATTTGCTTATGTTATATATATATATATATATATATATATATATATATATATATATATATATATATATGGATATGTTTTTGGTCATACGATAACGGGCGATATTTTTAGAAAATTGTACGATTGTTAAGTAAATACTACAGCTAGTTTGGCAATATATAATCATAATTAATACGACCAAGATAATATTATAAGTTTTTGGGCGATGTTTATTGAATTCTTAGACACGTATCTGACTAAACATTATCAAATACTTCACTATACACTACATTTTTAGTGCAATGCATCAAATTCTTATCCTCATCCATGATTAACAACTTTAGTCCTTTTCTTGCCTTAACACGTGAAAGGGCAACATATAACTGACCATGTGTGAACACTGGTTTAGGTAGATAAATTCCAACGTGAGATAGTGATTGCCCTTGACTTTTGTTGATCGTCATCGCAAAACACACGTCAAATTTGGTTCTCCCTTGAAAATTGTCTTATGATTGCCTAAGAAAATAAGTAGCCTGTTAGTCTTACCTATAAGTGATTGACCTAAAATTTAAAGAGGAGATAATGCTCCGATCTTATTAGCTAGCAATAAACACTCTCATAATTTGAATTAGTGTTATCATCCTACGGTTATTTCTCAACAGAATATGAATTAGTGTTATTATCCTACGGTTATTTCTCAACAGTGGTCAAACTATTTTGAATTAGTGTTAATGAGGAGATCAAATCCCATAATTTGTTCCATCCCGTTTAAATGGTTCTTAATTTTAACCCGAAATATTTGTAACATTGGGAGGGAATCAAATTTTCACTGATATGTATATACTAGTTGAAACACCCGTGCTACGCACGGGGCTTATTCGTAGCCCTTTGTTTTCATATAATTGTATTATTGGTATTAAAAAATACGAAAGAATGAAAAAAATATTATGAATAACATCACAGTATAAAAAGAGAACAATCTATACAAAATTGAAAGAATATGAGGCGAGTTTTATTATAAATGCAGCTGAAGCACCCGCAAAAGTAAATGCAAAAAGAAAGATAAAAACTAAACACCAATTTAAGTATGCTTTTAATACTCGTTTGTGCGAAATGACCAAAATAAAGAAGACAACACACAATTGATTTGTTTTTTCTGAACTCTAAAGTTAACAAAAACATACTACTTAAGCATCTCGATTACTTTAAGTATTTTCTTACTAAATTATATCTTTTAACCAAACCAATTATTGAAGAAGGTTCACAAAAAACATACTACTTAGTATCTCCATCACTTTACGTATTTTCTTACCAAATAATCTTTTTACCAAACCAATTATTGAAGAGTAAACTCCGCGCATTTGAACATCTAAAAAATTACAAAAAATTCAAACAAAAGAAACGCAAAAATGTGGAAGTTTGGATATTGAATTAGGGTTGTTTCTTTTTTTTGGTCAAGAAGTTTTTTTTCTTTTGAAATTGAATATTTTGTCGCGAAACTGCTGAGACTAATTTCTTAAACTGGGTATGATCACAACGCGCGACAATTAGATTTTTTAATGTCTTTACGATACGATATATTGTTTATATATTTACTTACTAATTTATATTTTAAAAATTCATAATTAGTTGTTGTCAGCTTCTTTTTTTTTTCAATCAAACTTTAACTCAAAATTCAACAATAACTACTTATAGTGGTTGTTTTTTATTAGTTTATTATCGTTTGATCGATTAGTGAAACAAAGACACCTAAGAACTTCTGCATGAAATTGTTTGTCAAAAAAACTTGTGGATGACATACATCTGTCAATCTACTAAGTAGACAAATTTGTGAGAAATTTTTTTCAACTTAGATCCAGTCTATACGGTGTTGAATTGTCCATGAATGATTAATTTCCTCATATTTGCAAGCAACTAATTCTAGTATTTCCTAAAAAAAAACTATTTAATAGTTTTTTTAGATAAAAAAACTACTCCCTCCGTTCTTAAACTTTGGTCCTTTTAATCATAAATTTGTAATACCTAAAGACTAAAGTACTCATTTGTAGCATTAATACCCACCGACTTGAGAATCCAAATGAGTTCATATTGTGAATAGTGACAATTAATTGATAAAAGGTAAACTTAGAAAAATTAGGTAAATTGTAGATTGATATCTCAAAAGGACCAAAATTTTGGAACAAAAAAGAGTGCCCAAAAAGACCAAAGTTTAAGAACGGATGAACTACTTTTAATTGTACTCTTACTAACTTTTTTTTGACAAGCATTCTACTCTCAGTTAATTATTTCCATTTCTCAATGTAAAAAAATATCAATTCTCAATACATTTTTTCAATTCCCGTGTAACCCGTTTCCATTCCCCATGTATCAATTTTTCTTCGGGTAAGGATCCCCTGTAGTTCGCGCGGGAACTACAGGGTGCAGTCAGTGTAAAAAAACAACATTTAAAATCGGTTCGTTGCAAACCCGATTTTAAATGTCTCTTACACATACATTTAAAATCGGGTTTGCAACGAACCGATTTTAAATGTTGTTTTTTTCATCGACGCACCTGTAGTTCCGCGCGAACTACTGAGGGATCCGTTCTTTTTCTTCTCACCCTCTCAACCTCATTTCACTCTTCTTTTACTCACTCATTTCTCTACCTCCGTTATGCATCATCTCGCCTCGTCTCCCACACACACACCTCATCTTCCTCCCTTCACTTCATCTACCTTGCATGCACACAGATCCATCGACTCCCATTAAGCTTCATATTTGACTGTCATCTCTCTCGCCCTTTCGTTCATCTCTCTCTCTCTGGTTCATCATATTTTTTGAGATCTACTCCTTTCAACCCAGATCTGAACATGAGGGGGTGGACACACATTGGTTTCGAGGGGCTTACGGTGGTGGCAGGTATTTTACGGTGGAGGTCGGTTGACGATGTTGACTGTCCGTTTCACTGCGGTGACTGTCCTTTACCGCCAAATGCGACGAAGAACGAAGCGAGAAAAGGAATGGTTCGAGGAGCGAAAATCGTGAGGAGGAAAATTAAAGGTGGAGTTCTTGTAGTCGAGAAAGAGTAATGCTGATAAAGGGTGTTGGAAAAGGAAAAAGAAGATTGGAGGCTCGGTATTTTTTGCTGGATTGAAAATGGTGGTGGAAGTCCGGTATTCACATATTATTTCATCCCTCTCAGACAACCGTGTCCTTCATTTCTCTCTGGTTCGTCATCTTTGTGACAGATCTACTTCCATATAACCCATATCTGTACATGCAGATAAGCTTCTTTCACCACTTCCATATTTCTCTTGCTCTCTTCAGCGCTCTTTGACTCTATTTATCTCTCGGTTTCTATATTTTCTGGCTTAAATTGTAATTTTTTTTACGGATCCTGCTTATTTTTGGATCAAGAGTGTGGAAGTTGCTGGAGTATGCACCCAGTTTTGATCGATTTCACAGATTTCATTTGTATTATTTTTCTCTTTACCCTTCTGTGTTTCTTTGTGTTTCTGCTCACGACTTTTAATTTTTAATTTTGTATGTTAAATGAGAATTAGAATGAGAATTTTTAGCAGTTAATTTCATGATTCTTCTATTTTTTTTCTTCATATTTGTGTTAATTTCTCTCTTTCATTAATATCAACACTATTTCTTTATTTTTCTGCTAAGTATTCAATGAAAATGAAAAGGGGCAAAATGTGACACGTAATTACGGCAGCACCACTGTGTTAATAAATGCAACGAAGCAAGTGGCCATGCTCAGGAAATTAGTAAGGACAAAGTGGATTGCAACCAACATGAAGTATAAAATAACAAAGGATTACAAACTCCCGCGGAAAGTCGGCTGCTGATCAACTGCAGGGCGGCTTCCGCATATTAAAGAGAGATTGGTGTGAAGTAGGCTCCAATGGAACATCATGTCCCTACCAAATAGTGTCTTATCATGTGATTTAATAGAATACTATTCATTAATAGTAGTACTGTCCCTACCACATAGTGCATTATCATGTGATTTCACAGGGGACTATTCATGAACAGTACTACTGTTCCTTTCGCAGACTACTATTGATGCTGCGAGAAATCTTGCTTCATGTCTGAGAGAACATATCACTATTACCCAAACTTGAAAAGGGCAACCAAAAGACAAAATGAAAAAATTTGTTTTCCGCCTAAATGAAAAAATGGCGCCCATACATGAACAGTAGTCACTCACTCCCTTTTATATTTTAAGATTATAAAATATTTTTCAACAAATCTGATTATAATATTTAAGCCACATTATGACACATTATGACATGCATATATTTAGGTCCACGTGCATTAAGGCACCTCATTGCTTTTTTGGACGCAAGAGGGAATAAGGGACCTCATTTGAGCAAGCTGTATTCTTGATGTGAATTTAAGATTTAAGAATACAGCTTGCTTAAATCTTAAATTATATGATTTGCATTAATCAAACTTAAATTAGAGATATAAACCACAAGTCATGATCCTTAATGATGGCGAAAATTTCTCTACCACAGGGTCAAATTTTGATAGCAAG
The DNA here is from genome assembly GCA_020916435.1 of Oxytropis ochrocephala. Taxonomy (NCBI): domain Eukaryota; kingdom Viridiplantae; phylum Streptophyta; class Magnoliopsida; order Fabales; family Fabaceae; genus Oxytropis; species Oxytropis ochrocephala. The sequence continues at coordinate 39,996,405 of CM037090.1, forward strand.
CACCATGGGTATGTTTAAACTAATTTATAAATTTTGAATAAGATCAGATACACTTTAATGGTTTGATACTGAGAGAGACTCAGTGGTCTATAGCACAGAGTTGACATTGGAGTTGGATGTCTTGATTACTTTTACATCAGGGTATATTTGATTAGTTTAACTACCACAAATAAACGGTTCTAAATTTAAACATCAATTTTAGGTATATTTGCTTCAATTTTTGGAAATTACAGCATACAAAAGTTAAGGGTTCTTTATGAATGATGATTGTCTGGTGCCAAGCTCGAACGGTGAAATACCCATTTTTTCTATTAAGTTTACACGTTATGAGAGTTACTAATAATCATCATATTGATCATGGCGCATGAAATCTCGAACCATAATAAGAGTACATCATAGTTGAACGGATTGACGCTCATATCTGAAGTAAACTCCCTAATCTTTTAAGTCGTCCTCATGAAAGACGAATAAATAACAATAAAGAAAAAATGGTGGTTCAAAATTGGCAAGAAATCTGCAATATAGAGATTGCTCAATTAGCTATGGCATCGTAGAAGCTGATGGTGGCCAGTGTGCTATTTCATCAAAAAGGAGCGTGTATTCGCTTTGTGAGACCCTGAGTTTGGAAACATCCGGATGTGTCGAAAGATGGTACATGAGACGCTTGGTTACCAGACCATGGTAATTGTGGAGCGGCAACCCATTTTGATCGTTCATATGCAATGTATTCCTGAAGCCATTTAACACACAATGAGTACGGTTATATTACTAAATACCCTCTTCAATTTTCGGGCTGCCTATATTAGCTATGAGTAAGGTAAGGATGATTCTACCTCTTCATCCATTTTGAGAATCGCGAAATCATCGACAATGTCTACAACCATTCAAATCTGGTCTACGGTACATCGATTAGGAAAGTGTCCACTGATCTTGAAAACACGCGTACGGAACCAACGATCATTGAGTGCATACGGATCCAAAATCTAAAAACAATACACACACTATGAAATGCCATGCTACAAAGGGAAACAAAATTCGCATAAATAAATGGATGATAGAGCCAGCTGTGTATTTACCAGTTCATTCACATCGTAATTGCGAAGGTGTTGCTCATAAAAGTGAAATGCAGCGTCACCCCTAAGGTAGAAGAACACTCTCCCCGCATGATCTTCAACAATACAGTCAATTCCTTCACTACAGTTAAAAGAGTTATTAGAGGACTATGATTAAATTGTTTACAAAAATTTAAAAATGAGTAACGCATAAAATAATAAAGATGATCTTAGGCCAATAATCATATTACTAAAGGGGGGAAGATTAACTCGTAGGAAATAGAAGTTTGAGGTGATCATTAGCATAAAATAATAAAGAAGATCTTAGGCCAAAGAAGATTCTTTTGATCTTAAAATAAATCAGGAGGTGATCAAGCAAATTCGTTGAGCTTAGGTCAAAGAAGATTCTTGTCATGGGGTAATTTTTATGTATATCGTCAAAATAAAATATATAACTGAGTTCTTAGAATGTAGTGATTTTTACGAAACAAAGTGACAGAATTACCAGAGCTTGGACGCCGGCCAGTCTTCAAATACGCTATGTTGACATAGTCAAAATGTTGGAAGAAGTCATCGAAGTAAGTGTTGCGTTCGTGTGGTATTCGCAAATATAGTGCAAGTATACACGTCGTACAAGTAATAAAGTGAATATAAGTAAGAGATCGTTCCCACGAGAATTGGTTGTACTTTCAAAGTTCAAGTCTTAAAAAACACAAGTGAAACAAGTAACAAATCGGCACTAAAAGTTGGTGTTAAAACTAGGAACATAAATAAAACAAGTAAATAAGATAGTGGTTGTGAATATGGATGAGAATGAGTTGGATTGTTGCATGCAAGTAAATCCTCTCTAGTCGGGCGTTATAACGTTTACGTTATTACGCATAAAATGTTATTCAGTATAGACGTTACCACGCCCCGAACGCTGTTGTAAAAGAGCGTGCTTTTCAAAGACAAAACGTCGAGCTTCAAGTACTAGAATGTCCTATGTCTAGGTTCTAAGTAGGCTGCTGCTCTGTATTTTAAGCACCCACGAAGAATGTTCTATGAACTATTATCTGCTCATGTCTAGACTTAGATAAAAATGCCTAAATGTCTTTAGTGCACCTTTTCGTTCATATAAATCTTTGAGTTCTTTTCATAGACCATGTCTGAACCTATGAATCTACCTATTTTAAGAGGCCAACCTCAAAACAAGCCTGGAAATATTTTTATGCAAAGATTTAAAACATGTAAGCGTCAATACTTCATAACATTTAACTAGAAATTCATTACATGCAAAACAACAACCCAACTACAAAATGTTTAGCTCATGCGAGCATCTTTCTGAGAAAGATAAGGAGTTAAAATCCAAATACCATACATAGAGGAAAAGATACTGAGTGCAACAGATACGCCTAAGTAACTTTCCTGCATGCAGTCTGTAGAGACGTTACAACATCTGAGCTTCACAGTAGTGGTTATGACTGGAAATGGAGTTGAGTAGAGTTCAAAACCGAAGTCTGTGTCCAGAACTTCGTTTTGAGAACTCTTTCTGAACAATGGAGGAAGGTAGATGATGAATGTATGGACTGGTATGATGCAGGTGTGTGTATGTTTTTTTTAAAGAGAGACAAGTCTTCAATTAAATAGCCAAATGGGTCACATGCTGCTGATGTCATTTGTCCACCTACCAAGCCTGTTTGCACTTCTCGAATCGACATCAGATGCGATTACTACAGTGCGTCATCCTTGTCAGCACATGGGGAATAGAAGATCTTCTGACTTTCTGAATCTTTAACCATCATTGCTAGTGCGCCATAACTGAGATATTTCACTCTTGCTCTGTTGCCCTTCTACAGACGTGGTGAGGGACGTTGCGACGTTCGGCTTTTTACTGCACAAACACAAGAAGCATCAAAACACTCACAAAAGCACCAATTGGTGCCAAAATGCACAGAACTTGTAATTTAGCCCCTAGCTAACTAAGAAACAATAAACTAACAGAAAACTAATAGAATCAACCTACTATTGCTAGAGAACTTGCATGATTTATCTTTGAATAAGTATAAATAACTCATATAAATATGAGTTATCACACCCCAAACTTAAATCATTGCTTGTCCTCAAGCCATCAAGACAACAAAATTAATGAAATGCATGAAATCAACTACACCAAGGAAGGTTGCATTCTACTCAATCATTTGATCAAAAATTATTCTCAAGGGGCTAATTCTCTACACACTCACGCACCAATGCACAATTAAATTCTAGATTCATTACTGCCCAAAGTGAGTGTGTGACCTCTGCATTAATTCTATTCCTAGCTAGGTTCAGAAGCTATTCTAGCCTATGAAAGAGTGGTTTCCATTTGGTGAGAGCAAAACATCTTTCAAAACAAAGAGTAGGCTAACATTTTCACATAAGAAATGAGGGTTAATTTAAAGCATGACAAAGGGTCTTAATTGGGTGCTAGGACTAGATTAGTGCAACTATTTTTCTGACTCACACACGCAAATGACTGCAACCCCCTCATTACTGAGCAGCTTCCTTTGATTCATTCCACTTGGAATTCTTTTTTTTTTTTTTCTTTTCTTTTTTTTTTTTTTTTTTTTTTTACTTCATATATTGGGTTGCCCAGTATTTGTTTCAGGGTATTGCAGCAAAACACAAAGCACTTGTGGATTTTCCACTTATTTACAACAACACACTCTTTTTGGTCTTTTTGGAGTAGACGTTATAACGTTTATAGGTGAGACGTTATAACGTTTGAACACAGAACACAACACACACGGCATACGTTATAACGTTACGGGTAGACGTTACAACGTTGCACTCACACTACGCCTGCACTAACCATCCTACGATCTTACTTTTGACCTTTGTACAACCTGATACACCCCCAAACTTAGCTTCTACTGCTACTCTAGGTTTTTAATCAAGTTTTACAATCAACATAGCTCACCAAAACTAGCTTCAGCATAAAATATTCCCTAGCTAACTAGATTTTTCCTTAAAACAGAGTTTGTGTGGGAGCAGCAATCAATTCTATTCATCTAAACATGCATCAGCTACTCACACATATTCACACACAGTCATCACCAGATTTAGCCCAAAGAGAAATATTTTTAATGACTAACAGAGTAAGAATATAAACTGATTTTGCATTTTATTTCATGCTTGCACAAAACAGAAAAAACTTAGAACACACGGATTCTCCCCAAGATTTAAAGTTGAGCGGTGTCCCCACCGCTTCAATGATGAAAAATCTTTTGTTTTTTTTTTTTTTTGGGAGGAACAATCAAACAGAACATAAACACACAAACTACTAAAATTAAAAATTACAATTACTCTACTGCTAAAAATTAAAGGGCTAACTTACTTGTTCAATGTACTAGACCTGAGCCTTCCACTCTGCCGAGTGGGGATGCCGCTTGACCGTCGCCTTCTTCTTTTTTCCTTCTTCTTTTTTTCATTTAAACCTTGCCTGGACAACGGGCGTGCCAACGTCTAGTGTACTGCGAGACGTTATAACGTCTACCACACTTGAATCTCTCCTTCCTTCAGCTTCCATTCCTTCACAAAATCAAAATTTTAAAAGACAAAATTTGTTGGTTAGTTAAAACCATTGGGTTGCCTCCCAAGAGCGCTTGCTTTAAGAGTCTTCACCGGACTTCCTCTTTAGCGTTAGAGGTCTTGAGGCTTGGTGGAGACTTTGTCCTCACCACATGTGCTCCACATATTTCTTCACCCTTTCATCATTGATCTTCTGTTGTGGAACAAGTGGTTTCTTCAAAACAGATTCACTATCTTGTTAGGATACACCTTCACCAACTTGAAAGGTCTTGATCTCCTAGATTTGAGCTTCTTAGGTAAAGATTTAAGCCTTGAGGTGGATGATAAAACTTGTCCCCATTCAATGAGCTTTCTTCTTTAAACTGCTTTGGTGAATTTTGGTGGTTTGGTGGCAATGGGCCGAGGTGAAGATTGCGGACTTAGGTTTTTCTTAGCCTTCTGCTTGCGTCTTGGTGAATTACCAACTGCAACCACCTCTTCATTTGGAACCAACTGCTTAGAAGACGTTACAACGGCAGATGTTATAACGTCGTGAGTTTCCCTTTCTTTTTCTTGAGGTTGTTGTAATGGTTCTTTTCTCGTTCGGGTTGAGTGGGGGTGGTTGTGGAATGGGTTGGTCTTGTGGTTTAGATTGTGGTGTTTTGGGGGTATTTTGGTCATGAGTGAATGGTTCTTTAGGTGAGGGTTGGGGTTGTTTGGCTTTTGGTGATGGTGGTTTGGGCTTGGCTGCTTTGGATTGTTTTTGAACCACATGGTCAAGGGCAACCACATAAGAACATTCTTCTGTGTGAGGCTCTGGATACTTGAGTGCGTTGAGAACCATTGAACTTGACTTCTTGTTCATTAACTCTCATGATCAATCTCCTTTCTCGCACATCAATGATTGTCCTTCCAAAGAGCTAGGAATGGTCTCCCCAGAATGATAGGAACTTCTTTATCTGCATCAAAATCTAAAATAACAAAATCCACTGGAAACACAAACTTGTCAACTTTAATCAAAACATCTTCTAATATGCCCTCAGGATATACTCTACTCTTATCAGCTAAAGTGAGACTTAAAGAAGTAGGTCTGGCAGTTCCTATACCAAGTTTATCATATATGGATTTGGGCATCAAGTTGATACTTGCTCCCAAGTCACATAAAGCTTTGCCAATGTAAAAATCTCCAATGGAGCATGGTATAATAAAGCGCCAGATCCTTGAGTTTTCTAGGGAGTTTATTCTCGCATAATTAAGCTACATTCTTCGATTAAAGCAACGATTTGAACTCCCTAGCCTTCTTCTCTCTGGTGATGATGTCCTTCAGAACTTGGCATAGTTTGACATCTGCATAGAGCTTCTACCAAAGGAAGGTTGATGTGTAGCTTCTTGAGCATCTCCATGAACTTGCTTTGAATTGCTTGTCTTCACGTGCTTTCTTTAATCTTTGAGGATAGGGTGGAGGAGGATATTCGTACAAGCCTAGTACGATCTTGATTCCTGGTTCAAAAGTAGACGTTGTAACGTCTGGTTTAGACATCACAATATCTGAAGTATCCTTCTCTTTTTCTCCACTTGTGCTCGTCACCTTCCCTTTCTCTTTTTCTTCTTCTCTCGCACCTCTTTCTCCACAGCATAGTTGGTTCAGGGGTATTCGATACCACTTCTCAATGAGATAGCATTTACCTGTGCATTCACCCCATTATTACCATTTGGATTGGATGATGGTGTTTCAGTTGTAGATGGGAGAGATCCATTCTGCCTTTGAGTAAGAGCTGAAGCTATCTGCCCAATTTGGTTTTTCAGAGTTTTGATTGAAGACTCATGAGTTTGCAAAGTTGTCTTACAATCACTTATGAAGCTTTTTATCATGGCTTCCAAGTTGCTATTGTAGTTATTCTGCACATACTGCCTCTGTTGTTGTTGTTGAGGGGGAAATCCTGGAGGTATTGCAGGAGCAGTATTGCTAGCATTCAAAGCATTGTTGTTTCTCCAACCAAAGTTTGGATGATTTCCCCAATTTGAGTTGTAAGAGTTGGAGTAAGGACTGTTACCTATGTTCTGAGATACAAATTTTACAGACTGAGGGTTGTAGGGACACTCTTCGTAGACATGCCCTTCTTCACAATAGACACACACTACTCCCCCAGATGGTGTTGGTTCAACAGCTGCTGCAGTCTGTCTCTCAGACGTGGCCACGTTTGGTGTACTTAAAGTTTTGATCATGTTGGTTAAAGTAGCCACTTGAGCAGAAAGAGCAGTTACTTCACTTATTTCATGGACACCTGCCTTCTTTCCAGGAGTAAATCTATCAGATGGCCAATGAGAGTTATGAGTGGCTATGTCATCAATAAGCTTGCATGCCTCAGAAAAGGACATGTTCAGAATGACACCACCTGATGAAGCATCAAGTATCAACCTAGTGGGTTGATCTAGACCATTATAGAAAGTCTCCATTTGAATCACCACGGGAATGCCATGGTGTGGGCACATTCTCGATAATTCCTTCCACCTTTCCCAAGCCTCAAATAGTGATTCCCTTCCTTTGTTTGAAGGAAGGGATATCATTTCTCGACTTAGCATTTTTGTTGGGAGGAAGTATTTTGCAAGAAACTTCTCGGCTAGCTCATCCCAAGTGTGAATTGAATTTGGTTCCAAGGAGTTCAACCAACTTTTGGCCTTATCCTTAAGAGAATATGGGAAGAGCTTGATGCAAAGCATCTTACGAGACTCGAGGATAATAAAATTACTACACACATCCAAAAATTGCCTTAGGTGTGCATAAGGATCTTCTTGAGAAAACCCCAAATTGCCTCGCGCAGCTTTGCATCATTTGGAACATCATTGGCTTGAATTCAAAGTGACCAGTATGAAGGGTTGGTCTTGCAATGCTGTTTGTAGATGAGCGAGGGTTAAGTGCAGGCATAGTCACGCATAGGCCTGTCCCCTGCATTGACCATGTCTTGTGGTCCCGCATTGATGAGTTCTTTGCCTCTGCAAAGGTTCATCATCAACAACTATTGTTTCTGTATGGAGTCTGCGTGGTCCACAACCATGTCCTCTACCTCCTCTTGGAGCATGTCCTCCTCTAGAGCTTCTACCACCTGCACCATGTTCGAACATGGTTGGGCGTTGATGTTCTTTTGTTGTTGTTGTCTCCTTCTTACCCTTTGTTGTCTCCTTAGTTGCCTGAAAGTTCTTTCAGGTTCCGGATCAAACTCAGGCGCAGATTCACTCCTTGGTTCAGTTGAACTAGAGCTTAAGTTGGAACTAAGCATACGCCGTAACGCGTCTACTGCTCAAACACGAAAAACAACAAACAACACAAGAAAATTCTTTCAACTTGTGTTCTAGTACTTTTGAACAATAAAAAGTAACTACAATCCCCGAACAACGGCGCCAAAAACTTGTTGCGTTAAGTGTGGTATTCGCAAAATATAGTGCAAGTATACACGTCATACAAGTATTAAAGTGAATATAAGTAAGAGATCGTTCCCACGAGGATTGGTTGTACTTTCAAAGTTCAAGTCTTAAAAACACAAGTGAAACAAGTAACAAATCGGCACTAAAAGTTGGTGTTAAAACTAGGAACATAAATAAAACAAGTAAATAAGATAGTGGTTGTGAATATGGATGAGAATGAGTTGGATTGTTGCATGCAAGTAAATCCTCTCTAGTCGGGGCGTTATAACGTTTACACGTTATTACGTGCAAATGTTATTCTCAGAAAGACGTTACCACGTCCCAACGCGCTATTAAAAAGAGTCGCGTGCTTTTCAAAGACAAAACGCCGAGCTTCAAGTACTAGAATGTCCTATGTCTAGGTTCTAAGTAGGCCTGCTCCTGTATTTTAAGCACCCACAGCAATGTTCTATGAACTATTATCCGTTCTATGTCTAGACTTAGATAAAAATGCCTAAATGTCTTTAGTGCACCTTTTCGTTCATATAAATCTTTGAGTTCTTTTCATAGACCATGTCTGAACCTATGAATCTACCTATTTTAAGAGGCCAACCTCAAAACAAGTCTGGAAATATTTTTATGCAAAGATTTAAAACATGTAAGCGTCAATACTTCATAACATTTAACTAGAAATTCATTACATGCAAAACAACAACCCAACTACAAAATGTTTAGCTCATGCTGAGCATCTTTACAGAAAGATAAGGAGTTAAAATCCAAATACCATACATAGAGGAAAAGATACTGAGTGCAACAGATACGCCTAAGTAACTTTCCTGCATGCAGTCTGTAGAGACGTTACAACGTCTGAGCTTCACAGTAGTGGTTATGACTGGAAATGGAGTTGAGTAGAGTTCAAAAACCGAAGTCTGTGTCCAGAACTTCGTTTTGAGAACTCTTTCTGAACAATGGAGGAAGGTAGATGATGAATGTATGGACTGGTATGATGCAGGTGTGTGTGTTTTTTTTTTAAAGAGAGACAAGTCTTCAATTAAATAGCCAAATGGGTCACATCTCGCGATGTCATTTGTCCACCTACCAAGCTTGCTTTGCACTTCGAATCGACATCATGCGATTACTACGATCGTCATCCTTGTCAAGACACATGGGAATAGAAGATCTTCGACTTTCTCGAATCTTTAACCATCATTGCTAGTGCGCCATAATCGAGATATTTCACTCTTGCTCATTGCCCTTCTACGCACGCGTGGTGAGGGGCGTTGCGACGTTCGGCTTTTTACTGCACAAACACAAGAAGCATCAAAACACTCACAAAAGCACCAATTGGTGCCAAAATGCACAGAACTTGTAATTTAGCCCCTAGCTAACTAAGAAACAACAAAACTAACAGAAAACTAATAGAATCAACCTACTATTGCTAGAGAACTTGCATGATTTATCTTTGAATAAGTATAAATAACTCATATAAATATGAGTTATCAGTAAGCACGGTGAAGATCCATGGCTGATGTCTGCAAAAATTAAACAATCGAAACATACAATGAGTTAAGTGCGAAGTGAAATAAGTAAAAATAACCGCAGGAAGATTGTACTAAAATTTTAAGAACTCAGAGAAGACTTTTGTTTTGAATTGCAAAAAAATTCAGTATGAATGGTGATAACTTTTGGTTAAAAACCCTTATGTTGTTGAATGGTGAGATTTGTTAGTCGACCAACAATGAATGACACTAATAAATGATTAAATCAATGTGATAATTGATTTTGATTTTATTTTAAAAATAAACTTTAAATTACATAAAGTCTTGACCGTTGATATTGTTCTGAGTATTTTGACTCATTTGGTAGTCGTTAGATCCGAGGTGTGAGTGAGTTGTGTCATAATTAATACTTTGACCGGTTTAAAATTATCTTTATCTTGTCACGCTTTTGTCCCACGATTGATGGTCATGAATAAATTGTGTTTATTGTACCTGTTAATCCGTTTTAATACGTATTTAATGTGTTGTCAGCCGCAATTTTAAGCAATTATGATCGTCGATGTAGAGCATGTATATCCAGAACCGTTGATCAGCAAGGAACCGTGAATCTGTTGTGGAAAAATAGAAAAAATGCGTTGTGAAGCTACTTACACCAGATCCGTTGGATCTGTTTGACATGTGATTGTTTATTTTAGCAACCGTTAGATTACTTGTAAACATGACATGGCGTCCACATATTTAACAGACCGATTGCGTGGCTTTTTTAACTGATGATGTGGCTTTATGAAAAACTCTTATTTAAATATAATAAAGATAATGATATTAACTACTAAATATATAACCATTTTGCGCAATAATTAATAAAATGAAGGTTTGGCGCAGTGGTTGTAAGGAATTACTCTTAGAAATTTTGTTCTGAGTCTTGTTAGAGTCATTTTGTTAACTTTTGTCTTCTTTTTTTATTGCTTTTATTATTGTCGTATATCATGGGAATTGAACCCATGACCATGGCTATACAAAACTGCACTTACTACCACTAGGACAACAATTGCTATTGTGAGGAGAAAGGGTTGAAGGAATTTTGATTTCAATACCTTACAAAGAGAGGAGAAAGAGATGAAGAAATTTTTTGATTCAGATTGGGGGATAAAGAGAGGGAAGATAGGTTGTTTCAATTTTCTTTTCAATTTGGAGAGAAATTCGAGAAAGAAATAGGGAGAAGCTGAGATACCTTTCTAATGTTAGATGTGAGTGTTGATTGAAAGGACATAAATAGAGGGAAGATAGATTGAGTATTTTTACTGTTAAATGATTGTTGTACCCTTTGTCATATAGTGGTGGAGTCTTGCTTAGGGAGTTCATCAGAAAAGTTTTTGGATAAATCTATTTAATATCTATTTATATGAACAAACTTTCAATGAAATTACCAATTTAGATATCTTATTAACAAGACACATATATATTTAAGAGTAAAAGTGTCATTACTCACGTTTTCTCTATTTTTCTTCTTATACTCTCTTTCTTACTTTTTTTCTCTTTCTTCTTACAATCTTTTTCCTCTTTTTCACTTTTCTCTTACACTCTATTTCTTCATTTTTTCTCTTTCTACTTACACTCTCTTTCCTTCTTTTCACTTTTCTTCTACACTCTTTTTCTTCTTTTTTTCATTTTACTTTTCCCATAAACAATTATTTTCTTTCTCTTATCACTTTACACTAAAAAAAAATTATCACCTTAAAAGTTTAATTTTTCTCTCCAAAATCGGTTTACTATTGAAAGTCTACTATCACCTCTAATTGATAATTTACTATCTATCTTTTACTATCTGTTATAATCTACTAATCAACTAAAATAATCAATTGAAACTACAAGATAGCTGCAATAATATATAAAAAAACACGAGATAATTGCACTAATATATAAAAAAAACACGAGATTAATATTTGTCATTGATAATTAAATTTTTTGAAGACTACTACTACAAACCTACTATTTAAAAAATAAGAAGACTTAATGACTATTTAAGCTACTAATTAATATTTAAAATAAATATTTCTTATTAATAATCTACTACCTAACTTTTACTATCTACAATAATCTACTAATCAACTAAAATAATCAAATGAAACTACGAGATAATCATGATCGATATATATATATATATATATATATATATATATATATATATATATATATATATATATATATATATATATATATATATATAACACGAGAGATAACTGCATTGACATATAAGAAACACGGATTAATATTTGCCATTGATAATTATAATTTTTGAAGACTAAAAAGACAAGAAGACTAAATAACTATTTAAACTGATTAATATTTAAAACACACGTGACAAATATTGTTCACTGATACCTAAAAAATGACAATTGTCACTAATATAAAACTCGTGATAACTATTTATTATTGATAATATACTATTCATCGTTTACTATCTACTATAATCTACCAATCCACTAAAATAATCAATTGAAACTACGAGATAACTACAATGATATATGAAAAAACACGGAATAACTGCACTAATATATAAAAACACAGGATTAATATTTGTCATTAATAATTAAAATTTGTGAAGACAACTATAAACTTAGCTACTATCTAAAAAACAAAAAGATTTAATGACTATTCAAACTACTGATTAATATTTAAAACAAATATTTCTTATTGATAATCTACTATATCTCTTTTACTATCTACTATAATCAACTAATCAACTAAAATAACAATTGAAACTACGAGATAACTGCACTGATATATAAAAAATACAAGATTAATATTTGTCATTGATAATTAAAAATGAAAAATAATTGTCACTAAAATACCTAAGAAATGATTGCACTGATAATTTAAACACGGGATAACTGAACTGATAATTTAAAACACACGTGACGAATATTTGTCACTAATATATATAAAAAACAAGGGATAAATATTTCTTATTGATAATTTAATATTTATCTTTTACTATTTACTAAAATCTACTAATAAACTCAAATAATCAATTGAGACTATGAGATAATTGCACTAATACATAAAAAAACACGGGATAACTTTACTGATATTGTAGCGACCGAAAAATCCGGGAAATGATTCTTCGAAGTTCAAAAATGAAGCCGCCACCAAATTTTAGTTTAAGGGCAAATTCGGAAAATCCCTTTATGTTTAGGATAAGGTATTGTTAGGGCTCGGGAGTCGTTATGTGTGGGGAAGGTATTAGCACCCCACGATATCCATTGTCTAATTAATTAAGATTTATTAATAATTATCCATTGTTTTTAGTGCTTGACAAGGGTTGAATCTTGCTCCTACGTACCTCCGGATGCAATGGAGGAATCAAAGCTACGTAGTTCTTCCTGAAAAAGGTTTGTTGGTTGGTGTTTTTTAGTGTAGGGGTCCTAGGATTCCTTGAACCGCATGTTCCACCATGAAACTTATCTTTTACTGAAGATTCAATTCCCGTGTTGTGCTAAGGCGCGAAACTCATTCCCGTGTAAATGATTCTGATGTGATCGGAAGAGAACACGATAAACAGAAAATCATGGAGCTGTTGCAAGAAGATGATGGTAAAGGTCGCTTATCTATTATTCCTATTGTGGGAATTGGAGACTTAGGAAAGACTACACTTGCAAAGTCTATGTTCAATGATAAAAGTATACTTGAGTCTTTTCCATTGAAGATGTGGGTGTGTGTCTCCGACGATTTTGATTTAAAGAATGTCCTCGTTAAAATCCTCAACTCAGCTAATGATTCTACTCCTACAAGCTCCAATATGGAGCAGGTGCAAAATCATTTGAGAAATGCACTTACAGGTCAGAAGTTCTTGCTCGTCTTGGATGACGTATGAAACGAGGATCGTGTCAAATGGGAAGAATTGAAGGATCTAATACAAGTAGGTGCTGAAGGAAGTACAATCCTAGTGACCACACTTAGCCACAATGTAGCTAACATTATGGGCACTCACTCACCCCAAATTTTACAAGGTCTTTCTAGAGAAGATTCTTTGTCTGTATTCCTCAGATGGGCTTTTAAAGAAGGTGAAGAGAAAAAACATCCAGAGTTGATGGAGATTGGGGAAGATATTGTGCGTAAATGTGGAGGGCTTCCATTGGCCTTGAGGACATTGGGTAGTTCCCTATTTGGAGAAGTCGATTTACAAAGGTGGATGTTTGTGAGGGACAATGAGATTTGGAAATTGCAACAAAAAGAAGAAGACATTTTACCTGGTCTCAAATTAAGCTATGATCAATTGCCTTCTTATTTTAAAAGATGTTTTGCATGCTTCTCTCTCTTTGAAAAGGACTATGAATTTGACAGTGTTGAAGTTACTTCCCTTTGGAAGGCACTTGGTTTTCTTCCATCATCAGACCATGGTGAAAATATGGAAGATATTGTCAATCATTTTTTGCAAGAGCTACGATCAAGATCTTTTCTTTAAGATTTTATTGACCTTGGCAGTGCTTGCACCTTTAAAGTACACGATTTACTGCATGATCTTGCACAATATGTGGCAAGGGATGAGTTTCAACGGTTGAAATCCAACATTGAAACTATATCCGAGAATGTCTTGCATTTGTCATTAATTAAAAATGATTTGCTTGGCCAAATTCCAACTCCCAAAGATATGAGACTGAGAACAATACTTTTTCCTAAGGGTGTCAACAACAAAGTTTTCTTCAATACTCTTGTGTTAAGGTGCAAAAACTTAAGGGTTTTGCAATTAAAGAATTCTGGAATTGAGAGCTTGCACGACTCTATTGGTAAATTAAAACATTTAAGACAATTCAATCTTGAGTTTAATAAAAAACTTAAAAGACTTCCAGATTCAATATGCAAACTCCAAAATTTGCACACTTTGATACTCACTGGATGCATAGAGTTACAAATATTGCCAAATGGAATAGGAAACTTGATCAGTCTCCGACAACTACTCATAACCACAAAGCAATCTAATTTTCCGAACAAAGAGATTGCAAAATTGACTTCATTAGAACTTTTGACTCTCCATTACTGTGACAATTTGGAGACGTTGTTTGAAGGAATACAACTTAGAGTGAGAAACTAAAGTATGTGCCACTTCATAATGTTCCAAACTTAGAGTGTTTGTCAATTTATAATTGCAAAGAGCTGGATTTATCGATGGGCCTCGACAACCAAATCCCCAAGTTAAGGCTTAAGTTATTGATCAGTTTTTGTTCTCTGCCACAGTTAGTAACTTTTCCTCAATGGTTGGAAGGATGTGTAAACAAGTTACATTCTTTGATGATTGAAAACTGTGACAATCTTTGTGAGCTTCCTAAGTGGCTGTCAACTCTGAATTTTCTCAAAATTCTTTCAATTGAAAATTGTCCAACACTACATTGTCTCCCCGATGATCTGCATTGCCTCTCAACCCTTGAATATCTAAAAATTGAAGGCTGTCCAGAATTATGTAGAAGATACCAACCAGTAGTAGGACGAGACTGGAACAAGATATCACACATTAAGCAAGTTACCATTGAATTGTTTGAAGGTACGTACCAAGTTTCTCTTCCTTACATATTTTACTTGTTGTTTGCATGAAATTTTTGAGCATCTATATCTATCTTACCTCTTAATTTGGTAATAGTGATTTTGTTATTATTTCTATTTACATGCATGCTGCATATAACCTCCCATGACCCTAGTAGTATCTCCCAAACTGATCTTTATACGGGACTCTTAACCTGTTTAAAATATGAGAAGGGAGAAAGAAATAAGCTTGAGTTCTGGGTTTATCCTTTAAAAGGTTTTGATTTTACATAAGTATGAAACATATGTGTTAATTTGGAAAATCTCATTGTTAATGTAAAATAGCATATCCTTCATCATGTTATTTACTTCCATCATGATTTGGAGCCCGATTCATATGCTCTGTGTTCTTTTTGTAGAGTCCTAATGGTGATATAATAGAATGTGTTGTGTCACATTAATGATTTTGGAAGAAAATTCACCAGTCATTTTGGGTTTAAAAAAGCGATAAAGGATTTGATTCATTATATTGAATTGTGTATGATTGAAGTTTGAAAATTCATCTTTGAGTTTAAACCATGTTGTAGTGAGTTTTATTATGAAGCGATTTTCGTCATTTTTTTCTCCGGTTGCTAAAGTCTAACGGTTTCTCGTGTGTTTGATTGAGAGAGGTAGATATATAGCATTGAATTGAAGAGGTACATGAAGATATTTTGTGAACAAATGAGTGGCACAAATCATGTACATGCAAAGATGCTTTGGTGCCTTAGTAAAATTTATATGCAGCAAATTTATAATTTGTACCCTGAGTTGTAGAGAATGTAATGTGCCTTCCAATTTATAATATTGTAGACCTTGATATTAAATTCTGTATTCTTCCTTTACCTTGGTTTCCATTAGACTTATCAGCACATGTATTTAAGAAAAGTGGTCAACAACAAAAGTGGTCAACAACAAAAGTGTCTATACAAATGTTAATAAAAGTGTTTTGGGTCATATTTTTTGTTAAGCTTCAATCCTCACTGAAGAGAATACTCGCATCACATAGTACTAGTGGTAGTGATTAAGGCATGGGGTTGCTCTTGCCATGGATAGTTTTCAATTGATATATTTTATTAGTCCTTGTGAATATAAATGTATATATGAGTGTATTGCAAAATGATTACATATTATGAAAGAACAAATATATATATATATATATATATATATATATATATATATATATATATATATATATATATATATGAGCATTTTTATTTATCATAAATGCATTTGCTTTCAATTGAAAGACCTTGAACGTTTTCAGGAAAAATGTTGCAACTAGTCAACAGCATAGGTGCACTTCTCCTAACAATATAGAAAGTATGTGTAGATATCCTTTTTTGCATCCTTTCACAAAATTCTTGCTGAACTCAATTTATGTTGAAAGGATTTCAAATAGGAAACAAACATGGACATAACTCATAAGGCATATTTGAATCGACTTATGCAAACCTTATCTACTGACATAATGTGTTTGGGAGAGATTCTGAAAGAGCTTATAACCGTTATAGCGTTTCGTAAGCTGTTTATAGCTTATTTTCATAAGCTCTAGCTTATCTATTTGGCCTATGCATGTTTCTTTGATACTACATATGTAAGCTTTGAATCAGGTTCTTCACTTTATTTTGCTTAATATCTTACCCTTATTATATATCTGTTTGTTTTAATTATCCGAAAATTCAAGGATTCAATTATGAATATTTTAAATTATTAAGGTTCTTTATTTGAAACTTATCTTTTACTGAAGCTTCAACTGTTCCACTAACTACCCTATTGAACTAGATGTATCATTTGAAGTACCCTATTTGGCGTAGAGCCCAATGTTGATTCAAGGGTGTTTCTACCTCTAACATGTAAATGAATGAGCTAATAGTTAATGTTTAAATTCTTAATTGGCAATGCATGTAGAAGGAAATCATTGGAAACTGATGAAAATTGAGCTCAATTCCTAACATCATCTGTTATTATAGGTAGGTTACCTTGGTAGATATTATTAATATATTATTACAAACTGAAAATAAACTGCAGATCACAAAAATCATATGAACGAAAATCAGCCAAGAGGAAACTCACTCAAACCCCATTCTCTGTGCTGTATTTGAAATTATATCTTCAATATATGAACCATAGCAAGTACTATTTGAGATTGTGATCATGAGTCATGAATGTTGTGTTAGAAAAGGAAACTGTTTGTTCATGAGCTACCTTATTTTTAATCTATTGAGTGTTTGAGTCGTACGTAGAGATACAACATGCTTAGATGTGTACATTTGTGAGAATAGTAGCAAAAAATTTCTCTGCAACAATCATTAGTTGAAGTATATGTGAATGTGACAGAGGATTTAATCATTGTTACATAGTGTTATAATATTTGATTAGCATGTGCAGATTGCACAACATGGGTTTTAATATTTGATCATTGTCTTAAAGCTACAATTCAGGCAATATGGTTGCGGAATTTGTGAAAGGGTTTGGGATAGTTGACATTATTGGCATGACGTTAAAGATTTATTGTAACAATTCTGTAGCAGTATTTTTTCCAATAACGATAAATACTCAAAAGGTGCAAACCCCATTAACTAAGGGGTTGCAACCAAATACAATTAAGGAACATATACATACAATGGGTCTTGGTTATCCTTTTGAATGATGTATTTGATGATATTGATACTCCAGACTCTTTATGATTATGTATTTCTGAACCTTAATAATTGTTTCTAGTTTTTGTGTACGTAATTTTACTTATGAGTTATAACATGAATGTTCTAGAAACACTTACAGAACCATAATGAAATTTTATGTGGTGCTTAAGACACCTTGTATAGTATTTGTAAAAAAAAAAAAAACTGTCGATAGGCTGCACTAGTTTCATATCCCATCTCCCTCTGTGAACCTACTACAAATCTTTGTGATGAATTCTTATTCAAAACTAGAAACTGTGAATGAAGGAGAAAGATGAAGAAAATTGCACGGGAGTAGCAAAACTCTTTGTAATGGTGTATTAAATTTTAGGGATTGGAAATAATCCAATAACTTGAGGGGAGGTTATTGTCAAGAAAAAACTAGAGAGGAGGTGTGTGGCATTTAACTAGACTTCAGGGGAGGTGAATGTTCAATTTAAAATTAAAGGGGAAGTGTGTGACATTTGACCAAAACTTAAGGAATGTCATTGTTCAATTTAAAACTAGAGGAGAGTGTGTGACATTTGACCAAAACTTAAGGGAGGTGAGTGTAATTTCCCCTTAAAAAAATTAACAAATGATATATTATGATTTTAGTCTAATAGTGTTTTTGTTCTTTCAAAAATAATATCATTCCTCTATTTTCTCGAACCAAACCAAACCAAGTGACACTTTTCTCTCATCTTTTTCTTAAACCAAACAATACTTTCTCACGTCTCTCTTCTTAGTCTATTCTCACCTCTTTTTCCCTTATCGATTTCTTTTCATTATCAAGGAAATCTTAAATGTCAAATAAAATGAGATGGAGGTTACATGTGTTGGGTTTAATCTAAGTAAAACCCAAACTACCTCCAACGGTTATAAAATATTGTCGTTGTAGTTCAACAAGTTTAGTTTTATATTCCAGCTTACAAAATAGTTAGTTAGCAGTTAGTTAAGTTGTTACAACAGACAAGCAAGTCCAATGTACAATTTTCACAACACACAGAAATAAACAATTTACAGTTTACATTTTTCTACTCTATTACTCCCTGTTACGTATGCTCCTTAGACCCTCTTCAATCTTGTGTTTTGAGTTCATCAATCAGATGGATTGATACCTCACAAACAAGAAAGAGAGAAGAGATTAGATTTTGTTCAAAATGATTGAACTAAACTAGAAGGCAAGAAAGAGAGAAGACAATGAGTGAGAGAAGAGAATTACCTTCTATGTGGTGTTCTTGGTGCTGTTCAGAAAGTGAAAGCATCAAGATCGGAGTTTCGATTGTGTGAGTACATACAAACAGAAGAACAAAAGGTTAGGGTTTGTATAAAACTCAGAAAAGAAAGAAAGTTACACAGTTTGTGAGTAGAGGAGGTCATTCCCTTTATTCGTATTCTCTGTGAGTGATTTCACAAGGGTGAAATCACTTGATTGCTTCATAATCTCAGTTGAAGTGCATGCAACAAATAATCATAAAGTTAGGGTTCACGCTTGAATCAATAAACCAGAAAAGAAATTGAGAGTTGAGATACTCAAAGTTGACCTTTGTACCATTCCAACCCTAGCACCATGATCAGACCTACATACACAAAACCTCAAGATTAGGGTTTTTGTGTAAACAATCAATCAACCACAAAATAAAGAGAGAGTGGGAGATTTACCTTCACTGAGGGCTTGTAGTGTGTTGCTTGAGAGGTTCAAGCACTCGATTGCAGCGTTCAGTGTCAACAAAGCGTTTGTAGTTGACGAACCTCAGATTGCTTCGATTTAGTGCAAAATCAAAGGGGTTTTTGCATCATCATCATCATCGCAATCATTATCGGTGAGAGAGTGGACCGGGTCAAAGGCGCGGGTCGATGACGTCATCACGGGTCAACTGCATGTCTGATCCAACATGTGAGCCGAACCGAACTTAGACGCGGGTCGCGGTCCGACCGACCGGGTCGGTCCGGGTTTGATAACACTGAACGAAACCCTAGAAAAGAAGCTAGGACAGAGAGAGAGAGAGAGAGAGAGAAGAAGAGAAGTAGGCGGTGAAGAGTGACCAAGAACCGGTCCAGAGTTTTTTTGGAAAACTGATAACTCTATTTTATATAGAGTATTTCATTTGTTTAAACTTAGTAAATTGCTCCCTTTCAAGTAATAATAAAGAGTTTATATAGTATTTAGTGTGATATATGATAACTTGAGTGATTAGAATGGTTATAGTTGTTAATAGGCCATTTTGGATATATTGTGGTATGTTTGATGTTTATTGTTCAGTGCAGTCTACAATGCTTTCTGCATCAAATGCTCCTGCATTGATCCTGTATCAAATCTGCACTACTTGGTGAATGAGCAGCCAGCTTCATGTACATCCACTTGTAATTGTTGACCTCATGCTTGGTTCTCTGAAGTCAGTCCACCTTGTATAGTAGGCGCCTACCACTACAAGAAAATCACTGATTTGCCACGGACATTTCCGTGGAAAATGTACAAATTTCTGTGGCAAAACATTTGCCACGGACAAAAATTGGTGGCAAAAACGCTCGTCGCAAATCGTTTGCCACGGATTTTCCGTCGCAAATCGTTTGCCACGGATTTTCCGTCGCAAATCGTTTGCCACGGATTTTCCGTGGCAAATGTTTCCGTCGCAAATCCGTCGCTAATCCGTCGCAAATATCCGTGGCAAAGTCGTCGCGAATTTCATCGCAAAATCCGTAACCAAATCCGTCGCAAAAAAAAAAATTAAAAAAAATTTAAATCTTCAAGATGGAACAATACTGAACTACTTATAGACCAAACAATAAAATATCAGAACAAATGTAGATAATCATTCAATTAGACTAACACCATTGTTTCACGATATAATAAAATCCATGTGTTACAAAGTATAAAGCAATCGCTTCTTTCCATACAATTGGAACAAGTAAGAAATTCCTGATCTTCAGAATCAACAAAGCAGCAGATGCATAGATTTTGTTCCTTCTGATCTTTCAACTTGCCATATCATTTGAAGTACCCTATTTGGCGTAGAGCCCAATGTTGATTCAAGGGTGTTTCTACCTCTAACATGTAAATGAATGAGCTAATAGTTAATGTTTAAATTCTTAATTGGCAATGCATGTAGAAGGAAATCATTGGAAACTGATGAAAATTGAGCTCAATTCCTAACATCATCTGTTATTATAGGTAGGTTACCTTGGTAGATATTATTAATATATTATTACAAACTGAAAATAAACTGCAGATCACAAAAATCATATGAACGAAAATCAGCCAAGAGGAAACTCACTCAAACCCCATTCTCTGTGCTGTATTTGAAATTATATCTTCAATATATGAACCATAGCAAGTACTATTTGAGATTGTGATCATGAGTCATGAATGTTGTGTTAGAAAAGGAAACTGTTTGTTCATGAGCTACCTTATTTTTAATCTATTGAGTGTTTGAGTCGTACGTAGAGATACAACATGCTTAGCTGTGTACATTTGTGAGAATAGTAGCAAAAAATTTCTCTGCAACAATCATTAGTTGAAGTATATGTGAATGTGACAGAGGATTTAATCATTGTTACATAGTGTTATAATATTTGATTAGCATGTGCAGATTGCACAACATGGGTTTTAATATTTGATCATTGTCTTAAAGCTACAATTCAGGCAATATGGTTGCGGAATTTGTGAAAGGGTTTGGGATAGTTGACACTATTGGCATGACGTTAAAGATTTATTGTAACAATTCTGTAGCAGTATTTTTTCCAATAACGATAAATACTCAAAAGGTGCAAAGCACATGGAGTTAAAGTATTTATCTATTAAGGACGAAGTTTAGATACAAAAAGTATCTATAGAGCACATTAGAACAAACCTTACGATAGCTGACCCATTAACTAAGGGGTTGCAACCAAATACAATTAAGGAACATATACTTACAATGGGTCTTGGTTATCCTTTTGAATGATGTATTTGATGATATTGATACTCCAGACTCTTTATGATTATGTATTTCTGAACCTTAATAATTGTTTCTAGTTTTTGTGTACGTAATTTTACTTATGAGTTATAACATGAATGTTTTAGAAACACTTACAGAACCATAATGAAATTTTATGTGGTGCTTAAGACACCTTGTATAGTATTTGTCAAAAAAAAAGATACCTTGTATAGTAAGACACTAGTGTTTGTGGTATATGGAAGGAAGTGTGTCTTGAAATGAAATACATGACCGCCATCCAGTTTACATCACTAAAGGACCCATTTAGTGATAGTCACTAAAGGGGTACATATGTAAACTACCGATTAATAAAAATATAATAATTTAATATCAATTATTATATGGTTCCGATTTATTAGGCATTAGTTTTGGAAATGATTAATAAAAGTAACGTCCAAATTTAATTCCACAAAAAAATGAAAAGGAGTAACTCATCCAATACACTCAAAAACGGCTACCCTAAAACCCCAAGGTGATATAGTTCCCACCCTCTATTACAAGCAATGGCAGTAACTAACCTTATAGTTTCGTGTCTTGCTCTCGGTGAGAACACTTCAAGTAGTCTAGGCCTTCCTTTTCTTTGAAAACCCCTTGCCACCAATCTGGCCTTATATTTAGTTACCTTGCCATTAGGATCTAGCTTGACTTTGAACACCCATTTTACACTAATGGCCTTCTTGCCTTTAGGTAAAGTAGTTAGGGTCCATGTTCCATTTTTTTCTATGGACTTAAGCTCCTCTAGCATAGCTTCCTTCCACTCTTTAGATTTTAGAGCCTCTAAGTAGTTTACAGGTTCTGCATCTGCTAGCATTGCAAAGTGGATGAGGTCACCTTCTTCTGTTACCTCATCATCATTTATGATTTCATAGTCTGCTAGGTTCCTAGGAGTTCTTCTTGGTCTCTCGTGGTCCATTGCACTTGACCATTAGGCACGATGAATCGTTTGATGGTTTCTTCTTCTTGAGGAACACCTTCCTCATCACCTGAAGTATCCTCTTCACCTTGCTGAGGTACTTCATTTCTGTCACCAATAGTTTCTGAGTTGTCAATAGGCACTGAGATTACTTGTTGGGGTTCATCCCAAACCCATTGTTCCTCCTCTAGGACTGTGACATCCCTAGAGACTTCAATTTTACCACTTGTAGGGTTGTACAATCTGTAGGCACCCGTAGGGTGATATCCAACTAGAATTAAAGGCTTGCTCTTGTCTTCAAGTTTTGTTCTTTTAGGGTCAGGTATGTGGCTGTAGGTTAGAGAGCCAAATACCTTAAAGTGACTAACATTTGGTTTGTCACCTGTCCAAACCTCCTCAGGAACTTTGTCTTCAAGTTTCTTTGTTGGACACCTGTTGAGAATGTAGGTAGCTGTAGTAATAGCTTCACCCCATAGCTTCTTAGGTAGACCCTTCTGTTTGAGCATAGATCTGGCCATGTCTAGAACGATTCTGTTTCTCCTTTCTGCAACACCATTGTGTTGTGGAGTATAAGGGGATGTAACTTCATGGATGATGCCTCTGCTGGTGCAGTACTCCTCAAAGTCTTTTGAGGTGTATTCACCTCCTCCATCAGTCCTTAGAATCTTTAGTTTCTGGTTACTCTGTCTTTCTGCCATGTCCTGAAATTTTTTGAAAATTGCTAGGGCCTCTCCCTTAGTCTTTATTAGATAGATCCACATTTTTCTTGAGTACTCATCTACAAAAGAAATAAAGTATTTATTACCACCTAGTGATAAAACATCAAAGGGGCCACAAATGTCACTTTGTATACAACATGCAAAGCAGATCCTTTTGATCCGTCTTGCAACTCTTTTTGAAAACTCTTCCTAAAGGTTTGCTTGCCTAGAAGACATGTTGTACACAGCTCATTTGGTGCCTCTATTTTAGGCAAACCCATTACTAGACTCTTAGTACTTAGGTTTGTCAAGCTTTTGTAGTTTAGGTGCCCAAGCCTTCTATGCCATAAACAACTTTCAGAACTAGTAATTGCACTCAGGCACCTTGCCTCTGAAGAGCAAATACTAGTCTTGAAAGTTCTGTTTTTGGCTAAAGGTGTGGTCAACAGAAGCTTACTTTCAGGATCATATAACTTTAGTTTTAGGTCTCTCATTACAATAGAAAATCCTTTTTCAAGCAATTTTTGACCTAAACTAATCAGATTAGAGCACACACCAGGGACATAAAAAACATTTTGAATCATAACTGTCTTACCATCCTCTCTTTTAAACAGAATGTTGCCCATACCTTCTGCAGTAATTACCTTATTCTTTGCACACCGATAGTGGGTCCTCTTACTAGGATCAAAATCTATCAGCCACTCCTTGTTGCCAGTCATATGATTGGAGCAACCTGAGTCTAAATACCAAATTTCAGTGATGGTTTTACCATCACTGGTAGTTATAGCAAAAACAACAAATTCTGACCCTACTTCTAGTTCCACATTAGTTATACTAATTTCCTCCTTAGGTTCAATTTTAGACATAGTAATAGGATCATTTGTTATAGCACTAAATACTACTGGGCCAGAATCTGAATCTGAGTCTTCTTTGGCCACATTGGCCCTTTGCTCAGATTCTTTGCCCTTATTATTTTTCTTAGACCAGCAATCACTTGCATAGTGACCATACTTTTCACATTTGTAACATTGAATGTGTGACTTATCCTTTTTAGTACTGCTAGTATCGTTACTAGGCTTATTAGATGAGTTTCCTTTAGAAAACTTACCTTGGGGCTTACCTTTAGGCCCATTATTCTTCTTTGGGTTGCTTCTGCCACCCTTCCCTCCTTTCTTACCTTTAGAAGGAATGAAGAAAGCTTGACTGTTTCATCTGAGTCTTCATTTAGCAGATTCAACCTTATCTCTTTAGCCTCTAGACGACTTTGTAGTTGCTCAACTTTAAGATCCTCCACTTTGCAGGTATCTTCTAGTCCGTTAACTGCAACATAGAACTTTTTTGTTAGAGATCTAAGTATTTTTCTGCAAATGTCTTCATCCTTTAAGGTTTCACCATTCAGTTTCATGGCATTGGTAATTTTCTTCACTCTGCCAAAATAGCTGATGATGTTCTCATCACCCTTCATCTTTAAGGCTTCATACTGAGCCTTTAGGGCCTGTAGTTTTTCTTGTTTTGCTTCGCACTCCATTATAGTAAGAATCCGAATGTCCCATGCCTTCTTGCACTTTCCACATCTCTAATTCTCACAAAATTTGAGTCATCTAACCTGATTTGGATAAGATGAAGTGCTTTATAGTCCTTCATCTCATCTTCTTCATATTGCTTTTTTCTTCTGCGATAGCGATGGCGAGGTTCTTTCAACCCTTCCTCACAATCTTTAAGACCCTTTCGACACCCAAATCTCGATTTCATCTCGGTGACTCCATCTGTCCCAGTTAGTTCCTGTCAAAACAGGCACTTGAGTGCCAAAACTAGGATTCATTTCTTTATGTGCCATCTGCACACACTTCACAAAACTTGTTAGTAAAACACAAACTACACAACTAGCTACTGTGTAGTGAAAACAGGTAAAGAAAACTTAAAGAACTGAAATTTAACAGTTTAGAGTTTGAGAAATTGTCCTTTATCCCAGAATTGATTTGAGCTCTGATGATACCATGTAGAATTTTTGCACTTCTTTAAATTTTTCTCCACCTTTTTTACCAAAAACTAACAGAGGTTGTATTGCTGTAATTTGCAGGGTGCAAATAACAAGCCCAATACTGTGCAATACAGTCCGGCCCAAGAACCGCAAGAGACAGAAAACAAAACAACGTGCGATGAAACCCTTTCACTCTCACTCTCTGTTGTTGCTTCTCTTCTTCCCCTCGCCTTCTCCTTCGCAGCTCTGCTAGGGTTTCAATGGAAACCTAGCAGACAACCTCCAATCTCCACTAATCTTGCACCAAAACGCAGGTCTTCACCTCTTCTATCAAACCCCTCTGTTTATTTTCTTGATTGTTGTAGATTTGATGAAACCCTAATTTCTTCCTTATTGATTTCTGCAGATCAGGAGGTAGATTGAAGCATCAAAGGTAACGATCTCCCTTTCTTATACCTTTTATTGATGATTTCTGAACTGTAACAACAAACCCTAACTGTGTTGTTGTATTTCTTTTTCTTGAACCTGTGCAAGCACTGAAAGAACTCAGAATCTTCACCTCTTGAAGATTCTGCACAAACCGAAGTTACACACACAGGTAACCTTCTTTTACTCTCTCTATTTCTCTCTTTCCTTACTCTTTCTTTTCTGTGTTTGAATGAAAACCCTAACTGGTTTTTATTCCTTTTCTTGCGAGGTCTCTCTCTCTCACAACGGCAACACAAAGAACTTTGAAGGACTTAGAAAAACTCAGAGAAGAAGAACACAGAAAACTGAACAAACAATGTAAAATTTTAAAATTGCTATTCTATTATTTTCTGTATTGTTGTGTATGTACAAATTTCTGAATGTAAACTACAATATATACATAGCTGAGATTCTGAATTAGATAGAGAGAAAGTTAGTTAGGCAGTTACTATAACTAACTGTGGAATAGTGCTAACGGCTCTATTTCCTTTTTTTTAAACATGTTTTTTCTGTTTGCAAATGTATTTAGCCAATTAGCACTAAGTGTTGAATTAGCTATTTCAACACTCTCCCTTAATTCAAACACTTAGGTTGAGTAGAGCATTAGAATAGAGCTAAGCTAATAGGGAACATAAAACCCAAGACAAGCCCTTGGTATAGCCTTAAAAAATAACCTTTGGAACAAGCCTCCAAAGCTGACTTTCAGAGGAGTAGTCATTCATTTGATTTGAATGAAATTACTCCTAATTCCCTCCTTAGCTTAGCAAACAGATCTCCTTTGAGAGCTTTAGTAAAAATGTCTGCCACTTGATCTTTAGTAGGACAGTACTCAACCTGTAATTTACCTTTTGAAACTTGGTCCCTCAAGTAGTGGTACCTTGTTTCAATATGTTTGGTTCTGCCATGAGCCACGGGGTTCTTAGCAAGGCTCGAGGCGGACTTGTTGTCAATTAGGATAGTAGGTGGTTGATTTAACTCAACCAATAGCTCATTTAGCAGTGTTTCAAGCCAAGCAGCTTGGCATGCAGCACTGCTAGCTGCTACATACTCTGCCTCACAGGAGGACAGAGCCACAACTGATTGTTTCTTTGAACTCCAGGATATAGGTGCCCCTAGGAATTTAAACAAAAACCCAGAGGTACTTTTACTCTCAATTTTGTCTCCACACCATCTAAATCTGTAACCTAGCAATAGAGTAGTATTTTCACCATTTCCTTTAGGAAACCAAATACCATAGTGCAGAGTACCTTGTAGATACCTAAGTATCCTTTTAGTAGCCCAATAGTGGACCTTGAGTGGTTTATTCATAAACCTACTCACAATTCCCGTAGCATATAGAATATCAGGCCTGCTGTGACATAAGTACCTTAAGGACCCTATCATCTGCCTGTATTCAGTAGGATTCACTTCACTAGTGTCCTCCTTAGTTGTTTGAGTTAGATTACCTTCTCTGCGGGTGTCTTGGCAGGATTACAATCCTCCATTTCAAATCTGGCCAACACTTCCTTAGTGTACTTAGACTGATGTAAGATTATCCCATCTGGAGTTCTTAGGAATTCCATTCCCAAAAAATATGACAACCTTCCAAGGTCTGTCATTTCAAACTTAGCTTCCATAGACTGCTTGAACTTGGCAATTTCTTTTGCACAATTGCCAGTTACAAGCATGTCATCAACATAGAGACATATAATTAGAAAATAGGTTTGTAGAGTACCTTTGGTGTAGACACCATATTCTGAACCACACTTATTGAACCCATTTTCTGTGAAGAACTTGTCAATACATTTATTCCATGCCCTAGGGGCTTGCTTTAACCCGTAGAGAGCCTTGTGTAGATGATAGACATAGTTCCCTTTACCTTTAGTCTCAAAGCCTGGGGGCTGC
Organism: Oxytropis ochrocephala; assembly: GCA_020916435.1. Taxonomy (NCBI): domain Eukaryota; kingdom Viridiplantae; phylum Streptophyta; class Magnoliopsida; order Fabales; family Fabaceae; genus Oxytropis; species Oxytropis ochrocephala. The sequence goes on from CM037090.1 coordinate 40,024,032, forward strand.
TCAATGTAGACTGTCTCCTCTAGTGGTTGTTGCGTGTAAATTCGTGTGGTATTCGCAAATATAGTGCAAGTATACACGTCGTACAAGTAATAAAGTGGATAAAAGTAAGAGATCTTTCCCACGAGGATTGATATGCTTTCAAAGTTCAAGTTTCAAAACACAAGAGAATCAAGTGACAAATCGGCAATAAGAGTTGGTTTTAAAGCTAAGATGTAAATAAAACAAGTAAACAAATGTTGGTTGTGAATATGGATGAGAGATGAGTTGAGTTGTTGCATGCAAGTAAATCCTTCCTAGCCGTGACGTTATAACGCTTACACGTTATGACGTTCAAATGTTATTCTCAGATAGACGTGGCCACGTTTGAACGCCATTGCAAAAAGAGCTATGCCTTTCAAAGACAAAAACGCCGAGTTTCAAGTATAAGAGGTCCTATGTCTAGGTTCTAAATAGGCCCACTCCTGTATTTTAAGCACCCACAAAGAATGTTCTATGAACTATTATCTATTCTATGTCTAGACTTAGATAAAGATGCCTAAATGTCTTTAGTGCATTGTTCATTCATATAAATCCTTGATTTCTTTTCATAGACCATGTCCTGTACTCTATGAATCTACCCATTTTAAGAGGCCAACCTCAAAACAAGTTTGGAAATATTATTACACAAAGATTTAAAACAGTAACGCTCAATACTTCATAACATTAACTAGAAATTCATTATAAGCAAAACAACAACTCAACTACAAAGTGTTTAGCTCATCTTTGAGCATCTTTACTGAGAATGAAAAGGATTTAAAATCCAAATACCATACATAATGAAAAGAACCTAAGTGCAAAAGATACACCTAAGTAACTTTTTAGCATGTATCACTTTGTATAGACGTTACAACGTCCGAGCTTTACAACAATGCGAGAAAAATAAAACTAAGTTCGGACAAGCAAAATATAGAAGTCCTGCTTCCGATCTTCTTTACAAAACTAATTCTGAATTTAATGGAGGGATGGTGAGGGGATGAAGATGAAGTGATTCTGAAGATGTGTGCGTATGGAGAGAGCAGTGATGTGTGGAAAGGATGATGCCTTGAGAGAGAGCTGAGCCTTCCTTAAATAGCCATCTTGCTTACGCGTGCTGATGTCACTTGCCCACCTACCAGGTCTGTCTCCTCTCTTCTTCCTAACACTGTTCAGAGCTACAGTGTATCTGTGTGTCAGCTCATGGGGAATAGAAGATCTTCTGACTTTTTATATCTTTGACCATCATTACTAGCGCGCCAAAATGGAGATCTTTCTCCCTTGTTCTGCTGCACTTCGGTAGACGTGGTGAGGGACGTGGTAACGTTCAACACTAAATTTCCTGCACAAGCACAAAAACATCAAAACGCTCTCAAGGGCACCACTTGGTGCCTAAATGCGCAGATTTATCTGTTTGACTTCTTATTTATTAAAAACTCAGAAATTAACATAAAACTAATTAAAAAGACCTTGTATTGTTAGAGAACTTGCATGATTTATTCTTGAGTGAATATAAATAACTCATATAAATATGAGTTATCACACCCCCAAACTTAAATCATTGCTTGTCCTCAAGCAATCAAGACAACAACAAAAACAAAGCATGAAATCAACTACACTAGCAGGTTATGCTCTACTTCACCCAACAGATCAGAAATTCATTCTCAAGGGGCTAATTCTTCACACACTCACGCACCAATGCATAATTAAATTCCAGATTCATTAAAGCTCACAGTGAGTGTGTGATCTCTGTATTAATTCTTCCTCTAGCTAGTTCAGAAACTACTTCAGCTTACGAAAGAATGGTTTCCAAATGGTGACAGTAAAACATCTTTCAAAACAAAGAATAGGCTAACATTTCCACACAAGAGATGGGGGTTCATTTAAAGCATGACAAAGGGTCTTAATTGGGTGCTAGGACTAGGTTAGTGCAACTAATTTATTGATTCACAAACGCAAAAAGACTGTAACCCCCTCATTACTGAACAACTCTCTTTTATTTGCTCCATTTTGGAATTCTATTTCTCATTTTTTTTTTTAGATAGAGTGCTCAGCATTTGTTTCAGGGTATTACAGGGAACACGTATACATGTGGATTTTCCACTTATTTGTATCAACACACTCTTTTTGGTATTTTTGGGAATAGACGTTACAACGTTTATGGGTGAGACGTTGCAACGTCTGAACACACAACACGACACACACGGCATACGTTATAACGTTACGGGTAGACGTTACAACGTTGCACTCACACTACACCTACACTTAACCATCCTATAGTCTTTGCACCCAGCCTTAGTACGACTTGATTTACCCCCAAACTTAGCTTCTACTGCTATTCTAGGTTTTTAGTCAAGTTTCATTCTCACCATAGTTTACCAAAACTAGCTTCAGCACAAAATATTCCCTATCTAACTAGATTTCTTCTTAAAACAGAGTTTGTGTAGGAGCAGCAATCAATTCTTTTCATCTAATCATGCATAGGCTACTCACACACACATTTTCACTATCTTTAGCCCAAAGAGAATGATTTTCATGCTTGATAGAGTAAGAACAGAAATTGCTTTTGCATTTGATTTCATGTACAACACGTAATGTAAACTTAAAACATTGAGATCCCCACACTTAAAGTTGAGCAGTGTCCTCACTGCTCAAAGAGAAACAACATGATTTATTTTATTTTATTTTATTTTATTTTATTTTTATAGAGGGGGGTTTCAAACAGAATATGAAATAGAACTACTAAAATTAAAACTATACTTTAAAACTAAGAACAAAAAAACTACAACTACTATTGAAATTAATGGGGGACTTACTTGTTCGCTGCACCAGACCTAAGCCTTCCGCTTTGTCTGGTGGATACTCCTGCCTGACCTTCTCCTTTCTTCTTTTCCTTCTTCTCTTTCTTCACCTTCACTTCTCCTTGCTCAGTTGTGGTAGTTGTTGTTGTTTCATCAGATTCTTTCTCTTTTGAGCTTGCTCCCACACTTGCACCAAAGAAGACTTCGAGGCTTCAAAGAATCCTCTTTTGGCTTCCTCCCACATCTTCATTGCTAACTCAGCAGGGTTGACATGCATTGGTTCGTTGGGGATCACCTGGCCTTTTTCCACCTCTGGCTCTTTAGACGTTGCCACGTCTGATGATGATCCTCCAATTCCAGCAACTGTTCCCTGGGCTTGCTTCAACAGGTGCTCTGCTAGCTTCTGAGTGGCCTCCTCCATTGCTTGTTGCTTTACCTTTTCCAATGCGAACACGTTCATTGTTGACTTGCATTTCGCAAGTTTGGTCGCACCTCTTTTTTCGCAGACGTTACGACGCCTGCAGCGCTTCTTCAAAGAATAACGGGAAGGGGTTTTTCGAAAATACTAGTGGCAACAAATGTTGCACTAGTAGCGATGAGCGCGAGTTTCCTGCAAAGACTTTGACTTTTTCTTATTACAGAAGCTTACGCCTATGTGTTGTTGGGGCTACACTTTCTTCTTTCTCTCCACTCTCTTGAGTTTGTTTTGCAACGTCTGTGCATCAACAGAACTTGCAGCTCCTGCAGATTTCACCCTAGGCTTAAACTTTGTTGAGAATGGGCCTCGAGGTCGCTCCCTAAGCTCTGAGGCTTCAATTTCTACCCCACTTCCATGCACGCATCGGTTATCATACATGGGAAATACAAGTAGCCATCTTTCCTATTCTTCCATTTGTTGAGCTCACGGTTGATCGACCTTTCCAACCTCCACTTTGTCTCTTGACATGATTGCATCAATCACAATCACCTCTCTTTGTCTACCCGGGATGTGTGAGAGGTGGGAATTAAACAAGATGCCTTATGATGAAACCAAGTGTTGGCTTCATCACATAGGTACCTCTTCATGATCTTGAACTCGCCTCGTGTTCACCACTTCTTTCCAAGACAAAGACCTTCGACACATATCCTATCCTTGATAGCATCCATTTCACCAGATCCATAGTTCTTTTGCTTGGTCTCCACAAATTTCCATAGTACCCTAGCCCAAAATAATCATTGATGACTCTCACTCCAAACTTCACTTCCTCACCTCACACCTTTGACACAATGGACGGCTCTCCTTCAGCCTCTCAACGATTCCCTTGTAGAAATCGTGAACCCAAGGTAGCAATATATTCCTTTCTCGTACACAATGAATTTTTGCCACCAACGCCTGCGACGGTTGCGAGAAAATCGATTGGGGCTTTCTTGACTGAAACCCCTTTCGTGAAGTAGGGCTTTCTTTTGGATGGGTTGGGTGTTTCGGGGATAGGGGCCGAGGATGAACTCAAGTCGACATGTTTGCCTTTCCCGGAGGATTTGGTAGCGATTGCTTTACTTTTGTCATGGTGATTTCGCAGAAATTGCTTGGAAGGGAATGGGGATTTCGGAAATTTTAGGTTTTCGGAGAAAGAGAGGGAGATTTTGGTTTCGAGAGAGAGGATTAGAAAGAGGTTGCAGTGGTGGAATGGTGGTGAATGGTTAGATTTTTATGGGGAAGTGGTTATGGGAGTTGAGAAATGGAAGAGTGGAGTAATGGAGAAAAGTAACCGTTGATTAGACAGGTTAAGTAAGGGGGATGACGTCGTGGTCAGTTACTACGTTCGTGGTTCAGAGGGAAATCATTTCTGACACGTCATATCTTACGCTTTTGACTTAATTTAAATCGCTCGACCGCCCGGGCGTGCCTAATGCCTATTGCATTCGAGACGCGTTACGACGTCTACCACCTTTTACTTTCTCCTCTCGTCAACACTTATTCCTGCAAAACAAAAATTAAAAAGACACAAAAAAATTTAAAAATCATTGGGTTGCCTCCCAAGAGCGCTTGCTTTAAGAGTCTTCAGCCAGACTTTTGTCTCTTTCATTCAAGAATTGTTGAAGGACATTTGGATCTTGTCCCTTTCCACATGCTCTCCATGATATTGTTTCACACGTTGGCCATTAACTTTGAACATGGTGTTTGTCTTTTCATCAAATAAATCCACTGCACCATGAGGATAGATCTTCATTAATTTGAATGGACCTGACCACCTTGACTTCAATTTTCCTGGGAACAATTTAAGCCTTGAATTAAATAGCAACACCTGCTGTCCTTCTACTAGTTCTCTCCTTTGGATTCTTTGATCATGCCACTTCTTGGTCTTTTCCTTGTACATTGCTGAGCTTTCATAGGCATGGTGTCTAAACTCTTCTAGCTCATTCAATTGCAATAATCTTGCCTCACCAGCCTTTGCATGATCCAGATTTAATTGCTTCAATGCCCAATAGGCCTTATGTTGGAGTTCAATTGGCAGGTGACAAGCCTTACCATAAACTAGCTTATAAGGAGACATGCCCAATGGTGTTTTGTATGCTGTTCTGTAGGCCCAAAGTGCATCATCCAAGTGTAATGACCACTCCTTTCTGTTGGGACCAACCATCTTCTCAAGTATTCTTTTGATCTCCCTGTTGGATATTTCTGCCTGGCCACTGGTTTGGGGGTGATAAGTCAGAGCAATTCAGTGTGTTTCACTCCATACTTAGCCAAGAGGTTCTCAATTAACTTATTGCAGAAATGAGAGCCTTCATCACTGATTATGGCTCTTGGAGTACCAAATCTTGTGAATATATTCTTTTTCAGGAACTTGCTAACTAATTTGGCTTCATTGTTTGGTAATGCCACTGCTTCAACCCACTTTGACACGTAATCCACAGCTACCAGAATATATAGATTTCCATGGGACATAGGAAATGGTCCCATGAAATCCATTCCCCAAACATCAAACAACTCCACTTCCAGAATGTTTGTGAGTGGCATCTCCTGCTTGCTTGATATATTCCCTGTTCTTTGGCACTTATCACATCTTATTACCAACTCATGCGCATCTTTGAATAAGGTTGGCCAATAGTAGCTTTGATTGTAGGACCTTTCTTTCTGCGTTGCGTACCTCCAAAAGGTCCACCATAAGGTCTTTGAATGACATTGTTGTAGCACATGGAGTTGTTCTTCCTCGCCTAGACACCTTCTTAGTAAATCGGTGCAGCACACAATTTGTACAAGTATGGCTCATCCTGAAATATTGCTTTGTAGTGTGGAAGAACCTCTTCTTTTGTTGGTGGTTGAATCCTACAGTACAATCTTGCTAACAAGGAAGTTAACTATGTCAAGATACCATGGTGCGATAGTATCGACGTTATAACGTTTGACGAAAATGTCATAGGCGTGGTAACGCCTTCAACTCATCGAGGCTACCGATAATAGTCTCTCATCGTGGAATTTTTCTTTTATCTCTTCTTCACCTTGCACTGCATCAACATTCTCAAGCCTAGAAAGATGATCGCAAACTTGGTTCTCCACCCCCTTTTTTTGTCACGAATTTCCAAGTCAAATTCTTGGAGGAGGAGAACCCATCTAATGAGCCTTGGCTTTGCATCTTTTTGGAAATTAAGTACTTAATGGCTGAATGATCGAGAAAAACAATAACTTTTGCACCCACTAAGTAAGATCTAAACTTATCAAATGCAAACACAATGACCAAAAGCTCTTTTTCGGTCACAGTATAATTCAATTGGGCATCATCTAAGGTTTTACTGGCATAATAAATTGAATGAAAATTTTTTCCATACCTTTGCCCCAATCACACTCCTACAAAGATAATCACTTGCATCACACATCAACTCAAATGGTTTAGACCAACTGCGGGTGACTATTACAGAGTAGATCACCAAGGCGCTTTCAATTTGTTGAAAGCTTCATGACATTGTTCATCAAAGTTGAAGACGTTGTCACGTTGCAACAACAGACACAGGGGTTTTGAAATCTTTGAGAAATCCTTGATAAATCTTCTGTAAAACCCTGCATGTCCTAAGAAACTTCTGACTCCTTTGATAGTTGTTGGTGGAGGTAGCTTGTCAATAACGTCAATCTTTGCTCTGTCTACCTCTAATCCCTTCTTTGATATTCTGTGTCCCAACACTATTCCTTCTTGTACCATGAAATGGCATTTTTCCCAATTGAGCACTAGGTTGGTTTCTTCACACCTTATCAGAACTCCTTCCAAATTATCCAGGCATGCTTTGTACGAATCTCCATAGACTGAGAAATCGTCCATAAAAACTTCCATGGAGTTTTCAATGAGATCAGAAAATAATGCCATCATGTACCTTTGAAATGTTGCAGGAGCATTACACGTACCAAAATGGCATCCTTCTCGAAAGCAAAGGTACCATAGGGACAAGTGAATGTTGTCTTCTCTTGATCTTCAAAGCTATAGCTATCCGGTTGTAGCCGAATACCCATCAAGGAAACAAAGAGAAATCCTTGCTCATGAGCCTGCTCTAGCATTTGATCAATGAATGGAAGAGGGAAATGATCCTTCTTAGTTGCTTTGTTTAACTTTCTGTAATCCATGCATATCCTCCAGCCTGTTATTGTCCTTGTTGGAATTAGCTCATTCTTATCATTTGTCATCACAGTAACTCCACCTTTCTTGGGCACACACTGTACTGGACTCACCCAGGAGCTATCACTAATAGGGTAGATGATTCCTGCATCCAACCATTTGATGATTTCTTTCTTTACCACCTCCTTCATTATGGGGTTTAATCTCCTCTGCCCTTCAATGCTATTCTTGGCATTCTCCTCCAAGACGATTCTATGCATGCAGATTGTGGGACTTATACCTTTGATGTCTGCCATTTGCCAACCAATTGCCTTTTTATGTCTTTTCAGGGTAGTAATGAGATCAATTTCCTGCTCTTGAGTGAGCTTGGAAGAAATGATCACTGGTAAAGAATCATTTTCCCCTAAAAAGACATACTTTAAATGATCAGGTAACACCTTTAGTTCCAAGGTGGGAGGCTCTTTAATGGAAGGCACATTCTTCTTCAGATTTGACTCCTCTTGCCCTAAAGATTCATACCTCTTTGTCCATGACTTTGGTGCAGGGGGCTCGGACGTGGTCACGTCTGCAACAGACGTTACAACGTCTAAAGGAACAACTTCTTCTGCTAACAACTCTTGTATTTCATTAGTGTTCAGGATCTTCTCCAAATGATCATTATCTTTGTTGAACTGCTTTTGGACCATACGATCAATGGCAACCACATACGAACACTCCTCCGTGTTTGGATCCGGATATTTGAGTGCATTGAGGGCGTTGAACTTGACTTCTTGGTCATTGACTCTCATGATTAATTCTCCTTTCGCACATCAATGATTGTCCTTCCAAAGAGCTAAGAATGGTCTCCCGCAATGATGGGAACTTCCTTATCCGCATCAAAATCTAAAATAACAAAATCCACCGAAACACAAACTTGTCAACTTTAATCAAAATATCTTCTAATATGCCTTCGTGATAAACTCTACTTTTATCACCTAAAGTTAGGCTTAAAGAAGTAGGTCTGGCAGTTCCTATACCAAGTTTATCATAAATGGACTTGGGCATCAAGTTGATGCTTGCTCCCAAGTCACACAAAGCTTTTCCAATGTAAAAATCTCCAATGGAGCATGGTATAGTAAAACTGCCAGGATCCTTGAGTTTTCTAGGGAGTTTATTCTGCATAATTAAACTACATTCCTCAGTTAAAGCAACAGTTTCAAACTCTCCTAGCCTTCTCCTTTTGGTGATGATGTCTTTTAAGAACTTGGCATAGTTGGGCATCTGTTGTAAAGCTTCAACCAAAGGAAGGTTGATGTGTAGCTGCTTTAACATCTCCATGAACTTGCTGAATTGTTTATCTTCATGAGCTTTCTTCAATCGTTGAGGGTATGGTGGAGGAGGATACTCAGGTGCAAGCCTAGGTACAGTCTTGATTCCTGGTTCAAAGTTAGACGTCGTAACGTCTGGTTTAGACATCACAATGTCTGGAGTATCTTTCACACCACTTGAGCTTGCCTCTTTCCCTTTCTTTTTCTCTGGCACCTCTTTCACCTTCTCTGCTGCTTCTTCATCCACAGGCATAGGTGGTTCAGGATACTCAGTACCACTTCTTAAAGAAATTGCATTTACCTGTCCATTTCCCCTATTATTACCATTAGGGTTGGATGATGATGATGGTGTTTCTGTTGTAGAAGGAAGAGATCCATTCTGCCTCTGAGTGAGAGCTGAAGCTATCTGTCCAATCTGATTTTCCAGAGTTTTGATTGAAGACTCATGAGTTTGCAAAGTTGTCTTACAATCACTTATGAAACTTTTCATCATGGCCTCCAAATTGCTATTGTTGTTATTCTGCACATACTGCCTCTGTTGTTGTTGAGGAGGAAATCCTGGAGGTATTGCAGGAGCATTGTTGCTGGTATTCAGAGCATTGTTGTTTCTCCAACTGAAATTTGGATGATTTCTCCAATTTGAATTGTAGGAGTTGGAGTAGGGGCCATTTCCTTTGTTACGAGATACAAAGTTTACAGATCGAGGTTGTAGGGGACACTCCTCATACACATGCCCTTCTTCACAATAAACACAAACTACTCCACCGTAATGGGTAGGTTCAATCTGCTGCGCGATCGCTTCTCGAGCGTGGCCACGCTTGGTGTACTCAAAGTTTTGATCATGTTGGTCGGGGTAGCCACTTGAGCGAGAAAGAAGCGAGCCAACTTCACTTATCTCATGCACACCGCTTTCTTTCCGGGTAAATCTATCGGATGGCCAATGGGAGTTGTGGGTGGCTATGTCATCAATGAGCTTGCATGCCTCAGAAAAGGACATATTCAGAATGACACCACCGATGAAGCATCAAGTATCAACCTTGTAGGTGATCTAGACCATTATAAAACGTCTCCATTTGGATCACCACAGAATGCCATGGTGGGGGCACATTCTCGCAATTCCTTCCATCTCTCCCAAGCTTGAATAATGATTCCCCTTCCCTTTGTTTGAAGGAAGTGATATCATTTCTCAATTTAGCATTCTTGTTGGGAGGGAAGTACTTTGCAAGGAACTTCTCTGCTAGCTCATCCCATGTGTGAATGGAATTTGGCTCTAAGGAGTTCAGCCAATTTTAGCCTTATCCTTGAGTGAGTATGGGAAGAGCTTCAATCTAAAAGCATCCTCTCGAGACTCGGGGGATGATAAAGTTCTTTGCACACATCCGTAAATTGTCTCGGTGAGAGTATGGATCTTCTTGAGGAAACCTCCAAATTGGCTGCGCAGCTTGCGATTTGGAACATCATTGGCTTGAACTCAAAGTGACCAGATATGAAGGGTTGGTCTTGCAATGCCTGTTTGTAAATGAGCGAGGTTGAGCACGACATAGTCACGCATAGGCCTCGTCCCTCGCTATTGACCATATCTTGTGGTCCCGCATTGATGAGTTCTTTGCCTTTGGTAGAGTTCATCATCAACAATTATTGTCTCTGTATGAGTTTGTGGTCCGCGACCATGTCCTCTACCTCCTCTTGGTGTATGTCCACCTCTAGAACCGGTGTTATGCTCAGACATGGTTGGGTGTTGTTCTTGTTGTTGTTGCCTCCTTCTTAACCTTTGTTGTCTCCTTAGTTGTCCGAAAGTTCTTTCGAGTTCGGATCAAACTCAGTTTGATTCACTCCTTGGTTCACTTGAACTAGAGCTTGAGTTGGAACTAAGCATACGCTTACGCGTCTACTGCTCAAACACGAAACAAAGAAACAACACAAGAAAATTCTTTCAACTTGTGTTCTAATACTTTTAAACAATAAAAGTTACTACAATCCCCGGCAACGGCGCCAAAAACTTGTTGCGTGTAAATTTGTGTGGTATTCGCAAATATAGTGCAAGTATACACGTCGTACAAGTAATAAAGTGGATAAAAGTAAGAGATCGTTCCCACGAGGATTGATATGCTTTCAAAGTTCAAGTTTCAAAACACAAGAGAATCAAGTGACAAATCGGCAATAAGAGTTGGTTTTAAAGCTAAGATGTAAATAAAACAAGTAAACAAATGTTGGTTGTGAATATGGATGAGAGATGAGTTGAGTTGTTGCATGCAAGTAAATCCTTCCTAGCCAGACGTTATAACGTTTACACGTTATGACGTTCAAATGTTATTCTGTATAGACGTGGCCACGCTTGAGCACGTCACAGCAAAAGAGCTATGCCTTTCAAAGACAAAAACGTCAGAGTTTCAAGTATAAGAGGTCCTATGTCTAGGTTCTAAATAGGCCCACTCATGTATTTTAAGCACCCACAGCAATGTTCTATGAACTATTATCTATTCTATGTCTAGACTTAGATAAAGATGCCTAAATGTCTTTAGTGCATTGTTCATTCATATAAATCCTTGATTTCTTTTCATAGACCATGTCTGTACCTATGAATCTACCCATTTTAAGAGGCCAACCTCAAAACAAGTTTGGAAATATTATTACACATCGTATATACATGGCTGAGGAGGTATATACGATTGGGCTATTTATATACGATGTGAAAAAAATACCCATCGTATATACATGGCTGAGGAGGTATATACGATTGGGCTATTTTTTTCGTTTTTTACTGAGTTGCTATCTGTTTTGTTGGAACAGATATTGACCCGCCTACAGCAGCAGATGTCGACTCTCAGTTGGCTCCTGTTGATATTGATACTACATTGAGTTTCACGACGGATACGGTATATTTTTGTTACTCAAGTTTGGTAAATGGAATTAATTTACTTAAGTACTTAGTAAGTTATATATTTTGTAGATATTTTCTACACGGCAGGCTGTGGAGGAGTGGGCCAAAGCTGTTGGTAGAAGTATCGGTGTTGTTGTTGTTATTGTGAGATCTGAAAAAGCAGCTGGAAAGAGGGGAAGGCGAGATAAGATTGTTTTTGGCTGCGAGAAACAAGGCGAGTTTACTAATGATTCAAGGGTTTTCGGTTCTAAAAAAGGAGATCTTCGTCCTTTTAGATTGAAAGCTACTTGCACCTGCTTAGGCCGGGGGTTGGTGTGTCACTGTTAAATGTGGTAGACACACGCACGAGTTGCTCAAAACTTCCATTGGTACTTGTTTTTTTGGGCGTCTGTCTAAGGCGCAAAAGGATCTGGTTAACGAGCATGCGGATCTTGTTTTTTTGGGAAGAACAGACTGTTAGAGCTTCGCAAAGCTTTAACTATCGAGTCATACGGACGTCAGCCGGAGTCAAAGTGGTTTGATTTGCCTGAGATGGGGTATATGGTTGCAACCAGGTATAATGTTGCATTGGTTCAGTTTTCTTTACCTATGAATTTCACTTATCTGCCTTTGAGAGGCACTTACAGTTCATCTAAGTTGAAAATCATATCTGTTTTGAACGAGCAAAATCTACACTGGTTGCATGTTTCATGTTGAAATATTGATAGTAAGCCCATTAGTTAGTAGTAAGGCCCATTAGTTAGTTAGTATATAAGCTTGTTGGTAGACTCATTTGTCTCTCACCTTTTCATTTGTAATTTTCACCACTTTCAATATAATAAAGTTTTAAGAGTTTTTCTCTCCAATTTTTCATGGATACCATGTTTTTCAACATGGTATCAGAGCAAATATGGTATCCTCCATGAATTTCGTTGCATCTAAGTCACTTTCTTTATTTTAGTATTTTCTTCTTCATTCCCATTTCTTTATCTCTTTCTCAAGAATTTTTTCCATGTTCTTTTCCATTTTATTTCTTATCTGGTTGCAAGTTTAAATCGGATCGTTTGGGTATTTCGATTCTTTTGGTGTGCATTTCTTCTGGTTTGGGGCGCATCGTTCTCCTCTCGTTCCTCGCTTAGATCACCGGCCGCATCTCCGCTTCATATCACGATTCGGTTTTGAGATCTACATCCTCTCTCATTTTCAAGATCGGGCCGACGGTTCCACGCTTTTTGTCATTGATCGATTCTTTCTTGTTTCATCCGTTGCGCTCCTTTCCTCATCAAATTACTACATCGGATCTTTATTCTCATGGCGTAATTGCACCTTCTTCGTTTGCTCTCCGTTTTTGCATCGCTTTTCTTGCTTTTTGTCTCGATGTCCAGATTTAGTAATGCGGTGTTTTTGCCTTGTTTCGTGTTTTTGTTTGCCACTCTTGAATTAGATCGTAATTTCGGGTTTGCTATTCGATTTTTCGCTTTTTCTTCTTCATCCTCTTTTCACCGCTTCTTCATCCTTCTCATTCTGCTTCTTGGTTAAATCAATTTCCGAATACTCACCTTTTCCCTTTCTCCTATTTCTCAATCGGTGTTGCATTTTTCATTTTTCACTTTTCACCTCCGCTTTCAAATCCTTGTTGTCTTTCTCAAGTGTAATAATTAGGATTAATAGGAAACAGTTGTACTTGAACCCTAGAATTGTGGTGAAGCAATATCGCTTTGGCATTCTCGAACATTGCTTGAATGTTTTGGAGTTAGTCAAGCACGCCATTTATTTGATGAAATGTCTTACAAGGATGTTCTATCATGAACTCAAATTCATGCATCTGTTGTGAATGTTGGCTTACAAATGAATCCTTTTCTGGGCACTTCTTTGATTGTTTTTTTTACACCAAATGTGATTGTAATGTGGAAGAATACAATTTGCTTGCATTGGTGAAGATGGTGGTGATGTTGTCTCTTGACAAATGATCCTCATTTAGTGGAAAATGCTAAATGGAGTCAAGCTATACAAATAGATGTCAAAATGATTGAAGCTGGTGTTTACCCGAATGAGTTCACATTTGTTAAACTTTTAGGTGTTGTGTCTTCTGTGCTTGGTTTGGCTTTTGGAAAACTACGTATGGACCACCATTATATTTGCATTTACTCAAAGTCTGCAGGGGAACAATTTCAAAAATTCAAGGGTTATTATTGTTGGACTTGAGGACGATATTCATGTTGGAAATGCAATCGTGATATTTGTCAAGGAATTCTTCCGGATTTGATGAACTCTTTGTTTAGCAAGATTGGCTGAATTTTGGCTTCGCTTATGGTGATTAAGCGTGATGCTTCATCATGGATGATTAAGTTCCGCTCTCTTTGTTGTTTGTGCTTCTGCCAAGTGGTTAAACTTTGAGGTATAGTTTCTGCTTGGTGGTTAAGCCTTTGGCCCTATGGCCTTGTTGATGTTTGCTTCTGCCCTATGGTGGTTAAGCCTTTGGCCCTATGGCCTTGTTGATGTTTGCTTCTGCCCTATGGTGGTTAAGCCTTTGGCCCTATGGCCTTGTTGATGTTTGTTTCTGCCCTATGGTGGTTAAGCCTTTGGCCCTATGGCCTTGTTAATGTTTGCTTTTGCCCTACGGTGGTTAAGCGTTTTGCTTCTTTCAAGTGATTAAGTCTTGAGTTGTGGCTTTTGCTTGATGGTTAAGCGTTGGGTTATTGCTTCATTCGAGTGGTTATACCTTGAGTTGTGGTTTCTGCTCGATGGTTAAGCTTTGTTGACTTCTTTGGCACATTGATGATTATGCCCAAGAGTGGAGTTTGCTAATCCTTTTGGAGTGAATGTTGTGGAGACGCTGGAAGAAGATTGAAGGGGCCCGATAGTTGGTCGAAGACTTCTAGGAGCTATGCACCTCAACTGCTACCAATTTGGATTGTTCTTTATCTTTCGTCACTTTGATAGTATTTTGTATTGCTTATCTCAAGCTGGAAGTGTTGTGAACACCGTCCAGCTTGCGGGAGCCTGTTGAAATATTGATAGTAAGCCCATTAGTTAGTAGTAAGGCCCATTAGTTAGTTAGTATATAAGCTTGTTGGTAGACTCATTTGTCTCTCACCTTTTCATTTGTAATTTTCACCACTTTCAATATAATAAAGTTTTAAGAGTTTTTCTCTCCAATTTTTCATGGATACCATGTTTTTCAACATTTCAATCTCTCCAACTTGTCTGTTGCCTTCTATTGCCCCACAGTGGTACCAACACTACTCACCGGAGTCTGCTTCATGGTTGCATCCGTATGCCGGACGTTTTACCCTATGACAGTCTATGTGTCCTCCCGTGCAGCCTCCCACTCACAGTGATGCGTCTAGATGTATAGATTTAGCCGATGATTCTATTGACGGCTTGTGGATAGATTCACACATTTTTTGTATTACACGTGTATATATTATTATATCGCGTTTTTGTAATTATACACGTTTATTTTATCCAATAGATCTACACCGTTGATGTTAATCAAATCACGAGACTTCAAATTATAACCGGTAATAAAATCATAAATGTTAACAAAAACAAAGCCCATCGTATATATTTCTTTTGAGACATATATACGATGTGCATTTTTAACGCATCGTATACAGGTTCCTCAGGCGTATATACGATTGACTTAAAACGCATAAATCGTATATACACACAATGAACATATATACGACGTCATAATTTTACCCATCGTATATAGGCCCCAAAAAAGATATATACGACTCGTGTAATTTTGAGAAAAAAACAGATTTTTTGAAGGGCATTTTGGGAATTACAGTGTGGGTGGGGTTTAAGGGGAGAGGGTGGGAGTAAAAAAAAAAACCCTTAACTTATTAACACTACTAGTCAACTAAACCCACGGACAAATTAATATATCGTCTCATTTCGTGTTAGGTGGTAGCGTGTCATAATAAAAAACGACTTACGATGGTTGACTAGATGTAGTATAACAAGGACTTAGCTTTGTGATTAGTGGCCACATATCCAATACTCAGAAGCACTGCTTTCTTTCTCTACTCTGCACTGCACTTTTCTCTTTCTTCTCGAGAAGTGAAGTAAGAAGAACCATGGCTGAATCTCTCTCTTCTACCTTGCTGAGTCATTCATCTCCAAGCTTGCTTCTCGTGTCGTTGAAGAAGTTTCTCTTGCACTCGGCGTTCTGACGATTTGCAAGAGATCGAGAGACACCGCCTATTTCATCAAAGCCGTGTTGTTGGGCGCCGAGCTAAAGCAAAGATCGTAACCATGAGTCAGTGCGAGTGGTCGAGGCAGTGAAACGCGTCTTCTTCACAAGCCAGACATAATCGACGCGATTTTGAATGCGAGGCCTTGCGGAAGCATGTGGTCAACACTTCGGCGCAAGAATGAAAGAAGGTGCGCGCCGTTACTTTTCAAGTTCTAACCCTCTTGTTTATCGTCTTAGAATGGCACATGAAATCAAAGTTATCAAAATGAGATTTGATAAGGTTGCGTGAAAATAGACACAAGTTTGGCCTTCAAACCATTGGCGGTGATTATCGTGTTGTGCAAACACGAGAAACTTATTCCTATGTAAGTGATTACGATGTCGTAGGGAGGAACACGATAAACAGAAAATCATAGAGATATTACCGCAAGACGGTGATGATAAAGGTCGTTTATCTGTTTCTTCCTATTCTTGGAATTGGAGGATTAGGAAAGACAACACTTGCAAAGTCGGTTTTCAATGATAAGAGTTTAGACGAGTCATTTCCATTGAAGATGTGGGTGTGCGTTTCGATGATTTTAATCTTAAGAATCTGTTGGGTAAAATCCTCAACTCTGCTCTCTAAAGCAATTCAACAAGAGAACTTTAAAGACTTCAATATGGAGCAAGTGCGAATCATTTGAAAAATGTACTTGCCGGACAAAAGTTCTTGCTTGTTTTAGACGATGTCCGAATGAGGATCGTGTCAAATGGGAAGAATTGAAGGATCTAATACAAGTAGGTGCCGAAGGAAGTACAGTTCTAGTGACTACACGTAGCTACACCGTAGCTAACGTTATGGGCACTCACTCACCTCAAATTTTGCAAGGTCTTTCTAGAGAAGATTCCTTGCATGTTTTTTGCTGAGATGGGCTTTTAAAGAAGGAGAAGAGAAAAACATCCACAATTGATGGAGATTGGGGAAGATATTGTGCGGAAATGTGGGGGCTTCCATTGGCCCCGAGGACCTCTGTAGTTCCTTGTTCGGAGAAGTTGATATTCAAAAGTGGATGTTTGTGAGGGACAATGAGATTTGGAAATTGCAACAAAAAGAAGACGATATTTTGCCTGCTCTCAAATTAAGCTATGATCAATTGCCTTCTTATTTAAAAAGATGTTTTGCTTGTTTCTCCCTCTTTCCAAAGGACTGTGTTTTTCCAAGTTTTTTTGTTACTATGTTTTGGGAGGCACATGGTTTTCTTCGCTCACCAAATCTAGGTGAAAATGTGGAAAATATTGGCATTCAATATTTGCTTGAGCTACGGTCAAGATCATTTCTTCAAGATTTTGTTGATCATGGCAGCATTTGCCTGTTTAAAGTACACGATTTAGTGCACGATCTTGCACAATATGTGGCAAGGGATGAGTTCCAACTGTTGAAATCCAATAGTGAAAGTATATCTGAGAGTGTATTGCATTTGGCGTTTATTAAAAATGATTTGTTTGGTCAAACACAAATTCCCACATGTTTGAGAACCCTACTTCTTCCTGACCAAGCCAACAATAAGGCTTTCATGAATACTTTGGCGTCAAGGTGTAAATATTTGCGGGTTTTGCAATTACCTGATTCTTGGCATGAGAGTTTGCCTCACTCCATTGGAAAATTTAAACATTTACGATATCTCAGTCTTCAGTATAATGTAGAACTCAAGAGGCTCCCTGAACTCCAAAACTTGCAAACTTTAATTCTCATTGGATGTGAAAAGCTTCAAACATTGCCTGATGGAATAGGAGAGTTGACGAGCCTTCGAAATCTATTTATAACCACACAGCAATCTGAACTTCCAAGCAAAGAGATTGCAAAATTGATTTCTCTAGAATTTTTATATGTCGATTCTTGTCACAATCTTGATTCATTGTTTGATGGAATAGAACTTCCAAGTGTTAAAATTTTGAGTATTGGCTATTGTAGAAATCTAAAGTCTTTGTCACTTCATGCTTTTCCAAACTTGGAGAGTTTGTTAATTTATGAATGCAACAAAGTGGCATTGTCAATGAGCTACAACAACCAAATCCCAAAGTTACGTCTAAAGTTACTAGAGCTTAAAAATTTGCCACAATTGGTGACTTTTCCTCAATGGATGCAAGGATGTGCAAACACGTTACAGTCTTTTGGAGTTGATTCCTGTGAAAATCTTGTTGAGCTTCCCAATTGGTTGTCAACTATAATTTGTCTCAAAACTGTTTCAATTGAAAATTGTCCAAACTTGGTTTTTCTCCCAGAAGATTTGCTTTGCCTCCCAAACCTTGAATATCTAAAAATTGAAGGTTGTCCAGAATTATGTAGAAGATACCAGCCAGAAGTAGGGCAAGATTGGCCCAAGATATCACACATCAAACACGTTTCCATTGTTGTATAATAATAGTGATATTGAATTGTGGCAGCAAAGCAAAGAGTACTTAGTACATGTTGAGAATGGTGACAAGGCAGTAATAAAATGTATTTTTCTTTGATACTACATATGTAAGCTTTGAATCAGGCTCTTTACTTTCTTTTGCTTAATATCTTACCCTTATTATATGATATGATCATTGAGATCAAAAAAATAATGATTATTTTAGTATATTCTAGAAGGGGCTTTTTAGACATTGTCTTTGAATAGTTTGTTAGGTAGTATTGATAGTGTGTGGGTGATGTATCCTCTTTTATGGTGTGTATCCACTAGCCTATATAAACAATATAGTGACCTCATAATTAGTATGAATGAAATATTTTAAGAAAAGTCTCTCTTCTTCTCTTTATCCATTGCTTGAGGAAGTTTGCTCAGTTCCTTAAAAACTGAGTATCTAACAATGGTGCTTTCATTGAGAGAGCTCCTTCCTGCTAATCCAATAGAGCTTCCGGTGTTTAACGGTGAAGATGATGCTTACGGGTGGGTGCTTGACACTGATAAATTCTTTGTTGAAATGGGAACACCGTCAACAGCAAAACTGTCAGTAGCTGCAGCTGCATTGCAAGGTACCCCTCTACAATGGTGGCTTCAATGGTCTCACCATCATCCAATGGCAAGTTGGGAATCGTTTATTCCTCCTTTTCTATGGCACTTCAAACCTGAATGGCAACACCTTTTACCAACACCAGAGGAGCCAACATTAGTAGAGCCATCAGAGCTAGTGTCTGAACCTGTTGTCCCTGTCGATTCTATTGAAGAACGAGAGTTGATCCAGCGTGATCTATCCTTTCAATCTTCAGATTCAACCTCAGATTTTGTTTCAGATCCAGACTTAGTCGTTGACGCTGACGGTGATTTTTCTGAAGGGACGATTGCCGCCACAGCCACCCAAATTTCAACATCGCCTCTATTGTGTTCTCCTACATCAGAATGCCTCTGGGCATTATGGGTAGATACGAGAAGGAAGAGGAGGGGGTTTTGTCAGGCTCAACCAAAGCGCTCAACGCCACCTCCGCCGCCGAAGCCACCGGATTCACCCTATTTCACGGTGTCAATTCCTTCACCGCCATCTGCATTACCTGGTCGTCGTGTCGCTCCGCGCTCACCCCTTACACTGAAGCCTCTCCTCCGGATTGGATGCATAGGGTCGTCGCCTCTACTCCATGGATCTCAAACTATGTTCATTTCATGGTGTCGGTGAGCATTCTCATGATAAGGGTAGATAAAGGACACGATACTGACCTAATTTCACGCCTTATGTGTCGAGCCCTACTCACTAGTGCTAGGAATTGGGGCTCTACGACATTCAATAAGAATCTGCTCTGCAACCCACTTGATCCATACAAGGTGATGCTGCAATTGGATCAATTTTTCGTGGCTGGATCTCAAACAATTCCGATTGGGAGGAAGGGAGCAGTGTTTCTTCAACACTGGAGTCACATTGTGTTGGTGCTTGAAATTCTTGTCAGAGACCTTGATGCATTACTGTTTAGTCAATTATTGGCATTTGATAGTGCTTCTGGTATGGAAATCAACTTGGGGCTCAACACTTTTTCTGTGTATCTCAACTTCAACAACATACTTGAACCAACTCACCATCTGTTTGATGAAATGCCGGAACAAGACGCCGCTTTGGATTCTTCGCGCGCGAGGTGTTGCGCATCATCTCCATTCCTACGATCCAGTCCACTAGTGACTAAGGGAATTGGCACTAGTGCTGAGGTATGCCTAAATTCTAGTTATAAGGTGCTTTGCCAACAATTTCATACTGCTGTCATGATTTACATCCTTGAAGTTTCTTGTGGAGATTGGATTAAGCGGACTGCCCTGGAAATTCCCATGCCTGGTGTTAGTTTTGCAACTCCTATGATATCTGTTTATAATATTTCACATGACAACAAACAAACTGTGTTTCAGAATAGCCCACATAAGGCACAACTTCCTGATAGGATAGTGGGTCAAGACTATGCAAATATGATATTGTTGTTTTCTCAATTGGACCTGGTTTGCCACTATCATTTTCATAGTATAGGAAACGATTCTTATTTTATTTGGATGGATTATGTTGGAATGGCAAATGGGCTCTTAAGCAAAATGTGGATAAATTTCCTTAAATACTTGGGTGGACTAAATTGTGTGACTATTCTTAATTCTCTATGTATATGTGAGATAGCACCTACAGATATCAGGGGCCAATTGCACAATAGTACTCAGTTAGTGAATTATTTGGCACCTTGGAATTCTCGGGTTTTTCTTGGAGGTATTAATTCATTCAGCCTTGTACAGAGATTGGTTGTTAAAGATGAGGAGGCATGGTCTACTTTGATTGATGGTTGTGCTAACATTGATTCTTATATGATAGACTTGTTCCTCTTCATGTATATGGTTCAATTGGGTTATCACAATCACAATTTGGTACCTTCAATAAATAATGAAGTTTCTTCAAACTTGAGGGATTATGCAGTAGGTCCTTTCCTTGATCACTATGCTAGGATGCTTGACTTTTTTGGAAGAACATGCCAACATGTGGTTCTTAATTTTCTAAGATTTTCCTTAATATCCTTGGTTGCGAAAATCATCATTGTTGTCTCACCAGGAGTTAGTAAGTTGACAATGAGGTTTGTTGCTGCAACACTTGAACATCCAATCATCACCGGGTTTCTTCTTCCTTACCAATTGGAGGAGCAAAGTCATGATATAGTACTTGATTGCAAAGCGGGATTTGGGAAATGAACTTCAAAGAAGGCAACCTCGAGCAAATGCCATCACATATCGAGCATTACCACCTCATTGTGTACAAATTTGGAACTTGGATTTAATCATTTGGAAACATGTCCAAGTTAATGAGGATGCCAAACCCAGTTTGCTAGTAATGGAACTGCTCTTACTGGAAGCACTAAGAAATGGGATCCGGGTGAACATTTTCAAATGTTTAAAGTTCTTTGGTCATTCCAATTCTGGCAATGGGATCCTGGGAGAATTCATGAAGAAATTTTTTACAACCTTGAGGACAAGGTTGATTTTGATGGGGTAGGTAATGATATGATCATTGAGATCAAGAAAATAATGATTATTTTAGTATATTCTAGAAGGGGCTTTTTAGACATTGTCTTTGAATAGTTTGTTAAGTAGTATTGATAGTGTGTGGGTGATGTATCCTCCTTTATGGTGTGTATCCACTAGCCTATATAAACAATATAGTGACCTCATAATTAGTATGAATGAAATATTTTAAAAAAAGTCTCTCTTCTTCTCTTTATCCATTGCTTGAGGAGGTTTGCTCAGTTCCTTAAAAACTGAGTATCTAACATTATATGTTTGTTTTATCAGAAAATTCAAGGATTCGATTATGAATATTTTAAATTATTAAGGTTCTTTATTTGAAACTTATCTTTTACTGAAGATTCAATTGTTACTGAGCAATTTTGATCTTACATCATGTTTGAAGTGACAAAATTTTGACTTAAGATTTTAAAAGTTTTAAGAGTTTCAGACAGGATGCTTTTAACTAACAAAGGTGTCTTGAGATGCATAGTACCAAAGTTATGTTTGCTTCATTTCTAAACTTTTTACCTTGAAAGCCTTCTGTCTATTAAGCAAAATGAGATGTGTTTTATATCTTCTTAGTTGATAGTGGTTATATTTAAATTATCTGTCTATTTTACTTTTGAAAGGATTTTTATGGTAGTAATACAATTCCATTCTAAATCTACACTTTATATTATAAGAAATCTGAATCTGCACTTTAACTATTCAGCTAACAAAATGTTGAACAAATTAGCAAATTGTTAGTGAAGAAGAAAAACTAATTAAGGTAGAAAAGAGGACTCAAAGAACTTATCCTAACTCTTTTTGTCTTATTTCAGCACAATGGGCTTTTGAGAATACTACCGGTAAAGTTTATTAGTAATATTACTCTTTTGATGTATACTTTGTGGGGCGTATCTTCCTTAGGACTCGGAAGGACCACGGTCCGCCCTAAAAAATCACGTGAAATTACTAAAATACCTTTATTTTTAAATATCAACTACTAAATATATAACCATTTTGCGCAATAATTAATAAAATGAAGGCTTGGCGCAGTGGTTGTAAGGAAGTCCTATTACTCTTAGAAATTTGTTCGAGTCTTGTTAGAGTCATTTTGTTAACCTTTATCTTCTTTTTTTATTGCTTTTATTATTGCCGTATATCATGGGAATTGAACCCATGACCATGGCTATACAAAACTGCACTTACTACCACTAGGACAACAATTGCTATTGTGAGGAGAAAGGGTTGAAGGAATTTTGATTTCAATACCTTACAAAGAGAGGAGAAAGAGATGAAGAAATTTTTTGATTCAGAGAGGGGGTAAAGAGAGGGAAGATAGGTTGATTCAAATTTAGAAGTGGGGAGAAGCTGAGATACCTTTCTAATGTTAGATGTGAGTGTTGATTGAAGGTACATAAATAGAGGGAAGATAGATTGAGTATTTTTACTGTTAAATGATTGTTATACTCTTTGTCATATAGTGGTGGAGGCTTGTTTAGGGAGTTCATGAGAGAAGTTTTTGTATAAATAGATATTAGATTTTGTTACATTGATTGGTGTATTTTTTTTTTACTAAAAAGTGTATTCATTCTTTCAAATCAGTGGATTACATCGAAAGCAATACAAATTTCATATTGTTAAAATTGAAAAGGATGAATATGCGAACAAACTCACAACATCCAAGTTAATAGCATAAAACGGCAAATCGCCTCAAAAATGAAAAAATTAAGGCCACCAGAGTACCTATGCCTCTAAGTCTGTAGCGTTTAACGATCAAGTTTTCATTAGTTGAATTTGTAGCGAGTCGAAGTGGATCTATCAATATGAACGAAACAGACACCTTAACAAGACAAGAAAATCAAACTACAACGCACAAGACGATGGACAAAACAACAGCGCTGCACTTAGACGACGAAATAAAAAAAAAAACTCAAAATCATCTGAATAACACTTATTTAGATGAAAGGAGAGAAAAAACGATGTAGAGGGGTGATTCTGGGTCCAAAAATAACCCAAAATCACCCCTACAACCAGATTATGATACATCGTGATGTATTTTTTTTAACAAAAGTTACATAACTACTATTATGGTTTGATTCTTAAGGGTATGTTTGAGAGGAGGTTTTGAGAGGGGAGGGGAGGACGATATATTTTTCAATTTTAAATTGATGAAGCTATGAAATATTATTCTTTTAATTTTCTTAAAATCTCAAATATATATTAAAATACTAGTATTTTACCCGTGCTACGAGTGATACTGTATTTGTCTCCTAAAATATCCTTGTACATTTGCATGATTCTCAATGAGCAGGAAAAAAAATCAAAGATAACAGGACCATTGTGTTGCATTATCAGCATATGATTCAAAGTGAAACCTTATATATATATATATATATATATATATATATAAACCAAAATTTATATTCTTACAAATTGTATCTATATATGTTGCAAGTGGCAACTTAAAAATATCATCGACAGAAAGGGACTGTTGCTGACCCTGTTCATTCAATTGTAAGTTTTCATAGAGGCCCACCCACTATAACAATAATTCAACGAATATCACCAAAGCTTTATCCTTACCATCATGTGAATTGACTGTATCACGGCCTACTCTTCTTATGAAGTTATTACTACAGATAAGAGAAGTGAAGAGATCCAATTAATCTCTCAGTCGACAGTGCATTCTTTTCTTCCAGATAAGAGAAGTGAAGAGAAACATGGAAACCCTCCTCTTCGGCATTGCTGAGTCCTTCATCGGGAAGCTTGCTTCTCGTGCTGTTCAAGAAGCTGCTCTTGTTTATCCTCTTTAGAATGGCACGTGAGATCAAAGCTATCAAAGAGAAGTTAGATAAGGTTGCAGCTCATAGGAACAAGTTTGGCCTACAAACCATTCACAATGATAACCGTGTTGTCCCAAGGCGCGAAACTCATTCCCATGTAAACGATTCTGATGTGATCGGAAGGGAACACGATAAACGGAAAATCATGGAGCTGTTACTGCAAGAAGATGATGGTAAAGGTCGCTTATCTGTTATTCCCATTGTGGGAATTGGAGGCTTAGGAAAGACTACACTTGCAAAGTGTGTGTTCAATGATAAAAGTATACTTGAGTCTTTTCCATTGAAGATGTGGGTGTGTGTCTCCGATGATTTTGATTTAAAGAATGTGCTCGTTAAAATCCTCAACTCAGCTAACGATTCCACTCCTAAACCGATTCACCAAGAGAACTTTAAAAACTTCAATATGGAGCAGGTGCAAAATCATTTGAGAAATATTCTTGCTGGTCAAAAGTTCTTGCTTGTCTTGGATGACGTATGGACCGATGATCGGGTCAAATGGGAAGAATTTAAGGATCTAATACAGGTAGGTGCTGAAGGAAGTACAATCCTAGTGACCACACGTAGCCACACTGTAGCTAGCATTATGGGCACTCACTCACCCCAAATTTTACATGGTCTTGCCAAAGAAGATTCCCTGTCTGTATTTCTCAGATGGGCTTTTAAAGAAGGTGAAGAGAAAAAACATCCAGAGTTGATGGAGATTGGGGAAGATATTGTGCGTAAATGTGGAGGGCTTCCATTGGCCCTGAGGACATTGGGTAGTTCCCTATATGGAGAAGTCGATTTACAAAGGTGGATGTTTGTGAGGGACAATGAGATTTGGAAATTGCAACAAAAAGAAGAAGACATTTTACCTGCTCTCAAATTAAGCTATGATCAATTGCCTTCTTATTTAAAAAGATGTTTTGCATGCTTCTCTCTCTTTGAAAAGGACTATGAATTTGACAGTATTGAAGTTACTTCCCTTTGGAAGGCACTTGGTTTTCTTCCATCATCAGACCATGGTGAAAATATGGAAGATATTGTCAATCGTTTTTTGCAAGAGCTACGATCAAGATCTTTCCTTCAAGATTTTATTGACCTTGGCAGTGTTTACACCTTTAAAGTACACGATTTAGTGCACGATCTTGCACAATATGTGGCAAGGGATGAGTTTCAACGGTTGAAATCCAACATTGAAACTATATCTGAGAATGTCTTGCATTTGTCATTAATTAAAAATGATTCGCTTGGCCAAATTCCAATTCCCAAAGATATGAGACTGAGAACAATACTTTTTCCTGAGGGTGTCAACAACGAAGTTTTCTTCAATACTCTAGTGTTAAGGTGCAAAAACTTAAGGGTATTGCAATTAAGGAATTCTGGAATTGAGAGCTTGCACGACTCTATTGGTAAATTAAAACATTTAAGACAACTCGATCTTGAGTTTAATAAAAAACTTAAAAGACTTCCAGATTCAATATGCAAACTCCAAAATTTGCACACTTTGACACTCGATGGATGCATAGAGTTACAAATATTGCCAAATGGAATAGGAAACTTGATCAGTCTCCGACAACTACTCATAACCACAAAGCAATCTAATTTTCCGAACAAAGAGATTGCAAAATTGACTTCACTAGAACTTTTGGCTCTCCATTACTGTGACAATTTGGAGACGTTGTTTGAAGGAATACAACTTCCCAGTCTTAATTATTTGGCATTAATTTATTGTGAGAAACTAAAGTATGTGCCACTTCATAATGTTCCAAACTTAGAGTGTTTGTCAATTTATAATTGCAAAGAGCTGGATTTATCGATGGGCCTCGACAACCAAATCCCCAAGTTAAGGCTTAAGTTTCTGAGTTTTCGTTCTCTGCCACAGTTAGTAACTTTTCCTCAATGGTTGGAAGGACGTGTAAACAAGTTACATTCTTTGAGAATTGCAGACTGTGACAATCTTTGTGAGCTTCCTAAGTGGCTGTCAACTCTGAATTTTCTCAAAGCACTTTCAATTGAAAATTGTCTAACACTACATTGTCTCCCCGATGATCTGCATTGCCTCTCAACCCTTGAATTTCTAAGAATTGAAGGCTGTCCAGAATTATGTAGAAGATACCAACCAATAGTAGGACAAGATTGGCACAAGATATCACACATTAAGCAAGTTACCATTGAATTGTTTGAAGGTACGTACCAAGTTTCTCTTCCTTACATATTTTACTTGTTGTTTGCATGAAATTTTTGAGCATCTATATCTATCTTACCTCTTAATTTGGTAATAGTGATTTTGTTATTATTTCTATTTACATGCTGCATATAACCTCCCATGACCCTAGTAGTATCTCCCAAACTGATCTTTATACGGGACTCTTGACCTGTTTAAAATATGGGAAGGGAGAAAGAAATAAGCTTGAGTTATGGGTTTATCCTTTAAAAGGTTTTGATTTTACATAAGTATGAAACATGTGTTAATTTGGAAAATCTCATTGTTAATGTAAAATAGCATATCCTTCATCATGTTATTTACTTCCCTCATGATTTGGAGCCCGATTCATATGCTCTGTGTTCTTTTTGTAGAGTCCTAATGGTGATATAATAGAATGTGTTGTCTCACATTAACAGATTTGGAAGAAAATTCAGTCAGGTCATTTTGAAAATTCTGTCTTTGAGTTTAAACCAGTATTGTAGTGAGTTTTATTATGAAGCGATTTTCGTCATTTTTTTTCTGGCTTCAGTTGCTAAGTCTAACGGTTTCTCGTGTGTTTCAGATTGAGAGAGGTAGATAGCATTGAAGATAGTTTGTGAACAAATGAGTGGCACAAATCATGTACATGCAAAGATGCTTTGGTGCCTTAGTAAAATTTATATGCAGCAAATTTATAATTTGTACCCTGAGTTGTAGAGAATGTAATGTGCCTTCCAATTTATAATGTATTGTAGACCTTGATATTAAATTCTGTATTCTTCCTTTACCTTGGTTTCCATTAGACTTATCAGCACATGTATTTAAGAAAAGTGGTCAACAACAAAAGTGTCTATACAAATGTTAATAAAAGTGTTTTGGGTGTCCAATATATAAGACAGCAAATTAAAAAGGTATATTGCAACTTATCAGTATTGCTATTCCAGTAAGTAATGATAATCTTTTCTCAACTATATATTGTTGGTTTCCCTGATTTAAAAGCTGATATATTTTCCTCTCTTTTCTCTATGACTTCTTTCTAGTATGTTGCAGCCACTCAACCCATCAATGCCTTGGCTCATGTTTGTAGTTCTGATTTAAAAGGGACTTTCTCATGATGAGAAAGTTTTTTCACTTTCCCATTTTAAATCCAACCTGATTCTATTTGAATTGACCAATTTTGATGAATGTGGAGATGGATCTTACATCATGTTTGGCTCTTTGTCTAGTAATAGAAAATTTGTTCATTATAGTTTGAAGTGACAAAATTTTGACTTCGGATTTTAAAAGATTATGAGTTTCAGACAGGATGCTTTTAACTAAAAGATTATGATTTACAAATATCACCCTCTATACATTTTAGAAATGTAAAAGACTTATTCGCCCAAATTGCCAACTTCCTTTGGGAATTAGTAATACATAAAGGTTAATGGATTGAAGAATCGACAGACTCTTCAATGGATGTTCACATTAACTTTTTAATTTTTTTCCTCATCATAATAGACTCTCGGATGACCTAACTGGTCTTACAAACAACAAACTTATTATGATCCATAAAATTCTTGTTTAAGGTAGCATGTGTTGTGCTAATATATGTATAGTACAAACTCAAAGAAATATACATTTAGACTCTGTTTGGTAATATTGAACTATATTTTGTAGGTCCTGTGGAGCTTGCTGCTGTGGGAGTTTCAATTGCTATTTTTAATCAAGTATCCAAAATTGCAATAATTCCACTAATCAGTGTTACAACCTCTTTGGTTGCTGAAGATACCGCTGATAAATTACAAACTCAACCATCAGAAAAAGAAATACTTATCAATGCCTCTTCTGTTGATGAGGAAATCAACTTGGAAGCAGTAGAAAATATAAGGCAATCTGGTATCTATTTTCACTTAAGAACAACTAAAATGCTTTCAACATCATCTATTTAACCTTAAACACATATTTCTTACGCTTTCCTGGATTAATCTTCCTTTTTTCATTTAGATCCTGAATGTGGTACATCTTCAACAAATATTATTGACAGAGTAGCTAAATTTGGGCATGAAAAAATCTATATTCCATCGGCGTCACCAGCATTAGTTATTGGCGGCGTGCTTGGAATCCTACAAGCTCTCTTTCTAATTTTCACAGTTAAACCGGTCTTGAATTACATGGGGCTTCATTCTGTGAGTCCTCCTCTCTTGACAAAGCTATTAGAATTCTTATGTTCTATATGAAATCAAAACCATATTTCTTGTCACTTGGTCTGGTTGAATATATAATTTTGCTTTATCTAATCCTTATTTTGATTTCCATACAGAATTCTCCTATGTTAAAACCAGCAGCACAATACTTGACATTGAGGTCATTTGGTGCACCAGCTGTTATTCTTTCTATGGCAATTCAAGGAATTTTTAGGGGAATCAAAGATACAAGAACTCCTTTATATGCTACAAGTACATCATTCTTCTCTTTATATCCTTTTAAATAATAAATGAACAACTTATAACATAAGCGCTTATCATATAAGCATTTATGTATAGATTATTTCTATATAGTATAAGATAAAATAAAGTCAAATTGTTTTCATATAAGTTATCAGCTGTTTTTTATACTATGTTGGAGAGCTTATGGAAATGAGTTGAAAACAGTTATGGACGTGCCAAAAGTTGTGTTTATAAACTCACTGAAAC
Source organism: Oxytropis ochrocephala (assembly GCA_020916435.1). Lineage (NCBI taxonomy): Eukaryota > Viridiplantae > Streptophyta > Magnoliopsida > Fabales > Fabaceae > Oxytropis > Oxytropis ochrocephala. The sequence continues at coordinate 40,052,946 of CM037090.1, forward strand.
AGTCTTATAAGTACTTAAACCCAAATAAATCGATCCAAACAGGCCCAAAATTGCATTTTGCACGCTTTGCTTATTATATATATATTCAAGCTTTATGTGAAATGAAATACACCCTACAATGATTCAGTAATTTGTGAAGTTTAACTGCAGTTATTGGAGATGTAACAAATATAATTTTAGATCCAATACTTATGTTCACATTCCGGTTGGGAGTCAGTGGTGCAGCCATTGCCCACATTATCTCCCAGTGAGTTCACCTCTATTCTTATTTTCTGATTTTGGATGTGTTATCAAAGACTTTATATTTCAATTGAGAAGTCATGTTTCATTTCTGGTGGCAGGTACTTGATATCTTTAATTCTGTTGTGGAGTTTAATGAAGCAAGTTGTTCTCCTGCCTCCAAGTATCCAAGATTTCCAATTCGCAAAGATTCTGAAAAATGGTCATATTTTTTATCTATGCCTTTCATTTTATTTTTCTGAATCTGCTGGTTCCTAACTTCATAACTTAATAGCAGAACATATATGTTAGTTTTTGCCACAAATTTCAGGGAAAGAGGACTGTGTTTTATGCTTAAAATTCTTCATTCTTACTACTGCTTGTTGAGTCTAATCAAATTTTTGTAGGCTTAAACTGAAAATATGTTTGAAACATTGTTGAAGACAGATCTCTAACTTTTTTTCTTCACTTGGATGGATGCAGGGTTTCTGTTATTGATCAAAGTTGTAGCTGTTACTTTCTGTGTGACATTGTCAGCATCCCTAGCAGCAAGGCAAGGATCAACAACAATGGCTGCATTTCAAATATGCTTACAGATTTGGATGGCAACCTCTTTGCTCGCTGACGGATTGGCTGTTGCCGGACAAGTAAGAAATTATTTCTTTAATAACATATAACTTCTACATCCTAGATTGGTGTGATGAAAAATTACTATTTGTTGTGAAGCACAAATATAGCACTAAAAACCTAAAAGTCAAATGACTTATGATACTCAAGTCTACATATAATCCTACAGCCAAGGAAATGAAAGAATGTGTTTTGGAACAAATTAGCGAAGTAACTACAATCAGTACATCTCATCCCCAAGGGGTTGGCGGCCTAGTAGAGTATGATAAGGTTTGTATCTGACAGAACGGAGTTTGAAGTCTCCACTAGGCTCTTTGGGGTGAGGTAAATGTAACTTCCTTCGTAAGTGCTCAAAGAGTTCGAAGGTTTTCCCTTTACTAACTTGGACAGAGGCGTCATCCCTTCACCCTAAAATTTAATTCGTAAGAAAAAACTACAAACAGTACATCTATGACTTAATATCATATCTGGCAACTGCAAAAAACCAGGCAGCAAATATACTGACTCTAGCTACTAAGTAAAATTTCAGATTTACTAGTTAGTTTGCATGTTAATCTTTCATTGCCAATTGATATAGACCCAAATAAAATCTCCTTTCAGGCCATTATTGCAAATGCATTTGCAAGAAAGGATTACAACATGGTCATTGCATCTGCTTCACGTGTGCTGCAGGTATTTCAACTTGTTACCCTTCATAGTATTTTGTTGCCTATTCATTCTCTTAACTTGAGTCATTTTGATTCTGCAGCTAGGCTTGATTCTAGGGCTGGTGCTTTCATTCCTTCTTTTTGGTTTGCTTCCATTTGCTTCTAGATTATTTACAAACGACATCAACGTTTTGCAACTTATCAGTATTGCTATTCCAGTAAGTAATGTCTTTCTATACCTATAATAAATAATAATAATAATCTCTTCTCAACTATATATTGTTGGTTTCTTTAATTTAAAAAGCTGATATATTTTCCTCTCTTTTTCTCTATGATTTGTTTCTAGTATGTTGCAGCCACTCAACCCATCAATGCCTTGGCATTTGTTTTTGATGGAGTCAACTATGGAGTTTCTGATTTCATTTACTCTGCTTACTCAATGGTAAGTTGCCAACAATAAAATCATTTTATTTTGAATATTTTTCTCTCATGTGGTTTATGTATTTATGATTACTCCCAGATTATGGTGGCATTGGTGAGCATATTTAGCTTATATATGCTATCCTCAAGCCTTGGCTTTACTGGTATCTGGATTGCTTTGTCTATTTACATGACTCTAAGGATTTTTGCTGGCTTTTGGAGGTAGCTATAACTTTTCTTACTATAACAAATCATATTTCATTCCATATGAAAAAGAGATTTAATTAATAAACATATAACCATAACAAATCATGGAAAAATTAATGTATATGATGAAGGGTAACTAAAAGATGTAGCATTTATGAAATTTGAATTGCAGGATTGGCACTGGATCTGGACCTTGGAGTTTTCTTAAGGAGGACAACTATTCACAACACCAACAGTACCATACTTTTACAACACCATTATAAATTTTGGGATCAGAGTTTTGTGCTCTTGCCATTGATAGTTTTCAATTGATATATTTTATTAGTCCTTGTGAATATAAATGTATATGAATGTGTTGCAAAATGATTACATATTATGAAAGAACAAAAATATATATGAGCATTTTTTATTTATCATAAATGTCTTTTATTTTTATGGGCAATGTTAGTGGGGGTGGGGGAATGTTAGTTTACAGGATTTGAACCTGAGACCTCATTCTTGCACTCATTTGGTGCACTCCTTCGGTATCCCTTAACTGGCCAACTGAACTACCTTCTTGAGATTTATCATAAATGTCTTTGCTTTCAATTGAAAGACCTTGAACATTTCTTGAAAAATGTTACAAGTGTAGATATCCTTTTTGCATCCTTGTACAAAATTCTTGCTGAACCCAATGTATGTTGAAAGGATTTCAAATAGGAAACAAACATTCACGAGTGGCGTATTTCAATTGACTTATGCACACCTTATCTACTAAGTTAATGTGTTTGGGAGAGATTCTGAAAGAGCTTATAATTGTTTCATAAGTTGTTAATAGTCTATTTTGATAAGCTCTAGCTTATCAATTTGGCCTATTAAGCTCTTATTTTATTTTTCACACAACATTGGCGAAACCTGTGTTGGATTCCTATATTTCACTAGACCATTACTCATGTGATGCACGGGAAAAAAGTGCATGTCATATGCATGACTAATATGGATAACAACATTATATTATCAATGATACTCGTGAGTCATAAATGAGTATGAAAAGAGTCCAATTCATGAGACTTTACATAGTGTCCCTTCAAGGATGTGGTGGAAAATGATTATGTGTGCAGTGTACACACATGACCTCAATACCATAATCTTGATGGGGACCTGCGATCGTACTCTAATGTTTCAATCTGGTAATAAATGAGATCTTTTTCGATGAACAATGTGGATGTATATCAAAATATGTTTACTTCACTCATTTTGAACCATGAATAAATTGAAGTCATCGCATGAGTAGTTTCAAGCACATGTTTGAAATTAAGAGCTACACACCCAGTTTGATTACACTGATATAGCTATGACACATAACGTCTAAGAAAAAACAAAAAAGCGTACTCGAAGGCAAACTAAATGATGTTCTATAATGAAGAATCATGAAGGACAACAATAGGAGATTTGAGCAATCCTAACACCAAGTTGTATGATAGTGGAGGCCTCTTTTAGTTGAAATATCTGCACACATATTTGACCCGTTGAAGCACACAACATGAAACTGGCAACATCATTGCACCTCATGTCTGCTAAGTCTCCTAAATATTCTGCAATTGAACATAAGGAGTATTATAATGAGGCATAACAAAAAACATGAGCATTCTTATTCATGTTAAAATGTCTAATAAGATATGAATAGTTCTAACTATACAAAATATTAATAAAAAAGAGCACAATCCTTCATTCTGCACAAAGATTGAAGGGAAAAAACATGGAACGTTTTGCATTGAGCATAGCTTTTGCAGAAATGGAATAAAACTACTAAAACTTCAGAAGTACAAAACAGGTTTAGCGGCAATGAGCTTTGGGGTAAATATATCCCATCATACATTTCAATCCTAATTTTAAGGTAAGCCTGTAGTGAATGGTTATGATTGTAGTACTTTTTGAGTCTTGTGACAAATTACTTTTCCTTACTAAATAGTAATACTACAAAAAGAATTGAGAGACAAAGTTCACTTTAGCTAAATGAGTATATTTACCTGCGTATTTCAATTTGTAAGCGTGTAATGACTCTAAAATGACTAAATAAAATGTGGGAGAACAACCTGAAGCAAAAACCATCCCATATATTTTCACTGACAAACTTTTCACTGAAATTAGAGTAAACATTGAAATATTTGTGATCACAGCAAGGTATAGTTTAATCAACAAAGGGTTGTTGCGCCAGATGGAGGTGTTGATTTACAAGTAGATTTTGCCGCATAGTACCTCGCTTTTTGCCCTTTACCTTCAACATTCATTTCCTCTTCAATTCCCCCTATAATAATCAATTATATCACATTTCAGTTCCCTAAAAATCATCATTATTCGTTGATAAAAAATTCAATTTTAATTACATATATAAGCATAAACATCTCATACTTGAACCATTCCTGTTCCAATTCCACGCATGATAATATTACTTTATGACAATGATGATATAAGTTCATTAAATGCTGAACCTTAATCTTCCATGCCTTGCAATACGCCTATTAGTCCAATGCCATAATTTAATCATACACACATATTACTATTCTTCATGAATTAATATACGTTAATCCTATACGTCTCTTAACATTTTTCAATTGATTCTAAAATTGAGTTTACTTGAAGACCTTTGATTCAGGCGATTTAGTATGAAAAGTCTTGTTGCCTATGGATGAAAAAGATAGAGTTTTGGGTAAGTGGTCACCTGGTTGGGAAGTCTCATTACGCGTATTACAATGTTTTTCTAATGGTGCTTATGAAGTCAAAAAAATTGGGTGGCGAAAACAGAATTTTCAAAATAAATGACAAGTATTTAAAGCAGTATAGGCCAACATTAAATGAAATAAAGATTGAGCAAAAGTAATTAAATGAATTTGTTCATAAAATGGTAATGAAAAATACATAGCAATTCAAAGGTTGTTCAAAGAGGCCTTAAGCCTGTCGAGAATCCTAGCACTCAAAGCAAGAGTAGTCTCAAGATAGCCTAATTCCTCATCAAGCTGAACAATAGTAGTTTGATGTTGATTAGCGTTGTCTAAATGCTTGATAGCTTCCAAAGCTTCAGCTTGTTTCTTCGACAACAAAGAAGCGCCTATTCTCTCTTGAATTAGACTCTTTTGGTATTTAGCGTTTACTAACTTCGTTTGAAGGATCTTTATCTCTTCATTGTAACGTTGAATTTTTGAATCCCATTGAGTTAGTTCTTCCTCATCTCTTGTTGCTTGTGCCTCGAGGGCATCAAGTTTTTCTTGGGAAGACTTGAGAGAATCAGTTTCTTGCTGATGAAGTTTGACTACTTGATCCTTGTGCTTAAGAGTACTTGAATGTTTGGTAATGTTGGCGCAGAGATTCTCGAAGAAAGGGCCGAATTCAACAAGGAAGGCAAGAAGTGCTTGATCAGGTTTCGACTTGTGCAGTTTTTGGAGTAGAGCCTTGACTTCGAAGCATTCTGAAGGGTCTTGTTTGATCTTCGACACAAGGTTACCTTCCAAGATTATTGTTTTCAGTTGTTTAAGCAATTCTTCTGTCGACTCTTGGTTAACGAAACTCAATGAAGTAGTCGAAGCGCTGGCGACCATATCTATCGACGAACTTGAGAGGCTCAGCATAAGTTTAAGAGCTGCCAAAGGATCTTCTTGTTTCAATTTGGAAAGTTCTTCGCCACTAACAGCACTGTTAGTCGATTCCTTGGCAGAAGCATCTTCTTGCGCCTCAAATTCAAACCCTGTGTTTGCTTCTCCTTCGTTTTCCACATCCATAGCCTCATTGGAATTTTCGTTGAGAGCGATTGCGCGACTTTTGTTCTTCTTCCTTTTCTTTATTGTTAAGTTCCTTTCCAAGCTCTGCTTCAAGGGTTACATCAGCATCAGTTTGTTCTTCAATAACAATAGGAATTCCAACTTCAGCATCCACAATGTTCTCTAAATCTGATGCTGAAAGAAATTCTGTTATGGGAATGATATTTTCCATTGGAAGTTCCTTGAAGCTATTTGTGTTTGTTGTTTCGATGCAATTTCTTTGAGTGGTTGGCACATTTGAGAGAGTGGTTGGAGGTGACGTTTCGCAAAATTCAAAAAATGTTCTTTTTTTCTCCTTTCATTCCTTCTTTGTGGTCGAAAAAGACATTTTTTGGGGGGCAATTTGTTAATCAAAATTTCGACAAGGATTTTCGAATGTTATTTAAAGGGTTTAACTCTTCATTAATGCTCATTAATGATGCCTTGGAAACGCAAGTTACATTCAAGTAATTCTTCCATTAGATTTCGACAAGGAAGGTTTCAACTTCGACAGGAAAAGCTTTCGACAGAGTATTACGCTCAGGTTTCGTAAAGACGGTTATTATCAAGCGGTTATGTTGTCGAAGTGTTGAGACAGTTACATGGGAAGTTTATTTCTCTAAGTATAAATAGTAGTTTTTTGTAAGAAAAATTGGTCACAACATAAACACAACATTCTGAAACTCTAACTTCCAAGTCACAGCGAAAACGAGTGGACAGAATCATTGTATGTGCTTGTGTACCAATTTCTTCTTTTCAATTCAATGCAATTTACTGTTTATGTTAACAATTTGCACATTTATTATGTTATTGTCTCCTTCATTTTGTTTTGTCATTCGAAATTAACCTTTTCTAAACTAAAGAAAACATAAACAATCAAGAGCAATTGTTCTCGAGATTTCTAGTTTAATCTCACAAACGTATCTCATAAAACTAGTGATTGTTTGCTAAAAACACCAGCAAACACTGATGGATGTCTTTACTGGTCTGCCGTGGATGTCAACACCGAGGATGACCTCCGACAGATGATGTCCAATCATATTATGTTTAAATGGAAGAGTTACATTCATCTGTACGTCGAAACCAGAATGACCGTCGCTGAGATCCTTCGTCGATTAACTCCACCAGCTCAGTAGTTTCTATTGTATTTTCTTTTTATCTATCTATTTTTATTTTAGTTGTTTATGTTTTATCGCTTGTGTAACTTTGTTTTATCGAATCAATGAAATCAAAAAATTATGGAAACTCGTAAAATAAAACAAGTGATAAAAAGTAATAATAAAGTGCCAACATCAAAGTAATATGAGTACAAATACATCAAAAAACAAATACAAAATCCCTAACGTCGCCTCGCCTCGCCCTCGTCCCCCGTCGTCTAAGCTCCCCCGAAATGTCATCCGGTCTTTGCCATCCCCACCACACCTATGGAGTGTCCGATCGCCCAGATCCATGCGTGATCTCGCCATCACGAATCCCTCTCTACTGGCGATCCACCTCCCTCCTCACCCACTCAAGATCGTCGTATCGTAGCTTTGGGGAGGTGTCCGTGCCTCGGTACTAGTGATGGTGGAGCCTGTAATAGTCTGGGGATAGAAGCACGGACGCATTTCACTGTAAGTACCTACGTCTGAGTCTCATCCCATTGAGCAAACCGAGTAGTGCGCAAGATGTCATCCACAGATGCCATGAAGTGGGTGATCTGAAAGACACACACTTAGTATGACTCGGACGACCTCTGAGAGGGTCACGCGGGATGATCTGAGCGTACCCAAATTGTCGCAGGCACTGCTCGGGCATGTAGGGAACTCTGAAGTCACCAGGTGATGAAGCCTCTGTAGAGGAGATCTCGCTCAAAGGTCTACCACCATGCTCCTCAAATGGCCGCCAACAGACATCCTCCGGCCTCACTCATTCATCATCCTCCTGTAGTGGCTGAGCTTCAGGTGGTCTGACTTCTTCTTCCTAAAGCGCCCAGCCAGTGGCTCCGCACCCTGGATATGATCGGGCAACCTCTCCGCCATCCGAGGGAAATACCACATAATCCAAGCCTGAAATGCAAAAATAAACAACATATTTAATTTTACGAAAAATTTATACCCAAAGTCGAGTGTGATTTAACAAAAATACAAGAAGTTAGAATGTGTACTGAAATAGGTGGCATACCACCACACCTGCTGTTGTCTCCTCAAAGATGCACCGTTGAAGGACTCGTACATGGCGGTAGTGCACTGCACCCGTGCAAAGCCTCTCCAAGAACATCTCGCACTCGGATCATGCGGTAGATCGGCCACTTAGCCTCATACATCTCCGGTCTTCGTAGTGAAGATATCAGTGAGGTCGGGCCAAGCAGATAAGCCCTCACAAAGAATCGTAATGTCACCTACTCTCCTCCAAATTACGCTCATAAACCTGCTCCAACCATTTGAAGTTGTAATACGGACCCCCACGGGTGTTGTTAGCAGCCTCAACCTGTGACACACCTAGATATGTCTTTGCATGCTGTGTGGCATACTCCGAGCTCACAGTGATGGTGGGAGGTGTGGCATAATCCCCCTGGATGGGAAGGTGCAGCAGGCAGGAGATGTCATCCAGAGTGATCGTCATTTCACCAAATGGCAAGTGAAATGACGAAGTGTGCCATCTCTCAATAAAAGTCGACAGTAACTCATGGTCTACTGTGGCGTGGCCAGTCTGGAGAAGTGGGGCTAGTCTAGAGTCCCTGACCACTGTGGTACGCTGAAGTAGGGTCGGGTAATGTAGATGGAGTCTAGTATGGACTTTTTTGCCACGAACCCATACTTTGACAACACGCAGATACTCTTGAATTAAAAATAAATAAATGATGTAAGCAAAAAGTGCAGACTATTTCCGTTAAATAAATTATTTAAGCAAAAAAAGCAAAACTTACCGGGTCAGCGAGTATAGAACTGCAGAGTGGTGGAATTTCAGGGCAATCGTATATACGTCTCTGTGGCGTATATGTGAGTGGCTGGTGGTCAATCGTAGGTATGACCAATAATGTGAAGAAATTGTAATTTTGTAAAAATGCAGGGATATTTTCGTCTTTTCACGGGGTGGGTGGGGTTTGAGGGAAAGGGTGGGGGTCCAAAAAAAAACCCAAAAAAATATCATAGACACGTGCTGACCCACTTCATTCAATAAGTTTTCATAGAGGCCCACCCACTATAACAATAATTCAACGAATAGGGTGTTGCTTTTCCCACACCCCCTCTTACTCAAAACACACCCCATAAAGGTGTGAAAAGACCAAAAGACCAGCCAAAACCTCTTTTTTTCACGAAATTTCACTGTTCGAACACGGGCCTTGAGCGAGTTCGAATTGTCGTTCGTGTGTGTTAAATCTTGACTTCACACCTCATGCGTAATTTCACGCATTGAGCGGCGCCATGCGAGCGAGTTCGCGTGAGTGTTGTTCAAACACCCTATTTTATTACAAAAAATGGACTCTCACCACATTCACCTTTTTTACCTGTTCGGTTGGCGCCAACCGAATAGATTCGATTGACCATCCCCGAATAGGTGAAAACACGCGCCTCCACTCGAGGTATTTTTGGAATATTTGGAGTTAAGGGTGTGAAATAGTAGGAGGGTGTGGGAAAAGCAAACGCCAACGAATATTACCAAAGCTTTATCCTTACCATCATGTGAATTGACTGTATCATGGCCTACTCTGTTACGAAGCGTGTATTTGGAAGATGCTTCTGCGAAGCTCATAGGAATGACAAATTAATCTTCTCATTTCGTGTTAGGTGGTAGCGTGTCATAAAAAACGACTTACGACGGTTGACTAGATGTAGTATAACAAGGACTTAGCTTTGTGATTAGTGGCCACATATCCAATACAGTGCTATCCTTTCTTCTCTGCTCTGCACTGCACTTTTCTCTTTCTTCTCGAGAAGTGAAGTAAGAAGAACCATGGCTGAATCTCTCCTCTTCGGCCTTGCTGAGTCATTCATCTCCAAGCTTGCTTCTCGTGCCGTTGAAGAAGCTTCTCTTGCACTCGGCGTTTACGACGATTTGCAAGAGATCAGAGACACCGTCTATTTCATCAAAGCTGTGTTGTTGGACGCCGAGCTAAAGCAGCATCAGAACCATGAGCTGCGCGAGTGGCTGAGGCAGGTGAAACGCGTCTTCTTTGCTGCTGAAGACATAATCGACGATTTTGAATGCGAGGCCTTGCGGAAGCATGTGGTCAACACTTCTGGCAGCATCAGAAAGAAGGTACGCCGTTACTTTTCAAGTTCTAACCCTCTTGTTTATCGTCTTAGAATGGCACATGAAATCAAAGTTATCAAAAAGAGATTGGATAAGGTTGCAGCAAATAGACACAAGTTTGGCCTTCAAACTATTGACAGTGATTATCGTGTTGTGCAAACACGAGAAACTTATTCCTATGTAAACGATTCTGATGTCGTAGGGAGGGAACACGATAAACAGAAAATCATAGAGATATTACTGCAAGACAGTGATGATAAAGGTCGTTTATCTGTTCTTCCTATTGTTGGAATTGGAGGATTAGGAAAGACAACACTTGCAAAGTTGGTTTTCAATGATAAGAGTTTAGACGAGTCATTTCCATTGAAGATGTGGGTGTGCGTTTCTGATGATTTTAATCTTAAAAATCTGTTGGGTAAAATCCTCAACTCTGCTCCTAAAGAAATTCAACAAGAGAACTTTAAAGACTTCAATATGGAGCAAGTGCCGAATCATTTGAAAAATGTACTTGCTGGACAAAAGTTCTTGCTTGTTTTAGACGATGTCTGGAATGAGGATCGTGTCAAATGGGAAGAATTGAAGGATCTAATACAAGTAGGTGCCGAAGGAAGTACAGTTCTAGTGACTACACGTAGCTACACCGTAGCTAACGTTATGGGCACTCACTCACCTCAAATTTTGCAAGGTCTTTCTAGAGAAGATTCCTTGCATGTTTTTTGCAGATGGGCTTTTAAAGAAGGAGAAGAGAAAAAACATCCACAATTGATGGAGATTGGGGAAGATATTGTGCGGAAATGTGGGGGGCTTCCATTGGCCCTGAGGACCCTCGGTAGTTCCTTGTTCGGAGAAGTTGATATTCAAAAGTGGATGTTTGTGAGGGACAATGAGATTTGGAAATTGCAACAAAAAGAAGACGATATTTTGCCTGCTCTCAAATTAAGCTATGATCAATTGCCTTCTTATTTAAAAAGATGTTTTGCTTGGTTCTCCCTCTTTCCAAAGGACTGTGTTTTTCTAAATGTTTATGTTACTATGTTGTGGGAGGCACATGGTTTTCTTCGCTCACCAAATCTAGGTGAAAATGTGGAAAATATTGGCATTCAATATTTGCTTGAGCTACGGTCAAGATCCTTTCTTCAAGATTTTGTTGATCATGGCAGCATTTTCGTGTTTAAAGTACATGATTTAGTGCACGATCTTGCACAATATGTGGCAAGGGATGAGTTCCAACTGTTGAAATCCAATAGTGAAAGTATATCTGAGAGTGTATTGCATTTGTCGTTTATTAAAAATGATTTGTTTGGCCAAACACAAATTCCCACATGTTTGAGAACCCTACTTCTTCCTGACCAAGCCAACAATAAGGCTTTCATGAATACTTTGGCGTCAAGGTGTAAATATTTGCGGGTTTTGCAATTACCTAATTCTAGGCATGAGAGTTTGCCTCACTCCATTGGAAAATTTAAACATTTACGTTATCTCAATCTTCATGATAATAAAGAACTCAAGAGGCTCCCTGAATCTGTGTGCAAACTCCAAAACTTGCAAACTTTAATCCTCTTGGGATGTGAAAAGCTTCAAACGTTGCCCGATGGAATAGGAAAGTTGACGAGCCTTCGAAATCTATGGATAACCACACAGCAATTTGAACTTCCAAGAAAAGAGATTGCAAAATTGATTTCTCTAGAATTTTTATCTGTCGATTCTTGTCACAATTTTGATTCATTGTTTGATGGAATAGAACTTCCAAGTGTTAAAATTTTGGGTATTAGCTGTTGTGGAAATCTAAAGTCTTTGTCACTTAATGCTTTTCCAAACTTGGAGAGTTTGGGAATTGGTGAATGCAACAAATTGGCATTGTCACTGGGCTACGACAACCAAATCCCGAAGTTATGTTTAAAGTTACTAGAGCTTAAAAATTTGCCACAATTGGTGACTTTTCCTCAATGGATGCAAGGATGTGCGAACACGTTACAGTCTTTGGTAGTTGGTTCCTGTGAAAATCTTGTTGAGCTTCCCAATTGGTTGTCAACTATAATTTGTCTCAAGACTGTTTCAATTGAATATTGTCCAAACTTGGTTTTTCTCCCAGAAGATTTGCTTTGCCTCCCAAACCTTGAATATCTAAAAATTGAAGGTTGTCCAGAATTATGTAGAAGATACCAGCCAGAAGTAGGGCAAGATTGGCCCAAGATATCACACATCAAACACGTTTCCATTGAATCGTTAGAACCAGAAAATTAAGTAGAATTCGAGTTTCTCGTCTTTACATGTTACTTTTTTGTATAATAAATTTGAGCATCTCTGTATCTATCTGTAAAGCAAACTTGAGTTATTGATTTTAAGTGGAAATAATTTAAACCTATCGGTATTATTTTGTACTTTATTGTCATGTATTCTTAATTTATGAGTTTCATATTTAATTTATTCTTACAAATAATGGTTTCAATATTATTTCTATTTACATTCATTGTTTAGATGCATTCTGCAGAGAATCCGGTTTCTTCTTTTTGTTGTATAATAATAGTGATATTGAATTGTGGCAGCAAAGCAAAGAGTACTTAGTATATGTTGAGAATGGTGACAAGGCAGTAATAAAATGTATTTTTCTTTGATACTACATATGTAAGCTTTGAATCAGGCTCTTTACTTTCTTTTGCTTAATATCTTACCCTTATTATATATATATATATATATATATATATATATATATATATATATATATATATATATATATATATATATATATATTTGTTTTATCAGAAAATTCAAGGATTCGATTATGAATATTTTAAATTATTAAGGTTCTTTATTTGAAACTTATCTTTTACTGACGATTCAATTGTTACTGAGCAATTTTGTATCATACTTAAAAGTTTTAAAAGATTTTAAAAGTTTTAACTAACAAAGGTGTCTTGAGATGCATAGTACCAAAGTTATGTTTGCTTCATTTCTAAACTTTTTATCTTGAAAGCCTTCTGTCTATTAAGCAAAATGAGATGTGTTTTATATCTTAGTTGATAGTGGTCATATTTAAATTATCTGTCTATTTTACTTTTGAAAGGATTTTTATGGTAGTAATACAATTCCATTCTAAATCTACACTTTATATTACAAGAAATCTGAATCTGCACTTTAACTATTCAGCTAACAAAATGTTGAACAAATTAGCAAATTGTTAGTGAACAAGAAAAACTAATTAAGGTGGAAAAGAGGACTCAAAGAACTTATCCTAACTCTTTTTGTCTTATTTCTGCACAATGGGCTTTTGAGAATACTACCACTATCAGTAAAGTTTATTAGTAATATTATACTTTTGATGTATACTTTGCGGGGCGTATCTTCCTTAGGACTCGGGAGGACCACGGTCCGCTCTAAAAAATCACGTGAAATTACTAAAATACCTTTATTTTTAAATATCAACTACTAAATATATAACCATTTTGTGCAATAATTAATAAAATGAAGGTTTGTCGCAGTGGTTGTAAGAAAGTCCTATTACTCTTAGAAATTGTGTTTGAGTCTTGTTAGAGTCATTTTGTTAACTTTTGTCTTCTTTTTTTATTGCTATTATTATTGCCGTATATCATGGGAATTGAACCCATGACCATGGCAATACAAAACTGCACTTACTACCACTAGGACAACAATTGCTATTGTGAGGAGAAAGGGTTGAAGGAATTTTGATTTCAATACCTCACAAAGAGAGGAGAAAGAGATGAAGAAATTTTTTGATTCAGAGAGGGGGTAAAGAGAGGGAAGATAGGTTGATTCAAATTTAGAAGTGGGGAGAAGGTGAGATACCTTTCTAATGTTAGATGTGAGTCTTGATTGAAGGGACATAAATAGAGGAAGATAGATTGAGTATTTTTACTTGTTAAATGATTGTTATACTCTTTGTCATATAGTGGTGGAGGCTTGTTTAGGGAGTTCATGAGAGAAGTTTTTGTATAAATAGATATTAGATTTTGTTACATTGATTGGTGTATTTTTTTACTAAAAAGTGTATTCATTCTTTCAAATCGATGGATTACATCGAAAGCAATACAAATTTCATATTGTTAAAATTGAAAAGGATGAATATGCGAAACAAACTCACAACATCCAAGTTAATAGCATAAAGCGGCAAATCGCCTCAAAAATGAAAAAATTAAGGCCACCAGAGTACCTATGCCTCTAAGTGCATGGCGTTTAACGACCAAGTCTTCATTAGTTGAATTTGTAGCGAGTGAAGTGGATCTATCAATATGAGCAAGCAGACACCTTAACAAGACAAGAAAATCAAACTACAACGCACAAGGCGATGGACAAAATAACGTATTTGCACTTAGGCGACAAAATAAAAAAAAACTCAAAATCATGTGAATAACACTTATTTAGATGAAAGGAGAGAAAAACGATGTAGAGGGTGATTAGGGGTAAAAATAACCCAAAATCACCCCTACAAACGATTATGATACATCGTGATGTATTTTTTTACAAAAATGCTATTTTGACAAAAAAATTTGATAAATTGATGATTCTGCATTAACCTGTGTACCATTAACTAAGTTTTTAGATATTATAAAACCTCTTTTTCACGATTTTAGCGTGGATTAAAAACTTGGTTAATTGATCGCTTACTAATAGTCTAAAAACTTTGGTTAATTCGTGTTGTAGGTTGGTAATTGTCGATTTGTCAAATTTTTTTTTGTCAAAATAGGATTGTTGTTTTTTTTAACAAAAGTTACATAACTACTATTATGGTTTGATTCTTAAGGGTATGTTTGAGAGGAGGTTTTGAGAGGGGAGGGGAGGACGATATATTTTTCAATTTTAAATTGATGAAGCTATGAAATATTATTCTTTTAATTTTCTTAAAATCTCAATATATATTAAAATACTTAGTATTTTACCCGTGCGTCGTTCATTCGTACGAGTGATACTGTATTTGTCTCCGAAAATATCCTTGTACATTTGCATGATTCTCAATGAGCAGGAAAAAAATCAAAGATAACAGGTCGACCATTGTGTTGCATTATCAGCATATGATTCAAAGTGAAACCTTATATATATATATATATATATATATATATATATATATATATATATATATATATATATATAAAAAACCAAAATTTAGATTCTTACAAATTGTATCTATATATGTTGCAAGTGGCAACTTAAAAATATCATCGACAGAAAGGGACTGTTGCTGACCCAGTTCATTCAATTGTAAGTTTTCATAGAGGCCCACCCACTATAACAATAATTCAACGAATATCACCAAAGCTTTATCCTTACCATCATGTGAATAAGAGAAGTGAAGAGATCCAATTAATCTCTCAGTCGACAGTGCATTCTTTTCTTCCAGATAAGAGATAAGAGAAGTGAAGAGAAACATGGAAACACTCCTCTTCGGTATTGCTGAGTCCTTCATCGGGAAGCTTGCTTCTCGTGCTGTTCAAGAAGCTGCTCTTGCGCTCGGCTTGGAAGATGATCTCCAAGGGATCAGAGACACCGTGTCATTCATCAAAGCAGTCCTGCTGGATGCTGAGTTAAAGCAGCAGCAGAATCATGAGTTGCAGGAATGGCTGAGACAGGTGAGGCGCGTCTTCTCTGATGCCGAAGATGTAATCGACGATTTTGAGTGCGAATCATTGCGGAAACAAGTGGTCAAAGCTTCCGGCAGCATCGAAAAGGAAGGTACGTCGTTTCTTATCAAGTTCTAATCCTGTTGTTTATCGCTTTAGAATGGCACGTGAGATCAAAGCTATCAAAGAGAAGTTAGATAAGGTTGCAGCTCATAGGAACAAGTTTGGCCTTCAAACCATTCACAATGATAACCGTGTTGTCCCAAGGCGCGAAACTCATTCCCGTGTAAATGATTCTGATGTGATCGGAAGAGAACACGATAAACAGAAAATCATGGAGCTGATGGTAAAGGTCGCTTAGCTGTTATTCCTATTGTGGGAATTGGAGGCTTAGGAAAGACTACACTTGCAAAGTCTGTGTTCAATGATAAAAGTATACTTGAGTCTTTTCCATTGAAGATGTGGGTGTGCGTCTCCGATGATTTTGATTTAAAGAATGTGCTCGTTAAAATCCTCAACTCAGCTAATGATTCTACTGCTAAACCGATTCACCAAGAGAACTTTAAAAACTTCAATATGGAGCAGGTGCAAAATCATTTGAGAAATATTCTTCTTTGGTCAAAAGTTCTTGCTTGTCTTGGATGACGTATGGAGCGAGGATCGTGTCAAATGGGAAGAATTAAGGGATCTAATACAAGTAGGTGCCGAAGGGAGTACGGTCCTAGTGACTACACGTAGCCACATTGTAGCTAGTGTTATGGGCACTCACTCACCACATACTTTGCAAGGTCTTTCCAGAGAAGATTCATTGTCTGTATTTCTCAGGTGGGCTTTTAAAGAAGGAGAAGAGAGAAAACATCCAGAGTTGATGGAGATTGGAAAAGATATTGTGCATAAATGTGGAGGGCTTCCATTGGCCTTGAGGACACTGGGTAGTTCCCTATTCGGAGAAGTTGATATACAAAGGTGGATGTTTGTGAGGGACAATGAGATTTGGAAATTGCAACAAAAAGAAGAAGACATTTTGCCTGCTATCAAAGTAAGCTATGATCAGTTGCCTTCTTTTTTAAAAAGATGTTTTGCATGTTTCGCCCTCTTTAAAAAGGACACTGATTTTCTTAGTTTGGAAGTTATTCCGCTTTGGAAGGCACTTGGTTTTCTTCCATATCATCAGAGCAGGGTGAAAATATGGAAGATATTGGCGATCGTTTTTTGCATGAGCTACGATCAAGATCTTTTCTTCAAGATTTTATTGACTATGGCAGTGCTTGCAAATTTAAAGTACACGATTTAGTGCATGATCTTGCACAATATGTGGCAAGGGATGAGTTTCAACGGTTGAAATCCAACATTGAAACTATATCCGAGAATGTCTTGCATTTGTCATTAATTAAAAATGATTTGCTTGGCCGAATTCCGATTCCAAAAGATCTGAGACTGAGAACAATACTTTTTCCTAAGGGTATCAACAATGAAGTTTTCTTCAATACTCTAGTGTCGAGTGCAAAAACTTGAGGGTTTTGCAATTAAGGAACTCTGGATTTGAGAGCTTGCACGGCTCTATTGGTAAACTAAAACATTTAAGATGTCTCAATCTTGAGTGTAATCAAAAACTTAAAAGGCTTCCAGATTCAATATGCAAACTCCAAAATTTCCACACTTTGGCACTCATTGGATGCATAGAGTTACAAATATTGCCAAACGGAATAGGGAACTTGATCAGTCTCCGACAACTACACATAACCACAAAGCAATCTAATTTTCCGAACAAAGAGATTGCAAAATTGACTTCACTAGAAATTTTGTCTCTCCATGACTGTGACAATTTGGAGACGTTGTTTGAAGGAATACAACTTCCCAGTCTCAATTTTTTGGAATTCGTTTCTTGTGAGAAACTAAAGTATGTGCCACTTCATAATGTTCCAAACTTAGAGTGGTTGCAAGGATGTGTAAACAAGTTACATTCTTTGGTAATTATAGACTGTGAGAATCTTTATGAGCTTCCTAAGTGGTTGTCAACTCTGAATTTTCTCAAAACGCTTTCAATTGAAAATTGTCCAACACTACATTTTCTCCCCGATGATCTACATTGCCTCTCAAACCTTGAATATCTAAAAATTGAAGGTTGTCCTGAATTATGTAGAAGATATCAGCCAGTAGTAGGACAAGATTGGCCTAAAATATCACACATTAAGCAAGTTACCATTGAATTGTTAGAACCAAAAAATGAGAGGAGTTCAATGACATTAGTGTCAAAATTTGTAGGTACGTACCAACTTTCTCTTCCTTACACATCTTACTTCTTGTTTACATAAGTATGAAACATGTGTTAATTTGGAAAATCTCATTGTTAATGTAAAATAGCATATCCTTTGTCATGTTATTTACTTCCCTCATGATTTGGAGCCTGCCTGATTCATATTCTCTGAGTTCTTTTTGTAGAGTCCTGATGGTGATATAATAGACTGACTGTATTGTGTCACATGACAGATTTGGAAGAAAATTCAGTTTAAAATCAAATATCATAAGAGACACCAATAGCAACAGACACGAGGTATGGACTTGAGAGCAATCACAGAAAGCAACACAAATTCTTCTCTCTATATAGCTATTTCTTTTGGTTTCGGGTAAAAACATTTCCAATTAACTGTGCAATATCAGCAGATTGCAAAATGCAAGATTGATGACACTCCTTTGACCATCAACTTTCGCATTGGGATTAATATATTGCCAACTCAACCATGCATAAAATGTACTAATAGTCTTATTTGAAATCAACATTCTGTTAATCGAAGTTTGTCTGCCTTGGCAGTAGAAATAACAGCATATATATAGTATAAAGCTTTTCTTGCTCAAGTTACCTTTTCAAGTTTATTCTTTTCTTTTAAGCATATTAAGTTTGTTGATGATCCAAAACCTATTCTCTAATTCAAAAAAAAAATTCACATTAAGCAACAGTTATTGAGTTTGTAATTCAAGTCAATATCCTAGATAATAAATTGTAATTAGTCAACTATTAGTGGTTGTATTAGTTACTATGTTTAGTTGTTAGTTAGTTAGTTAAGTCTAACTAGGTGAAACTAACTATGGTTAGTAAAAACTGTACTGTGTAATAAAAGGCTCACATAGAGCACAGTTAATACTACAGTGAAATTTTTCAATTTTCCCTCTCTCTGGTTTTCTTGCATTCTCAGTTACAAGTTTCACTCTCACTCTCAATACTCAATTCATCACCTACATTGTGTCAAGAACTCCAACAATTGGCCTCGGAGCGGAAGATTCGGGGACCTCACGGCGTCGCACATGGCGGCGAATCGAAAACGCTTCCAACAATGGTCAATTTCCTGAAAACTACTACTGGGTGTTTGACGGCACCAATTACGGCGGTGGATAGCACGGATGAAAGTCATCTTAGGTATCAAGGCGTGCTTGAAGTGATAAGAGAAGGTGTGACACCAGCTGGGTGTGGCTCCAGCGAGAGTGCAATGAGCAACCTTCCGTGAACAATCCAAGAAAGATGACAAGCGATATTCTTGATTCATCGGTCGCGTGGACTCGAATGTGCTAGAGAAGATCATTGAGTATGAGAGTTCTAAAGAAGCATGGGATGTATTAGCTCTGACGTACTCGGTGACAAGCAGGCAAAGAAAATGAAGCTCATGTCACTGAGATGTCAATTTGGGCTATTGAAGATGGAACCAACCGAAACAGTGGCACAATTTGTGAACAGGTTAGTTACTCTATCGAATCAAATGCGTAGTTGTGGGGAAATAGTAAGTGATGCTATGAAAGTAGAGAAAATCCTCACTGGTGTGACACCTAGCTTTGATACGGTAGTCTCTGCAATAGAACAGTCCAAAGATCTAGATACGTTGAAGTTAGAACAACTACTAGGATCATTAGAAGCCCATGAGATCAAATTGAAGAATAGAGAAAGCCAATAAAGAAGAGAAAGAGGGTGAGAAGGCCTTGTATCTTTGGTTCCACGAGAAGAAAGGTGGTGGCGATGAATCTTGGAAAAGCAAGAAGGGGAAAGGAAAGTGGAAGAATAACAAAGGTGATAGTGAGAAAGGCAAGAACCGAGAGGCAAGAAAATCGTAACAAGGATAGTGAAAGTAGTGACAAATCCAAGAAGAAATCAAAAGAGCACATACAATTACTACAATTGTCAAAAATATGGTCACTTTCTTTGATGAGTGCAAAAATGACAAGGTACTAGAAATAGGAATCATGAAGCTCAATTTGCTTATGATTCGGACAATGAAGTTGTGATGTTAATGGCAATTCTGAAAAATTTGGAATCACGTGATAGATTGGTGGTATCTAGACCTTTGGATGCTCGAATCATATATTTGGACACCTTGAATGGTTCTCTAAAATTGATAGGAGCATAAGGAAGTGGATTAAGTTTGGTGATGGCGGTCGGTCATGGCGTAAGGAATAGGTACTGTGGTAATTAGAAGAGATGATGGCGAAGGTGATTGTCAATGATGTGCTGTATGTACCTAAGATGCAGAGCAATTTGCTAAGTCTTGGGCAACTGCTTGAAAAGGGCTATTCAATGAGCATGAGAGACAATTGTATGATGTCAGATCGCCATGATAAAGACAATCTTTCATCTTGAAGGTTATGGTATCAAAGAACAGGACATTTAAAGTTGGTGTGAATACAATTGAGCAAAGTTGTCTTCTTGCTTTCGAGTTGAAACGAGAAGGATGGAAATGGCATAAGCGAATGGGTCATTTGAATTTCTCAAGCTTTGAACATGCCGCCTGAAGAAGAGAATGGTGATAGATGCGCCACTAATTGAGGAAGCAGGACAAAGTGTGTGGTAAATGTTGTGAAGGAAAACAGCCCAGGAAGTCCTACAAAACTGCAATACCAACAAGAGCAACTATGAAGCTTGAAGTGGTTCATTCTGATGTATGCGGGCCATTTGAAGTAAAATCTCATGGAGGTAACCTCTACTTTGTATCTTTTATTGATGACTATACTAAGAAAATGTGGATCTACTTGTTGCAAAGAAAAAGTGAAGTATTTGAAACATTTAGACAATTCAAACTGCTAGTTGAAAAGCAAAGTGGAAATAGTATAAAAACATTAAGAACAGATGGTGGAGGAGAATATGTATCACATGAGTTTGCAGATTTTTGTAAGAATGAAGGGATAAGTCATGAAGTAATGGCACCATACACTCCTCAGCACAATGGTACTGCTGAGAGGAGAAATAGGACAATTCTAAACATGGTGAGATGCATGCTAAAGGAAAAGAAACTACCTAATGAATTCTGGGCTGAAGCAGTACAAACTGCTACTCATATACTGAACAGGTGTCCAACTAAGAGGCTTGCAAACAGTACACCAGAAGAGGAATGGAGTGGTACTAAACCTAGTGTTAAACACTTTAGAGTGTTTGGTTCCTTGTGTTATAGGCACGTACCAGAACAGAACAGAAGAAAGTTAGATGCAAGAGCTCAACCAATGGTTTTAGTTGGTTATCATAGTACTGGTGCATACAAGTTATTTGATCCAATTCACAAGAAGATTGTAGTGAGCAATGATGTGCTAGTGGATGAGTCTAAAGAGTGGAATTGACAGAGGTCGCAGTGAAGAAGAATTACGATGAGATAATTGAAATGCAACTTGACGGTGACCAAGTTGAAGACGATAATGAATTGGTATGCGGGAACAAAATGAACATCAAATTGAAGCTATTGAGCCACGGTGAGAAGATCTCACGAGAGAAAGACAAGCACCAGCCAAGATTTAGAGATTATCAAATGTTTCCCTACGAGGGTAACTAATAATGATGATGAAGCTGCTTTGCACTTGGTTATCTTTGCGCGAAGCGAACTATCCACAGATTGAACAAGCTTTGACAAGTCCTCGGTGGAAGAGTGCTATGGAGGAGGAGTTAAGATCAATAGAGAAAACAAGACACAGGAAATGATGGAGTTGCCAAGCAACAAGAAAGCAATAGAGGTGAAGTGGGTGTTCAAGACAAAGATGAAACCCAATGGTGAAGTGGCAAAGCATAAGGCTAGACTGGTTGCAAAAGGTTTCTTGCAGAAACCAGGTCTAGACTTTACAGAAATATATGCACCTGTTGCAAGGATTGAAACTGTGAGACTCATTGTTGCTATGGCATGCAGAAGAAACTGGACTCTGCACCAGCTTGATGTCAAATCAGCCTTCCTCAATGGTCCACTTGAAGAAGAGGTATTTGTTAAACAACCACCAGGATTTGAAAGGAAAGGAATGGAGGAGAAGGTAATGAAACTGCATAAGGCCTTGTATGGCCTAAGACAAGCCCCACGAGCATGGAACAAGAGAATAGATGGATTTCTCTTGAAGTTGGGATTCCTGAAATGCTCCACAGAGCATGGTGTGTACATTAAACACTGCAATTCTGATAGTGTTCTGCTGCTGTGTTTATATGTAGATGATCTGATTGTCACTGGTAAAAGTGAGAAAGAAATTGCAGAGTTCAAAAAGAAGATGATGGAGGAATTTGAGATGAGTGAGTTAGGCAAACTTTCATACTTCCTTGGTATGGAATTTGCGAGAAACGAAAAAGGAATGTTGTTGCACGGAAGAAGTATGCAACCGATATCTTGAAGAGGTTCAATATGTTGAATTGTAATCAAGCCCACTACACTGCGAGAAAACCAAAGAACAAGTGCATTCTTGATGCGGACAACCAACTAGTTGACTCTACACTCTATAGACAACTAGTTGGATCTCTAAGATATCTGTGCAATTCAAGGCCAGATATCACCTACTGTGTTGGGTGGTTGAGCAGGTATATGGAGGAACCTAGGAAGACTCATCTCATGGCTGCCAAACGAGTGCTTCGGTATGTGAAAGGCACCATTGATTGTGGTATATTGTTTCCTATTTGGTGTTGTGAGTTCAAGTGATGTCATAGTTGGATATCTGGATCTTGATTGGAGTGGTGATTTGGATGACGGAAAAGCACTTCGGTATCTCTTTTATGTATGGAAGTGCTCTGTCTCGTGGTGCTCCAAGAAGCAGAATGTGGTGGCACTCTCTAGCTGCGAGGCAGAGTATATATCTGCTGCATTTGGCGCCAGTCAAGCTCAGTGGCTGAGAATGTTGTTGGGTGAACTTGGAATGAAGAACAGTGATGTGATGAAGCTAAAGATTGATAATAAGTCTGCAATAGACCTGGCTAAGCATCCAATAGCTCACGGTCGAAGCAAGCACATTGAGGTTAAATATCATTTCCTGCGTGACTTGGTGAACAAAGGAAATCTGCAGGTGGAACACTGCAAGACTGAAGAGCAACTTGCAGACATGCTTACCAAGGCTTTGAAGCCTGGTAAACTTGAAGAAATGAAAACTAAGATTGGAATGTACAGATTAGTTGATTTGAATTAAGGGGGTGTATTGAGTTTGTAATTCAAGTCAATATCCTAGATAATAAATTGTAATTAGTCAACTATTAGTGGTTGTATTAGTTACTATGTTTAGTTGTTAGTTAGTTAGTTAAGTCTAACTAGGTGAAACTAACTATGGTTAGTAAAAACTGTACTGTGTAATAAAAGGCTCACATAGAGCACAGTTAATACTACAGTGAAATTTTTCAATTTTCCCTCTCTCTGGTTTTCTTGCATTCTCAGTTACAAGTTTCACTCTCACTCTCAATACTCAATTCATCACCTACATTGTGTCAAGAACTCCAACAACAGTGTCATCTATAATGTGTAGATTTTTCTTTTTGTGCACAACTATAATCTTGCTTTATGTTTGTTTATAATCAGCGAATCTGAATAATTGGACTTTCCATCTGAATAATTCTATTGATCAAAGTTGTAGCTGTTACTTTCTGTGTAACCTTGTCAGCATCCCTAGCAGCACAACAACGTTCAACAACAATGGCTGCATTTCAAATATGCTTACAGATTTGGATGGCAACCTCTGTTAAGAGTGAAAAGAAAGAAAGACATATGATGAAACCGTGTGTCTCAATTTCAATTACACTATGGAGATTCTAATATATAGACATTTGGAGAATCAATACACAATCTCTACAATAATTATTACATAGAAATGACAATATCAAAACTACTCTATTCACCTAATATTCTGATTCTAATATATTACTTACATAAATAAAATATAACGTAATCAACACTCCTCCTCAAGCCGGAGCATATAGTCATATGCACCGAGCTTGTTACATATGTAGCTCGTTCAAACCTCTTAGAGATTTAGTGAAGACATCGGCCAATTGATCATTTTCCCTGACAAAACTTGTGGAGATGTCTCCTAGTTCAATCTTTTCTCGAAAAAGTGTCAATCTACTTCAATGTGCTCAATCTTCTCATGAAAAATCATATTAGAGGCAATATGCAATGCTGCTTGATTATCACATATTAGAGTCATTTTCTCATCATCCTAAAAGTACCGAAGCCACATCTAGGGTATTGTGTTACGAATGTCATGGCTTCAACTTCAGCATTAGATCTTGACACAACATTTTGCTTCTTACTTTTCCAGGATATTAGATTTCCTCCAACTTTCACACAATACCCCAGATGTGGATCGTCTATCAATGGTGAGTCTGCTCAATCGGAGTTCAAGTAACCAACTATCTGAGTGTTCCTTCTATCTTCATAAATGGGACCTTTTCCTAGAGCGCTTTTAACATACTTTAGGATTCGAATCACGACATCCCAATGATCTTGACAAGGAGAATTTAATAATTGGCTTACCACACTAACTGCAAAGGAGAATTTAAGAATTGGCCCTGAGCTCCTCGCCCTTCGGCTTGCTTACTCGTTTTTTGGTCATTCTGTCCTCCCTTTCGTCCACGCTCGCGATCATCTTTGATGTCCCCCGCCTTCTTTAAAGTTGTTGCTTTTTCCGTGTTTATATGATTTTTTTTCTTGTGTGTGAATCTAGTCCATCGTTACCGGTTTTTGGATGAACAAGGCCTCACTGAAAGTTTCCGTACGTATGCCTTTGAGGAAGGCGACGACAAATAATTTCTTTCCCAGTTCGTCAACCTTCACGATCATCTTGATAAAGCGAGATAAGAAGTTCTTGAGTGGCTCGTTCTAAACCTGGTAAAGGTCTAACATGTCGAATAGGATGGTTTGCTTTCCCCAGTTAGCAGAAAAGTGAGCGATGAACCTGATGGCTAAGTCCTCAAAGTTGGTAAAGGACCTTAGTGGTAAGTCGATGAACCAACAGAACACTACGTCTTTCAGCGTGCAAACAAACATCTTGCAAATAACGACATCATCACTCCAGTGATGAACATCTGAGTTTGGAATGCAGCAACGTGGTCGTGAGGGTCGCCAGAGCCATCATAGGTAGTAGTTATAACTGGCTCCCTGAAGCGTTGGGGATCCGCCGCAGTTTGGGTTTCCTCTAAGAGTGATTGAAAAGTTCTGAAGGGATCCCTCACTCCCGCATGGGCCTGGGAGCCGGTTTGAAGAGCCCTTATTTGCTCTTGGAGCTCACATTCACGGGCTTCCATGGTCTGTGTGCGGAGGAGTTGCTCCTGGTTTCAGCGTTGCTGCTCTACATTCAGCTGTTCCAACACCCAAATGGAGTCTTGCATCTAACGCATTTCCTCCTTTGGTTCTTCAATATTGTTGTCTGTCGTCTGGTTCGAACGTCGTGTTCCCACCATGGCTCAAGTGGAAGCACTTAGCTCTTTTTTTTGGTCGTGAAAGAGTGATTTTCATTCATTCACACAAGAGTTTTTTTTTGTACCCCCACAAGACTTTTTTGGACAAAAATACCCCTAAAAAAGTTGACCACCAATCGTATATACCTCAATATACGTATATACGACTTTTAAAATTGCAATCGTATATACCTATTTTTTTTAAATACGATTGGGTTTAAAAAATAGAATTGTATATATGTATCAGTGGGTTTATATACGAATTTGTAAAATACAAATCGTATATACCCCCACACATAGGTATATACGATTCTGTTAAGTACAAGTCGTATATACCTAGGTGTGGGGGTATATACGACTTGCATTAATATTTTTTAAAATTTCGTTTTTATTAATTTTAACGGTTAGGATTTCACTTTCAATGTTGATCAACAGTTTAGATTGCACCGACAATATCAACGGTTGATAATGTTTGACGACATCTATAAATACCCACTCCCACCCTCATTATTTTCACACAAAAAATTCAACTTCTTTCGCACAACACTAGTCAAGATGATGCAGGCTTCCCTAATGGCATACTAAGAGCTTTCTTCTCTCACTATCATTCATTCTAATTTGGGGCTCACTGATCATCAGGGCATCATCTTACAAGATGATGGTGTAGGTTTCGATGGGAGAGATGTTATGCAGTGTAGGTTAAAACACTGCATATCATTCGCTTCTCTTAAGCAGAAACTACTGCAGATGGTTCAACTTGAGAACGACGAGCATGAGATAACTCGTATCGTGTATAGGAAAGGGCTAATGGAGGTGTGTACTAGTCTACCATGGATGTCAACAACGACGATGACCTCCGAGCCATGACGTCCATTCATATTACGTTTAAATGGAAGGGTTATATAATTTGTACGTCAAAACCAGAAGGACCGTCGCTGAGATCATTCGTCGTTTAACTCCACCAGTGGTGCGTTTGATATACACACAAATGTGCAAGTATACACAATTTTATCAAGTAATAAAGTGAAAGTAGAGTATCGTTCCCACGAGGATTGGATTAATTTACAAGTTTAGAAGCAATAGTTTACTAGTGAAAGGTAACCACTATTCTACTCACAAATAGGTGGTGTTGATAAACAAACAGAATGTAAATAAGTAATAAAAAGATGTTAGGAATCAATGGAGAATGATAGTTGAGATGTTTTCACCAAATAAGTCACTTTTAAGAGTTTTAGTGGTGTATGTGGTGCAGGTACACTGGATGCACCTGCACCACTCTTGTAATTGCATCATCCTAAGGACTATGCTATCCTATGTCTAGGTTTTAGCATGTAATTAACAAAGTTTCCTTTATTAAATACTTATCCCTATTAATTCTTGAGTTCTAATCATAAACCATGTCTGTATTTATGATTTACATTCACTTTTAGTTGGCCAATTCTAAAGATGAATATGAAAGAGTTATCATACAAGAACTAAAATGCAAAATATCACATATGAACACAATAACTTACTTAAAAGATCATTATAAGGTTAGAACATCTCAACTAATGGAATTTAGCTCATACTACTCATTATATAATAGAGAGAATCTATAAGGAACGTGATAAAATGAGTAATATTACAAAAGAACTCAAAAGGATAGAGATTACTCAAGTAGGAGATCTTTTGCATGAGATTCCAAGTTGAAGTATTACACCAATTCCTTGCATAAGTTTCCTCCAAGTATAAGTGAAGGGAGAAGGCGTCAAGTTCTTCCTCGCCTTCTTACAATTCAGAAACTAAAATAAAAACTAAACCTAAACTATAAATATAAAGAAAAGAAGTGATCCTTTAAAAGCTTGGATGAATGATGATTTTCAAGTGAAGATATGGCTTCTATTTATAGGCAAGTGAGTTTTCTTCCCTTGAAAGGTTTCCTTTGGCACGAATTTTCAACTGAGATCTTTAACCATGGTTAATTTCAGACAACCCATCAAGCAAGTAGCTCAGGTTGGTCGCTTTGCATGCAGAACACATGGGGTGGTCCAATGAAGAAGTGCCACATTTCTTTAGATAAGTGAGCCTTGCAACTTGATTTTTATGTTGATCGCCGAATTCTGCAAGTGGCTCTGCTCCAGATGACTAGGCATGACGTCACAAATCAAGTGTGGAAGCATCAATTTGGTCCTTGGATGTTTTGGTACAAACTGCTGGTTTTTAGCAGGTGTAGGCAGTGTTGCCACTCTTGGTGTATGCAGTGTTTCCACTCCTAGTGTTAGCAGTGTGGGAACTCCTGAAGTAGCTACACTGAACAAAAACATCAAACCTAACAAGATATGTGTATTTTGCCTAGTTCATTGGCCTAATCCATTTGAATCCTTAAAATGTTGTTTCTTAATAAATAAGCTATATTTATATATTAATGTACTTGAAAATAAGTAATAACCTAAGTTAAAATAGATGAATAACTCTATATAAAATAGAGTTATCAACTAGCTCAGTAGTTTCTATTGTATTTTCTTTTTATCTGTCTATTTTTATTCTAGTTTATGTTTTATCGTTTATATAACAACTGAAAACTAGAAATAATCAAGTGCAAGAAATAGTAATAAGTTACATAAGGACAAACATGGAAGTACGAATACAAAATCTCCTAGTGTCGCCTAGGTGGTGGCATCCCCAACAGATGATAGAGTCCCTGAAACGTCGGAGTGCCCATACGGATGTCGCCTGTACGAAGCCCCTCGCTACAAAGGTCCACCATCTGCTGTACCCAGTCACCATGGCCCTGTGGTAGTGGTGATGCACTGTACTGGTGGTGGTGCTGGAGCCGGTAACAGTCTCGGAAAAGATACTTTGACGTACCACCGTAAGTAGCCCGGTCCAACCACATCCGCCTCCTGAGCAAGTTGAGTAGTCTGTAGAACATACATGACACTCGGCATAAAGTGAGCAATCTGAAATATGCAGGTATCATGGTCTAGACGACCTGCAAGAGGGTCACATGGGATGACCTGCACGTACCCAAACTGTCGCAGGCACCTATCAGGCATGTAGCGAACTCTGGTGTCGCCCAAGCTGATGAAGCCCCTGTACAATGAGAGTTGCTCGAACTGTCTACCACCCCGGTGCTCCTCAAAGGGTCGCCAACAGACATCCTCCGATTTGAGCTCGTCAATCATCCTCCTATAATGGCCCAGCTTCAGCGAATCTGTCTTCTTCTTCCTCCAGCGACCACACAATGGCTCTCCCTCTAAATCACCACGCCTCCTCTCAGCCAACCTAGGGAAATACCATATAATCCAGGCCTGAAATGTAAAAATAAAACACATGGTTAATTAAAATTTATTTTACCAAACTCAGAATTAGGGAAAAAAATTAATTTAAAAGTTGTACCTGGAATACCCTCCTATCTGCGCTGAATCCGCCAAAGAGGCATAGTTCAACGACTCATACATGTAAGCTAGTGCACTTGCCCCCCCATGCATACTGTCCAAGAACATATTCACTGATGTCATGGAGTACAAGCAGCCACTTAGCCTCAGCCTGAATTGTCTCCAGTCTTCGAAGTGAAAATGATGTAGGTCAGAAGCAAAAGAAGATAGGCCTTGACAATAACAAACGTGTCCCCCCTCTGACCCATGATATTCCGTGCAAGTATCTGATGCAGCCACTTAAAGCTGTAATATGGACCACCACGAGTATTAGTACGAGCCTCATCCATAGAAACTCCCAGATATTGATGTGCCAGAAGGACGACCTGCTCCATGGTGGCAGAAAGAGGTGGAGCTCTGTAATAATTCCCCTGGATGGGAATATGCAGCAAGTACGACACATCGTCCAGAGTAATCGTCATTTCACCAAATGGTAAGTGAAATGACGAAGTATCTGAGTGCCAGCCATCTCTTAACAAATGCGGACAACAACTCATGGTCTACTGTGTTATGTCCGGTGTAGACTAGGGGGCTAATCTGGAGTCTCTGATATGTGGGGAAAGCCGAGGAGTTTCATACATCGGAAACAGCTTAGTAGTGATTTTATTACCATGGGCCCAGACTTTCAAAACACACTGATATGTCTGAATTAAAAATAAATTAAGAAAATAAGACTATAAAATAAACAAGACTACGTCAATTAACTATCAACAGTATTAGAAATAACCTAACAAAACTATCAAAGAAATAAATTTAACTTATCGGGTCAGCGACTACAGAAGAACAGACATGCTCTCCTAAATCAGTGAACAATGGATGTTGTTGATCCTTCGATCTTTGCCGATCCGCGAGGTGAGGTGATGGTCATCAAACATAGACTCGCTCGACGACATATCCGTGCGAGACTCGTCAAACTGGCTCTGCTGGCGATAGTCTCCCCACGATCATCGAGGCTACTGCTGATAGTCCCCCTAATAGTCTCCCTGATAGTGAGGCCGCTCCTGATAGTCTCCCTGATAGTGAGGCTTCTCCTGATAGCCTCCATGATACTGAGGCTGCTCCTGATAGTCTCCATGATAGTGAGGGTGCTCCTGATAGTCTGGATGTGGGCGTGTCTCAGCCCCGACCCTAGCGACCCTCACCGGCATGGGCGTTAATCTGTTGCGGTCAGCGTCTTTGGGAGCGACGATGTAGACGATGTCAATGCCTCCCCTCTGCTACTCTAACCACGGTATCTACCAGACACTGCAAAAAAATGAAAATTAGTAATAAAAAAGCAAAATCGCATATACCTCTCGTAGAGGTATATACGATTGGCAATCATATATATGTTAGAAAGAAGGTATATACGACTCACTATTTTCCAGGAGTCGTATATAGCTCCCACACGCTGTAAATACGATGGCAAATGGAAAGGCTATCTCCTTGATGATGTATATACGATGGCCAAAATTAACATTGTCGTATATATGTTCTTTGAAGGTATATACGATTGGAATTTGGTCAAACGAATATATGTCTCAAATGGTATATGTTTTGTTATTTTGTAACATGTTAAGGGAATTTTGGTCTTTACGCATAAGACGTGGGGGTAGATGGGATTTTTGTGGGGGTAAAAAAACTCTTCACACAATGATGTGTCAATGGTCATGTGTGGCCAAACTCACGCAATTAGCTCCAACTAGTAGTCCCATATATTTAAACAACACACCCCCTATCAGTGGCGGATCTTTAGGGCGGGGGAGGACCACGACCTGCCCTAAGAAAATGTATGAAATTGCTAAAATAGCCCTACTATTAAAACTGAACTACTAAATATATACAGAATTTGCACAAATAATTTTATTTATGTGCTTATAAAAAAATTAAATCTCTATGTAAATCAAAATTATATTTTTGTCATTTAATTTTATTTATAAATAATTTTAATTTATATTTATTTATTGGCAAAATAGCATCCGGGGTCCCTTAACTTATTTTCCATTTTCGCTTAGGTCCCTTAACTTTAAAAGCTAACATTTAGGTCCCTTAACTTTTAAAAACGTTTCATCGTAGTCTCATTTAACGTTAAAAGCTAACGTTTAAGTCCCTTAACTTTTAAAAATGTTTCATCGTAGTCTCATTTAACGTTAAAAGCTAACGTTTAAGTCCCAGTTGTTGTTAGTTTAAAAACGTTAAATGGGACTACGATGACACGCATGCATGGTCGAACCACACTAAACAGGCTATTTTATGTCCAATCGTATATACGTACTCAAAGGGGTATATACGATGTGTTTTTTATTTTTTTTAATAATTTGTTTTAATTTTTATTAGTAAAAGGCTACTAAAAATTCGTTAAATAGTCAAAACTACTCCAAAAAAATTATAAAAACACCACTAAAAATCTAACAAAACCAAAATAAGCCTATACAAATTTTTTTAGATTTTTTGGAGGCTATGAAAAATTAAAAAATATCGTAAAAAGTAGTAAACGATGGAATTTGGAATTTTGAGGCCGTAGTCCCGTAAGAAGTCTCTTCTAGGGGAGTCTTGATTCTTGATTTTTTTCGGATTTAATGGCTGTGGTTTCATTACAATCGGAGTATGTTGCCAGAAAACCGATTTTTTAGCCTAAATTATTCGTTCGACGTATAACATCGTCACGTTTTAACGAACTACACACAAAACCTATTTTCAGAACTTATATAATTTTTATTTGACTTAAAAAAATTTAAAAAAAATACAATGGGGATCGTATATACACCTGAGGGGGGTATATATACGACCCTATTTTTTGCCCATCGTATATACACCTCCCAAGGCGTATATAGGATTAAGGTGGGGGTTTGCCAATCGTATATACGCCTTGGGGGTGTATATACGATGAGCAAAAAATAGGGTCGTATATATACCCTCCCAGGTGTATATACGATTGGCCAAAAAATTTTAAAAAAAAATACATTTTCAGAAGGGCATTTTGGGGTTTCCAGTGTGGGTGGGGGTTTATGGGGATGGGGTGGGGGTACAAAAAAAAAACCTTAAAAAAATATCATACACACGTGCTGACCCACTTCATTCAATAAGTTTTAATAGAGGCCCACCCACTATAACAATAATTCAACAAATATCAGGAGGGTGTTGCTTTTCCCACACCCCCTCCTACTCTTTCACACCCCTTATCTCCAAATATTCCAAAAATACCCTTAAGTGGAGTGCGTGTTTTCACCTATTCGGGGATGGTCAATCAAGAATCTATTCGGTTGAGTCAACCGAAAACAGTAAAAAGGTGAATGTGGTGTGAGAGTCCATTTTTTGTAATAAAATAGAGGTGTTCGAACACCCTCATGCGAACCTGTTCGCATGACCTCGTTCGAACAGGTGAAATTACGCACAAGAGGGTGTGAAGTCAAGATTTAACACACACGAACGATGTCATTCGAACTGTTCAAGGCGTGTTCGAACAGTGAAATTTCGTGAAAAAAAGAGATTTTAGGTGATCTTTTGGTCATTTCACACCCTTATGGGGTGTGTTTTGAGTAGGAGGCGTGGGAAAAGCAACACCCTATCAGGAAAGCTTTTATTACTACAGAACACTACTAGTCGGTCCCCAGCCACGCATGCATCCAATTCATCTCTCGATCGGCGGTGCATTCTTTTCTTCCGGATAAGAGAAGTGAAGAGAAACATGGAAACCCTCATCTTGGCTTTCTTGAGTCCTTCATCGGGAAGCTTGCTTCTCGTCTTTATTCAAGAAGTTGCTCTTGCACTCGGCGTGGAAGATGATCTCCAAGGGATCCGAGACACCGTCTCATTCATCAAAGCGATCTTCTTTGGATCTTTGAGTTAAAGCGGCGATAGAATCATGAGTTGCGAGAATGGTTGAGACAATTGGTAGCGTCTTCTCTAATGCCGAAGATGTAATCGACGATTTTGAGTCACGAATCATTGCGGAAACAAGTGGTCAAAGCTTAGCGACATCGAAAAGGAAGGTACGTCGTTTCTTATCAAGTTCCAATCCTCTTGTTTATCGCTTTAGAATGGCACATGAGATCAAAGCTATCAAAGAGAAGTTAGATAAGGTTGCAGATCGTAGGAACAAGTTTGGCCTACAAACCATTCACAATGATAACCGTGTTGTCCCAAGGCGCGAAACTCATTCCCATGTAAACGATTCTGATGTGATCGGAAGGGAACACGATAAACAGAAAATCATGGAGTTGTTACTGCAAGAAGATGATGGTAAAGGTCACCTATCTGTTATCCCCGTTGTGGGAATTGGAGGCTTAGGAAAGACTACACTTGCAAAGTCCGTGTTTAATGATAAAGGTATACTTGAGTCTTTCCCATTGAAGATGTGGGTGTGTGTCTCCGATGATTTTGATTTAAAGAATGTGCTCGTTAAAATCCTCAACTCAGCTAATGATTCTACTCCAAAACCGATTCAGCAAGAGAACTTTAAAAACTTCAATATGGAGCAGGTGCAAAATCATTTGAGAAATATTCTTGTTGGTCAAAAGTTCTTTCTTGTCTTGGATGACGTATGGAGTGAGGATCGTGTCAAATGGGAAGAATTGAAGGATCTAATACAAGTAGGTGCCGAAGGAAGTACAATCCTAGTGACCACACGTATCCACACTGTAGCTAACATTATGGGCACTCACTCACCCCAAATTTTACAAGGTCTTTCTAGAGAAGATTCTTTGTGTGTATTTCTCAGATGGGCTTTTAAAGAAGATGAAGAAAAAAAACATCCAGAGTTGATGGAGATTGGGGAAGATATTGTGCGTAAATGTGGAGGTCTTCCATTGGCCCTAAGGACATTGGGTAGTTCCCTATTCGGAGAAGTCGATTTACAAAGGTGGATGTTTGTGAGGGACAATGAGATATGGAAATTGCAACAAAAAGAAGATGACATTTTGCCTGCTCTCAAATTAAGCTATGATCAGTTGCCTTCTTATTTAAAAATATGTTTTGCATGCTTCTCTCTCTTTGAAAAGGACTATGATTTTGATAGTATTGAAGTTACTTCCCTTTGGAAGGCACTTGGTTTTCTTCCATCTTCAGACCAGGGTGAAAATATGGAAGATATTGGCAATCGGTTTTTGCATGAGCTACGATCAAGATCTTTTCTTCAAGATTTTATTGACCTTGGCATTGCTTGCAAATTTAAAGTACACGATTTAGTGCACGATCTTGCACAATATGTGGCAAGGGATGAGTTTCAACGGTTGAAATCCAACATTGAAACTATATCCGAGAATGTCTTGCATTTGTCATTAATTAAAAATGATTTGCTTGGCCAAATTCCAATTCCCAAAGATATGAGACTGAGAACAATACTTTTTCCTGAGGGTGTCAACAACGAAGTTTTCTTCAATAATCTAGTGTTAAGGTGCAAAAACTTGAGGGTTTTGCAATTAAAGAATTCTGGAATTGAGAGCTTGCACGACTCTATTGGTAAATTAAAACATTTAAGACAGCTCGATCTTGAGTTTAATGAAAAACTTAAAAGACTTCCAGATTCAATATGCAAACTCCAAAATTTGCACACTTTGACACTCGATGGATGCATAGAGTTACAAATATTGCCAAATGGAATAGGAAACTTGATCTGTCTCCGACAACTAGTCATAACCACAAAGCAATCTAATTTTCCGAACAAAGAGATTGCAAAATTGACTTCACTAGAAATGTTTGTTCTCCATTACTGTGACAATTTGGAGACGTTGTTTGAAGGAATACAACTTCCCAGTCTTATTTTTTTGGGATTCGGATCTTGTGAGAAACTAAAGTATGTGCCACTTCATAATGTTCCAAACTTAGAGAGTTTGTCAATTGATAATTGCAAAGAGCTGGATTTGTCGATGGGCCTCGACAACCAAATCCCCAAGTTAAGGCTAAAGTTACTGAGTCTTCAATCTCTGCCACAGTTAGTGACTTTTCCTCAATGGTTGGAAGGATGTGTAAACAAGTTACATTCTTTGAGAATTGCAGACTGTGACAATCTTTGTGAGCTTCCTAAGTGGCTGTCAACTCTGAATTTTCTCAAAACACTTGTAATTAGAAATTGTCCATCACTACATTGTATGCCCGATGATCTGCATTGCCTCTCAACCCTTGAATATCTAAAAATTGAAGGCTGTCCAGAATTATGTAGAAGATACCAACCAGTAGTAGGACAAGATTGGCACAAGATATCACACATTAAACAAGTTACCATTGGATTGTTTGAAGGTACGTACCAAGTTTCTCTTCCTTACGTATTTTACTTGTTGTTTGTATGAAATTTTTGAGCATCTATATCTATTTATCTATCTTACCTCTTAATTTGGTAATAGTGGTTTTGTTATTATTTCAATTTACATGGCTGCATATAACCTCCCTTGACCCTGGTAGTATCTCCCAAACTGATCTTTATACGGGACTCTTGACCTGTTTAAAATATGGGAAAGGGAGAAAGAAATAAGCTTGAAGTTGCATTCAGTTTGCCTATATGTTTAGTTTATTTGAGTTCTGGGTTTATTCTTTAACAGGTATGAAACACGTGTTAATTTGGAAAATCTCATTGTTAATGTAAAATAGCATATCCTTCATCATGTTATTTACTTCCCTCATGATTTGGAGCCTGATTCATATGCTCTGTATATGTTCTTTTTGTAGAGTCCTGATGGTGGTGATATAACAACAGATTTCGCAGTTTGAAGACAAGCTACATTGGCAGCACAAGGTGGATTTGAAAGACACTTAGCCTATTTTGTTCTGCATTTGAAAGGAGGAGACCTTCCATGGGGGGAGGTAATAAGAGTTCTTGCTGGTATATTAAATGTTGATCTTCATCCCCACCACCTCCATTAATTTGGTCTCCCGAAGATGATCATGTTTCAGAATCACAAGTGTAGATGCCACCTAAATTTGTAGGAACTTTCATTTTACATTTATTTAGCTACTACCTTCATATTTATGTATATATAGTAGGGCTATTTATTTATGTCTTCAGTTCAATACATAATTGAGAATGAGCATTATTATTTTTTGACATGCTTCTTAGCCTTTATTATTGGAAGCGAGAATGAAATTTTTTTATGCCTCTGGTTTTGGTAATAAAATTGTAATTCTTCTTCTTCTTTTTTTTTTTGAAGCAAATAAACTTAGGTCATTTCATTCATTAAAATAGTATTAATGAAACGTGGGATAAAACGATGAACATGGTGACTAGCAAAACATTGAGCCGCCCTAGCTAAACTATGAGCAACACAATTGGCTTGTCGTCGAATAAAACTGAGTGAACAATTATGTAAATGAGAAAAAGTCTCCTTGTAGGAAGAGATAATGGCCTCGAACTCGTTGCCTAATCGCACACCACCGTTGACGGCGTCAACTATAGATTTGCAGTCAAGCTCTAAGTCAACATCATGAATGTCCAGCTGAATCAACCATCGAAGAACCTCTAGTAGACTCACTGCTTCAATCTCTTGTGGCTTCAAGAAACCATACAACCAAATTGTCTTTGCGTGGAGAAATCGTCTGTCATGATCCCGTAAACAAATTCCAATGCCACATATGTAACACCCCAATTCTACCCGTTCGTTTTATAAAATATCAGAGTGCGGAAACTAAATTCAAAACAGAAATTGGAGCGTCACATTCGACATTTTCGAAATCCAGCGACGGGTAAATAAAAAAAACATGGAAAACAAAATACTTCAATTTTGTTTACATCCCGAATATTTGTTCCATACTTCAAAACCACAAACTCGTGTTCAAAATAATTAAATGCAACAAAATAAATAAATAAAAGACAGTGTTCATCCCCCCGGGTGCTACGTATCAGAGACGGCACTGACTCAGCTCATAAAAGACATTGATCTTCATTCGTGATTACCTGCACGTTACCGACATCGAGGTAACATTTTAAATGCAGAAGGGTGAGTCTCAAACAGCATAAAAGCATATATGATAGATAATATACTAGAGAATAGGCAACTATAACCACCACAACACATCAACAAACATTAAGTCTATTTTCCAGAAAAGTAAACCACATAATTTTTCAGTCAATACAACGTTCCCAGTTACCGAAATACTGAACCCATACCCAAAACGTTTCCAGGATTTTAACCTAACTTGTATTGCCTATAACTCGAGCTATACAACTCCAAATTTAACGAAACCAGCGCCAAAACGACCGGTGTTAAGTCTATTTTCAAAAACAATCAGCTACATAATTTTTGGATCAAACAAACAGTACCAGTTCTCGAAAAACCAAACAGCGTCCAGAAAGTGCACAAAACCGTAAACAAGTGAAACTCATCATGTTCAACCATCACGCAACAATTTCAAACAACCCTAATACATTCATCAATCATCAAATACACATTCAAAGCAATCAAGACAAGAAAATAGAGCCTAACTCCAACATAATACCCATCATATATACTCATAATTCATTCAAACATTTTATCAAACATCTCCTAGGCATCATAGTTTCTACCTCCTATATACTACCCATCATACAACCCTTTATACTATGAGACTCCCTTACCTTGGTAATTTGAAGATGATGATAACCCTTCCTTGAATCACCAACAAAAAAAAAGCGTAGCAACTTCCCTTTCTCCCTCTTTCTCTCTTTGCGCCGTATATTCTCTCTCTTTCTCCTCTTCACCGCCACGTTTCCCTTCTTTCTTTCTTCTCTTCTCTTCCTTTCTTCTCACACAATTTGCGCCAACACCCTTCCTTTTCTCTTCTCTTATTTTTCTTTTCTTTCTCTCCAAGTGTCTAAGACACTAACCCTAGAGCTTAAGTAATTGGGCTCTAGTGTCTTGGGTCCTATTTACTACACAATTAATTACTTACACCACTCCCTATTTAATTAAAATACCACTCACTCATTTCCTACACACCACCCCTTATTTAATTTGAAACACCGTCTTATTTCTTTTATTATGACCAACCAACATAACACCTAGATAAATTAATTAAATACTGGATTATTTTTGGGGCGTTACAACATAGCGACTGCTCTGCGAACCAAGCCCCATAAATGTTGCACTTATTGCAGCCTGCAGGAGGTCTAAACTAGCGCTTCTAGTAGACCCACCGCTTCAATCTCTTCTGGTGTTGTACCTGATCGAGCCCGCAGTGGAGCTGCCAGGAGGCTAGCCACGCTGATGCTTCATGGAGGCACTGGCTAATCGATCTGTCAAGAGAATTCCACACCATGTCGTTACGTCACCGCCAAATGCACCATATACCAATAGCAAAATCGTTACTAACATTGTCTCCGAACAGCTCCAGCAGATAAAAAAATAATTCCTGCGCTCCTTCAACTCTATTATATTCTGGCTCAATTGGTTTCCATAAACCAGCTGCTTGCCACACTTGTTGGACCTTTGGACAACCAAAAAACCAGCTCCTTGCCACACTTGTAATTGTTCTTTTAAAAGTGCAAATACCTGGATTTAATTTATTTTTTTAGGGAAATAGCTGGATTTAATTAAACTTTGTGCATTTTGGTCAAAACAATTTTAAACTTGTGCATATTTATGAAGAGATTATCAAATGTCGCAAGACAACTTTTTTACATATATTTTTTATCGTTTGTCAAAGAAAAACATATATTTTTTTATCTATATCTATTATTTTTTTGACACAATTTATGGATACACTTAGCTGTTCAAAATTCAACCAGTTAGTTAATATTTGATGGTTGGTTTCGTTTTACGAACATTGAACCACAGCGACTCTCGTTAATTTTGTAGGTTCAAAATCAAAAAGAAAAAATTTGTAATAAGTTTTGGTGTGCTTAGGATTTTTAAGAATATATATTACTAAGCTCATAACTCGCGCGATGACCTTTGGGTTGTTAGATTCCATCAGATAATCGAATAATTAAATTTTTTCCTGAAAGACTAATATCTTATCATGCTTGAAAGCAAGTTTTGCTTTGATCAACATTGAGCTTGTCAACTGTGAAAATCAAATTCAGGAGAACGGGGTCGACCCCCATGTCCCAAGGTAGCCTATGCCATTGGGAAAATGAAGTTAGTTCGCAAAATATAAAATCTAGGGTTAAATATGTTTTTGGTCCCTATAAATATAGCGAGTTTTGTTTTTAGTTCCTCTAAATTTTTTTGGACACTTTTGATCCCTACATTTTTTTCCGTTAACACTTTTAGTCCCTGCCATTAGTTTCACTAACGGTGCTGATGTGGCATAGGTTATGTGGCATTTTTTAATGTGTTGGCATGTTGAGTTGGATTCCACATCAAAATTAAGAACATGAATTAGAATAGAAACCCAGAACCCAACACACACACACAAAAAAAAAAAACAGAAACGCAGAACAGATCTCCTTCTTCGTCTAGCACTGTACTTCCATCTTCAATGTCTCACCTCCTTCAAAGTTCAAACCAAACTGTAATCATCTCTCTTACCTCGATGGCAGTAAACTCCACATGACGAACCATCACCAAAAGATAATACCCATCTGCAATGAACAATGGTGATACTTGATTAAGAAAAGGAAAATGGTTAACACTGCAGAAAAATATTTTATGAAATGAAAAGTAAATGACCTCATTCATTCATAAGCCTCATATGATTGGTTATACGAACATCTGTACTAATTTCCTAGAAGTCAATTAATGCAAAGTACTCTTGGTCTCAAGTAAAACTACATCGTTTTAAAGTCCCCGCTGAGATTGAGATGCGAACGGAGATTTCGATGAACAGGAAGAGGGATGCTCCCGGTGAGAAAGAACCGCAGTGGGAGAAAAGGAATCCATTGAGAGAGATGCGATGTGAATTTCTAGGTATTTATGGAATTTTTGAATGAAACGATTTTTAGGGATTTTTGAGATGATGAATGAAACGGTGAGATGCAAATGATTTCTAGGGATTTTAGAGAGATGAAGTTAGCTGCCATCAAGGTGAGAGAGATGATTTCAGTTTGGTGAGAAGGTGAGACATTAAAGATGGGAAGAGAGCTAGAGGAAGAAGAAGGCTGTACTGCATTTCTATTTTAATTTATGTTTTTAATTTGTTTAATTTCATACATGGACACTTAGCTGCAACATTTATAGGGACCAAAAACATATTTAATCCTAAAATCTAATAACTGTGAATAAAAATTAAATTATAAATATATATAAATTGAATAAAAATATTCACTACAAAAAAAAAAGGTTATTAGCGAAGGACGTTAGCTAGGGAAACTAGGTCCCTCACTAAATCTAACACTAGCGACAGAGTTTGCGAGGGAGCTAAGAATATCGTTTAACGTGGCATTTAGCGACAGAAATGTGGCATTTAGCGACGGAAATTCCGTGCCAAAAGAGGGCGGGAGTTTAAATTTTAAACCGCACGTTTTTTTAGGACATTAGCGACGGAAATTGAGGCGATCCCTCGCTAAATACCTGCCATTCTGACGCACAGCAGAGTCTTGGTAAGCGTGTGTGGCATTTAGCGACGAAATTAAGTGGTCCCTCGCTAAATTCTTGTCATTCTAACGCACAGCAGAGTCTTAGTAAGCGTGTGTGGCATATAGCGACAGAATTAAGTGGTCCCTCGCTAAATTCCTATCATTCTGACGCACAGCAGAGTCTTGGTAAGCGTGTGTGGCATTAGTGACAAAATTAAGTGCTCTCTCGCTAAATTCCACCTACCCCTTATCAGATATCACCTCACTCTTCACCCACCACCATATTTCACTTCCCACTTTTCTTCTCTCCTCTCATTTTCGACACTTCTCTCTTCTTCTCTCCTACTTTCCCAAATTTCTCTTCCACCACCACCATCAAATTAGTTATTCTTTCACTCCTCTCTCTCTCTCAAAGTTTGTATTAAAGACAAAGTTTAAGTGCCAAAGTTTGTGTAAGTTTACAAAATGAAAAGAAAGAGCAAAGGGACAATAGTTGTTTGGTGGGCAAGATAGAGACTACACATTAAACCCTTACAATATCAACAAAAATAATTAGCGGTGAGCCCCTAATTTCCATCTTCAGAATATCGCCTATCTTCAAATCTTGTTCTTTCACAAAATCCAACCATTCCTGACCACTAGCTTTAACAATAATAATAACCTCAAATCTGAACCAGTAATTGTCTCCAACACAATAGTAGAAGGGAGAACATTTTGGGATGCGTTGTAAAATCCTGAAATTTTAAACAACCTGGAATGCAAACAAAGAGAAACAAACATTCAAATTAATGGTATAACATGTAATATAAAAGAAAAAAAAGAAATCAAGAGAGAACAACCTATTGCTTCACACTATGATAGCTAATTCTTGCACAGGGCCGGCCCTGGGCCTGTGCTACCGCACAGGGCTCAGGCCCAATATCACATTTTTGGGGGCCCCAAAAACGATATTTATCTATATATGTACATAATTCGGAAGAACAATGCTAGAAGATCGTTGCTAGTTCAGTGGTTTCGTTTCCTCTTTAAGAGTGGCTGTATGCGGGTTTGATCCCCTCTGTCATTTTTTTAAAATTCGTTGTTTTTAAAATTGGATTGAATTTTCCCCAAAACACATAAATTAGGATTTGAACCCTGGACATGTTAAACAACACGAAATCAAAACTAATTAATGTTACCATTACACTGCCAAATATTTATGTAGAAAATTGCAAATAGTACTATATATTTATTTTTATTTTGATATAAAAACAAACTACCATACAATTTCATTTGTTTTTACAAAACTATTCTATAAAATTTTGGTACTTTGGATGGCTACTATATTGTTTTTTAATACAAAAACATACTCTTTTCTTATGAAGAGAAACTCAATGCATTAGTTTTTCATAAATTTAATTTTAATAAAAAGTTTTACATGTATTAAATTTATATGTCCTAAAAATTTGGGAATTTTTTAATCAAGATTGAATCAATGGTCATGTTGTTCAACTACAGACGCCTCGTTCCGACCCTTCACCGAGTTGGTCATGCATAATATATGAAGAACCATCCCAAACTCTGCCTCTTATAATTCATCGTTGAAAATTAATATACCAAGATTAAAATTGTATTGAGATGTTATTTAAAATTTAAATAAAGTATTTCAAGGTTTTGGTGATTCATTCAGTAAGAATTAGGGGCCTAATTTTTGAAATTCGCACAGGGCCTCCAAATTGTTTGGGACGGCCCTGTTCTTGCATCAAATTGTTTTTCAGCCATCAAATAATTGAAAGACAAAAACAGAAGCTAAGAGAGAGAATTAAGGGGAGAAGGAGGTGACTAACTCACCATAAATTTGGTTCTTTCCATTTCATTTCATAAACAAAAAGCAGAACATATCACAATGCTTCTTTCTCTTTTTAGCTAATTTGTAACATAACCCACAAGAAAAAGATAAAGTGGGTCTTCTTTTCTCCTCTTAAAAGCGGGTTTATGAAATTAAAGAAACAAAGGCTAGATATTAAGTATATACTTCTTTGTGACTACTACCAAATAAATATAAATAGTAATAAACTTACTTATTGCCAAGAACTGCATGTAAATTGATGTAAGTTGTTGTTCATGATCAGAGAAATTTCCTCTTCAGATATTAGGCCTTAGATAAATAGTCCATCTTAATCTCCAACTCTTGCCACACCTGTTCAATCCTGCAAAGCTTTGGAAAAGTTCCTCAACTTCCATGGCCATGTTTTTGAATGTGATTCACTAATATATATTTTATCCTCTTCTTGGCTCCAAGGCCCCTTCTTCAAACCAGTTTCACCAGTACTGTTTGGTGTTCTCATATCATCCAAACCTTGAAGCTGAACTGTTGTGAAGTGGATGATAAAGCTATATAAGTAGCTTGTTATTTATATATATGTATATATATAAGGTGGTGCGATCCATCTAATACAAAATTGACACAAAAAAGAAGTATAAAATAGCTTTTGTAATTCTACTTAGTGTTTTATATTAAATAAACTCGGATTGTGATTAAGAACATAGTATGAATACAAAAAACTCATCCACTTCTCATGCGCACATAGTATATGACACTATTTAATCCATGGCAAGCTATGAAATTGCTATCTTAGAATTAAGGAGCCACAACAGCAAGCACAAACACAGATAAAAGCAAATATGGTAAATTGGCATTCTTAAAAATCCAACAATATCTTGTTTCAAAAAAAAAAAATCCAACAATATCAACCAGAAGGTGACAAATAACGAAGCAACCCATATATAAAGGGAGAAAAACAAAAAATGTCATATAGAGCACAAAAAGGTGTAGCAACATGAGAAATTGGCCAGAAACACGTTGACAGAAAAAATTTGCATTGAACCTCTAAAGAGTTTTAATCTTGAGGATAATCATACTTAATCTTTTCTGAAGTCTTATATGAACTAATTTGTCAAATATATAATATTTCTACCTAATGAATCAGATAAATTGATGTAAATGAATCAAATTTGACTTGAAAAGATAAACACTAACATTGAGATTATGCAATGGGTAGGTCAGAACAAAAAAATGCAGGCATTAGAATAGAGTAATTAAGCACTATACTCACGAGTACAATAAATTCATGGGATAATAGATTTGCACAATGCTCTCTTTTAATTGAGTTCCATGTCCATTAATTGTTTAAGCACAATTAGCAGCTTAGTAGAGAGTTCAGTTCAAAATTGATTAGAAGATGGCAACCTCAAATTAAATAAATAGAAAAGAATACATTAAACTAAATGAAGCAAAATTGTCTTAAATAAGAACAAAAATAGAGGACTACTGCATAACATACTTAATAACAGAAAGACCCCTCCCTGCCAAGAACTGATAACAACATTGCAAACACCATCACCTAATGGGAATTTAAAGTAAGACAACTTGAAAATCAACCAATGACTTTAGATTCATCATTTCATAGGGGTTAACTTCTAACATTATCAGAAAGGTAGCCTTCTTTTCCTCAAACTTGTGAAGTAAATTTTGTCCATGCGTCAGTTGTGTTGTGTGCATAAAAAGGAAAACCAGAGTTGGGATCCTACACAAACTCAAATCATAATTAATCTAGTAGTAGCTCAAAAAAATAGAAAATCAAAGCTGCAATGTTACTTGTTTTCACATCATATTGGTTGGATTATGAGCAAACAATAAGAGTCAAAGAAAATATAGCAAACGTTGAAGTCCTGAACAAACCACTAAGCATGTCAAAACCCAAATTATGAAATCTATGATCTAAAATCACAATTACCAAACAGTAAAACTCACCCTAAGAGTTCATGTTTCATGAATCATGAGTGTCATACCCCAATTTTGTCCGACTAATTCAAAATAACTTTTCGCGGACGCGAAGTTCTAACGGTATTTCTCTCGTAGTTGAAAAAAGACTCAAAAATATATGTCGAGGCACCCACGCATTATTTTTAGCTAGGTACGCGTGTTATATTAACCGGGTACACGCGTTATTGTTAATTGCGTGCGCTTTTTTTTTCTAATTAGGTACGCGTGTTTATTTTCGTGTGTATTAAACTTCTAATCATGTACTTGTGTCAGTCGGTACTCGTTAGCGTTTTTACGTTATCTATATTATTATTAGTAGAAATTTAGTAATAGAGAAGTAAATAATTTTCCTATTGATATTAAATAACTAATTATTATTACATTATAAGATGAAAAAAATTACAAAGGTAAAATACAGAAGAGAAGTAAACGTGAACAGAGAAAGGCATAAACAAAACATGTTCTTCTAATTTGAGCCTACAGTTCAATGCCCTTTCATCATGCTTCTTTTTTTCCTTCACCAAATTAGACCCTAGTCTCCCTCTGCACAATCCAAACACAGCAAGCATCATCAGCAAGACAAGGGGAAAAGCCAAAAACATTGCAGCAGTAGGCTTAGCTTCAGAACTTCAAATAGACAGTACCTTTGCTATGCTAGAACCTGTACATTTGTTTTCCACACACAAATAGAAATTATGCATCAGTTGAAGGTCAAACAAAGAAGTAAAAGGAACCAAATCTGTGAATACAACAGTGGCTTGGGAGGAGGGAAATTTGCTCAGAAACAATTATACACCAAAACGTGAAACTTTTGAAGCAATACAAGTCAGAAAAATAGACATTACAGTGCATATTGGACTATAAATTAAGCTTCAAATACAACTGAGGAGAAGAG
Organism: Oxytropis ochrocephala; assembly: GCA_020916435.1. Classification (NCBI taxonomy): domain Eukaryota; kingdom Viridiplantae; phylum Streptophyta; class Magnoliopsida; order Fabales; family Fabaceae; genus Oxytropis; species Oxytropis ochrocephala. Next base: position 40,097,829 of record CM037090.1, read on the forward strand.
GAAAAAACAGCAAGAATACCAACATACAGAACAAAACACACGCAGAAAAATAACCCACAGTTATCTGCACTTCACAAACACAACACACAGCAACACACAACAGAGACAAAAACAAAAGCAAAATTAATTTTCAGAATGTGAAGAGAAGAACAGCAGAAAAAACACTACATAGAGAACCATCGCAGCCACAAAACACCATCGCAGCACCTCCGGCGTTCGCTCCCTTCTCCGGCGGTCCCCCTTCTCTCGCCCTCTATCTCTCATTTCCGTGTCTCTCTCTCTACTTCGCGCACCACCACGCCGAAACCACCACCACGCCGAAACCACCGCCGCCGTCCACCACCGTAGAAGGCACCGCTTCGTCCTCCTCTCTCTCGGATCGTCTCTCTCACGGTATCCTCTCTCTCTCCTCTCTCTCACCGTCGCCTCTCCTCTCTCACACCGCTCCTCTCTCTCTCTCTCTCTCTCTCTCTCTCTTTTTCGAACTGCTTTTCTCTCTATTTGGAATAGATTGAACGGCGCATGGGGGGGAAGGGAATAACTTAGGGTTTTTTTTTTCTGATTTTGGTAACTGGGTCGAGTTGGGTTATGGGCTGGTATGGGCCTCCGTTTTTTTTTAAGCTTTTTTTTTAATCTGATTGCTAATAACACACCCCCTCCGTTAATAATACAACCCCCCTGTAATTAGTTATACCCCTTTTTACTATTTCACACCCATTTTCCTAAAAATCATTCAAACTTTTTTTTAATTAATGCGAGTTATTAGTGACTATCACCCAAAGTCTTGACTTGTTTGATTGTCATGAACGCTATCAAGAGTTATTAGTAACGATCACTCAAAGCCTCAGCTTGCTTGGTCATTATGAAAGCTCTTTTTTTCCTTTTCCAAAACCCTTTCAAAAATGTTTTCAATGTTAGAACTACGTCGCTTTGATTCCCGTTCGGGATACGTAGGAGCGAGCCATGTTCTCGTCAAGCGCAACAAATAAAAATCATTTTCGCAACCGTAAACATTAATATTTTCCATAACAAAAAATCATTTTCAAACTCATTGTTGCTAGTGGCTAATCAGAACCTTTGTTCGTCTAGCCATTGGCGGCAATGTATTTTTTCCAAAGAACAATAAGTAATGATCACCCATAACTTTGGTTAGTTTGATCATTCGTGCTAATTAATCTCTTTCGAAAACCATTTTCAAAAGATCAAATAAAAACGAGTTGCTACTAACGGTCAATCAGAACCTTCGTTCGTCTGACCAACGGTAGTGACTCTCATTTTTCAATAGTACTTGGCGGTGATTACCCATAACCTTTGTTAGTTTAATCATTCGCTGAATACTCGTCTTATTTCGAAAACTCACTAAAAAGATAAAAAACAAAAACCTTTTCACGACAACCAAGAACTACGTAGCTTTGAATTCTCCATCGCACTAGGAGATACGTAGGAGCGAGAAGCCAATTCTCGTCAAGCGCCAAAAATAATAATTTTCATTAAGTTTTCCCATTTATCTTCAAATAAGAAATAAATAGGCAAATCTAGGTATTTTTCAAATCAAACGTTAAAATCATACACTTAATTAAAGGTTCCTCTCGGTGAGAGGGCCTGGCGAGAAGTGCTAACACCTTCCCCGCGCGTAATCGACCCCCGAACCATATCTCTAGTTTTCGAAAGACCATCCGCCTTGTTCAAAAGACCTTTTTTCAATGTTTTGGTCTTAAAATTAAAATATTGGTGGCGGCTTCAAATTTTTTCCACGTTGTACATTGAGAAACCCAAACCGGATTTTTCGGGGTGCAACAATGAGTAGTATTTTGGTTTTCACTAATTAAAAACCTCAAAACCTTTAAATAATGGATGTAACACTACTTGCCAAGTCCACAGTGATGATCCTGCATCAAATTCAACAACCGGACATAAAGGTTATGATAAATCTTCAAACTGCAAACTCAAACGCAAAATTGAAACTTAATCTAATGATAAAAAATCATCATAAAAATACAAAATCCAAAAGAGGAATAAAAGCTCAAAAAACTCAAACATTTTTTGCAAGTGAACTCAGCTCAATGAATCAACTCACCCGAGGCAATGGAAGCTGGGAAGAATAGCCCAAAATCCCTCAATATATGAACATGAAAAGTGGATAATCTCTATTTTATTCTTTTCCATTTTTTAGGTTAACTGAAAAATAGTTTCGAAGTTAGGAAAATGGGGAAATGCCTTCACATTTCTGGTCACCATAGTTATTCAAGTTCTTTATAGGAACAAGTTTGGCCTACAAACCATTCACAATGATAACCGTGTTGTCCCAGGGCGCGAAACTCATTTCCATGTAAACGATTCTGATGTGATCGGAAGGGAACACGATAAACAGAAAATCATGAAGCTGTTACTGCAAGAAGATGTCTGTTATTCCTATTGTGGGAATTGGAGGTTTAGGAAAGACTACACTTGCAAAGTCTGTGTTCAATGATAAAAGTATACTTGAGTCTTTTCCATTGAAGATGTGGGTGTGTGTCTCCGACGATTTTGATTTAAATAATGCCCTCGTTAAAATCCTCAACTCAACTAATGATTCTACTCTTACAAACTCAAATATGGAGCAGGTGCAAAATCATTTGAGAAATGCACTTACAGGTCAGAAGTTCTTGCTCGTCTTGGATGACGTAAGGAACGAGGATCGTGTCAAATGGGAAGAATTGAAGGATCTAGTACAAGTAGGTGCTGAAGGAAGTACAATCCTAGTGACCACACGTAGCCACACTGTAGCTAACATTATGGGCACTCACTCACCCCAAATGTTGCAAGGTCTTTCTAGAGAAGATTCCTTGTCTGTATTCCTCAAATGGGCTTTTAAAGAAGGTGAAGAGAAAAAACATCCAGAGTTGATGGAGATTGGGGAAGATATTGTGCGTAAATGTGGAGGGCTTCCATTGGCCCTGAGGACATTGGGTAGGTCCCTATTTGGAGAAGTCGATTTACAAAGGCGGATGTTTGTGAGGGACAATGAGATTTGGAAATTGCAACAAAAAGAAGAAGACATTTTACCTGCTCTCAAATTAAGCTATGATCAGCTGCCTTCTTATTTAAAAAGTTGTTTTGCATGCTTCGCTCTCTTTGAAAAGGACTATGAATTTGACAGTATTGAAGTTACTTCCCTTTGGAAGGCACTTGGTTTTCTTCCATCATCAGAGCAGTGTGAAAATATGGAAGATATTGGCGATCGTTTTTTGCATGAGCTACGATCAAGATCTTTTCTTCAAGATTTTATTGACTATGGCAGTGCTTGCAACTTTAAAGTACACGATTTAGTGCATGATCTTGCACAATATGTGGCAAGGGATGAGTTTCAACGGTTGAAGTCCAACATTGAAACTATATCCGAGAATGTCTTGCATTTGTCATTAATTAAAAATGATTTGCTTGGCCAAATTCCAATTCCCAAAGATATGAGACTGAGAACAATACTTTTTCCTAAGGGTGTCAACAACGAAGTTTTCTTCAATACTCTAGTGTTAAGGTGCAAAAACTTAAGGGTTTTGCAATTAAAGAATTCTGGAATTAAGAGCTTGCACGACTCTATTGGTAAATTAAAACATTTAAGACATTTCGATCTTGAGTTAATAAAAACCTTAAAAGGCTTCAAGATTCAATATGCAAACTCCAAAATTTGCACACTTTGATACTCACTGGATGCATAGAGTTACAAAGATTGCCAAATGGAATAGGAAACTTAATCAGTCTCCGAGAACTAGACATAACCACAAAGCAATCTAATTTTCCGAACAAAGAGATTGCAAAATTGACTTCACTAGAAATTTTGGCTCTCTATGACTGTGACAATTTGGAGACGTTGTTTGAAGGAATACAACTTCCCAGTCTTAAATTTTTGGTATTCGGATCTTGTGAGAAACTAAAGTATGTGCCACTTCATAATGTTCCAAACTTAGAGTGTTTGTCAATTCATAATTGCAATGAGCTGGATTTATCGATGGGCCTCGACAACCAAATCCCCAAGTTAAGGCTAAAGTTACTGAATTTTCAATCTCTGCCACAGTTAGTGACTTTTCCTCAATGGTTGGATGGATGTGTAAACAAGTTACATTCTTTGAGAATTGCACACTGTGAGAATCTTTATGAGCTTCCTAAGTGGTTGTCAACTCTGATATTTCTCAAAATACTTTCAATTGAAAATTGTCCAACACTACATTGTCTCCCCGATGATCTGCATTGCCTCTCAACCCTTGAACTTCTAAGAATTGAAGGTTGTCCTGAATTATGTAGAAGATACCAGCCAGTAGTAGGACAAGATTGGCACAAGATATCACACATTAAGCAAGTTAACATTGAATTGTTTGAAGGTACATACCAAGTTTCTCTTCCTTACGTATTTTACTTGTTGTTTGTATGAAATTTTTGAGCATCTATATTTATCTATCTTACCTCTTAATTTGCTCATAGTGGTTTTGTTATTATTTCTATTTACATGCATATAACCTCCCTTGACCTGCTCTTTACAGGGGACTCTTGACCTGTTTAAAATATGGGAAGGGAGAAAGAAATAAGCTTGAATTTGCATTCAGTTTTCCTATATGTTTAGTTATTTGATTATTATGGGTTTATTCTTTAAAAGGTTTTGATTTTACATAAGTACGAAACATGTGTTAATTTGGAAAATCTCGTTGTTAATGTAAAATAGCATATCCTTCATCATGTTATTTACTTCCCTCAAGATTTGGAGACTGATTCATATGCTCTGTGTTGTTTTTGTAGAGTCCTGATGGTGGTGATATAATAACAGATTTGGCAGTTTGAAGACAAGCTACATTGGCAGCATGCAAATTCTGTCCTGCATTTGAAAGACACCTAACTTAGCCAATCTTTGAGAAACACAAACTGCACATTGAATACAGATTCTTCATTATTTTTGTGTACTTTATTGTTAATACCCATGTTTATGTTTCAATCTTTTATGTATTTCATCTTCTTTCACTATGTGATTTATTCTCACTATCAATTTTTAAATATGCTCTTTATATAGGCTTTAAGCACTGTTTGGACAAACAGTTTTATTAAGGACTTATAGCATAAACGCTTATTATATAAGAATTTATGTATTAAATTGTTGCTATAATAAAAAATAAATTAATGTTAAATTATTTTTCCATAAGCTATAAGTTGTATCTGTAAGCTATCTTGGAGATTTTATAGAAATTAGCTAAAAAAAATTTTTGAACATGTCATACATTATTTCTATAAGTTCTCCCAGACAGTTAGTGTTTATGCCAATAAATAAACTTAAATAAGTAAATTCAAACATGCCCAAGCTATTGAAAAAATGTATGGAGTTGGTTATTGAGAAAGAGAGGAGCATATATTGCAGAACCTTGGTGATCTCTTCAAAGGGCTATTTATTTATGTGGGGAAGTGAATTGAAATTGTTCACTTCAAATCTTCGGCATGTGCCTTAATTTATGTCTTCAGTTCAATACATAATTGAGAATGAGCATTATTATTTTTTGACATGCTCTTAGTCCTTATTCTTGGAAGCAAGAATGAAATATTTTTATGCCTCTGGTTTTGGTAAAAAAATTGTAATTGTTCTTTTTTTTAAAGTAAATAAACTTAGGTCATTTCATTCATTAAAATAGTGTTAATACAATGTGGGATAAAACGCTGAACATAGTGACTAGCAAAACATTGAGCCGCCCTATCTAAACTATGAACAACATAATTGGTTTGTCGTCGAATAAAACTGAGTGAATAGTTATGTAAATGAGAAAAAGTCTCCTTGTAAGAAGAGATAATGACCCCGAACTCATTGGCTAACTGCACACCACCGTTGACGGCGTCAACTATAGATTTGTAGTCAAGCTCTAAGTCAACATCATGAATGTCCAACTGAATCAACCATCGAAGAGCCTCTAGTAGACTCACTGCTTTAATCTCTTGTGGCTTCAAGAAACCATAAAACCAAATTGTCTTTGCGTGGAGAAATCGTCCGTCATGATCCCGCAAACAAATTCCAAGACCACATCGCGACTGCTCCGCGAACGAAGCCCCATCAATGTTACACTTCTTGCGGTCTGCAGGAGGTCTAGACCAGCGCTTCTAGTAGACCCACTGCTTCAATCTCTTCTGGTGTTGTACCTGATCGGGCCCGCGGTGGAGCTGCCAGGAGGCTAGCCACGCTGATGTTTCGTGGAGGCACTAGCTGATCGGGCTGTCAAGAGAATTCCACACCATGTTGTTATGTCGCCGCTAAATGCACCATATACCAATAGCAAAATCGCTCATTCTTCGATAATCAGAAGGATCCTTTTTGAATTTGTTCATTTGGAATCTGGACTCTATCTACTGCATTTTTATTTACTTATTTTGTATTCTTCCATAATTATATTCCTTAAAGTTTGTTTCCGAAAACCTCCAACGGAGAAAAGAATAATTTTTGCGCTCCTTCAGCTCTATTATATTCTGGCTCAATTTGATTCCTTAAACCAGCTGCTTGCCACACTTGTTAAGCCTTTGGACAACAAAAAAACAGCTGCTTGCCACACTTGTAATTGCTCTTTTAAAAATGCAAATACCTGGATTTAATTTATTTTTTTAAAGAAAATAGCTGGATTTAATTAAACTTTGTGCATTTTGGTCAAAAAAAATTAAACTTTGTGCATATTTATGAAGAGAATATCAAATGTCTCAAGACAACTTTTTTACATATATTTTTTTATCGTTTGTCAAAGAAAAACATATATTTTTTATCGATATATATATTTTTTTGACACAATTTATTGATATACTTAGCTGTACAAAATTCAACCAGTTAGTTTCCCAAAAGTTTACTAAAATTTGATGGTTGGTTTCGTTTTACGAACATCCACAGCGACTCTCGTCAATTTTGGTGTGCTTAATATTATTAAGAATATATATTATAAATGAAGGTTAAAAAATAAGTTGCCCGTCTAGCTCAGTTGGTAGAGCGCAAGGCTCTTAACTTTGTGGTCGTGGGTTCGAGCCCCACGGTGGGCGTTTTTAAAATTAATCTTTTTTTTTTATTTCTATGGTGAGTTGGGCCAACAGATACTCGGATTATATTATTGGGCTGGACCCGCTGGTGTGCGTTCAAACTTAAAGGCTTATGCTTTTCTCACTCTCCCCTCTACTCCTCACGCTCCCCCTCACCCTATGAATTTACCAAAATAACTTATCAATCTAAAACATTTCCGTCCTATCATTTATCTCTCTCTTTTTCCTCCAACACCACACACTCCCCCCAAACACCCCACACCTCCCATCTCTCCACCCCCCACTATATTCACAATACCTACTTCGGTAACTTTCTAATCATCTTCACAACACTGCCAACCATTATAAGATTTTATTCCTACCAATAGTTTTACATTTTGGTTGCTATTTGTTACTAATTCGTGTTTTTTTTTGGAATCGCGCTTGGTTCGATTGGGGGTAACTAAACCAGTTCGGTTGCCACCAACCGTACCTATTAAATGTGTAAAGGGGTATGTTTGTTAATTTGGAGTTTGACTGAAGGCAACCGAATCGGATCGGCCCATCCTAGCTATACCTACACAGCACATCAGCACTCCCCCTTTTTTTCAATTTTACAACGTCCGGTTGACATTTGCCGAACTGGTTTGATGGGAGGCAACCGAACCTCTGAAAAATACGTCGTCCATGAGTGTTGCACGTGAGGGTCAGATTGGAATATTTGAGGTTTGGGATGTGTGGTGAGTAGGAGGGGTTGGGAATAGCATAAGCCAACTTAAAAGTGAAATTCGAAGAACTTTATTAGTAAAGACTTTAAAAGAGTATGAATCTAAGCCGGATGGTCAGCATATAATAATTTTAAGGGGTTTGCTTTTCCCACACCCCCTCCTACTCTTCGCACGCCCCTTAACTTATTTTTTCCAAAAATGACCTCGCGTGGGACGCTCGTGTGGCACGGGTTAAGTGACTGTTCGAATGACAATGTGCGAACAGGTTCGAACGACGTTATCCGTGTTAAGGAATTTATATTGTTCGCATGACATCGTTCGAACAAGTTCAAATAAACTCATGCGTGTTAAGGAATATTGCAAACTGATGGTGTGAGGGTGTGTATTTTGCTGTTTCGAATGGCTATATTCGAACGTGTTCGAAGGGGTGCGTTCGAACAGGCGTTCGAATGGTTTCATACGAACCACTATTATGCAGAACAGAAACTTATAAACCTGAAAACAGATTTTCTTTTGGATGATTTCAAAATATGTCAGTCAAGAGTTATACAACATTGTCTACCAAAATTATAAAACTAACTTAGCATTGACTACCATCACTATCTTTACTTAAATCTACACAACGAGGGGGATGGGGGGTTGTGATTGTAGGATCAAACACTTCCACTTTTGCATCCGGCTAATAAAATGCGAGTCCCAACCCTTTGCTATGGGTGCCCTATTAGTATTCCATATCAAATCCGGCACAGGCATTGGACTTCCAGGCTTCATAAAGACCTTCAAAAGACAACAAAAAAACAGAATGTTATGTATTGTTTTGGAATAACTACATTGAATCTAAATAGAAGACACTTTACCTGTACAAAGTGTTTGTGTTGTGGTACTAAAAGGATGTTAAACTGTCGGACACTTCTGAATGGTGCAACATTGAAAGGAAAAATTGTGTAACAACAATTAGGTGACCAACAAGTCAGGACGACTTTGTACTTGTTACTGATTAGATACCCCATATCTGGTGTAGTCATCCAATTATCTTCAATATTATTCCCATGATGTGCCCTCAACAAGACCTTCATAAAAAATGTGACCTTACCAATACCACCATACAGTCGAGTGTAGAAGTCATTGTATTGGTTAAGCTCCTCCATCGGTCGATTCGATTGATCGCCAAGCCTCCTCACCCTTTCAACAAATCTTTGCAATACACCGAAATCCACAGTTACCATCACCAACCACATTAACAATTTTTTCAACATAGGGACGCATGTACTCTGGCATCCCTATTATGTATGTATTAAAAACATCCATAACTGCAGCATCCATATCTGTAACAATAGGATTTGGTGTCAAAGTCTGAGTTGGTGTCAAAGTCTGAGTTGTTGAAACAGTAGAAGTTGCAGCTTCTGTAAGAATAGGTGTGGGTGTTGGTTTCTTATGTAGTGGAGGAGTAGGGATTGTAGTAGCACTGTCAGCTTGAGTTCTCTTTTTGCTTTGTGATGGAGTAGGTGCTGGACACGTTGATAAAGTAGGAGTGGAACCCGAACTGTGTGGGTTTGTAGGCGTTCCACTCCTACTTTAGGGAGGAGTAGGGCGTTTACGAGACTGAGCAAAACATCCACTAAATGAACCCTGGGGGGAGTCAAATTTGTCATCTACATGCTCCCAAAACGACTTGTCTCGCTTTGTTGAGTAATCAACTTTCCCTTTCTTATCTTTTTTTGGTGCTCCCTTTGTAATGATTGTATCCGGAGGTGGACACATGGAAGTCGTGTCTGGGAATGCCAATTCACGTGCTTTTGCCTTCATCATAACTCTACCGGCGTGATCAGAGGCCTCAAACCTTCTTTTGATAGCTTCAAGTTCAATGTCAAGACTCAACTCATCATCCACTACCTCTGACTTTATTTTGAAATTCAACCTCTGCCAATGTTGGTGAATCAGACTCAACGGAACTGGAGTGTAGTCCATCATAACCCTACAAAATAAGAGACGTTGATATAGTACTAGTAACAACCCAACAAAACAAGTCGAGTTAGTAGACATAATAACAACATAAGTGTACATCATACTTAGAAAGCTCACATGCACATGGTAGTCCGTGTGTGGTCCTGAGCGGGCATCGACATAATGATGGGTTAAGTGAAATGGATCCAGTCTGCTGCATCTCGTCCAAAATATGGTCTATAGCATTAGATGAAGTTAAACCCTTCATTTCATCAAAAATCTTCTTCTTCAAGTGTGGAACTTTCACTCTACTCAGACTATGCTCGAAGTGCATTTAAGGTTAGAATGTTGTATCCTAAGCATGGTCTACATTCCATCCCAGCACTTACACAAATCTCCCCTACTGTCTCATAATATTTGCTTCAAGTGAGAGTGTGCAGACTCAACTCTGTTGGTGGTAGTGTTGCCAAGGTGCATATGCTTATTTATCCATGCATCAATAAATTTTTCCTTGAAGGGGTCTAGCCAGGTGGTCTTCTCATACTGTATGAAACTGGGATAAGGTCCCGCCAAGTCGTTAAACAGACCCAACTCATAATCATACTCTTCCGTAGTCTTCGCATGGACAACAGATTGAAATGCACCCATAATGTCATTAACAATAGCTTGGTCTTTCACAATGAGCCTTGCTTTGGCCCTCACATTTTTCTTAATGTGAAATTGGCACAACAAGTTTGCAGGTGTTGGAAATATTTCTGCCAGAGCATTCATCATACCCGTGTCTCTGTCAGTAAGTATGACTTGTGGTACTTCATCATGTCTCCTAAATAAACCCCTCAATTTCTCAAGAACCCATGCAAAGTTATCCATCCTCTCTCAATTGACATAAGCAAATGCAGTAGAGTAAGTCTTCTCTGTTGAGGTTACACCAACGATCTCAACCAACGGATACCTGTACCAGTTGGTTTTATATGTGGAATCAATCAACAAAACAACCGGGAAGGTGTTTAGAAGCTCAATGGAATCTGGATGTGCCCAAAAGATGTCTTTCACAATAGTAGTTCCCTCTGCAAGTCGAGTCCAGTAAACATAATTATCGCATTGCAAATAAAACATCAGTTGTTGGAGCTCAGTCCTACCCTCACGCATAGCCGACCGTTGCCTTTGGCACGGTTGTATATTTGTTTCTGGCCGTATAGTTATCATCGGGCTTCATCAATTTGAGTTCATTAAGGATCAATTTAGGCCGAGTATGATTCCTAGTCATTCTAGCCACTACTTCCTTCTCTTCTGAAGTTAACCTACCAATGTACGAACGTCCTTCATGATAAGTAGTCATACCATGGTTATGAGTTCCATTCATAACCCTCAAAATCCATCCTCCAAGCTTCTTAATAAATTTCCCTTTCAGTCTGAACGGACAACAACATTTTATAGTGTTTGTGCCTTCCTCAACATTTGTCTTTATCACAAATCAACATGCAGTATTGTTTACCTGATCGTCGCCCGGTGTCAGATCTTCCTATAACAATCACAATCCCATGAGATTTTCCAACCGCACGCACCCACGTCAGCAGCTCCTCACGACTAGGAAATAACTGAAATTCAATTACTAAGTGTCAGTTAAATAATTTGAATAGTTCGCTAAACTTAAAACAACTAATTCATTCTTACCGTATTCGTTTTAAACGAACTAGTAAAATCTTGTGATTCTACAACGTCAGTTGACATCTCAACTGCTACAGTTGACACCCCAACTGCTCCAGATGTTCCCCCATTTTCCTCCATTTAACCCAAAAAACCTGCACAGAAGCTGTAACTTATCAGTTACTATCATGCGGCTTTTCGAACGGCCTTATGCGAACAGAGTTCGAATGAGGGTGTTCGAACTAAGCAAAGTCACACCCATTTAACGCCTGTTCGAAAACGTTCATTCGAACATGTTTGAACGATCCTCATCGAATTGAGCGCGATTACAGAAAAAAAAAAAGGCGTAAAAAACTCAAAACAGAACCAAAATGAAAAAAGTTTGGTAGGGTTATTACCTTGAGCTACTTGCCAATGTTGGGTAGTTGAATGGGAGTGAATGATGAAGGTGAGGATGGGTGGGTTTTGGAGTGGAGAGGGGGGGAGGTTTGGGGTTTTAGAGGGAGTGTGTTGTGTTGTGTTGTAGGAGAAGAAGAGGGAGAGGGGTAGAGGTGGGAATTCAATTGTAAGTGGGGTTAGTTGGGTAAATACCGTTGCCTTTGACCAGTTGTATATTTGTTTCACAACTGTATAGTTATCATCAGGCTTCATCAATTTGAGTTCATTAAGGATCAATTTAGGCCGAGTATGATTCCTAGTCATTCTAGCCACTACTTCCTTCTCTTCTGAAGTTAACCTACCAATGTACGGACGTCCTTCATGATAAGTAGTCATACCATGGTTATGAGTTCCATTCATAACCCTCAAAATCCATCCTCCAAGCTTCTTAATAAATTTCCCTTTCAGTCTGAACGGACAACAACATTTTATAGTGTTTGTGCCTTCCTCAACATTTGTCTTTATCACAAATCAACATGCAGTATTGTTTACCTGATCGTCGCCCGGTGTCAGATCTTCCTATAACAATCACCATCCCATGAGATTTTCCAACCGCACGCACCCACGTCAGCAGCTCCTCACGACTAGGAAATAACTGAAATTCAATTACTAAGTGTCAGTTAAATAATTTGAATAGTTCGCTAAACTTAAAACAACTAATTCATTCTTACCGTATTCGTTTTGAACGAACTAGTAAAATCTTGTGATTCTACAACGTCAGTTGACATCTCAATCAACTACTGATTGACACCCCAATCGCTCGGATGTTCCCCATTTTCCTCCATTTAACCCAAAAAAACTCGCACGTAAGAAGTTGAACTTATCGATTACTATCATGCGGCTGTTCGAACGGCCTTATGCGAACAGAGTTCGAATGAGGGTGTTCGAACTAAGCAAAGTCACACCCATTTAACGCCTGTTCGAAAACGTTCATTCGAACATGTTTGAACGATCCTCATCGAATTGAGCGCGATTACAGAAAAAAAAAGGCGTAAAAAACTCAAAACAGAACCAAAATGAAAAAAGTTTGGTAGGGTTATTACCTTGAGCTACTTGCCAATGTTGGGTAGTTGAATGGGAGTGAATGATGAAGGTGAGGATGGGTGGGTTTTGGAGTGGAGAGGGGGGAGGTTTGGGGTTTTAGAGGGAGTGTGTTGTGTTGTGTTGTAGGAGAAGAAGAGGGAGAGGGGTAGAGGTGGGAATTCAATTGTAAGTGGGGTTAGTTGGGTAAATATGTAGGGTGAAGGGGTGTGTTTTGAGTAGAAGGGGTGTGAGAAAAGCAATGTCCTAATTTTAATTATCGCGATGATTAGTAGGCTCCGTTGTGCAATTGTTTCTTGTTTCTAGATAGCAAAGGTAAATTATAAATTTTCATTTTGTGGTCAAAATAGAATCACAACTAAAATGTTGTCAATATCAATTATCAAATACTTTTAGTAGCGTTTTATCATTTGCATGATTAATTAGTTTTTGTCTTAGTTAAATTCCCACTTTAACATCAAATCTGGGTCAAAGAAAGTTTTAGATTTGTCAGTCCTGGACAACTGAGGACTTGGGAGACATCCCTCGTAGAATCCTAGGAAAAATTAACTAAGTTCAGATATGAACTTGAAAATTCTAAAATGTAACTTAGTTCCCCCACCATGTTATCTAAGTTTCTTCCTTTTCGGTGATAAAACTTTGAATGAAATATTAGAAGAGCCAAAATAATATATTAAAAAAGCAAAATATCACTTGAGGTCCATTAACTTCTTTTTAGATAACGAATAGATTCCTTAATTTTTTTTTTGTAATAATTAAGTCTCTTATGTTTTAAAAACGTTACAACATTACCCTTTTTTAACTTTATGTTAAACTTTGTTAAAAAAAGGTTAAGTGGCTAAACGTTGCTGATGTGGGCGACGTGGCAATTCCAACTTGTATTTTAATTTAAAAATTAATTTTTTATTAAAAAAATTAGAAAAAAAATCTGCATCATCATCATCTTCCAACAACAACAGCGCTATTCCAAAAACCCAGAAACATCATTTCTTTCTTCATCTCGTTTCCGTCTCCATCCTTCATCTTCTCTTCAACAACAACGATGATTTTCCAGAAGCGATTTTCACGAAGGATAACAGCGATTTGGGTTTAGTTCTTCATCTTTGGATTTCGATTTGGGTTAACATCGTTTTTCATGAAGACAAACGAAAACGAAAATGAATTTTATCTTTGGATTTCGATTTGAGAAACGATTTTCCAGCAAAATGATTTTCTTCTTTGGGCTTGGTTCTTCATCTTTGGATTTCGATTTGAGAAACGATTTTCCAGCGATTTGCCAAACAAAAACGAAGTGGAGAAGAGGGACAAAAACACAGATCTGGGAAAAAAGTAAAAATAGAAAGATGAAGTGGAGAAGAAATAGAAAGATGAAATCCAAAGATGAATCAAAGCCATAATCGAAGATTTGGGTTGAAAATCTAAGATATGGACAGAAATTAATTTCCAAGTTAATTGCCAAAATCAAAGATCGGATGAAGGGAGGATGAACAAGAAACGAGCAATGTTATTAAAAGCCGGACCGGTCAAGACACGAGTTCACTGGTCGGACCGCATGAGTCGGACACTTTTAAAGAGTACTAAAAATAGATATGATATGTATAAATTTATAACTTAAAAAATTGAAAAAAAAAACTCACCACAAAATTAACCCAAGTCTTCAAATTTCAAGTCTTCAATTTCTTAAACCCTATCCTACCGGTCGGTCGGACCGGCTGGGTCGGACCGGCTGGTTCACCGGATTTCTAATTAAGTCGGGCGGCTCAACTGGTTTGTGTGCAGTTTCGTTTTAACATGTAAGTCGTCTTGCTGCAACTTGCACCGGATCTCAGTCGAAGCCAAGTCGGCCAGAAAGCGGTAGGGTAGGGTTTGAATAACACCGGAAATGAGAGAGAGAGAAATGTTTTACAATTTTTTATTTATTTATTTTTAGTTAAAATTAATTAAAAATAATGAATCAGCAAATTAAATTGCCACATAAGCGCAAATACCAGCCACCTAGACAACTTAACAACCAACAAATCATTTTTGTAAAGGAGTTAGACAGAAGTTACAAAAAAGGGTATTAATGGTGCAACGTTTTTAAAACATAAGGGATTTAATTGTTACAAAAAAAATTTAAGAGACCTATTCGTTATCTAAAAAGAAGTTAAGGGACCTCGGGTGTTATTTTACCTATTAAAAAAATATTATATTTTACATTCAATTTTTTTTAAAAAAAAAGTATTTTGATTTAATAATAAAGACTCAATCTCATTGCCAAAATATAGAGATCAGTTTTTTTTTTTACCATCAAAATATAGAGATCAATTTTATTTTTTTTACCATCAAAATTAGGGTGGCAATTTCTACCCGCAAGTGGGGATCCTGCGGGGACTGCCCCGAATGGGACCCCGTGGGCGGGGAAATTTTCCCTGTGGGGATGGGGACGGGGGAGAAAATCCCCCCTCAGTCAAAGTGGGGATGAAGATCATACCCCCCGCCCCGAATATATTATATAAATATCCTTATTATGAATATACATTATGTTATAACTAATTAATTTTTTAGTCTTTTTATACGTACTTTTAATTTAAAATATTAATAAATATTAAATTATTCTAACTTTTATACTTTCTAAATATTAATATATAAAAGTAAGACTAACTTTTATATTTTTCATATTAAAATGTTAAACTGTTGAATTTTAGTCTTACTTTTAATATATTTTACTAATTTTATTTTATTTTAATTTATGTTTTTCCTATCTTTCAATAAACTTTTGGGGTCCTTCATGATGATGGTGGAGATAAGGGATGGGGAGGAAAAGTTAAGGGTGAGGAGCAGGGGATGGAAACGGGGGATAATTTGGGTAGCTGGGACGGAGAGTGGGGGAGTACTCCCCGCTCCCGCCCCGCCCCGCCCCATTGTCATCCCTAAACAAAATATAGAGATCAGTTGAGAAATTAAAATCTTGGAGTTTTTAAAAGATAATCTTGATTTTATGCGAAAAATAATATTGGAGTTGTTTTATATAAAAATAATAACAAACATTTATTCCTAAATTTATGCAAGTGGAGACCCAAAAAAAATAATATGCGGACATCCCCAACCACTGTAATACAAAAGTATGTCAAAACCATTTAAAAAAGAGGGAAACAACCCCATTGAATTGCCACTATATTACAAAAGTATTATGTCAAGCGGGTTTTAAAAAATAGGAACAAACTCTCCAATAGAATTACAAAAAATCAGAGATGTTTTAAGGATCATATTCAACAAATTCACCAATAGAATTTACCCAGAATGATTTCGACTTCCTGATTCGTACACCCTAGTGGAAGATCATGGATTTGAACCCAAAAGGAAACATGAAAACGCGGCACTAGTGTTGGTACCTCACCTATCCCCTGGTTTATTTAGGATAAGAAGATGACCATCAGAGTTCCAAGGACCTTCACGTTACACCTTCATGAAATCTAGCTGATCGAAAAATTGAAAAGAAATCGGTTGGATTCAATTTCCTTAATAGCCACGCCCTTCCCTGGTTGCCAGACAGGAGCAACCCTTTCTTTCATTATTGGAACCCTTATCGATCTAGTTGTTAAAAAATGACCAACAAGACATAAACAAGCATCATGTTGGACCCCGGTAGCATTAGGTTGGTGTATTTTTACAACTTCATCCTCATCACCATCTGTTATGGAGTAAAAGTATCATTGTTATCTACACCTCCTCTCTCAAAAACAAAGTTATTGGGCTACCAATAACACCAGTACAATCCCACTCACTCATGATGGCTCCACAATGCACCTCCTCAATAGACGGTCAGAGATCCCCTTTCACTCAAGCATAGGGATGGCAATGGGGCGGGCGGGGCGAAATCTTTCCCACTCTCCGTCCCCGCCTCCCAAATCGTCCCCCGTCCCCATCCCCGTTCCCCGCCTCGGGGACATTTCCTCCCCCATCCCCATCCCCACGGATCCCCACGGTCCCCGCGGGGTCCCCACAAGTTTATTAAAATTTAGCAAAAATATAAACTAAAATATAATAAAATTAGAAAAATATATAAAAAGTAGGACTAAAATTCAAAAGTTTAACATTTTAATATAAAAATATAAATGTTAGTCTTACTTTTATATTTTAATATTTAGAAAGTATAAAAGTTAGAACAATTTAATATTTTGTTAATATTTTAAATTAAAAACACTTATAAAAAAACTAAAAAAATTAATTTCTTATAACATAATATATATCTATAATAAGAATATTTATGTAATATATTCATGTGGGGTCCTCACAGGCAGAGGTATGATCCCCATCCCCATCCCCACTTTGACTGCGGGGGGATTTTCTCCCCCATCCCCATCCCCACGGGGAAAAATCCCCCGCCCACGGGGCCCCATTCGGGGCACTCCCCGCGGGGATCCCCACTTGCGGGTAGAAATTGCCACCCCTACTCAAGCACTCTTTCACTCTATAAATATAGCATTTATGACTAAAGTGAAGGTAGACATTGATTACCCATTAATACTTGCATTTTAACTCTCCAAAGCCTGACTTTAGCATCGGAGTGACCTTGCAGGTACACCGCACCTCAGTCTCGGCCACTTACAGCTCGGCCACTTCAAGCTCGGCCACTTCCAGCTCGGCCACTTCCAGCTCGGCCACTTCAAGCTCGACCACTTCCAGCTCGGCCACTTCCAGCTCGGCCACTTCCAACTCGACCACTTCCAGCTCGGCCACTTCAAGCTCGGCCACTTCAAGCTCGGCCACTTCCAGCTCGGCCACTTCCAGCTCGGCCACTTCAAGCTCGGCCACTTCCAGCTCGGCCACTTCCAGCTCGGCCACTTCCAGCTCGGACACTTCCAGCTCGGCCACTTCAAGCTCGGCCACTTCAAGATCGGCCACTTCAAGATCGGCCACTTCAGTCTCGGAACATCAACCTCAGCCGAAACCGTTACTGATCAATCTCATCTCCTACCTACTATCTAGGATCGACTGACCCTTAGATACGGTACAGAACATTGGCGACCACAGTGGGAGTAACTTGAACTTAATTACTTTCACCTTCTTTTCTGATCAGTAATGACATCTCAACTGAGGTCCGGTCTACGACTGGCGAGGTTTAAATCTCCTTTAATACGGATCAGAAAATCCTCAACAGAATGCATCCTTTACACCTCGCAAGTATTTCCAACCTCGGACTTTATCATGACATGCGTGCGTTGAGCTCCACTCTTCACATCAAAATTGCTCCATTCTCCAAACATCAAAATGCGATGTCACAATTACAAAATCTGTTGGTCAAATCTTCTTCGAGGAGGAGGATAAAAATAACAAACATTATTTGGATTTGAAAGAATCACATCCATGCTTCTGACGTCAAACTCAATCTCAAGCACCGACACGTATGTTCAAAGATATAATGAATATCCTTGCGCTTGACGTCGTGGTGTGGAACAAAACAATGAAACGTAAGCCCAAGCTCGACATTAAACGACGTTCTTCAACAACAAAACAACACATCATCCAAATTCAACTCCTACTTTGAAGATCTCGAGAAGCAACAACTCAGCCCATTGAGTTACAGGTTATACTTTTCTTTTTGCATATTTCTCCAAGTTCATTCCATTCAATAGGTTCACACTCAACCCCCACAAAGACATGGAAGAAGGAACATTCCTCCTTTGCTTCATCCTCACCCCGAGGGCAACATTCTAAACGCCGGGAGACCCTCCCGAGGCAGGAACGTCGCCTACACCGGTCTAGGAAAACCCCGGATCGCAAAATGGCGCGTACCCATTGGTTCCAGGGGAGTGAAGTGGTTCGGATTCATCAAAACGACTTCGGATAACACGAGGTTAGTATCAATTATTAATGCAATTAGCTTTTTCAAAGCATTCTAAATCGACGCCGTTATTTAATCTCGTTTACTAGATTTAGCTTTTTCAAAACATTCCACATCGTAAAAGCAAAATCAAACAAAGCGTGGTATAGCCCAACTGCTTTCTATTAATCGGTTATTACCATTATTGCATTTACAATCATTCAATTATTCTATTTTTAATGTGTGGAACTCAATATCATTATTTGACATTGGCAAATTCATGAATCTCATACAACTTTGGTTTGCCCGAAACAATTGGCAAGTCTCATCGCTACTATTGTTACAATCATTATCATTTAAAGAAACTTTGTCTCGAATAGTGAATACCATGGCAACAGAACAATTCAAAGAAGGCACAATGAAGTTCATTTCGGAAGTCATGGCCCGAATGAAATACGCCACACAAAAAACTCCAATTATGATAACTTTCGGTTTCAAATTCCAAACGAATAGTTCGTTTGCTCTTTTTGTTAAAGCAAGGAATACTCTGACAGCATATTCAGTGAAATTGATCAGATAGCCCACCATCATCATATATGCTGAATTATTTCACCTCAACATCACAAGGCCATTATCCTGTTTGGGGAAGGAAGCACCCTTAAATTAAAGATCATCAATAGGCCTTTCTTTTATATATTTACAACCCCTTTTGAAGTGCCTCTATTACAGTTGTTACAAACCCTTTTGAAGTGCCTCTATTAGAGTTGTTACAAACCCTTTTGAAGTGCCTCAGATTGACAACAGTAACACGAGGCTCAGATCAGGTCTGTTCTCCATCAATAATCAAAACGGCAAGGCTCCCCACAAATTCAGTTCAAACGTCGGTTCACTACTATGGACGAAGCCGGTATCGGTAAACGCCGACGAACTTGCTTCGAAAATCGGCAGGCTCAGGATCCGGATTCGAAAATCGCCAGAGCAGCTCTTTTACCAGATCCCTGCAACTTTGAACATCCTCAAGATAAAGATTTGGATCTAATTCACGACGGATCCAGAAATCGTTAAAACAGCTTCGGGCTTCAAGGTGATGTTACTTAATTTCGTTCAATTCTTGGAATGCCGAGATTGATCAACAATCGATTTCTGATTCACGATGGATCCACAACCAATGCCAAGAGGCGCTCACCTTCGCATTACGAGTTCAGTGAATTTTGACGAATCATATCAATAACATGTTCAACCATGTGTAAATTCGGCGAGTTCCTAGTACGAGTTCAACAACTCCATCTGTGAACCTCGTCATTTAGTTCAAGGGTGCCTACGTGGAGATTGAGTTCAGTCCAAAGGTCGGCACAAAGATATAAATTCAACTCGGGGAAACCCCACTTCGGTTCGACTGTGGTCTCCTGACAAGGAGAGATTCTAGCTTCATCACCGAGCCCACGGGTGATAACCCCCACTCCTCCTCCAAGATAGACGTAGCCTAATCCAAGTCGGATTCTTGCATGGTATCGGTGAACATCTTTGCTTTAAGCTCCACCATATATGATGCTTTTGATTTTGATGCTTCTGATTTCCTATTGCCGTTCATATATGAGGTAAAGACATCATACTTTTAATTTACTAATCTATGGTCCTTGTGGCACAAACATTAACTCATTGCTTGACACCTCATATGCTAAGACCTTTTGTTATGGAGTAAAAGTATCTTTGTTAAAAACAAACCACTTCCAAAAGCACACTGATGGGCTTACTAAAACACCAAAGCCCATATCCATAAATCAACCACTCAGATCGCACCACCATATCGGACGGTTCAGATCTTCCATGTGATTTGATCACTTATCAATAGACTTAGCTTTTCAAGGCATTCTATTCCGACATTACATGTCGAACCTCTTAGCCTAGAGAGTTGCTCCTAGGACGACGTTATATGTTGAATCTCGGCATAGACTTAGCTTTTTCAAGGCATTCTATTCCGACATTACATGCCGAACCTCTTAGCCTAGAGAGTTGCTCCTAGGACGACGTTATATGTTGAATCTCGGCATAGACTTAGCTTTTTCAAGGCATTCTATTCCGACATTACATGTCGAACCTCTTAGCCTGGAGAGTTGCTCCCAGGACGACGTTATATGTTGAATCTCGGCATAGACTTAGCTTTTTAAAGGCATTCTATTCCGACATTACATGTCGAACCTCTTAGCCTGGAGAGTTGCTCCCAGGACGACGTTATATGTTGAATCTCGGCATAGACTTAGCTTTTTCAAGGCATTCTATTCCGACATTACATGTCGAACCTCTTAGCCTGGAGAGTTGCTCCCAGGACGACGTTATATATTGAATCTCGGCATAGACTTAGCTTCTTCAAGGCATTCTATTCTGACATTACATGTCGAACCTCTTAGCCTGGAGAGTTGCTCCCGGGACGACGTTACATGTTGAATCTCGGCATAGACTTAGCTTTTACAAGGCATTCTATTCCGACATTACAATCAATGAACAGGTTACAAATCGAAAGGAGCAAGGTGCTTGGTCTCCGATCCTCGATCCAGATCTACGATCAGAATCGCCGAGTTTGGTAGTGGCTGAGAACGAACATTAGTTTGCAGAAACATTAGTTTGCATTCCGATTTACTCCAACCTCGGCATGCCGTCTCACTAGCTATGAATCGGATCAATGCCAAGAAGCAAGTTCAGCAGCAAATTCGTCGGATGCCAAATCGGATTAATGAATCCCAGAGCGCTCGGATTCCTCCTCTTTTGTAGTATTGGCCTGAACACTTCTCAGCGCCGCCCTCCGTTAATCGTCCTCCGCAAAATGATAAAGACTTTAGCGTTGGCACTTTCCAGTCCGGTGCCGGCGACGACAACTAACACTTCGATCCCGACTTCAACGCCGCAATCCACCTTGCGAACTCGGTTCTCCGTCGAAAACGATCAACTCGGCACTTGGTTCATGTCAGATGCCGATCTCAAGTTCGCACTACGCCCCAACTCGGACGTCGTACTCCGGTTAGTTGTAGTTGCGCTTCAAAGAAGCAGTGACATCTAGCTTAAAATTTCCGATCTCCCTGGTGTACCGCTTGTCTTGCTAATTGTATGATGCGCTGACCCTGAAATAAACATCACCTACTGACTTGGCCTCATCTCAAATTAATGGGCCGACCTTGAGGAATATATGGGCAAGTGAATGCCACATCTCTTGAAGCTAGAAGTTTAACCAAATCAACATTTTGGACCTATGACCCACTTGCAGGTTCAACAACTTTAAATGACATGCTGGTGCTTGCTCCAAGATACAAGAAATTATGTTTGAATTTTGAAGATAAGGATAGATCCGGATTTTGCATTCGCATCGGTTCTTTTTGTGTTCAAGGAATTTACATCTAGGGAAGATCATTTCTCCTTTACGCAGGCATTGCACCTAATTTGCAATCTCGTCTATGATCAAGCTCCTGAATTCAAGAATTCAATATCAAGTTGCTGCAAGTGCATCAAGGAGCATAAAGAATTCATTCAATTTACAATACCAACAACTCCGTTTCAGACGCAATATCGGTGTCACCATTGACGGTGCGAAATCAATATCACCGCAAGGATCGTCGGTCTCGCAGATCAACTGCTCTACTTGGCGTGTCGAAGTCTCCCTTGACGTGCCGAAGTCGCTCTCGCCGAACGCGTTCTCACGAGCTCGCGCGCAAGCTCAACAAGATCGGCAACTCACTCAAGTCCTTTCCTCATTCTTTTTCAAGTACTGCGAGAAAGTTCATTGTCAAGAATCCATCTCTACATCTAATTATCTACCGAGAGGATCCGTCTTCCAGACATTTCCGTGCTCTGCCGTCACGCAACGCCGCCATAGTTTTGCTCTAAATCAGGGACGTATGCGCATATGATTCATAACTCGATTTCGGCGAAACAGATCTGTCTTCTTGACACCAACAAAATTCAGGATCTTCCTCGGATCTGCTTCAATGTTATTTCCAGCAACTCCCGTTCTGGATCTCCCACGGTCCGACCTCGATGACACCAACCTCTGCGGAGGACGTCGGCAACGATGCACGGCGTGGCACCAACACTAAGTCAGACTCTTCGACCTCGTCTCTTCTTCTAGTTCAGCAAACATCAAGACTTTAATTCGGTTCCCTTACTCCTTACGGGCGTCGACCTCGGCGTCGGCATTGGCATCGACGTCGTCGGCATCTTTCTTCTATCACGAACAGGAGCTCGGCATGCACTTTCAATCGGAAATTCTCAATGTTGGAATACGAATACTCATGTTGCCGCCGTCAATTTACGCTGGAACCGTGTGTTTGCTACTATGTGTTATGAACAACAAGTTCTCTTCTTTGGAATTCACCTCAGAGTTCCAACCAATATGGGCCATACATTTCGAAGGCAGCCCGACTAAGTAGCTCGCGTTTTGCACTTCACGTATTTTGTGTTTTGATAAAGAATGATAGATACACCCTATCCATATGCATAAAATCAGGGACCGATGTACCGACTTTGAGTTTTGCTTCAACTCACCACGCCAAAGGCAACATGAATATGTCCGGCCCGAGATCGATGCGCTAACATATGCACAGACCGACATCAACTGCTAATCCAACTTCGAAAAGAAATTCTACATCCAGGTTCTATTTTTCATTTAAATAAACACTAGGATAATGGACGCATAATCAATCACTGACATTACATGTTGAATCTCTTGATAGACTTAGCTTTTTCAAAGCATTCTATAGACATTACATGTCGAAACTCTCAAACTATATCAAGTCCCGGAACCAACAAAATTCGAGAATTGAAAAATCGTCTGAAATGCCCATCAAGATCGGAATGAACAGACAGATTCAGACATCTTAATCTCGGTAGTTTGAAAAGGAATCAAGTCTAGATCACCTCGTTCAGGCGGCCCGACTTAGGGGCAGCTCTTGTTATGGAGTAAAAGTATCCTTGTTATCTACACCCCTCTCAAAAACAAAGTTATTGGGCTACCAATAACACCAAGGCCCAAGTCCACTCATCAATGGCTCACAATGCACCTCCTCAATAGGCAGTCGGATCCGCTTCACTCAAGCACTCTTTGACTCTATAAATATAGCATTTATGACTAAAGTGAAGGTAGACATTGATTACCCATTAATACTTGCATTTTAACTCTCCAAAGTCTGACTTTAGCATCGGAGTGACCTTGCAGGTACACCCCACCTCAGTCTCGGCCACTTACAGCTCGGCCACTTCAAGCTCGGCCACTTCCAGCTCGGCCACTTCCAGCTCGGCCACTTCAAGCTCGGCCACTTCCAGCTCGGCCACTTACAGCTCGGCCACTTCCAGCTCAGCCACTTCAAGCTCGGCCACTTCAAGCTCGGCCACTTCCAGCTCGGCCACTTCAAGCTCGGCCACTTCCAGCTCGACCACTTCCAGCTCGGCCACTTCCAGCTCGGCCACTTCCAGCTCGGACACTTCCAGCTCGACCACTTCAAGCTCGGCCACTTCAAGATCGGCCACTTCAAGATCGGCCACTTCAGTCTCGGAACATCAACCTCAGCCGAAACCGTTACTGATCAATCTCATCTCCTACCTACTATCTAGGATCGACTGACCCTTAGATACGGTACAGAACACCATCCAAGCGCAAGTTAGAGAAAGACTCCATGATGAACAGTATTTAACTATGAATGAAAATAAAAAGAAGAAACACGTCTCACAAGGAGAGAGGTCAATCACTTCTCATAGAGAGAGAAAAGGAGAAAAATGTTTCACATTGAATATTCAACAATAACATTGAGTAATGTATTCTACAAGATTGTGTCCAAGGTACTTGCTAACCACCTTAAACCTATTTTACAAAAGTACATTTCTAATGAACAGTCTGCTTTTGTCTGTGTTATTTTAGATAATGATATGATTGTGTTTGAGGTTATTCATTATTTGAAAAATAAACATAAAGGTAAACAAGGGGAAGGTTGCCTTTAAAATTGACACGAGCAAGGCCTCTGATAGAGTAGAATGGTATTACTTATTTTTTGTGCTTAAGAAGCTTGGCTTTGATGATATTTGGATTGGATGGATTAATATGTTTTGAATCGGTTCTTACATAAAGGTCTCAGGCAAGGTGATCATTTATCTCCTTATTTGTTCATTTTATGCTCTGAATGTCTGGCAGCTCTTATTCATCCGACTAATGCTAGAGGTGATATCGATGGGGTTGGAATTTACAGAGAGGCCCCTAATATTTCCCATTCGTTATTTGCGGACGATCGTTTTCTCTTTTTCAGGGATAATCGGACATAGGCTGATAATATGAAGACAATTCTTGATACCTATGAGCAGGCTCAGAAAATTAATTTTCAGAAGTTTTTTAGTCATAATATTCATAAAGTTAGTTGTGACTACTTGACTACTACTCCGGTTGTTAATGGATGTTTGGAAATAGGTATGTACTTGGGCTTTCCCTCTATGATTGGTAGAAGCAAGAAGTCTCTCCTTAAGTTTATCAAAAATAGAGTTAGAAGATAAATTATTGGGTGGTCGATTGCTCTCTAAGGAGGTTATGATAAGTCTATTTTGGAACCCACTTATTTCATGAGCTTATTCTTCCTTCCTCTCTTGAAGATGAAATAGAGAGTCTTAGTGGTGGTGGTGCAAGTTAAAAAGGTATTAGGTGGATGTCTTGGGATAAACTCTGTGAGGATAAAGATCATGGTGGTATGGGCTTTCAGAGTCTCTATGTGTTTAATGTGGCTCTTTTGGGAAAGCAAGGTTGGCGGTGTATGTCTTGTCCTAATTATCTTGTTGCAAGACTCTACAAAGCCAAATATTATCCAACTTGCAAATTTATGCATGCCATTAAGGGGAGTAATTCTAGCTTTGATTGGAGGAACATTCATGAGGCCCGTTGGGTGGTTTTTGAGGGGTGTAGATGGAGGGTGGGTGACGGTTCTCATATTTCGATTTTTGGTGAGAAGTTGATAGTCGATATGCAGCCTATCACAACGGTTGATTCAACCCAATTTAATCGTTTCATGAGAGTCTCAGATTTAATTGAGCCCACATCAAAGTCTTGGAAGGTTGATTTGTTCCTAGTCCGGTGGCTAATGTTATTCTTAGGGATCCACTTTTTCAGGTTATTGATGAAGATATGTGTGTTTGGGCACCAGAGAAGTCAGATATGTATAGTGTCAGAAGTGCCTATAAATTGTTGATGAATAATGTGTTGTAGACGGACCCCTTCCAAGTTGTTGGAAATTGGAGAGCTATTTCGAGGATTAATATTCCTCCAAACACTAAAAAAAAACGTGATTTAGCAACGCATGATTCCCTCGCTAAAGCACAAAAATCCCTCGCTAACGTACTTTAGCGAGGGAATTAGCGAGGATCCAAATCCCTCGCTAAATTTAGCGAGGGAATTAGCGAGGGAAATATAGCGAGGGAAATTAGCGAGGGAAATTTAGCGAGGGAATTAGCGAGGGATTTGCTTATGTTATTAGCGAGGGATTTTCTAAGCATTAGCGAGGGATTTTTTAAGATTTTTTTTTTTTTAAAATTCCTGCTTTTTTGCTTATCTTATAAATATAAATAACGGTAATAAAATAAACTAAATGCAACTTCATATTTCTAAAATAGTCAAATAAAACCCATAATCAAATCTGAAATGTACATAATCTAAATAATCCAAACGGAAAGCAACAACATAATCCAAATCGAAAGCAACAACATAATCCAAATAATCCAAATGGACAACAATAACATAATCCAAATCAATAGGGGAAGAGGGATGATCAGACGACTCATGTGGCCTCAAGCTGTTAAAGAGAGCGAACAACCTCTCCTGCTCACGTTGCATCCTCAACTGGTTTGCTTGCATCTCTGCAATAGTCTGATCCTTCCTCTGCTGCTCAGCCATCAAATGTTCTACCTGCTGCTTGAGCTGCTGTGTCTCAGCTGATGAAGCATGGGAACTACTAGACCTGGTGTCATAGTGATCAGCAAACATCAAAACATAATAACAAGCCTAAACACTAATATCAATCAACTTTATAAACAAAAATAATATTTCAATCAACTTCCAATCAAATTTCAATCAAATTCATTTTCCATCAACAACACACAATAAAAACATTCGATATAGTCATCTAACTTAGGGTTCATCAAACATCAAAACAACTATTTAACACAATTTCAATTTCAAAATTAACGTACAGTACTTGTCAACAGTTATTAATTCCAATTTAACAAACATACACTTCTCATTTAACATCTCCAACAACATACACTTTTCATACATTATTATTCAACATAATAACAATCCTAAACACTAATATCAATCAACTTTATAAACAAAAATAATATTTCAATCAACTTCCAATCAAATTTCAATCAAATTCCTAAACTATTATTACTTTCTAAATAAAAATCATTCTTAAACACTAATACTAATCAAATCAATTTCTAAACATTTCAAAAATCATTCCTAAACACAAATGTCAATATCTATCATAATCAATCCTAAATACACTAAAATCAAATTAATTTCTAAACATTCTAAAAATAAATCCTATACACTAAAATCAAAAATAAAGAAAAACTAACCGCTTTGAGTCAAGAATCCAACGGTCTTTTGGAGTTTCGGTGACGATGTGCACTCCGGTGTAGTGGTGAGAAGCAAATCGTGGCTGTAGGTGAGGAAAAAAATAAAAACCATTAGAGAGAAATTGATAGGAATTTCGGAGAAGAGAGAAAGTGGGAGAAAAGAGTGAGAAAAAACAAACCTTAGTGATGGTGGTTGTAACACCCCTTTCCTACCCCTTAATTTCCAACGACATTATCAGTGTATTCCACTGTTCGAAATTATTAATTAAGTAGTAGAAAGAAATGTTACGTCTTCATTAAGTTAAACTCATCGTATGCACCATTAAATTTGTGCAACAACACATACATCATAAAGTTAAAACTTCAAAAATCATCTTATCACAGCGGAAATAAATATTGACTCACTAGTCCACTCAAACACGCCTCATAATCCTCAAATAAACCTCATACAGTTAAGTAATTTAGCATCAAATCCCAAAAATACGCCCCCTAGGTGCTAATCTTCTATAATAGCCAGCTAATCCCAGAAAACTCCTTATTTCAGTAACTGACTTTGGAGACTCCCACTGCAATACTGCATCAACTTTGGAAGGATCCACCGCAATCCCTTCACTAGAAATCACATGATCGAGAAAACTGACCTTTTTCAACCAAAACTCACACTTGGACAACTTGACATATAACTTTCGACTCCTCAGAATCTCTAACACCAACCTCAGATGTTCTGCATGCTCCTCTTCTGACTTAGAGTAAATCAGAATGTCATCAATGAAAACCACCACAAACTTGTCCAAGTACTCACGGAAGATTTGGTTCATGTATCCCATGAATACTCCCGGCGCATTAGTCACACCGAAAGGCATAACGGAATACTCATAGTGCCCATATCTTGTCCTAAATGCTGTCTTCGGAACATCTTCATCCTTGACCTTGATCCGTGATAACTGCATCCTTAAGTCAATCTTGCTAAATACTTTAGCACCCACTAATTGATCCATCAAGTCATCAATCCTCGGCAACGGGTACTTATTCTTGATTGTAACTTTATTTAGCTGACGGTAGTCTACACACAACCTCAGAAAACTCACGCACTACCGGCAATTCATCGACCTTCGCTTGGCTCTCAGCAGACAACGATGCTAATAAAGAAAACAACTGAACCTCTTCTCTCATCATTCTGTGTAGCTGACCCGCAGATAGCAAACCAGGCTTCTCTTCAGGCGAAGCAAAACTCACGGACCTTTCACGACAATTGATATGAACATGGTTATCAACTAACCACCCATACCCGCACGACATCCATACCACTCAACGGCAAACAAATTAGATCAACCAAAAATTCCTTACCATACATGGATACAGGACATTTAGCACAAACAACGGAGGTAGTCACCGAACCCTTAGCTAGAGTATCGATAACCATCTCCCTCAACATATCAGATAAAACAAGACTTAAGTTCTCAACACATGCAACAACAATAAAGCTATGGGTAGCACCAGTATCAACAATAGCAACAAGAGGAGTATTATTGATATAGCACGTACCTCGAATCTCGCTTCACTACGCCTCGGACCCAAATAGAGAGCGAACACCTTTCCATACGACTTCTCCTTCTTGGGTTTAGGACACTGTGCACTGACGTGACCACTCTCTTCACAATTGAAGCATACCACCTCCTTCTTATCACAGTTGAAGGACATGTGTCCCTCCTTCCCACACTTATAACATCTCTTCCTTTCCTTGTTTGGGCAATCTGGACTCTTATGGCCTGCCCTCCCACACGTGTAACAAGTAACACTGGCTGCAGCATCTCCCCCACTTCGCTTAGACCCACCAACAGATTTACCAACAAACTTCCCTTTGCCCTTACCAAAGAGCACCTCATATGGCTTACCACGACCGAAAAATTCTTTTGCCTTTCCTTCATAACTCGAGGAGAAGGCATTATTGTCTTCTTCAAAAATTCAGCACTATTAACCAACAATGGGAACACACGAATCTGCTGATACCCTATAGCTCTCTTTAATGTCAAAGACGCAACCCGTTTTCAAACTTTATACATTTGGAGAACTCAGCCCCTCTCCGTCATAATGAGGATAAAACTTAGACAAATTCGATAAACTTTGCGGCATACTCGGTGATACCATGCTACCTTGCTCAAGTCTCGAAACTCAACCTCCTTCTTCCGCGGACATCCTCCGGATAGTACTTTCTCTTGAATTCCTCTCAAACACAGCCCAAGTAATCTCCTCATTGGCAGTCGTCAACCCCTGACTAGCTGCCCTCCACCAATCATAAGCCTCTTTCTTCAACATATGAGTGCCATAGCGAACCTTCTGAGCATCGGTGCAATCCATAACGCGGAAGATCCGCTCCATTTCACTTAGCCACTCAAGGGCACCATCAGGATTATACCCGCCTTCAAAAGTAGGAGGGTTCTCACGCTGGAACGTAGCCAAACTACGCGTTCCATCACCAATAGCATTGGGTATGTTACCCACAACTCCAAAGAATAGCTCGCAAGCGGCGACAGCTAGTCGCAAAGATCGTTCCGGCCCCGCCATTCTAGCACTACAACGAGAAAACAAAAATCGAAACGAGTAACACAGCTCAATGTTACTCAACTTGACGACTCAACCACCGGCCGGACAGACCGAACTGCTCTGATACCACTAATGTAACACCCCTTTCCTACCCCTTAATTTCCAACGTCATTATCGGTGTATTCCACTGTTCGAAATTATTAATTAAGTAGTAGAAAGAAATGTTACGTCTTCATTAAGTTAAACTCATCGTATGCACCATTAAATTTGTGCAACAACACATACATCATAAAGTTAAAACTTCAAAAATCATCTTATCACAGCGGAAATAAATATTGACTCACTAGTCCACTCAAACACGCCTCATAATCCTCAAATAAACCTCATACAGTTAAGTAATTTAACATCAAATCCCAAAAATACGCCCCCTAGGTGCTACGGTATCAGAGAGCGACACAAACAGACTTCCCGACAATAACAAGAAGGCGGCTAGACCTTCACTCATGATTACTGCGCAGCGTTGCCACCATAGAGCAACATTCCAAGCGAAGGGTGAGAATTTCAATAAAACATAATCGGATACATAACGAGAGAAATGAGAGCAGTAATCACACAAGATCATCATCATCACCACTTCAAGATCACACAACACCACTCCAATCACAAACAACAACAATCCACGCTTATAATTATGTATGAAAGTGCAACCCCACTGCTGGGGCATAATGCATGATGGTACCATATTCATCATAATTAAGAGGCCAAGCCTATTCTTCATCGGAGGCCAAGCCTATTCTTCGCAAGAGGCGGAAGCCTATTCTTCACAATTATGCACATGCCATGAGATTCTATATACACATGTGCATTTCATCAAAATACTCACCATCATCATCATAAAACACTCATAGGTGTATTCGTCGCAATTCATCACTCATAAGTATCACATCATCATAATCACTCATAGAGTGAACTCGTCACATTTCACACGATTCATACTACAACACCATCATAATTATACTCATAGAGAACATTCACCGCAACTCATCAAAACCATACACACCAACATCATTATAGAGTATATCTATATATATATATTTCAGTTATCTTTTGGTTTAGTGGTTATAAAATAGTGAACTGATTGACTATGGGATTACTCAGGTAACTGATACTACTTGCAACAGGCATTGGCCACCCTTGCAAGACTCTCAGTGATGCCCTTGTAAATACGCCAGTGAAAGAAATTCTGACCTTAGTGGTAAACCACAATCTAGCCATAGTCAATTAGCACACTAATAGTATAACATTTCATTCTTATATTCACTACCACAAAACAGTTTATTTTGCCTTAAAAGTAGCATATTCAGTTAGGCCTCTGAATAAGCTTTCCAACGCATCTTAGAACACCTCAATCGGGTTCCCGGTTCGCAAGATATGAATTTTTCAAAAACGTACAGAAAACAGTGAAAAACAGTGCAAAACAGTGACCCGCGCGCGGAGCGCGAGTCGAGCGCGACTGGAGCGCGATTTGGCAGAAACATCAGGTTTCTGCGCAGCTCAATTGCGCCTGAAGCGCCACTCAAGCGCAGGCGAAGCGTGATTGTGCAGAAATGGCCAATTGTGCAGGAATTTCAGAAATTCGATTTTTCACCCAAACGATCACATCCTAATTCCTTCTAAATCATTTCCAACTTCAAAAACGCGGTTCGTTCATCAATTAAATCTGTAAAATTCATCAAGGAATCATCCAAATTCATCAAAGATATCATCAAAAATCTGTCAAAGAATTTATTAAAATTCCTCATGGCACTCATCGAATTTCACCCAACAAATCATCCAACGATTCATCAAAGGAATTATCACAGCTCATCCAATAACTCAAATTCATCAACACATCAAAATTTATCAAGGACATCAAATTCATCAAAACAACCTCAAAGGTTATTAAAACAACATCAAAACCCCAAAACCCATCATATACCCAATCACGTTAAACCAAAACGCTCACCGCACACTCGAATTTGTATGTTCCGAATTAACTACGACGGAGTCACGTACAAAACTCAGCAACACAACAAACGGCTTCTCCTTCTCCCTTTGAAACCCTAGCCACGCTCACCTCTAGAGCAATGAGAAATCAACAACATGGAGGTTATGGATTGAAAGCTACAACGCTAGGAAAAGGAGAGAACGGCCTAGAAGGATTAAGAACTCTTACCTAGAGCAAAACTTGAGAAGATTCTCCTCCTTCCTCTTCTTTAGCGTCAATCTCCTTTCTTTCTCACTCTCTCAATTCGCAGCTCTCTCAATTTTTGCACAAATGAGAGAGTTGCGCTAGACTCCTAGGGTTTAAGCAGTGGGCTCAGTAAACACTGGGCCCTCCACGTCCACACCACTCCCTTTACTCGCTCCACCTCCTGAACCACGCCCATCATTTTAATTAATTTAATCACGTTTCCAATAAAATCAATAATTCAATTAAATAATTTAATTAAATTATTTCCGGGGTGTTACAATTCTCCCCCACTTAGGATTTTTCGTCCTCGAAAACATACCTGATTCAAATAACTCTGGATACGACTCTCGCATCTTATCCTCCACCCTCCACGTCGAGCTTTCACCACCGCCCCAAACCATACAACTTTCACCAAATTGATTTTCTTACCTCGAAGGGTCTTCACTTCCCAATCATCAATTCGTACAGGCACGGTCTCCACAGTGAGATTATCCCGCACCTCTACATCATCTGCTTGAATCACGTGAGACGAATCTGCAATATACTTCCGAAGCTGCGACACGTGAAACACGTCGTGCAATTTCGAAAGATTAGGTGGCAAAGCCACCCGATATGCAACACTTCCAACTCTTTCCGTGTCGATGCGGTCCAATGAAACGAGGAGTCAACTTCTTTGATTTCAGAGCACGCCCGACACCAGTCATAGGTGTGACCCTCAAGAACACGTGGTCACCCGCCTCAAACTCTAAATCCTTCCTCCTCTTATCATGGTAGCTCTTCTGTCTACTCTGAGACGCTTTCATTTTCTCTCGGATCATCTTCACTTTCTCGGTGGTTTCTCAACCACCAGTCCAAGCACTAAACTTTCCCGGGCCTCGTACCAACATACCGAGTCCTACACCTCCGACCATACAATGCCTCAAACGGTGCCATCCCGATACTGGAGTGATAACTATTGTTGTATGTAAACTCGATCAAGGGGAGATGAGCATCCCACGCACCTCCCTGCTCTAGAACACACGACCTCAACCGATCTTCCAATGATTGAATTGTCCTCTCTGTCTGCCCGTCAGTTTGAGGATGATAAGCTGAACTCAACCTCAATTTCGAACCCAACTCCTTCTGCAAACTACTCCAAAATTCCGAAGTAAACCTTGGGTCTCTATCTGACACAATACACAAAGGAACACCATGCAGCTTCACAATCACCTGAATGTAGATTTCAGCTAATCTCGACACCGGATACTTAATACCGATAGGAATAAAATGAGCCGACTTCGTCAATCTATCCACAACTACCCAAATCGAATCATGCCCTCTCACCGTATTGGGTAACCCAGTTACAAAATCCATGGAGATACTATCCCACTTCCACTCTGGGACATTCAACGGTTGCATCATTCCCGCAGGCTTCTGATGCTCGACCTTCGATTTCTGACAGGTCAAACACGAATACACAAACTTTGCCACATCCAGCTTCAATCCAGGCCACCAGAAAATCTTTTTCAGATCTTGATACATTTTTGTTGCTCCCGGATGGATACTCAACTTACCCTTGTGGCCCTCCTCGAGGATCGCCTTCCTCATTTCTTCATCTTCGGGAACACAAATTCTCCCTCGATATCTCAACACATTCTGCGCATCTATCTCAAAGTTCTCATTCCCAGACTGACCAATCCCACTCATCACATCAACCAATTTCACATCTAACTTCTGCGCTTCCCGGATACTAGCCATAAAATCATTGCCAATTTTCAACATGCCCAACCTGACACTCTGAGGTGTGACTTCACAAATTAAACTCATGTCCCTGAATTGCTCAATCAACTCAAGCTCTCTAGCCATCAATGCTGACATATGCAAGGTCTTCCGACTCAAAGCATCTGCAACCACGTTAGCTTTACCCGGGTGATAACTCAATTCAAAATCATAATCTTTCAATAATTCTAACCACCGGCGCTGTCTCATATTTAACTCTTTCTGATCGAACAGATACCGCAGACTCTTGTGATCACTGACACCTCAAATCTCGATCCATACAAATAATGCCTCCAAATTTTTGATGTGAATACCACTGCGGCAAGTTCTAAGTCATGAGTGGGGTAATTCTTCTCATGAGTCCTTAATTGCCTCGACGCATAAGCGACCACTTTCCCATTCTGCATAAGCACACCACCCAAACCCATCTTGGAAGCATCACAGTATACTACAAATGGCTCAACCGGACTAGGTAAGGTCAACACTGGAGATGTAGTCAATCTCCTTTTCAGTTCATTGAAACTTTCTTCACATCGGTCATCCCAAACAAAAGCCTTGCCCTTGCAAGTTAATTGGGTCAATGGCAGAGCCAACTTCGAAAACCCCTCAATGAATCTTCTATAATAGCCAGCTAATCCCAGAAAACACCTTATTTCAATGGCGACTTTGGAGACTCCCACTGCAATACTGCATCAACTTTGGAAGGATCCACCGCAATCCCTTCACTAGAAATCACATGATCGAGAAAACTGACCTTTTTCAACCAAAACTCACACTTGGACAACTTGACATATAACTTTCGACTCCTCAGAATCTCTAACACCAACCTCAGATGTTCCGCATGCTCCTCTTCTGACTTAGAGTAAATCAGAATGTCATCAATGAAAACCACCACAAACTTGTCCAAGTACTCACGGAAGATTTGGTTCATGTATCCCATGAATACTCCCGGCGCATTAGTCACACCGAAAGGCATAACGGAATACTCATAGTGCCCATATCTTGTCCTAAATGCTGTCTTCGGAACATCTTCATCCTTGACCTTGATCTGGTGATAACCAGACCTTAAGTCAATCTTGCTAAATACTTTAGCACCCACTAATTGATCCATCAAGTCATCAATCCTCGGCAACGGGTACTTATTCTTGATTGTAACTTTATTTAGCTGACGGTAGTCTACACACAACCTCAGAAAACTCACGCACTACCGGCAATTCATCGACCTTCGCTTGGCTCTCAGCAGACAACGATGCTAATAAAGAAAACAACTGAACCTCTTCTCTCATCATTCGTATGGTGACCATGCAGATAGCAAACCAGCTTCTCTTCAGCGTAGCAAAACTCACTGACCTTTCACGACAATTGATATGAACATGGTTATCAACTAACCACCCATACCTGAATGACATCCATACCACTCAACGGCAAACAAATTAGATCAACCAAAAATTCCTTACCATACATGGATACAGGACATTTAGCACAAACAACGGAGGTAGTCACCGAACCCTTAGCTGGAGTATCGATAACCATCTCCCTCAACATATCAGATAAAACAAGACTTAAGTTCTCAACACATGCAACAACAATAAAGCTATGGGTAGCACCAAAGTATCAACAATAGCAACAAGAGGAGTATTATTGATATAGCACGCACTCCTCGAATCTCGCTTCACTACGCTCGGACCCAAATTGAGAGCGAACACCTTTCCATACGACTTCTCCTTCTTGGGTTTAGGACACTGTGCACTGACGTGACCACTCTCTTCACAATTGAAGCATACCACCTCCTTCTTATCACAGTTGAAGGACATGTGTCCCTCCTTCCCACACTTATAACATCTCTTCCTTTCCTTGTTTGGGGCAATCTGGACTCTTATGGCTCGCCTCTCCCACACGTGTAACAAGTAACACCGGTCGCAAAGATCTCCCCACTTCGCTTAGACCCACCAACAGATTTACCAACAAACTTCCCTTTGCCTTTACCAAAGGCACCTCATATGGCTTACCACGACCGAAAAATTCTTTTGCCTTTCCTTCATAACTCGAGAAGGCATTATTGTCTTCTTCAAAAATTCTCGCACTATTAACCAACAATGGGAACACACGAATCTGCGATACCCTATAGCTCTCTTAATGTCAAAGACGCAACCCGCTTTCAAACTTTATACATTTGGAGAACTCACCCCTCTCCGTCATAATGAGGATAAAACTTAGACAAATTTCAAGAAACTTTGCAAAGATACTCGGTGGCAGTCATGCTACCTTGCTCAAGTCTCGAAACTCAACCTCCTTCTTCCGCGGACATCCTCCTGGATAGTACTTTCTCTTGAATTCCTCTCAAACACAGCCCAAGTAATCTCCTCATTGGCGATCGTCAACCCCGACTAGCTGCCTCCACCAATCATAAGCCTCTTTCTTCAACATATGAGTGCCATAGCGAACCTTCCGAGCATCGGTGCAATCCATAGCGCTAAGATCCGCTCCATTTCACTTAGCCACTCAAGGGCACCATCGAGATTATACCCGCCTTCAAAAGTAGGAGGGTTCTCACGCCGAACGTAGCCAAACTACGCGTTCCATCACCAATAGCATTGGGTATGTTACCCACAACTCAAAGAATAGCTCCGCAAGGCAGCAGCAGCGCAAGATCGCTCCGCCCCGCCATTCTAACACTACAACACTAAAAAAACAAAAAATCGTAAAAGCGAGTAACACAAATTTCAATGTTACTCAACTTGACGACTCAACCACCGTAGGACGATGATCGAATCGCTCGATACCACTAATGTAACACCCTTTCCTACCCTTAATTTCCAACGTCATTATCGGTGTATTCCATCGTTCAAATTATTAATTAAGTAGTAGAAAGAAATGTTACGCTTCATTAAGTTAAACTCATCGTATGCACCATTAAATTTGTGCAACAACACATACATCATAAAGTTAAAACTTCAAAAATCATCTTATCACAATGAAATAAATATTGACTCACTAGTCCACTCAAACACGCCTCATAATCCTCAAATAAACCTCATACGCTTAAGTAATTTAACATCAAATCCCAAAAATACGCCCCTAGGTGCTACGGTATCGAGAGCGACACAAACAGACTTCCCGACAACTAACAAGAAGGCAAATAGACCTTCACTCATGATTTACTGCAGCGTTGCCACCATAGAGCAACATTCCAAGCGTAGGGTGAGAATTTCAATAAAACATAATCGATACATAACAGAGAAATGAGAGCGGCAATCACACAAGATCATCATCATCACCACTTCAAGATCACACAACACCACTCCAATCACAAACAAAGAACAATCCACGCTTATAATTATGTATGAAAGTGCAACCCCACTGTGGGCATAATGCATGATGGTACCATATTCATCATAATTAAGAGGCCGAAGCCTATTCTTCACTGGAGGCCGAAGCCTATTCTTCGCAAGAGGCGGAAGCCTATTCTTCACAATTATGCACATGCCATGAGATTCTATATACACATGTGCATTTCATCAAAATACTCACCATCATCATCATAAAACACTCATAGGTGTATTCGTCGCAATTCATCACTCATAAGTATCACATCATCATAATCACTCATAGAGTGAACTCGTCACATTTCACACGATTCATACTACAACACCATCATAATTATACTCATAGAGAACATTCACCGCAACTCATCAAAACCATACACACCAACATCATTATAGAGTATATCTATATATATATATTTCAGTTATCTTTTGGTTTAGTGGTTATAAAATAGTGAACTGATTGACTATGGGATTACTCAGGTAACTGATACTACTTGCAACAGGCATTGGCCACCCTTGCAAGACTCTCAGTGATGCCCTTGTAAATACGCCAGTGAAAGAAATTCTGACCTTAGTGGTAAACCACAATCTAGCCATAGTCAATTAGCACACTAATAGTATAACATTTCATTCTTATATTCACTACCACAAAACAGTTTATTTTGCCTTAAAAGTAGCATATTCAGTTAGGCCTCTGAATAAGCTTTCCAACGCATCTTAGAACACCTCAATCGGGTTCCCGGTTCGCAAGATATGAATTTTTCAAAAACGCATGTAAAACAAAGTGAAAATAAGCAAAACAAGATTCGCGCGCGAGCGCGCGAGTCGAGCGCGACTGGAGCGCGATTTGGCAGAAACATCAGGTTTCTGCGCAGCTCAATTGCGCCTGAAGCGCCACTCAAGCGCAGGCGAAGCGTGATTGTGCAGAAATGGCCAATTGTGCAGGAATTTCAGAAATTCGATTTTTCACCCAAACGATCACATCCTAATTCCTTCTAAATCATTTCCAACTTCAAAAACGCGGTTCGTTCATCAATTAAATCTGTAAAATTCATCAAGGAATCATCCAAATTCATCAAAGATATCATCAAAAATCTGTCAAAGAATTTATTAAAATTCCTCATGGCACTCATCGAATTTCACCCAACAAATCATCCAACGATTCATCAAAGGAATTATCACAGCTCATCCAATAACTCAAATTCATCAACACATCAAAATTTATCAAGGACATCAAATTCATCAAAACAACCTCAAAGGTTATTAAAACAACATCAAAACCCCAAAACCCATCATATACCCAATCACGTTAAACCGAAACGCTCACCCTTACCTCGAATTTGTATGTTCCGGAATTAACGGCGACGGAGTCACGTACAAAACTCAGCAACACAACAAACGGCTTCTCCTTCTCCCTTTGAAACCCTAGCCACGCTCACCTCTAGAGCAATGAGAAATCAACAACATGGAGGTTATGGATTGAAAGCTACAACGCTAGGAAAAGGAGAGAACGGCCTAGAAGGATTAAGAACTCTTACCTAGAGCAAAACTTGAGAAGATTCTCCTCCCTTCCTCTTCTTTAGCGTCAATCTCCTTTCTTTCTCACTCTCTCAATTCGCAGCTCTCTCAATTTTTGCACAAATGAGAGAGTTGCGCTAGACTCCTAGGGTTTAAGCAGTGGGCTCAGTAAACACTGGGCCCTCCACGTCCACACCACTCCCTTTACTCGCTCCACCTCCTGAACCACGCCCATCATTTTAATTAATTTAATCACGTTTCCAATAAAATCAATAATTCAATTAAATAATTTAATTAAATTATTTCCGGGGTGTTACAATTCTCCCCCACTTAGGATTTTTCGTCCTCGAAAACATACCTGATTCAAATAACTCTGGATACGACTCTCGCATCTTATCCTCCAGCTCCCACGTCAGGCTTTCACCAGCTGCCCCAAACCATACAACTTTCACCAAATTGATTTTCTTACCTCGGCGGTCTTCACTTCCCAATCATCAATTCGCATGCACCGCGGTCTCCACAAAGTGAGATTATCCCGCACTCTACTACATCATCTCGCTTGAATCACGTGAGACGACCGCAATATACTTCCGGCCGCGACACGTGAAACACGCCGTGCAATTTCGAAAGATTAGGTGGCAAAGCCACCCGATATGCAACACTTCCAACTCTTTCCGTAATCTGATACGGTCCAATGAAACGAGGAGTCAACTTCTTTGATTTCAGAGCACGCCCGACACCAGTCATAGGTGTGACCCTCAAGAACACGTGGTCACCCGCCTCAAACTCTAAATCCTTCCTCCTCTTATCATGGTAGCTCTTCTGTCTACTCTGAGACGCTTTCATTTTCTCTCGGATCATCTTCACTTTCTCAGTGGTTTCTCTAACCAGCTCAGGTCCAAGCACTAAACTTTCCCCAGTCTCGTACCAACATACCGGAGTCCTACACCTCCGACCATACAATGCCTCAAACGGTGCCATCCCGATACTGGAGTGATAACTATTGTTGTATGTAAACTCGATCAAGGGGAGATGAGCATCCCACGCACCTCCCTGCTCTAGAACACACGACCTCAACCGATCTTCCAATGATTGAATTGTCCTCTGCAATCTGCTCGTCGGTTTGAGGATGATAAGTTTGAACTCAACCTCAATTTCAACCCAACTCCTTCTCGCAAACTACTCCAAAATTCGAAGTAAACCTTGGGTCTCTATCGACACAACACAATACACAAAGGAACACCATGCACTTCACAATCACCAATGTAGATTTCAATAATCTCGACACCGGATACTTAATACCGATAGGAATAAAATGAGCCGACTTCACAATCTATCCACAACTACCCAAATCGAATCATGCCCTCTCACCGTATTGGGTAACCCGATTACAAAATCCATGGAGATACTATCCCACTTCCACTGGGGACATTCAACGGTTGCATCATTCCCGCAGCTTCGATGCTCGACCTTCGATTTCCGGCGGTGTCAAACACGAATACACAAACTTTGCCACATCCAGCTTTCAATCCAGCCACGAGTAAAATCTTTTTCAGATCTTGATACATTTTTGTTGCTCCCTGATGGATACTCAACTTACCCTCAGGCCTCTCCTCGAGATCGCGCTTCATCATTTCTTCATCTTCGGGAACACAAATTCTCCTCGATATCTCAACACATTCTCACGCATCTATCTCAAAGTTCTCATTCCCAGCATCGACCAATCCCACTCATCACATCAACCAATTTCACATCTAACTTCTGCGCTTTCCGGGATACTAGCCATAAAATCATTGCCAATTTTCAACATGCCCAACCTGACACTCTGAGGTGTGACTTCACAAATTAAACTCATGTCCCCTGAATTGCTCAATCAACTCAAGCTCTCTAGCCATCAATGCCGACATATGCAAGGTCTTCCGACTCAAAGCATCTGCGCAACCACGTTAGCTTTACCCGTGATAACTCAATTCAAAATCATAATCTTTCAATAATTCTAACCACCGTGCCTGTCTCATATTTAACTCTTTTCTCGATCGAACGTATACCGCAGACTCTTGTCATCGACACCTCAAATCTCGATCCATACAAATAATGCCTCCAAATTTTTGATGTGAATACCACTGCGGCAAGTTCTAAGTCATGGGTGGGGTAATTCTTCTCATGAGTCCTTAATTGCCTCGACGCATAAGCGACCACTTTCCCATTCTGCATAAGCACACCACCCAAACCCATCTTGGAAGCATCACAGTATACTACAAATGGCTCAACCGGACTAGGTAAGGTCAACACTGGAGATGTAGTCAATCTCCTTTTCAGTTCATTGAAACTTTCTTCACATCGGTCATCCCAAACAAAAGCCTTGCCCTTGCAAGTTAATTGGGTCAATGGCAGAGCCAACTTCGAAAACCCCTCAATGAATCTTCTATAATAGCCAGCTAATCCCATAAAACT
Organism: Oxytropis ochrocephala; assembly: GCA_020916435.1. NCBI lineage: Eukaryota > Viridiplantae > Streptophyta > Magnoliopsida > Fabales > Fabaceae > Oxytropis > Oxytropis ochrocephala. Next base: position 40,138,866 of record CM037090.1, read on the forward strand.
CCTTATTTCAGTAACTGACTTTGGAGACTCCCACTGCAATACTGCATCAACTTTGGAAGGATCCACCGCAATCCCTTCACTAGAAATCACATGATCGAGAAAAAACTCGACCTTTTCAACCAAAACTCACACTTGGACAACTTGACATATAACTTTCGACTCCTCGTAATCTCTAACACCAACCTCGGATGTTCCGCATGCTCCTCTTCTCCGACTTGAGTAAATCGAATGTCATCAATGAAAACCACCACAAACTTGTCCAAGTACTCACGGAAGATTTGGTTCATGTATCCCATGAATACTCCCGCGCGCATTAGTCACACCGAAAGGCATAACGGAATACTCATAGTGCCCATATCTTGTCCTAAATGTCGTCTTCTAACATCTTCATCCTTGACCTTGATCCGTGATAACCGCACCTTAAGTCAATCTTGCTAAATACTTTAGCACCCACTAATTGATCCATCAAGTCATCAATCCTCTAAGAACGGGTACTTATTCTTGATTGTAACTTTATTTAGCTGACGGTAGTCTACACACAACCTCAGAAAACTCACGCACTACCGGCAATTCATCGACCTTCGCTTGGCTCTCAGCAGACAACGATGCTAATAAAGAAAACAACTGAACCTCTTCTCTCATCATTCTGTAGTAGACCCGACAGATAGATAGCAAAAACTGTGCTTCTCTTCAGGCGAAGCAAAACTCACGGACCTTTCACGACAATTGATATGAACATGGTTATCAACTAACCAATCCATACCCAGAATGACATCCATACCACTCAACGGCAAACAAATTAGATCAACCAAAAATTCCTTACCATACATGGATACAGGACATTTAGCACAAACAACGGAGGTAGTCACCGAACCCTTAGCTAGAGTATCGATAACCATCTCCCTCAACATATCAGATAAAACAAGACTTAAGTTCTCAACACATGCAACAACAATAAAGCTATGGGTAGCACCAGTATCAACAATAGCAACAAGAGGAGTATTATTGATATAGCACGTACCTCGAATCTCGTTCACTACGTCGGACCCAAACAGGCGAGCGTAACACCTTTCCATACGACTTCTCCTTCTTGGGTTTAGGACACTCGTGTAATCGACGTGACCACTCTCTTCACAATTGAAGCATACCACCTCCTTCTTATCACAGTTGAAGGACATGTGTCCCTCCTTCCCACACTTATAACATCTCTTCCTTTCCTTGTTTGGGCAATCTGGACTCTTATGGCCTGCCCTCCCACACGTGTAACAAGTAACACCGGCCGCAAAGATCTCCCCACTTCGCTTAGACCCACCAACAGATTTACCAACAAACTTCCCTTTGCCCTTACCAACAGGCACCTCATATGGCTTACCACGACCCGAAAAATTCTTTTGCCTTTCCTTCATAACTCTGGAGAAGGCATTATTGTCTTCTTCAAAAATTCTGGCACTATTAACCAACAATGGGAACACACGAATCTGCTGATACCCTATAGCTCTCTTAATGTCAGCACGCAACCCGTTTTCAAACTTTATACATTTGGAGAACTCAGCCCTCTCCGTCATAATGAGGATAAAACTTAGACAAATTTCGAGAAACTTTGCAAAGATACTCAAGCATACCATGCTACCTTGCTCAAGTCTCGTAAACTCAACCTCCTTCTTCCCGCGGACATCCTCCTGATAGTACTTTCTCTTGAATTCCTCTCAAACACAGCCCAAGTAATCTCCTCATTGGCAGTCGTCAACCCCTGACTAGCTGCCCTCCACCAATCATAAGCCTCTTTCTTCAACATATGAGTGCCATAGCGAACCTTCTGAGCATCGGTGCAATCCATAACGCGGAAGATCCGCTCCATTTCACTTAGCCACTCAAGGGCACCATCAGGATTATACCCGCCTTCAAAAGTAGGAGGGTTCTCACGCTGGAACGTAGCCAAACTACGCGTTCCATCACCAATAGCATTGGGTATGTTACCCACAACTCCAGCAATAGCCTGCAAGGCAGCAGCAAGTGCAGCATCGTTCCGTCCTGCCATTCTAGCACTACAACAGAAAACAAAAATCAGAAACGAGTAACACAGCTCAATGTTACTCAACTTGACGACTCAACCACCGGCCGGACAGACCGAACTGCTCTGATACCACTAATGTAACACCCCTTTCCTACCCCTTAATTTCCAACGTCATTATCGGTGTATTCCACTGTTCGAAATTATTAATTAAGTAGTAGAAAGAAATGTTACGTCTTCATTAAGTTAAACTCATCGTATGCACCATTAAATTTGTGCAACAACACATACATCATAAAGTTAAAACTTCAAAAATCATCTTATCACAGCGGAAATAAATATTGACTCACTAGTCCACTCAAACACGCCTCATAATCCTCAAATAAACCTCATACAGTTAAGTAATTTAACATCAAATCCCAAAAATACGCCCCTAGGTGCTACAGGTATCGAGAGCGACACAAACAGACTTCCCGACAAATTAACAAGAAGGCGGCTAGACCTTCACTCACTACGGTTACTGCAGCGTTGCCACCATAGAGCAACATTCCAAGCAGAAGGGGTGAGAATTTCAATAAAACATAATCAGATACATAACAGAGAAATGAGAGCAGGCAATCACACAGTATCATCATCATCACCACTTCAAGATCACACAACACCAGCTCCAATCACAAACAAAGAACAATCCACGCTTATAATTATGTATGAAAGTGCAACCCCACTGGGCATAATGCATGATGGTACCATATTCATCATAATTAAGAGGCCGAAGCCTATTCTTCACTGGAGGCCGAAGCCTATTCTTCGCAAGAGGCGGAAGCCTATTCTTCACAATTATGCACATGCCATGAGATTCTATATACACATGTGCATTTCATCAAAATACTCACCATCATCATCATAAAACACTCATAGGTGTATTCTGGTGCATGGAAAACACATACACTTGTGTGCAAGTATACACTGTCCAAAAACAAGTAGTAAAAAGATCGAACCCACAGAGATTGAAAAACTCACTTTTAAAATAATATAAAGTAATAAAGTGTAAAGTCACTAAGTAACAAAATAATTTTGGATTTTGTTTGATGATCACAACTAAGTTAGAAAGCAAAGTAAAAAATGTTGATACTGTAAAAGAGAAAAGCTAGTTGGAATGTCTTCATCAAGTAATTTACTTATAAGTGTATGATGCAAGATGATGCAAAAAGACCGAATGTTGTTGCATTAGCTATGTGCCTTTCGGTCACTTTCTTCAGAGTATCATTACCACTCTTATGATCCTTGTTCTATGCAAGAAAGAAAGGGGTGTTAGTGCCAATCTTGCCTCCTAACAATTATCCAATTTGCTTAAGTGAATTCACTCTTGTATTTTAAGTACCCACAATTATCCTATGGACTATACTATCCTATTTCTAGGACTTAGCATGGTTTTCACAAAGTTTTCTTTATGTAAAACACTCACCCATATTAGTTCTTGAGTTCTTAATTGTAAGTCATTTCTGGTCATTTACAAATCTACTTATTCTAAGTGATCAAGTTCAAAATAAGTTTTGAAAAGATTATCGAGCAAGAACTAAAGTACAAACATACATACATGCAACATACTTACTTAAAAGCTCATTAAATGATTAGAACATTCCAACTAAGAAAGGTTTAGCTAACAAGAGACATTGCAAGATATATATAAACTGAATAGACCATGTTTATATATATAGAAATCACAAAAGAGAAACAACAAGAGTAAAGTTACAAATGTTGAAAACCTTTGTATGAAGTCTTCTAGCAATGCACTAGCATTACTCCTTAGCACTATACAAACACTATGAAAATGAGTTAAGGAGGATTTATGAATTCCTTCCTCTTCCTCTAAAAATATAAAAACTAACTATGTATATTGAAATTTTGATCTAACTTATGGATTGTGATATATTTCCAAATGAAGACGTGAGGTCCTTTTATAGCCTTCAAGTGAGGTGCTTCCTTCCTTCATGTTGAAGTCATCTTGAGTGGATCATAGCTGTAGTTGCTTTCCAGAGGTTTATCCATGTTGAAATCTTTGACTAATCACATAGGGCGGTTCATTGATGTGTGAACATGTGTCCCTATGTTGGTGACTCTTCAAAGCTATGCCTATAGCTATGTGTGAATGGTAGGCGCCTACTATACAAGGTGGGATGGCATCGTAGAACCAGGCAGAGGTCATCACTTTGCATGTGGATGCATATGAAACAGTCGCTTATTCACCAAGTAGCGCAGATTTGATGCGTGATCGGCAGAGCACCGATGCAAATTTAACATTGAGACTGCACTGAACAAAAACATCAAACATACCACAATATATCCAAAATGGCCTATAAATAACTATAACCATTCAAATCACTCAAGATATCATATATCACACTAAATACTATATAAACTCTTTATTATTACTTGAAAGAGAGCAAATACTAAGTTTAAACATATGAAATACTCTATATAAATTAGAGTTATCACACCCCCAAACTTAAACCATTGCTTGTCCGCAAGTAATGACAAAGACAAACTATAAAAACTAAAATTCTAGAAGATAGATCAGCTTGATTTTTTTTTTGATTTTTATGAGGAGTTCCCTATGAACTTCATTTCTTAACAATCTTTCTTTTGCCTTTATTTCTTCAAAACTACCAAAGATATTCAAACTCTTTTGTGTGTGTGTGAACCCACTGAGTTGAGATTGGTTCCAAGACTAAGTGAAAAATTTCCTCCTAGCCTTTGAAAGGATTGGTTCATCTTTGGTCACACCAAAATATTTTTCAAAAGAGAGTTTAGACTCACAAAATTTTCTCAAGTGTTGGGGAGTTCTAACATCAAAGGACTTGATTGAATTTTTCAAAGCTTTTGAGCCAATGCATTTTTCTATTTTTTTGTGTGGATCTTTTGAGCAGATGCAATACTTCTTTGAAGTGATTTGTGCATTGATTTTTTTTCTGCATTTTGTTTTTCTTCAGTGCAGTTAGCATTGATGCTTCTGCACTGATGATGCTTTTTCTTTTTCTAGCTCATATTACCTTCCTCACTGACCTCCAGATGCAAATGCACTTTGGCACAGGTCTTTGACATCCAGATGCATATATTTTTTCTTTGCACTTTGGCACAGGTTCAGTTTATTGAACTATCCTCCAGATACATTTATTCCTGCATGGCACAGGTCTTTGACCTCCAGATGCATTCATGTACTTAGGCACAGGTATAGTTTCAAAAGTTTCAGGATATGGCTTGTCCACTTTTTTGTATTCTTTTTCTACATTGTTTACTCTTATACTTTTGAAATTCAGCCTTTGTTTTCATAAAACACCCCCAAACTTAATTCTTTAAGCTCTTCTTTCTTTTTAGTAAAGCTTTGTTTTGACCTAAGCTTACCAAAAATTCCCTTGCATCGATTGATCTTTTAAATAGCAAGGTTCTTTTCACAAACTCGCTTTTGAAGTGTTGAAGTGAAAATAATTTTGGTTTTTCCGAGAAATAAGGCTTCTTTTTGTCTTTTTCATCATAAAAATTCCATCCATAGGCTTTTCACCATATTTTTGAAAAAGCTCGATCTTTTCTACTAAAATATTTAGATACTACTTTGTTAAGTACATCTAATATTTAAACAAACTAAAAACTTCTTAAAACATATATATTTACTATATAAAACATATTAATTAAAACACACAACATATTAGATAAAAAACATATTAAAACATAACATAACATGCAAATCCCCCCAAACTTAAGGGGTTGCAAAGCGTCCCTCACTTGCAAATTTGTTCGTAAATACAAAACATTTGTTCAAAATAGGGGAGAGGGATTAGTACAACCAGGGAAATAGTCAGATAGAAACAAAACAAGTTTATAGCAGTTTATGTGAAAACTTGTAAAGTGATACTCATTTCTTTGCTCCACTCCTGATTCTGGTGATTTGCCTGGATGGAGGAGTGTGTTTCACCTTCTGCTTCTTCTCCTTGGGCTTGCTTGGTGTTTCTTCTGTAGGTGCAGTTGCACCTCCTACTTCTGGTGTATTTGCAGGAACTTTTTCTTGAACTGATGCAGGTGCATCAGTTCTGACTGCATCAGATTTCTTCCTCTTAGGTGTTAATTTTGTCTGCCTTCCTGCAGGTTGCTTGAAGAATTTCTGAGTGTTGTGCAAAGCATCCCTCTTCTGTTGAGCCATTTGTTCTAGAACCATTTTGATAGTTGCCTCATCATGCCTTGTTGTTGCTTGTTGTGATGCAGGAGCATCACTCTGCATCTCAACAGATTGAGCTAGAGGCTCCTTTGCAGATGATTCTTCTTCTTTGTCTTCTTTGTTGAGTCCTTCTTCTTCTCTTTCCTGCACAATCTCTTTCTCAAGAGCAGAAATAACATTAGAAGTAATGTTACTTGGGTCAGAAGGTACTGGTTGTTCTGTTGGCATAACAGGGGTTGGTTCTTCTGTGTGAGTTGTTTTATGTGGTTCATTTGTTGGAGAGGGTGGTGGAGGGGTTGTTTGTGGTGGTGATAGAACTGGTGGATCATTGAGGGAGGGTAATGGTGATTTTGGGATGGAGGATGATTCTTGGTTTGGTGAGATGATGGGTGTTTTGGTGACTGGTGAAGTATGAGGGGGGGTTTCTTTCTGGGCTTGTGGTGTTTGTTTGGCATATTTCTGCCTAGCAATTTCTTCTAGGATTACACCCCTAGCATGTTCTTCCTCCTCTTCATCAACTTCCTCATCACTCTCTTCTTCTTCTTCAACTTCCTCTATTCCTTCATCCATTTCTTTTTCTAGTTCCTCATCCTCTTTATCAGAATCAAACATTTCTTCATTCACAGGTTCTACCACAACCTTCTTTTGTACTTTGTATTGCTTCCTAGTCACTTTCTTCTTAGTGCTAGGTTCCTCTACCTTCTCTTTACCTTTTCCTTCTTCTTCAACTTCTCTCTCCTATTCTTCTTCTCCTTCACATCTCAATACCCAACTTGGGAATTCAGGGGCATTCACTTGGCCCACAAGATCAAAGATCTTGTCGAAGACCAATTGAAGCCAGTCATGTTGATCATTTTGAAATTTCCATACTGCCCTCTGCTTCTGCATGTAATGCTCTTGCATTGCAGTGCAGGGGCCTCTCACATTTCTTAATTTCTCCTTCACTTCAAAGACTCAAATTACTGGGGGAAATTTCCTTTGTTCATTAGCAAAATATAGGACACCTTCTTTCATGCATAATTCAGTTATAAGACAAGGGAAAACAGAAATCCCTTTGATTTTGTTGAGCATGCTAGAATTTCCCTAGCTATCAATCTGCTTATGTCTACATTTCCTCGTGAGAGAATTGTATCTAGCAAGATCAATCTCTCTTTGGTCATAGCATATGTATGTGATGTAGGCGGCGCACTGAATTGGCTATGAACAAATGCCAATTACCTAATGCATTTATCAAATAATTGCTTCTAAGCTTAATCTCATTAGGTGTAAATTTTTCCCACACACACCCGTATAGCAATCCTATTCCGTATTTCTTCCATTTCTTTCTTAAAGGATTTGGCCACTCTATTCTCAAAATCATTCCCATTATACTTCAAAGATATAATGTTCATTTAATTTCTTGGCATGGAAATGTACAATTTTACCTCTCACCATGGAAGTGTAAGAATGTTCTCGCTCCTTCTTGTGGTGTGATTCCAAAGATAGAACTCTCTCACTATGTCTTCAATGTAACCTCCTCTTGGTAGCATGAAGTGGTCCCAATTGAGATTGGCCACTGTTGACATGAATGATGGGCTAGCCTTCTTCAAATCATACCCTCTCTCGGGTAATAGATGCATGTTCCAGAGATGAACATTGTCATCATTTCTTGCTGTTGATTCCTTGGCTTTGCCTTTCTTTGATGATGATGATCCTGTATGCATGGCTTTCTTTTCCTTCTGAGAAGTTCTGGCCTGCTTGCCTGATGATTTCTGTGCTGATTGTTTCTTCACCATTTGTAATTGCTTTGAATTTCTAGGTTTTGATTGCTTGTGTGATTTGAGAAATTTGGAGAAGAGAATGTGAAATGTGGTTTGTGTTTCAGATGAGAGAAATTTGTGAGAATTGCGAATGAAGGGGTAACGGTAACAAACTTTAAGGCTTTATGTTTCAGGAAGAAGGAAGTTAGTGGGTGTATTAGGTAGCCGTTAGCATTGCGTGCTGCGCATGCATCATGCCAAGTGTCTTGCTTTGGCTACCAATGTGTCATTAATCTTGCTTAACCTTCCTTTAACCTTCCTGAAGCCTTATGATTCACACTTAACCAATTTTCTTCAAGTTTATAAATTTACGATGCAGGCACGTTTTTCCTCAATGCAGTGCATTTGATGCAATGCATTAGTTTCCTCATTTTTGCAAAACAACTAAAAACATAAAATTGCACAAAAATAATTAAAAACAATGGGTTGCCTCCCATTAAGCGCTTGTTTTAAGAGTCTTGTCAGCCTGACTACCTCTTTTTGCTTAGAGATTTTGCAAATAGGTGGTGGTTTTGTCTCTCACCACATGTTCACCATAGTACATTTTAACTCTCGACCATTCACCTTGTAGACGAGATTTGAGGATTTATCAAATAAGTCTATCGCTCCATGTGGATAAACCTTTATCAACTTAAATGGTCCCGACCACCTTGACCTTAGTTTTCCAGAAATAGCTTCAACCTAGAGTTGTATAGCAGAACTAGTCCTCCTTCTTTCAATTCTCTTCTGTGAATTTTCTTGTCATGCCATTTCTTAGTCTTAGCTTTGTAGATTTCAGCATTCTCATAAGAGGTTTGCCTAATTTCTTCTAACTCATCAAGCTCTATCATTCTCTTTTTACCTGCTTTGTTCAAATTGAAATTGAGCTTCTTGATAGCCCAATAAGATTTGTTTTCCAATTCTACAGTAAATGGCATGCTTTTCCATAGACTAATTTGTAAGGGACATTCCTAAGGGTGTTTTGAATGCTGTTCTATGTGCCCATAAAGCATCATCCAAATGTAAAGACCAATCTTTCCTATTTGGACTTACCATATTTTCTAGCATTCTCTTAATTTCCCTATTGGATAATTCTGCTTGTCCACTAGTTTGAGGATGGTATGCTGTAGCTATCTTATGCTTAACTCCATACTTAGCTAGAAGGTTTTCTATGATCTTATTGCAAAAGTGTGAACCTTCATCATTAATGATAGCTCTAGGAGTTCCAAATCTAGTGAATATATTTCTTTGAAGAAACTTACTCACTGATTTAGCATCATTATTAGGTAATGCTACTGCCTCTACCCATTTGGATACATAATCAACAACTACTAAGATATATAAATTGCCAAAAGAGGGTGGAAAAGGTCCCATGAAATCCATGCCCCAAACATCAAATAATTCAATTTCTAAAATATTTGTTCTAGGCATTTCATGCTTATCAGAAATATTTCCTGCTTTTTGACATTTATCACAGTATTTGACCATAAAATAAGCATCTTTAAATAAAGTAGGCCAAAAATAACCAGATCAGAATACCTTAGTCTGCTGTTCTAGTGCTTCCAAAGTGTCCTCCATAAGGTGCGAGAATGGCAATGCGTAAGCAATCGCTTGTTGCTTGCTCTTCGTATGCATTTCCTCATTAATTGATCGGGCACATCTTGTAAAGGAATGGATCATCCCAATAGTATTGTTTAACCATGTGGAAGAATTTTTTCCTTTGTTGATATGTCATACTCATCGGGTACTACTTTGCTTGCAAGGAAATTTACAATATCAAGAAACCATGGTGCAGGTGCATTTGATGCTCCTACATTGCTTATAGCAAATACAGTTTCATGTTTTGCATTGACTGTGATTGCCAATAGTTTCTCATCTGGAAAGCTTTCCTTGATTTCTTCTCCTTGTGTACCAAGTGATTCTCCTTCAATCATTGATAAATGGTCTGCTACTTGGTTTTCTACTCCTTTCTTGTCTCTAATTTCAAGATCAAATTCTTGTAGGAGTAAAATCCACCTTATTAGCCTTGGCTTTGCATCTTTCTTTGAAATTAGATACTTAATGGCAGAGTGATCAGTATAGACAATAATTTTAGTGCCAACTAAGTATGATCTAAATTTTTCAAATGCAAAGACCACAGCTAATAATTCTTTTTCTCAGAATCGTAATTCACCTGAGCTTCAATTAATGTCTTGCTAGCATAATAAATGGAATGAAAGACTTTGTCATACCTTTGCCCTAGGACGGCTCCTACTGCAAAGTCACTAGCATCACACATTAATTCAAATGGCTTACTCCAATCTGGAGTTACTATAATTGGTGCTGTCACCAATGCCTTTCTAAGTTTGTCAAAAGCTTCTATACAAGATTCATCAAAGTTGAATTCTACATCATGTTGCGTACATACATAATGGTTTTGAGATTTTTGAAAAATCTTTGATAAACCTTCTATAAAAACCAGCATGGCCTAAGAAGCTCCTGATACCTTTAACTGTATTTGGTGGTGGTAGATTCTTAATGACATCAACTTTAGCTTTGTCTACCTCTAGACCTTTCTTTGAAATTCTATGTCCTAACACAATGCCTTCTTGTACCATGAAATGGCACTTTTCCCAGTTTAAGACTAAATTTGTTTCTTCACATCTCTTGAGAATTTGTTCCAAATTTGCTAAGCAAACTTGAAATGTTTCTCCAAAGATAGAGAAATCATCCATGAATACTTCCATTGATTGCTCAATGAAATCTGAGAAAATAGACATCATGCATCTTTGGAATGTAGCAGGTGCATTACATAAGCCAAATGGCATCCTTCTAAAAGCAAAGGTTCCATAAGGGCATGTAAAGGTGGTTTTGTGTTGATCCTTAGGCTCAATGGCTATTTGATTATAGCCTGAATAGCCATCTAGGAAACAATAAAATTCTTTCCCTGCTAATCTATCTAACATTTGGTCTATGAATGGTAAAGGAAAGTGATCCTTTTTCGTAGCTTTGTTGAGTTTTCTGTAATCCATACAGATTCTCCACCCTGTGATAGTTCTAGTTGGTATCAACTCATTCTTTTCATTGGCTATTATCGTCACACACCCCCTTTCTTTGGTACACATTGGACAGACTTACCCAAGCACCGCCTCGATATGGGTATATGATTCCAAAGATCTAGCCACTTAATGATTTCCTTTTCACAACCTCTTTCATAATAGGATTTAGTCTTCTTTGACTCTCTATGTCTTTGCTTTTGGAATTTTCTTCCAAAATGACTCTATGCATGCATATAGAAGGACTAATTCCTTTGATATCCGCCATTTGCCAACCTATAGCTTTGGTATGCTTCTTGAGAGTACTAATGAGATCACTCTCTGTTTTGATGTTAAATCGTAAGCAATGATAACAGTAAAAAGTCTCATTTGTTCCTAAGAATGCATACTTAAGGTGTTCAGCGAAGATCTTCAATTCTAACTTAGGAGGTTGTTCTATTGAGGGTAAGTTCTTCTTGAGAATTGGATCCTCAAGGTTGAGTGGTTCATAAGTCCTAGCCCATACTTCCTTACAAGAGTTTTCTATTGGCGATTTTCCTTTTCTAGTATTTCATCATCTAGCAATGCAAATGCATCTAATGCATCCGCATTGGCTAAGTGATCATACCGCTTGTAAAATTGTTTTTCTACCAATTGATCTAGAGAGAATAAGGATGAACACTCTTCCGTATCCTCTGCAGATACTTCATAGCATTCATTACATTGAATTTTATCTCTTGATCATTCACTCTCATAGTGAGTTCACCTTTCTCGCACATCAATTATGGTTTTACCATTGCTAAAAAAATGGTCTACCTAGGATAATAGGCACTTCCTTATCTGCATCAAAGTCAAGGATAACAAAATCTACAGGAATACAAATTTGTCTACCTTAACTAGGATGTCTTCTATGATACCTTCAGATAGGCTATTGATCTATCTCGCTAATTGAAGTGTCACAGTTGGTTGGTTTTGCATTTCCTATTTCTAATCAAGTCAAAAATAGATTTAGGCATCAAGTTAATACTTGCACCTAAATCACATAAAGCTTTACTAAAGATAGGATTTTCCTATAGAAAATGGAATTGTAAAACTACCTGATCCTTCAATTTCCTAAGAATCTTATTTTGCATAAGCAAACTACAATCTTCTGTCATGGCAACTGCTTTCAAACTCACCTAATCTTCTTCTCTTAGTAAGCACATCCTTCATAAATTTTGCATAATTTGGCATTTGTTGGAGGGCTTCTACTAAGGGAACATTGATGTGTAATTGTTTTAGTACCTCTAAGAATTTACCAAACCGCTTCTCCTCATGTGCTTTTTTCAGGTCTTTGAGGGTAAGGAGGAGGAGGGTATTCAGTACTAACTTAGGTAGTGGACTTTGAACTTCTGTGATGCAGAGCACTAGATGCTTCGCATTGGTTTCTTTTTGATTTTTGGTTTTTCTCCCTTATCTACACTTTCCTTTTCGCTAACTCTACCAGATCCTTACCACTTCTTAATGAAATAGCCTTAACCTCGCTCTTTTCCTTTGGTTTGGGAAGGAGTAGCTTCTGATTTGAAGGTAAGGCACCTTGTGGCCTTTGATACAGAGTTGTGGCTAATTGACCAACTTGATTCTCTAAGTTCTTAATGGAAGCATCTTGGGTTTGTCTAGCGCTTCTAGATTCACCTATGAATGCTTTGAGCATGGTTTCTCGAGAATTATCGGTGGTAGGTTGAGAGTTTCTTTGGTTATTTTGAGCCGGGAATCTGGTGGGTTGGTTGGTGTAGTTGGAGCGAGCTTCTAGGTGCAGTGCACTATTGTTGCTCCATCTAAAATTTGGGTGATCTTTCCAACCAGATTATAAGTGTTGGAATAAGGGTTGTTATTCCTATTATAACCTACATAATTTCTACAGAGATAGGGTTGCTAGAACACTCCTCATACAAGTGACCTCTCCACCACAGACACACAACTAGGTGTGCTCGGAGGTACTTGTTCTCTCACTTTATAAAGAGCTTTTCTCGGTGATGCAAATGCATTAGATGCGATAGCATTGCCGTAAGTGAAGTTTTTCATCAAATTAGCTAGAGTGGCTACTTGAGCGGATAGTAGGCGAGATATATCATTAATTTCATGTACCCCGATGGTTTCTTTTGGGCACTTACCCTCTCGAAGAGGCCAACTAGAGCTATTAGTCGCTATTCTATCAATTAATTCACATGCTTCATTGTATGACATGATTTAATAACACTCCACCGGATGATGCATCAAGCATTATTCGGTTTGAGGTTCTAAACCATTATAAAATGTTTCCATTTGAATAATAACAGTAAAACCATGATGAGGACATTTTCTTAAAAGTTCCTTCCATCTTTCCATGCTTCAAATAAAGACTCAAACTCTTTTTGTCTAAAAGATGTAATATCATTTCTTAACTTTGGCATTTTTGATAGGTGGGAAATATTTTCCTAAAATTTTTCAGCCATTTCATTCCATGAATGAATAAAGTTAGGCTCTAAAGAATTTAGCCAAGCCTTAGCTCTATCTTTCAAAGAATATGGAAATAACCTTAATCTAAATGCATTTTCACTAACACCAGGTAAAATAAAATTACTACATACTTCTAGAAATTGCCTTAAATGCAAATGAGGATCTTCATGAGGAGATCCTCCAAATTGACCAATAGTTTGAAGCATTTGAAACATCATAGGCTTAAATTCAAAATGCATGACATCAATATGAGGTCTGTTTATACTAGTTTGCATGTTTTGATGATCAAACTGAGCATAATCCCTCATAGGTCTATCTCTATCATTAATCATACCTATGTGATCCATGTGGATGAGATTTTCTCTATGAACTTCTTCTTCAGTAGCATGTTGTGAACCAGGGGGCCTCCTCTCACTGAGTGTGGCCTTGAGCTTTGTTCTTCACTGAATGACATGTTGCAAGCTTGTTGATTTTGTTTCTGGAGTCTTAGCAATCTCCTGAATCTTCTTTCTATTTCTAGATCTAAACTATATTCTGGAGTTCTGTTTCTGGTTCTGTACATATACTAAGTACCATGTACTTTTGTTGACAGAAACTTTAAATACCAAAATTTATATACAACACTAAATTACTATATATCAGAATTTTAAAAAGAATTTACTTCAATCCCCGGCAACGGCGCCAAAAACTTGGTGGGTTGAAAACACATACACTTGTGTGCAAGTATACACTATCCAAAAACAAGTAGTAAAAAGATCGAACCCACAGAGATTGAAAAACTCACTTTTAAAATAATATAAAGTAATAAAGTGTAAAGTCACTAAGTAACAAAATAATTTTGGATTTTGTTTGATGATCACAACTAAGTTAGAAAGCAAAGTAAAAAATGTTGATAGTGTAAAAGAGAAAAGCTAGTTGGAATGGCTTCATCAAGTAATTTACTTATAAGTGTATGATGCAAAGATGTGATGCAAACAGACCGAATGTCATTGCATTAGCTATGTGCCTTTCGGTCACTTTCTTCGAGAGTATCATTACCAGCTCTTATGATCCTTGTTCTATGCAGTAAAGAAAGGGGTGTTAGTGCAAATCTTGCCTCCTAACAATTATCCAATTTGCTTAAGTGAATTCACTCTTGTATTTTAAGTACCCACAATTATCCTATGGACTATACTATCCTATTTCTAGGACTTAGCATGGTTTTCACAAAGTTTTCTTTATGTAAAACACTCACCCATATTAGTTCTTGAGTTCTTAATTGTAAGCCATTTCTCGTCATTTACAAATCTACTTATTCTAAGTGATCAAGTTCAAAATAAGTTTTGAAAAGATTATCGAGCAAGAACTAAAGTACAAACATACATACATGCAACATACTTACTTAAAAGCTCATTAAATGATTAGAACATTCCAACTAAGAAAGGTTTAGCTAACAAGAGACATTGCAAGATATATATAAACTGAATAGACCATGTTTATATATATAGAAATCACAAAAGAGAAACAACAAGAGTAAAGTTACAAATGTTGAAAACCTTTGTATGAAGTCTTCTAGCAATGCACTAGCATTACTCCTTAGCACTATACAAACACTATGAAAATGAGTTAAGGAGGATTTATGAATTCCTTCCTCTTCCTCTAAAAATATAAAAACTAACTATGTATATTGAAATTTTGATCTAACTTATGGATTGTGATATATTTCCAAATGAAGATGTGAGGTCCTTTTATAGCCTTCAAGTGAGGTGCTTCCTTCCTTCATGTTGAAGTCATCTTGAGTGGATCATAGCTGTAGTTGCTTTCCAGAGGTTTATCCATGTTGAAATCTTTGACTAATCACATAGGGCGGTTCATTGATGTGTGAACATGTGTCCCTATGTTGGTGACTCTTCAAAGCTATGCCTATAGCTATGTGTGAATGGTAGGCGCCTACTATACAAGGTGGGATGGCATCGTGAGAACCAGCAGAGGTCATCACTTTGCATGTGGATGCATATGAAACAGTGCCGCTTATTCACCAAGTAGCGCAGATTTGATGCGAGATCGGTCAGAGCAGCACTCATGCATTAACATTGAGACCGCACCAACAAAAACATCAAACATACCACAATATATCCAAAATGGCCTATAAATAACTATAACCATTCAAATCACTCAAGATATCATATATCACACTAAATACTATATAAACTCTTTATTATTACTTGAAAGAGAGCAAATACTAAGTTTAAACATATATATGAAATACTCTATATAAAATAGAGTTATCATATTCGTCGCAATTCATCACTCATAAGTATCACATCATCATAATCACTCATAGAGTGAACTCGTCACATTTCACATGATTCATACTACAACAGCATCATAATTATACTCATAGAGAACATTCACCGCAACTCATCAAAACCATACACACCAACATCATTATAGAGTATATCTATATATATATATATATTTCAGTTATCTTTTGGTTTAGTGGTTATAAAATAGTGAACTGATTGACTATGGGATTACTCAGGTAACTGATACTACTTGCAACAGGCATTGGCCACCCTTGCAAGACTCTCGATGCCCTTTGTAAATACGCCGATGAAAGAAATTATGACCTTAGTGGTAAACCACAATCTAGCCATAGTCAATTAGCACACTAATAGTATAACATTTCATTCTTATATTCACTACCACAAAACAGTTTATTTTGCCTTAAAAGTAGAATATTCAGTTAGGCCTCTGAATAAGCTTTCCAACGCATCTTAGAACACCTCAATCGGGTTCCCGGTTCGCAAGATATGAATTTTTCAAAAACGTCTGAAAAACAAAGGAAAATAAGTGCAAAACAGTGATTCGCTACGCGAGCGCGAAGTCGAGCGCGACTGGAGCGCGATTTGGCAGAAACATCAGGTTTCTGCGCAGCTCAATTGCGCCTGAAGCGCCACTCAAGCGCAGGCGAAGCGTGATTGTGCAGAAATGGCCAATTGTGCAGGAATTTCAGAAATTCGATTTTTCACCCAAACGATCACATCCTAATTCCTTCTAAATCATTTCCATCTTATTTTCACCCAAACGATCACATCCTAATTCCTTCTAAATCATTTCCAACTTCGAGTGGTCTTAGGCTAGGAACATAGCGAGCCTCGATGGCGTGACTAGTGGGTCTAGGTTGAGTGCAGATTTGGATTCTTGGAACAAGCCAAAAGCTGGTTGTGTCAAGTGCAATATTAATATCTCATTTTCGTTGACTGAAAATAAGATGGGTATTAGTTTATGTCTTCATGATGATAGGGGAACTTCATCCGAGCTACGATTCATAGCCTTACACTGTTGTTGGATGTCCTTTTGGGTGAGACCATGGGTTTGTATTTGGCGATCAATTGGATTCGAGAACTGGGCTACAAGGATGTTATTTTTAGGGTTGGTTTTTTTATACCCCCACCCCATCCCCTCCCACCCCCACCCATTTATGATATTCCAAGTTTACCCCTGCCATAATTCACTTTTTGACTTTCATTGAATTCAGTCTGACTGGGACCCACATTATCTTGCATCGTATATACCTCAATGGAAGATATATACGATTACATTAAATATTGAACGTTGACCTGAAAAAGTACTCATCGTATATATGTCTTTCAAGACATATATACGATTGCATTATTAAATGCTTCGTTGACTACTCATCGTATATATGTCCTTCAAGACATATATACGATTGCATTATTAAATGTTTCGTTGACTACCCATCGTATATAGGTTATATACGAGTGGGCTTTGAAGATCTAATCGTATATACATCTGGGCCATGTATATACGATGTTAAAAAAATACCCATCGTATATACAGGTTGAGGAGGTATATACGATCAAGTTATTTTTTTTTTTTTTTCCTCGAGTTGATATCTGCTTTGTTGGAACAGATATTGACCCGCTCTGGCAATCTTGATGCCGACTCTCGCTTGACTCGGTTGATATTGATACTACAATCGGGCGTTCACGACGGATACGGTATATTTTTGTTACTCAAGTTTGGTAAATAGAATTAAATTACTTAAGTACTTAGTAAATTATATATTTTGTAGATATTTTCTACACGCGAGGCTATGGAGGAGTGGGCCAAAGCTGTTGGTAGAAGTATCGGTGTAGTCGTTATTATTGTGAGATCAGAAAAAGCAGCTGGAAAGAGGGGGAGACGAGATAAGATTGATTTTGGCTGTGAGAAGCAAGGCAGGTTTACTAATGATTCAAGGGTTTTCGGTTATAAAAGGAGAGATTGTCCTTTTAGATTGAAAGCTACTTGTACTGTTAGCCATGGGGGTTGGTGTGTGACGGTTAAATGTGGTAGACACACACACGAGTTGCTTAAAACTTCCATTGGTACTAATGCATTTGGGCGTCTGTCTAAGGCGCAAAAGGATCTGGTTAACGAGCATGCGGATCTTGATGTTGGATCGAAAGCTACTATTACTGCTTTGAAGAAGCTAGATCCGAAGAATGTGACTACTCTTCGTCAAGTTTATAGGCAGCATCACAAAAACCGGTCTACAAAGAGGGGTCCTAGAACAGACATTCAGGAGGTGTTGAGACTGATTCCATCACATAATTATCTATGTTGGAGTAGAAAGATTCCCGGGTCTGATGTCGTCAGTGATATCATGTGGGCCCATCCCACTTCTATAAAGTTGTTGAGGTTGTTTCCCAAAGTTCTCATTCTTGACTCAACCTACAAAACCAACAGATATAATTTGACTCTTCTACAGATTGTTGGAGTCACAAACACTGAGATAAGTTTTCATGTTGCATTTGCGTATATTGGGCAGGAGCTGGCTATTCATTTTTCTTGGGTATTGCAGCAGCTGCGAGGTATATGTGAGTTGCATTCTATTCATCCTCAGGTTTTCTTGACAGACAGAGATCTCGGCTGTATGTCTGCTATTCTTGATGTCTTTCCTTCTGCTACAAATTTATTGTGTCATTGGCATGTGACAAAAAATGTGAAAGCGAAGATTAAAGAGTTGGTGCACAAGGATAGGCGGGAGGAGGTCTTATCTCTCTGGCTCTGTATTATTGATTCTGTTGATGAGTCAGAGTACTTATCTAATCTGAAGTTTTTTGAGGCTGCTTGCTCTGATAAACCTGCTCTCATTAAATATGTGCACGACACATGGTTGACACCGCACAAGGAGCGATTTATCTCAGCATGGACTAACCAGATCCCACACTTGGGGAATTCCACGACCAACAGGTATTTCTATCCGTTACTCGATTTTTTTTGACACGTGCACATATTTTTTTTCGTCGATTAAATTTCTTTGACACTTGTTTATTATTTCCATCCGTTACTCGATTTTTTTTGACACGTGCACATATTTTTTTTCGTCGATTAAATTTCTTTGACACTTGTTTATTATTTCTATCCGTTACTCAATTTTTTTTGACACGTGCACATATTTTTTTTCGTCGATTAAATTTCTTTGACACTTGTTTATTATTTCTATCCGTTAGTCGATTTTTTTGACACGTGCACATATTTTTTTCGTCGATTAAATTTCTTTGACACTTGTTTATTATTTCTATCCATTACTCGATTTTTTTTGACACGTGCACATATTTTTTTTCATCGATTAAATTTCTTTGACACTTGTTTATTATTTCAGAGCGGAATCGTTGCATTGGTCTTTGAAAAGACAGTTGAAGACTTCGAAGGGTGATCTATAAAAATGTTTCATATCTACTGATGACATGCTGACAATACATTTTGATCAAATTATCGGGTCTTTTCAAAGAAGCATCAACAGAATCGAAGTCAAGTCTAATATTCTACTGTTTAAAAATCTTCAAGGACTTGTTTCGTTATCTGCATTGGGTCACATGGTGAAAGAGTTTGAAAGGTCAAAATCTGGGGTTGGATATGACAAAGGGCGATGTCGGTGCATTCAAAGGAAGACACATCTACTTCCTTGTGCTTGTGAGATCGGTATTTTTCATGCTTCCTAAATTCTATTCCGCTTAATGTTGTTGATGATCACCGAAACACTTGAGTTTGGATGCAGTAGATGATAAATCCACTCAGGATAAATCATCTACCTGTGATATTTCTTATCAGTTTGATGCTATCCAGGCAAGATTTGATAAACTGAGTGAGGAGGAAAAATATCTTATTAAGAGGCAGCTGAATGAGATAGCTTTCCCTTCTACTTCTTCTATGGTTGCACCTAAATCAAAAGTCAGAACAAAAGGTGCACCAAAGAAGAAAAAACAAAAATTATTTGATGCTAAGCGTGATCCTTCTGGGTGGGAGCATGTGGATGAGAAGGTAAAACAGACTGAAGAATTCGGGGCTTCCAAAATTCCTACACAACGCTCAACCAAATTATCTCAGGGTGCTTGTAGAGTATTATCACAGACAGCTGAGACAAAAATCCATTTACCGTTTGTTTCAGCACATGTGCACAACTATGTTCAAAAAATTGTTGATGTTGAAGGTGACGGTAACTGCGGTTTTAGAGCAGTCGGGGTTGGACTTGACATGGGTCAGGACTCTTGGCCTCTGATTAGGCAAGCTTTGATTCAGGAAACAAAGGACAGGGAAACATTGTATTCAGACATGTTTGGGAAGAACCGACTGTTAGAGCTTCGCAAAGCTTTAACTATTGAGTCAGCCGGACTCAAAGTGGTTTGATTTGCCTGAGATGGGGTATATGGTTGCAACGAAGTATAATGTTGCATTGGTTCAGTTTTCTTTGCCTATGAATTTCACTTATCTGCCTTTGAGAGGCACTTACGGTTCATCTAAGTTCAAAATCATATCTGTTCTGAACGAGCAAAATGTACACTGGTTGCATCTTTCAATCTCTCCCACTTGTCTGTTGCCTCCTATTGCCCCACAGTGGTACCGGCACTACTCACCAGACTCTGCTTCATGGTTGCATCCGTATGCCTGACGCTTTTACTCTATGGCGCTCTATGTGTCCTTCCGCAATGCGTCCCGCCTCCCATTGATACACCTAGATGTGTCGATTTAGCCGATGATTCTATTGACGACTTATAGATAGATTCACACCTTTTTTGTATTACACGTGTATATATTACTATATCGCGTTTTGTAATTATACGCGTTTATTTTATCCAAGATATCTACACCGTTGATGTTAATCAAATCACGTGACTTCAAATTATAACCGGTAATAAAATCATAACTGTTAACAAAAAATAAGCCCATCGAATATATCTCTTTTGGGACATATATACGATGTGCATTTTTAACGCATCGTATATAAGTTCCTCGGGAGTATATACGATTGACTTAAAACGCATCAATCGTATATACGCAACATGAACATATATACGATGTCAAAATTTTACACATCGTATATATGCCCCAAAAGAGATATATACGATTCGTGTAACTTTGTAAAAAAGCTGATTTTTTGAAGGACATTTTGGGAATATACTACTGGGTGGGGGTATATGGGGAAGGGGTGGGGGTACAAAAAAAATAACCCTTATTTTTATTATGGACGCGGAGATGCTGGTTGATTATTTTAGTTCTAATAAAGTTGTAATTTCTGAATTTGTTTGTTTGATTTCAGCTTGTAAGACAATGTTTACTTTTTTTAGCAACAACTCTCAAGTAGAGTTCACTAGGAGAAATGCTAAGCTCATACCCTTGCTGGAGTGACCTTATTTACAGTTAGTCCTCAAGAGTATTTTGACATTCCTGTGTGTATTACCGATTTGATTATGAATGAAATGTACTAAGTGCTTATTGTCAACAAAAATGTAGTTAGTGTTTTGATTAAATAAATAGTAGATAAATTAAAAAAAATGAAATGTGAAAGAGAGAAAGTAAGAGAGAGAGAGAAAGTGGGAAATTGGGATCCACAAAAGATAAAAGTGAGATAGTACTGATACAATAATTTTGAACGACATATTTGTCCGAAAAAAGTGGGTTTTAGAAGAGACACTCATATTCCTAGAAGTTCAGTTGGTGATCGAGATAGAAGACATGAAGGAAGTCTGGAGTTTAAGTTTCGAAAACTAACATTTTCTCATTTCCTAATTAATTACTAAACACTAATATTTTTTTCCATTGTCAAAAAAAAGTTTTTTTATGGAATCTGACGCAGGTTTTTCTTTTGCCTTTTTCGTGAGCTGCTAACACCATCTATATCATAAGTAATTTAAATCACGAATAACTCCACCTAAGCGTCCACTTAAGAAAAGCCACATAGATCTCTTTAAATATGTGGCTTTACATGTCATTAACAGTGGAGCCCACAAATCCACGCTGGATGTCAATAATTTATTAAAATAAAATAAAGAAATGTCTTACATGGGAGTTGAACACATAACCTTCAAGTGCCAAACAACAAAAACAACCACTGCACCATACACTACTTTTGATACAAATTTCACACTCACTATTAATTAACTCAATGAACCCATAAAGATTTCAAATAATTAAGACAATTAAGACATTTTTAGTCACAAAAATAGTCATACTGGTTATGACATAAAATCCTATGAAATATTTAAACGGTTATGATATAAAATCCTTAAACCCATGCATGCCATTGTTGCTGCTCATTATCTTATCTTAATCTTAATCTTAATTAAACCCATGCCATTATTGCTACAATTAGACCAGTCATTGATGTTGTGTTAGTTTCAAAATAAGTATTTTGATCTCAAATTAGCAAAAAAATTGTAGCTCACTTGAGTTTAAATTTTTGAATTTGTTTTTAAAATTGTAGCTCACTTGAGTCTAAAAACTATAATATTAGAGCCCGTTTGTTATGACTTATTTTTTTTAAAAATCAGTTTTTTTTTAAAAAATAATCACTTATGACATGTTGTCTGTTTGTTACAAATTCTTAAAAAAATGAAAAACTGAAAATAATCTAAAAACTGCATCATATGAGAAAGCTGCTTTGAGTAGCTTCTCAAGAAAATAAGTTTTTAAGAATGATTTTTTTAAAATAAGTGATTTTCAAAAGATGTTACTCAAACATAAAACAACTTTTCAATTGATGTGCATCGTATGTATATATATATATATATATATATATATATATATATATATATATATATATATATATATATATATATATATATATATATATTATCTAACGTATATACTTAATTCCCTACAAAATATGAGTCGAATATATGTTAGATAACATATATACGATTGATATTTTTTTATAAAAAAATATGTTTTTAAGTGTATTTTTGGGTTTTCAGGGGTAGATGGGATAGTGCGGGGGTAAAAAAAATACCTTTTGTCAATAACATTAAACATAAAAGAATGTTAATTTGGTGGGTAAACAAGGTACCTGAAAAGAGATACCAAAAATTGTTATCGCTAATGGAGCGTTATATGCACTACGATATGGAGAAACGGAGCAACCATCAGGTAACTAAAAACTAAGAGCAAAATATTTGTCAATAACATTAAACATAAAAGAATGTTAATTTGGTGGGTAAACAAGGTATTAGATAGATCACATACTTAATTATAAAATACAGCTGAATATTGACTTTAGGCTTCGACAATTGAACGTCGTTTTAAAAATAAATAAAAAAGTTCGATCAGTAAATCTTATTTTTAAAAAATGTCTACACATCTCTATATAAATACCGGGTTCTTCTTTCAGTGCAATTATGTTGTACCAAAATTTCAATAGAACTAATTTTTTCTCAACTTATTACCTAATATTAATTTTATTCTGTTGGATGCATAATTAGTGTTATCGTATACTACTATTTAAATAAAATTAAAAGACTCGATCGGTAAAGCGCGGCTGCTGATTCTAAATCTCATAATGTTTTCGAAACTATTACGACAACATCATAATGTTTTTGTCATGAAAAAATATTTACCCGTGCTGGCACGGGTGTTGCAAACTAGTTATAATAAACCATAGATTGTCCACCTAGGCATCCATGTCAATAATGACATCAGCACAATTTTAATCCACCACATCAATCCAGACCGCGTATATTTAATTCGCTTAAATATAAACCAAAAATGTTAAAGCAGGGAATCGAACCCATCCCCTTCTAAATACAATGCAATTCTTAACCAAGTCGACTACTTAGCTTTGTTGTTTCATAAGCATAACACATTATTGTTAAACCGTTCTTCATTGCTATTTTAAATAAAAACCTTGGTACATTATTTTATAATTTTGTGAATGTTATGACTTAAAAATTGTTCAGATCATCTTACGTACTTTTTCACATGTTTAATGGTTGTTAGGTACCTATTTTATATTAGGGATTTGATTTAAATTTTATGAGTAATGAGTTTAGTTAAGTTATCATCAATAGACAGATTATGTATTACTATTTAGGTTTTTAGATATTAATCTTTATATAATCTTAAAGATTTTTATATAAATATTTCATCCAATAAGACTTGATTTTTCATATTCTAATAATCTCCTGAAGTGTTAGTTTGATTTTTCCCGTTTATAGTCTCTTTATAGGAATATAAAAAATACCATAAGGATTCTTTCGCAATATGAAATATACATATATTGAATTGAAATTAACATTTAAATAGTCAAATAATATAAACAAAAATACTCATTATATTGGCAAAAGTAGGATGATAATATATAGATAAAAATACTCACTATAAAAAAGTTCTTTAAGAACCCATATAAAAAAAAATTTAGGACGAGTTTATAAACAAATACTCACAATAAAAAAAATACTCACTATATATATAAAAATAAATAAATGTATAAACATATATATATATATATATATATATATATTATATATCATAATGAATGGATAAAAAACAGTGTACAAAGAAATCGACGTGTCATATAACACACGAAAACATATAACTGCATTTTTAAAGGTGCCAAAAAATAATTTAAAATTTTATGATAAAATGAGATGTATACCCGCATTGCTTATAACAAAAAAATCTAATTCACACAGGTTCACACGCTTAGCGAAAACAAATTATGAAAGATATATTACAAAATAGATGAGACATTCTATTATCGTATATCATTTTCCTTCTGGTATTTGTAAAAGTAATATGTTTTTCTATGTACTCATTCAGAATACATTAGATGATAATCATATTTTCATCAGTTTCAATTTTCGTTTTAGTACTTTGTTTGAATACTTTTATATTAATTTTCCTTCATTTAATTATTACAAAATATTATAAGACAGGAAACAAAATTCTTTCCTGGACAAAACCTCACATCCCATTTGAAATTATAATATATATATATATATATATATATAAATCTAAATTTAATTTGTGGAAAAAAATCTAAATTTAATTTGCTAATATTATATAAATATTTAAAATAGTTGAAGTAATTACCTTACGATGTCTAAACAAATGAATTTAATTCTAAATCTTTGTACGAAATAAATTATACTAGTATATATATATATATATATATATATATATATATATATATATATATATATATATATATATATATATATATATATATATATATATATATATATAACTTGTTATCATGTTTCTGCCTTTCAGGTGCTTAATTTGTCCGTTTTGATTTGTGCTCATGCTGATTGTTTGAATTCATTAATTAGCTTCAATTACATCAGCTACAATTCTCAACCAACCCACCAAAATCAAAAGTAGTAATATTGTAGAATACATTAGGTAAACTCCCTTTTATTTATTATTAAATAATATAGTCTCTACAGATTGTGGATATGGAGGAAGCAAAGATCTTAGGTTTCAAACGTAAGATACGTGATCTCCGTTATTGCAACATATGGACAACTGCTGGGTGCCAACAAGCCATAAACTTTCTCAATTTTTCAATCCTATATTATTACTCCTTCTGACCACCCACTGAATAATAAGAAAATTTCAAAAGAGTCATAATTCTTATACATACAATATACATGCTCTACGTCACTTATTCATTTTTAACTTAAGGAATTCATATTGCTCACGAAAAAAAAATTGATAGATAAAAGCATAAAGATGATATCTAGTCGATAAAGGTTTTTCCTAATATTAACTGGGTTCAGATTCCATTTAAAGTTTTAAATTTGAGTATTGAGTGTGACAAAAAATTCTATTAAGGGAGGAAGACCATACTGATCGGCAAAGCCAGGTATACATGGTCGGTTAGATTACTCGGCGTAAATTAATCACCGACAAAGATATATAAAAATACTGCACACCAGGTGGCTTCTGATTATCATATTCTATCTTAGCCGATGTCCCGTGTTCTGAGGCTCTATGACCAGGTGCTTCAGGTATTAAACTTGGTTTTGGAAGAGTTTTGCTCCTCCTAAGGTAGTCGTCTTCTCTTGGCAGCTCCTCTTGGATAAAGTATCTACTCGGTCTAACCTTTTTAGTAGAGGGGTGATCTCGGATTTGGATGTCACTGTTTGTATCATGGGTGGGGATTTCCAGAAGTCCTCCCAGGTGCAGGTATGCTTCAGCAATCTGGTATGATATCATCAGTTGGTTGGGCAACGATTTTCGTCATGCAGCAGGATCTTCCATCTTTGTTCCTTCAGTTCATTCATGTAGGCGGTCCACCTAGGTGCAGACGTGGGTGGATGCTCATCTGACATTATGTTCTTTGGGTTACTTGGTATCTGAAAAACAAATGTATTTTTTTCTGGAGATGTTTCTGATTGAGAGATGGGTTAACACGATTCTATCCGGCCCTTTCTTAGTAGTGGTTCGAGGCCAGGTGTAACTCCCCCTCTTGTTTATTTTATGAGTGGTATGTCGACCCTGTTGACTGTATTTCATTTTGAGCTGGACTTTTCTCGGTTGTTATCTATATATGGGCTGAGTACCCCCTTGTGCTCATCTATATTTATATATCTATATGTTTGTCTTTCAAAAAAAATGGCAAAATTACACCAGAGGACCTTTAAGTTATTTATTTGTAACAAGTTGACCCTTTAAGTTTTTTCGGTAACAAATAGGTCTTTTAAGTTACTTAACATTGACACTGTTGGTCCTTTTAGTAAAATGTCATATCGTTTATTACATCAAAATATGTTTGTTTGCATCAAAATACATAAGCTAGACTGCTAGAGAAATCACAATATATAAAGAAGCATTATATCAAAATATATAAGCTAAAGTAATCACTAAAATAACTTATTTGTTACCAAAAAACTTAAAAGACTAATTTATTACAAATAAATAACTTAAAGATCTCTGATGTAATTTTAGGAAAAAAATACTGCACACCGATAAGTAAAAAGAAATAAAAATAATACAAATTAATACTCGTAAGTTGGGCAACCTTATAAAACTCGGAGCAGAAAGTTGAGGTTGAAGTTGATAGAAAAAGGAAAGCTGAACGGATTTGGTAGAAAGTGGTAGAATAAAATTTAATATCTGTAGTGGTAGTAGTTGTTACTGTAGTAGTTCTACGTAATGTTTTTATTTTATTTTATTTACCAGTTAACTTTTCAACCCTTTCAAATATAAATATAGTTTTATTTATTTATATATACCATTAAGATTGTGAATTGATTTTCAGAATATATTAATTAATTTGTTGCTGTGACTATAAGTGCTGCTGACTTATGAGTTTTCAGCAGACACCAATATACAAAAGTAAGAGTCTTTTTCTGTTCCCTTTTTTGAGCTTTTCAACTTTGTGCAAAAGCTAGTGTTTATTTAGGGACCCATTTAAGATTTAGCTAGCACTATGGCACCAGTTTCTACAAGAACTCGAAGGAAGTTACAAAAACTTGAAGATAAAAAGCAGCAAAAAGAAGCAATGGTAAGAGAATCTGTTAAAGAAGAAGTGAGTAAGAAGAAGGTTTTTGAGGAAGTGGAAGATGTATCATCATCATGTTCATCATCACGTGGCTGTTCTACACCAAAAGCTAAGAGGTTCAGAATACCTGAGGTGTTAACATGTCCACCAGCTCCTAAGAAGAGAAGAGTAAATCCTTCATGCTCATCTATTAATAGGTCTCCTATAGCATTATTTGCTTCACCTGATATAGAACTCTTTTTCTTTTCTGCACTTAAAAATGTATCAGTATAAAGTTTTAGTTTGTAGACTATATGATAAGTTCAGTTTAGTTCAGTTTCTCTTCGTTTCAAGTGATAAGTCTTAGAATGTGGTTTAGACCTAACTCAACCCCACAAAATCGATTCAACCCCACAAAATCGACTTCTAAGGTGAGGGATGCCAATAGGTTTTATTGTTACACATACCCGGATTATTAGGCTCTTAATTTGATTTCTTGATAATATATATGTACTTATTTTTCTGGAATCAGTTTTCGTTTTCATGGTAGAGTGTTGTTATATTTTATTTTATTTTATT
Organism: Oxytropis ochrocephala; assembly: GCA_020916435.1. NCBI lineage: Eukaryota > Viridiplantae > Streptophyta > Magnoliopsida > Fabales > Fabaceae > Oxytropis > Oxytropis ochrocephala. Next base: position 40,166,686 of record CM037090.1, read on the forward strand.
TTATTTTTTAGCTTTGTTAAAACATGAAACTCATTACATTTGCAGATTCTATTTATTATCTATCTATCTATTATCTCTATCACTGATGAGGGTTTGGAGTTCCAGAATTATATGTTTTTTTGAATTACATGCTTTGCTTGATATGTTAAATAACAATCATTCAAATGTCTATTTTTTATAAAACATAGTATTTGCTTTTCATTCCCTACCTCTCCTTAGCTAAACTATATATATATCGATCTCTCCACAAAATACAAGACAGGACTAGCAATATATGTATCTAGGACAGCAATATGGTTCGGTGACTTGCTGTCTAAAAAGTTGGGTAACCAAGGATTTGGATTGTCTCCCTTGCCATAGCAAATGTGATACAATATGAGGAAAGTATGGTAGTTTAAAATGGAGAGAGAAAGATGAGAAAGAAAACAAATGATGACAGAGATAAAGAGAAACATAGACACAAACAAGGTAGACAATCTAAACTCATAACGAAGCCATCATTCTATTTTATGATTTGGATTCGGTGTCTTTAACATATCATATCTTTGGTAACTTTAAGCATATTTATGAGAGAGAAAAAAAATTAAGATGGAAGAGAAAGCCTTATATATAGGCTCCAATCTTTTAAAAAAATGAGAGGAAAACATGAACTTTTGAATATTTCCATTTTATTTCTTGCGATCATTTATTGTTGATATGTTGATCAAGGATTAGGAGTCACTGGAGCCATATGCTTGCTTGACTGTAGTTCTTGAATTTAGACTACAAATTTTGTTGGCAGCATTTAAAGATTAACAAAAAAAACAAGTGGAGAGAGAGTGTTTTTAATAAATTTAGGAACTGAGTCAAACATGACTGCAGCTAGCGCATCCTGATCTGTTGATCAAAGTATTCCACAAATAATATACAAGGCTTTGTTTGGTAAATTTCAAAAGGCCAAATCTATCAAATATAGCTGTTCCTTTGGTTGATTAGGAACAAAGCCTAATCAACCAGCTATCTTCCGTGGAAAAATGAGAGAGAAAGTAGAGAGAGAGAGGGTGCTAGGGCATACGGAAGTCGAAGGGTGGCAGGAGAGAGAAAAGAAAAACGAGAGAGTTAATGAAAAGAAAACGTGCGAACAGGCGGTGGCATTCAAAGGTCACGACGTAAAACTCAAAGGCCACGCCGGCAAAGCATATTCCGACGATGGCAAAGCAGACTCCGACGACGGCAATGGTGGCGCAGATGGCGGTTGGGAGGTGGTGGAAAAAAATATGGAAGAGAGAGAAACAGGAGAGAGAGAGCGCGGTGAACCAGGAATACGAAAAGGCTTTGGAAAACGGCGGGGGAGGAGGCGCTCGGCAGAACACGAAACGGTGGAGGAGAATGTCATGGGAGGCGGCGTCGCAGAAACACGAAAGGTGGTGGAAATCGCCGAGGAGGAGGCGACAGGATTGAACATGAAGAGAAAGAGAAAACGCAGCAGGTAGAGACGAAAAGGTAGTGAAAACACAAAGTGGTAGGAGACGGCAGCGGCAGTACATGGAAGATAGTCCAGGAAGGAAAAAGCGCAAATCGCTAGAAAGAGGGAGAGATCTCGACGTTGTCGGGTCTCTCGGACAGGAATCAAGGAGGCACGGTTTACTATTTCTCCGACTTCCCTGAGTCTCACGAGCAAAAGAAATGTTCAGGCTTTTACTTTCTATGGCAAAGTGGTAGAGGTTGTTATCCCACCAAAGAGAATAAGTGGGGAAAACGGTTCGGTTTTCGCTGCTTTCGTTGAAGTCATGCGAGCCGAAATCTTTCTTTGAAAATTAGACAATATTATATTTGGTGCCGATAAAATACATGTTAATCTACCAAGGTTTGCTAGAAGCAGCGCGGCTTTGCTCAAACAAACACGATGGTGAAGACGGCGCTGCCTTCACCAATCACAAGGTGGTCGCGCGGGGTGTGGAAGGAGGCTCGTGTTCCCGAGAAGAATGGTCGTGGGTGAGGCACGCGTTAGCGGCGAGACGCAAGTGGTGGGAATCATATCGGTGTAAAACCCGATGGTGAAGATGAAAAGGCACGTATGAGAAACCGAAAGGTCAAGCATCGCAAAAATGCAAAGCGGACGAGAAGTCGAAAGGGCGTGCTTGGCGCAAACCGCAAAAGAATGGAACCGGCTCCAAATCACCACAATCATGTCCGAATGCAAGGAGGAAAGGTGCAAAGGGGGGAGGTTCGTGTATGCAGATCCGGGGAGGCGATGAACTACACCCATAAGAAGCATAACGCAGTGAAAGGGTGTGGAAGGAGGTGTCAAGCGAACAAAGTTCCGGAGGAGGGGGGACGGAATACGAATGATCAAGGAAGAGGGGGAAGCGTGAGGTTTGCATATGGCAATGGAAGAGGTTGGCAGCAACATCAAAGGGCAAAGGAATTTGATGGTAGGAAAGCCAATCATGCGCATTATGAGCAAAAAATAGTCTATTTCAGGAAAGAAAACTTGTGTGGAGTATGGTACAATGCGCCAAGAGGAGATGGCCAAATTAAGAAGGATGTATGTGGCCCGTGAAGAATGTAGCGGTACCCACTGGGTCCAAGAATGGTTTAATAGGCAAGGAGTTTTCATTAATCAAAGTGACTCCAATGGGAGCCAATTTGGTACTTTTAGAAGAAATGGAGGAGGGGTATATTCAAGCTATACTTGATGAATCTGAAGAATGGTTTTATGAGGTGTTTGGAGACATAAGGAAATGGAATCCAATGGACTATGACAAGGAGAGAGTGGTATGGGTTAGATGCCATGGTATCCCCGCAGCATGCATGGAATAATGAGTTCTTCTCCTCATTGGCACGTAAATTTGGAACGTTCTTGGGGGTTGATGAAAACACAAGAAAGAAATCCACGTTAGATGTAGCAAGAATTTTAATACGAACAAAATGCTATGATGCTTTCAATATGGTTGTGAATGCCATCATTAATGGAATAAGATATGAGATCAAAGTGCTAGAGGAATGGTGTGGCCATCGAGGTGGGAAGGGTCGACAATGGCGAATGAAAATAATAGGGAGGATGGGGAGGAGTACAGTGATTCCAAAGAGGACGAAGAGGGTAATCCACCTTTGTTCGGGATGGAGGAGATGGTGGAGGACCAATGAGAGGAGGAGGAGGAGGAGGAGGAAGGTGATGAAAATCCAAAATGGAGTGAGGGTAAAAGAGAAGTCACAGTGAAGAAGTTAATAGCAATAATGAGGAGAATAATGGGGAGGAGGAGAGTATCCAAAACAATGAAATTCAGCTAGAGGGGCAAGGTATGGTGCAAATGGAACCAAATAAGCAGCAGGTGGTCCCACCTATGTGTGGGGAGGAGGAGTGCATCAAAAATAATGAATCGAGAAAGGAGGAGATGGCCAAAGAAGTCAGTAGGTGGTAGTGGGCCCATGGAGGTGTCGATCTCTCGAGGAAACAAAACAATAAAATAAATGATCCATTGGCTGAGTTTGGGAGTTTTATTGCAGGTATCTCTTCACCAGGTTCGTGTGAGAATAAAGAAGTGCAATCAGAGCTGAAGAAAAATACGAAGAGGAAAGGGAAGAAGAAACTAAAGCACAAGGAGAAGAAGAACAACACAAACATCACAATAGGCGCGTAAACGAAAAGCCAGGGGAGAAGATCACCGCATTATCGGAATCAAGCAGGAGCGCTAATAATGACGCAGTAGTATGTGTAAGTGGCAACTAAATCCTCATGTGCCGTGTATGTCTCAGATCAATAAACCGTGAAGGAGAGGATCGCTTATTGGGGAGGTATCCGTAGGAGATTCTCGCATTAGGTTTTGCAATGATAGATTTTTGAAGGATCATGAAATCTCTATTGGAAACAAAATGTGGAGTTTTGCTAGTGAGAGCGAGCAGTATAGTTGGTCAAAATAAGGACGAAGATTATGTGGAAAGGCTTAGCCGTTGGAGAACAGGATCAAGAAGCAAAAGGAAGGAAGGAGACAAACATGGTGTCACAATGAAGATTGCCACAATTAATATGAGAGGGGGGGGAGGTGCAAAGAAAGAGAAGCGCGCTTCTAAGTCGATAGTAGAGGAAAGAGTGGATTTTTGTATGATTCAGAAACGAAATGTGGAGAGATACCCAGAGAGTCATTAGAGTATTTGGGGAGATGAAAATTTTGATTTTCTTTGTAAAATAGCCCATGGACAAGCAGGAGGGATGGTAAGCGTATGGAAGAATGATTTGTTGGAGGTGTCCGTTCTCGCTTTCAGGGGAATGTTTTGTGGGGATATGTGCAAAGGTGGAGGAGACATATGTTATTTTGTCAATGTTTATTCGGTGTGCAATTTGGCAGGGGAAGAAGAGGCTATGGGAGAACTCAAGCAACCAAGAGTCAATTTGAGGAAGGGAGTGGTGTGTGGTCGAGACTTTAATGCAAAGAGTCTCAAGAGGAGAGAGAGAAGTGGTGTACAATGCCTTTTAACCAAGCAGAGGCTAGGAGTTTAGTACTTTCATGGATGATATGAATCGATTGACTTACCGCCAAGGAAAGAAGTTCACTTGTTTTGGGGGAGACGGAGGCAAGTAGATTGATAGGATTTTACTATCAGAGGGCTTGGTGGACAAATGGCAAGTCAGAAGCCAGTGGGTAGGTGATAGAGAAATCTCAGATCACTGCCCTGTGTGGTTGGTGTCTTCAGTGAAAAATTGGGGGCCAAAACCATTCAAAGTTTAATAACCGCCGTCGGATCATGCGGAGTTCAGAAATTTTGTTACACAGTGCTGGGAATCATTTCAAGTGGAAGGAAGGGGAGATTTTGTAATGAAGGAAAAATTGAAGATGTTGAAGGAAAAACTCAAGGTGTGGAACAGGGAGGTATTTGGATATAAAGAGTTGAAAATCAAAGAGATAATAAAGGAACTGAATGAGATAGAAAGGGTTGCTGTGGAGGGTGGAGGGGTTAGTGATGAGATAAGGAGACGACTGACTGACGAGTTTTGGCAAGAGTTACAAGCAAAGGAAAGCCTTATAGCACAAAAATCACGTGCGAAGTGGATAGCAGAGGGTGACTCAAATAGTAGATATTTCCATGCTTGTATGAGAAGTAAATGTACACTGACACACTTGGGAAAATTACCGGTAGATGGTGAATGGGTGGAGGATGTAGATGGGATCAGAGAGGCGTTGAAGAACCACTTCGAGGAGAAATATAGAGAGGAAAGTTATCACAGCCAACTTTGGAAGCGGGTTCACCAATAGAATAACTGAGGTAGAGAATGACTCGCTTGTGGCACCATTCTCGGAGGAGGAAATTAAGGAGGTGGTATGGGAATGTGACGGTAACAAAAGCCCGGGACCGGATGGGTTTAATTTTAATTTCATCAAGTCTTATCGGGAGATGTTGTCACGCGAGATATTGAAGTTCTTCGAGGAATTCCATAGAATGCTAGGCTCCCAAAGTCGCGGCAAGTCCCTTATGGCACTGATCCCAAAAACAAAAACCCACAAGGATCAGGCGAGTTCAGCCAATATCCCCGATTGGATGTTTATATAAGATGATGGCAAAAGTCCCGCGGGAAGATTGAAAAAGGTGTTGCTGTGTAATCTCGAAGGTCAAAGCGCTTTTTATCGGGGCGCAATATCCTCGATGGCGTAGTGGTAGTAAATGAAGTTATTGATATGGCAAAGAGGAAGAAGAAGAAGTGTGTGTCATTCGAAGCAAAGCGATTTTGAAAAGGCTTACGATTCAAAGGAGTCGGTCTTACCTTGATCACATGTCGGGAAGACTGGGGTTTGTGTAAAATGGAGACACTGGATGAGAGTGTGCTATTCATCTAATTCAATTTCGCTTTAGTTAATGGAAGTCCAACGGAGGAATTTGTAGCTCGTAAGGATTGAAACAAGGTGACCTCTTGCACCTTTTCTATTCTTGATAACAAGGAGGGTTTAGCGGGTTTAGTAAAGAAAGGGGTGGAATCCGGAAATTTGGATGGATTCAAGGTAAGTAGTAATCTGAGGTGAATTTACTTCAATTCGCGGATGACACGATATTATTTTGTGATGGGAGCGCGAGAGGAGCATATGGTGTTGGAAAACAATCTTGAGGGTGTTTGAGCCGCATCGGATCAAGGTAAACTTCGCCAAAAGTAATGTGATTGGCCCGAACATAGATGAAAGGAGATTGGAGGGTATGTCACGCTTCTTAGCATGTAGAGTGGGTAAAGAATCATTTAAGTTCTTGGGAATACCGGCCGGGGCAAACCCTGGGGAGAGCAACAACTTGGCAACCTAAGCATGGATGTAATAAAAGCAAGGCTTAATAGTTGGAAGAGTAAGCAACTATCCATAGGGGAAGAGTTACACTCATTAATTCGGTTTTGGCATCCCTCCCTTATACCGCTTCTCTTTCTATAAAGCACCCAAGAAGATTATTGAAGAAATAGTAAAGTTGCAAAGGAGGTTTTTGTGGGGTGGGGATGAGGAAAATAAAAAAATAGCTTGGGTGAGTTGGAACACTATTTGCACACCTAAGGACAAAGGGGGTCAGTATCAAGAACATTGAAGCGTTCAACCTAGCTTTATTAACCAAATGGAGATGGAGGGTGCTGGTGGAGGAAGATGATCAACTTTGGCGAAAGCTAATAGTGGAAAGATATGGATTAAATGGAAGATGGCCGAGAGCAGCGGAGTATACAAGAAATTGGGGGAAAACCTCAATCTGGTGGAGGGATATGGGTGAGTTAGGGAAGGGTAGCAATCTGGAGGAAGGCTGGTTTGAAGGGCTGTGTAAACTAAAACTGGGGAAGGGGAATTTGGTAAAATTCTGGACTGATAAGTGGTTGGGAACTGAACCGTTTGCGACGTTATTTCCAGTGCTATATGACAAATGCGGTGTACAAAACGCTGTAGTTGAAGAGATGGGATCGTGGTCGCATAACGAATGGCGTTGGGAGCTTAACTGGGACACGCAACATGATGAAGCGGCATCAAGCTATGCGCACCGAATGGGACAAAGAAGTTGGTCTCGCTGCATCATCGGCATCGCAGAGAGGCGATCTCGCGACATCGCCGCAGCCGCCAGGCGCTGTGCGCGCGACAAACGCGACGCGTGGTCTTGCCGCCGCTGATTCGCTTAAAGGTTTTACCGTGAAACGTTGCTATGATTGGTTTGTGAATTATTTTGCAGTGCATCGGTGGGACTTTTCCGACACTTTGGTGAACGCGTAAAAACTATGGAGGAATGACGTGCCATCAAAAGTGAGTATATTTGCATGGCGTGTGTTTCATAACAGGATTGCTACACGGGAGGCATTGGCAAGAAGAGGAGTTCTTCAACCACAATTAGAAACGAGCTGTGTATTCTGTTTTTTGGAGGAGGAAACGACACAACATCTTTTTCTGAATTGTAATATCATAAAGAATGTGTGGCAGTTGGTATTCTCTTGGTTGGGGGAAGATTACTATGAAAAGGACGAGGTGATAGCGCATTTTATGGAATTTGGAAGGCTGATAAAGGGAAAGAGACAGAAAAGGGTAAAGCATCTCATATGGCTAGCGGTGATTTGGAACATATGGATGGCAAGGAATAGGACGATCTTTTAAGGGAGAGGTATTGTCATTGCCAAAGACTTCTATCAGGGAATCAAAGACACGACATGGTGGTTGGGTTCAAGGCGAGGAAAGGAAGAAGAACAAGAGGCGGTGTTGGGTGGATTGGTATAATAGTCCGCTAAGTGTACTAGCAACACTGTAAATTCACTTAGTATGAACTGGTTGGAGTTATTTAGTGGGAGAGACAGAGAGGGCGTGTAAATAGGTGGTTTTTTTACATGTATGGTTAAAGAATAATGTGTGTTCTGTCTGTAGAAAGGGGAGAAACAATGGGTTAGGATATTTTTCCCATTGTGGCACAGGCTGTTTTGTGCGAGGTACTCTTTTTCCTACCAGGGTCTTTTTCCCAAGGGGGTTTTCTGGGAGGCTTTGAGAGAGCTTCTCCTTACCATTGTAACTATTGGGCACAATTTGTGCTTAGTTTCAATGAAAATCTTGCTTATCTAAAAAAAAAAAGGAACAACATTATTTTTAACTATATATGAAATTGCGGGTGATTCATCAGATTAATTAAGGTTATCTCTTGACGGATATTTTTGCATAATATGGGTAGAAATACTAGTGTCACATTAAAGATTGGTATCAAAATCTTGTCAAATGTACCTCGTTGGTATAATCGTCTCACATCTGTAATAGGTTGGAGTATCACTTGTATTCTTTATTAATGTTACTTTTTTGCTTCAAAATGTTTTTTTTTTTGTAATAATAGTTTATAAGTTTGCTGACAAAACTTATAGTAGATAATTTGCATCTTAAACTAGTCGGTTGATTTTGAAGTATTTTCCAAATTAGTCATTAAACTACCAATAGTTTACAATAATCTAGGGTTAAGTCTCTCTTTGGTAGTGGTTTCTCGCTAAGTCTAAGGGGCCACAATATATTTATTACGAGTGACATGTTGTCCCAATTTTGTTTATTTCTCAAACTTGATTTGTGCTTGAAAGCACCTTGTAATGGTTTAGGACACCCATTGTGTCCTCGCTCTAATTCATATATACATACATACATACATACATACATATACTTTTACTTTAAAAAAACATTAATTTATAATATTACAAAAGAAACAAGTTGCGAATTATTGTATCTTTTCATAAATATAGTTTTTGTGAGGCCTAAAATCTTAATTTGGAATGCTTGATCGAAGGGCCAACCCTTTCTAATTAAGAGCACCGAAAGGGTATCCTAAGATTATGGTTTCAATTGGCGAGCTAATGATAACAAATGAGTGGATCAAAAGAACACAAATAAAATGTCTTGAGTTCAAATCCAGAAAACAAACATTCTCCCCTCCTTCACTAACATTGTCTTTCGGAAAAAAAGTGTTTACTAATCAAATACAGATGAACCTAAGTGCAGTAACGCGAGCCGATTTTCCTCTTCCCTAAGTATAACCTATATCATTTGCCTCCGTATAATTTTTTTTATTGTACACAAGTATATAATAGGTCTTGAGTTGGAACTGTCCAGCCTACTTTTATTTAATTAAAGTTCCACCTCCCTAAATATTAACCTATTATATTGTCATAAAAGTAATTAAACTATATCATTTGCCTATAATTTTTTTATTGTACAAGTGCAAGTATGACATCAGTTTAGGTTGGAAATGTCCAGTCTACTTTTTTTTATTAAAAGTTGCACGCTTTACAAATTAGAAAAATCACATCAATTTGGTCAAAAACAAAAATCACATCAATCAATTAACGTTAAATTAATAGTACGCCGCTTATCATTGTCCACGTCACTGTCGCTCTTATCTTCTACACTATTACACTAATCCAAAAAAGAACAGAAAATAAAAATCCAAGATAAAAGTATATATATATATATATATAGTACAACATATATGCATCAGCTGCAAATTGAGAATCCAAGGATAATAGATAGCTTCGTAATGGAATAATTGAATAAAAGCAACCTAAAAAGTTTGTCAACTTACACACAAGGTTATAATTAATTAATGATTAATTAAAGAGTTGAGAGAAGGAAATGGTGCCCTGGAAGAGAAAACACATGGATGGAGAGGTAGGAAGGAGAATCCAATGAAGAAGCTCGTGTGATTGCTGATCATTTTTAATTTACAATTCGATAGACACAAACGTAAGTAAAGGGAATCTCTATGAAGGAAGGAAGCAATTCCTCGTGAAAAATTTTAATTCTTAATTTTTTAACACCCGAAATTATCGCGGTTATAAATTTGGTGTCGGCTATAGCAAGTAGCCACGTAATTCTTAATGCATGTGTGACATCATTTTTTTTTTCAATAAAGAAAAACTTTAGGGTAGGTGATGGGATGGTTACTAACCTTATCATCTTATAGGCAAGTTGCACCCAAAAAAATTGGATATTAATTTCCCCACTCTCCCTCCTACTCTTTTACACTGTTTAACAAATTTTATTTTAAAAATAACTTCGTGTGAAACGCTGTAGAGGATGTGTTAATGACGGTTCGAACGACCTTGTGCGAACACGTTCGAACAACAGCATACAAACGCAATAAAATTGGTGAATGTGGTGTGAGAGTCCATTATTCTTGTCTCGGTTAACTGCATACGAACGAAATAAAATAGGGTGTTCGAACAAGGTTATGCGAACATGTTCGAGTGACCCCATTCGAACAGGTGAAATTACGCAAAAGAGGGTGTGAAGTCAATAGTTAACTCACACGAACGATGTCGTTCGAATGGGTTCGAAGGCCCGTGTTCGAACACATGAAATTTCTTGAAAAAAAAAGACGCTTTGGCTGACTTTTTGGTCATTTCACACCCTTATGGGGTGTGTATTGAGTAGGAGGGGGAGTGGGAAAAGCAAGACCCAAAAAAACATCACAAATGCTCTTTCATGTTTAGAGAAAGAATTAGGTTTTGGGCTCGTTTGGATGAGCTTATTTGGGCTTATCTACTTGCATAAGTACTTGTAAAACTGTTTGGTAGAGCTTATGGAAACAGCTTATGATATGTTCATAAGTTGTTTTTAGCTAATTTCCATAAGCTCCAAAAGATAGCTTATGAAAACAGCTTATGACTTGTAGACAAATAGTACGTTTAGCATGATTTCATCTTTTATTATATAAACAACTAATACATAAACACATATAGAATAAGCGCCTATACCAGAAGTGCTTAATTTTTTTAGCTGTTTATCCAAACAGAGTCTCATGCACTACTCGCATATTTTTCTAAATGAGTATGTTCAAACTAATGCTATTAGTTTATGCATAAACCGGTGTATGATAAACGTACATTTATGTTATAAGAGCTTAATTATGTTTTTTTTGTTACCATATTTTTGGCGCGCAGTTTTCACTGATTTTGTCAATGACTAATCTACGCCGGGGAACTTGGTTGGCCACGAGTACCGGCTTTTACAGTCCGTGTGGTTCTCCAATCTCAACAGAGTTTTTGCCAGATCTAATATTCGAACTCGAGACCTTGGAGTAGGATCCAAGTCCAGTTACCACTTGGACCAACCCTTATTGGTAGAGCTTAATAAGTTGTTTATTTGAACATTGCTTAAGTATTAAAAATCAATATGAAGGAATAATTAGTAATTAAATCATATTTCATGTGAGATAAAAATTAATAAACGGCTCAATAATAATCATTTAAAAATAATACATGGAGTAATTAAAAAAGAAAACTATTATGGATTACTATGTTATTAGTTTAGAGTTTTACGTAATGGTCAACTGGTCTCACAAAAAAAAAAACATAATGGTCAAGTGGAACATCCAAGCATATTAGGAGGAAGTTTTTTTAATTAAAATATGAAGTGGAAGTTACATTATAAATTTGGAGAAGGCATATGACTCAAGTTAATTAGAGAACAAGCCTCGAAGGTTTGGGTTTTTGTTATGGGTCAAATAAGTCAGTAAGTCCGAAATCCTTCTTGTTAGCTGAAAATTGTTGGACAAACCTGTTGACTAAATCCTCAAAGTCGGTTGTCGAACGAGCTGAGAATCCCTTAAACCATTTAATGACCACTTCTAATAAAGTTCTTGCAAACATCTTGTAGCTAATTGCATCGTTGTCGTCACTAATTAAACAATTGGGGCTAAAATGCATCGATATGACTCTGTGGGTCTCTTGTTCCAATGTCGGTCTCTGTGACGAGCTATCTGGGTGGTATTTCCATCGCCTGAATCTCCACTTTGAATGGTTGAAAAGCCCTCAACAGAGTTCTGGTGGCTTCGAGCACCTGAGCGAACCTTTGAGCACCAATGTCCCGATCTGTCTCCTTGGAGAAGTAAACCAGACCAAGTTAAGAGAAACCATACGAAATGAGTATGAAATGAGAGAAAATGATTTCAGATCCTTTCATTAGTCGTTCGAATAGAGTATTGTATGAATTGAGTAAACTGGACACAAGTGGTAATTAATGGTGATTATTACAAATTATAGTCGTTGTGGCCGTTACAAAACATGAGGGAGGAATATAGGGATCGCAATAAATGTCATGTCTGCCATTACTGATGGGCTTGCCGATCGAAGGGAAGAGGAAGTCCTCTGGAATGGTGTGGGCCGGGCGGTCAATCTGAGGGATGAGTTCTTTCTCCTTTTGGTGAGTGACATTCGACCAAGTCTTCTTATATACTGATCGGTCTGATTGGGAACTTAAATATAGAGATGCGATCTAGGTAGTACTTCACGTTGTGTTGGAGATTTTTGTGTCACTATTTTTAAGTAAGGTTTATATATGTGTTATATGTAGTTGCATGTAGGGGGTGGCAATGATCAACCAACTCGAGCATAACATGGGTTCAAACTCGACTGATAAATACCTCGTTGAATTTGGTTCATGAACCAAATGAATCGAACTTGAAGGAATAAATGAGCCTAACTTGAGCTAGGTATAGTTCGACTCATTTGGTTCATATATCAACTCGATATATATATATATATATATATATATATATATATATATATATATATATATATATATATATATATTACTCCACCATTTTTATTTCAATATGATCTTTGTTATGCATTTTGTGTTTCTAAAGCAAAGTTTGTTTGTTTGTTTATTTGTTGGTGTAGTTTTTTAGCACTAACTATTATATTATTATATCATTATGCAATTCTAAAATTATTTTATTATTATACTTGTTTATTTTTTTTATTAAACTCATGAGATAGCTAAACAAAAATATTATATTTATATTTTCATATAAGTAATTATTTCATTCAAAACGATTAGTAAATTGTTATTTTAAAATGTCAAAAATCTATTATTTTATGGTTTTTTTTTACAAAAAAATAGATTTTTTTAACTTTTTTTTCCCGCGAGTCAAGTTTACGAAATTAGCCGAATCGAATCGCTTCGCGAGCTTGAGTCGAGTCGAGTGAGAAAAAGCATTAATGTCGAACTCGAATCGAAATACGAAAGTGAAATTGATTTTATCGAGTCGAAATCGAAATTGAACCAAGCTTCGACTCAAATTTCTACTCATTTCAAATTTCTAGTTGCATGGGTAAGAATAATCTTGCAATATGTGCACTCTTTTTTTTTTTTGGATTTGTAGTCGATTTCCAGCAAAAATTATTATTGGGAGGACATTGAAAGTTGATAAATTTACGACAAATGAAAACAAATATAAACGATGATTCTACAAATGGAAATCGATGGCGATGATTCTACATGGCACAACCAAATCTCTTATCACTATATACTAATCCGCTTGTCACTTGCGCGCACAACGGCACAAGTGACATTTTTTTTTTGTCCTTTTTCCTTTTTTTTTTTTTGCAACTTTTTTTTTCCGTCACATCTTTCTTTTTTGTCCGATCTCACACCTTTTTTTTCAGTTTTTTTCTCTTTTATTTTTGTTTCTTTTTTGTTTTTCTTGATGGATAAAAAAATTATTTTGTACTAAAATACGCAAAGTGAAATATTAGACAGTGTGTCTTAGGTGATACTTTAGTGATTTCGTATTTTTTTCAACTCTTCAAATACTAGAAGTTTATTCAGTAAATAACCTGCTTAAAAATAAAAATAAGTTTGTGATAAAATACGTAAAGTGCGATGTTGACAAATGTATTTTGGAGAACTTAAGGTCTCAAATTTTTTAGATGTTCAAATACGCAAGGTTTGTTCGCCAATAATCTGTTTGATGGAAAAAAATTACGTCCAAATTGATATTTTCTTCTTTATTTAAATAATATACTATCCGCTTGTCACTTGCGCGCAAGTGACATTTTTATTTTGTCCTTTTTTTTTTTGCAACTTTTTTTTTCGTTTCATCTTTCTTTTTGTCCGATCTCACACCTTTTTTTTTCCAGTTTTTTTCTTTTATTTTTGTTTCTCTTGTTTTTCTTGATGGATAAAAAAATTATTTTGTACTAAAATACGCAAAGTGAAATATTAGACAAAGTGTGTCTTACGATACTTTAGGATTTCGTATTTTTTTCAACTCTTCAAATACTAGAAGTTTATTCGTAAATAACCGGTTAAAAATAAAAATAAGTTTGTGATAAAATACGTAAAGTCATGATGTTGATGATGTATTTTGGAGAACTTAAGGGTCTCAAAATTTTTTAGATGTTCAAATACGCAAGGTTTGTTCAATCAATAATCATTTGATGGAAAAAATACATGTCCAAATTGGTATTTTCTTCTTTATTTAAATAATTTCACGCCAACAAGTATTAGAAGCTTAGTTATATTAATATATAGTTTTAATTTAATTTTATCTACAGAGAACTTCAATACATTTACAATTGATCATCAATCGTACTTCTTTCAACTTTCTATATGTGCTTCTATTTTATTGGTAATTTCCATCAAACCCAACACGATACCACGTGTTTCACTTTCAATTTTGTTGTCTTTTTTATTTTGGTCATTTTGCACCAACGGGCATTATTTAGTTGATTTTTATATTTTTATCTTTCTTTAATATTCGAGTACATGCAGTGTTGCTGCATTGACTGTACTCCCCGTGGGAATTTCAGTCACCTTTACAATAGAACCTTCATCATCTTATTTCCACGAGACCTTCAGTCACATTTACAATAAAACCTTCATAATCTTTTTTAACTTTGTATAACTGCTCCTATTTTATCATGGGTTTTCCTTCAACCATGCATGATATCAGAATTAACAGAGAGTTTTTTTTTTGACAGAAAAATCAAGGGAGAGTTTTTTGACAAAAGAATCAAGGGAGAGTTAATAGTTTATATTTGGTTCCGTAACAAAAAAATATATTTTTTTTTCACAAAAAAAAATTATATTTGGTTTCTATGTTATTTAGCTTTTATTTAAAGTGTCATTAGTAATCCAAGTGTTGCTGGGTTTGGTGGTTTGATTCGTGATTGCGGTGGAATTTTCATCCGTGGTTTTTATGGTGCTCTTTGTGTGACTGATGTGATTTATGGTGCTCTTGGTGTACTTGATTGTGAAAAAAATTATTTTGTAACAAAATGTCTAAAGTGAAATGTTAAGTAGTGCGTTTTGAGGTACTTCTGAGATTTGAAAAAAATTTAACTCTTCAAATACCGAAAGTTTGGTAAAATATAGTAATAAGTTTGTGAAAAAATACATAAAGTGGGATGCTGGCAGTGTATTTTGGGGTACTTTAGGACCCCAAAAATTTGTAGATGTTCAAATACACAAAATTCGTTCCTTAATAACCCTTTCTTTTTTATTTTATAATCTTCTTATTTAATTTATAGTTTTAATTTAATTTTATCTACGGGAACATCAGCCACATTTACAATAGATCATCAATCGTACTCTTTCAACTTTCTATATGTGCTTCTATTTTATTGGTAATTTCCATCTAACCCAGCACGATACCACGTGTTTCACTTTCTATTTTGTTGTCTTCTTTATTTTGGTCATTTTGCATCAACGGGTATTAAATCTTTTATTTAATTGGTTTTTATATTTTTATCTTTCTTTAATATTCGAGTGCATGCAGTGTTGCTACATTGACTGTACTCCCCGTGGGAATTTCAGTCACCTTTACAATAGAACCTTCATCATCTTCTTTCAACGAGACATTCAGTCACATTTACAATAAATCCAAATGCTACCTGCAGACATAAATGTTTTTAGAAATACTACATCAAGGATTATAATTACCCCTATGTATGTTTTACCCCTATAGAGCATCATAATTACCCCTATGTATGTTTTACCCCCACGCATTTAAAACTTCTTAGTGTGACCTTCCCAATAAAGGGTACACTTGAGTAACGTCATTACCAATGTAATTATGTCATCTACATTTCGAAGCACGTGACTATAAAGTTGATATGACTATTCAACACAACAATACCCCACATGTCCAACATTGATGGTGTGTTTGGATGGTGGAAGAAAATATTGTTAAAGAAAATATTGGTGAAGGAATGAACGTGTTTAGAAAGTGGATTGAAAGTGATCAGATGATTCTTCTTCTTCTTTCCATTCTTCTTCTTTTTTGATTCTTCTTCTTCCAAATCGCGCCCAAGACACGCTGGTGTCTTTGTAGGCTATGATTCTGCTTTCCACTTCCACACACAACTAAACGCAACTCACCTCCTTCACATGCACAACCATCAAAAAATTAAGTTATACTCAAAATTCAAGAAGTATTCATGAACAATAACCCCAAACATCCATAAGTCTTAAGCAAATCATGGAAGTAAACACCACGAAAAAGTCAAGAAAACAATAAAACTCATCTAAAGCTTAATGTTACCAACATATATGTTAAATCAACACCAATACAAGTAAAGAAGTCTTAATGTTAATACTCGATTTAAGAACAAAATTAGTTTATCTCTTGCAAACTATAGAAGTATTCCCAATCATCATAAAAGTGAAATACAATTAGTCATATAGAGGAACAAATACTGAAAACAAATCTCATGAAAAATAAAAGTTAATCTAAATCTATCAAAAATTGGTAAAAGTAAAGTAATAAAATCCATTTGACAACTAATTCAGTGAATTGATAATAACTTTGTATGTGGCTCTCTCCTTGAACACATTTTATTTAGTGATGTTTCCTCCTCTTTACCTTTTTCTCTCTCATTAAACCAAACTTAGGTAGGATCGATTTCCATTCTTTGTCTCCATTTTTCCTCTGTGAGTAATTTCATAATGATTATATATTAAATCCATGGAAATGTAATCGGAAGACATTAAAGGAAATAAGAGAGAGTAAATTAAAGCCGATGTCTGATTCAAAGCCGCAATTAAAGTCTGGGGAATGAGTCAATGAGACGCAATTAACAAACGTTAACAACTCCCTTATAAGTCCCGTATGGGTAGCTCACATGGTTGAGTGGAAGAGACATTGTTGGTGGAAAAAGCGTGGCGCACGCGGGTCCGAACCCCGCTCCCCTCTCCCCTCTAACAACTAACATACTAATTCCTAACCACTTTGTCTATCTAAAAAAACAACTCCCTTATAAACATTCATAATACCAATTGACTATAGAGTCAAAATTTCCCCTCTCATAATATACAAGAGACAACACACCACAAATGTAGAAAAAAATTTTGATGAATAGCGTAAACCAACTCCAGTTCGGTTGCCTTTAAAAACAAATTAACTTTAAATCAAATTAAATATAGTCAACCCCGTGCATCGCACGGGTAATAAGGCTAGTTAATATGAATGTAGCAATTATTGAAATTAAGTTTTATATATCGATTTTTGGGTATCCTCTTCACCATAACACATTTGTTACTCGATTACCCTTTGATCTAAAGACATAAAGCGGAGTTAGTGCTCCAACCGCCTTTTGGCGGGAAAACCTCCTTTTGGAGGGAAACATAGCCTCCTTTTGGAGGGAAAAATAAGTTAAGGGGTATTTTTGTAATTTCGATTTTTTAGGGAAAAATGCTAAGGGGTATTTTTCTAATTGTGAATTTTTGAGGGAAAAGCGTCAAGGGGTATTTTGTAATTTTCTCACTATTTTTGGTTACATGTCGGCCAAGTGTCTTTATAAGTGTCTCTCTTTTATTGGTCCTGTTTTCTTCTGTATAAGTGTCTCTCTTTCATTGCTCCATGTGTCTCTCTTTTATTGGTCCAATTTATTTCACCCCCCACATATCAAATGGAGGGAAGCCTCCTTTTGGATTGAAACCTCAATTTGGGAAGAAAATGGGTCAAGGGGTATTTTTGTAATTGTAATTTTTGGAGGGAAAAGCACCAAGGGGTATTTTGTAATTTCCTCACTATCTTTTGTTGCATGTCGGCCAAATGTCTCTATTTTTCTTCTTCTATCACATTTCTTTCAACTACTCATTGCATGTCAAACACGTGTCTCTCTTTCATCGTCCTGTTTTCTTCCATCCTCCACATGTGAAACTATCTATGTAAAGCCAAAATTTCTTTTGTTGCATGTCAGCCAAGTGTCTCTATTTTTCTTCTTCTATCACATCTCTTTCAACTACTCATTGCATGTCAAACACGTGTCTCTCTTTCATTTGTCCTGTTTCTTTCATCCCACGCATGTCAAACTATCTATGTAAAGCCGAAATTTGGCGCCAAATTTTAGGCGTATTTTCGTCATTTCGGTTCAACTACTCATTGCATGTCAAACACGTGCTTCTCTTTCATTGGTACTATTTTTTTCTATCCGCCACATGTCAAACTATCTATGTAAAGCCAAAATTTGGCGCCAAATTTTAGGGGTATTTTCGTCATTTTGAAATTTAACTATTCATTGCATATCAAACACGTGCCTCTTTTTCATCGGTTATGTTTTCTTCCATCCGCCACATGTCAAATTATCTATGTAAACTATCTATGTTGTAACAGTGGGATTATGATTTGGCTAAGGTGTTGAGCCACATGTCGTATTGTCGTCAAGGATGCACACCCACCACATCTCTCTCTCTCTTCAACGACTCTTCTCTCTCTACAATCACATCTCACTCGCAACTCTTTCTTCTCTACACTCTCTCCTCTCTTCCCAGTCACATCTCACTCTCATGTTATTCACACTTACATCTCACTCTCAGAACAACTACAAAGGGAATATTGATGTTTAGGGTTAGATAGAAAAAATAGTTTCGAGAAAAAAGAGTTCGGAGGGAGAGAAAGACAGCGATCATAGAGAGAAAGAGAGCGATCAAAGAGCGAGAAACAGAGAGAGGTGCAAGAGGCGATTGGAGAGGAAATTAGGGAAGCGAGAGGGAAGAATCATATCTAATTTTTCTCACTCTTCGCTTCCCTAATTCCCTAATTTACTCTTAAACCATAATCATATCTACTTTTTATTTTTATGGATTTATGGTTTTTAAGAGTTGTGGTTCCTCCTTCAACTATCCACAATCTTATATTTTATTATCTTAATTCTGGTACCTATTGCCGCTATTACTAGGGCTCCCATCCATCGGACGGGTATTGAAGCTAGTTAATAGTGTCTAGTTATTATTATTGATTTTGCGAAAGTCAAAATCTTCTAATAATGTCCAACAAGGAGAAGTTGCCAATAAAAAGTTCAACAAGGAGAATGAGAGCGTATCACGCATTCATGCATTAAGATTAAAGATTTTTCAGGTGTAATGTTTAAGAGCCTCATCATACATTTAAACATGACAAATGATGCACTCAACTGTTAACATTAACGTTGGAGTACAAATGCTCTTTCTATGTAGAGTGAAGTTGAAACATAACCGATATGAACACATTATTGTGTATAGAAAAAATACTTTGAAATCACTCACTTTATGAGTTCAATTAGCATAAGAATTTCAATATCAATAGCATATTGTTACCGTAAAATAATTGGATATTGTCAATCCCATAAAGTGTAATTAACATCCTGACATTAATTATTGATTTTGTAAAAGTCAAAATCTTCTAATAATGTCCAACAAGGAGAAGTTGCCAAAAAAACTCCAACTATTAAAGACAATAAGGTCAATTCATATATGCATTAAGATTTTTTGGTGTAATATTTTTTTTGACAAATTTTGTTGGTGTAATATTAAGATTATAGCTTTTATAACTTCATAATCTTGAATCCATTATTTCAATGTTGTATTGTACATTAATTCCAACTAATGTCGTTTCATATTTCAATGAGACATTAAGATCATAGATTATATAACTTCCTAGTTTTGGGCTAATAATAAAAAGTAATCAAACATATAAAAAGGAAAATTAATTGGATTAGGTGTCAATCAAGGATCTAGCAATATATATATACTCATCTTGGTTTCCCCTCATGGAAACCAACAACAAAAGAAGTATTTGGCCTTCTTTGATCCCCCCTTCTCCTCGTACCCCTTACTTATTTTGGTCCATCATGTTAAAGAAAAAGTCTACTTTAGGTCGTCAAAAAATTCCTATTGAAAAAATATCCAAAAAAAGTCATTTGCAAGTTACATTCTCTAAACGTCGATCAGGACTGTTCAAAAAGGCGAGTGAACTTTGCACCCTTTGTGGGGTTGAGGTTACAATTGTAGTTTTTTCTCCTGCTAATAAGGCATTTTCATTTGGTCATCCAAAAGTTGAGTCTATCATTGATCGTTATTTGACTCAAAACCCTTCACAAGAGCCTAGTGCTCACCAACTTGTTGAGGCTCATAGAAATGCTAATGCTCAGGATCTCAATATGCAGTTGACTCAGCTTCTTAACTATCTAGAGATTGAAAAGAAGCAAGGGGAAGAGATAGATCACATGAGGAAAGCTAGGCAAAGACAATTTTGGTGGGAGGGCCCTATTGATGAGCTTAACATACATGAATGGCTTCAATTAAAGGATTCTATTGAGAATCTGAAGATGAACTTGGGAAAAATTGCGAGCAAATGCATGATGGAACAATCTCTTGTGTCTCCAACGTGTATATAGAGGTTAATGAACTTAGACGTTATGATGCTTTTGAGAACAACTCTTGTGTTGGGTTTGATCGCGGTGCCTATTATCTTGGTTTTCAACATGGGCATCCTTGATTTCTTTTTTCTTTTTCTTTTTCTTTTTTCTTCAATTTCTTCTGATTTGATTTTGGATCAAAGTAGTTAACTTTAGGCAAGTATCTCGCCGCTTATTTATTACCTATTTGGTTTATTTTTATTGATTATTAATAATAAATGTGACAGGACAAACTTGGCCGGAAATTATTCATCCATTCATGAAGGACTCTTTGACAATAAAATTCAATATTCTCATTGATCAGTTTTTCCTTCTTTTTTTTTGAGATTCAATTTTTTCCTTATTTTAGTATATGTGGATTTATACATTCAAATAATATATATATATATATATATATATATATATATATATATATATATATATATATATATATATGTTGATGTAAAGATTCTTTTGACATAGTCAATAATTTGCCACATCATTAAAAATTATTGAGTCTTCTCCCAAATACAAAGAAATGCCATTTATACCACGATTTATGATTGGTTGTCGGTGTAAAAAAAAAACTTTACACCAACATTGCATAACAAATAAACTTTCAAAAACAAGAATGAGTCTTATTTTTTGTACCTACGAGAGAGAAGCAAAGGGTACCTACAAACCACCACTAGAAAATCAAAATTAACATTTTAATATTTTTGCCACATTAACAAATCTAATGGCTATATTGTCTATTCTCTTTTCACACTTTTTAACTTTTCACACATTTTTTACTTTTCATGGCCCACTCCACATTCAACAACTAAGTATTTCTATAAGCAGCAACTATATTGTGGCAAAGTGCAATTCATTTTCTTTAAGGTGTGTTTGGACTAAGTATTTTTGGAGAGTAATGTATTTTTTTAAGAGGAATCGAAATATCTTAGTTTAAAATATTTCAATTTCTCTCAAATATTATAAGTTCTGCATAAGGTTAGGTACACGAATAAGTATAAAGTTCTGCAATCATTATTTTAGTTCATTTTCTTACCATAATTTTGAGAATATCAACTTTTACTTGAGAAGCTTTTCGCTGCAATGGATGAATATAATAATACTCGGGGTATCAGCAAAATACAAATGTAGCACCATTGTTAGAATGAAGAAAATAATCCCCACAAGAGCTTCATGTAGAACAAAAATTAAGTTAATTTACATGAAGTTCAACCATATTGTGCCTTCATTGTTTGCCGCAAAAACGAAAAATTATCTCAGAACAACTATGAGAAACATTAAGAAATGAACCTAATGCCTGAGTTTATTATCTATGAATGGAGAAAAAAAACCTAGTTAGCCAAGTTCATTGAATGTCAAGTTGATGCATATCAATGAAGCGAGTCCGTGGCTTGAAATTTTAGCCCTCTTGTCCGTCCAGGTGCACCGCTTTTAAGTGACGAAACGTCTAACACGATTCTGCACAAGCCAAATACAAAGTCAGTACTTGATTTCACTCTTAGTTGCTGATATAAGTAATAAACTTGTTTTCACAAGGCTTACAAGTTCTTTGATTCCTTTTCTTGTCCTGAAGAGATGCAGTTTATGATGACTTTGTCATCAATTTTTGACAATGAATGATCCATTGGTAGATTGATTTCTCTTGCTGATAGAATAACAAAAAAAAAATATTTAACTTCATGGTTGTGAAGTTGTAAAGCATGTGAAAAAATTGAGATCAAAGATATATATAGTTTGAGGAAACTCTTACCTGACTTTGGTGGAGAAGTGACACAACCATCAAGTCCCAATAATTTCTGCACCAGTAGATAATTTATATTAGTATGTTTTATACTACTCCGATCCTATTTATAATAAAAAGTTGCAGTTAACTAATGTATCCCGTCTATAATATAGACCAGCTGCATCAGCTATTCAATGAACTTTAAACTGCAATTTTTTCTTATAAACAAAATCAAATGGAGTAGTTAAAAGAAATGAGTTGATTTGCATATAGGTAGCTAAGAGTTACCTTGAGACTCTCATAGCATTCCTCAAGTTTGTCATTGTATAGGATGAAATCAAATATGCCGGACGATTTCCCTTGCTCAATCTCGGCTTGAGCGTTTCGCAATCGTTTTAGGACATGTTCTTCTGTCTCCGTCCCTCTGTTAAAAACATTGAGGCTTGGAGTTATTTCAGAGTTAAAGAGGCATGAGTAAGAAGGTAGAAGCTATTACTCACCGATCGCATAGACGCTTCTCCAACTCTTCCATTGATGGCGGACAGATAAAGATGAATATGGCTTCAAGAGAACTAACCTTCACAGATTTTGCCCCTTGAACATCAATATCTAGAATACATCTCTGAACAAAATTCAAAAATTAAAAAGATTTCACTATCTAAATTGAAAATCATAGGCTGTAACTGTAAGTATGAGGAACTTACTTTCCCTCCATCTGATACCACTTCAACAGCCTCAACACTAGTTCCATATAGATTACCATGCACAGAAGCAAACTCGAGAAACTTTCCATCTTTAATTTCTTTCTCCATAACACACTTCTCAGTAAAATGATAATGGACTCCATCTTTCTCCAAAGCTCTCGGCGCACGAGTTGTGTGGCTCACAGAGAAACCAAACATAGATGGAAATTCCTTCATCAACATTGAAATCAATGTTCCTTTGCCTACACCAGAAGGACCAGAAATAACAACAGGTTTCTCAGCATTGCCTATCACACCCTTACTCCAAGCAACAACCTCAGTCCCCAATGTTTTTTTATGCTGCCTGACATATTGAGTGTCTACCTGCCAACATTAGGGAAATGAAGCATTTAATTTGACGCGTAGAGCTTCAGATTAGGATCCGGTTTGTGTGCAATCAGGGTCGTCCAATGTTGATCGGATGGTCCAGATTTCAAAATCGGAATTTTATATTAAACAAAAATTTAAAATTGTTCTTAAAATCTGGACTATCCAATTCCAATTTTAATCGGACGTCTCCGAACCTGCCTACTGCACAACTGCGCACAAATTCCAACTACACCTAATCCAAATTCTTCAGATTAAGGACTTGGGCCTGGAAGTACAAACCTCCAGAAACCATGTATGATCATCCGGCTTCGGATTCTTCTTAAGAATTAGTATTCGGTCTTTCAATAACACTGCTGAGTGGCCTTCGCATGACATTGGTTTGGTGCCTAGCACAGTGGGATTAACCCTGCACAATCAAATAGATATCATATCAGCAACAGAAGCCTCAGAAGAAAAACAATGCAAATATGCAATCAAATAAGAAGACTTAAAACTGACCATTCTTTAAGACAGTTGTTGAAAATTCGAACTTCAATCGACAGAGTTTCATCATCAGCTCCACCAATGACATACTGTTAAATAAACCGAGGCGCGTCTTTCATTCTTTTGTTATAGATAAAAGATTGAGTGTATACAAATCTAACTATCAAGTATAACATGTTGAAAGTTGATTTTTATTGTATACTGTTTGATGAATACCGTTTTATCACCAATGGTAGTAACTGTTTGGGAAGTGCCACTTTTTAATTCAAAGCCATTACTAGTTCCATTCTGCAAAACTTGAGGTATAACTATTGGTGCTTCTCCCTATTGATCAGAACCAAAGAAGGGTTACATAAATAAATCAAATAAAAAACAACTTGATCCAATATCATAAGCTATGTAATTTTTCAATGGAAAATGATGCTATTGCCTATTGCTTACCATAGGCATAGAGAAATCTTCTCCTAAATCAAGTCCTGAACAAGATGCATAAAGAGAATATTAATTAATATTATGATTTATGAGGGATCAAGCAATATATGAAAACTTGTTTTTTTAAGAGCATGAAAGCCAATAAAACCCAATGAGATTTTAATACAGTTCATCAACCAGTAGGAAAAACAAAAATTCAATACCTTTCTGATCACACATAAGCAAAATTGGTTTTCATTCAATTATCAAATATCAATATCTATCTGATCTCACATTGTAAAATTTACAGAAGATTACCATTTATAAAAGATTTAAATGAGATAAACACAACTACGAAAGATCAAACCTTTGAGAGATTAAGGTCACCAATGTTGGAAAAGAACAAACTCTGTTTGGTCTTTTTTGAGGTGGCGTTATTATGCAAGGTTTAAACTTGTGTCTTCCCCCTTATTGATGACAACCTTAAAAACCCAAAAAAGAGAGAGGGAGAAATAATTTTAAAGGGAAAATAGTTTGTTTTTGTTGCATTTTTTAGGTTTTAAGTTTTCAACGTTGGATGCTTAGAAATAAAATGAAAGAGTTTACTTTGGGAATGATTGAATGTGGAAAAGAGCGGGGCGTCAGAAGAAGAAGGTGCAACTAGGGAACCGATTTTAATATTTGTAGGCGCAAAGAGTGAGACAAAAAGGATTTCTCTTTTGTTTATTGGGTCGCGTTTGGTTCAAGAATCGCAATGACCGGCTTTCGTTTTTTCACGTGACGTGTTTTGATCTACTAGTAGTAGTTACGGGTGTCACTGTATTGCTTTTCGATAAACAATGATTGGATGATTAGAGCATCAGGAATGTTCAAAACCACAAATACAAGAATTTAGAAATTGTTAATACAGGTCAAAGCATTATTCCACCATAGAGGTGGAGATAAGCTGGAATCTCTATCCACAATTAGTGGCGGATCCAAGACGATGAGTCCGCGGTACAAAAATTTTCAAACACACACATGATATAATAAATTGCACTAAAATATAGGGTTTTTTTTCAGCCCCCTCGTTGTCACTCCCACCCCCATAATTACGTAAACGGGCGAAAATACCCTTGAAAAGTTACAAAAATCACATTTCACAAATCAGATTTCATATTTCCGGAAAAAAGTGAGTGTTTAACGGAGAGGTTTTGAGATGCACCAGAAATCAGAAAGAATTTGGAGTACTCACACTGAGGTAAATTCGATTCACAATTGTGAACCGAATTTACCTCACTTGTGAGGTACTTCCGAAATTCTTTTCGGATTTACAGGTAATTCCGAAAATCCCCCTTTTTTTCTTTTTTTAATTATTAATATTTTTTATTTACATTTTCCTTTTTATTTACAGGTGATTCATGATCTTCAGCAGTCTAGCCAGTGGTCTTGGGGTATAGCTGCTCTCAGCACCCTCTACACTGAGTTGACGAAAGCGGTCTTTCATACTACTAAGCATTTCGGCGGATACGCGACACTGCTCCAGGTAATCAAGTATTTATTTTTTAAATTTAAGCTTTTAATTAAATTACTCTTGTATTAATAATTGGTTATCTATTAATTTAATTATTTATTTTCAGTGCTGGATATACGAGCATTTTTCCACCATCGTTGGTCGGAAAGTGTTTGATAGGACACATCACCCACGTGCCACCAGTTGGGGGAACAAGAAGCTGGATAAAATAAAGTTGGTGGACTTTAGGGAGTGGATCGATAACTTGCAGCTGGAGGATGTCATTCTCACCTCTTATGCAGACCACAGGAAGTATGTTCCTTTGTCGAACATATCTGTTTACAGAGGCTGGTTGACTTGGGCCGGTGAGCCGGTCCCCTACATGCCAGACAGGGTGCGTTGGCAGTTCGGGCAGGTCCAGAGGATCCCTTCTCCACCCATTTCGGGTAAAGCTCCATCTCCAGACAGGATAATACGGGGGTTGCTGAGGTATCAGATTCGGGCGCGGACTTTTTGGCAGGCTAGTAGACAGGCAGACTACCACGGCCAGTGCGATCCTGATTACCTACCTTGGTACATTCAGTAACTGGGTTCGCCTTACTCCGGTCGGAGCGATTCTCGACCCAGAGCCACACCCTGATCGGGGAGCCCGTTGTCCCGCAGACGATCGGAGAGGATGCAGAGAGCACCGCATTGGTTCGGATGCGCTAGATGTCGACCGCTTCACCCGATACTTCACGTCGTTATTTTCACCACTTTTAGACATTTTGGACCCGTAGTTGTATTTGACTTATTTGTATTTGTACTCGTATTTCATATTGGGTATTTTTTATATTTTGACGTATTTTAGATCATATATGACGTCTCTTTACTCATATATCGTAACGCTTTCGTATTGTTATTTAAATCGTAAATCGTTTGTATCGTATATTAAAAATAAAACGCTACAGAAATCTTAATTTAATATACAAATTTTTTAAAACAAAAATTTAAAAAATCGGATTTACCTCATATATGAGATAAATCCGAAATTCCCAACGCCAGACCCCCTATTTTGAACCGAATTTACCTTAATTGGAGGTAATTCCGAAATTCTTCAATTTTTTTTAATAAAAAAACATGGGTATTTCTGGGTTTAATGGGGTTATGGGGGTGTAGGAGAGAAGGAGGGGGGGTGAAAAAAGCCCTAAAATATAATAAATAGCACTAGACATACATAAATTAAATAACACTAACAAGTTCGAAAATATAAATTAAACAGTTAGCATTAATAAGCAATATATTCACAAAATACACGAGAGATTCAAATTAAATAACTTAGCATAATCAAAATAAATTAAATAGCACTATCACAAAATACAAATTAAATAAATAGTACAAACACAAATTACTAATTAAATAGCATTAACATAATCAAAATTAGGATAATAAGAACAAGAATCAATTAAATGAGAGAGAAAAGTTGTTTTTAAAATAAAATATATTAGAGTGTGGTGTATTAGAGTGGCACAAAACAAATAACTTTGGTGCAAAATTAGGAACTTTGGTGCAAAAGATATTTTTCAAGGGGTTCAAAAACATTTTTTCCTAAGTATCGGTGCTAATTTTATTTTTCGGGGGTTCGCGTGAACCCCCTGGAATACATGTAGATCCGCCAATGCACACACCAGAGATAAACAAACACCAAGAAAAAAACTTAATACGAGCGACAATCGAATCAATCTTGCCATATTCCCCTCTAAAACAAACTCCATTTCGGGCAAGCCAAAGGCACCAACAAATTGTCAACCAGAGTTTAGTAAAAGAAAAAGAAAAAACTCGATAAAAAGACTATATTTCAACTTGATTAAAAGACTTGTGTTTTAAAAAGTTAAAAAGAAAAAGTCAGTATCTTCTTCTAGTCTTAACAATGGAGTAAAAATTAGAAGAAAAAAAACAAAATGATATTTAATATAAGATATGCACCCCATTGTTGCTACTGTTGTCATTCCCGTTGTCTCTCTCGTTGTCAAACCCATTGTCGCTCTCGTTGCCACTCTCATTGTCAGTCTCTCGTTGTTGCTCCCGTTGCGACTTGTTTATATTTTTTTATTTTAGATTATTTAATATTAATTTGATTTTAATTATATCATAAAAAAATTGTAATTTTTGATTATGGTTAATTTTTTTAACAATTGTTAATGGTTAAATTGATTGGTTTTAGTAGTTTCAGTAGATTATAGTAAATTTTAGATCAAGTTAGTAATTTTAATTATATTATTAAATTATTAAAAAAATTAGTTTAGAATTTTTTATAGTGGTTAAAAAAATTACATAAGAGAAAAAAACAAAAAAAAATGATAGAATTTGAGAAAGAGAGAATATTGATGAGAAGAGAGAAAATGGTTGAAATGAAAAGAAATGAGAGAATTTAAGAAAGAATGGGAAAATGATTCCCTCATGTTATGTTCACTCATGTTGAATCACAACTACCCATTTATTATGTAAAAGGAGAGAGAAATTGTGTAAATAAAATATTAAAAATGGAGATAAGGAGATCTAATGGTAGAGATTAAAAACATAACCCTCTCATGTTTTATTTTCCAACATGAGGGAATCCGCTCACGAAAGAATGAATGATTGATAAGGAGAGAGAAAATGATTGAAATGAAAAGTGTGAGGTGTCAAATAGCAAAAGTGTCTAATTTTATAAAGTTGTCAGCATATGATTTTATTATATATTGTGTACTGAATTGAATGAATGAATTGAATATGATTTTATTATATTGTAAGGCCTAAATATATGTTTGACTCCTGTAAATATGATCATAATCCAATTTGACCCCATGTAAAAGAAAAACTTTTAAAAAGGTCCTTACAAATATTAAGTGTTTACAGTTTAGCCTCTCGGTTAACTTTCCATCCAAAAAAAATTGACATGGCTAACAGATATGACGTCAGCATGACATCATCAGTGAGATCACTACCACGAGTCAACATCTCATTGGATCTTTGTACCACGTGACAGTGACACGCCACGTCATCATCACATCTCATCATGGACACATGACACTGATAGGTTCCACATCAGCACCCAATAGTTGGCTGCTATGTGGTGCTCGCATGGAAAGGTGGGGCACCTTGTTACTACTAAGCCACTAAGTCATTTGATCACTTGGGTAAACTAAGCCAACAATAAATATACAATACGTTATTCGATAAAGAAAATAAAAAATGAAATTGAAACGATATCTTCACCGTTCCATATTCATCTGCTTCATCTTCCAAAACTGAATCGAAATCGTTCTGAAAAAAAATAAACGTTATTATTGTTCTGAAATTGATATCGAAACGAATTTTAAAAAACCATATCTTCATCTACCAGATCTGGTTCGTTCTTGTTGTTGGTTTCGTCAGACACTGTGAGTGGGAGGTGGTTGAGAGAGAGAGGGGGGACGAAGAAAGTTATTATTCTTAAGGATATTTTGTACATTTTCTCAAGTTTAGGGGGGAGTGGGAGAGTAATGAGAGGAGTGCCAAAAGAATGGGTCATTTCTTTTACTTACACAATTTGGCATAGGGTTTTTTTTTGTACCCCCACCCTCTCCCCTTAAACCCCCACCCACGCTGAAATTCCCAAAATGCCCTTCAAAAAATCTGTTTTTTTCACTAAATTACACGAATCGTATATATCTCTTTTGGGGCATATATACGATGGGTAAAAATTTGACATCGTATATATGTTCAGTGTGAGTATATACGATTGATGCGTTTTAAGTCAATCGTATATACGCAAAATGAACTTATATACGATGGGTAAAAATTTGACATCGTATATATGTCCCAAAAGAGGTATATACGATGGGCTTTGTTTTTGTTAACAGTTTTGATTTTATTACCAGTTATAATTTGAAGTCTCGCGATTTGATTAACATCAACGGTGTAGATATATTGGATAAAGTAAACGCGTATAATTACAAAAACGCAATATAATATATATACACGTGTAATACAAAAAATGTGTGAATCTATCTACAAGCCGTCAATAGAATCATCGGCTAAATCTATACATCTAGACGCATCACCGTGAGTGGGAGGCCGCACGGGAGGACACATAGACTGCCATAGGGTAAAACGTCCGGCATACGGATGCAACCATGAAGCAGACTCCGGTAAGTAGTGCTGGTACCACTGTGGGGCAATAGGAGGCAACAGATAAGTGGGAGAGATTGAAAGATGCAACCAAAGTGTAGATTTTGCTCGTTCGCTCGCAATGTATATGATTTTCAACTTAGATGAACTGTAAGTGCCTCTCAAAGGAAGATAAGTGAAATTCATAGGTAAAGAAAACTGAACCAATGCAACATTATACCTGGTTGCAACCATATACCCCATCTCAGGCAAATCAAACCACTTTGACTCCGACTGACGTCCGTATGACTCGATAGTTAAAGCTTTGCGAAGCTCTAACGATCGGTTCTTCCCAAACATGTCGTAATACAAGTTTTCCTCGCCCTTTGTTTCCTGAATCAAAGCTTGCCTAATCGAGGGCCGTGAGTCCTCACCCATGTCAAGTCCAACCCCGATCGCTTCTAAAACCGCAGCTCTCGCACCTTCAACATCAACAATTTTTTCAACATAGTTGCGCACGTGTCTTTGGAAGAAACGGTAAGTGGATTTTAGTCTCACTGCCCTCTGTGATAATACTCTAGAAGCACCCCGAGATAATTTGGTTGACCATTGTGTAGGAATTTTGGAAGCCCCGTATCTTCATCTGCTTTTACCCTCTCATCCACGTGCTCCCACCCGTATGATAACGCTTAGCATCAAAAAATTTCCCTTTTTCTTCTTTTGGTGCACCTTTCGCTCGACTTTTGATTTATGTGCAACCATAGAAGAAGTAGAAGGAAAGCTATCTCATTCAAATTGCCTCTTAATAAGAAACTTCTCCTCCTCACTCACTTTATTAAATCTTACCAAGATAGCATCAAACCGGTAAGAAATATCGCATCCGATGATTTATCCCGAGTGGATTTATCATCTATTGCATCCAAACTCAATCTGTTTCCGGTGATCATCAACAACAATGGCGAAATAGAATTGCCTAAGCATGAAAAATACCTATCTCACAAGCACAAGGAAGTAGATGTGTCTTCCTTTGAATGCACCCCCAAGATCGCCTTTGTCGTATCCAACCCCGATTTCGACCTTTCAAACTCCTTAACCATGTGTCTCAAAGGCGGATAAAGAAACAAGTCCTTGAAGATTTTTAAACAAAGGAATATTGGACTTGACTTCAATTCACTTGATGCTTCGTTGAAAAGACCCGATAATTTGATCAAAATGTATTGCCAAAGATGTCATCAATAGATATCAAACATTTTGATAGATCACCCTTCAAGTCTTCAACTCGTTTTTCAAAGACCAATGCAAGGATTCCGCTCTGAAATAATAAACAAGTGTAAAAAAAAATCGAGTAACGGATAGAAATAATAAACAAGTGTCAAAGAAATTTAATCGACAAAAAAAAATATGTCCACGTGTAAAAACAAATCGAGTAACGGATAGAAATAATAAACAAGTGTCAAAGAAATTTAATCGACCAAAAAAAATATGTCCACGTGTCAAAAAAAAATCGAGTAACGGATAGAAATAATAAACAAGTGTCAAAGAAATTTAATCGACAAAAAAAAAATCTCCACGTGTCAAAAAAAATCGAGTAACGGATAGAAATAATAAACAAGTGTCAAAGAAATTTAATCGACCAAAAAAAATATGTCCACGTGTCAAAAAAAATCGAGTAACGGATAGAAATAATAAACAAGTGTCAAAGAAATTTAATCGACAAAAAGAAATATGTCCACGTGTCAAAAAAAATCGAGTAACGGATAGAAATAATAAACAAGTGTCAAAGAAATTTAATCGACAAAAAAAATATGTCCACGTGTAAAAAAAAATCGAGTTTCGGGTAGAAATACCTGTTGGTTGTGGAATTCCCCAAGTGTGGGATCTGGTTAGTCCATGCTGAGATAAATCGCTCCTTGTGCGTTGTCAACCATGTGTCGTGCACATATTTAATGAGAGCAGGTTTATCAGAGCAAGCAGCCTCAAAAAACTTCAGATTAGATAGATACTCTGACTCATCAACAGAATCAATAATACATAGCCGAGAGAGATTCGACTCTCCTCCCGTCTGTCCCTTGTGAACCAACTCCTTAATCTTCGCTTTGACATTTTTTGTAACATGCCAATGACACAATAAATTTGCAAAGCAGCAGAAAAGACATCAAGAATAGCGCATACATACAAATAGATCTCTGTCATCACAAGAAAACTCGAGGATGAATAGAATGCAACTCACATATACCTCGCAAAATGCTCCAATACCCAAGAAAAATGAATAGCAAGCTCCTCGCCCAATATAAGCAAATGCAACGTGGAAGCTTATCTCGTTGTTTGTGACTCCTACAATGTAGAGAAGAGGCAAATTATATCTGTTGGTCTTGTAGGTTGAGTCAAGAATGAGAACTTTGGGAAACAACCTGAGCAACTTTATAGAAGTGGGATGAGCCCACATGATATCACTGACGACATCAGATTGCGGAATCTTTCTAGAACAACATAGATAATTATGGGATTCAATCAATCTCAACACCTCCTGAATGTCCGTTCTAGGACCCCTCTTTGTAGACCGGTGTTTGTGACGCTGCCTATAAACTTAGGGAAGCGAGAGGGAAGAATCATATCTACTTTTTCTCACTCTTCGCTTCCCTAATTCCCTAATTTACTCTTAAACCATAATCATATCTACTTTTTATTTTTATGGATTTATGGTTTTTAAGAGTTGTGGTTCCTCCTTCAACTATCCACAATCTTATATTTTATTATCTTAATTCCGGTACCTATTGCCGCTATTACTAGGGCTCCCGTCCATCGGACGGGTATTGAAGCTAGTTAATAGTCTAGTTATTATTATTGATTTTGCGAAAGTCAAAATCTTCTAATAACGTCCAACAAGGAGAAGTTGCCAATAAAAAGTTCAACGAGGAGAATGAGAGCGTATCATGCATTCATGCATTAAGATTAAAGATTTTTCAGGTGTAATATATTTTTTTGACAATTTTTTTTGGTGTAGTATTATTAATTAAAATTAAAGATTAATGTTGCCTCCTCCTATAGGAGCCTCATCATACATTTAAACATGACAAATGATGCACTCAACTGTTAACATTAACGTTGGAGTACAAATGCTCTTTCTATGTAGAGTGAAGTTGAAACATAACCGATATGAACACATTATTCTGTATAGAAAAAATACTTTGAAATCACTCACTTTATGAGTTCAATTAGCATAAGAATTTCAATATCAATAGCATATTGTTACCGAAAAATAATTGGATATTGTCAATCCCATAAAGTGTAATTAACATCCTGACATTAATTATTGATTTTGTAAAAGTCAAAATCTTCTAATAATGTCCAACAAGGAGAAGTTGCCAAAAAAACTCCAACTATTAAAGACAATAAGGTCAATTCATATATGCATTAAGATTTTTTGGTGTAATATTTTTTTTGACAAATTTTGTTGGTGTAATATTAAGATTATAGATTTTATAACTTCATAATCTTGAATCCATTATTTCAATGTTGTATTGTACATTAATTCCAACTAATGTCGTTTCATATTTCAATGAGACATTAAGATCATAGATTATATAACTTCCTATTTTTGGGCTAATAATAAAAAGTAATCAAACATATAAAAAGGAAAATTAATTGGATTAGGTGTCAATCAAGGATCTAGCAATATATATATATACTCATCTTGGTTTCCCCTCATGGAAACCAACAACAAAAGAAGTATTTGGCCTTCTTTGATCTCCCCTTCTCCTCGTACCCCTTACTTATTTTGGTCCATCATGTTAAAGAAAAAGTCTACTTTAGGTCGTCAAAAAATTCCTATTGAAAAAATATCCAAAAAAAGTCATTTACAAGTTACATTCTCTAAACGTCGATCAGGACTGTTCAAAAAGGCGAGTGAACTTTGCACCCTTTGTGGGGTTGAGGTTACAATTGTAGTTTTTTCTCCTGCTAATAAGGCATTTTCATTTGGTCATCCAAAAGTTGAGTCTATCATTGATCGTTATTTGACTCAAAACCCTTCACACGAGCCTAGTGCTCACCAACTTGTTGAGGCTCATAGAAATGCTAATGTTCAGGATCTCAATATGCAGTTGACTCAGCTTCTTAACTATCTAGAGATTGAAAAGAAGCAAGGGGAAGAGATAGATCACATGAGGAAAGCTAGGCAAAGACAATTTTGGTGGGAGGGTCCTATTGATGAGCTTAACATACATGAATTGCTTCAATTAAAGGATTCTATTGAGAATCTGAAGATGAACTTGGGAAAAATTGCGAGCAAATGCATGATGGAACAATCTCTTGTGTCTCCAACGTGTATATAGAGGTTAATGAACTTAGACGTTATGATGCTTTTGAGAACAACTCTTGTGTTGGGTTTGATCGCGGTGCCTATTATCTTGGTTTTCAACATGGGCATCCTTGATTTCTTTTTTCTTTTTCTTTTTCTTTTTTCTTCAATTTCTTCTGATTTGATTTTGGATCAAAGTAGTTAACTTTAGGCAAGTATCTCGCCGCTTATTTACTACCTATTTGGTTTATTTTTATTGATTATTAATAATAAATGTGACGGGACAAACTTGGCCGGAAATTATTCATCCATTCATGAAGGACTCTTTGACAATAAAATTCAATATTCTCATTGATCAATTTTTCCTTTTTTTTTTTTTGAGATTCAATTTTTTCCTTATTTTAGTATATGTGGATTTATACATTCAAATAAAATATATATATATATATATATATATATATATATATATATATATATATATATATATATATATATATATATATATATATATATATATATATATATATATATATATTGATGTAAAGATTCTTTTGACATAGTCAATAATTTGCCACATCATTAAAAATTATTGAGTCTTCTCCCAAATACAAAGAAATGCCATTTATACCACGATTTATGATTGGTTGTCGGTGTAAAAAAAAAACTTTACACCAACATTGCATAACAAATAAACTTTCAAAAACAAGAATGAGTCTTATTTTTTGTACCTACGAGAGAGAAGCAAAGGGTACCTACAAACCACCACTAGAAAATCAAAATTAACATTTTAATATTTTTGCCACATTAACAAATCTAATGGCTATATTGTCTATTCTCTTTTCACACTTTTTAACTTTTCACACATTTTTTACTTTTCATGGCCCACTCCACATTCAACAACTAAGTATTTCTATAAGCAGCAACTATATTGTGGCAAAGTGCAATTCATTTTCTTTAAGGTGTGTTTGGACTAAGTATTTTTGGAGAGTAATGTATTTTTTTAAGAGGAATCGAAATATCTTAGTTTAAAATATTTCAATTTCTCTCAAATATTATAAGTTCTGCATAAGGTTAGGTACATGAATAAGTATAAAGTTCTGCATTCATTATATTTTTAGTTCATTTTCTTACCATAATTTTGAGAATATCAACTTTTACTTGAGAAGCTTTTCGCTGCAATGGATGAATATAATAATACTCGGGGTATCAGCAAAATACAAATGTAGCACCATTGTTAGAATGAAGAGGATAATCCCCACAAGAGCTTCATGTAGAACAAAAATTAAGTTAATTTACATGAAGTTCAACCATATTGTGCCTTCATTGTTTGCCGCAAAAACAAAAAATTATCTCAGAACAACTATGAGAAACATATTAAGAAATGAACCTAATGCCTGAGTTTATTTATCTATGAATGGAGAAAAAAACCTAGTTAGCCAAGTTCATTGAATGTCAAGTTGATGCATATCAATGAAGCGAGTCAGTGGCTTGAATTTTAGCCCTCTTGTCCGTCCAGGTGCACCGCTTTTAAGTGATGAAACGTCTAACACGATTCTGCACAAGCCAAATACAAAGTCAGAACTTGATTTCACCCTTAGTTGCTGATATAAGTAATAAATGTGTTTTCAAAAGGCTTACAAGTTCTTTGATTCCTTTTCTTGTCCTGAAGAGATGCAGTTTATGATGACTTTGTCATCAATTTTTGACAATGAATGATCCATTGGTAGATTGATTTCTCTTGCTGATAGAATAACATAAAAAAAACTATTTAACTTCATGGTTGTGAAGTTGTAAAGCATGTGAAAAAATTGAGATCAAAGATAAATATAGTTTGAGGAAACTCTTACCTGACTTTGGTGGAGAAGTGACACAACCATCAAGTCCCAATAATTTCTGCACCAGTAGATAATTCATATTAGCATGTTTTATACTACTCCGGTCCTATTTATAATAAAAAATTGCAGTTAACTAATGTATCCGGTCTATAATATAGACCAGCTGCATCAGCTATTCAATGAACTTTAAACTGCAATTTTTTCTTATAAACGGAAACAAATGGAGTTGATTTGCATATAGGTAGCTAAGAGTTACCTTGAGACTCTCATAGCATTCCTCAAGTTTGTCATTGTATAGGATGAAATCAAATATGCCTGACGATTTGCCTTGCTCAATTTCAGCTTGAGCATTTCGTAATCGTTTTAGGACCTGTTCTTCCGTCTCCGTCCCTCTGTTAAAAACATTGAGGCTTGGAGTTATTTCAGAGTTAAAGAGGCACGAGTAAGAAGGTAGAAGCTATTACTCACCGATCGCATAGACGCTTCTCCAACTCTTCCATTGATGGCGGACAGATAAAGATGAATATGGCTTCAAGAGAACTAACCTTCACAGATTTTGCCCCTTGAACATCAATATCTAGAATACATCTCTGAACAAAATTCAAAAATTAAAAAGATTTCACAATCTAAATTGAAAATCATAGGCTGTAACTGTAAGTATGAGGAACTTACTTTCCCTCCATCTGATACCACTTCAACAGCCTCAACACTAGTTCCATATAGATTACCATGCACAGAAGCGAACTCGAGAAACTTTCCATCTTTAATTTCTTTCTCCATAACACACTTCTCAGTAAAATGATAATGGACTCCATCTTTCTCCAAAGCTCTCGGCGCACGAGTTGTGTGGCTCACAGAGAAACCAAACATAGATGGAAATTCCTTCATCAACATTGAAATCAATGTTCCTTTGCCTACACCAGAAGGACCAGAAATAACAACAGGTTTCTCAGCATTGCCTATCACACCCTTACTCCAAGCAACAACCTCAGTCCCCAACGTTTTTTTATGCTGCCTGACATATTGAGTGTCTACCTGCCAACATTAGAGAAATGAAGCATTTAATTTGACGCGTAGAGCTTCAGATTAGGATCCGGTTTGTGTGCAATCAGGGTCGTCCAATGTTGATCGGATGGTCCAGATTTCAAAATCGGAATTTTATATTAAACAAAAATTTAAAACTGTTCTTAAAATCTGGACTATCCAATTCCAATTTTAATCGGACGTCTCCGAACCTGCCTACTGCACAAATGCGCACAAATTCCAACTACACCTAATCCAAATTCTTCAGATTAAGGACTTGGGCCTGGAAGTACAAACCTCCAGAAACCATGTATGATCATCCGGCTTCGGATTCTTCCTAAGAATTAGTATTCGGTCTTGCAATAACACTGCTGAGTGGCCTTCGCATGACATTGGTTTGGTGCCTAGCACAGTGGGATTAACCCTGCACAATCAAATAGATATCATATCAGCAACAGAAGCCTCAGAAGAAAAACAATGCAAATATGCAATCAAATAAGAAGACTTAAAACTGACCATTCTTTAAGACAGTTGTCGAAAATTCGAACTTCAATCGACAGAGTTTCATCATCAGCTCCACCAATGACATACTGTTAAATAAACCGAGGCGCGTCTTTCATTCTTTTGTTATAGATAAAAGATTGAGTGTATACAAATCTAACTATCAAGTATAACATGTTGAAAGTTGATTTTTATTGTATACTGTTTGATGAATACCGTTTTATCACCAATGGTAGTAACTGTTTGGGAAGTGCACTTTTTAATTCAAAGCTATTACTAGTTCCATTCTGCAAAACTTGAGGTATAACTATTGGTGCTTCTCCCTATTGATCAGAACCAAAGAAGGGTTACATAAATAAATCAAATACAATACAACTTGATCCAATATCATAAGCTAACTGCATTACAGCATTACTCATTTATGTAATTTTTCAATGGAAAATGATGCTATTGCTTACCATAGGCATAGAGAAATCTTCTCCTAAATCAAGTCCTGAACAAGATGCATAAAGAGAATATTAATTAATATTATGATTTATGAGGGATCAAGCAATATATGAAAACTTGTTTTTTTAAGAGCATGAAAGCCAATAAAACCCAATGAGATTTTAATACAGTTCATCAACCAGTAGGAAAAAAAATTCAATACCTTTCTGATCACACATAAGCAAAATTGGTTTTCATTCAATTATCAAATATCAATATCTATCTGATCTCACATTGTAAAGTTTACAGAAGATTACCATTTATAAAAGATTTAAATGAGATAAACACAACTACGAAACTTCCAGAAGGCTGTGAAAATATTACAATAAAAGCTTGAAAAAAAAAACAGAGGACCACAGATAATAATGAACCAAACAGAAGACAACCCAGATTGCAATGGCTATGAAAGATCAAACCTTTGAGAGATTAAGGTCACCAATGTTGGAAAAGAACAAACTCTGTTTGGTCTTTTTTGAGGTGGCGTTATTATGCAAGGTTTAAACTTGTGTCTTCCCCCTTATTGATGACAACCTTAAAAACCCAAAAAAGAGAGAGGGAGAAATAATTTTAAAGGGAAAATAGTTTGTTTTTGTTGCATTTTTTAGGTTTTAAGTTTTCAACGTTGGATGCTTAGAAATAAAATGGTTACGGTGAAAACATATTCATACTATTTAAACCCTCACTTCTCAAAACAAAATGATTGGACCTCCAAACAACCAAGACCCATACTCACTCATCAAACTACCACACATACGCCTCACCGAATCTGCTCGTGATCATCACACTCAAGTGCCTTTTAACCCTATAAATACAACATTTACTGCTAACAAAGAGGTAGGCATTAATTTTCACATTAACTTGCAATAACTCTTCATCATCGACTTTAAAGATTCGAAGTGACTTTCGAGTGACACCCCATCTCGTCTCGAATCAGCAACCTCGGACGTAATTGTTATTGATCAATCTCATCACCTACCTACTATCTCGGATAGGCGGATCCTCAGATACGGTACAGAACAAAAATGAAAGAGTTTACTTTGGGAATGATTGAATGTGGAAAAGAGAGGGGCGGCAGAAGAAGGTGCAACTAGGGAACCGATTTTCATATTTGTAGGATCAAAGAGTGAGACAAAAAGGGTTTCTCTTTTGTTTATTGGGTCGCGTTTGGTTCAAGAATCACAATGACCGGCTTTCGTTTTTTCACGTGATGTGTTTTGATCTACTAGTAGTACTTACGGTTGTCACTAGGCCTGGACATCAGGCGGTTTTGGGCGGTTTCGGGCCCAAAACCACTACCCAGTCAAAACCGCGGTTCCATAATACCAACCCACTTCCGCCCAAAGCTCTTATCGGATAGCGCAGGTTCGGTCTTGCGGGTTTCGCGGATTTGGCGGGTGGGTACAGGCGGGTTTTGGGTAGAGGGAGGAAAATAAAGAACGAGACAGGGAGATGAACATCTAACCAGAGAGGTAGATTTCGTAAAAAAAAAAACAGAGAAGGAGTTGAAGCGAGGTAGAAGAAGGTAGGAAAGTACAGCACTGTGACTCTCTCTTTCTTTTGAAAACTTTATCAAATAATATATATTTTAAAAATAGTTGCGTGCAATCACAGCGTAGAAAACAATAAAAGCCATCCTAACCGTCTACAAAACCACTATCCTCTTAAATCCAACGGTATATTTAGCTTTATTCTTTTCACGTGATGCACTGACAGTCAAATATAGAGATGAATAAAAAATTATCATTTTCAAAGCAATTTAATTAAAAACAATAGAATCTCTCTAAACCGAGGACCTGCAACGTACTGTACTGTCTGTACATATGATATGAAATAAACACATGCAGCAGCATAGTACTATTAATAGGCGGGCGGTTGCGGTTTACTATGGGTGCTTTTTTGGTCCGAGCCCGCCCAATTAGAACTGCATGAAACTGACTGAATCATCCGTGGATCCGATAAACCGCTTTTGCCCGCCCGTTGCAGCTTTTTATCCTCGGTTTTGTCGGATTGCGGGTCGGGTTCTCTTTTTTGTCCAGGCCTAGTTGTCACTATTTTGTTTTTCGATAAGCAATGATTGGATAATACAGGTCAAAGCATTATTCCACCATAGAGGTGGAAGATAAGCAGGAATCTCTACCCACACTTAGTGGTGGATCCAAAACTCTGAGTCAGCGGTACAAAATTTTTCAAACACACACATGATATAATAAATTGCACTAAAATATAGGGTTTTTTTTCAGCCCCCTCGTTGTCAATCCCACCCCCATAATTACGTAAACGGGTGAAAATACCCTTGAAAAGTTACAAAAATCACATTTCACAAATCACATTTCATATTTCCGGAAAAAAGAAAAAGTCAGTATCTTCTTCTAGTCTTAACAATGGAGTAAAAATTAGAAGAAAAAAAACAAAATGATATTTAATATAAGATATGCACCTCATTGTTGCTACTGTTGTCACTCCTGTTGTCTCTCTCGTTGTCAAACCCATTGTCGCTCTGCGTCGTTGCTCTCTCGATGTGATCTCTCGTTCTTTGCTCCCGTTGCGACTTGTTTATATTTTTTTTATTTTAGATTATTTAATATTAATTTGATTTTAATTATATCATTAAAAAATTGTAATTTTTGATTATGGTTAATTTATTTAACAATTGTTAATGGTTAAATTGATTGGTTTTAATAGTTTCAGTAGATTATAGTAAATTTTAGATCATTTAATATTAAATTAGTAATTTTATTTATATTATTAAATTATTAAAAAAAAATTAGAATTTTTTATAGTGGTTAAAAAAATTACATAAGAGAAAAAAACAAAAAAAATGATAGAATTTTAGAAAGAGAGAATATTGATGAGAAGAGAGAAAATGGTTGAAATGAAAAGAAATGAGAGAATTTAAGAAAGAATGGAAATCGTTCTCATCAATATTCTCTCTTTCTAAAAATAAACGTTATTATTGTTCTGAAATTCTCTCATTTCTGAAATCGTCCTCATGTTATGTTCACTCATGTTGAATTACAGCCACCCATTATTATGTAAAAGGAGAGAGAAATTGTGTATATAAAATATTAAAAATGGAGACAAGGAGATATAATGGTGGAGATTAAAAACATAACCCTCTCATGTTTTATTTTCCAACATGAGGGAATCCGCTCCCGAAAGAATGAATGATTGATAAGGAGAGAGAAAATAATTGAAATGAAAAGTGTGAGGTGTCAAATAGCAAAAGTGTCTAATTTTATAAATTTGCCAGCATATGATTTTATTATATATTGTGTATTGAATTGAATTGAATTGAATGAATGAATTGAATATTATTTTATTATATTGTATTGATCGATTGATTGGTGGTTATGATTATGAGTATTCTTTTACGAGTTTTGCCTCAATGATATGAATATCAACTTCCTTTTATTTAGATAGAAAGGAATAAGTTTTTCTAAGGCTTAAATATATGTTTGGCTCCCGTAAATATGATCATAATTCAGTTTGACCCCATGTAAAAGAAAAACTTTTAAAAAGGTCCTTACAAATATTAAGTGTTTACAGTTTAGCCTCTCGGTTAACTTTCCATCCAAAAAAACTGACATGGCTAACAGATATGACGTCAACGTGACATCATCAGTGAGATCACTACCACGAGTCAACATCTCATTGGATCTTTGTACCAATCATCACATCTCATCATGGACACATGACACTGACACTGACAGGTTCCACATCAGCACCCAATAGTTGGCTGCTATGTGGTGCTCGCATGGAAAGGTGGGGCACCTTGTTACTACTAAGCCACTAAGTCATTTGATCACTTGGGTAAACTAAGCCAACAATAAATATACAATACGTTATTCGATAAAGAAAATAAAAAATGAAATTGAAACGATATCTTCACTGTTCCATATTCATCTGCTTCATCTTCCAAAACTGAATAGAAATTGTTCTGAAAAAAAAATAAACGTTATTATTGTTCTGAAATTGATATCGAAACGAATTTTAAAAAACCATATCTTCATCTACCAGATCTGGTTCGTTCTTGTTGTTGGTTTCGTCAGAAACTGTGAGTGGGAAGTGGTTGAGAGAGAGAGGGGACGAAGAAAGTTATTATTCTTAAGGATATTTTGGTCATTTTCTCAGGTTTAGGGGGAGTGGGACAGTAATGAGAGGAGTGCCAAAAGAATGGGCCATTTCTTTTACTTACACAATTTGGCATAATGTAGCCCAATCATAACTTACATGGACTGAGGTCAAAATGTCCACTCGTATTAAAGTCTATGGGTGGGAATTTTTGTACCCCACTGTTTGCTTCCATACTCCCCACCTTATGAAATGTCCAATTTATCTTTAATTAAAATTGCAAAACACATTTATCATTTTAATAGATAAATCAATTTTGCATTTTTTAAAATTGAATTTATCTATTCAAATACAAATTCATTTTGTTAAAAAAATGCAAAACAGATTTATCATTTTAATAGATAGCCTAAACTGTAGGTGTCTACCAAAGAAAGAAGAAAAACATAAAAGAAATTGATTCGAAAAAGCAATGACTATGATTCTGTTTGGCAAAGCCGATCCACTAGCTTATAGTGGATAACTTATAACGAATCCGCTAGTTGTAGGTGTTTGACAATACCAGCTTTTAGCGTTTAGTTTATAACATTTTTTGAAACGCTACTTGAAGTAGCGTTTGAGCTTATAGCGTTTCATTTTTTTTTCTCAATTTTACTCTTAGTACTTTAATTAAATTACTCATTTATCCACCATTAAATGAATTTCTCTCTCCTTTTTAAGCATTAATTACCTATGTCTATTTACATAAATTTATATTTATAAGCTACTTCAACCGTTAGTTTTACCAAATACTTTTAATGTAATCCACTACCACATCCGTTA
The DNA here is from genome assembly GCA_020916435.1 of Oxytropis ochrocephala. Taxonomy (NCBI): domain Eukaryota; kingdom Viridiplantae; phylum Streptophyta; class Magnoliopsida; order Fabales; family Fabaceae; genus Oxytropis; species Oxytropis ochrocephala. Next base: position 40,209,414 of record CM037090.1, read on the forward strand.
TAAATTAGTTTATCTGCTATCCGCTAACTTATATCCATTACTTTTTGCCAAAATTATCCGCTCTAAAAAAGAATTTCGTCTCTTGTTTCTTTTTTTATCTATCTAACTTTTGTCCTAGGATATATCCCTTGTGTTGTTGTGTTTCCATTCCGTTATTCATTTCTCTTTCCATTATTACAATTTGGTAGGAAGGAACATTTTAAATTTGGCTACCGGCTGCTATGGTTACAGATTCTAGCCTCCTCACAAACATCTTCGTACTTTAATTTTCCCTCTACAGACACCTGTACTCTCTACTGGTTCCAAGACAATACACCTGTACTCTACTGTGGCTTCTATATATATAAGGAAATATGCAACACTTTTTTTGTTCTCCATATTCTTTTTCATCATGTCTTCTTCTACTACCAAAATCCCTGAGATTCTGCTAAAATCCTCCTCATCAAACCAATGCAGTATGCCAGTGATTGCATTTGGAACTGCATCTGAGACTAACAGCAGTGGAGAAATCACCAAAGCTGCGGTTATAGAAGCTATTAAATTAGGTTATAGACACTTTGACACTGCATCACACTATGGCTCTGAAGAGGCTTTAGGTGAAGCCATAGCTGAAGCTCTTCAACTTGGTCTTATTGGATCTAGAGATGAACTCTTTATCACATCTAAGCTCTGGTTGACTGATAATTTCCCTCACCTTGTTCTTCCTGCTCTCCAGAAATCACTTCAGTAAGCAAAATTAATTCTATCCATCCCTGATGCCTTTACACTTTGCATTTATTATAATATATATCATAAAGCTTTTGATTTATAAGCAAATATTAGTGATTAATTAATTATGAGAGGTAGAAGTAGAATTGTTAGTTTCCAGTATTTAATTTAACATCAATCCTCAAGCTTAGAACTCCTTGTAGCAAAGGAGAGACCTTTTAGTCTTTAGTTAATTAGTTTTGATGTAAATTGGAATCTTCTGCACACAATTGCGGAGATTAATCCCTTAAGCCGGGTAGATTCACAATTGGTGGCAAAGCTCTCCTTAAAAGAGTTTTAACACTGTTGTACTCCCAAGGCTGGATTTGAACACAAAACTATAGTTAAAATGGAAGAGACCGGAACCATCTCATCCAAACGCTAATCTTTAGCTAACCGATTGAAATTGATTAGTCCTCAGGCAATTAATTAGTCTTTAAATCCTAATTATGTTGTCATTTGGTTGCCAAGGATGTGATTTTTATTGATCAGCTACTTGAAAACATAAATAAATTACCCTCACTAAAATCCAGTGATCTTCAGTGACTGCACTCAAATTTCAGTTGGAACATTGCCCTTAACAAACACATATCCAGTGATCTTCCGATGAACATACAAGGAATCAAACCTCTCCCAATGCCTATTTATTCCATTCACAAGACTCGAACCAATGTGATACCTTGTTTAAGCTGACCAACATTAGAACATTGCAGCATTATTAATGAATGTGTTGATATATTAACTAAACAACTTGGAGCACTAGGACTGAAATTGATGTTATATCATATTGCAGGACAATGAAATTAGAATATTTGGACCTTTATTTGGTCCACTGGCCCATCAGTGTGAAGCCAGGAAATTGGGAATTGCCATATGGTCATGAGTTGATAACTACATTTGACTTAAAAGGAGTGTGGACATCAATGGAAGAATGCCAGAAACAAGGCCTTACAAAATCTATAGGAGTAAGTAACTTCACTTGCAAGAAACTTGAAGATCTACTTTCATTTCCTGCAATTCCTCCTTCTGTCAATCAAGTAAGCCAATCACCCACCCAATCTTAGTAGATCATATTTCTATTACATCATTCTTGCTTGACCATAGATTTTGTTGCCACCAAATAGGTGGAGATGAATCCTGCTCTTCATCAGAAGAAGCTAAGAGAATACTGTGAAGCAAAAGGTATAATCATAACTGCATTCTCTCCTTTAGGAGCTAAAGGGACAAGCTGGGGTACCAATGCAGTTATGGACAGTGAAATACTCAAAGAAATTGCAGAGGCTCATGGCAAATCTGTTGCTCAGGTTACCACTTTGAATCATTGAATTTACCTTCTTTTTTTCTCTTATTTATTTAAGATCATTTTAATTCAATCATCAATTGGGTATTTGATCAACAATGTGATGAAATAAAAGTATGCTCATGAAAGTCAGTAAATAAAAGGAAAAAAAATAACCAAACATTCAACTTCATATAGTGAGAGTTATACTGGTAAGTCATAAGTAGAGGTGTCGACGGTCCAGCTTGACAAACCGGTCCAATGGCCTAGTTTTCAGGGTTGGACTCGCAAAATAGAGATCTAAAAAAACTAGGCCGTTTTGGCTCAACCAGTTGGCTTATGGGTAGGACTGAGTCCGTTTTTTATGTTTTGAACATTTTTTTGTGGTTTCCAATATTAAAATTTGGAGCGGTTTGGGTTGGCCCTTTGACCCAACTTTTGGACTGGGATACAAAAAGTCAGCCCAATAGACAATTGGGCAGGCTCAGCCAAGCCTGTTTTTGTGCTTTGACCCAATTGGATGTGTTAGCCGAGCCAGGCAGGCAGGCAGCCCAATTTAACAGCTCCAGTCATAAGTGACTTGGATTGTTACATGTAACAATATCAAAATTGCAGTACATTATTTTACTCAATTCTGTAGCTTTGATTTTGATTCTTCAACAACTTGACAAGGTTAATGTAACGTAATGTAATGTAATTATTTATGATGTTACTTAACTACAGGTATGTCTTAGATGGTTGTATGAGAAAGGAGTGACTATGGCTGTGAAGAGCTACAACAAGGAGAGAATGAAGCAAAATTTGGAAATATTTGATTGGTCACTTGCAAGTGAAGACCACGAAAAGATTGAACAAATCAAGCAGATTCGTGTCAACAATGGGCCAGTTGTGTTCATTCCTGGCCTTTGGGATGGGGAAACTTAAGCTTCAATCCACTGTTATCACCTTGTTTGCAAAATAAATGTTACCTGTGTTGAGTGCTTGTTCTATTTGATGCTCACAAAATAAATATCACTTTATGTAGAAATAGATCAAGTCATTTCTAACATCTATATGTCAAAAAAGGATAAACTAGCTCATTTCAATCCAGGAAAAAGAAAATTCAGCAATAAATAATCATGCATCTTTTAAAGCGCTTCAATTTAGTTTAGGCTTAAACACGCTATGCTCAAATAGGATTTAGGAATTTTCTCCATTTTCCAAAAGAAACCAAGATATCTATAAGTGACCTTTTAGGATACAATAATGCTATTAAGCAATAATGCTAAATAGCATTATTGTTTAGGATAAGTGCCTAATATGAGTGTATATATATATCACAATTATGTGACCAGTTATATCCAAAACCTTAGTAATAGATATCTCCATCATTTTAGAAATATTGCTGCGATCATATCAGGATTAATGTACCCGATCTCATTAGAACTTTGCAGTTAACTTAAGTGTGTTTGGGCGAAAGTAGTATTGGGATGGATAATCTCCTGAAAAGTCGTCGTGTTGCACCTATTTTAAACAATCCAAAATATAGATAATCTCTACTCATTATGCTCTAAACGTTTGTACTGATCTAAGCCAATTAAGCTTATTGTTGGCTAACTATATAAGAACGAAAGTTTAATAGATAAGGTTAAGTGGTTTAAAAATGCTATATGTACACGCCCAAGCCCTATTTGTGTAGTAAGAAAATAAACATAATGAAAAAAGTTAAAAGTAATGAAACAGTCAGAATCTCGAGACAGATGATCATCTCAGTCCCAGATATGAGTGTTCAAATTCTCTATAAAGCAAATCTATACTGGAGTGTCCCAATGCTTAGAGGCATGAGTCTTACGGAGTGTCCTAATATTTTCAATAAAAGACTGATCACTGCTCATGTTTAGAAGCAAATCTACAACGCTGACTTCTAACTACAAGAGTTGAACCTAAGATAAAATATAATAATTGTTCACGTTCGGGCATTGCAATTAGGAAATGCATTTCCCACATAAAAATAAAAATGTAGCATTTTTGACTATATAATTAGGAGAATGTGACATTTTACTAAATTATTTTGTTTTATGATATTAAAAAAAAATCCCCCTAAGGACACTAATTGAATAGAGCTGAATTGTAGAACAATAAAAGACAAAGAAAAGTCCACAAATACGCGTTACTTACACAAGGAAGGTAGTAGGAACATAAAGCATTACGAAGATAATCCCATTATACCATCTTTTGTTCGTAGTGCAACTTTTGGGCCAATTCCACACTTTTTTTTATTAAGTGAGTATCATTTGCGTGCAACTATAGAGACTAATCTATCGAGTCAGGCAAGATCATAATAGGCGGAAAAATTCTCCCTCAAGAAATTTAACACTACTACATGCCCTAGGCTGAATTCTAACCCAGGATATTGGTTAAACTAGAAGATGACTCTACCATCTCATCCTCATCCAAGCGTTATTGAGTGGCAAATCCAACACATTTGTGACTCATCAAAACTCTCATTATATTTTTTTTAATTTTTTCTCATGGTACTGAATAACTATATTTTTTTTAATTTTAATTGGAAGAGGCAGTGGTTCAAAGTTGTTAGACTTCAACGTTTGAACCATGGGTCGAATTGGAATTAAATAGATTTTTTTACAATATATAGAGTATAAAAAAACTATAATATGACATAATAACATTATAATATTCAATAATCATATATCCTATAAGGTCAACCTTGCTATAGAATCTTCTATTCAATATTGGGGAATTTAAAGACTGTTTGTTATAATTTCTTTTTTGGAAAATAATTACTTTTTCTATAAAAAAATCAGATTTAAAAGTTAAAAAAAATGAAAATTTACATTTTAAAAAAAAAAAGAATGAAAATTTAAAAATAATATAAATTTTATCTCAAACTAGAATTTGTTTTTACTATTTTCTCATAAAAAAATATTTTTTATAGAATTTTTTTCAAAGTAATTTTCTCTATGTTGTATATATAATCACAAAACAACTTTTATTTTTCTTCAATGATTTAACTCATATATACAATAGATGCATAAGTGTTTTACGCTGTCTATCAATTACAGATTGACACATCATTGAAAATGAATTGGTGAATTGGTAACCATCATTTAGTCGATTAGTATGCAGAAATTCAACCATTGTAATTCAGAATGGTGATTGTAAAACTTATACATTGTATGTGTATATAAATTAAACTCTTTCATCAAAATATCTAAAAATTAATCTTTAAATTATTAATTTTAACAACAAAATCACGTATTTTTTAATCTAAAACGAACAGACCCTTAATTTTCTGAATAAATGATTTTTTTTCATTAATTCATCACTAATTCCAACCATACAAGCCCTAAATCCCTAAATGGTCACTCTCATCTCAACAAAGCATTTCAAGTGCCCTCTATACAGTGCACACCTAAATATGTTTGTTATTTAGTGGGGTGACCCACTTCCTATTTGTCCCTTCCCTCTTATCTTCACTTCAATAACATCAAAGATAGCTACACAAACTATTTTATTCATAAAAAATAGTTATTCAGTATTTGTTCCATCACATATAATTATATATCAGAGCGCCTTTCTGCTTTTTTAATCTTTCTTTTTCTTAATTATTTTACGCGTTTGACACTTTAATGATTTTTTACGTGAATTTTAGGGTGAAAAAGATATATGATAATAGTTTATAATAACGTGAGACGTGGACATTTTGACAACCTGATAATATTATCGGACAAGTGAAACCGCACAGGTGGCTGATTAAAAAAAGGGTCGTTTTTTTCATACCCCACCTTTTCCCCTCATACTCCACCAAATTTGAAAACCCTAAAATATCCCTTTGAAAACTATTTTTTTTAAAAAAATAAAAATAAATAAGTACGTATGTACGATGGCTATTTTCTGTCCAATCGTATATACGTATTCAAAACGTATATACGATGACTCTGATCGAGTTGCACATTCTGTTCCCTGATTGGATGCCCACTGTTGCTCCGGTAACCTCGAATGTCTCTCACAAAGCGGTAACAAATGTCAAATCGTTTGCACAAGTTTTGATGGGACCCAAAAACAATACCTGTGATATTTCTATTAGTCAACTCCCTCGCCCGTGTGTCAAAGGCGGTGATATATCAATCTCAATTCCTGAATAGAAATATCTGACAGGTTTGGAAGATCTGCAAGACACATCTGCATGGAAGATTTTTACTTTCTAAGGGAGACTCTCCAATCAAATTAGATGCTTTGAAATCCAAACTCCACACTCTTTGGCAACCAACACGTAAGTGGGGTATGATTTCTTTAGGGAAAGGACACTATGAATTTTCTTTTTCTTGTGTTGATGATTTACGAAGAATCCAGTTACAACCCTCTTGGCAATGCAAGCCAGGGATGCTTCGATTGTTTGCCTGGCAGTCTGATTTTAATCCTTCGAATATCAAACATACAAATGCTCAATGTTGGATTAGACTCACAGGGCTGGCTCAAGAATATTGGCGGCCCAAAATTCTTTTTGCAATTGCTAGTTGTGTTAGAACTCCAATTAAACTAGATGATACAACTAGCAAAAGCTCACTTGACAGATCTTTAGGCCATTTTGCTCGCGTCTTGGTTGATATAGACCTGAAATCAGATCTGAGGGATCACATCCTAGTTGAAAGGCCGAGCTATGCGTTCTCAGTTGGCATTGAGTATGAAAACCCGCCCTCCTATTGTTCGAATTGCAATACTATCGGTCACACCACTAGTGCTTGCAAAGGAAGGAGTATTCAGGTGAAGCAGGTCTATGTCCCAAAGCATACGATTGTTAATAATGAGAAACCTCAGCAACAAGGGGATTCTCCTACAACGCAAGAGCCTCAACAGCAAGGGGATTCTTCTAATAATGAGATACCCTCCCAGAATCATCAGCAGCAAGAGAACTCTCCAAATAATGATCAGCTACATCAACAACAAGGAGATTCTTCGCCAATTGAGCCTAGAGACGAGGTCACACATTCTACCGACGTATCAATTGTCCCAGACTCGGTTATTGTGGCTGTTGGTAAGCCTATGAACCAACAGATGGATGAGTCTTCTGTGCTTAAAAGGTCGGCTAGCATATTTGCTGTTAGTCGAACGGGCAGCGACTCCACTCAGTCGCCCTCCACCAGGCTTGATTCTTTCGAGGTGGTTCAATTTTCTTCAACCCAATCTCCCACGACTCTTCTAGATGACCCCTCTTCTAAGGATGTGCCTGACATGAGAATTTTAGGAAAGAAGTGGGGGAATGTCTCAGATAATGAGGGTGTGTCTGTGGTCTCAGAACATGTTGCTACACCGAACCCGGTAGTTGAATCTGACATGAACATTTTAAGAAAGCTCTGGGATGGATCTTCAGATGTTGTTGGTGACCCTGTGACTCCTGCTTCACATGGAACAACTGCGTCTATACCAGTTGGTCGGAGATCCAAGTCTCAAAAGAAGAAATTCAGACAGAAACAACAGTTGACTGTTGGTTACAGTACTCGATCCAAAGCTAATTCTGTCTCTAGATCCTTTTAAGCTTGAGTATCTTCTATATTTTGTTAGTTAGTTTGGATTTTGTCTAGCCTGCAGGCTGTAGTGTTTTAGGGGCTCTTTTAGGGGTCTCTATTATTGTTTATTTTTATTATGGCAAGGGTTTCGGTCTAATCCCCCCTTTGCTTTTCTCTGTTTTTTCTCTTTTCTTTTATTTTAATAAATCCGGGCAATCTGCCTTTTTATTTAAAAAAATTATTTTACTAAAAGGCTACTAAAATTTCGTTAAAGAGTCAAAACTAACCAAAAAAAATTATAAAAACACCACTAAAAATCTAACAAAACCAAAATAAGTCTATGCAAATATTTTAGATTTTTTGGAGACTATGAAAAATTTAAAAAAATTCATAAAAAATAGTAAACGATGGAATTTGGGATTTTGAGGTTGTAGTCCCGTAAGAAGTCCCTTCTAGGGGAGTCATGATTCTTGATTTTTTTCGGATTTAATGGCCATGGTTTCATTACGATCGGTGTAGGTTGCCCGAAAACCGATTTTTTAGCCTAAATTATTCGTTCGACGTATAACATCGTCACGTGTTAACGAACTACACATTAAACCTATTTTCAGGGCTTAATTAATTTTTATTTGACTTAAAAAAATACCATACCAATCGTATCTACACCTGGGGGGTGTATATACGACCTATGTAATAACCCATCGTATATACAGCCCCCAGGCGTATATGTGATTGGCCAACCCCCACATCAATCGTATATACGCCATGGGGGTGTATATACGATAGGTTATTACATAGGGTCGTATATACACCCCTAGGTGTATATACGATTGATCTTAATTTTAAAAAAAAAACATTTTGTTAATGGTATTTTGGGGTTTCACTATTGTGTGGGGGTATGGGGTACAAAAAACCCTTAAAAAGTGTAGTGATGTTAGTATGTAGTTTGCTTCCAGAAATTTGTATTCTAGAAGAAAAGAAAGAGTTTTTCTTTTCTCACTCTTCCTCCTACTCAAAACACACCTCATAAGGGTGTGAAATGACCAAAAGGCCAGTCAAAGCGTCATTTTTTCAAGAAATTTCGCGTGTTCGAATACGGGCCTTCGAACCCGTTCGAACAACATCATTCGCGTGAGTTAAATATTGACTTCACACCCTCTTGTGCGTAATTTCACCTGTTCGAATGGGGTCACTCGAACATGTTCGCATAACCTTGATCGAACACCCTATTTTATTTCATTCGTATGTTGTTAACCGAGACAATAATAATGGACCCTCACACAATATTCACCAATTTTATTGCGTTCGTATGCTGTTGTTCAAACGTGTTCGAACAATATCGTTCGAACTGTCATTAAACACCACAACGTTTCACGCGAGGTTATTTTTGGAATAAAATTTGTAAAGGGGTGTGAAAGAGTAGGAGGGGGAGTGAGGAAAGTAATATCCAAAAGAAAAGGGCTAGAGTATACCTGAGTTTGGTATTTACTTTTCCCACACCCCCTCCTACTCCTAGCACGCCCCTAACATTTTTTTCCAAAAATGACCTCGCGTGGGACGCTCGTGCAACGTGGTTAAAGTGACTGCTCGAACGACTTGGCGCAACAAAGTTCGAACAACCTTGTCCGTGTTAAGGAATTTGTGTTGTTCGAACGACATCGTCCAACTGCTCAAATATACTCATGCGTGTTAAGGGATATTGCCAATCGTTGGTGTGAGGGTGTGTTATTTGCCGCCTCGAATGGCTTTATTCGAACATGTTCGAAGGGTGGCGTTGAACAGCGCGTCAATGGTATCATTCGAACCAATGTTATACAGAAGCAGAAACTTAAAAACCAGAAACAGAAACTGAAAATTAAAAACCAGAAACAGAAACAGAGTTTTGTTGATTTCAAAAGTTGCCTACCAATAGTTATATACAACGTTGTGTGCGAAAATTATAAATCTAACTTAACATTGACTACCATCAGTATCTTTACTTAAATCTACACAAGGAAGGGGGATGGGGGGGTTGTGATTGTATGAGCAAACACTTCCACTTTTGCACCCGGCTAATAAAAAGCGAGTCTCAACCATTTGCTATGGGTGCCCTATTAGTATTCCACATAATATCCGGCAGGGGCATTGGACTTCCAGGCTTCATAAAGATCTTCAAAAAGACAACAAAAAACATAATGTTATGTAATGTTTTGGAATGACTACACTGAATCTAAATAGAAGACACTTTACATGTACAAAGTGTTTGTGTTCTGGTACCAAAAGGATGTTGAACTGTTGGGCACTTCTGAATGGCGCAACATTCGAATGGGGTCACTCGAACATGTTCGCATAACCTTGATCGAACACCCTATTTTATTTCATTCGTATGTTGTTAACCGAGACAATAATAATGGACCCTCACACAATATTCACCAATTTTATTGCGTTCGTATGCTGTTGTTCAAACGTGTTCGAACAATATCGTTCGAACCGTCATTAAACACCACAACGTTTCACGCGAGGTTATTTTTGGAATAAAATTTGTAAAGGGGTGTGAAAGAGTAGGAGGGGGAGTGAGGAAAGTAATATCCAAAAGAAAAGGGCTAGAGTATACCTGAGTTTGGTATTTACTTTTCCCACACCCCCTCCTACTCCTAGCACGCCCCTAACATTTTTTTCCAAAAATGACGTCGCGTGGGACGCTCGTGCAGCGTGGTTAAAGTGACTGTTCGAACGACCTTGGGCGAACAGGTTCGAACGACCTTGTCCGTGTTAAGGAATTTGTGTTGTTCGAACGACATCGTCCGAACCTGTTCGAATATACTCATGCGTGTTAAGGGATATTGCCAATCGTTGGTGTGAGGTGTGTTATTGCCATTCGAATGGCTTTATTCGAACATGTTCGAAGGGTGGCGTTGAACAGCGTTCGAATGGTATCATTCAACCAATGTTATACGTATGTAAAAACTTAAAAACCGTAAATGTAAATGAAAATTAAAAACCGTAAATGTAAAACGAGTTTGTTGATTTCAAAAGTTGCCTACCAATAGTTATATACAGCGTTGTGTGCGAAAATTATAAATCTAACTTAACATTGACTACCATCAGTATCTTTACTTAAATCTACACAAGGAAGGGGATGAGGGGGTTGTGATTGTATGAGCAAATACTTCCACTTTTGCACCCGCTAATAAAAAGCGAGTCCCCGCTTTCTCACATGGGTGCCCTATTAGTATTCCACATAATATCCTAGTGGGGGCATTGGACTTCCGTGCTTCATAAAGATCTTCAAAAAGACAACAAAAAACATAATGTTATGTAATGTTTTGGAATGACTACACTGAATCTAAATAGAAGACACTTTACATGTACAAAGTGTTTGTGTTCTGGTACCAAAAGGATGTTGAACTGTTGGGCACTTCTGAATGGCGCAACATTGAAGGGAAAAATTGTGTAACAACAATTAGGTGACCAACAAGTCAGGACGACTTTGTACTTGTTACTAATTAGATACCCCATATCCTAGAGTATAGTCATCCAATTATCTTCAACACTGCTTCCCATGATGTGCCCTCAACAACGCTTTCTTCATAAAAATGTGACCTTACCAATACCACCATACAATCGAGTGTAAAAGTCATTGTATTGGTTAAGCTCCTCCATCGATCGCTTTTGATCGATCGCCAAGCCTCCTCACCCCTTCCAAGAAATGCCGCAATACACCTAATCCACGCTACCATCACCAACCACGTTAACAAGTTTTTCAACATAGGGGACGCATGTATGCCGACATCCCTATTATGTATGTATTAAATACATCCATAAAAGCAAAGATCGATTCAGTAATAATAGGATTCTTGTAGAGCAAGAGTTGGTGTCAAAGTAGGAGTCATTGAAACAACGATGCGCGAGCAGCGACTCGTCGTAACAATAGGTGTGGGTGTTGGTTTCTTATTTAGTGGAGGAGTAGTAGGGATTGTAGTAGCACCGCGACTTGAGTTCTCTTTTTACTTAGTGATGGATTAGGTGCCGGACACGTTGACAAAGTAGGAGCAGGAGTTGAACCGAATCGTATGGGTTTGTAGACGCCCACTCTTGCTTTGGGGGGAGTAGGTCGCTTTATGAGACCGAGCAAAACATCCACTAGATCCGAGTCAAATTTGTCATCTACATGCTCCTAAAATGACTTGTCTCGCTTTGTTGAGTAATCAACATTCCCTTTCTTATCTTTTTTTGGTGCTCCTTTGTAATGATCGTATCCTGAGGTGGACACATAGAAGTCGTGTCGTGGAATGCCAATTCACGTGCTTTTGCCTTAATCATAACTCTCTACCGGCGTGATCGTGAGGCCTCAAATCTTCTTCTCGATAAATTTCAAGTTCAATGTCTACACTCAACTCATCATCCATTACCTCATGCGTAATTTTTAAAATTCAACCTCTCGCCAATGTTGGTGAATCATGCTCAACTAATTGGAGTGCACCCATCATAACCCTACAAAAAAAGCGACATTGATTTAGTGACAACCCATATAATGTTGAGTTTATAGACAAAATAACAACATGAGTGTGCATCATACCTTGAAAGCTCACATGCACATGGTAGTCCGTGTGTAGTCCTAAGTGTGCATCGACATAATGATGGGTTAAGTGAAACGGATCCATCTCTTTGCATCTCACCCAAAATATGGTCTATAGCATTAGATGAAACTAAACCCTTAATTTCATCAAAAATCTTCTTCTTTAAGTGTTGAACTTTCACTCTACTCAAACTATGCTCGAAGTGCATTTTAAGATCAGAATGTTGTATCCTAAGCATGGTCTGCATTCCATCCCAACACTTGCACAAATCTCTCCTACTGTCTCGTAATATTTGCTTCAAGTGAGAGTGTGCAGACTCAACTCTGTTGGTGGTGGTGTTGCCAAGGTGCATATGCTTATTTATCCATGCATCAATAAACTTTTCCTTGAAGGGGTCTAGCCAGGTGGTCTTCACATACTGTATGAAACTGGGATAAGGTGCTGCCAAGTCGTTAAACAGACCCAACTCATAATCATACTCTTCCGTAGTCTTCGCATGGACAACAGATAGAAATGCACCCATAATGTCATTAACAATAGCCTGGTCTTTGACAATGAGCCTTGCTTTGGCCCTCACATTTTTCTTAATGTGAAATTGGCACAACAAGTTTGCAGATGTTGGAAATATTGGTTGCCAGAGCATTCATCATACCTGTGTCTCTCACAAGAAGTATGACTTGTGGAAGTTCATCCTGCTTTCCTAAATAAACCCCTCAATTTGTCAAGAACCCATGCAAAGTTATCCATCCTCTCCCAATTGACATAAGCAAATGCAGTAGAGTAAGTCTTCTCTGTTGAGATTACACCAACGATCTCAACCAACGGATACCTGTACCGGTTGGTTTTATAGGTGGAATCAATCAACAAAACAATCGGGAAGGTGTTTAGAAGCTCAATGGAATCTGATGTGCCCAAAAGATGTCTTTCACAACAAGAGTTCCTCTCGCAAGTCGAGTCCAATAAACATAATTATCGCGTTGCAAATAAAACATCGATTGTTGGAGCTCTCACCCTACCCTCACGCATAGCCGATCGTTGCCTTTGACGACAGTTGTATATTTGTTTCACAACCGTATAGTTATCATCAAAGCTTCATCAATTTCACTCATTAAGGATCAATTTAGGCCGAGTATGATTCCTAGTCATTCTAGCCACTAGTTCCTTCTCTTCTGAACTTAACCTACCAATGTATGCGGACGTCCATCATGATAAGTAGCCATGCCATGGTTATGAGATCCATTCATAACCCTCAAAATCCATCCTCCAAGCTTCTTAATAAATTTCCTTCATCAAGGAAGGACAACAACATTTTCTAGTGTTTGTGCCTTCCTCAACATTTGTCTTATATGATCCAGCTTTATCACAAATCAACATGCAGTATTGTTTACCTGATCGTCGTCCGGTGTCAGATCTTCCTATAACTATCACCATCCCAAGAGATTTCCCAACCGCACGCACCCAAGTCGCCAAATTTCATCACGAGTAGAAATAATCGAAATTCAATGACTAAGTGTCGCTTACATATAATTTGAATAGTTCCCTAAAATTAAAACAACTAATTCATTCTCACCGTATCAGTTTGGAACGAACTAGTAAAGTCTTGGGATTCGACGACGTCAGTTGACATGTCAATTGCGACAGTTGACATCTCAACTTGCTAAAGTTGACAACTCAACTGCTCCAGATGCTTCCTCATTTTCATCCATTTAAACAAAAAAACTCGAAGAAGCCGCAACTTATCGATTCTTTGTCATATACGCTGAGTTCGAACGGCCTCATGCGAACAGAGTTCGAATGAGGCTGTTCGAACAAATCAAATTCACACCCCAGTTAACATCTGTTCGAACATGTTCATTGTAACACCTCAAAATAATTTAATTAATTATTTAATTAAGTTATTTAAGGGTTACAATAATTATTTGAATGGAAATAATTAAATTGGAGTGGTTTTATTTCAGGAGGCGGATTGAATTAAAAAGGAGTGGTGTGAATAGGGCCCAAACCCATTAGTTGGCCCAATCCCTATTCATAACCTAGTGGGTCTCTAAGTGTAGTGTCATTCCATCAAAGAAAAAAAAAAGAGGAAAACGGGAGAAGAAGGAAGTGCAGCGCGCCGTAGGGAGGAAGGAGAAAGAAGGAAGCTTCACAAGTTGCTCAAGGGGTGCGCTCACGTTGCAAAGGAGAAAAGGAGGAGCTGTTGTTGCTGTTTCCTTTGGTGGTGATTTCGAATTTTTGGCTCTTTCAAGGTAAGGGGAGTTTCCTTCCATGGCTAATAGTTTATAAGAACTTGGAACCATAGGATTAAGTGTTAGGGGAATGTTTGGTTGAGTGTATGTAATTGAATTAATTTATATATACGCTATATTGATTGATTTGGTGATGAGTGGAATGAATATATATATATATATATATATATATATATATATATATATATATATATATATATATATAATTGAATTAATATATGTTATATTGATTGATTTGGTGATGAATGGAATGAATATATAATTGAATGGAATTTTGGGTGATAATTGAATTGATAGATTTAATTAGGAGTATTGGCATGTTAATAGTATGGCTTGAATGAAAATAATAGGGAGGATGTGGAGTGAGGGATTGGTGTTTGGTGTTATGCTGAGTGAATTTTGGTAATGTACTTGTATATGTGAGTGTATTGTTAATTGGATGTTGAAGGTGTTGATGAATGTTAGAATATTGATGGTGGTATTAATTGGTGGGTTATAGGTGCTACGTGGGTGGCTTGAACAATGAAATAAATCCATGGCGTGTAGGAAAGTCTTAGGATGGGTGTGTGAGTAAAACCGTGCCAAGGGAGCCAAATTGCAAGGAATTTGGCGCTGTGACCAATTGTGGCTGCTGTGGGTTGTTGGTAGTAGACAGGGCGCCAATCTGCAGGGAAAGTGGCGCCTGGGGGTGGAGTTGGGCTAGAACATAATTCTGGGTGTGTGCAGACAGGGAGGGGGGCGCCAAATCCCCAGGAAAATGGCGCCTGGTGTGTTCTGGTGTGTGTTTGTGCGTGTGTGCCGCAGTGCAGGGGAGGGGCGCCAAATCCCGTGAAAATGGCGCCTGGTGTGTTCTGGTGTGTGTTTGTGCGTGTGTGCAGTGATGGGCAGGGAGGGGGGCGCCATTTGGCTGGTAAGTTGGCGCTGGTTCTCGTGAGTGCGCGCGGGTGGGTGTAGTGCGGGGGGGCGCCATTTCCACAGAAATCGGCGCTGGTGCACTGCTTGTGCGTGCGAGGACATGCTGGGTCGGGCGTGAATAGTCGTAGGCGCGCCATTTTGCCGCCTCAGGTCGCTGATGGCGCCGCGCGTCTAGGCGATTTGCGTGGCGTGAACAGTGTATGGGGCGCCATTTGGCTGCCCTGTGCGCCTGTTTTGGCGCCTAGGTGGGTAAGGGTGCCTAGGTGTGGGTTCAAACTAGTCCCTAGGTACTAAATTAATTATTAAGGTGTCAAAATAGTCCCTAGGTACTAAATTAATTATTATGGAGTTAAAATAGTCCCTAGGTGCCAAATTAATTATTATGGCGTCGAAATGGTCCCTGTGTGTCCAAATGGTCCTTAGATGTCACAAAGGCCCTTGAATGTTAGGAATTAGTCCCCAGGTGTTGATTTGGTCCTTAGGTGATATGTTTGGTCCTAGGTGTTCTTTTAGTCCTTTTGGTGTTGCATTTAGCCATTGTGGGCTATCTTAAATGGTGACGGGTATTAATGGTGAGTACATTTTGGGTGATTGAGGGTTATGACCTCTCTTGGCGGTTGGTGTGTAAATAAAATTAAAGGTGATTATTCTATGTATGATTTTTGGTGATTGTTTGGTGTGGTGATGCATAGTCATGTGCATTGTTTTTGGTGAATAGGCCTCGGCCTCATGAAATATTTTGGTGAATGCCCTTTGGGCCTTTTTGGTGAATGGTGAATGCCCTCTGGGCCTTTTGGTGATGGATCCACATGCATATGCCCTTGGCGTTGGGCTGCATATCATGCACTTGCATACATTTTCTGGTGGCTGTCTGGGTGTGTATGACTACTGATGAAATTGTTTGGATTGTGCGGTTTTGGTGTGCTAATGCTTGTCTTATTGAGTTGCTTGTTTTATTTACTATTACCTATGAAATGAGACTCACCCTTTCTCGCTTGGAATGTTGCTCTTATGTGGCAACGCCGCAGTGATGATGGATCAAAGGTGACGTGGGTACCTTACGCTAGTATTTGTCGAGTCACTCGATACGTAGTACCGGGAGGGATAGCTAGACTTGTCGTTTATGTTATGATTTACTTTTTATTTGGATAATCAGATTTACATACCTCGCTTGTTATTTCCATTTGCTACGGTATTTATCCCCGCACGGATTTATGGTGCTATGTATCACTTTTGGAGTTATTATAATCGTTATTTTGGAGTTTGAATGTGGTCAGTGAAAATGTGGCACCTCAGTGGTCGCACTAAAATTTTTCGTGAGACTCGATTTTCGAATTTATTAAAATAATAGATTAGATAGAAGGGGGTGTTACATTCATGCGAACATGTTCGAACGACACTGTTCGAACTGAGCGCGTTTGCAGAAAAAAAATGGCGTAAAAAACTCAAAACAGAACCAAAATGGAAAATGTTTGGTAGAGTTATTACCTTGAGCTAGTTGCAAATGATGGGTAGTTGAATGGGAGTGAATGATGAAGGTGAGGATGGGTGGGTTTTAGAGTGGAGAGAGGGGAGGTTTGGGTGTTGGAGAGGGAGTGTTTTGGGTGTTGGAGAAGAAGAGGGAGAGGGATAGAGGGGGAAATTGAATTGTAAGTGGAGTTAGTTTGGTAAATGTGTAGGGTGAAGAGGTGTGTTTAGAGTAGGAGGAGGTGTGGGAAAAGCAAATGCCAAAATGAAACTTGGGATGATGCATAGGTAGACTTACATGTTATTGATAAGGGTTTATGTGCACTTTTAAAAATATGAAGTTCTTACTTTTAAAAATATGAAGTTCTTACTTAATATTTTACTGTAGTAACTTTTAAGTTGATCTCTTAATTCTCTCTCTCTCTCCCCCCTTCTCTCTCCCTACATTTATCCTATCTCATTTTCTACAAAAGAATATTCATGTCATTTACTAAGAGTATCTCTTTCTTCCTCTCATTTTCTTTTATTTTCCCTTTCTTTGCTTTCTCATATTTTCCTCTTTCTTTCTTTCTTTGACACACCAAACAAAACCTTAGCAAATCTAACCTATTGCCAGGAATGATTTTCCAATCCATGGCGAGGAATGATTGTGCAAGTTCAACACCTATGCCACGTGTGCATGCTAGACTTTCACCCTTCAAATCTAACCTTAAACAAAAAATCAGGGTGACCAAAATTTTCTCAAATATCACATCAAACTTTCAAATAAACAATAAACAATTAGACCCATTAACTCAAGTTTAGACACCGCTAATTAATGCATATTCAAACACACTGTCACCTAGGCACACTAGTCAATGAAGGCCTCCATACATTTATGAGTAAGAAGATTGAGAAAAAAAAAACATTCAAACACACAATAATAAACAAATACACAAGACCATTCTTTTGCCCTTTGACTTTGTCTCTTATACACTTTACCTTAACTTTCTCTGTTCCACTTTAGACACCAAAAACCCAACACAAAACACACACCCACACAACACAACAACCATACCATGTCTAATGATCAAAGAGCTTCAACAAGCCATATCAGAGAGGAGTATTATGATGATGATCAAGGAGAAGAACAAATAAGAGAAATCCATGCCTTAACAATAACTCCACCTCACAGAAGAGAAACACACAGTCACCAATCATCTTTAGTTTCTATAGCCAACACAGAAATTGCTTCAAGTGAGAATTTCACTACCATGAGCAGGGATTTCAGTGCTTTAGTTCTAGCAGGGTCAAGTGTTGACCATAATAACATAAGTCCAATGATGAGTATTGATGGAAGTGAAAGAGAAACCATCAACAACAGAAATAACTTTAACAACATGTTGAGGAATATTAGAGAAGATGAGTTAATGGAAGAGACTAACCCTTTGGCTATTGTGGCAGATAACAACCCTTTGGAGCAGGTTCCATCATCATCTCCTCCAAGGCGTGGAGGAATGGTTGCTGGTGGTGGGTCCATCAGTGGCCAGAGTGAAGTGTCAATGCAAAGGGTGAAGAAAGAAGAGGTTGAGACTAAGATAGCAGCATGGCAGAATGCTAAGGTTTCTAAGGTTAATAATAGGTTTAAGAGGGAAGATGCTGTCATCAATGGTTGGGAGAATGAGCAGGTTCAGAAAGCAGCTTCATTGATGAAGAAAGTTGAGGTATGATTTGCATTATCACTATGTTATTTGCATGTTAATGGTATTTTTTAGAGGTCTTTGACCTTGCTCAAGTATCTAATCTGGGGTATTGCCATAAGGTAAGTAAAGTGTGGCTCAAATTTGTTCATTCGCTGGGGATCGATCCTGGATACTAGCCGAGTCCGTTCTTTTAGATGGCTCCAATTTGTTTGTTCCATAGCATGTTATTGTTATTTATTCATGACTTTATTTTTTTCTTCTTTTGTTTATGATGTAAATATGGTTGGTGGGTTAGTATTTAATTTTTTTGGAGATATAGTGATTGTTTAGAATGATTACTCTCTAGACTGATAAAGTGTCTCACTCTTGAGATGAATTGAACAATAAAACAATTAGTTTAGTTCTCTTCTTGGTCTTCAGAAAAAACGTCGTTTTTTAAGTTAGATAAAGATTGGATGAAGTTGACAAGTTAGGGAGTAGGGACTAAGGACTAGGAGTAGGGGGTGATTGCCTTGATGATTGCTTCATTGTTAATTAAATGTTTATGCTATTGAGTCATGGATATTTTAACAATAAAAGTGGGAAATTATTTTCCCTTTGAAACATGGGAAAGAAGAGATCTCTCTCTATAAGAAAAAATCATGAATGTTTGAGCAAAGTCTCTTGTTAATTATCCTGACACTGCACACATGTATGATCAAAATGTTTCAACCATTACTACTTTGCAGAGGAAGCTGGAGGAGAAAAGAGCAAAAGCTCAGGAGAAAATGCAAAATGAGATAGCAAAAGCTCATAGAAAAGCAGAAGAAAGGAGAGCATCAGCTGAGGCTAAAAGGGGAACTAAAGTAGCCAGGGTTCTGGAGATTGCCAACTTTATGAGAGCAGTTGGAAGAGCTCCTTCCAAAAAATCATTTTTTAAGTTCTAATATTATGTAGACAGAGAGAAAAGATTATGGGCATAATAATTGACATAATTTTATGAGACCCCCTTTACCTTTTAAATTTAATTATCTTAAAGGGTTTCAAGAGGGTTTGCAGTGAGAGCAGTAATATAAAGAAAAAAGAAATATGCAAATGGAGGTGTATATATATTATTATATTATAGAGACCAATTGGAGTGTTTTTGAGTGATGTATTACAGTGTGTTAGAATTTGGAGACTTGATCATTTGGTTGGTTGTGCAAGTTATATAATATTTTTGGGTTTTGTGCATTAATATATTTCTTATTATTGTAATTGGTTGGCTTTCACAACATTTTTTTTATGTAGACTGAGTAACAAGTGTCACTTGAAATTCACACACATAATTACAAAATCTCGAGTTTGTATCCCAGTCTAATAATTTTGATATTTCTTTAGTTGAATGCAGCCCTACGGATTGACTTCCACAACTTTACAAATGCATTGCCGACATAATAAATGGTGTGTCCAACATTTAATGCACTATTGTCTATAATAATAGTATTAGATTTTTGATTACCAAAGTGTCCATCCAAACCTACCTAATCAATTTTTAATTATAAAATACTAGTTTTCACAAGAGAAAGAAATAATTAATTCATGTTTGGGAAAATATCTTTCAAACCATGCCCAAACATCTAAGAAGATACTACTAAACTTTAAGTTTTGTTGTCTTTGAAATGAAGGTGGGTCTCCCTCTCCTGTAGTGTATTAATGCCGTTTTTCATTACTAACGTTAAATCGATGTTGTCAAGCAACTAATCAGCTAAGACAAAAGTTTTATACCAATGGAAAATATTAGATATCCGAAAAGACAACTTAATTAAAGATGAGAGAGTGTTCAACTTTTGTACGCAATTTGCGCATGATTTTTGCTAGTATTTCACTACAAAGTTTCCGCGCTTTCAAGTTGCTAAAAGTAAGAACTAAAGTTAAAAACAGTACTACTAGACCGTGAATTTTCAAAAGAAGGGCATTAATCAACAAAGCTAGATAAAATGTTTATTTCTGGATTTTCCACAAAGATTAAAAATGTGTATGATTTTGATTGATTTTGCATTGTAATGAAAATGGGCATTTATTTATTTAGAATAAAAGATGGTGCAGCTCAAAAAATACTACAAATGACAGTGTTCAGATTTTTCTAACCTTATACTAGATTATGCACAGGTGATCTACTGGCAAATTCTCCCTCCTTCAAGAATTTTGTTGTAATCATGCTAATGAACTAGAACAACTCTAAAACAATATTATTTCACGGGCGCGCAGTTGGAGATTGCTTTTTCCTCGCAGCTCCAGTATATTCCGTCTTTCAACAGATCCAGATTCGCGTAAATTTCTCTGCTTTTAGAGTGTTCTTTGTCACTTGCAATAAAATAGTGAACCTGATTGTCTATTTCAATCCAGTAGAACCAGTTTCTTTAGTTAACTTCAAATCATTCAGAGATGTTCTCACCTTTGACCATTCCATGTTGCCCATAATTGTAATCAAAGCATTTCCAAGAGATGTTTCACACACAAAACCATACTTCACTGCAAGTCCATATAGTTGCTTCCCTATGAAAAGTCCCATACTTACTTGATTCACATCCACTGATAAAATTCATAAAGGCATAACCACTCGGGTTCGATCCAGAGTTTATCACCTTTACAAAGAACCCAAATGCCGTATCTCCCAAGCCTGCGTTGCCATTTTCGAAAATCATAAAATTTATGCACTTCAACACTTATGCCGTTGAACATTTTTTCTGCAAGACCCAAGTAGCCGCCTTTAAGAGTACATAGAAACTACTTAAGTTGCCACAACAACATTCTCCTGAAGTTCAGTTTTTATGACAAAAGCATGAATCTGCTGACCAAAAACACAATCTTCCGTAGGCATGGCAACGGGCGGGGAGGTTTTTCAGATCCCCGCCCTCGCGCTTATTTATCGTGACGGGTTCCTCATGATACTGCGCTTCACTACAAATTTATAGGAAAAATACAAAAACATTATTTATAATAATTAATAAAATAAAATCATAATAATTATACAATAATAAAATAAGTTAAAAGTATTAAAATAGACTTTTATATAGGAAATAGATCAAAATTAAAAATAAACAAAATTTATGAAACAAAATGAATGAGTAAATATGCATAGAATAAAATAAAATAAAATAATTAATTTATGTTTTGTTGAGCGCGTTCGGCGGGGGCGGGGTGAGATTTCGAGATCGACATCCCCGAAACCCACACCGCCCCGATCAACACGGTTTCCCCCACTCGGGCGAATGTCGGGTGGGTACCCGCAGGTTCAGATTACATTGCCAATTGCCATGCCTAATCTTCCGGCAATCTACACTTCAGGACCACCGAGCAAGAGTACTCATTGAGAACCTCTCAAAGCATAGATATATTACATCCAAATACAAAATACGAGTTCAACATCACCATTCTTTATATATCCCTTTTCATTAGGGTAGTTCAAGTGATTGTGTTCTTAACAAGAATTTCATCTAACACCTTCTGTGCATTGCTCATTTCGTTGAATTTTGAGTACAGGTTCACGACATTGTTACCCGCAAACAGGCTACCTATACAACCAGGTTTGACTAAAGAACCATGATTTGCCTGCTCCAGCATTTAATCTTGTGACCCAATTGAGAATTGAAGGAGCTAAGGCCAGTCACAAAGAAGAAGAAAGTTTTCGTTCACATGTTGAAACGGTAGAGTCCAGATTATCCAGAATATCGGGGTGTGTCGAATATGAGGGTTTCTGTAGGCTTATGAAAAGAGGGTGGTGCCATTAAGGGGTGCTTTTCCTTTAGGGGATGGAGGGAGGTGTATGGAGCATGCTTGCTGAAGAAGGAAGTAGCAAGGTTGGAACCAGTGTTTGGGACAATGCTGCAATCATTGGGCTGAAACTGAATCAATGTTGTGGGTTGGTTATGTTATCAAATAAAATAGGGCCGTTCTTTTTTCCTCACCCTCCCACTCACAAAACACCCCCTAATGATGTGAAAAACAAAAACTTTCCAGCGCATCATTTTTCTGAATTTCAACGGGTATTGTACATTAGTACTATAACTTATAATTGTTGCACACTCCAAGTATGGTATCTTGGCACCGAACCGGTTCAATACCAAGATATCGTACTTGTTGATTCTGAGCAACACATGCACGCTATCTTGGTATCGTGTTTAATAATTTTATTACACTCCAAGTACGGTACCAAAATGCTAAACCAGTTTGATACAAAGATATTGTACCTATTATTTCTGAAACAATACAAACACGAATACAATACCTTAGTACTGAACCTGCACTTAGTTACAAAAAAAAAATATAGAAAAATGAAAAGGAGAATAAATGAAGGGAGAAGTTGGTGACGGTGGTGGTGAGAGAGAGAAAGAGGGACAGTGGAAGTGAAGTGAGAGGGGAGTGTAGGAGTGGGATGGGGAGGGTAGAGGTAGTTTTGATTTTTTTTAAAAAAAAATAAAGGGTGTTTATGAGAGGAGGGTGAGTGGGGGAAAAACAGACCATAAATAGTTGGGTTGGTTGTGGTACAAAATGTGGTACACTTCAACATTCATTCATTTTGTGTTGTGTACGATTAGCATATCTAAGTTGTAGAATTTAGATTCATGTCAAACTAAAATGAGTTGAAAGCTATGATGGGTTAAAACTTTCATGGAGATACCTTTATTCAATTAGGTTATGCCTATCCACAGACCATGATCGGTTGTAGTCACAACTTCCAATAGTGACTGCAATCACCTAAACCATAAACCATTGATTACACTATACTTACTATCATGACCTTTAAATTATTTTGATTTAGAATAATAATTGAAAGAGGAGAGATATAGAGATATGGTACTGTAATGAATCTCTATTCGTCTATTCACACTCCCAATTAGGCTACTAATATCCCCTTTTCTATAGTGTTTGATAAACATACCATTTATTCTCAATCTAATTTAAGCGACCCACCATATTCTCACTCTTCTTAGTCACACTCCCCTGCGACCGCATCTCCCATTTCTCCCCAATAACTCAGTTTCTCCCATCGGCCCTCTGTTGCCAGCAACCTACACTGTTGGCGACCTCCCTCCACCATATTATAGGTTTTAAACCTCTACAATCTACATTTTTTTCGTTTTAGGGTTTACAAATTAGTTTTTAAAGTGTTTAAATGGTTCTAGTAATGTTTTGTGGATCCCTCCTATAATTTTAACACCGTATTGCATTGTAACGCTTCATTTGATTCTTGTTATTTTTTCCAAAATAGAGATAATGACTGTGAATTGAGTTCTCGAGGGAAATAGTGAACTGAGTTGACACTTACACCGGTAAACTCAATTTATGAGGAGTACTTCAAAAAGGAAATGACTGCAAATTGTGTTCACAAGAGTAAGGGTAAGAGTGAATTGTGTTCATAATGACACTAGTGAACTCAATTCATAGGAAAAATAGACCATGATTGTGTTAATTAACATTTTAATGTGGTTGGGGCACATTATATATGATGTGGAGTAAAATAGACCATATAGGATTGAGGGCGAAATACAACTGGCTATTTCCCACACAATACAATATCCATTCCTGAGCATACTCCTTTCTTCCCCACCCAATAATCCCTCTCTATTACCTCTGTGTAAACTCATAAAATCAGAAGAAAATAGCATTACAAACAAAATCAATGTGACAAGGGCAATTGTGGAAGATGACATTATAATAGAGGACAAAATGGGAAAATACTATGCTGGTGATACTGAGGAAGTTGGAATCGAGCTGAAGAGCGAGAATGGTGAGGTGTCCACTGTGTGCAAGGAAGCAAGGATGATGGGTGTGAGGAATTGCTACTTGGATTCGGTTACTTGAGGAAAGAGATTTTGTCCAGCTGGTGCAAATCACACATTCTGTGTGATTAACCGTTGCAACGTAATCCTTTCTAGATTCCTTTTCTTCTCTTTCTTAGATTTACCCTAGATTTATTTTTCAGTGCAATTAGGGTAATGTTAGAGCACAATAGTCTTAGCTTTTTAGTATAAATAGATGTACTTGGCAAACAGATTTTTTCATCAATTGAAAGCATTATTTTCCTTGATCATAAACTTTGCCTTCATGGCTCTCTATATCCGCTTATCAATTTCCGCTAATTTTATGATGGTATCGTGAGCAATTTTCGCTCTGATTACCTTGTTTGTTCATCATTTCCTTCCTTTTTAAGCTCATATTTTTGTTTTATGGCTCCTAAGCCAGCTAGTGGTTCTGGAACTGGGCCTGCAGATCCTCCCAAGGATCCTGCTGCAGACCAAACCAGTATCTACTATGTTCATCCCAGTGATGGGCCTTCATCCGTGTCAATTTCCCTGCTTTGAATGCTAATGGTTCTAATTACCACTCTTGGGCTCTGGGCCATGAGAAGAGCACTAGGTGGTAAGAACAAATATGATTTTGTTGATGGAACAATTCATTGTCCCGAGATAGTTTTCACCCTTCTTACAAAGCTTGGTGTAGATGTAACAACATTATACACTCATGGATTATGAATTCTGTAGCTGAGTCCATTGGACAAAGCATTGTTTTCTTAGAAAATGCTATAGATGTTTGGAATGAACTCAAGGAAAGGTTTTCTCAAGGAGATCTAATTAGGATTTCTGAGCTTCAGTATGAAATTTATAGCCTGAAACAAGAGTCCCAGTCAGTCACTGAATATTTTTCTGAGTTAAGAGTTTTGTGGGAAGAATTAGAGTCTTATCTTCCTGAGCCTACGTGCAGTTGTCCTAGGAGATGTGTTTGTAATATCGATAAATGCAAACCGAAACATCATGAATCGAGCAAAACAATTCGTTTTTTGACTGGTTTAAATGACAATTTTGCTATGATCAGGTCACAGATACTGATAATGGAGCCTTTGCCAAAGCTCAACAAAATTTTCTCTATGGTGATCCAACATGAAAGATGAGCTTCAAGAAAGAATGATGAAGATAAAGCATTAATTGCTAATGTTGACACCAAGAGGGCCTTCAATCGCAGTGGTAAAGGTTCTTATCAAGGAGAGGGAAATACACAAGCAAGGTCCGCACTTTTTGCAAATGTAATCTGACATACAATAGAGACATGCTACAAGAAACATGGAACTCCACCACATTGGCAAAAGGGTGCCGCAAATATGGTCACTCTCATGGTGAAGATAATGAAGATCGAAGGGAAGAGGACACCAAACAAGTTGGGATCTCAAAGGATCGCATGAAAAGTCGTGAATATGCCGCAAGGGGTCATTGTGATCTCAAAATTCTAAGCCTATCAACATGGTTGGATCATCGCATGCTTCTCTTGAGTACAACAAAATCCAGTAGCTTTAATTATATTTTCTTTTAAGGTCAAGCAATCTTGGCCTTTGGATTATTGACTCGTGCTAGTGTGCACATATAGTTGCTCTCTCGAGACATTTCAAGAATCATGTCTCTATTAAACTCAAGTTAGCTTAAATTTACCTAATGGCCGTAAAGCCTTTGCAACAATAAAGGAACTGTTGAATTTACTCCCAAATTATTCTTAGTAGATGTGCTTTATGTGCCCGAGTTTTATCTAAACCTTATTTCGTGCCTCTAGATTGATGATAGATTTAAAAGCTAGTGTGTTGTTTGATATTCCTAAGTCTATCATTCAGATATGAGGACCAAGAGATGATTGGTCTGGTATGATTTTTGAAGGTTTAGTCTACTTGGAAGTACCAGGATAATCATGTCACTGTCATCACCGTAAACACGTAAACAAACTCTGCACACTTTACCAAACACCGCCTATGGCATTTTAGACTAGGTCACCTCTCAAATCAAAGAATGAAACCGATGATTAGTGATTTTCCTTCTATTCATGTTGATGAAGGATCTATTTGTGACATCCTGCTTTTATTCTAGACAAAAGAAATTGAAATACAATTTGAGCAAAACTAGAGCTTCTAAATGTTATGAGTTAATTCATTTTGATATATGGGGTCCAATATCTACAGCTTTATTACATGGTCACAGATATTTTTGACTCGCTTTAGATGATTATAGTCGCTTTACTTGGTCATCTTACTTAAATCCAAGAGTGAAGTCAGAAACCATGTGAAAATTTCATAACCACTATTGAAAAACAATATGAGGCCACCGTTAAAACAATTAGAACAGGATAATGGGCCGAGTTTCTTATGACCGATTTCTACTCTAAAAGGGATTACTCACTCAAACAACATGTGTTGAAACACCCGAACAAAATGGGAGTAGTAGAAAGAAAACATCAACATATATTAAATGTAGCAAGAGCTCTCCTTTTTCAAGCAAAACTACCTAAACAGCTTTTGGTCATACAGCGTTATTCATGCTACTTTTATAATAAATGTAATTCCTAGTCCTTTGCTTGATAACAAGTCACCTTATTTTCTCCAAAAGGGCATTCTTCCTAATCTTGATGTCTTAAAAGTTTTGGGTGTCTTTGTTATGCTTCCACATTAAAAGTTCATAGAACAAAACTTGATCCAAGGGTAGGAAATGTATTTTCTTAGATACAAGTCCTAAGTTAAGGTTCTGCTTTTGCTTGATATAAACAATAAAGAAATATTTTTGTCTAGAAATGTCATGTTTTTTGAACATATATTGCCATATACACAAGCCAAAGCCATGTCCAAATGGACATACGTTTCACCAAATGCAAATCCATCCATTCTCGCAGTGTTCCGATCCTGCTACATTAGTTGAACTGCACTCGCACACTACACCAGCATCGTGATACTCAAGAACCTTACCTCACACCTCAAAGGCCACCAACATCGTAACCAAACACCTCACCCATCGCACCTACACTTCAAACACCCATCAACCACAAAACAACGTAAAATCTACTGAGAAAGGCAAAGAACCAAAGAAGATTATCCGATTACATCCGGCAGAGTCTCATCCTCCGATCATGCCGAGACAATCTCTCCAGTATTACTTATCCCATTTCTAGCTATTGCTTCTTTCTAATCTATCTAGTACAAAAGAAATTTTGTTTAGCTTTAAATTCACCCACGTAACCACATTCCAATGAGGAAGCAAGAGGAAGATTGTTGGAAAGAAGCTATGGCCAAGGAATTAAGCTCTCGAAACAATGATACTTGGCGCATTGTTTCAATACCTCCTAAAGTGAAACCAATTGGTAGCAAATGGGTTTACAAGATAAAACACGTAGTCGATGGAACTGCTGAGAGACACAAGGCGATTAGTTGCAAAAGGGTATAACCAGATTGAGGGTCTAGATTTCTTTGATACTTTTAGCCCACTTGCAAAACTTACAACAAATGCTTAGGTTACTACTAGTCAGAAATAGTGCTATGAACAACCGCACTTGCACCAATTGGACGTGAATAACGCTTTTCACATGGAGATCTTATAGAAGATGTTTTTATGGAAATACCACGCGGAGTAGATGGTGATAGAACAACCCAAGTGTGCAAGTTGCAAAAGTCTTTGTATGGACTTAAGCAAGCTAGCGAAGTTGGTATGAAAAGCTAACCACTTTGTCGCTAAGTGATGAGGATACAAGCAATCCTCTTCTCGATTATTCACTCTTTTTACACTTGCATTGCAATGATAAATTTATCGCATTCACCGTTTATGTAGATGATGTAATATTGCGTAATCGTCTTCATGAATTCAACAGACTAAGAGTATTTTAGATGCTGCTTTCAAGATCAAAGACCTTGGCACATTGAAATATTTTCTCGCTTGAAGTTGCACAAACCAGGGGTGGAATTACCATAAGCCAAAGGAAGTATCGCTTTGATTTCTTTGCATGAAACAGTGGCAACTTGGAGCAAAACCTAGTTCTACTCCTCGAGGCTAATGCCAAACCGCATCAAGACAACTCGCCAAGCCTTTTGAAGACACTACTAGGTTGTATAGAAAACCGATAGTAAGCTACTTTATTTGACTCAACACTGTGCCCGACATCACATTTGCGCTTCAACAGCTTAAGTCGCGATGTTAACAATCCTACAGAAACTCACTACAATACTACCCGCAGAGTAATCAAGTATCTCGAGGCACCGCCGGCAGAGTTTATTTTTCCTGAGGATTCAATTATGCAAGTTTTTGGGTTCTCGAGATGTCGATTGGGCAAACCGCTTTCGACACTGTAAAGTCCGCGACGAAAGTTATTGTTTTTCCTAGGATCATCTCTAGTATCTTGGAGAACTAAGAAACAACAAATCGTGGTCCGCATCATCTTCTCGCAGCGATGTGAGCATTATCCATCGCAACTCGTGAGTCGCAATGGCCGATATATTTGTTAGATGAGTTAAGGGTGAAGTGTGATAGACCACCAAATTCTATATTGTGATAATCAAAGCGCAATGCACATTGTCCGCTAACCCGCTTTTTCATGAGAGGACAAAACACCTAGAAATTGATCGTCACTTTGTTAGAAAAGTCTGCGAGAACGGGTTAATGAAATTGTCGCGCCTCTCCTAAGGCACAATTAGCGCACTTCTTCACTAAGGCATTGCCTCTACTACATTTTCTTCTTTTATTTCCAAGCTTGGCATGATCAACATCTACCATGGTCAAAGCTTATGAGGACTCATAAAATCAGAAGAAAATAGCATTACAAACAAAATCAATGTGACAAGGGCAATTGTGGAAGATGACATTATAATAGAGGACAAAATGGGAAAATACTATGCTGGTGATACTGAGGAAGTTGGAATCGAGCTGAAGAGCGAGAATGGTGAGGTGTCCACTGTGTGCAAGGAAGCAAGGATGATGATGGGTGTGAGGAATTGCTACTTGGATTCTGCATTTGAGGAAAGAGATTTTGTCCAGCTGGTGCAAATCACACATTCTGTGTGATTAACCGTTGCAACGTAATCCTTTCTAGATTCCTTTTCTTCTCTTTCTTAGATTTACCCTAGATTTATTTTTCAGTGCAATTAGGGTAATGTTAGAGCACAATAGTCTTAGCTTTTAGTATAAATAGATGTACTTGGCAGCAGTATTTTTCATCAATTGAAAGCATTATTTTCCTTGATCATAAACTTTGCCTTTCATGGCTCTCTATATCTGTTTATCAATTTCCGCTAATTTTATATATGATGTGGAGTAAAATAGACCATATAGGATTGAGGGCGAAATACAACTGGCTATTTCCCACACAATACAATATCCATTCCTGAGCATACTCCTTTCTTCCCCACCCAATAATCCCTCTCTATTACCTCTGTGTAAACCGCACAGAGCGAGGGAAATGGAGAAGATGACACTCACTATTCAAAACCCTCTTTTCTTCTCCAATTCTACCACTCTTCCCAAAACCTCTTCTCCACTCTTCTCCTCCTCTAACCGTACCCACCTATTTACTCTTCCCTTATCCTATTCTAAATCACCCCTTCGATTTTCCTCCAGGAATAACGTTAGATGCATGCCTATCAAGTGTTCTGTTTCTGAAGTTGCGGAGCCCATAGCTGGTAATTTACACTCTTATTGCTGGTTTATTATTCACAGCTACGTTTTTAGTTTAGTTGACTGTATCGTTTCTTATTTGCTTACAGAGAAGAAGAAATTGATGAGAAGAGCTGACATTAGAAATATTGCCATTGTTGCTCATGTTGACCATGGAAAAACAACTCTTGTTGATGCTATGCTTAAACAAACAAAGGTTTTACTTAGCATTAGGGTTCAAAAAGTGATTTTTGATAGTGAATTGTAGATAATTGCAACCATGGTGATGCTTTGCAAATTGCAACCCATTTTGTCTTAAAAAATTGTGGATTTTTATTTGTTTATTTATTTGGTGGAAATGAGTGAGGGTGAGATGATTGTGTTGATGATATGTATCTATTGGCTTTGGGTTGTGCAGGTGTTTCGTGATAATCAATTTGTACAGGAAAGGATAATGGACTCTAATGATTTAGAGCGTGAAAGAGGAATCACTATACTAAGTAAAAATACATCTGTGACCTATAAAGATGCAAAGATTAATATAATAGATACTCCGGGTCACTCTGATTTCGGTGGTGAAGTGGAGCGCATCTTGAATATGGTGGAAGGAATCCTTCTTGTGGTACTGCTACTTTTTTTCTCTTGAATTCCTTGAAAATCATGCATTTTTTGCACAATTGAATGTTATGATTGATGCTGGAAATTAGTAACTCATTGCAACATGTAAAACGTATGTGCTGTGAAGAAATTGCTGTGTTTGAAGTTCTGAACGATTATTTTATGCTCTTGCTTCATGTTTTGACTCTTGACACCTGATATAGCATCAATATTGGTTTGGGATTTCTAAATACAAGGATTTTTTAAATTTCTTTGCGTTTTATTCTCAATTACTTTGACTGTAAATTTCTGAATACAAGGTATTTTGTCTATAAGAAACATAGTTTTTCTTTCCTCTGCTACAAAATGTGTTATTCTTTCCTTCCCTCATAAATGTTTCATTGTTTTGAAACTTGACATATGGCTTCTTGTAACATATAGAGCTAATCAAGCCTCTCTTTGTTTTGTAGGTAGATTCTGTTGAAGGGCCAATGCCTCAGACAAGATTTGTCTTAAAGAAGGCTTTAGAGTTCGGCCATGCGGTTGTTGTGGTTGTGAACAAAATAGATAGGCCTTCTGCTCGCCCAGATTTTGTTGTCAATTCAACTTTTGAACTCTTCATTGAACTAAATGCAACAGATGAACAGGTATGCCTGTGATATAACTCAAAGAGTTTGTTTTGTGTGCTTTACAAATTGAGTTGGAACTTGTAAGTCTATCAGGAGTCAGTTAAGCTCTGATTTTTTATTTACAGTGACTTGTGAGAAAGTTATAAAATCGTTATGATTTCAAATACTGCTTGCTGGTAAAGTCAAACATATCATTTATCTCTGAAGGACTGTAACTGTTTCAGTATTTGTGATGTTTTCTCTGCTTGCAGTGTGACTTTCAAGTAATATATGCAAGTGGTATAAAAGGGAAAGCAGGGTTATCTCCTGAAAATTTGGCAGACGACCTTGGGCCATTGTTTGAATCCATCATGAGATGTATCCCTGGACCACGTATTGATAAAGACGGCTCACTTCAAATGCTTGTTAGTAGTTGTTTATCATATTGCCTCTTGGTCTTATTTATTCAATTGTTCTATTGATTTGTGTTTTTCTAATGGTTAGTATGTGTTCCTTCAATTTAGCACTTCATGGGAAACAGAAATAAAAGAAGCAAATAAAAGTCTTAACCATTTGATTCAGTTTAGGGAAAATATACATGGTAATTCTGTCTAATTTCTACTTAACACGGATGGTGCCATTTCCTTATAGACATGGCCATTTATGAAGTTTGTTGGATATTCTTTGTAGTCCATTATTGTTTTAATAAACCATAAAAAAAACCAATGAAATCTCAATTTTCATTTTTAAACATCATGATATTGACCAAATTTATGTGAAGAAGATTCATAATATTTATATGCAAGATCTAATCTGTAGTCTTACCGTACACTTATTCATCAACTAGACTACGAGTACCGAGTATGATGAGCATAAAGGGCGTATAGCAATTGGGCGCTTGGAAGCTGGAGTTTTAGAAAAAGGGATGGATGTCAAGGTGTGTATTCCTTTTCCTTTATTTCAGTGTTCAATTTGTGAATTCTTCCATGTTAATACTTCATTAGTTGGACCAGGTGATGCATATTTGTGTATACTAAGCGAAGTTTGCTTAACAACAAATATGTTTTTAGTCTCAGAAAAATTCTACTAACTTACTAAGTCACTATCCCGTGTTTTCCCTTTCAATTTTTGGGAGAGGTGGAGGAGCGATTATTGAGGCCTTAATTTCAATTTTGCATTAGCATCTTATTTTGAAATCCATTGTGGGAAATAGAATATTTTACTCTGCATAACACTTATAAGATGATTTTTTCCAGATATGTACTCCAGAAGATTCATGTAGATATGGAAAAGTTAGTGAGCTTTATGTGTATGACAAATTCAACAGGGTCCCTGCAGAAAGGGGGTGGAGGCTGGGGATATATGTGCAGTATGTGGAATTACTGATATTCAGGTAAAGATTCAAGGTTTTAGATGAAGCGCAATCTCTTGTATTTCAGTAGCCTTATTAGCCATTTGATCTCAGATTGGGGAGACAATTGCTGATAAAGTGACTGGGAAGCCACTACCTTCCATCAAGGTGGAAGAACCAACAGTGAAAATGGCTTTCTCCATAAACACTTCCCCTTTTGTCGGCCGTGAGGTATGTCTATAATTACTATTTAATGTCCATAAAAAAAAGTCTTCTATTTGTCTTTTTCTATGTTGATATCCTGATGCTGTCTTTTGGACACAATAATTGCTGTCAGCTTAACTTTCTTGGTAATTTTATAAGTTCTGTTAATGTTTCAATGCTATGTAAGAGACCAGCTGAAACTTCTTTTTAACTTTCCAGGGAAAGTATGTTACCAGTAGGAATTTAAGGGACAGGCTTTATCGTGAAATTGAGCGAAATCTGGCTATGAAGGTTGAAGATGGTGAAACAGCTGATACATTCGTTGTCAGTGGGCGTGGAACTCTGCATATCACGATACTCATTGAAAATATGTAAGTGTGATTGGGCATTCTATTTCTTGTTAATTAATTATCCAAGTTCTTCAAATAATATTGCAATCTGCAGGCGAAGAGAAGGATATGAATTCATGGTTGGGCCTCCCAAAGTTATCAACAAGAAGGTGAACGACAAAGTGTTGGAGCCGTATGAGGTAAACTTTCAATCAAACTTCTATTGCTATTTAAACATAAAAATTAACATGAGTACTGAGTTTTCTCCTCAAAAGTTTAAGTTCCTTAACCTGTTTCATACATATTTTAATTAGTGGAGTGGTTGCAGATTGCAACAGTGGAGGTACCAGAAGTGCACATGGGAGCTGTTGTTGAACTTCTTGGCAAGAGAAAAGGGCAAATGTTTGATATGCAAGGAGTTGGGTATGCAAATTCCTTTCTTTGCTTCTAGTTTTTGTCCTTTCCTGATATTAAAACAAAGACTCTCTTTCCTCTCCGTCATGAAATTCGCAAGTCCAAACTACTCCCTCCGTTACAGAATATAAGCAAAAATTGGTCAAAGATTGGGCTAGATACATCAACTTTCGTTGACCGGTGCTTATATTCTGTAACATAGAGAGTATTATTTTTCCTTCATTATTAGTCTTATGATGGTTTTGTATGTTTTGTGGTTCTGTATTTTATATTGATATTTGATTTACCTGTATCCTAATCCTTATGAAATCCTGTATTCCCATGTCAATCCAATGTTATATCCAATACCCATACTTGGGTTATATTGATAATTTCAATTTTCAATATTTATTTGCAATAGATCGGAGGGAACTACATTTCTCAGATATAAGATCCCAACCCGTGGCCTTCTTGGATTGCGGAATGCAATTTTAACTGCTTCCGAGGGACCGCCATTCTCAATACTGTCTTTGAAAGCTATGGACCGTGGGCTGGTGACATGAGTACTGGGATCTTGGCTCGCTGGTAACATCTGCATTGCTTTGATACAACTAGGACCTAGCTTTGATATCCAGCACTTTAGATTTTTTATAGCAGGCTATAAAAGTTATTGTTTGTAGCATGGCAATCCAGAATGCCAATGTTTCTTTGATTCATTAATGATACATTATGGAATTTCAGGTTGCTTTTGAGGGTGGAACAAGTACTTCTTATGCAATTGCTAGTTCACAAGAGAGGGGGCATATGTTTATTGGTCCTGGAGCGGAAGTTTATAAAGGTCAAATTATTGGCATCCATCAGCGCCCTGGGGACTTATCCTTGAATGTTTGCAAGAAAAAAGCCGCAACGAACATTCGTTCCAACAAGGAACAATCAGGTCAGAAGCAGCTTCACTGCAATTACCATGTTATATGAAATACGCAAATGAAGCTATTAATCGACAAAATTATAATTTTGTATGCAGTGATTCTTGATACACCTTTGGATTATAGTCTGGATGACTGCATTGAATACATCCAAGAAGATGAACTAGTAGAGGTGACCCTCAAAGTATAAGAATGTGCAAGAATCAAAAATGGCAAAGAAAGGAAAGTAGATTTCCTTCCAGCATGAAGCAGAAATTTGCAGATGTTTTATAAGGCAACACTGCTGAAACTGCATAGCTAAACTACTGTTTGATGCAATGCAATGTCATAGATATTTTTGAAAACTGCAGAATAATATAGGAGCAGCTGGCAAAAGGCCATATTCATCATTCATAGCTATTGTTCAGAGTTGATTTAGAGGATGATAAAATCACTCTGAATTTTGACTACATGTTTTGTAAAGTCAATACATACTAGCATAAAGGAACATCAAAATACAAATTGTTTCATCATATGATTGATTGGTGAATAGCAAAGCTACACAAATGCCTTGTGTTAAATTTTTCTGAGAGATTGCCAGTCTTAACATACATACTGTTGGTATTGTTTCCATGCAAAAATTTCAGCATTTCTAGCTAAAATTTTATCAAGTTGGCTTCCCCATCTTATCAAAGTCGTGCTCCAACCTTTGTTTCCTTTCCAAGGTCTTGCTATCTACACTTAAAAGTCCTCATCCTCAGCCTTTGATCATTATCCTCCTGGGATCCAACTCTACCATTTCACATTTATAATGGAAGGCATGTGGACTTGGATTTCGTGTAATTTAGGCCGTTTCGAGAAATTTTATTTTTGAGATTATGAAAAACAGATTAGGGAATGGAATGAGATGTGGTTCCATTGTTTGGAGTATATGAATGGAACTTGATGGAACCCATTCCATCCTATTCCATCACATCCCCTATTTTTCTTCCTCCAATTTTGGGGTATATGGGATGGAACCAACCACCAACACTAATTAGATTATTACATGTTTACCTTTAAATTATAACATTTGTGGCTTGCTGGACTTTTTCTTCGCATTTGCTTCCACACTGTTTCGATTATTCCATTTTACACATGTTCATCGTATCTGTTTGTTTTCATATATATATATATATATATATATATATATATATATATATATATATATATATATATATATATATCTTTACTTTTAATCCTATGCAGTTTGGTGCTGATTTGGCGCCAAACTGCATGAGTATTTTCAGAATTTTAAATGCATTTTTGGTTAGTGTGTGGACGCTTTTTTCTGGATCCCACATTGCTTTCTACTCATTTCTTTCAATCACTACAAACCGCTATTTGAGCCTCTCTCTCTCTCTCTTTCCCTTTCTTCTCTCTTCTTCTCGTTTTCTCTTTTCTACTTCTCTCTCTCTCTCTCTCTCTCTCAGATCTTCTTCTCTTTCTTTCTCTCATTCTCACATTCTTATCTTTTCTCCTTTTTTTCTTCTATTTCTCTTCGTCTTCTGCTTTTCTTCACTATCGAAATCAAAATCAATCTCTCGCCGCTCGCTCAATCACCGTTAAAGCACACAAGCCCATCGTTATTGTGAGGAAGAACAACAATGGAAGCCGTTGAAGAAGGAGGCGCAACGAGAAGCAAAATGCACGCTACGAGGAAAATCATTTGGACTTGGAGATTTTGAAGTTGCGTGGACGCCGGGAACTTGCTTCCGCTCGAATTTCTTAGATGTGAGATATTTTAATTTTCATTTTGCGATCGAAGTTTTCTCGTTTAGTTAGTTTTACGTTACCTTCTAAAGGTAACGCTAAGCTTTGTAGGTGGGAAGAAGAAGGAGGTGAAGAAAGAAATCGGCTTAGGACTCACCAATAAGAAGGTCCGACAACTTTGGAGAGTGGTATTCTAAGGTATTTATCATCCATTGAATTGTTTCTACTTCTTATTCTCGAAGTTTTGACTCGATCTGTGTACAATTTTTATAGTGTGCATATTGTTTGACTTTGACTTTTGATTGATCTTATAGGTTGTTGTTAATGCGGAAATGATTGAATATTATGATATTTCCGTTGTTATATTCTTAGACCTTGGTCAATGGCAATTTGGGAGATTTTGCAAGTAAGTTTCTTAATTCTTATTCTCGTCTTTAGAATTGGGGAATGCGTTTACTTTTTTGCACTTGTTTTATGATAAAGTTTTCTCAATTAGTTATAGTGTTGATGTATGGATTTGAGGATATCCTTTTTCCCAATGTTGTTGTTCTTACGAGTTCTTTCATAGGCTTTACTTAGTTCGTTGTTGCTTTAATCTCAAATACAATGTGCGTGCGTTTTTGATCCGTAAATCAAGAAGATGAAGATCAAGAACTCGCTACTTTCCATTGTTTGTGTGTCCCGGTGTTTTGCAAAAGGAGAAGGACCATGTTGAGGGTTTTGCTTGAGGTGAGAGAGTTTGTGAATTCATTGGTCTTTTAATGTAGATTGTATCATGCAGATTGGTGTGCTCCTAAAGATTAGAGATAATAAGCTCTTTGGGATGGTATTTCGCAATGATCAAAATTTCTATTCTCATATCTATTTTGCCATTTAGGTCCGTTCAAGCTGATGGAGTGAGTAATTACAGACCAAAATAGCTTCTGTAGATACATGATTACCTGAAAGCCCAAGAGAGCCCCTTTATGCTCATCACAGGTATAAGGTTATGCGAATTATCTGTTTAACATTCAAACTTTTTTGCTTCATGAACTGAAATGCCTTTTAGATTTTAATCTTAATAGTGAAAAATAAGTCTGATCTCGATTGTCAAACCAGTCACACTTATCCTTGAGAGACTACAACAGAGAAAGGAAAATGAAATGGCAGTGAAAATGAACTTATATAAAGCTAGCAACTATGATATAGTGTCCCTCCTCATTGAGTTTCAAAATGATATCAGTTAAATTTGTTTCAGGTGCAATTTTTTTTGCTAAGCATGGGGAAAGATCAGCTATAGATCAAGGACATGATGGAGACCCTGTTGGTTTAATGAGGACATGGAGATCCCATGTTGCTGCAACAAATTTTTGCAAGGTAAGGTGGTCCATCTCTTAAAAGCTACTAATTTTAACCATGTGTAATATTGCATTCCATTTAC
Organism: Oxytropis ochrocephala; assembly: GCA_020916435.1. Taxonomy (NCBI): domain Eukaryota; kingdom Viridiplantae; phylum Streptophyta; class Magnoliopsida; order Fabales; family Fabaceae; genus Oxytropis; species Oxytropis ochrocephala. The sequence continues at coordinate 40,246,786 of CM037090.1, forward strand.
TTTACCATCTATGGTTCATTCTTTTACTTGAAGAATGATTTGCTGTCTTTCTTTTAGTGTGTGCAACAATATAAAATTCTTTTTAAGGTGTTTAGTTTATAGCCTTGCCATTATATATTGTGGTACTTTTCTTGTACTTTTTAATTTGTAAGTGAAGCCTTTTCTTAAAGCTTTGATCACTTCTAATTTTTGGCCAAATTATGCCTTGCTCCTTCATCTCTTGTGATTTTTCTCATTTGATTGTCGGAGTGTTTCCTGCCATATGCCTAGAACTACTGGATTTTTTTGGTACTTCATAGATGCGATATTTTTTATAAATGTTGTATGACCATTTTTTGACTTCACTTTGCCATAATTGTCTTCCTTTTTTGTTTTCCAAATTGTTTGCTTCTATTTACCTTTTTGTTTTCCCAAACCCTCTCTCAAAACCTCGCACAAAACATCGGATGGCTTTGTTACTAACAATGAAATCACTATATACGATATTTCGCTTTGCAACCCCTTCAATCGAGAAATTTTTCAATTGTTTTGCACAAACACTAATTTTCATCCGATGTTGGATCTGCTTTCCACGTCCATAGGTTTTGTTTGGTTTTACACACAACTTTATGCATAAATCAAAGCAAACCCTAAATCCTCTTTTTGAATACGCCAAAACCTTAATAGTGTACGTGTCATGGATTTCTCATCTAGATATGAATTATTTATTTATTTTTATTACTAAATGTTGTACTTCTCTGCTTTAGTTTTATTTTTTTGTTTTTAGTTTGATGTTCATAGTTCATACTATTTATGTACGATATGTTTCCTTTGTTCATAGTGTGATTGTTGTACTGAACCCCTAAACCCTAGATGAAATTTTTATATTACTTGAGACCTTTACTTAATTAACTGAAAGTTTCAACACAATAGTTTTTAAGCACATTTTTATCAATTTTTAAAATACCACTTCATGTAATCGGTTCTTCTTACCATTTGCTAAAAATAGTTTTGTTGAAAACTCTACTTACCTTATAGAGACATTAAAAGCAAGTTAGTATGAAGGCTACTATCACATATTCTTTGTAGCAAAGTTAATTTGTAATCAATCTCAAAAGTGAGTAACATGAATGAAAGGTGTTGTAATCAATCTGCAGATTCTCTTTGTTTTACTTCTGCAGCTTTTCAAAGTCTGATATATTTTTTGTCTTTTCTTTTCTTTATATTTGCCATGATTGTCTCAAACGATCTCTTATTCTATGTCTGCAATGATGAACAAATTGAGATGCTTGAGCAGTAGCGAAAGCCTCCTCTCAAATATAATGGAAAGATCTTTAGTGAGTGACATTGAGTAGTAACATGGTTTTGACATCCAAATCGCTCTAATCCCAATTTTACATTTTTCTCTTTATAGTTCCATATTTTCCTTTTGAAGAAAATTTCTTAAAAGTGGATTTTTTTATATAACTTAAAAGTAGATTCTTGATAATGAAGAAAAGTTCTTAAAAGGAAATTGTTGATTATTGATTGGTCTAAAAGGTCACGTGTACTTCGTGTTGGATAATGGGATTATCACTATGAAGGGATTATATTGTTCATATTACACGCAAGTTGTGTTCTATTTTTTTGCTATTTTGTTCAATTCACATAGTTTATTATTTTTGGTAGGTTATATCCATTAAACGTCTCTTTTCATCACTAACCTTCTATGTTTTAATACCATTTTTTCCTCGCTTCTCTCTTTGTTCTTCAGTGAGAGGAAAATAATTTGTTGAAAGGAGTTGCTATTGGAACTAGAATGTAATAGAGCATGAACTATTGGAACTTATAATGTGCCCTCCATATTTAGATGACACCCGTGCACCCGCATGCGTATGTAATTACAAATCATACAACATCGGGTGGCATAACAATCTCTAAGAAGGTATTGAAGCTTGCATTCAATAAACCTCCGCATCTTGCTACTACAAAAATGATATTCATGAATGGTTTCTAGAAGGTATTGAACCTCCCTACTATTACTACAAAAATGATATTCATGAATGGTTTCTTTGCTTCAGATGTTTGAGAATTGAGATGCTTATCACAACTTATAGTTGGTAATGTAATTGAATCCTAATAGTTTTTTTTTTTAGTGTTACCATCAAATTTTTATAAAAACAACTTTTGAACATCAAATTACCCAAATTGAGAATAGTTAGAATAATCAACGATATGTCATTTTCCAATTGATAATAATTTGTTTCCTCATTTTGTGGAGCATTCTATATCTCAGTATATGTTTGAAACCATTTGATGATAGGTCCTTAAAATTGTTTGTATGGAGCTTGCTATATGCAAGTAAGAAATTAGATGACACTCATCTTCTCTATTCTCTTCCTTTTACCTTCTCTTTTTTGTTCACATGTTCTCTAGAAGTTATGTATCAATTCAAACATCTTTCCAACTCGTAGATACTTATTACCAACTCATTTATTAGAGCAGATATGATCAGAAGGGAGTTTGTCTAAAAGGATCTAAATGTTAGGTTTGCCAAGTTTGTTACTCATAAATATGGTTCAATTTAGTTAGTCATCAAATAATGCTTCTCGGTTTTGTTTTTCAAGCTTGAGTTTAGATTCATGCCAAAGTTGGCATACTTGATTCGGTTTATAGTTGCTTTTATATGAGGATTTAAACCATTGTGTAATGTATTGGACCATGATCACAAACTTTATCCTTGACAATTAGTGCTTATCTTATGTCATGTTTCACAATACATGTTCATCACAAACTTTTTATAGGATTTTGTTGTTTGCTTTCCTCGCGTGGAGATGCGTTGTTTACTGCTGTGATCCCGCACGCTTTGATTCATCGGATGGAAGGAAATTGAAGATGTGCATATGCCACTATGAACTTGCTCGGTATTAATTTTGTTTTGTTGCTTTGTGTTTTATTGCATGTTGTGATTATTTAGTTTGCTTGATCTTTATTTATTTAGTTGCTTAGTTTGTTTTGTAGGGTTGTAGAATGATTAGTTTATTCAATCTTGTATTGATTGTTGTTGTTACCTGGCCTTTCTTTATTTAGTTCCTTTCCTTCTTTTGTTTTGTAGGTTTTGGAATGATTCCCTTTGTTCAATCTCTTTTTGATTGCCTTCTTCACACTCACATTTTATTTCTCTTCTTTCAGAACTCGAGGCATCGCCAATCATCACTATTCAAGTTGTACATCC